>OY856412.1:1138777243-1141177243 GCA_963693085.1 Alisma plantago-aquatica
GATGAAGAAAGGACGTACCTGCAGCTTGTGTGGTGGCCGTCGGCGCTTGCTGAGTTGTGGCCGCTGCTCCTGGCAGTGGCCGGCGGCGCGGCTGAGCTGAGGGGGTTCCGTCGCGGAGTCGGGGTAAATGTGAAATTAAAAACATTACATAAAAAACAATCCGTTCGATATTTTAATTTCAAGACCCGCAGGCCGTGAGGTGGACGTAGAACTTGAACATTGAGCAGTAACCGTTTTTTTTTTTTTGGCAGGGGAGACAACACTATGAGCTATACCGATGGGGCCCTTTCGGTAGTGCCTCAACGAGTTCGTTGAGATTCGAACTCGCAACATGCGCTTCACAAGCAGCAGACTTAACCAACTGAACTAGTTGGCAAGTGTATTGAGCAGAAACGGTAGGCGCGTGATTTGCACTACCCAACGAATACAGGAAGCATATATTAGTCATTAAAATGTGGTTCGTCTTTTCCATTTTTGTATGTAATTATTGGAACTTATAATGAATGAAACTAGACGAAGGTCGCGTGCCATGATAAATTCAAGAAAAACATTAGTTTTAACACGAATAATATTATATTACTTGAGAAATGTGTAGAGTCGTGCGCAATTTGAACCTAGCATATGGCCAGTGAAAAATGTGTAGTTGTTAATGTATTTAAAAAATGCCAAATATTGAGAATACTAGGTATAAAACCGTGCATATTAGTAGGTTGTAATGAGAATTTCTAGGTTAAACTTTGAGAAAAGAAAATGCAATAAATATGTACAATACATATCTTAATATGTCTTCTTATACATACAAGGACCAATATGTAATTCAAAAAATAATTGAAAAAATGGTATCTAACCCCCCTGCGGGCTTTCTTATATAGTGTAGATCGGTCCCCTAATCTAATATATAATTTAAAAAAATTAGGACAAAAGTGGACCAGTATGTGTTTCAAAAAACAATGGAGAAAAATGCATCCAACCACGTCTACCACTTTCTTATATAGAGTCTCCTAATATAATATATAATTTAAGAAATTAAAATAAAAGTGTGGTATACACACAAAGGGATCAATATGTAATTTTAAAAGAATGGAAAAAAATACATCCAACCTCCTTCGTTGGCTTTCTTATATAGTATAGATGAGACTCCTAATATAACATCTATACTACTATAAAAAAAGAGAGTTTTTTAAAAAAATTACAACATTGTCATTTTAGACCTCAACAACCAATCGGAACACAGGAATTCAAAATGTTGTTTCCTCCTGCGTTCACTCTCTTCTCACGTTATTTGAACACTTTTTATGTTTTATTTAAGTCATTTATTTTCTTGCTAACAGACGAACTGTTTCATCCTCACGTTTGAGATGTGGTCAACTTCTACCTCTCTCCTGACTCCCCTCATAGTACTCCTCTTTTTGTACTCCACCCTCTTTGAGCAAAAGTAGTGGTCTCCATAAAACGAATTTCCAACAAGATGCATATGTGGTCTCTGTAAAACAAATTCCCTATACAATGTATACGTTAAAGGACTCCCAGAAACCACTCACATTGACTAAAAAACATAATAGCATATATTATCAATTCGCCGTTCAAAACTGAACAACTATAATCTCTCCACTAATTCTGAAACGATAATTCAAAAAAAATGTGTCAGCTATAATAAATCCCACGTCTGCCTTTCACTACCCCCACAAACAACATAGCCCACCAGTTCTATCCCCCATTCCACGAACCACTTCCTCTACAGAAAACCATCCATGAGAAAGTTGTCCACTCGCCAAGCACCACTTCCTCCATAGAAAACCATTCGTGAGAAAATTTACGTCTTTTCGACACCAAGCTTCAAGGGTTGATCAGATCATCCGACGTCATTGTTGTTGGTATTGCTATTCCTAAAATCATAATTTTCATCAATTGAGGTGAGTTAAGACTCTTTTGATGTGACATGTTAAGACTCTTTTGATGTGACATGTATATTCAAAGAATTATAACCATCTATGACCTCCTTTCAACCACACATAAAACTCCAACCAGCAAGCTTGTCCACCCATCCTATTAATCTAGTTGAGAAGTGTGTTTCTAGAGCTTTACTTTGCTACTATTGTCGGTCAGAACAACTCCAGGCCTCTTTAACACCAAGCTTCAAGGGTTGAGCACATCATATTGATGTCGTTGCTGCTATTGAAATCACAAACTTTAACTTTTGAAATAGTCTCAAGAAAAAGATGAGTTAAGAATTTATTAGATGTGGTACATTCAAAGAATTAAAACTAGAGCTTACCTATTTAAAACCACACGCAACACTCAAGCCAAGAATCTTATCCGCCCATTCGATCGATCCATCTGAGAAGTATGTTCCTAGAGCTTTTCTTGGGTATTGTTGTTGGATAGACCTCTACATCTGTCACTCCAATGGCAAGTCCAGGTACTCCTCAAATAAGAAAAGTATAGGCCAATTTATACATATTAAATATCGTTTCTCTCACACTCTTAACATCTAATGCAGGAAACTAATAAGCTAAACCTCTCAATTCTATCTCACTGCCAAACGTCAAAAGGTTGTCTAGGAAGACAATTACTCAAAAGTCAGATACATAAGTTCCAGCAAACCTCCAAGTAAGTCATGAGATTTTGGCATGCATCAATTATAAGTTGTATGAAATATTTTAATCATATAACATTAACAAAATAGATTTATGATGCCCACTTGGTATTATTTTTGTGGTGCCCCACGCCACAAACCAACGAGATGACTCCAACTAACCGCGGAAATAAAACTGAACAAGCAGATTACCAAAAAACACTGAAAATTAAAATCGATTTCATTGAACACCAAAGCTACAAAAATCTTTACATATAAGTCCCCAAAGATCACAAAGTGCTTACATTTGTCACATATGCCATCATCCTGCTATAAGAGAAACTTGTTCCAAGCCATAGCCATATATATATATATACACATGTGCCATATCTTTACATCGAAAGGGCACATAAGCCGAAAATATGTATTGATAGCATGTAGTACTAAAACACACACAACAACTATCCCAAAGACCTGAGTGTACAGGGATGACTCTAGTACTCTACACCAGAAGACTAGCAGTACATCCAACCTTGTCTGCTACTGTTCTTACTACTGCTCTGCCTCAGCTGCACGATCTCTACCTCCTCGTGTACGTCCACCTAAAAGATTGTAGAGAAACCCACAGAATGAGATCTAAATCTCAGTTGGAGATATAACTCTCCACCAATGCAATTATAGCACAAGTAAGGTGATTAAAGGACGAAGTAAAGCTACAAATTGTTGGGTTTTGTGGAGGAAACATGCATGGTGGAAGCAACAAAATAAAAATATGTTTCCACGCAACCCACTGCAAGATCTCATCGACAACAGCGTATTCAGAAATAGTGTTCACGGGATATACCTTGTCGTAAAGCAAGTCTGGCGGCGTCCAGCTACACGATGGTGTGTAGCACTACTGGCTTATATGGACAATACTTCTCTCCCATCTCTGAAAGTGATGCGGGAAGATCCAACGGCGCTCCTTTCGTACGGTGATGTACACCGCTCGTAGCACGTATGGGTGGTCGTTGACATCCTCCAAACGCAGACGTCTCAGTGTCTGTATCTCTACTTCGTCCACAATGATGGACTGGAACTCCACGTCATGCTTCCTAAGCCGACAGGAAGGAGTAGTCTTTGTGTGATGACGTGCTAGCGTCGCGATGCTCTCCTTTCTCTCATGAGGATGGTGACGGCTAGGGTTTACGTATGTGAGCGTAAACTGAAAAGTCTCTCTCAATATCTTGTAAAGATATTGGTTGTCAAGCCCCTTTAAATAGGAGACAAAAGGAAGTAGGGTTTCCTAAACCCATCGGTAAATAGAAATACTATGTTAATTAAAACGCTCATAGATTAATTAGAATATTATAGAATTAATTAATTAACAAAATAATCATATTAATTGATTAATTAATATCTGACTCCATGTAATCACTCAGGATGGCTCTATGGGCATATATACCAACAGACTCCTACTTGCACTTAGAGCCAGTCACTCCAATTAATAGGCTCAAACATTTTAATATATTCCAATATTATTCTAATGGATTACATAAATATTTTAGTAATCAATGTGATTCGAAACAATTCCAATCAAATCCACAATTATATTCATATTCCAACACATCTTATGTGTGACCCGGTAGGCTCCAAATTACGTTGGAAGTGATATCCATAATCATATCATGATTTCACAAGCAATGATTGGTATCTAGAAAGACTTCATTACCACCCAAGTAATTGGAGAAGTTGGAGAACAACTTAACCTATCATTCATGACTAGTGTTACAGTGATTGTATAGTTCCTTTGTCATTGATATCCGGATTGAACTCCGGTCATGGAACTGTTATCCTCTTCAACGTTCAATCTGTATTCCTTGAACTAGATCAGACTATCTGAGATATATGTAAGCTCAATGTCACATATTGACTCACATTAGCACGGCCATGCATTTCTCAGTCTCGCTTATGGCCAGAATATCAAACTCATGTAGGAAGAACAAATTCCATCTACATCACTCACAGTCATCCCCATGTGTTACAGTGCACCCAAGCACCATCTTTATGGCAATCTTTATTCAGGACCACAGTGGATGATGTCAAAGTACACTGAATGACATGTGATAAGTGTAGTGACTTTAGGTCTAAGAACCACAATCACCACCATCATTATGAGATGTGACTCTAACTATCAATCATGGTATCCATGTGTCACTCTCAAGGTGGGTTTGTCCGATATACTGTTCTCTAACAAGTATCTATGTATTTGGTTTGATATCTCCATATCATAGATAATGAGATTCTTCCATCAACCAACATACATTCTAATCTTATGTGTTATTAATGTCTATGGATATTTCCACAATAACAACCGATTAGGGACAAAATAAGAATGCATACTCTTAACATACATATGATCTCACTGTTGGGTTTTAGAGGAGGCAGAGAAGCAGCAGAAACAAAAAATTTCTCCCCAAAACCCAGAACGAAAGGAATCACGTCAACGTCTATATAATAGGAAAGATGGTTTGTGGATCATACCTTATCCCGAGGCTTGCTCGGCGACAGTACCTCGCACCTTGCGCGGTCTTCACCTCCGGTCTTGGACGGTGTCTGTGCAGCTCCTGGACGCACCGGGACTGAAGACTCCTCCTCCTACCGGACTGTCGGATGACAGTTGTCCTCCTAAGCGGCAGTGAACTCCCACCTCTGAAGTAGTCCACACGGACCACCTGGAACTCCACACTCCTTTTCCCACAAGGAAGTAGAAGGAGTCACACCCTCCTGTTGACGTACTAGTCGCCAACACACTCTCTTGTTTCCAATTGCAACTGCAGTTGTCTTTCCCTTGCTGCACCTCCCTTTGCGGGAAGCACTTGCTCGGGCTCGCTCTCGGTTACCAAAACCAGAGAGAACGACAACTTTACAGAGCAACAGGCTTGCACTGAGTTGTACTATGAGAAGCCCCCAATACCCCTATATATATAGGCGGGCCATGGGACAGGGTTCTCTGTCCCCGGCAATATGGGACTAAAAGCAGGAGTAGAAGGGTTCGAGATTTTCCACAAAAGCAACCAACTCGCAACCTGAACCAGTCGGTTGGGGACCTGAACCGGTCGGTTGGTGGTCCTGGTCGATCCTGGATTGACTTTCCTTCTTTTGTTTCTAATTGGTATCGAATACCAATCCTTGTTCCAATCAAATTGGGCAAGAGAAACGCAAGGAAAATTCTCACCAATCCTACTTTCCCAAGTTGCTCGGTTGCACCAGACGAATCGATCGTTTCAACCTTTGAAGCAATCGGTTCACCCTGATCTTGAGCCGATCGGCTCAAAACTTGAGCCGACCGGTTCACTAAGCTCAGTCGATCGGTTCATCACATGAGCCAATCGGTTGGGAGTGCAGATTGTATAGAATCAGTCAATTGCGATTTCAATCAATCTGATACTCCAATCAATGCGTCCAACACCTTGAACATTATGATATTGAGCTATCGATTGAGTGAGTGTTTAATTGAACTACTAAACTCCTTTAGTAATCAATCTAAACATTGCTTGTGGACAAAACTCCTCTTCCAGGTTAAATCCTATGTGTGTGACCCTACAGGTCCATTTCACGTTGGCAGTGAAAGTCCATAACACTTATGACTTCACAAGCAAAGAGCGATGCCTAGTCACACATCAGTGCTACCCAAGTGAAATAGAAAGTTGGAGAACAACTTTCAATCCTACAATCCGTGAATGGTGTTACAGTGAATTTATAATTCCTTTGTCACTGATATCCAGAATGAACTCGAGGCATGGAACAGTCATCCTGTCAATGTTCATTCATTTCCTTGATCTCAGAGTAGACTGAGTGAGATGTGTGTGACATCAATATCACATATTAATTCACACGTGCATGTGCATGCCTTTCTCAATCCTACTCATCAAGTGGCCAAGGATATCAAACTCCCTCAGGAGGGACAAATCCCATATCTATCACTCACCCCTCAAAAGCCCCATGTGTCAAAGCCATCCAATCATCACCTTTATAACAACCCATGTTTCAGGACTGCGTTTGATGATGTCAAAGTGTACCCAACGACATGTGTTGAGTGCAGTGATTTCAGGTCTAAGAATCACACTCACCACCATCATTGTGAAAGCTGACTGTGACTACCAAGTCATGGTTCCATGTGTCACTCTCACGGTGGGTCTGTCCGGTACCTTGTTCTCTAACAAGTACCTATGTGCTTGGTTTGATATCACTATATCATGACTAATGAGATTCTATCATCAACCAACACACAATCTAGTCTTTAGTGTTATTGATGTCTATGGTTATTTCCACAATAACAACCGACTAGGGACCAAATAAGAATGTATACTCTTAACATCCATATGATCTCATCGTTTAGGTCATGAACCTAAAAGCATACGTCATTGAGTAAAACCATTCTTTAGACATCTATCATGTTACACCATCATCTCAGAAACAGTTTAAACATATAGATTGGAAATTGCCTTTTATTATTATTCAAATCATTTACAAAGTATCCCATTTCAATCATCATATGACTTGCTCTATGGGCATACATACCAACAGACTCCCACTTGCACTTAGAGCCAGTCACCAAGGAAACGCAATCCTTGTGACCTAGCATGTCCATCATGCTTCTGCTAAGAAAGGGCCTTAGTCAGTGGATCAGCTATGTTGTCTTCAGTTGGTACTTTGCAAATCTTCACATCTCCTCGTTGTACGATCTCTTGTATGAGATGGAAGCGCCGCAGTATGTTCCTGGACCGCTGATGTGATCCGGGCTCCTTAGCTTGTGCAATAGCTCCATTATTGTCACAATAAAGCTCAATTGCATCACAGCTACTGGGAACTACACCAAGTTCAGAAATGAACTTCCTGATCCACATAGCCTCCTTTGATGCATGTGAAGCAGCAATATACTCGGCCTCTGTAGTAGAATCAGCAACTGTTTCTTGCTTGGAACTCTTCCAGCTCACAGCTCCATTATTAAGGCAAAACACAAATCCTGACTGCGATCTGTAATCATCTTTATCAGTTTGGAAGCTTGCATCGGTGTAACCCTTTACAACCAACTCTTCCTCACCGTCGTAAACAAGAAACTGATCCTTAGTCCTTTGCAAGTACTTGAGGATGTTCTTTACGGCTGTCCAGTGAGCATCCCCAGGATCTGACTGGTACCTGCTCGTCATGCTGAGAGCATACGAGACATCTAGGCATGTGCACAACATAGTGTACATGATGGATCTGATGGCTGATGCATATGGGATCCCATTCATCCGCTCCCTCTCTTCACAAGATTGGGGACATTGAGCTCTAGAGACGGTGACTCCATGTAGCATGGGGATGTTGCCTCTCTTTGAGTTCTCCATGCTGAACCGCTTCAGCACTTTGTCGATGTACGTGCTCTGACTTAGTCCGAGAAGCCTTCTAGATCTATCTCTATAGATCTTAATTCCTAGAATATAGGATGCTTCTCCTAAGTCCTTCATTGAGAAAGTTTTCCCAAGCCAAGTCTTTACCTTCTCTAAGGCTAAGACATCATTTCCCATCAAAAGTATGTCATCCACATACAATATGAGGAATGTGGTCGAGCTCCCACTAACCTTCTTGTACACACAAGGTTCATCTTCATTTTGAATAAAGCCAAACAATTTGACTTCCTCATCAAATCGAAGATTCCAACTCCGAGATGCTTGCTTCAATCCATAGATTGACCTTTGCAGTTTACAGACTTTATTGGCATTCTTTGGATCTACAAAACCTTTAGGATGTGTCATGTACGCATCCTCATGTATATTCCCGTTAAGGAGTGCGGTTTTAACATCAATCTGCCAAATCTCATAGTCATAATAAGCTGCAATAGCAAGCATGATCCTGATGGACTTAATCATGGCAACTGGAGAAAAGGTTTCGTCATAGTCAACACCTTGAACTTGTCGAAATCCCTTCGCAACCAATCCGCCTTTATAAGTTTGCGCATTGCCATCCATGTCAGTCTTTTTCTTAAAGACCCACTTGCACCCTATGGGCTTTACCCCTTCGGGTGGTTCCACCAAAGTCCATACTTTGTTGGAGTACATGGATTCCATCTCGGATCTCATGGCCTCAAGCCATTTCTCAGAATCTGGTCCCTCCATAGCCTCTACGTAGGTAGTTGGATCATCATCTATGATCAACTCACCACCTTCCTGAGTTACAAGGTATCCAAACCTCTCAGGTTCAAGGCGGGTCCTACTAGATCTACGATGTCCTTGTGTTACTAGAGGAGAATGAGATCTCACAACACCTTGTGAATCTCCATTTTCCTCTTGTACATCTACCGGTTCAATGTTTTCTTGTTGGGCTTGAACCTCTTCAAGCTCTATATTCCTCCCACTGTTTCCTTTGGAAATAAATTCCCTTTCTAGGAATACAGCATCCCTGGAAACAAACACTTTGTTGTCAGTAGGGTGGTATAGATACTATTCCTTGGTCTCCTTGGGATATCCAATAAAATAACATTTATCAGATTTGGGTCCAAGCTTATCAGGAAACATTTTCTTGATGTAAGCCTCACAACCCCAAATCTTCATAAAAGACAAATTGGGACGCTTCCCAGTCCATATCTCATATGGTGTCTTTTGAACCGATTTAGATGGTACACGGTCAAGTGTAAACACAGCGGTTTCAAGAGCATAACCCCAGAAAGAAATTGGAAGATAAGCAAAACTCATCATTGATCGCACCATATCTAACAATGTGTGATTCCTTCTTTCAGACACACCATTATGTTGTGGTGTTCCAGGCGGAGTCCATTGTGATACAATACCACGGGCTCGCAGAAGGTCCTCAAACTCCTGGCTTAAGTATTCTCCACCTCGATCGGATCGAAGTGCCTTAATACTTTTACCAAGTTGGTTCTTTACTTCATTCATGAAATCTTTGAACTTTTCAAGGGCTTCTGACTTATGATTCATCAGGTACACATAGCCATACCTAATGAAATCATCAGTGAAGGTAATGAAGTACTGACACCCATTTCTGGAATTAGATCTAAAAGGCCCACATACATCAGTATGTATGAGTCCTAATAGATCACTAGCTCTCTCACCTTTACCTGAAAAGGGAGTCTTGGTCATCTTGCCCAACAAACAAGATTCACATGTCTCTATTGATTCATAATCAAAATAGTCTAGATAACCATCTTTATGGAGTCTAGAAATGTGCTTCTCATTTATGTGCCCTAGACGACAATGCCAGAGATATGTTTTGTTTGAGTCGTTGAGTTTTTGCATTTTGGTGTTTACGTTGTATACACTTGTCTCCAAGTCTATCAAGTATAGACCATAAGACATAGGGGCACTGCCATAAAAGATCCCATCTTTAGAAATGGAACATTTTCCATTCTTAATAAGAAATTCAAATCCATCTTTGTCCAAACAAGAGATGGAAATGATATTCCTATTTATGGTAGGTACATAATAGCAGTTCTTCAACTCTATTATTAGCCCATTTGGTAGAGTTAACTCATAGGTTCCTACGGCACTGGCGGCAACTCTTGCCCCATTGGCAACACGTAGTTCAACCTCGCCTTTCCCCAAAGGCCTACTTCTCTTAAGATCCTTCACATTTGAACAAATGTGAGATCCGCATCCGGTATCAAGTACCCATGACGAAGAAGTAGTAAAGTTAATCTCTATCACGTATACACCAGAAGTAGAGATCTCTATCTCTGACTTCTTCTTCCATTGTTCCTTCCATCCTCTCCATGTAGAAGAAATTGGTTTGGCGAGAGAACACTTCTCTCCTTTACCTACTTTCTTCTTCACCAACGCATTAAGCATACATAGAGTGGATTCTAAGGCTCCTGGTATATCTGGATTGTGCAGAATACTTCTCACAGTCCTCAACCAGTTATGGAATTTATTCTCAATTAATTTGCCCATTTTAAAAGATGATTCTTTTGCCATTCTACAAGAGAAAATTTGCATTTGTCAAAACCCTTTTTGATTCGATTTGAATAAATTTGACGATAGTTAATTAGGCCTTTAATTAATTACCGCTCCCACTATTTTGACTCAAATTGATAGCCCTCACCATCAATTTGGAAGATTGCAGCGTACAATCTTCTAGTGGGTCAAGATCTTGGAATCCTCTAAGCCATGGACCAGCTTTGGCTGTTACCCACAACTCAGATCTTACGGGTAGGCAACTCTTGCCAATTGCATCATATGCAACTATTGTTGAATGAACATGCACAACACCTTGCCATGAACATTTCGTGCCTCTGGGCTTAGACGCTCTAAGAATCACCAGTTAAGTCTAACCCAAAAGTTGACACGGTAAACATGCACCCTGCTTTGGCAGAACCTACATGTCGACCCTTCACACTTCCACAAGATAGACGGCGCACCACGCTTTGGCGTAACCTAAGCTTGGTCGATCAAGTTTGCCATGTGTGTCGCTAATGGAAGGCATATATGACTTAATATTTTAATGAGGGATTTGTTTTTTATATACATATTCATATCCAATCACCACAATATATAGTAAGTATCATATACATGCTATATCCCACAGAAAACATGCAAAACGATAAAAAGCAATGATTATGGCCATCCTATTGTGATTCCTCGAGCCAAGAGGAATCACGGTCATCTAGGTCTACATCACATGCAACCTGTACAAGATGAAATCTGTGACTGCCTTTCTGGGTTTGATCAGCTCATCTCCTTGACCGATCGGCTCACCATCAGGTTGGTTGTTCGGGTGCCACCAGTCGATCGACTGGCGCCTCCAGTCGATCGGTTCACCGATCGTCGTGCATCTCATCAGGTTGCCACCCGCTCGTCTCGTTCCTCGAACCGGCCGTCTGGATCATCAACCGATCGGTTCACTCCTTGAACCGATCGTCTCAGGTCATCGCAGGTCGTCAGCCGTTCTTTGACATAACAGGAAATAAAATCTATCCTATTTACAATTTAACTGTGAAACCCCGAGTTACATTCGGGGGGAGCAGAGGTAGGAAAAGAATTCTCGAATTATTTTGAGTTACATCAGGAATAGGAGAAGGGAATCGGTGCGTAGACCGAGATGCAAGCAACCACACAAACAACCACACACAGATATAGGGGTTTATAGGCCATAACCATGCTACACATCCACCACAAAACTCGTTTAAGGGCGACGCGTATCGATTACATTAATATTACATATCATATATGTATATTTGGGATATTTTGGATTGGACATGTATAAAGCCGATATTATTCACATCGTATGCAATAAATAAAGGCGACAAACCAAAATTGATCATATCGATAATCCTAAAATATAGAACAGTTGACCTGGTTCTGATACCACTGTTGGGTTTTAGAGGAGGCAGAGAAGCAGCGGAAACAAAAAATTTCTCCCCAAAACCCAGAACGAAAGGAATCACGTCAACGTCTATATAATAGGAAAAATGGTTTGTGAATCATACCTTGTCCCAAGGCTTACTCGGCGACAGTACCTCGCGCCTTGCGCGGTCTTCACCTCCGGTCTTGGACGGTGTCTGTGCAGCTCCTGGTCACAGCGGGACTGAAGACTCCTCCTCCTACCGGACTGTCGGATGACAGTTGTCCTCCTAAGCGGCAGTGACCTCCCGCCTCTGAAGTAGTCCACACGGACCACCTGGAACTCCACACTCCTTGTCCCACAAGGAAGTGGATGGAGTCGCACCCTCCTGTTGACGTACTAGTCGCCAACACACTCTCCTGCTGCCAATTGCAACTACAGTTGTCTTTCCCTTGCTGCACCTCCCTTTGTGGGAAGCACTTGCTCGGGCTCTCTCTCAGTTACCAAAACCAGAGAGAACGAAAACTTTGTAGAGCAACCGGCTTGCACTGAGTTGTACTATGAGAAGCACCCAATACCCCTATATATAGGCGGGTCATGGGATAGGGTTCTATGTCCCCGGCAATATGGGACTAAAAGCAGGAGTAGAAGGGTTCGAGATTTTCTACAAAAGCAACCAACTCGCAACCTGAACCGGTAAGTTGGGGACCTGAACCGGTCGGTTGGGACACCTCAACCGGTCGGTTCACAAGTGAACCGGTCGATTGGTAGTCCTGGTCGATCCCGAATTGACTTTCCTTCTTTTGTTTCTAATTGGTATCGAATACCAATCCTTGTTCCAATCAAATTGGGCAAGTGAAACGCAAGGAAAATTCTCACCAATCCTACTTTCCCAAGTTGCTCGGTTGCACCAGTCGAATCGATCGTTTCAACCTTTGAAGCAATCGGTTCACCCTGATCTTGAGCCGATCGGCTCAGCACTTGAGCCGGCCGGTTCACCAAGCTCAGCCGATCGGTTCATCACATGAGCCAATCGGTTGGGAGTGCAGATTGTGCAGAATCAGTCAATTGCGATTTCAATCAATCTGATACTTCAATCAATGCGTCCAACACTTTAAACATTATGATATTGAGCTATCGATTGAGTGAGTGTTTAATTGAACTACTAAACTCCTTTAGTAATCAATATAAACATTGCTTGTGGACAAAACTCCTCTTCCAGGTTAAATCCTATGTGTGTGACCCTGCAGGTCCATTTCACGTTGGCAGTGAAAGTCCATAACACTTATGACTTCACAAGCAAAGAGCGGTGCCTAGTCACACATCAGTGCTACCCAAGTGAAATAGAAAGTTGGAGAACAACTTTCAATCCTACAATCCGTGAATGGTGTTACAGTGAATGTATAATTCCTTTGTCACTGATATCTAGAATGAACTCGAGGTATGGAACAGTCATCCTGTCAATGTTCATTCATTTCCTTGATCTCAGAGTAGATAGAGTGAGATGTGTGTGACATCAATATCACATATTAATTCACACATGCATGTGCATGCCTTTCTCAATCCTACTCATCAAGTGGCCAAGGATATCAAACTCCCTCAGGAGGGACAAATCCCATATCTATCACTCACCCCTCAAAAGCCCCATATGTCAAAGCTACCCAATCATCACCTTTATAACAACCCATGTTTCAAGACTGCGTTTGATGATGTCAAAGTGTACCCAACGACATGTGTTGAGTGTAGTGATTTCAGGTCTAAGAATCACACTCACCACCATCATTGTGAAAGCTGACTGTGACTACCAAGTCATGGTTCCATGTGTCACTCTCACGGTGGGTCTGTCCGGTACCTTGTTCTCTAACAAGTACCTATGTGCTTGGTTTGATATCACTATATCATGACTAATGAGATTCTGTCATCAACCAACACATAATCTAGTCTTTAGTGTTATTGATGTCTATGGTTATTTCCACAATAACAACCGACTAGGGACCAAACAAGAATGTATACTCTTAACATCCATATGATCTCATCGTTTAGGTCATGAACCTAAAAGCATACGTCATTGAGTAAAACCATTCTTTAGACATCTATCATGTTACACCATCATCTCAGAAACAGTTTAAACATATAGATTGGAAATTGTCTTTTATTATTATTCAAATCATTTACAAAGTATCCCATTACAATCATCATATGACTTGCTCTATGGGCATACATACCAACACTCACTGTTTAGGTCATCAACTCAAAGACATATGTCATTGAGTATATTATTTTGTAGACATCTATAAGTTTTGTGATCATCTCACAATATCAAACACAAATATATAGATTGGAAACTTGCCTTTATTGATATGATCAATGTAGTATTACAACTCATTTGTATAGTATCCCATTACAATCATCAAATGATAGTCTCTATGGACATACATACCAATAGATTCCCACTTGCACCTATACCCAATCACTCATGAATCTCAATCCAAGTGATCAAATATGTCTGTCATGGTTCTGCTGTGAAAGTGCTTTTGTGAGCTGGTCAGCCACATTGCTTTCTGTAGGTACTCTACAAATCTTCGCATCCCCTCATTGTACGATCTCTCGTATGAGATGGAACTGTCGTAGAATATGTTTGGAACGTTGGTGCGGTCTTAGTTCTTTAGTCAGCGTAATTGCTCTATTATTGTTGCAAAACAACTCAATTGCATCACTAGCGCTTGGAACCACTCCAAGATCAGAAATGAACTTCTTGATCCAAACAACTTGCTTTGCAGCATTAGATGTGGCAATATATTCAGCCTCTGTTGTAGAATCTACAACCGTCTCTTGCTTGGAACTCTTCCAGCTCATAGCTCCATTGTTCAGGCAAAACACAAATACAGATTGCGATCTATAGTCATCTTTGTCAGTTTGGAAGCTAGAATTGGTGTAACCCTTCACCACAAGCTCTTCCTCGCCACTGTATACCAAGAATCGATCCTTAGCCCTTCTCAAGTACTTTAGGATGTTCTTTATGGTTGTCCAGTAACATTCACCTGGATCTAACTAATACCGTCTCGTCATGTTCAAAGCATACGACACGTCAGAACGAGTACATAACATTGCATACATGATAGATCCAATTGTTGATGCATATGGAATCTTACTCATGTACGCCCGTTCATCACATGAACTAGGACATTGGGATCTAGAGATCATAATCCCATTGGACATGGGCAAGTTACCTCTCTTAGAACCCTCCATGCTAAACCTCTTTAGCACCTTATCAATAAATGTGCTCTGGCTTAGGCCTAGAATCCTTCTAGATATATCTCTATAGATCTTGATTCCTAGTATATAGGATGTTTTGCCTAAATCCTTCATAGAGAATGTCTTCCCTAGCCAAGCTTTTACTATCTGAAGAGTAGGGATGTCATTTCCTATCAATAGTATGTCATCCACATACAATATGAGAAATACGACTGTGCTCCCACTAACCTTTTTGTAAACACAAGGTTCATCTTCATTTTGACTAAAACCAAACTTTTTGACTACTTTGTCAAAATGTAGATTCTAGCTTCGAGATGCTTGCTTCAATCCATAGATTTACCTTTGTAGCTTACAGACTTTATTGGCTTCCTTTGGATTGGTAAAACTCTCAGGTTGTGTCATGTACACATCCTCGAGTAAATTCCCATTAAGGAATGTTATTTTAACATCCATATGCAAAATCTCATAGTCATGATAAGTTGTAATGGCAAGCATGATCCTGATGGATTTAACCATGGCAACTGGTGAGAAGGTCTCATCATAATCAACACCTTGAATTTGACAGAATCCGTTCGTAACCAATCTACCTTTATAGCTTTGAACATTTCCATCCATGTTAGTCTTCTTCTTAAAGACCCACTTGCACCCTATGGATTTTACCCCTTCGGGTGGATCCACCAAGGTCCATACCTTGTTGGTGTACATGGATTCCATCTCAAATCTCATGGCTTTGAGCCATTTCTCATATTCTGCTCCCTTAGTAGCTTATAGATAGGAAGTTGGCTCATCTGCTATGCCCAATTAGTCATTGTCTTGAGTCATGAGAAATCCAAATCTCTCAGGCTCAAGTCGTGTCCTACTAGACCGACAAGGTTCATGTATTACATTTGGAACTTGAAATTCCACAACAGTTTGTGAGTCTTCATGTTCCTTATGTACCTCCTCAAGTTCTTTGCTTTCTTGTTGATCTCGAACTTCTTCAAGCTCTACATTCCTCCCACTGATTCTTGTGGAAATGAATTCCTTTTCAAGAAATACAATAGTCATAGCAACAAACACTTTGTTGTCAGTTGGTGTGTATAAGTAGTATCCCTGAGTTTCTTTGGGGTATCCAACAAAATAGCATTTTTCAGATTTGGGTCCAAACTTTTTCAGGAAATTGTTTACTAACATAAGCTTCACATCCCCAAATCTTTAACATAGAAAAATTGGGTTGATTCCCATTCCATATCTCATATGGTGTCTTTTGAACCGATTTGGAAGGTACACAGTTAAGTGTAAACACTGCGATTTCAAGAGCATATCCCCAGAACGATATTGGAAGTTTGTTTGAACTCATCATTGATCGTACCATGTCTAATAATGTACTATTCCTTATTTCTGACACATCATTATGTTGTGGTGTACCAGGTGGAGTCCATTGTGGTACAATACCACAATTTCTCAGACGATCCTCAAACTCTTGGCTTAAGTATTCACCACCTCGATCTGAATAGAGTGCTTAAATACTCTTACCAAGCTTCTTCTCTACTTCATTCATGAAAGTCTTGAACATTTCAAGAGTGTCTGACTTGTATTTCATAAGATATACATAGCTATACCTACTGAGGTCATCAGTGAAGGAAATGAAGTATTGATATCCTCCTCTAGAATTCGATCTAAAAGGTCCACATACATCAGTATGTATGAGCCCTAGCAAACCATTGGCTCTCTCACTGTGTTAAGTGAAAGGAGTCTTGGTCATCTTGCCTAATAAACAAGCCTCATATGTCTCTAATGATTCAAAATCAAAAGAGTCTAGATAACCATCCTTCTGGAGTCTAGATATGTGCTTCTCGTTTATGTGCCCAAGATGACAATGCCATAAGTATGTTTTGTTTGAGTTGTCAAGTTTTAGCCTTTTAGTATTTACGTTGTATATGCTAGTCTCAAGTTCTAACAAGTAGATACCATAAGACATAGGGGCACTATCATAAAAGATCTCATCTTTAGAAATAGAAATCATTCCATTCTTAATGTGAAATTGAAATCCACTCTTGTCCATACAAGATACATAAATAATATTTCTATTTAATGGCAGGTACATAATAGAAGTTCTCTAATTCTATTACAAGGCCCGTAGGCAAAGATAAACTAATAACTTCAACTGCAGTGGCAGCAACTCTTGCTCCATTAGTGACCCACAACTCGACTTTTCCCTTTTGTAAAGGCTTACTTCTTATTAGATCTTGCATATTTGAACAAATGTGAGATCCACATCCGGTATCTAGTACCCATGATGAAGAAGTATTTAAGTTTATCTCAATAATGTATATACCTGAAGTCGAGATCTCTATCCCCTGCTTCTTCTGCCTTAGTTCCTCTAGGTTGAGAGGATAGTTTCTTTTCCAATGACCAGCCTGGTGACAATAAGGACAGTTGCCTTCTTTGGAGATCCCACCTTTAGCTTTGAGCACGGATGACTTTGTCTTATGCTCAGCTTTAGAACCTTTCTTAGCCATGCCTTTGCCTTTTGACTTTCCCTTTATCATGTTGATCATCATCACAGACTTGGGCTTGTCTTTATTCATCTGCGCTTCAGCTGTCCTCAACATGCCCAACAATTCTGACAACGACTTGTCAAGATTGTTCATGTTGTAGTTCATGACAAAATGACTATATGATTCAGGCAACAATTGCAGAATCACATCAATGACCAACTCTTAACCTAGGGGAAATCCCAGCTTGGATAGGCTTTCCACATACCCAATCAAAGTGAGTATGTGGGTACCAACTGAGTCTCCCTCTTTCATCTTTCTTCTGAACAAAGCCTTAGAGACATTATATATCTCCTGTCTTGCGTGATGCTGATACATGTTCTTGAGATGTGTTACCATCTCCATGGCATTCACGTTCTCATGTTGCTCTTGCAACTCATAGTTCATTGAGAACAACATCAAGAACTTGACATCTATGACATCATCAAGGTGCTTCTTGTAAGCATCCTTTTCAGCCTTGGGCACATTTGAGGCGGGTTCTGCTGAATCTGGTGTTTCAAGGACATAGAGCTTATGCTCTTGCGTGAGAACAATTCTCAGCATCTTAAACCAGTTTTGAAAGTTGATTCTGGTAAGTTTGTCCTTTGCAATGACCGATCACAATGAGAATGTGTGAGTGTTGTTTGCCATTTGACTGCTACAAAAGAAAAAGTTTGCATTTAGTCGAAAACATTTTGACTTGTAAAGATTTGATAAATGAAATTAATTAGGCATTTAATCAATTATGCTCCCACTATTTTATTCAAATTGGTAGCCCTCACTATCAACTCAGAAGATTGCAATGTACAACCTTCTAGTGAGCCAAGATCCAAAATAATTGGATCAATGCCCAGCCAACGCCGGCGTCAAAGACCAAATACTGAGGTAGGAAACTTTTCCCAAATGCATCATATGCAACCCTTGGATATACGATCATGCAAAACTCCTTGCCATGATGTATTTGTGTGCCTCTAGGTACTTGATCCTATCTAGGTTTCCTAGTTAAGTCCAACCCATAAGCCAACACGATGAGTGTGCACCCTACGGAGGCAGACCCACACACTCACCATCACACTTCCATGAGATAGACAGTGTACCACGCGGAGGCGTGCCCACACATAGTCGATCAAGCTTTTCATGTGTGTTGCTTTATGGAAGGCAACTAAAACTTATTATTATTAATTGGGGGGTTTTATTAATACATATACATATCCAAACACTACTTACTTGTAGTATCTATCATATACTACTATATCCACAACCACAAACGATAGACATGCAATCACAAACAAAAATACATCGTTTATGGCCATACTATTGTAATCCTTGGGAGCAACAAAGGATTATGGTCCACCTAAGGTCTTATGCATCTCATGCAACAACACATGTGAATCAACCTGTAAGGATCATCATTACAATGAACAACTTTATGGATGCTTCGTGAGGTTGGAACTTCAAGTTGCTTCTTGGAATTAGATCTTCATGTTGCTTCTCCATGGATGCTCACTTCTTAGAATTGGATCTTCATGGTGCTTATCCATGGATGTTCATTGGAGTTGGATCTTCAAGTGGCCTCCTTATATCAAGTTTACAAAGACTAAAACTAATCCTATCTCTATTACATCATATGAGTACAAATATAAAGAGAAAGAATTAATTACACTTTAAAATAAGAGATGAGGCTCGACATACAAGCTGAATACTTTATACAAAGGATCCACGTATAACCATTATACATCCATATTATTCACAAACAAAAAGATCCACAACATTCACAACATTCACAAAAGGGGATTCTAGGGCATAACCATGCATGCATTCACCACGTAAAACAAATTTTAAAGGCGACATGTATGATATCATAGGTATATCTACATATACACATATACATATTAAAATTGCAGTACTTTTAATACAAGACATTCCCCATTAAATAAATTTTAGACTCCCACGTAGACTATGCGGGGTACACAGGGGTAGTGGGTGGGGGTCGAGGGTAGGCTGCCCCTCGAGGGGTCTCAGGGGCAGAGCCCCTGAAAGGTCTATGAAATTTTACTTCTGTGTACTTAGAAAAATCAATATTTTCCATAGTCAACCTCATCCGAGATGTCAAAAATAGAAGCCTGCAACGTATGTGGAATTAGGTTTAGATATGCACATTAGTAGTTTTAAGTTCACATCATATACAACCACAAAAAATAGTATACAATGATTCAATCATATCGAAACGAATTTAAAGACAACGTAGATTGACATTGCTTTGATATCAATGTTGGGTTTTGTGGAGGAAACATGCGCTGCGAAAGCAACAAAATAAAATATGTTTCCACTCAACCCGCTACAAGATCTCATCGACAACATCATATTCAGAAAGAGTGTTCGTGGGATATACCTTGTCACGGAGCAAGTCCAATGACGTCTGGCTACATGATGGTGTGTAATGATGCTGGCTTACACAGACGATACTTCTCTCCCATCTCTGAATGTGATGTGGGAAGATCCGACAGCGCTCCTTTCATGCAGTGATGTACACCACTCGTAGCACATATGGACGATCGTTGATGTCCTCTGAACGTAGGCATCTCAGCATCTGTGTCTCTACTTCATCCACGCGGATGGCCTGGAACTTCACGTCATGCTTCCTAAGCCGATAGGAAGGAATAATCTTTGTGTGATGATGTGCTAGCGTTGTGGTGCTCTCCTTTCTCTCACGAGGATGATGACGACTAGGGTTTACGTACATGAGTGTAAATTGAAAAGTCTCTCTCAATATCTTGTAAAGATATAGCTGTCAAGCCCCTTTAAATAGGAGATAAAAGGAAATAGGGTTTCCTAAACCCATCGGTAAACAGAAAGACTGCGTTAATTAAAACGCTCATGGATTAATTAGAATATTCTAGAATTAATTAATTAACCAAATAATCGTATTAATTGATTAATTAATATCTGACTCCATGCAATCGCTCGGAATGGCTCTATGGGTATATATATCAGCACAAATATGATAAGCAAATTCAACTAACGATATGTCTAAAGCAGATAATCATTACTAAACAATATAAGCAATTGGAATTGGATTGTATAACATCTTATCATCATAAAAGAAATATGAAGAACATGTATATTTACTACCAAATATACTTTACTAAAGCAAAGTAAGGCTTCATCCAATATTTTTGTATTTGATCTTAAGCAAGTATACTACACAGCTGATTACGTATTTTATTATGCCTCAAGATTTGAGTCGTACCACCCAAATCCAACTGACCACTACTAAGTCAAAATCAGCACCATACAAGGTCTATGGAAGAGTTGAAATCTACAACATCACCAATCCTCGTGGTCAGTACACAAGTACACCACAGAGACATACCATTCAATTGCAACCAGTGACATATAGTCAAAGTGTAAAAGTCCTAGCCCACCTTGGTACAAGTCACGACGCTAGTGAAAATTAGCTACGGCCCATAGCCACACTACTGCTAGGGTATGGCCTACAACAAATCCTATGAAACCTCATAAGCATCAAATCACTGAGCTACACCCACAGTCGTACACCTGCCATGGTATGTCCTGCAACCAATCATGTAAATGCATATACTCAATAGTATATGACTCCAAGTTTTCACTAAGAAAATCATGTTTCACCATCCAACAAGTGTTCATACTGAGATGGATCTATGGCACATGGCAAAACTTCATGATTAAGCTCCACTTGATTAATTAAGTCAATTAAGTATCTTTTAGCATCAATCAAGTTACAATCTATAAAGGTCATAACAAAATCTACAAAGATGCGGGCATAAGATATGCATAGCCATACCTACTGAAGTCATCAGTGAAGGTAATGAAGTATTGATAGCCTCCTCTAGCATTTGATCTAAAAGGTCCACATACATCAGTTTATATGAGTCCTAGCAGATCATTGGCTCTCTCACTGTGTCTAGTGAAAGGAGTCTTGGTCATCATGCCTAATAAACAAGCCTCACATGTCTCTAATGATTCAAAATCAAAAGAGTCTAGATAACCATCCTTATGGAGTCTAGATATGCGCTTCTCGTTTATGTGCCCAAGATGACAAAGCCATAAGTATGTTTTGTTTGAGTTTTCAAGTTTTAGCCTTTTTGTATTTACATTATATATGCTAGTCTCAAGTTCTAACAAGTAGATACCATAAGACATAGGAGCATTGCCATAAAAGATCTCATCTTTAGAAATAGAAATCATTCCATTCTTTATGTGAAATTCAAATACACTCTTGTCCATACAAGATACAAAAATAATATTTCTATTAATGGCAGACACATAATAGCAATTCTCTAATTCTATTACAATGCATGTAGGCAAAGATAAACTAATAACTCCAACTGCGGTGACAACAACTCTTACTCCATTAGCAATGCACATCTTGACTTGACCCTTTCATAAAGGCTTACTTCTTATTAGATCACGCATATTTGAACATATATGAGATCCACATCTGGTATCCAGTACCCATAATGAAGAAGTATTTAAGTTTATCTCAATAATGTATATTCCTGAAGTGGAGATCTCTATCTCCTTCTTCTTCTTCATTAGTTCCTCCAGGTAGAGAGGACAATTTCTCTTCCAATGTCCAGCCTGCTGACAATGGTGACAACTGCCTTCTTTGGAGATCCCACCTTTAGCTTTGAGCGTGGATAACTTTGGTTTATGCTCGACTTTAGAACCTTTCTTAGCCTTGCCTTTGTCTTTTGACTTTCCCTTTGTCCTGCTGATCATCATCACAAACTTGGGCTTGTCTTTCTTCATCTGTGCTTTAGATGTCCTCAACATGCCCAACAATTCTAAAAAAGGCTTGTCAAGATTGTTCATGTTGTAGTTCATGATAAAATGACTATATGATTCAGGAAACGATTGCAGAATCACGTCAGTGGATAACTCTTGACCTAGGGGAAATCCCAACTTGGATAGGCTTTCCACATACCTAATCAAAGTGAATATATGGTTGCAAACTGACTCTCCCTCTTTTATTTTGCTTCTGAACAAAGACTTGGAGACATCATATCTCTCCTATCTTTCTTGATGTTGATACATGTTCTTGAGGTGTGTTACCATGTCCATGACATTCATGTTCTCATGCTGCTCTTGCAACTCATAGTTCATTGAGCACAACATCAGGCACTTGACATCCACGACATCATCAAGGTGCTTCTTGTAAGCATCCTATTCATCCTTGGGCGCATTTGAGGTGGGTTCTGCTGGCTCTGGTATTTCAAGGACATAAAGCTTACACTCTTATGTGAGAACAATTCTCAATGTCCTAAACTAGTTTTGAAAGTTGATTCTGGTAAGTTTGTCCTTCTCAAGGACCGATCACCACGAGAATGTGTGAGTGTTATTTTCCATTTGATTGCTACAAAAGAAAAAGTTTTCATTTAGTCCAAAATATTTTGACTTGTAAAGATTTGATAAGAAATATTAATTAGGCCTTTAATTAATTACGCTCCCACTAATTTATTCAAATTGATAGCCCTCACTATCAACTCAGAAGATTGCAACGTACAACCTTCTAGTGAGCCAAGATCCAAAATAATTGGATCAATGCCCAGCCAACATTAGCGTCAAAGACCAAATACTAAGGTAGGCAACTTTTGCCAATTTCATCATATGTAACTCTTGGATAGATGATCATGTACAACTCCTTGCCATGATGCATTTGTGTGCCTCTAGGTACTTGATCCTATTAAGGTTCCCTAGTTAAGTCCAACCCATAAGATGACATGATGAGTGTGCACCCTACGGAGGCAGACCCACACACCCACCATCACACTTCCACGAGAGAGACAGTGTACCAGTACCATGCGGAGGTGTGCCCACACATAGTCGATCAAGCTTTTCATGTGTGTTTCTCTATGGAAGGCAACTGAAACTTAATATTATTAATTGAGGGGTTTTATTAATACATATAAATATACAAACACCACATATTTATAGTATGTATCATATACTACTATATCCATAACTACAAATAATAGACATGCAATAACAAACACAAAAACATTAGTTATGGCCATACTATTGTAATCATGGTGCAGGACTTCGACTTTGTGTCGACTTTTCCAGGTGTGGAAGTGGAAGTTTGTGGAAACTTTGAGGAAGTTTAGACACAAACTTCGATGCCATTTTTTGAAAAAATGATGTGAATTTTTAGAAAACTTTGATGGAAAACTTCTAATTATGTTATACCTCTATCTTATATATGTGAATTTAAAAAAAGAACACGATTTATGACCCTCTAGCCCTATGTAGGTTAATAATACAATGTGTTGCTTGAAATGGTTAATTGTGCAATACACATATATAGATACAGTTCACCATATGTATTATATACAATATACAATCAAATAGTAGTTACAACACCCTCTCTAGGAATGAGTGGCAACAAAAAACATAGGAGTTGATTTTAGAAGTTATGAAGAGGGTTGGAGTGACATTTATGCCTTATATGGCCATTGGGGCACTAGTTGGGATTATGGTTCTAGGTGGTCTTATCTTCGCCCCAACTTTGCCAACTTCGAGGAAACTTCGACAACTTTGGAGAAGTTGAGACAAAAATACACACAAAAAAGTCAACTTCCCTGACATCCATGAAACTTCGCCCCGAAGTTTGGACGAGGTCAAAGTATATGGTATTCGACTTCGCCTATGGTCTAATTTCAAAACTTCGGCAAAACTTTGCCAAACTTCGACAATGTTGTGTTCCATGATTGTAATCCTTTGGAGCCACAAAGGATTACAGTCCACCTAAGGTCTTATGCAACAACACATGTGAATCAACCTGTAAGGGTCAACATTGCAATGAACAACTTCATGGAAGCTCCGTGAGTTTGGAACTTCAAGTTGCTTCTCCATGGATGCTCCTTAGAGTTGGATCTTCGGGTTGCTTCTTGGAATTAGATCTTCAGGTAGCTTCTCCATGGACACTCCTTGGAGTTGGATCTTCAAGTGGCCTCCTTACATCAAGTTTAAAAAGACTAAAACTAATCCTATCTCTATTACATCATATGAGTACAAATATAAAGAGAAAGAATTAATTACACTTTAAATAAGAGATGAGGCTAATCATGTAAGCCAAATACTTTATCTAAAGGATTCCACGTACAACCATTATACATCCATAACATTCACAAACAAATATATCCACAACATTTACAACTACATTCATTTACAACATTCACAAAAGGGGATTCTAGACCATAATCATGCATGCATTCACCACATAAAACAGATTCTAAAGGCGATGTATATGATATCATAGTATATCTACATATATGTATATACATATTTAAATTGTAGACCTTTTAATGTGGAATATTGCCCATTAAATAATTTTTTGACTCCCACACAGACTATGCGGGGTACACATGGGCAGAGCCCCTGTGGGAAACCTCCCCTCACGGGATCTCAGGGGCAGAGCCCCTGAAAGGTCTACAAAATTTACTTCTGTGCACTTAGGAAAATCATTATTTTCCATAGTCGACCCCATCTGAAATGTCAAAAATAGAAGCTTGTAGTGTATGTGGAATTAGGTTTAGATATGCACATTCACAGTTTTTAGTTCGCATAATATGCATCCACAAAAAATAGTATACAGTGATTCAATCATATCGAAACAAATCCAAATACACCGTAGATCGAAGCTGCTCTGATACCATTGTTGGGTTTTGTGAAAGGAAACATGCACGGATGAAGCAAAAAAATAAAATATGTTTCCACGCAACCCGCAACAGGATCTCATCGGCAACAACATATTCAGAAAGAGTGTTCGCATAATATACCTTGTCACAGAGCAAGTCGGTGATGTCTCACTGCACGATGGTGTGCAATGCTCCTAGCTTACATGGACGGTACTACTATCCCATCCTCTGAATGCATCGTAGGAAGATTCGACAATACTCCTTTCGTCCGGTGTTATACACCACTTGTAGAACGTATGGATGGTAGTTAATGTCCTCCAAATACAAGCATCTCAGCGTCTGCGTCTCTACTTCATCCACACGGATGGAATGGAACTCCACATCACACTTCCTAAGTAGACAGGAATGAGTAGCCTTTGTGCGATGACGTGATAGATTCGTAGTACCCTCCTTTCTCTCCTGAGGACGGTGATGGCTAGGGTTTACGTACGTGAGCGTAAATTGAAATCTCTCTCTCAAATACCTCTTAAAGACATCGGCCATCAAGCCCCTTTAAATAGGAGATGAAAGGAAGCAATGTTTCCTAAACCCTTCGATAAACATAAAGACTACGATAATTAAAATGCTTGTGAATTAATTAGAATATTTTAAAATTAATTAATCAACCAATTAATAGTATTAATTGATTAATTAATATCTGACTCCATGTAATTGCTTAGGATGGCTCTATGGGCATACATACCAACATGGAGGAGGTAAGAGCAAAGTTGAGCCTTGACCATGAGCCGTGGTACTCTTCCATGACTGTGGTAATATGGCTCAAAATCATAGTAGTGATATCAAGGAATCCAGGAATCACCATGGTCATGGCCATGAAAATGATTGTGGCACATTAAAGCCACCTCGGTCGTGGAGCCTGCCACAGCCATGGCATTCAACATCAACAACAACCTTCTTAGCAAAACGATCGTGGTTGCCTCCCTCCAGCATGTTCGTGCTTTGCGCCATGCCCGTGCTGCCTTCTACTCATCACAGTTGTGGAGCCTAAAATGATCGTGGCCACTGAGCCTCCAAGTTTTCCACTTCCGCCTACCACTGTACCCTTCTCCACCTCACCCATGCCCATCCGCCATGACCGGGATGACTCCCATCCACCACAGCCGTAATGATCACCACGGACGTGGTGACTACCCAAACCCAACCTACTTTTGCAGTGCATTTCCAATATTATCCCCACTTACCCCAGTGCTTTCCCGCCACCTATATATACTACAATGGTGGCCAAATAACAAATACAAGCCTTTATTGCATCCCCCTTAGCATTCAAGATCTCTCACCTACCCTCATCCATCCCCTACTCTACTTCCACCTTCCACTACCTAAAAACACTAGTTTTCTAGGGTTTCCACCACAAAACTACACATTTACATTCCATCCACATACCTTGGAGGGAGGTTCTCAAACTACAATATCTAGGAGGTGAAGCAAGGAGGATCTTCCATGAGATTCCATGGCTTTCTTAATCTTTCTTCTCTCTCTTTTGATATTTTGTTTGATCATGTGTAGCTAACCCCCCTTGGTGGGTTGTTTGGGGGTAAAATGATACTTTTATATGATGTTGGTGGGATTTATCTTGTAAAAGTCTATACTTTCATTATAAGATGATTGCTTTTTTACTTTTAACTTACTTCACATGATTCTACTTGTGGTTTGTGACTAAAAAATGAATTGCTTGTGGTTTTATTCTTGAAACCATCTAAGTCTAGGAGAAGATAACATATGTGAGGCTGTTTTGGGATTTGCTCCTAGGTCCAACTAGTGGATCCCTAGCTAGCACCCTATCTCTCCACCATATAGCCCTTTTCCTACTCCTACGTGTGAGATCTAAGTAGATAATATAGGATTTCTTAGTGTAATTTCCTAGGAGTTTGCTATAAGCTAGATGGTGAGTAATGTGAGGTGAAATACCCTTACCTATACTCCCCATTCCTGTCTTTCTCTCCCAATTACACTAAACATTCCTATCCTAGAAACCTAGATTAGTTAAATCCAATTGAAACCCCAGCTAACCTTGGTCCAATTTAGCCTTGTAAGGCTAGATAGGGTGTACAAGGGTGTAGTTCCCCTTCCTACACTCTATTCTATCCATGGACAACTGATAGTCCAGGGTGATTCCATTTCATTTGACTAATAGTTTGGTTAGAAATCTAGAATGAATGGTAGGTTTTGCATGAGATGTCCCCCCAAACTAATATCTTAGTATCATTCCCCAAATGGCCCACTCTTCCCATAACCTACTTAAAACCCATCTTTCTCTCTTTCTAGTTGATGCTTTCTTAGTTGAATTGCTTCCTAGATTAATTGCTCAGTCTTGGTAGTTAATCCTTGTTAGGGTAGCTAGTGCTGATTTGTGCTTGTTCAATCCATTTAGTGGTAGTTTAGAGTTCTAATTGCTTTAGTGATTTAATTGCTAGTCAAGTGTAGTCTTGTGCTCTTACTTAAGTAGTTGTTTTCCTTGTTAATCGAAATTTCTTATTTAGGGTTAAACTAAGGGTTTTCCTTTCTTCTATTCCTTTCTTTTTTAATTGCTTGCATATTAGTGTAATCAACCCAAATCAATATTAAACCCTAAAAACCCTAATTTCTACTTTGGGAACATAGCCCACACTAACTAAGCTCTAATGCCCCCTCTGCCTACGGATCGACCCTTATCTTGCCTCTTGCTTATACAATAACATGACCCAGTACACTTGTTGGTGAAGTGTGATTGGTCTAAGTGAGTGTGTTATACTAGGTCCTTTTATAAATTAGAAAGATCAAAGTGTGTTTGCTTAAGGTACATCCAATCAAAATTCAATTCATTTGGGTGTACCTTGAGAATTCACACCAAGCTTTCTAGCAAAATTGTCAGGGATAGAAAGTGTCATAGCTCCCTAGTAGTTGTGGTGAGATCTCTCCCCTTTGGCATCGTCTTTTGTCAGATTACTTTGTTGTGTTTGAGAAATACATCAATCTTTCTGGTGTCATTTCCAGAGAGAAAGGCGCTTGGCCTAGCTAGTTAGTTTTGCTTTGATGTTTTCTGACTACCCTCATTATTGCTATTATTTATTCTTTATTCTTTGGGCATATTGGTTTACTAACTTCTCCTCTTTTGTTTGGTTGTGCCTAGTGCATGTGAAAATCCACTCAGGAAAGACAAGATGGAAGGCCAAAATACACCTCACAAGCCACTTCAAGAGTACTTCATGCCTAGAAACTATAAATCACCATTTTCTAATAAAGTTGATCAACTGTCATGGGAGCAATTCTCCATCCCTCCAGGTCTTCTTGGGATCCTTCCCACCTTCTACGACTTGGAGAGTGAGAACCCATACAAGCACTTGGACTCCTTTCTTGAAGTATGCTCCACATTAAGGATGCCAACAGCCAATGATGATGCAATCAGGTTGACCTTGTTCTCCTTCTCCCTCAAAGACAAAGCCAAGGATTGGTATGATTCAAGAAGGGACATAATGTGTTGGGAAGAGATGAAGAATTCATTCCTAAGGAATTTCTACTCCATTGCAAGGTTGACACAAATGCGGTGTGCCATAGTGAGTTTCTATTAAGTGGGTAATGAGTGGTTCCATGGTGCATGGGAAACATTTTAGAAGATGTTGAGAGAGTGTCCACACCATGAGATCCCTTTGTGGCAACTAGTTCAATCATTTTACTCTAATCTTTCTTCGATGAGTTAAGCTACAATGGATTCTTCTTATGGAAGAGCTATTATGGCTAAGCCACATAAGGAGACACAACCCTTGTTTGAGCAGTAAGTAGAAAGTTCAAGGATCTAAGCTTCTAGCATGATGAATAATGGTGACCATCCCTTTACTGTGACATCTCCAGTTCATAGTGATTCAAACCCACAAATGTTGAGGATTCTTGGAGACATGGTGAGCTTTATGAAGAACCAAGTGATAAATGTCCCTTGTCACTTGGTCAATTTTGTTGAGTCCTTTGATGAAGAAGTGAAGACACCTCATCCTTATAGATACCCATAACAACAAAGTTCAAGATATAGCTCAAGGTTTGAGGAGGAAGTTCTCCTTATTGAAAAGCTTTGATGATGTGTAAAAGAATGTTACAAGGATTGAGGAAAGAATAGAACAACTATCTTCCATACTTGCTCTCCAAGAGGAAAATTTGTCTTCAAAACCCTTAATGAGTTTCCATGAAGCAAGTGGACCTATGCATTCAACTCAAGTTCTCTATAGCCCACCTCCCATGCAAGTGCATCCCATTTTATCATTTCCAAGGCCATTCCAAGCCTTACACACCTCCTCCTCCTCCATCACCACAACCTCAATTCTCCTCTCTGTGTCAATTCCTATACCATGTATCACCTACACCTCCTCCACAACCACAACAAGACCCCCTCTCCACCATGAGAAAGAAAGTGTTGTGATAATTCTAAGGAGTGGAAAGTTACTTGAGCAGCCCACAAGTCAAGGGAAATGTTGATAAAACAAGGAAAAGGCAGCTCAAGGGTGATATTATTATTGAAATTTTCAAAGATGATATTGTGACATCGCATGTTGAGTTTGGGATACTGTGTGCTCCACCTCACACTCCATTAGTAGGTTACACCATCTCTAGCATTCTACTTCATGGCATGCCACAAGAGAATCATGTTGATGCAAGTGAGACAAAATCTAGTGAGACGCCATTCCCTGAAGCATTGGACAAGCCCCCGGAAGTAAAAAGGAAGAAGAATCACAATGTTGACATTCTAGAGATGTTTCTCCAAGTGAAGGTGAACATTCTATTGTTGGATGCTATCAAGCAGATCCCATCTTATGCCAAGTTTCTCAAGAACTAATGTATTATGAAGATAAAGTCAATGGGGAGAATATTAAAGAGAGTCAAGTTGACTAAACAAGTGAGCCCTATCATCCAACACTCACTTCTCATGAAGAGGAAATACCCAAGAGCCCCAATCATACCTAGCTACATAGGGGGACATCACATAGATAAATTGCTACTTCATTTGGGATCTAGTGTGAATTTGATAACATACAATGTCTATGTGGAGCTAGGGTTACGCAAGTTGAAATTGGTTCATTACACTCTCAAATTGATGGATCGTTCCATCAAAGTTCCTAGAGGAAGATTGGATGATGTTTTGGTGATGATAGACAATGAAAGGATAGCAGTGTTCCTGGTGGATTTCATTGTTCTTAGCATGGACCAGGAGGATACGAAGATTTGCATCATCTTGGGAAGACCATTATTATATACATCTGATGTCAAGATACATGTGTGAAGTAGCACAATGACAGTCTCTTTCACAGACATGAAGATAAAGATCAACATGTACAAGACTCCCACCCAGCGAACCTGAGATGAGGACATTGGACATGGTCACTTCAAGAGTTCGATTGGTCATTTGAAAGAAAGAGATCTAGATGAAAGACTTGATGACAACTTTTGTGACCAAAGGGATGGGTAACATATGTTGAATGCAATGAGATATGCATTCATTGCAAGAATGCACACATGATGATGCAAAATGGTTGAGCAATTGAAGAATCTACAAGAAGCCTGACTGAAGGCATAAAACTTAGCGCTAGTGGGAGGTATCCCACCTAGGTTTGAGGAATTTTCACCTAGACTTCCATTTTTGATACGATTCTATTGTTTTTACACTTTTCCAAGAAAACATACACACACTTGTTATTCATAGTTTTTGTTCGGTTTCAAGATGTCCAGGTGAAAAAAGTGGTGAAATGAGGAAAATCAGATGAAATTTAGAAGAGGATTCATGAAAAATCACCTTTAATCAAAGATTTAGTGTTTTGATGAAGTTCAAGTTGAAATGACTTGTTTTAGTACTCACCACTATCGTAGTACCATGGAATGGTCATGGTGGTATACTAAAATCAACTAGAGAATCAAAGAAAATCAAGAAAAGCACATCAGACTTAGAATAGTTGTGCAAGGTAGCGTGTCTGTGTCACTAGCAGACTCAAAATGGGCATTCCATGTAGAATAGTTGTGTGACAAGCATGCCAACACGGCTGTGCCATGCAGTATGACCGTGTTGCGGCTAGACCCAACAACTTATATTGCCAAGTCAGCAAATTTCGAGTCATGACTTATTTCCAACTTTTATGAACAACACACCCATTCATTGCAAACGACGACCATGCAGCATGCACAACCCTTCTTCCACATATGATTCTCCATCAAATAACCCCCAATCCACTCCCAATCATCTCCCTACCTTAAACTACCATTCACACCACATTTCCACCATCAAATCCTCTTCATTCTCTCCATTCCACTCAACAATCCAAAAATAAAAAAAAAATCTAAATTTCCCACTTTTCTCCACCCAAGTTCATCCAAGAGGAAGAAAGTTGCCAAGATGGCTGTATAGAAGACCAAGGCCATTATATCCTATGGACTTTTCCTAAAGAATGGTCTTCTTCAGCCTCATCAGAGTGTCTTGCTCCACCGTCTGCCTCTGGCTCTCACGGAGGAACAACCTATTTGTTGGAAGTTGAGTTAGATGCACTCATAAATCCTATCATGGAGGGGGATTTCACTCAGCCATGGTGTGAAACACCATCATCATCGAGAGCACCACCACCTCCACCTTTAGCATCTCGATAGTCTGTTTCTTCTAGGGCAGTGCCACCACCCTCAATTGGCCAACCATTAACTTTGGCCCGACCCTCGACCTCCTCCGCACCACAACCACAACCACAACCACAACCACAAATGCAAGCTCGAAGGTAGTTACTTTTGTATGGTGAGGATGAAAGATACAAGATGAACAACATGAAGATGTAACCAATGAGAACCATGAGGAAATGATGTGTGTCGTTATACATGCAACAATCATTAGGATAAATCCTAGAGTTCAACCTTCTAACAAGGCTGTCAACTTGCTGTGAACAATAAGTAAACTTAGTATAGATAGGTATCAATCCAAGGGACATCGGAATGAAGAGGTTGAAATCCAAATCTAATCAATAAAGTATATTCTAATTTGAGAGGGTTTGTTAAACCTAAGAACAAAAATAAAAACTATTGAAATAAAGACTAACTAATCAAGAAATAAAGTTTTGGGGGTCCAGAGGATCATCACCAAAGCTACATTCCTATTTACTAGTAAAACTCTAAACTCCAAGGATCAAACTTCTGGTTGCATGTCCTTATGAAAAACTCACAAGGGTCAAGCCTCCCATGAACCCATTGGTCCCGACGTTTACGGATCATTGCCCAGTCATCCAACATGCCACTATCCACAATCATATCAAGAAGCATGTGAATTTAAATTGACCTTCAAACCCAAGGCTCAGGTGGTCACATCACCAATAATTATGATGAGAATACGATTTAAGAGATGAAAAGATGATAATAACAAGTAAGGGACTATTGTTTTATTGTTATAGAAATCCACAATCATATCACCATGCATAAACAAAGAGATAACATTTTTTGATGGAGCAATCGAACTGATTGTATTGAATATAACCAAGCTAAGGGGATACTCCCCATGTCCCATAAGAATCTACTGGAACATAATGATACCACCAGAAATGCAAACTAAAATGAGATCCATAATGATACAAGATTTGAACTATGGACTAAAAACTAGATTTACTAACTAAGACTCGATGCCCTTTTCTTGTGGAGTCCCCACTCCTTTTATAGGGGAAGGAGGGGTGGAAAACCTAAAAGGGTGAGAGGAAAAGAAGGGTGACGGCTTCTGAAATGCATGTTTATGCAACGTGTGCGAGACGATCGATTCGTAATCTGAACCAGTCGGTTGGGTCATGAAAGGGCACAAAAGCAACTAGAAACCCTAGAGGGAGTGGCGACGCTGACTTGGTTATTTCTTTGTCATGAAGTAGGCATCAAACCAGCCATGTGAGATGTGAAATGCCTGGTTGGCTTCAGAATACGTGCGGGCCAGAACAAAACCCTAGGTAGGGTGGCAACACTTTGCTTAAATGTGACTTGGTCATAAAGCGACCTAAGATGGATGTTTGGGTAAATGGAACGACCATTTGGTGCTTCTGAGATGAGAATTTGGGACTCATAGAATGCTCCTTTCATTGATGAGATAGTGAATGTAGAAGGACTGATCCGAGCGGTGAAACACGAGTTGGTTGAAACTTGGAATGCTCGAGACAATAATTTGGGATAGTTAGACACCTATTTGGGATTAAAGTGTAGCTTTTTTCATGAATGAAATGATCATTTCAGTGTATGAGTTGGTCGGCTTAGCTAGTGCGATGTTCATATTTGTAGTTTGAAGGAAAATCTACAAAACACACATGAAAAAGATAAAAATTTGCATATTTGATAAAAAAGTGGGTCTATTGCAATTTATTTTAGAAAATTAGAAAAAAAAATGGAGATACGTCCTTATCAAAAAGACTAGTAGATATGTAAAAAGTGAGATGAATATACATTCATCAAAATACCCCAGACTTGAATCTTTTCTTGTCCTCAAGCAAATAAAATCATAAATAATTCCAATTTATACTAGCAGCATGTCTATACTCACCCTCAAAGCATCACTTTGTTCCTTACCTCCTTGTTTGGCCAAGCAACCAAATCTCTTATAACCACGTAACACAAAATTCTATATTCCCTATTGAAACATATTCCATATCTTGTTTCTAAATCATGACTTTGTAGGAAACATGCTTCTTCTTACTTCTACTTATATGTTCACATATTTCTTTCTTTTGTGAGTTTTGCATAGGAACATGATGAAGGAGGTGTGTAAGAATATGATCCCTCCTCTATTCGACTCGAGATTCATTTATTTGTAGATTCCAGTGACATTTACAACATATTTTTGGTGTGCTCATTGGCACCTTTGATGGTACGCCCCTATTAGATACATGGGGTTTGGAAGAATTGAGATGGGGAGCATGCCACCCTGGACATGGATTTTGTCTGGAGGTGATTCTTTACTTTTCTTTGAGAGACGAAGTAGGGGGGAGATTGTTCATGTGCTTATAAACTTTCACCCTTTTTTTTTGAAGAATGGCATTACATCAGATCAATTCTTCCTGTCAACACATTATACAAAATTTATGACAAGTTATATTACAATTTGCAATAGAGAAAATTCATGTTTTATTCTTATTGATTCCATAAGGCTTGCCATCATTTTCAAGGAGTTATGCTAGTTTTGGGGTCCTAAGTGACACGGTGTTTCTTAATAATGGTGATTTGTAACAAATTTTGCAAAGAAGATTCACTAAATTCAAGGAGAGGATATATTGGTATGAAATGTTTTATTCATCTGGCCGACTAGATAAAGGTCAAAAGGAAGATTTTTGAAAAATATTTTAAAACTAAGCTATATAACAAAATTGAAGTTGTAAAAAGTGTAAGATAGAGTGGGTGGAAGGGGTACGCACCATCCACCTCCACCCTGGACATAAAAAATTTCTCGGCCTGAGAAAAAATTAAATCTAGGATGGAGGGCAGAAAAGGACGAGAACTATCAGGGGGGCTGGTAGCTCGAAGAATGTCCAGCTAAAAGGTATATGTATGAGGGATGGGACCTTGAATGTTGGAGCTTCATAATACATCTGATGATAGGGTAGTCGTGGAAGCTTAATGGGACGTCCATCTTTCCTTTTGCCTTACAATCCTTCTAATAGGATCCACAAATCTTTCTTCATTAGTGAAGGAAGTGTTGAAGATGGATGTGGATTGGAGGAGATTGGCGGGTGTCTGACGGGTAAAACATGTAGTGTTGGATGTGCAAAATCTGTTAGAGGATCTGGATATCGTATTCATATTGATCTACATATAGAACAATTGGTGCTGATATGAAAGGAACAAAGGGATAAAAATCAGCATCACAAATATTTTTGTTCTCCTAAAAATCATGCAATCAACATTGGGGCACACAGGGTTCATTATTGATACAACATGTAGCTCAAGTTCTTGCATTTAAGGGGCCCTGAGGGTTCAAGGAAAATACAAGCGGGGACATCTTCTTTGCAAATAAGGAAAGGGGGTATGTGGGCTTCTTGTAAAGATAAAATTTCCTCATATCATTCAACATGTTGTTATAACAAGGGTGGTTGAGGAGGAATGTTGGGTTCATGAAATGGGGGACCTTATTTAAGAGGGGTGGTTGCTTCAGGTGTTGTAGACATAGAAGGATGACCTTCTTGTAGTGACTTTACATGCTAAATTAATAAAGCCTCTAACATAGAGGTTATGTATTCCTCCTATGAAGATTGTTGTTCGTTGGTTAGAGATAAACTTGGTAGAATCTGACATAAATGACATAAACACAGGATAATCCTCATCATCATCAGGGAGAACTATTTTGAGTTTCTCTAACTCCTCTGGGGATCTTTATGATTGGGCTTCTAGTAAAGTGGCTAATAGGGCTTGTCAATTTTCTAGCAATTTCTAACGCTCTTCTAAAATCTTTGTAGCTTTGTTGCTTGTCTCTCTAGGACTGTGATCCACTCTTGTTGAGGTGTATATTGATTTTCACAATAAGGTTCATAACCTCCAAAAATTTGTTGGTTACCCTCAACATACCCCCCATAAGTACCTTGGTCATGGTCCCCCTCACATTGATTGTGGCATTGCTCTTCATAATAGTCTTCAGGAGATGATGGATTACAATTTACATTACATCAACCTTAATGGAAAGACCCGTTATAAGGGAGCATATTTTGACAGTCTGGTTTCTTTGATTGGGATACTCACAAAACATTTATCAAAACTTGATGCGTGTCTAGTTGCTTTTGGGTTTAAAAATTAGACCCACATTCCTAAGATTTTGTTGGCCATATCCCCATTAGAATATGATTAGAAATGTTCCTCATAATGGGCCTCAGGAAATTATGGGTTAGGATCATGCCTACCTGGATAGGAGGACTCGAGGTTGTATAAGGTGCCATTATGATTAGAGGAAACATCATCATAGTTTGATGATGTATGGCTGTAATAACCACAAACGGGATTTTTGAACCGTAGCGTGTTCACCACTCCATTCACAAAGCTCATTTTTTGAAAAAATTACAAAAACAATATAGAATAAATGAAATATTATGGAAAGAACAAAATAAAGGGTTAGTCAGAACTTACAAAGAACTAAAAATCACAAAGGTAAGCTTAAGAAAATTATGAAGCAAAACTAAAAGTTATAGAAATAAACTAGAAAGCAGTATTACCAGAATGGAAACTCGGTAGAGAGAGGAGATACACTATAAGAATGGATATCGATAGGCAAAATAAATTACAAAAATCTAAGAAGGTAAATTATGGAACAAAACTAAAACAATTCTAAAAGTTATACAAGTGAAGGAAATATGAACAAGATTATATAAGATATATAAGCAATCATATTTGAATAACAACATGTACCATTCATAACGATAATGTCAAATTGATGTGTGTTGTTATACACGCAACAATCACTAGGTCAAGTCCTAGAGTTTAACCTTCTAACTAGGTTGTCAACTTGCTGCAAACAACAAGTCAACTTAGTATAGATAGGTGTCGATCCAAGGAATGGTGGAAAGAAGAGGTTGAAATCTAAATCTGATAACTAAATGAGAACATAAATTCCTATTTGAGAGGGTTTGTTAAAACTAAGAATAGAAATAAAAGTGTTAAAACAAAGATTAACTAAACAATAAATAAAGATCTGGGGGTCTGGAGGATTATTACCAAAACCACGTTCCTATTCAACTAATCAAATTCTAAACTCTAAGGATAAAATCTGGAGCTTGTGGTCGCATGTCCTTATGGACAAACTCACAAGGGTCGGACTTTCGTGAACCATTGATCCCGACGTTAACAGATCATTGCCCAACCGTCCAACATGCCTCTATCCACAATCATATCAAGAAGCATGTGAGTTCAAAATAATGATCAACCCCAAGGCTCATGTGGTCGTGTCACCAAGGATTATAATGAGAATAAGATTAAATAGATGAAAAGATGATAATCATAATTAAAGAACTATTGTTTTGTTCTTACGGAGATCCATGGTCATATCACTGGATAAGAATATATCAAATTATTAAAATAACCACACATAAATAGAGAGAACACATTTTTTTGATGGATCAATAGAACCGATTATATTTAATAGAATCGGGCTAAGGGGCTACTCCCCATGCCCTAGAAGAATCTACTCGAAATAATGGAACCACCAGAAATGCAAACTAAAATGAGATCCATAATGATACAAGATGTGATCTATGGACTAAAAAGTGCATTTAGAAACTAAAACTTGATGCCCCTTTCTTGTGGAGTCCTCCCTCATTTTATAGGGGAAGGAGAGGTGGAAACCATGAAAGGGGGAGAGGAAAAGAAGGGCAGTGGCTACTGAAATGCCTGTCTGTGCAAATAGAAATGACTAGTTTGCAACCTGAATCGGTCGGTTGGGTCATGAAAGGGCATGGAAGCAATTGGAAACCCTAGAGGGGGTGGTGGCTCCAACTTGGTTATTTCCTTGTCACAAACAGGCATCAAAAATTGTATGTCTAAGATGTGAAATGCCCGATTGCCTTTTGAAGATACGCGGGCCAGAAGGGAAACCCTAGGTAGGGTGGTAACACTTTGCTTAAATGTGACTTGGTCATGAAGCGGCCTAAGATGACCGTCTGGGTAAATGGAACAGTCATTTGGTGCTTCTGAGACAAGCATTTGGGATTCATGGAATGCTCGTTTCATTGATGATATAGTGAATGTAGAAGGACTGAGCTGAGGGGTGAAACTCGAGTTTGTTGAAACTTGGAATGCGCGAGACAATTGTCTGGGCTAGTGAGACGCCCATTTGGGCTTGAAGTGCAGATTTTTTCACAAATGAAATGATCATTTCAATGTATGATTTGTCCGACTCAGCTATTGAGATGTTTAGATTTGTACTTTGAAGAAAAATCTACAAGCCACATGAAAAAGATAAGAATTCACGTATTTAATCAAAAAGTGAATCAATTGCAATTTATTCTAGAAAATTAGCAATAAAGGAGATAAGTCCTAATAAAAAAGACTATGAAAGATATAGAAAAAGTAAGATGAACATACATTCATTAGGAACCATCTGGAGTGAGGAGGAGTTAGGTGAGGAAACCCAAAGCACTCGAAGTACTTGATGTGTAGGGCGATAGCCACCCGCTACGCATGCCAGACAACAATGGAGGATATATGTTTCTTTGTATATTACCAGGGTGTGATGGAAACTATGGGCTTGTTTGAGGTCTTGACGATAGTGGAGGAGACCTATTAAGTTGACACTAGTACATGATTGGTCTGTAGCGTTGGTTTTTTTAAGCCTCTAGCATCACTTTTTAACCGACACCTAAGTAGTCGTCGCTAGAGAATTTGCCCTATAGGGTCGATTTTTAAATCAAAGAAAACTGACCTTAGAGAGGTACAAAAACCGACCTTAGAGAGGTACAAAAACCGACCCAAGAGAGGTACAAAAACCGACCCTAGAGAGGTACAAAAACTGACCCTAGAGAGGTACAAAAACCGACCCTAGAGGTTTACAAAAAATGAGCTGCTGATCCCGACATCTCTAAGTTTAGTTATGTAAAAAAACCGACCCTAGAGATCTCTAAGGTCAGTTATATGAAGAAACCTGCCCCAAAAGGGTCAAAAGGGTACCTGGAGAGAATTTGCAAAACTCTTAGGTCGGTTATATATGAAAACCGACCCTAAAGAGGTACAAAAACCGACCTAAGAGAGGTACAAAAACCGACTCTAGAGAAGTATAAAAACCGACCCTAAAGAGGTACAAAAACTGACCCTAGAGGTTTATAAAAAATGAGCTGCTGATCCTGACATCTCTAAGGTTGGTTATGTAAAAAAACTGACCCTACAGATCTCTAAGGCCGGTTATATGAAAAAACCCGACCCAAAAGGGTACCTGGAGAGAATTTGTGAAGCTCTAAGGTCGGTTATTTGAAGAAAACCGACCCAATAGGGAAGTTTATTTAAAAAATGTGACTTCTAGGGTTGGTTATTAAAAAAACCAACGCAGTAGGTCTCTAAGGTCGATTTTTTTAAATAACCGACCCTAGAAGTCACATTTTTTTAATAAAAAATCTGTAGAATAGAAATCTTCAGAATAGAAACCTACAGAACATAAATCTACTTTATACAGTTCAAAACCTGTAATAGAAATAGACTTGCAAATGCAATGATGCAAGCCAGAAAAAGCATTCCAAAGCCATTTGCTAGCTTTTATGTCCAATCCTTTTTGAATTGATGTATCAATCTCCAAACCACAAACATTCATAACAACAATAATTCACATATTCAGTTGAGACATACTCATACACATAGCACATACTAACATTCATGCAAGTCTAAGATAGATTCATTCAGTTGAGACATAACACATACTAACATTCATACACACAACACATACTAACAACAATGATAGATTGCAAGTCTAAGATGATATTAAAATTTGTGTTAGATACAAAAGTAAATATGATAGAGTTTCAAAACTACATACACAAATGAAGTTATGCATTCAATCCAATGCTATAGTCACTTCATTAAGAAAAGCCTCTGACCACTCTTCTCATAATTCATTTAACTCATCAAGTGTGTAAGGTTGAGTTGTAAAGATCTGCAATAGAAAATGCACATGCTAATATTTTATAAAATGAGTACATCTCACTTGTAAATTAATTACATTATTCTTTATTACCTGATCTGTAGTCTGAATGTCATTTGATGCTCCTTTGACAATAGCTTGCATATATTTCATTACATAGTAGCCACAAGCCCAATCATTATTTTGTATATGACACTACAAATAAAGAATTATATTTAATGTTAGTAAACTACTATAAATAGAGTTGAGATAAGACTATAAGGGTTGACATAGAAGAGTTGACATACACATTACTATAAGAGTTGTACATATATAAGACTAAGCCGTCAAAGTAGTTACCTTGATATTTTCCAAAGTCAATGTCTTTAATTTGGTGGGTATTATTCCTCCACCTTCATAAAAAGCCTTTATACCCCTATCAATTAATTGATTACAATAGTTGTCAAAATAGAAATTCTAAGTAGAAATATAATGTTGAAGCATAACAATTGATGTGGTAGAAACTAAATTTATGCTTACTCTATAGTTAGCAATTTCAATTTGTGACTCCTTGTTGTTATTCCCATTGGGTCAAGATAATAGAAAGTCATAAATTTTGGGACAACCACCACTAGTTCCCAATGTCTAGATCTGAGTAAAATGCATATTGAAAACAAATATTAGAATTATAAATTTAGTCAATATTAGAATTATATTGAATAATAATACTTACTTGATGTTAAAAGGAATTAGGATAATTTCTTTTCCCACACTAGCAAAATATTTGAATGCAGTACATAATTACTCATTCACATCCTCAATGTGTGTCTCCACTTGACTAGTGATTGAAGGAACTAAGAATCCAACATTCCTTATATCAAAGTTTGTCGTCTTGGTATATAAATGGCTGTAAAACATTTGTAATCATTTCATATATTAGAAATAAGCTAAAAATGTATATTGGAGTTTTCTATATTGATGAATCCTTACCTTATCCATACTTCTAATATCAAAGTATTTATCCAATCATACCAGAACAAATCTTTAATATCATCAAGAAAAATAAAATTCTCAAAGTCCCTCCCAACTGCATCTTCTGTTAAATTGACCAACATATGTGATCCCGAGCTTTGGTTGGCTACGTATCAACACAAACATTTACATTTGCTTCCCAATTCGTTGAATGTAGCTTCGGGAATGAAAGATGGTTTGGGCATAGGAGGACGCCTAGTAAAATTTTTACTTTTTGGTTTGCAAACCTGTTAATTAAATTACATACTTATATTACACACGCTCATATATGCAGTCAAATATGAAAAACATGGTAGAATTCAAGTATACCTTGTCATTGATAACCAAGTGTCTAGACCAACCCACCATAGCACTCTACTTCTTCAACTGTACTATATTCAGGATTAGGTATGGGTAGTGGTTTGTCCCCCATTCCGTCATACACAAGATGGATGGACACATGACAAATGTCACCAGTAATTTGTTGGCAATGCAATGTACCACCAAGGTTGTATACCTTGCCCACTGCCATAACATTATATTCTGGAACCTCCACTGCAAGTTTACAGTTCATACCAACCTAGAATTGAAATAATATAAGTTATATATGAAGCGGTAAACCAGATACCTACTACAACTATATATATATATATATATCATACTAATAACACAACATATAGAACAAAAACTTACTGTAGATTGTTGTGGTGGGTCATTGGGAGTGCTCCCATGACCTTCTACAATTGGAGCATGGGCTTGTACCTCATCATCTGAGAGATGCAAAGTTTGAATAGGTTGAGAAGGTTGAGTAGGCTGAAATGAAGACATTATTTCTTTTACTTTCTATGCCACTAATGCTTCAACTTCCTCTTGTATAAGACCTCCTACACGACCTCTTTTAGATTGCAAAGGGTTAAAATAAGACTTAAATCCTATGCCAGCTCCTAATGCCCTAACACGGCCAGGATGCTCCTCTGTACCAAGAGCAACTGATAGTTCATCCATGCAACCAGTTGGGATGAACTTTCCTTCCTTCCTTTACTCATGGAGATCAATCTATTCATATTAATAAAAATATTAAATCATAATATCAATTAGATATAAATAAATCTAAGTTTGTGGGAGTTACTCTTTACTTAGTTGGGATAAACCTACCATCTTTTGTGCCACCTCCTTAGTTGCAGGGTTGACAATTTCACATGCTCGATTCTTTCTAGCATCAATCCACTGCAAGTGTCAGGGTGGACGATCAACTTGAGTTGTACTAGACTCTTCTCCAGAAGAGAGTTGCTTGTCTTGTAGTTGGTGGCAGAAGGCATAACCACCGGGCCCCAAGTGATGGTCATGCACATTTTTGGTCCGTCTTTCCTTTTAGGCCTCGTGAATAGCCTGATCATTTAAAATGAGGTATTACAATTTAGACTTGGCAAACATATGAAGAATTGTTTGAGGAGAGACATGTATGGGGCCGCGCTCTGGGGGCGACGGCGGCACCGGAGGCGAGCACCAACGAAGACCCTCAAATCAAGGGGGAAGAAGATATCAACGAAGAAGCCATGTCGCAGAGGAGGCCAGAGTGGCTAGTGTGCCCAAGGACTGGTCTACCGTCTTCAAAATCTCAGTTGGAGACGTCGATACCGGGCTACCGGAAACTGCTCTAACAATCGAAGGAGACACAATCATAATCCCACAGGCAGAGGTGGACAAAAACGCAGCACTCTGGAGGAACACGCTTGCAGGATATGTCATCGTTTTCAAACCGCATATACCAACTTTGCAGGACTATCTAATTAAATTGTGAAAACCTGCCAGATCCATGGAGGTATTGGGAAGGGGGAGCGGAAGCTTCATAATCAAATTCAGTGAGGACTTTGATCTCGCCAATGCTCTAGAAGGAGGCCCTTGGCATGTGAAAGGAAAACTGATGGTCTTGAAGAAGTAGGAGAAGGGAGATCTGCTGGAGCAGGAGAAATTTACATATGTTTCGGTCTAGATGAAGATCCATAACCTACCCCTTGAGCTATGGAGCGAAGTTATGATTGCGTGTATTGCATCATACCTGGGGAAACCACAGTGTTTGGATCGCCAGACGAAAGCCAAAACAAGAATCGACTATGCTCGAGTTAATGTGCTGATGAGCGCCAAATCAACCTTTCCCAAGGCAGTCAAATTGCAGACGGACAAAGGGACTGATTACGCCATTAGCATTGAGTATGAGTGGATTCCTGTTAAGTATCCCCATTGCAAGAGTTTTGGTAATGAGAAGGCACTATGCAAGGCCTCTGTTCTAGATCAGGTGGAGCCGATGGAGCAGCAAATCAATACCCAACCAGAGCAAAGTGCGGGGCAGACTCAATCTGTTCGACAGAATTCTCAAGTGAATAATGTCGTTCAGACACAACTTGATACAACAGCAAACACTATTATGCAGACACATCCAAAAGCTTATGTACCCTCCGATGGCGTTGCGAGTAGTTCGAGGGAGAAGAGCACTTCTAAGGAGAAAGATGGGTTTGAGAGACCGAAAAAAATGATCAGTCCAAGAAGGACGAGGGGGCAGAAGACCACCACTAGGAAAGGGAAGGAAGCAAATAAGTTCCATACATCTTGATGACTCAATAAATGAAACTGAACCTACGGCCTCGATTGGCGGCATACCTGCCCAGGGGTCTAATGGGTGAAGCACCAAGGGTAATAGATTGGAACATTCGTGGCATTTCCAGTTGGGAGAAGCGAGCTGTTATCCGAGCTGAACTGAGAAGGGCCAAAGCAGACGTGGCTCTTTTAACTGAGGTTAAAATTAAGAGAAACAAGCTTGCCAAAGCATTACAAAGAACTTGGTCGGAATCCAAGTGGATAGACAACTCCACAACCTACAAGAAGGTAAGGATTCTGGTGTTATGGGAAAGCAATGACATTAATGTCAAGGAGTTAGCCCAATCACGACAGTTCCTGCACTTCTGCCTTAGCTTTGGGGATAGAAGTTTAGAGCTGACTGATGTGTATGGTGATAACAATGACATCAAGAGAGTAAAACTCTGGGACGATTTGATGGTGATTAGCAACTCTGTGAGAGGACCCTGAATCATCACTGGAGATTTCAACGCTGTTAGAAAAGCAGAGGAAAGGAAAGGAAGAGCTTCACCTTCAGTGAAGTCGATGAACGATTTCAATGAGACAATGAGCAAACTAAATCTGATTGAAGCAGAGGCTAAGGGGTCATTTTTCACATGGAACAATCAACAAAGTGGGACAGATAACACACAAAGCAAGATTGATAGAATGTTACTCAATGGCCAAGGTTTTGGTGAATTTCCTAAACTTTAGATTAAAGTTTTATCATCTATCTATAGCGATAACCATGCTCAGTTCATTCACATGGATGAATAAGTTCACAAACACAACTACCCTGTTCGCTACTTCAACACATGGGCTAGTCTACCTGGTTTCCAAGATGTAGTTCGCAGTGCATGGAATACCAGGGTTGATGGCAATCCTATGTATAGACTCTGTCAGTGCATTAAAATCATGAAAAGAAAACTACAAACCTAGAACTGGGAGAAGAATGGTGACATGGCTGACTCAGAAAAAAAAAAAAGCTCTGAAGGCACAGGATGAGGCAGACAAAGACCCCTATAATGAGCTCTTATGGGACATTGCTAAAACCTTGAAAGAAGAAGCACTCGCGGCTAAAGACATTGAGGAATCCATGGTGAGGCAGAAGTCTAGAATTTTTTGGTTCAAGAATGGAGACTCGAAAACAAAGTTTTTATACACCTCCTTGAAAACTAGAAGGGCGAGGAACCAAATTCATCTGCTTGAGGTGGATGGAGTTCAAACTAGCGACATGGAAGCTATCAGGGACACCTTCATCAAACACTATAGGAAGATGTTTAATGTGGCCGGTCAAAGACAACCTTTTAGCGGTGGAAACTTGCCTAAGATAACTGAGCTTCAGAAACAAACCATGTTTGCCTTGGTCACTGATGAGGAAATCTATGATATCATCAAGAAGTTGGATGATGATAAATCCCCTGGCCCTGACGGGATGAATGCACACTTCTTTAAATCCACTTGGGATATTGTGGGGGCGGATGTTTGTTGTGCTATTAAAGACTTTTTCCTCAAATGGAGAATGCTGAAAGAGATGAACAAATCGTATGTGGCCCTTATTCTAAAAGTAAAGAAACCACAGAAAGTTGGTGAATGGAGACCGATCTTGTTGTGCAATTTTCTCACTAAAATTATCTCTAAAATACTGGCTAACAGGTTGAGAGATATCTTACCTAGCCTTATCAGCATTAATTAGTGCGCCTTTGTAAAGGGTAGGAGGATTGCAGATGCAATACTTCTTGCCAACAAACTGGTGCATGACTTTAAGAAGGTGAATGTTAGCAGTAAACTTTGTTTGAAGGCTGACTTGAGCAAGGCATACGACTCCATCGATAGGGGATATTTGTTAAATGTTCTTAAGTTGATGGAGTTCCCTGATTGATGGATTGGGTGGATTAAGGAGTGCTTGGATACTGCCTCATTTTAGATCTTGATCAATGGTGCACCTACTGAGATTATCCAAACCTCGAGCGACATCAGGCAAGGTGACCCCTTGGCACCGTATCTCTTTGTGATCGAGATGCAAGGACTCACTGCCATGTTTGATGAGGCGGCCCAAAGAAAAGAGCTTGAACCTCTAAAAGTTGGCATTACAACTGTCTCCCATTTGCTATTCGCTGATGATCTTTTGGTTTTTGCAAAAGCAACAGAAGGCAACATTGAAGGTATTAAAAACTACTTGCAGCGTTTCAAAGATATGTCTGGCTTAGAACTGATCCACAGAAGAGCCAACTTTTCCTCAGTAGGAATGCACCGAATAACATTAGTACATAGATGGGAGTAGAAATCAGTGATTTTCCCATCAGGTACTTGGGTGTGCCGATGTTTGCAGGTAGACTCACTAAGTGGATGTGCTATCCCCTTGTTGACAAATTTAAAACCAATTTGGAAGTATGGAAAACCAAGATCCTTTCAATGGCCGGTAGGCTGGAGTTGGTCATCTCGACCCTCTCAGCATATCACTTATATTGGACTGGAGTTTTCCCACTACCAAGGGTAACAATGGAGGAAATTGAAAGTATATGCTGTAAGTTCCTTTGGGGAGACAAGGAGGAAAGTAAACATGTACATTCAGTATCTTGGGATATCATATGTAGGCCTAAATCCAAAGGGGGTTTGGGAGTCAAAAGAGTGGAAGATTGGAGTGTTGCATGCCTTGTTAGAAACCTATGGGACATCGCCAATAAGAAAATCTCCTTGTGGATTTTCTGGATTCATTGCAAGTACATCAAGGAGGAAACTTTATGGTCGTGTCAACCCAAGCAGAAGAACAACTGGATGTGGAGAAACATCTTTAAAACTAGAGACAACTGTTTGTCACATGTCCATTTCAACATTGGTAATGGAACTATTGTGAGGACTTGGAAGGATCCATGGGTCAATGGCCACTTCCTTGGTCAATGTATTGATGAACCTAGATATTTGCAACTAAGGTCGAAGCTTGGACCCAACTGCTACCTATGTAACATTATATATGACAACAGGTGGGGTGTACCTGAAGCAAGGGGGACGGAAAGCATCCTACAAATATGCAGCTGTATACAGGTAGGATGTGGAGAAGACCCGTGTATGCTGGGAGGTTGTAAGACCATGTCACTAAGGGAGGCGTGGAACTTCTGTAGGGTTAAGCATGAAGAAATGGTGTGGTCTAAGTGGATATGGTGTTCTAGAGCCCCAAGGCACGCCATTCTCAGCTGCTGGAAGCTTATGCATGGTAGGCTAATTACTGAAGATCAACTGCAAAAAAGTGGCTATAACTTGGCTTCTAGATGCAACATGTGTTACAGAGATGAGGAAACGAACAACCATATTATTTGGGGTTGCGTTGTGGTTGCTGAAGTCTGGGGGAGAGCTAGACATTTGCTGCAATTCATCCCAAGATGCAAGGATGAGATTCACCTTCTGAAAAATGAAAATGAAGCTCTTCTTGTCATTCTTATTATATACCATATATGGATTCATAGGAATCGTATCATTTTTTATGGAGCTAATGTTAACCCACATAATTTGTGTAGGTACATAGATAGAGATTATAGAGGACTGCATAGATAGGTCCTTTTTTCTTATCTACATAGATAGATTGAGCTTATGCTCCCCCCACTTGTACAATTTTTTTGTATGGAATGAGAAGCACGCTTACTGATAAAAAAAACTTGGAAAACATATATAAAAAGATTCATCTCCTTAATTGTATAAAATTAAAGATTCATACAATACATCACAATTTTTATTACCTAAAACTCTTCCTCTTTCCTAGCTGCAACAAATCTTTCCCACAGCTCAGGATCTATAAAAACATATATATATGTTGCTTTCTTCTTTTATTTAGGATTATCTATAAATTCCCTTTTGAGATATGTCTTAAAAGCCCTCCATTGTACACCACAACGTTGTAGCACTTCTTTCTTGTGATCTTTTTCATTTAGATGAAAAACATCCTATACATACAAAAGAAGCAATAATGTTGTCTTAAAAAGGATGTCTTTCCAAGCAAACTAAATTAGAATCAATAAACAAAAAACATATTAAAATAATATCACTTCCACTCATAGATATATCTTTCCACAGGAGGTCTTTTAAGGCAGTAGAAACATCATGCCAATTTTCTATATCTATTGCCACCTTACTGCGCGCGATCGCCCCTAAATAATGTTTGAAAGCACTAGCATGTTCCCCAATAGGTGCTCATGTGACATCAAACTAGTAAAAATTGGGCCATTATTCATGAGTGAGTCCTATCACAAACCCCTCTCTACAACCCCTCACAAATAGGGACGGTTGTGAGTCTGGCCCTCACAAATAGTCCGTGAAGAGAACTCACATGACAAATACCAGTGGCCCTCATGAATACAATTGTCACGGACCAACTGACCCTCAAGAATGTTATATTGAGGGACTATTTAGCCTTCATAAATACATTTTAAGGCTATTTAGCCTTCATAAATACATTTTTGAGGGCATGTTTAGTTCTCATAAATACATTTTTGAGGGACTTGATGGTCCTGGAGAATATATTTTTGAAGGGCTAATTCCTTTATTAATATTATTTTTGAGGGGCTATGTGGTCGTCGTCAATGCAATTGTGATGGCCAATCTGGATCTCATTTTTGAGGGACTAAAGACCTTCATTAATATATTTTTGAGGGATTACTGTAAATGATTTGGTTATTGATTTATTGAATGATTTGTTGAATGTTAATTAATTTTAAATGAAAACATTGTATATATAACCTCAAGCAATATTTTTATAAGAGTCACATGACATCATAAGAAGTTTCAACACAAAAATGACACATAAAAATGTTAAATCACCTCAAACAAATTTCTGTTAATGAAGGAAAATATTATCCATGCATTTCATGCTCAACGTTGATATAAATAACGAATACATATGATTCTAAAATTTGAGATTGATGACAATCAACATATCATGCTAGACACTCTTAAAATCTGTAATGTCTCCATATTCCTTCAAATGGTGTGGTGCTCTTCATTAATGCCAGGCCTCATATGGTTGGGTACTTGAGTATTCTTCTCCTAAATGACAAATCATTATATTAATAAAATTTAAAGTTTATACATAAATCATAGTACAAAAAACAACTTACCCTTACATTTCAGTTCTGTTCTACTCCAAAGTGCATTGTCGGTCGAAATCCATCATTAAAAGCAATTCTACCCTATCAATATAAATACAAAAAGGAATCAGAGTGAGTGCGAAGTAGAATATGCCATATTGTTGACTCAAGGCCCAAATGACGTAGAACAATTTTTGTAATCACTTGTAATGAATGTATGACTTGTAATTAAGCTTAGAAAAATGTTTGGGACACAAAAATACATGGTTTAACCAGCCAAATCCAATTTACTAAAATTCCCAACAGACACTCGATCGGTCGAGTTGCCACTTCACAAAACTCGACCGATCGAGTGTCTATTCAAACCTGAAATGGACCGATCGGTCAAGTTGCCACTTCCCAGAACTCGACCGATCGAGTGTTTGTTCAAACCTGAAATTGTCTGTTAGGTCGAGTTTCTAAGAAACATAATTATCCCAGACTTGCAAACAAAATTATTTGATGAAAACAGACAAATTAATGAACTAAACATTAGCCCATCATGCTTTTTTTAGTTCTATCAACAAAAGTTCAATATGAAGATGCAATCAAAGGTATCATGTGGATTTTGGAAGTAGTGAAAGACACTGATGTAGAAATTTTCTAATAAGATTCACCTCATTTAAATGTTGATTTCTTGGAGTGAAAGACACCGATGACGATGTGCTTTGGGTGTTCTGCATTTGAGGACGACTTTGTGGATTATTACCAAATGTAGGGCACCAACTTTCAACTACAACCTTTGATAAAATGTACACTTTAATACTCTCATGTGTATGAATATTGAAAATGATCTTTAGCTGTTATGAGGTACCTGTGGCTGAAAGAGTAGTGGATGTCCATTGCTAGCACTCTGCATGGGAGCCATGACTTTAATACTCTCATGTCAAATCCAAGGTGTATTGAGCGTCCAAATCCATCTTTGGAAGAAATTCTACCCTGTCAATATAAATAATAAAAATAAGCTTACCATTCAATTGTTAAAAATTTAGATTTCAATTTTCAGATAATAAACAAAAAGACTTTGAGAGGACAATGCAATGCCAATCTAAGAGTTGAGAAGAAACAAGGAAGCTCAATTACAAAGATCCTATCTGCAATTTATTAAATCTCATCTTCCAATTTCAGATAATACTAAGTCCTATCTAGAATTTATTAGATCACTGAACATATATGCAGAGTTCTAGTGCACCTACATCTAAATATAGGCCACCACAAAGATGAAGATATTGTCCCAAATATGACAATAAATGCGCGTATTAAATACATTACCTATTATGAGGATTCAGAAAGCATTCCAGGAAAGAAAATAGTTGTTTAGGAGATGGATAAAGGTGCAAATGCTTTATAGGAAAAACTCTATAATTTTATTAGGTCACTGAACATATATGCAGAGTGTTAATGGAATCCGATGAACCTGATGTGTTAGGTGGTTAAAGAGGGGTGCACATACATATAATATATAGTAGCAACAGCCAGAAACATCCATAGCCAGCCAGCCAACAAATGCATAAGATTGATCACTCATAACTATCAACCCAAATATTTAGGTGCAACACCCCATGTTGGCAACTGATGATGAATTTGGATACATGTATGTGGAAGCAGTGGGCCATAGGCTGGCTATATCCATCGAATAGGTTGAGTGCATGCTAAGGTTGAAAGTCAACAACGTGCATAGCCAACCCATGCATAAAGACGGTGATGCAACAACTAGATTTTGCCCAACCAGTTATTGTTTGTTCAGTGTCAGAATAGAGTACATGCTAGCCTGAGAGAGGGAGGCACTACCCAAACAAACAGAGTAGATGCTAGAACTAAAATTGGGTCTGCAATCTATAGGGTTTTGAGTCAGGCAAATGAACATTCTTCCTACTACATGTTTGACCTATCTACTTCTGTCGAGTATACTCTCCCCCCATCTTTGCTTTCCTTCTTCCTCTTTTCCCCCTCGATTCCTACTTCCTTTTCTTCCACAGACAGGCAGGACATACAAATCACCGACCCATAGAAACCACCCACAAAGTATGACAATGCAAACAAACCAACACAGACATAACACAACATATTACTATAGATCTATATCTAAACCTAACAACAAAGCGCCAGAATGGATAGTATCCAGACTCCACATTCAAATCTTCAAAATGAATAGAATTCCTAACTTAGACAGATCCAAAATCCTCCATATGGAGAGCATGACCGAAGCAATAGTCAAAATTTCAAATTGATAAAGCCAACTAGTTTAGTCCCCAACAAATGCTATATCAAGCATCAAATAAGAAACTAGGCAATATCTTCCACTATAACCCATGTTACAAGAAAAGCAGTCTCGTCTATAAACTACCCATAAATTGACTTTTTAGATCATATCAATGAATCTATCAAAGTCAATTACAAGTGTCTCAGAAAATTTTCTTTTCTTAAACCTATTCTACTTTTTCTTCGACCTGGGTTCACTCTTAAGGTTATAATTCTCCCATAGGTCTGGTTCTGATAAACCAGAAAGGACACCATCGCTCTCCAGGTCATAGGCAACCCTATCCCCAACCTCTTGCCCATGCATGTGTACAATGCCAACCTCACCTCAGTAGTCAACTTCAACCATTGTATATGGATTAGGTACCTCAACTATAGGCACCACCAAATGCATTGTAGAAACTTCCTAATGATATTACATCTATTATCAATTGTTAATGAAAATTAAAAAGGTAAAGTGGATACTTAAAAATTGGTTCATGCAACTAGAACCATAATGATATGATCCTATTGGATTCAAGTAAGTAGATGTGTACTTATTTGATGAACATATAGGACAATTGACTATGTATGATATATTACCAGATAGTAAGCGCTCCATTTATAGAATCACATTTATTTTTGGTGTATTTTCTTGAGTAAATATCATGATCATTCAAGTACCAAAGTTGAAATAAAAAAAGGATGGATTAATATACTTCCATCGGCAGTGCTAGTTGCCTAATGGTAACATCAATTTTAATGAATATTTCATGCATTTATCTTCATATGAGAACCATTATCATAAAAACATTTAATTTGCACTTAGTTGATAAATGCTCCATTCTAACTAAGTTACCTTTGTGATGTAGAAAATTGGATTCTAAACAATGGAAGTCGATAGACAAGCTATCGGCCTCCATGTTTGATTTTAATTCATAAAGAAGATCTCAGGGAGAGTGGACAAATATAATCTAATTGATATTTCCATGTCGATCAAAATAGCACACAAAAAATTTGATATCCAAGTGATCAAGCTCAAGAACCAAAAGCAACACCTATCCAACTTTTGATCCATTAACTCACTAGATCTAGAAAGTTATCGACGTCCTGGTTGATTAAGATCATCCAAGTACAAAGAGATCAAGAAATTGAGCTATGGGCTCGATAATTAATCCAAAAAGTCAATACTTCAAACCCATCCATCGACCTTTAGGTCAACATGTCACAGACCTATCAAGATAAGCACAAGTTCTAAATCTCAGTCTCTCTCATCCATTGAAATTTCAAAGATTTGAATAAAGTTTGATGGCCGTTCTATTGATCAAGAAGCCCATCAAGCTCTTAAGATTCTCAAGCTTTGGCTTGTAACATGGGAGATCTGCAAGGAATCCAAAAGTTGCTGACAGTAAAAAGTTAGGTGTAACAAATCAATGAAGTGTTTGCAATATTGGCGGCAATCACTTCATGGTAGTGTTGTCTCAATATTGGAGATGAGTTTCCTTCTATACAATTGATTAGCTTATGCTGGAAGTAGCAATACTATTTTTTCCATAATGTCCCAGGAAATTTTAGCATGCTCAACCTGGGTGTTTTTCCCATAATATCCCATAGTTGAGACTGTGCTCTCATCAAGAATAAGAATTTGAAATTGGAGAATCTAGAGACAGTGAGAAAAAGACAATCACTGAAGATGTCGATGATGCTTTTTCAACAAAGCTAATGACAAATCTCAGTTCTGCGCACTAGATGATGGCAACATGATATTTATATGATCCTTGAGAAGAATTGGAGACTAACATATCCGAGAGAGAAAGAGGAGGAAGATGTTTGTTGAAGATGATGAGAATCGAGGAGGAGATGTTGATGTTTCCTTTCCTATTTTTGAGAGATATCTTGTTTGTGAGAATCCAAGCACTCTCATACCACATTACCATAGGTGAGAGAGCTGATGAATTCAAGTGATCAATGTTAGCTCTGCTAAGTCACCTAGCTCTAATATCTATAGACATTGGAGTGTCAAGATTCACACAACAAGAGATAGAGAGCCTGACCTTAATATGCAAATTAAACAGTCACCTTCCAAACAAAAAAGGAGCGATGGGGAATTATAAAAGAACACCAGATGGATAACATTATATACTTACCGAATGAAAGTCTCTAATCCGATCAGGCTTTGATTGCGGTCGCAGTGTTCGTGCGGTCTGTCCAAGCCAAGAAGATGGCTGCCCAACCAAAGAAGATGATGGCCGCAAGCGGAGCAGGATCAACCCTCGTTGGTGGATCAACACTCAGCGGTGGCCAAAAGTGAAGCAAGATCAACCCTCATCGGCGGATCAACACTCGGTGGTGGCCACAAGCGGAGCATGATCAACCCTCAGTCATAGTAGATGATCTTTGCGGCGGCAAAAGAAGCTCTTGCGGTGAGCAGTGGGAGGCGGAGAGTGCGACCAAATAGGGCGCACACGCTTGAGGTTTGTTATGGGTTTTTCTTTTAATTTAGATAGTCAAATAAATAATTAGGTGTAGTCAAATGAGTAATCAGGTGTAGAGGGAAAGTATCACCCCAATGGTGGGAAATCCTCACAAACAATTTTTCACGAAACTGATAGTGAATAATGAGATCCTTTGGTAAGAAACATATGTTTTTCGTGGTAGAAGGTGCCTTTCCAGTAATTTTATATAGAGATCCTTCAATGCGTGTATGTGTTCTAGCGTGATGGACCACCATGACAACATTACCCTTCAGGCAACATGGGACTACCACTAAGAGAAGATAGTGCATCTAGACTGGGTACATTGATTATGACAGTTCTCTACTCCCTGATAATGGTGTTCGCAATAGTGATGTTTTCCCAAAGACAAATTTTAATAGAAGGCTTCAAAAAGTGGCCAGGTGCAAGTCCAACCTCTTATTCCTACACATTAAAAGGTGCAAAGAGAAACTTCTATATCTACCGTAATTGCATGTTGTCTATTAGAATACAAGACAATTAATTCAAGGTTGGCCTCTTGCAACACATGCCCTTAACATTAGACTTGCAAGCAATAGAAAAAAGTACATGATCCTTGTTGTTGTAGACGAACTATGGATATTTAAGTAAGGAATGCATTTTGAAAAAATTGCTTCATTGTGAACAGCCCTATGAAGTATATCTAACTTGGTCTTACAAAGGAGAAAAATATTAGTAAAATGTAAGCTCAAAACCTATATTACTTCTTGTGGTGAAGTCAGAAAAACTACACAACTTAAAATAGTACTCCAACTTCTATAAATCTAGAGATTTATTGTGAATATTGATCTCTTGTGCATTATTGGGTACAATTGTATTCACTTGTAGAAGTAGAATACTCTTTTCATTGTTAATGAGATTGCATTTTAATGCTCCACCACCACCAACATAGGAACCGTAGATACATATATAAATTGTTTGTGTCATTAGTCGAACAAATGAAGAATGCCAAAATATTATATTAAAACATACTCTTAATAGGATGAGTTGTTGACCAGTATCGTTAGTTGGTCTTTGCCCAAGAAGACTAGGCTAGGAGAAGATCCATCTCCTCGAGGCATATATGTCTCCTAGTCAAAAGATACCATACAAGAATGTGCTTTCGTTCAATGAGAATATTTGACAATAAATGTTTGTGTCATTATTCAAACAAATGAAGAATGCCAAAATAGTTATATTTTAATGTGCTCCTAATAGTATGAGTTGTTGAGCAGTACCTTTGGTTGGTCTTTGCCCAGGAAGAATAGGCTAGGAGAACATCCATCTCCTCAAGGCATACATGTCTCCTGGTCAAAAGCTACCATACAAGAATGTACTTTCATTCTTTGAGCATATTTGACAATGAATGTATATGGTACCCAACGAAGCATTTGAAATTGCAATGATGCCTTCATAGCTCAACCATAGACAGGTGAGGGCTGCCGTATATCTTTACGGTTGGCATCCATGTAATATGTTGGGCATTAGTCGTATAGTAGCTTCACCAAGGTCTTTTGGGGGTGAGCCTGGATAATTTAGGGCCTTATTCACTGGAAGAACTTGAGTGAAGGGAACAATTATAAGTTAGGTGCCAATGTTGGCAAGATAGTAGGGGGTGGAAATTTAGAGCTGGATGCATGATTCAATCGTTTATATAAGAAACATGTGTAAGAAGAAATATATTGGGGGTGTTTTTGTACCTTGAAGATGAATGGTGATTCGTATCCGGTGATCTTCTTTGAGGTACTCCTTCAGGACGGGACTCAGACCACCTTCGGGACTGAGGAAGATGATGAAGGTGAGGTAGCCGAAGAAGATACATATCACGTACAGTGGGCATGGTCGGTCCGGGCGTGTGATCTGGAAGGAGCTGAGTAGTTGATTGCAACGGGGAGCGTGGTGAGGGTGAGTAAGGGCCTTGGGATGTCGATGGCGTGGTGGGCGTACAACGCCACGAGGATCTAGTTTGGGGGAATCTGAATTAAGCAATCAGCGCATATTGCAATCTTCACCCATCTCTGTCATAGAATCGTCACCTGAATCCCAGTGTCAAATTATGCCCTTCGGTAACAATCCAATCACCCTCCTCACTGCCGAATCCCCAGCTAGGATCGTAGGATCATACACAACACCATCAGAGGGTCCTCCAGACACAGGCAAGGTCTACAACATGGTGTGGTACCCCGATGATGATCTTGTTTGATGTACACCAGACCAGACGGGTTGATGCCCATTCAGTGTTCTACATATGACGTACGGATAAAGCCCTACCTTAGAAACCTAAATTAGAAGCAGAAATCCACATCCTTGAGGTCAATCTCAATTAATGATAAAATAAAACGGCCACAATATTGAAATGTGCGAGGCTGACCCATGTTTGAAAGTTCATACGATGGCACAAAAGTGTTTGCTTCTCTGAATCTGTTGTTGTATCTGCACCGACATCATGGTGGTTGGTGGCGAGGAGGAGCAAGGGAAGGGTTACCCATCTGGATGTGGAAAACCAAACTGTTTTAGTACCAATGAGGGCGGGGGAAAGGAGGGAAGGTGAAAATTAATAGAGGGAAAACCTTCTAATCACTTGTGAAGGGTAGCCATTCATATTCTTTCCAATTATGAGGGACTTACGATCATGTGTGTATTGAGACATTCTTAATAATTCGGGTGAGGGACGCAATAGTATCTATGAAGGTATGGAGTTCATAAATGGTCTTCTTTTTTCAGAGATTTTACTCCCTCATAATTCTCCTTCACTAAAACCACATTTTTTTGGTAGAAGCACCAAGGGTAATAGCTTGGAACATTCATGGCATTTCCAGTTGGGAGAAGCGAGATGTTATCCGAGCTGAACTGAGAAGGGCCAATGCAGACGTGGCTATTTTAACTGAGGCTAAAATCAAGAGAAACAAGTTTGCCAAAGCGTTACAAAGAACTTGGCCAGAAGCCAAGTGGATAGACAACTCCACAACCTGTAAGAAGGTAAGGATTCTGGTGTTATGTGAAAGCAATGACATTAAGGTCAAGGAGTTAGCCCAATCATGATAGTTCGTGCACTTCTGCTTTAGCTTTGGGGATAGAAGTTTAGAGCTGACTGTCGTGTATGGTGATAATAATGACATCAAGAGAGTAAAACTCTGGGATGATTTGATGGTGATTAGCAACTTTGTGAGAGGACCCTAGATCATCACTGGAGATTTCAACGTTGTGAGAAAAGTGGAGGAAAGGAAAAGAAGAGCTTCACCTTCAGCGAAGTCGATGAACGATTTCAATGAGACAATGAACAAACTAAATCTGATTGAAGCAGAGGCTAAGGGGTCGTTTTTCACGTGGAACAATCAGCAAAGCAGGACAGATAACACGCGAAGCAAGATTGATAGAACGTTACTCAATGGCTAAGGTTTTGGTGAATTTCCTAAACTTTGGATTGAAGTTTTATCATCTATCTATAGAGATCACCATACTAAGATCATTCACATGGATGAAGAAGTTCACAAACACAACTACCCTGTTCGGTACTTCAATGCATGGGCTAGTCTACCTGGTTTCCAAGATGTAGTTCGCAGCACATGGAATACCAGGGTTGATGGCAATCCTATGTATAGACTCTGTCAGTGCATTAAAATCACGAAAAGAAAACTACAAACCTCGAACTGGGAGAAGAATGGTGACATGGCTGACTCGGAAAAAAATAAAGAAAGAGAAGCTCTGAAGGCACAGGACGAGGCAAACAAAGACCCCTATAATGAGATCTTGTGGGACATTGCTAAAAACTTGAAAGAAGAAGCGCTCGCGGCTAAAGACATTGAGGAATCCATGGTGAGGCAGAAGTCTAGAATTTTTTGGCTCAAGAATGGAGACTCGAATACAAAGTTTTTCTACGCCTCCTTGAAAACTAGAAGCGTGAGGAACCAAATTTGTCTACTTGAGGTGGATGGAGTTCAAACTAGCAACATGGAAGCTATCGGGGACACCTTCATCAAACACTATAGGAAGATGTTTAACGTGGCCGGTCAAAGACAACCCTTTAGTGGTGGAAACTTGCCTAAGCTAAATGAGCTTCAGAAACAAACCATGTGTGCCTTGGTCACTGATGAGGAAATCTATGATATCATCAAGAAGTCAGATGATGATAAATCCCCTGGCCCTGACGGGATGAATGCACACTTCTTTAAATCCACTTGGGATATTGTGGGGGAGGATGTTTGTTGTGCTATTAAAGACTTTTTCCTCAAAGGGAGAATGTTGAAAAAGATGAACAAATCGTATGTGGCCCTTATTCTGAAAGTAAAGCAACTACATAAAGTTGGCGAATGGAGACCAATCTCGTTGTGAAATTTTGTCACTAAAATTATCTCAAAAATACTGGCTAACAGGTTGAGAGATATCTTACCTAGCCTTATCAGCATTAATCACTGTGCCTTTGTAAAGGGTAGGAGGATTGTAGATGCAATACTTCTTGCCAATGAGCTAGTGCATGACTTTAAGAAGGTGAATTTCAGTAGTAAAGTTTGTTTGAAGGCTGACTTGAGCAAGGCATATGACTCTATCGATAGGGGATATTTGTTAAATGTTCTTAAGTTGACAGAGTTCCCTGATTGCTGGATTGGGTGGATTAAGGAGTGCTTGGATACTGCCTCATGTCAGATCTTGATCAATGGTGCACCTACTGAGATTATCCAAACCTCAACCGACATTAGGCAAGGTGACCCCTTGGCGCTGTATCTCTTTGTGATCGGGATGCAAGGACTCACTGCCATTTTCGATGAGACGGCCCAAAGAAAAGAGCTTGAACCTCTAAACGCTGGCGTTACTACTGTCTCCCATTTGCTATTCGCTGATGATCTTTTGGTTTTTGCAAAAGCAATAGAAGGCAACATTGAAGGTATTAAAAACTACTTGAAGCGTTTCAAAGATATGTCTGGCTTAGAACTGATCCACAGAAGAGCCAACTTTTCCTCAGTAAGAATGCACCGAATAACATTAGTACACAGATGGGAGTAGAAATCAGTGATTTTCCCATCAGGTACTTGGGTGTGTCGATGTTTGCAGGTAGACTCACTAAGAGGATGTGCTATCCCCTTGTTGACAAATTTAAAACCAAGTTGGAATCATGGAAAACCAAGCTCCTTTCAATGGCCGATAGGCTGGATATGGTCATCTCAACCCTCTCAGCACATCACTTATATTGGGCTGGAGTTTTCCCACTACCAAGGGCAATGATGGAGGAAATTGAAAGTATATGTTGTAAGTTCCTTTGGGGAGAAAAGGAGGAAAGTAAACATGCACATTCAGTATCTTGGGATATCATCTGTAGGCCTAAATCTGAAGGGGGTTTAGGAGTCAGAAGAGTGGAAGATTGGAGTGTTGCATGCCTTGTTAGAAACCTATGGGACATCAGCAACAAGAAAATCTCCTTGTGGATTCACTGGATTCATAGCAAGTAAATCAAGGAGGAAACTTTATGGTCATGTCAACCCAAGCAGATGAACAACTGGATGTGGAGAAACATCCTTAAAACTAGAGACAACTATTTGTCACATGTCTGTTTCAAAATTTGGTAATGGAACTACTGTGAAGATTTGGAAGGATCCCTGGGTTAATGGCCGCTTCCTTGGTCAATGTATTGATGAACCCGGATACCTGCAACTAAGGTTGAAGCTTGGACCCAACTGCTATCTAAGTAACATTATATCTAACAACAGGTGGGATGTACCTGAAGCAAGGGGGACGGAAAGTATCCTACAAATATGCAGCTGCATACATGTAGGATGTGGAGAAGACTCGTATATGCTGGGAGGTTGTAAGACCATATCACTAAGGGAGGCGTGGAACTTCTCTAGGGCTTAACATGAAGAAATGGTGTGGTCTAAGTGGCTATGGTGTTCTAGAGCCCCAAGGCATGCCATTCTCAGCTGCTGGAAGCTTATGCATGGAAGGCTGATTACTAAAGATCAGCTGCAAAAAAGAGGCTATAACTTGGCTTCTAGATGCAACATGTGTTGCAGAGCCGAGGAAACAAACAACCATATTATTTGGGGCTGCGTTGTGGCTGTTGAAGTCTGGGGGAGAGCTGGACATTTGCTGCAATTCATTCCAAGTTGCAAGGATGAGATTCACCTTCTGAAAAACAAAAATGAAGCTCTTCTTTTTGTTCTTGTTATATACCATATATGGATTCATAGGAATCATATCATTTTTGATGGAGCTAATGTTAACCCACATAATTTGTGGAGGTACATAGATATCGATTATAGAGGACTGCATAGATATGTCCTTTTTTCTTATCTGCATAGATAGATTGAGCTTATGCTCCCCCACTTGTATAGTTTTTTTTGTATGGAATGAGAAGAACGCTTACTGATAAAAAAAAGACTTGGCAAACATATATAAAAAGATTCATCTCCTTAATTGTATAAAATTAAAGATTCATAAAATACATCACAATTTTTATTACCTAAAACTCTTCTGATTTCCTAGCTGCAACAAATCTTTCCCACACCTCAGGATATATATATATATATATATATATCTGTTGCTTTCTTCTTTTGTTTAGGATTATCTATAAATTCCCTTTTGAGATATGTCTTAAAAGCCCTCCATTATACACCACAATGTTGTAGCACTTCTTTCTTGTAATCTTTTTCATTTAGATGAAAAACACCCTATACATAAAAAAGAAGCAATAATGTTGTCTTAAAAAGGATATGTCTTTCCAAGCAAACTAAATTAGAATCAATAAAAAAACATATTAAAATAATATCACTTCCACTCATAGATATATCTTTCCATAGGAGGTCTTTTAAGGCATTAGAAACATCATGCCAATTTTCTATATCTATTGCCACCTTACTACGTGCGCTCTCCCCTACTTAATGTTTGAAAGTACTAGCATGTTCCCCAATAGGTGCTCCTGTGACATCAAAATGGACTGCCAATTTCTCCCCTTTGGCCCTGAGCTCCTATAGCCTACACATCATTGTGGGACCTCTACTTTTCTTAGCATCACCACTACCATCCTCATGGTGCTCATGCTCAGAATGTTCATCTTCACTTTCCATTTTAGAGTAAATTTTGAACGGGTTTTTAAGTTGATACATGCATAAATGTATTATTGTCATATTTATATATTAAGTTAAACATCATGCATCGATGATCTCATCTATAAACCCTAAAGTGTCAATATGAGACTACACAATGTCTACCCTCATATTTCTAGAATGTATATAATGATTACATATGTGATTGATAACAAAATGTAGATATGAAAGAATACATATTTTTATTATTGGTTGATTTACTAGTCAAATAAAATGGCACATTGGGAGAGTGAGAATATTAAACCTCACTTGAAAGCTGAAGAAGAAATATATGCAAGTCAACAACAAGTCAATAGCACCTGCAACAACACACATGCACGATTCAATTCTGTTATAATGTATTAATTAGGGGTCAATATACATCAATTTTAGAGGAGCAGGAAGAATTAAGAAATGCAAGATTGACAAATCTTGAAGTCTCAGCAACTCAGCTACCACGGCCGTGCTACCCAGCATGGCCGTGCCATCACCATACTCATGATGTCCAGCACAGCCGTGCTACCTAGTCAATTGGATGACAGTAAGAATGAAAACAAAAAATCGGCCTTCCCTCTATTCATTCATGTCATTCACCACCTTGACCTTGTGCTACTACCTCCCTCTTCTCCCCCTCCGCCCTCCTCCATCCCACTCCTCTCCATGCCTCTTATCCACCACCGGGCATAGGGCCGAGAAGCAGTAGAGGCAAAGTAAATGGATCATCGTCGCCACCACGTCCATCATAGTCATCCTCATCATCGCGGACATGGTGTTCGTCACCGTGGTGCAGCTCAACAAGCACGAGAAAAATGAACAACAAATTGAGCAAGAGCGGGATGCTTACCTTGCGTTTGGGTGGCAGCGGCGACAGTAACAAGGGTGCCTTCTCTTGTTTTTGGACCTCCGCGGTAGAGAGACCTTCTCTACTCTCCCTTACGGCAGTGACAGCTTCTCTACTCTCCCTTGTGGTGGCGGCAGCTTGCTTCACACGATGGATGAATGAAAGCAGAAGCAGGGTTCCAGTAAGTTAGTAAGCGGACACCTACTTTACCTCTAGCATCGGTTTACACTGATAACCAATGCTATAGGGTCCTCTATAGCATCAGTTATCAGTGTAAACCGACGCTAGAGGTAAAGCAGTGCCCGTGTTTTCCAGGGTCCTCTATAGTGTTAGATAATCTAAAAAATTGACCCTATAGAGTGGTTCTACAAGGTCGGTTATTTTTAGAAAACTGATCCAACAGGTCCAAAGCGGTGCCCACATTTTTTGTTGACCCTGTAGTGTCGGTTATTTGGAAAAACCGACCCTATAGATCGAGGTGTGAAGCCAAAATCCTATGAATTTTCATCGCGGGAAATCTGTAAGGTCGGTTTTTATGATAAAAACGATGCAATAGTCTATTAGGTCAGTTATTCTAGTAAAAATGATGCTAAAGGCAGTGGCATTATTGGCTAAAAATGTAGTAGTGTGACACATCAGTTCATTGTCACATTACATAAGGTCTTTGATGATGGGGAAGATGCCATTCAAGTCAGAATTGGAGATAGAAGTTGGGTCACCATCTCATCTATGCTGAACAATGTTTTTGATCCAAATGAAGAAATGGCATACCTCTTAGATAAAGGGAAGATATATAAAGACTACAGTGCCACTTATACTTCCACGTGGAAGGCATTCACTAGCCACAACAACTGTGTAGTGTTTCGATGAGTTTGATCCACAACCCATTCATTCACTATATTTAGAAAGTTCTCACAAACACCATTTTTAGTAGGTATGAAAATCAGGGAAGTTGTACAAAGAAGGATTTGTGTGTCTTGGGTTGGATGATAAAGGGCAAGCACGTGAACTTGGGAGCATTACTGATCGACATCTGAGGACAATCCCCTCCAAGAGTAAGAATCCTTTTATTATGGGGGTGGATTGTAACTTCCATTGCCATTGCCCTGGGTCGTGATTGTTGGATCTAGGGCTCCAGAGGGGGGCAAGGGTGAATAGAGCTTAAAAATTCTCACAAAAATAGTTAGACCTTCAAATTATATCAATTGAAACTAAATGCTAAAACTGAATTTGAAGTCCTATCTAAACAAGCATAGCAAGGATGAGAGAGATTGAAACAAACACTTAGACAAGGTGTTTAGAGTGGTTCCAATCTCCAACTAGGAGACCGTCAATCCAATTCCTAGAGAGGTCAACCTCTAGGACTTTGCAACCCATGTATACTTATATTCCATTATAAGAGATACAAGAAGACCACCTTACATCCAAGGACTTACCTATTCAAGACAAGAGTCTTTCACCTACACAAGGACTTACCCACTTGATCAAGATGTCTTCAGCCTTCACCAAGGACTTACCCACACTTGCATCAAGTCTTTGGCCTCACATGGAATCACTTTTTATGCGTTTTCCTTACCGTACATTTGGTCGAGTTTTGATAAAGGTAAGTTGACCGATCCACTAACCTACAAATACGATTTTCAAACTACTGGTCAAATTTGTCTTGGGATAGCTCGACCGATCAGATAAAATCAACTTTGGTCAGTAAGTCAGTTGGTTGAGTTCTATGAATGTACAAATTGACCAATGCAACCATTTTCCAAAAATCCATCACGGATCGGTCAAGATTCAAACTCGATCGATTAAAGTGTTGTGACAAATTTTCCAAAATTATTTTAAAGTGATCAAATGATGGAACTAAGTATCCTAATTTTTTCTCATCTTAGTTACAAGTCATATCATAAATACAAATGATTACAAAAATATTCTAAGGTGGTTTGGAGTGATTTCCACAAAAGTGCATTTGCATTGCTTTTGACTTGAACTTGGACAAGCTAGGTCTTGTGTAATTTGATCCTTTTTCATGTACCTAATGCTGGAAATCAATCTTAAACAAACATATTAGATACATATGAATGGAATGGTTAACTCATTATCAAAATATAGACAATGTATAACTCTCAAATCAACAATGATATTTCTGGATACACCAAAGCAGAGGGGGGAAAGCTGGTAGACCTACAGTATCTTGTTCGTTCGTCCATGATTGTAGTTATTGATAAGAAAATCATATATCAGGTTAACCCCCCATATGCAGGCCTCTCAGTAGAGATACCATACATTATTTCACATCTCCTAGATGTATATGGCCCTACTCCATGGTTCTTGGATACAATGACAAAATGGGAAGAGGAGAATCTCCAGGAGACGTGCTAGCATATAGAGTTTGTGATATTTCTTGAGGGACTAGGGAGTCATAGGAAACTGTTGAGAAGAGGAGGATAGTGGAGGAGAGATGCCCATAGGGTGACAAGATGAGAGGCAAAGGCGACAAAGCCACATCAGCCCACAATGAATGCATACGATATGTCTACTATACATGCACAATTGGAGGGTATTCAGAAGACACAATATGACATTTTGAGGGCACATAAGGGATTTTAGCATCCCCGTGATGCATTATGGTTGGATCATCAACAGATGCACCATCAGATCAGCCATATGTCCATTTCCAGCATGCCCAGGTCCATAGGAACCCCCACTGGGCAGAAGATTGGTGGGGTGCACTATCCGCGTACCATGATACCTACCCGCCTCCACAAGAGGACTACTGGGGCAGTACTACCAGTATCCTCCACCACAGGAAGGAGAACCACCAGAGCCACCACATCAGCCATGATCATCTACCATATCACTCATATACTTTAGTGTCATGCTAAGGACAACATGATTCAAAAGTTTGGGGTGGTATGCCCTCATTTCGCCCATTTTGCATTTCACCCTAAAATTTACTTTTGTTTTCTTACTCTTGCTATCTATATTAGATTTTGCCTACTTTGAATACTTGCATGCCATGCATTTTACTTTCTTGCAATTTTTGCGTAATTTTCAAAAAAATTGTTTTCTTTGCCATGCATTCACATTCCATGTAGATTTTTATAATTCTGCATGTTTGAAACTAGGATTTGCTTGTTTCTTACTTTTTGTTTCATAAAGAAGGATTAGATGTGATTGAAGGCAACTTAGCACCATTTTTGCCAATTTTTCCCAAATTTGAAACTTCTTGCCTAAAAGCGTGTTTTGACCTGATCTCTTCTTATGGGATCAAAAATGTTGAGCTTTGATAAATGCATGATACATTATCATAATCTATTTCTAAATGACCTTAGTCTTGACTTTTTACATGTGAACCACTTCTCTCATGCTTGTGAATTGGCTGAATTATGATTGAAGCAAGCCACAAAGGCTTAGGGTTTGTATAATCTCATGATAAAAGTGTGGTTTCAATATTGCTCATTCATGTGGTGTGTCATTACTTGATGAAATTATTGGAGTATCTTTCATCCAGGAGATATCATGTTGAAATCCATACCAGTAACCCCTCTTTGACTCACTTTTCTTCTATCATCTTCCTACCTCTCCGCCTCATGAAAGGATGCTAAAGTGCACATATTTAGACTTGGCCAACTCAAAAAGATTGGGGTGGCCATATATATACCCCCCGCTTCATTCTCACTACCATGTACCCTATCTACACCAAGGGTAAAGAAAAGAAAAAATATGTAAAAAGAAAATAAAAGTGTTGGTAAGGTATACCTAGAGAGCCAATCATGTGATGATTGACATGGCACATAACATATAGGATTTGATTAATACTCATAAAGGCAAGCTTCCAATTCATTATGTTTTACTCAGTTATGAGATAATGAGGAAATATTATGAATGTCTAAAGAATGACAATACTCAATGATGTATGTCTTTAACTACAAGACTTGAATAATGAGATCATATGAATTCTAAGAGTATGTACATTCTTATTATGTCCCTAGTCAGTTGTTACTGAGGAAGGCAGATAGACACCAGTAACACATAAGACTGGAGTGTGGGTTGGTTGATGACAAAATCTCATATTCATGATATGGCATATCAAGCCAAGCACAAAGATACATGTTATAGAACAATGTATTGGACATACCCACCTTGAGAAATGACACAAGGAAACTATCATTGGTGGTCATAGTCATCTCTCATAGTGAAGGTGATGATTGTGATTCTTAGACCTGAAGTTCCTACACTCATCACATATCGCTGGGTATACTTTGACATCATCAAACATAATCCTAAAATACTGGTTTCCATAAAGGTGATGATAGGGTATCTTTCACACATGGGGACTGACTGTGAGTGATGTAGATGGTGTTTGCCCCTCCTAATGGAGTTTGATATCCTGGCCACTTGATAAGTGAGACTGAGAAATGCATGTGCATGCACATGTAAACCAATATATGATATTGAGGTCACATTATCTCAGAGACTCTGCTCTTAGTTCAAGGAACATGGATTGAACGTTGAGAGGATGACGATTCCTTACCTTGAGTTCATTCTAGATATATGAGATAAAGGAATTATACAATCACTGCAACACCTTACATAGATTGTAGGTTGACGTTTTTCTCCAACTTTCCATTCACTTGGGCAGCACTAATGTGCAACTAGGCACCACTCTTTGCTTGTGATGTCATAAGATAGTTATGGACATTCAATGCCAACATGATATGGGACCTATAGGGTCACACATAAAGGAACTCATCTAGAAGAGGAGTTTAATCTTGAATGATAATTGGATTGATTACTAAAGTGTTTAGGTATTAAATTCAAGCAACATATCAGCTAACTACACTGCCAACCGATCAACTCACATGCTGAGACAACCATTTGGAGTGCCAAATGATCAACTCAAGTGTTGAGACGACTGTTTGGAGCATCATGCTGATTGGAACTGAATTGGCTGATGTTCAACACGAATAAGGCACCAACTGATCAGATCACTGGCTGAACCGATTGGTGAGTAAGATGACCAATTCACCTGGTGAACCAATCGAATCAGACAAAGGTTCTAGTAGCTTTCCTAAATTTGTGAGAAATATTACTAGTTTAACTTGTTCAATTTGATTGGAACAAGGAATTAATGTTTGCATTAATTGGAAATGATTTTTCCAAATTCATGTGTGATTAGGAAACAAGCAAGATGACCGATTCGAGCCACAAATAGACCGTCTAACATGTGAGACCACCATTTTGGTTGCAAAATGACCATTTTGAATTTTGCAGGTTGTGAAAATTCAAGATCTTCTGGTCCCTTCCACTCCCACTTCAACTGGGAACCCTGACCCTAACCCTGCCTATAAATAAAGGGGTATTGGGGGCTTCCCAACACACACAGTTTATAATTAGTTGCCTTGTTGCCTTCTCTAGTTATAGTAACCAAGAGATCCCACGAATGTCCTACCCAACTAGGGATGGATAGCAAGGGAGAGAACAATTGAAGATCATTATTGTGGGAGAGCAAGTTTGTGACTAGTACACCAACAAGAGGGACAATTCATTCATGTTTGTTCTAGTTGAACGATAAGAGTTCTAGTTGGTCTGTGTGGACTACTCTAGAGGTAGGAGTCCTTTGGCTACTACTAGGAGGGCAAAGTCAGTTTGCAGTCTGTGGTGAGATTAAGAGTCACTGTAGAAACTATCGATTCTGTTATTCGTGGTGAAGACTAGGATCTTCACAGATATCATCCAAGAGCAGCTAGAAGATAGTTGCACTACAATGAGTTGTGGTCGCTGGACTTGCACTAGGACCATGTATAAACTCATTAAACCATCTTTCCTATTTCATATTAGTTGATGTGATCTTACTATTATGGAAATACAGATAGATAAATTTTTTGTTTCTGCTATTGTACTCTGAGCTCGTATTTCCCCACTGTGGTATCTAATCCATGTTGGTATAATATGTTTTGAGATAATCAATATGACCAGATTTTTGGTTTTACCATTTATTTATTGCATACGATGCAAATATTTAAACCATCTCATATGCGTATTCAGTCAAAGACCACATAATCCCAAACCCAAGCTAGTATATATATATATGATATTACACACACACAGATATATATATATATATATATATATATATATATATATATATATACATGCAATTTACACGCGTCACCCTAAAAGTAATTTTGATGGTGGATATGTAGCATGGTTATGGACAATAACCCAATATCTGTGTGTGGTTGGATGGTTTGGTTTTATTCCTATTTATCTCAGTCTAAGTACTGAGCCTCTATCTCCTTCTTCCAATTTAAAGTTAATTCTATCCTACCTTTTCTCCCCTTGAATGTTACTTCAGGGTTCTCTTTACAATGTGATAATATTACCAATAAGGTAATTTCCTTTCGTGAAATGACTAAGATGATGATCAACACTGAGACGATCAGTTGGAGGACTAAGGAGGATAGATTGGGGAAAGAACTGACTACTTGGTGGACCCAACTGACCGTATGGAGGAGTCCAGACATCGATTTGATAGGAGGCCAGATGATCATTTCAGGAGACCAACCGACCAACTAAGAGGTAAGATGACCGGTTCAAGGGTTGAACTGATCAACCCAGATTGGCAAGCACAGATCTACGCCAACAGTAGGTTCATACATGTGATGTTATGATTTACCTAGGTGATAGTAATGATGGGTTTTAGAGGAGACAGAGAAAGCAACGGAAACAAAATTTTCTCCTCCCAAACCCAGAAAAAGGAAACACGTCAACGTCTATACAATAGGAAAGGATGGTTTGTGGAATCATACCTTGTCCCGAGGCTTGCTCGGCGACAATACCTCGCGCCTTGCACGGTCTTCACCTCCTGTCTTGGACGGTGTCTATGCATCTCCTGGTCACACCGGGACTGACGGGATTGAAGGCTATCCTCCTAGCGGCAGAAACCTCCCACCTCTGAAGTAGTCCACACGGACCACCTGGAACTCTAATATCCTTGTCCCACAAGGAATTGGAAGGAGTCGCACCCTCCTGTCAGTGAACTAGTCACTGACACACTCCCCTGACACCAATTGCTTTCTATAGTTGTCTTTCCCTTGTTGTGCCTCCCTTATCGGGTAGCACTTGCTCGGGCTCTCTCTTGGTTACCAAAACCAGAGAGAACGACAACTTCACAGAGCAACTGGTTGCACGGGGTTGTACTTTGAGAAGCCCCCAATACCCCTATATATATAGGAGGGTCATGGGACAGGGTTCTCCATCCCGGGCAATGCGGAACTAAAAGCAGGAATAGAAGGGTTCGAGATTTTCCACAAAACAACCAACTCGCAACCTGAACCGATCATTTCATTTATGAAATGGTCGGTTGGGGACCTGAGCCGGTCGGTTGACACCTCAACCGATTGGTTGGGACACCTCAACCGGTCGGTTCACTTCTGAACCGGTCGGTTCGTGGCCCTGGTCAGTTCCCGATTGACTTTTTCTCTTTTGTTTCTAATTGGTATCAAATACCAATCCTTGTTCCAATCAAATTGGGCAAGTGAATAGAAAGGAAAATTCTCACCAATCCTACTTTCCCAACTTTCTCGGTTGCAATAGTTGAACCAATCGTTTCAACACTTGAAGCGATTGTTTCACCCTGTCCATGAGCCGATCGACTCACAACCTGAGCCGATCGGTTCACCAAGCTAAGCCGATCGGTTCATCACATGAGCCGATCGGTTGGGAGTGCAGATCGTGCAGAAACAGTCAATTGCAGTTTCAATCAATCCGATACTTCAATCAATGCGTCCAACACCTTGAACATTATGATACTGAGCTATCAATTGATTGAGTGTTTAATTGAACTATAAACTCCTTTAGTAATCAATGTAAACATTGTTTGTGGACAAAACTCCTCTTCCAGGTTAAATCCTATGTGTGTGACCCTGCAGGTCCATTTCACGTTGGCAGTGAAAGTCCATAACACTTATGACTTCACAAGCAAAGAGCGGTGCCTAGTCACACATCAGTGCTACCCAAGTGAAAAAGAAAGTTGGAGAACAACTTTCAATCCTACAATCTGTGAATGGTCTTACAGCGAATGTATAATTCCTTTGTCACTGATATCCCGAATGAACTCGAGGCATGGAACAGTCATCCTGTCAACGTTCATTCACTTTCTTGATTTCAGAGTAGATTGGAAGAGATATGTATGACATCAATATCACATACTGATTCACACATGCGTGCACACGCTTATTTCAATCCTACTCATCAAGTGGCCTTGGATATCAAACTCCCTCAGGAGGGACAAATCCCATATCTATCACTCACCCCTCAAAAGCCCCATGTGTCAAAGCCACCCAATCATCACCTTTATAACAACCCATGTTTCAAGACTGCGTTTGATGATGTCAAAGTGTGCCCAATGATATGTGTTGAGTGTAGTGATTTTAGGTCAAAGAATCACACTCACCACCATCACTGTGAGTACTGACTGTGACTACCATGTCATGGTTCCATGTGTCAAACTCACGGTGGGTCTGTCCGGTACACTTGTTTTCTAACAATTACCTATGTGTTTGGTTTGATATCTCTATATCATGACTAATGAGATTCTGTCATCAACCAACACCACAATCTAGTCTTGTGTGTCATTGCTGTCTATCTACCTTCCACAATGACATCCGACCAGGGACATAACAAGAATGTACAAACTCTTAGCATCCGTATGATCTCATCGTCCAGATCCTTAACCTGAAGGCATACATCATTGAGTACTGTCATTCTCTAGACATTAAATCTGTTCTATCACTATCTCATATGACTGAACCAGAAAGAATTGGAAGCTTGCCTTTGATGTTTATCAAATCAATCTTAATGTATCCCACCAATCATCCCATGATTGACTCTCAGGGCATACATACCAACAGACTCCCACTTGCACTGTGAGCCAATCACTCTTGAATCATATTCATAGTGATCTTCAAACATGTCCCACATGTTACTCTGCTCTAGTGCGATCATAGTGAGTAATGGCAACACCTTGCCAAAGTCAGTATAGACTGCATGTCTCTCATATCTTCGTTGTACGTCACACGTATGAGATGGAGTTGCCATAATATGCGATCTAGTATTCCTTTGCTAACTTTTAGCCACATTGCATGATCAAGGATTCCATACTTGTCATCAATGAGCGGAATATCTATAAGTTCATCTCATGAAATTCCAGATTCATATAATATCCACTGCTATTCTCTAACATACAAATACTCAGCATTTCCTTTTAAATGGTTTTATTGGAACACTTCCAATTATCAATGAACTTTCACTTTTATATATCTTATATATAATTTGCGATTAATTTTCTGTCCTTATCGGAAGTTCGCATCAATGTAACTCTTTACATTGAACTCTTCCTTATCTCCATAGAACTAGTACTTCTCAAGTACTTATCAAGTTCTCATGGTGTTCCAGTAACCCTTACTGGAAGCAGACAAACATCCACTCGTCAGGTCCCACATACGAGTTATCAGGATGAGCACATTATATTGCCATGTCATACATACAAGATGATGCATGTATTTTGTTCTTGCCATGTCCATACATGCAAGATAATGGGATGATTACATACATGATAGATCCATATCTATTCTTAGTGTTCCCATTCTTCCTAAGAATTGGACACTTGGCCTTGGGATACTAACACCATGTAACATGGACAAGTTTTCTCCCACTGAATCAGTGCATACTAAACCCTTCATTATAGATTGCCAATGTATGCTTTCTCTTTTCTAGGTCAAGAGGTTTTCGAGAACTATCTCTATAGATCTCTATTCCTATCTCATAGGAAACATCTCTATCTTCCTTAAAGATAATTTCCACTTTGGATTTCCATTTTAGAACATTTCCATTTTACATCAACATGTGGAATGTGAATATGCTCCCACTAAATCACAGATCCCTTCTTTATCTTTGACATATCAGTCAAACACTTTGACTATATCATCAAAGTAAAGATCCAATTTTGAGTTGCTTGTACTCAATCAATCACATTGATTAGTACATTGTAACTTATAGACTTCATTTGCATTAGTGGATTCATAAACCTTATAGGTTGTGTCACATACACATCCTTGTTTTATTCCTCATAGGAATGCAGTTTTAGTATCCATATGCCAAATGTCTTAGTCATTAAGTTGCAATCAACAAGCATCATCCTTCTCAAAATGTTATCCATGTGTCTTAACACTTAAGACTTATTCGCACTTATGGATTTTATTCTAATGGGTGCTACCATCAAGGTCATACCTTATGGTTCATATGGATGTCATTTAGGATGTAATGGTCATAAACCGTAACTCAAAATTTGGTTCCTCATATTCATCTAGATAGTTGACTCATCACATGAACAACTCATCACATAGATAATTGAGGTGTATCTGTCAAGGATATAAGAACTCACAACTCCTTGTGATTCTCAATGTCCTTTATTAGTATGGGGTATTAAGAAGAATTCAGTTATTTGATAATCATTCTCTAACTCCTTAGAGTATGATTCCTTCTTGATTTAGACATCACCATGCCTTAATCATGAGTTCACCGTGATACACTATCACAATCACTCAAAAGGATCTCAAACATTTGGTCCAAGTATTTCATTCATTGATCTCATCAAGAATTAACACTTTACCAAATTTGCACTTCATCTATGATAATCTTGAACACTTCAAGATATTCATATTGGTATTTCTCTAAGTACCATTTGAAGTATTAGCATTTGTTCCAATAGGTATGTAAATACATCACATGTATCATACCTAATCAGATAATCATTCTCCCACTACCTTTAGTGAAGATTGATTAATCATGTCTAAGATATTCATGTCTCTTACTCGTTCTCTAACCAAAAGAGTCTAGATTTATCCATCACATGGAAACTAGAAATGAATTTCTCATGATTGATGCTAATTTGATTGTTTGAGTTATCTATAACTTTTAGGTATCATTTTATCTTATGCATATCAAATACCATAAGATAAACAAGGCATTGCCACAAAGATCATATCTTAAAAGATTGAAACATCAACTTTATTGATTGCCATCATTGTCATACAATATGCAAAAATAAAGTATTTCTATCTATGGGAAAATATGAAATAGCAGTTCATAACTTTATTACATGCCTTTTAGGGTGAAAATATACTAAAGTACTCCTATCTATGGCGGCAACACTTGCCCCATTTATTGAGTGCTTTACACTTTACATCTTGGTATCATATACCTCAAAAGTGTTACAAGTTTATTTTCATGACACCTTTAAGTAGAGACGTCTGTCGCCTCCTTCTTCTTTTGTTCTTCCAGATAGAGAGGACAATTCCTTTTCCAATGTCCTGGCTTTTGACAATGGTGGCAATTTCCTTTCTTGGTCACGCCTCCCTTGGCCTTGAGAGCTGAAGACAACTTGGGCTCCTAGCTAGCATCAGAACCTTTCTTAGCTTTGCCCTTTCCCTTTCGCTTGGACTTGCCTTTCTTGCTCGTGATCACCATCACAAACTTAGGCTTGTCCTTCTTCATCTGTATCTCGACTGTCCTCAACATGCCCAACAACTCTGAAAGTGGCCTATCAAAGTTGTTCATGTTGTAGTTCATCACAAACTGACTGTAGGATTCTGGCAACGATTGCAGTATCATGTCAGTAGCCAACTCTTGGCTCAATGGAAATCCCAGTCTTGTCAGTTTCTCCATATACCCAATCATCTTGAGTGTGTGAGGACCAACTGTATCTCCTTCTGTCATGACACACTTGAACACTGCCCTTGAGGCATTGTATCTCTCTTGCCATGCTTGATCTTCATACATGTTTCTAAGATGCTGAATCATCTCAATGACACCCATGTTCTCATGATGTCTCTGCAACTCGCGGTTCATAGAGCACAACATCAAGCACTTTGCATCAATAGCATCATCAAAATGCTTCTTGTAAGCATCCCTTTCTTCCTTTAGTGCATTAGGAGCAGGTTCCTCTGGAATTGGAGTATCCAGGACATAGAGCTTTTGCTCTTGAGTGAGAACAATTCTCAATGTCCTATACCAGTCGTGGAAGTTTGTCCCATTTAGCTTGTCCTTTTCAAGGACCGATCACAAGGAAAAGTGATTGTTGTTTGTTGCCATTTGTACTACAAAAGGAAAATATGCAATTTTAGTCCAAAAACTCATTTTGACTTATTTGATTGATTTGAAAAGTTGACGATATAATTAGGCTTGTAATTAATTATCGCTCCCACTATTTTACTTCAAATTGATAGCCCTCACCATCAATTCGGAAGATTGCAGCGTACAACCTTCTAGTGGGCAAGATCCTGAAATCCTCTAAATTATGGACCAGCTAGGGCTGTCACCCACAACTTAGATCTCTCAGGTAGTCAACTCTTGCCAATTGCATCATATGCAACTCTTGATAAGATGTCATATGCAACTCCTTGCCATGATCATCTCCATGCATCAAGGTACTAGATCCCGTCTAGATCACCTTGTCAAGTCCGACCCAAAGCAAACACGATGAATATGCACCCTGCTAGGGCAGACCCACACATTCATCCTTCACGCTTCCACGAGATAGACGGTGCACCACGCTAGGGCGTGCCCACACTTGGTCGATCAAGCTTTTCAGGTGTGTCACATTTGGAAGGCATCTAAAACTTAATATTTAATGAGGGATTTGGTTTTTATATACATATACATATCCAATCACCACAATACATAGTATGTATCATATACATGCTATATCCCACAGAAAACATGCGAAACGATAAAAGCGATGATTATGGCCATCCTAATGTGATTCCTCGAGCTAAGAGGAATCACGGTCATCTAGGTCTACATCACATGCAACCTGTATAAGATGAACTCTGTGCTTTGTCTTTCTGGGTTTGATCAACTCATCACATGAATGATCGACTCGCCATCAGACTGGTCGGCTGGGTGCCACCAGCCGATCGGTTGACTCCTCCAACTGATCGGTTCGCCTGGTCATCGTGCATCTCTTCATGGCCGCCACCCCCGCTTGTCTTGCTCCTCAAACTGGTCATCAACCGATCGACTAACTCCTTGAACCAATCGTCTAGAACGTCAACCGATCGGTTCACTCCTTGAACCGATCGTCTCAGCTGTCGTCTGGATGTCCTTCATTCTTTGACATAATAGGAAATAAAATTCTATCCTATTTTACATTGTAAAAAGAGAAACCTCGAGTTACATTCTAGGGGAGCAAAGGTAGGAAAGAAATTTCGAATTATTTCGAGTTACATCAGGAATAGGAGAAAGAAGATCGGTGCGCAAACCGAGATGCAAGCAACCACATACAACCATTCACAGATAGGGTTTATTGGTCATAACCACACTATACATCCACCACAAAACTCGTTTAAGGGCGACGCGTATCGAGTGCATTCATAATACATATCATATATGTAAATTGCGATTTGTGGATTTAGGATTGGACATGCATAAATCCAATTTTATTCGCATCGTATGCAATAAATAAAGGCGACAAACCAAAATGGATCATATCGATAATCCCTAAAGTATAGAGCAGTTGACGTGGCTCTGATACCACTGTTGGGTTTTAGAGGAGGCAGAGAAAGCAGCGGAAACAAAATTTTCTCCTCCCAAACCCAGAACAAGGAAACACATTAACGTCTATACAGTAGGAAAGGATGGTTTGTGGAATCATACCTTGTCCCGAGGCTTGCTCGGTGACAATACCTCGCGCCTTGCGCGGTCTTCACCTCCTGTCTTGGACGGTGTCTGTGCAGCTCCTGGTCGCACCGGGACTGACGGGATTGAAGGCTGTCCTCCTAGCGGCAGAAACCTCCCACCTATGAAGTAGTCCACATAGACCACCTGGAACTCCAAACTCCTTGTCCCACAAGGAATTGGAAGGAGTCGCACCCTCCTGCCAGCGTACTAGTCACCGACACACTCTCCTGCCACCAATTGCTTTCTGCAGTTGTCTTTCCCTTGCTGTGCCTCCCTTATCGGGTAGCAGTTGCTCATGCTCTCTCTTGGTTACCAAAACTAGAGAGAACACCAACTTCACAGAGAAACTGGTTGCACTGGGTTGTACTTTGAGAAGCCCCCAATACCCCTATATATATAGGAGGGTCATGGGACAGGGTTCTCCATCCCGGGCAATGCGGGACTAAAAATAGGAGTAGAAGGGTTCAAGATTTTCCACAAAACAACCAACTCGCAACCTGAACCGATCGTTTCATTTATGAAACGGTCAGTTGGGGACCTGAGCCGGTCGGTTGACACCTCAACCGATCGGTTGGGACACCTCAACCGGTCGGTTCACTTCTAAACCGGTCAGTTCGTGGCCCTAGTCAGTTCCCGATTGACTTTTTCTCTTTTGTTTCTAATTGGTATCAAATACCAATCCTTGTTCCAATCAAATTGGGCAAGTGAAATGAAAGGAAAATTATCACCAATCCTACTTTCCCAACTTGCTCGGTTGCAACAGTTGAACCGATCGTTTCAACACTTGAAGCGATTGTTTCACCCTGTCCATGAGCCGATCGACTCACAACCTGAGCCGATCGGTTCACCAAGATGAGCTGATCGGTTCATCACATGAGCCGATCGATTGGGAGTGCAGATCGTGCAGAAACAGTCAATTGCAGTTTCAATCAATCCGTCCAACACCTTGAACATTATGATATTGAGCTATCAATTGATTGAGTGTTTAACTGAACTACTAAACTCCTTTAGTAATCAATCTAAACATTGTTTGTGGATAAAACTCCTCTTACAAGTTAAATCCTATGTGTGTGACCCTGCAGGTCCATTTCACGTTGGCAGTGAAAATCCATAACACTTATGACTTCACAAGCAAAGAGCGGTGCCTAGTCACACATCAGTGCTACCCAAGTGAAAAAGAAATTTGGAGAACAACTTTCAATCCTACAATCCGTGAATGGTGTTACAGTGAATGTATAATTCCTTTGTCACTGATATCCTGAATGAACTCGAGGCATGGAACAGTCATCCTGTCAACGTTCATTCACTTTCTTGATCTTAGAGTAGATTGGAAGAGATATGTATGACATCAATATCACATACTGATTCACACATGCGTGCACACGCCTATTTCAATCCTACTCATCATGTGGCCTTGGATATCAAACTCCCTCAGGAGGGACAAATCCCATATCTATCACTCACCCCTCAAAAGCCCCATGTGTCAAAGCCACCCAATCATCACCTTTATAACAACCCATGTTTCAAGACTGCGTTTGATGATGTCAAAGTGTGCCCAATGATATGTGTTGAGTGTAGTGATTTTAGGTCAAAGAATCACACTCACCACCATCACTGTGAGTACTGACTGTGACTACCATGTCATGGTTCCATGTGTCAAACTCACGGTGGGTCTGTCCGGTACACTTGTTTTCTAACAATTACCTATGTGTTTGGTTTGATATCTCTATATCATGACTAATGAGATTCTGTCATCAACCAACACCACAATCTAGTCTTGTGTGTCATTGCTGTCTATCTACCTTCCACAATGACATCCAACCAGGGACATAACAAGAATGTACAAACTCTTAGCATCCGTATGATCTCATCGTCCAGATCCTTAACCTGAAGGCATACATCATTGAGTACTGTCATTCTCTAGACATTAAATCTGTTCTATCACTATCTCATATGACTGAACCAGAAAGAATTGGAAGCTTGCCTTTGATGTTTATCAAATCAATCTTAATGTATCCCACCAATCATCCCATGATTGACTCTCAGGGCATACATACCAACAGACTCCCACTTGCACTGTGAGCCAATCACTCTTGAATCATATTCATAGTGATCTTCAAACATGTCCCACATGTTACTCTGCTCTAGTGCGATCATAGTGAGTAATGGCAACACCTTGCCAAAGTCAGTATAGACTGCATGTCTCTCATATCTTCGTTGTACGTCACACGTATGAGATGGAGTTGCCATAATATGCGATCTAGTATTCCTTTGCTAACTTTTAGCCACATTGCATGATCAAGGATTCCATACTTGTCATCAATGAGCGGAATATCTATAAGTTCATCTCATGAAATTCCAGATTCATATAATATCCACTGCTGTTCTCTAACATACAGATACTCAGCATTTCCTTTTAAATGGTTTTATTGGAACACTTCCAATTATCAATGAACTTTCACTTTTATATATCTTATATATAATTTGCGATTAATTTTCTGTCCTTATCGGAAGTTCGCATCAATGTAACTCTTTACATTGAACTCTTCCTTATCTCCATAGAACTAGTACTTCTCAAGTACTTATCAAGTTCTCATGGTGTTCCAGTAACCCTTACTGGAAGCAGACAAACATCCACTCGTCAGGTCCCACATACGAGTTATCAGGATGAGCACATTATATTGCCATGTCATACATACAAGATGATGCATGTATTTTGTTCTTGCCATGTCCATACATGCAAGATAATGGGATGATTACATACATGATAGATCCATATCTATTCTTAGTGTTCCCATTCTTCCTAAGAATTGGACACTTGGCCTTGGGATACTAACACCATGTAACATGGACAAGTTTTCTCCCACTGAATCAGTGCATACTAAACCCTTCATTATAGATTGCCAATGTATGCTTTCTCTTTTCTAGGTCAAGAGGTTTTCGAGAACTATCTCTATAGATCTCTATTCCTATCTCATAGGAAACATCTCTATCTTCCTTAAAGATAATTTCCACTTTGGATTTCCATTTTAGAACATTTCCATTTTACATCAACATGTGGAATGTGAATATGCTCCCACTAAATCACAGATCCCTTCTTTATCTTTGACATATCAGTCAAACACTTTGACTATATCATCAAAGTAAAGATCCAATTTTGAGTTGCTTGTACTCAATCAATCACATTGATTTGTACATTGTAACTTATAGACTTCATTTGCATTAGTGGATTCATAAACCTTATAGGTTGTGTCACGTACACATCCTTGTTTTATTCCTCATAGGAATGCGGTTTTAGTATCCATATGCCAAATGTTTTAGTCATTAAGTTGCAATCAACAAGCATCATCCTTCTCAAAATGTTATCCATGTGTCTTAACACTTAAGACTTATTCACACTTATGGATTTTATTCCAATGGGTGCTACCATCAAGGTCATACCTTATGGTTCATATGGATGTCATTTAGGATGTAATGGTTATAAACCGTAACTCAAAATTTGGTTCCTCATATTCATCTAGATAGTTGACTCATCACATGAACAACTCATCACATAGATAATTGAGGTGTATCTGTCAAGGATATAGAACTCACAACTCCTAGTGATTCTCAATGTCCTTTATTAGTATGGGGTATTAAGAAGAATTCAGTTATTTGATAATCATTCTCTAACTCCTTAGAGTATGATTCATTCTTGATTTAGAGATAACCATGCCTTAATCTTGAGTTCAGTATGATACACTATCACAATCACTCAAAAGGATCTCAAACATTTGGTCCAAGTATTTCATTCATTGATCTCATCAAGAATTAACACTTTACCAAATTTTCACTTCATCTATGATAATCTTGAACACTTCAAGATATTCATATTGGTATTTCTCTAAATACCTTTTGAAGTATTAGCATTTGTTCCAATAGGTATGTAAATACATCAAATGTATCATACTTAATCGGATAATCATTCTCCCACTACCTTTAGTGAAGATTGATTAATCATGTCTAAGATATTCATGTCTCTTACTCGTTCTCTAACCAAAAGAGTCTAGATTTATCCATCACATGGAAACTAGAAACGAATTTCTCATGATTGATGCTAATTTGATTGTTTGAGTTATCTATAACTTTTAGGTATCATTTTATCTTATGCATATCAAATACCATAAGATAAACAAGGCAGTGCCCAAAGATCATATCTTTAAAAGATTGAAACATCAACTTTATTGATTGCCATCATTGTCATATAATATTCAAAAATAAAGTGTTTCTATCTATTGGCAAATATGAAATAGCAGTTCATAACTATATTACATGCCTTTTAGGCTGAAAATAAACTAAAGTACTCCTATCTATGGCGGCAACACTTGCCCCATTTATTGAGTGCTTTACACTTTACATCTTGGTATCATATACCCCAAAAGAGTTACAAGTTTATTTTCATGACACCTTTAAATAGAGACGTCTGTCGCCTCCTTCTTCTTTTGTTCTTCCAGATAGAGAGGACAATTCCTTTTCCAATGTCCTAGCTTTTGACAATGGTGGCGATTTCCTTTCTTGGTCACACCTCCCTTGGCCTTGAGAGCTGAAGATGACTTGGGCTCCTGGCTAGCATAAGAACCTTTCTTAACTTTGTCCTTGTCCTTTCGCTTGGACTTGCCTTTCTTGCTCGTGATCACCATCACAAACTTAGGCTTGTCCTTCTTCATCTGTATCTTGACTGTCCTCAACATGCCCAACAACTCTGAAAGTGGCCTATCAAAGTTGTTCATGTTGTAGTTCATCACAAACTGAATGTAAGATTCTGGCAACGATTGCAGTATCACGTTAGTAGCCAACTCTTGGCTCAGTGGAAATCCCAGTCTTGTCAGGTTCTCCACATACCCAATCATCTTGAGTGTGTGAGGACCAACTGGATCTCCTTCTGTCATGACGCACTTGAACAGTGCCCTTGAGACATTGTATCTCTCTTGCCGTGCTTGATCTTCATACATGTTTCTAAGATGCTGAATCATCTCAATGACACCCATGTTCTCATGATGTCTCTGCAACTCGTGGTTCATAGAGCACAACATCAAGCACTTTGCATCAATAGCATCATCAGAATGCTTCTTGTAAGCATCCCTTTCTGCCTTTGGTGCATTAAGAGCAGGTTCCTCTAGAATTGGAGTATCTAGGACATAGAGCTTTCACTCTTGAGTGAGAACAATTCTCAATGTCCTATACCAGTCATGGAAGTTTGTCCCATTTATCTTGTCCTTTTCAAGGACCGATCGCAAGGAAAAGTGATTGTTGTTTGTTGCCATTTATACTACAAAAGGAAAATATGCAATTTTAGTCCAAAAACTCATTTTGACTTATTTGATTGATTTGAAAAGTTGACGATATAATTAGGCTTGTAATTAATTATCGCTCCCACTATTTTACTTCAAATTGATAGCCCTCACCATCAATTTAGAAGATTTCAACGTACAACCTTCTAGTGGGCAAGATCCTGAAATCCTCTAAATTATGGACCAGCTAGGGCTGTCACCCACAACTTAGATCTCTCAGGTAGGCAACTCTTGCCAATTGCATCATATGCAACTCTTGATAAGATGTCATATGCAACTCCTTGCCATGATCATCTCCATGCCTCAAGGTACTAGATCCCATCTAGATCACCTTGTCAAGTTTGACCCAAAGCAAACACGATGAATATGCACCCTGCTAAGACAGACCCACACATTCATCCTTCACGCTTCCACGAGATAGACGGTGCACCACGCTAGGGTGTGCCCACACTTGGTCGATCAAGCTTTTCACATGTGTCACATTTGGAAGGCATCTAAAACTTAATATTTAATGAGGGATTTGGTTTTTATATACATATACATATCCAATCACCACAATACATAGTACGAATCATATACATGCTATATCCCACAGAAAACATGCGAAACGATAAAAGCGATGATTATGGCCATCCTAATGTGATTCCTTGAGCCAAGAGGAATCACAGTCATCTAGGTCTACATCACATGAAACCTGTACAAGATGAACTCTGTGCTTTGTCTTTCTGGGTTTGATCAACTCATCACATGAATGATCGGCTCACCATTAGACTGGTCGGCTGGGTGCCACCATCCGATCAGTTGGCTCCTCAAACCGATCAGTTCGCCTGGTCATCGTGCATCTCTTCATGGCTGCCACCTGCTCGTCTTGCTCCTCGAACCGATCATCAATTGTTCGACTCACTCCTTGAACCGGTCGTCTGGAACGTCAACCGATCGGTTCACTCCTTGAACCGATCATCTCAGCTGTCGTCTGGATGTCCTTCGTTCTTTGACATAACAGGAAATAAAATTCTATCCTATTTTACATTGTAAAAAGAGAAACCTCGAGTTACATTCGAGGGGAGCAAAGGTAGGAAAGAAATCTCGAATTATTTTGAGTTACATCAGGAATAGGAGAAGGAAGATCGGTGCACAGACCGAGATGCAAGCAACCACGTACAACCATTCACAGATAGGGTTTATTGGCCATAACCACGCTATACATCCACCACAAAACTCATTTAAGGGCGAAGCGTATCGAGTGCATTCATAATACATATCATATATGTAAATTGCAATTTGTGGATTTAGGATTGGACATGCATAAAGCCAATTTTATTCACATCGTATGCAATAAATAAAGGCGACAAACCAAAATCGATCATATCGATAATCCCTAAAGTATAGAGCAGTTGACGTGGCTCTGATACCACTGTTGGGTTTTAGAGGAGGCAGAGAAAGCAACGGAAACAAAATTTTCTCCTCCCAAACCCACAACAAGGAAACACGTCAATGTCTATACAATAGGAAAGGATGGTTTGTGGAATCATACCTTGTCTCGAGGCTTGCTCGACGACAATACCTCACGCCTTGCACGGTCTTCACCTCCTATCTTGGACGGTGTTTGTGCAGCTCCTGGTCGCACCAGGACTAACATGATTGACAACTGTCCTCCTAGCGGCAGAAACCTCCCGCCTCTAAAGTAGTCCACACGTACCACCTGGAACTCCAATCTATTTATCCCACAAGGAATTGGAAGGATTCGCACCCTCCTATCAGTGTACTAGTCACCGACACACTCTCCTGCCACCAATTGCTTTCTGTAGTTGTCTTTCCCTTGCTGTGCCTCCCTTATCGGGTAGCACTGCTCGAGCTCTCTCTTGGTTACCAAAACCAGAGAGAACGACAACTTCACAGAGTAACTGGTTGCACTAGGTTGTACTTTGAGAAGCCCCCAATACCCCTATATATAGGAGGGTCACGGGACAGGGTTCTCCATCCCGGGCAATGCGGGACTAAAAGCAGGAGTAGAAGGGTTCGAGATTTTCCACAAAACAACCAACTCACAACCTGAACCGATCGTTTCATTTCTGAAATGGTCGGTTGGGGACCTGAGCCGGTCGGTTGACACCTCAATCCATCGTTTGGGACACCTCAACCGGTCAGTTCACTTATGAACCGGTCAGTTCGTGGCCCTGGTCAGTTCCCGATTGACCTTTTCTCTTTTGTTTCTAATTGGTATCAAATACCAATCCTTGTTCCAATCAAATTGGGCAAGTGAATAGAAAGGAAAATTCTCACCAATCCTACTTTCCCAACTTTCTCGGTTGCAATAGTTGAACCAATCGTTTCAACACTTGAAGCGATTGTTTCACCCTGTCCATGAGCCGATCGACTCACAACCTGAGCCGATCGGTTCACCAAGCTAAGCCGATCGGTTCATCACATGAGCCGATCGGTTGGGAGTGCAGATCGTGCAGAAACAGTCAATTGCAGTTTCAATCAATCCGATACTCCAATCAATGCGTCCAACACCTTGAACATTATGATACTGAGCTATCAATTGATTGAGTGTTTAATTGAACTATAAACTCCTTTAGTAATCAATGTAAACATTGTTTGTGGACAAAACTCCTCTTCCAGGTTAAATCCTATGTGTGTGACCCTGCAGGTCCATTTCACGTTGGCAGTGAAAGTCCATAACACTTATGACTTCACAAGCAAAGAGCGGTGCCTAGTCACACATCAGTGCTACCCAAGTGAAAAAGAAAGTTGGAGAACAACTTTCAATCCTACAATCCGTGAATGGTCTTACAGCGAATGTATAATTCCTTTGTCACTGATATCCCGAATGAACTCGAGGCATGGAACAGTCATCCTGTCAACGTTCATTCACTTTCTTGATTTCAGAGTAGATTGGAAGAGATATGTATGACATCAATATCACATACCGATTCCCACATGCGTGCGCACACTTATTTCAATCCTACTCATCAAGTGGCCTTGGATATCAAACTCCCTCAGGAGGGACAAATCCCATATCTATCACTCACCCCTCAAAAGCCCCATGTGTCAAAGCCACCCAATCATCACCTTTATAACAACCCATGTTTCAAGACTGCGTTTGATGATGTCAAAGTGTGCCCAATGATATGTGTTGAGTGTAGTGATTTTAGGTCAAAGAATCACACTCACCACCATCACTGTGAGTACTGACTGTGACTACCATGTCATGGTTCCATGTGTCAAACTCACGGTGGGTCTGTCCGGTACACTTGTTTTCTAACAAGTACCTATGTGTTTGGTTTGATATCTCTATATCATGACTAATGAGATTCTGTCATCAACCAACACCACAATCTAGTCTTGTGTGTCATTGCTGTCTATCTACCTTCCACAATGACATCCGACCAGGGACATAACAAGAATGTACAAACTCTTAGCATCTGTATGATCTCATCGTCCAGGTCCTTAACCTGAAGGCATACGTCATTGAGTACTGTCATTTTCTAGACATTCAATGTATTCTATCACTATCTCATATGACTGAACCTGAAAGAATTGGAAGCTTGCCTTTGATGTTTATCAAATCAATCTTAATGTATCCCACCAATCATCCCATGATTGGCTCTCAGGGCATACATACCAACAAGTAATTCCTTGTGGCTCCAAGGAATTACAATAGACATGAACATAGCCATCACCTTTTGTTTTATATCGCATGTTTACATTGTGGGATATAGCATCTATTATGATACATACTATATATTTGGTGATTGGATACAATATATGTATGTATGTATATGATATATATAAAACCCCTCGATCAAACATATTAAGTCCAAGATGCTTTCCATTAGCAACACACATGAAAATCTTATTTGACTAAGCATAGGTTACGCCCAAGCGTGGTGCATTGTATATCTCGTGGAAGTATGATGGTTACAATGTAGGTTTCACCCAAGCGTGGTGCATTATTATCATGTTGGCTAATGGGTCAGGCTTAACTGGTGATTCTTAGATCGTCTAAGCCCAGAAGCATGTAGATGATTATGGCAAAGAGTTGCACATATCATCTATCTAAGAATTGCATGTGATGCAATTGGGAAGTTGTCTACCTTGATAATTGACTGTGTATTGCGACATTGGTTAGGACCTAGTTGAATTATCTTAGATCTTGGCTCATTAGAAAATTGTTCACTACAACTTTCCCAATTGACATTTGAGGGTTGTCAATTTGATGAGAGCAATAGTTAATTAAAGACCTAATCAATATCATAAATTTTAATCAAATCAAATATGAGTTTTTGACAAAATTGCAAAATTCTTTTGTAGAATCAAATGGCATCAAGCAACAATCATTTTTCTCTGTAATGGTCCTTGAGAAGGACAATCTAAATGTGAACAACTTCCATGACTAGTTCAGGACATTGAGAATTGTTCTCACACAGGAGCGCAAGCTCTATGTCCTGGACATGCCAGAACCAGATGAACCCCTTTCATCTACACCAAAGACTGACAGGGATGCTTACAAGAAGTATGCTAAAGATACCATGGATGTCAAGTGTTTGATGCTATGCTCCATGAACTATGAGTTGCAGAGGCAGCATGAGAACACGGATGTGATTGATATGGTCACATATCTTAAGGACATGTTCCAAGACGAGGCAAGATAAGAGAGATACAATGTCTCCAAAGTGTTGTTGAAGTGCAACATGGAAGAAGGAGACCCAATAGGTCCTCATGTACGCAAGCTCATTGGGTATGTTGAGAACCTAGCTAGACTGGGATTTCCTTTGAGTCAAGAGTTGGCCACTGACGTGATTCTACAGTCCTTGCTAGAGTCATACAGTTAGTTTGTCATAAACTACAACATGAACAACTTTGACAAACCATTGACAAAGTTGTTGGGCATGCTGAGAACATATGAGACATAGATGAAGAAAGATAAGACCAAGTCTGTGATGGTGATCAATAAGATTAAAAGGAAGTCTAAAGGCAAAGGCAAAGCTAAGAAGATTTCTAAATCTGGTCTTTAGGTCTAAAAGTAAGGGAGGAGTGAAGAAGGGAGGTGATTGTCACCATTGTCACCAGCCTAGACATTGGAAAAGAAATTTCCCACTCTGGTTATAGGAACTAAAGAAGAAGAAGGAATGCACTGAGGCCTCCACTTCAGGTATAAATAAGATAAGATAAATTTGATTACTTCTTCATCATGGTATATGATACCAAATAGAGATCTGACATACTTGATGTGTAAGATCTGACCAGAAGTAAAATCCTTCATGCAAGGATAAAGTTGGATAAGGCGGAGCAAGAGTTGTTGAAGCTTTAGTATATATTTAAATTTATCTTAGCCCAGTGGACATGTAATAGAGTTAATTGAACTACTGTTTCATTATGCCAATAAATAGAAACATTTCTTCATGCAACTTGTATCACAAGGATGATAAATGAATAAAGTGAGTTATTAATGTTTCCATTTTAAAAGATATGATCTTGTATGGAAATGCTCAAACATCTAATTATCTTGGATAAAAGATGAAAGATGAATGTTCAAAACGTTTATACCATAAGGATTATAATTGATAACTCAAAACTATCATTAGCAATAGTCACTTTGGACGTATATATAAGAGATGCATATCTAGAATACATATTGATGTTAATCTAGATTCCCTTGGTTAATGAACCTGAGGAAATATGCAAGTCTTACTTACACATAACGTGACATAACATCTTTCACCAGATGGTAGTGGGAGGATAAATTTTCCACCAGACCTCACACATATGATGCATGAAGATCTTATGGAATGAATGTTATAGATAATCACTTATACTTCATTCCATCTACTGATAATATGACGATATCTACTCAGTAAAATAGAATCATAAATCTCTTGAAATGTTCAAGTAGATTATAAATGAAGTATAACTTTGATGAAAGTATTAGGAAACTTTGACGAGATCAAATGTTGACATACTTTACATCAATCTTGAGAACCTTCAAGATAGAGCTATGATAATGTATCACGAGACATAAATGAGCATGGTAATGTTTAAAAATGAAGGAAATATACCATGTTGAGTCATGATATGATTATCAATTAATTTAATCTTCTTATATCCTCATAAATATATATCTATCACTAAATAATGTACCATCTGAATGGTTTAAAGGACATAATATATGATATGATATGGGAATGTCCCAATATGTCTAAAGGATTGAAACCTACATTGAGAAAGTAGTTTCTTAAAAGGGTTTATCTACAAACAATAACTGTTGAATATTACTTTTAATCACAATCCAATGACAAAAGTATTTTGTTGACAAGATAAGTAAATTCCTAAAGAATCAGTTGGAGTAAAAGTAGAAATCAAAATGTTTGAGATCAACAAAGAAGTAAAATGAGAACTAAGAGAATCACAAGTTATTGTGGAATCTCAAGTTCATCATACGACACAGAACAAAATAGTTCTAGTAGGTAATGTTTGAGATTGGAGGATTGTGAATCCAACAATTAAGACAAGTTGGTCATAAGAGGATAAGCCAACTAATCAACTAGAAGCTATTGAGAACCATAATCTGAGTAATGGCTCAAAATCCATTATGGGATCCATATAAGCTAACAAGGTTGGAACTTGGTAGTACCATCTAAAGGGGTAATACCTAAAGGGTGCATAAGGGTCTTGTTGAAAAGACCTACATGGATAACATAAAAGGACAAATTGGTTAAAAAGTTTTTTCAAATAAGTTCAAGTTGTTGAACATGACAAAGATTCCTTTACAAATTGTCGTGCTTGTTGTTGTAACTAAAAGAGAATATATGATTTGGCATATGAAGATTGAAACCAGATTCCTTAAAGGGAATATATGAGATGATGTGTATGTGACACAACCTAAAGGTTTTCTAACTTCATGAATGTGAATGAAGTCTAAAAAATTTACAAAGTTCAATCTAGGATTGAAACAAGCATCTCAGACATGTGATCTTTTGACATGACAAGATAGTGAAAGAGATTGACTTGAATCAAGATGAAATCTGTGATACCAAAAGATTTAGTGGGAGCATATACATTCCACATATGATGAGGAATAACGTCTCAATATTGTGAATATTGAGAGCTGGACTTAAAACACCTTCAATGAAGGATTAGGTGAAACATCCTACGAGATAGGGATAAAGACACATAGAGATAGTTCTTGAGAGTTTCACAATGTAAGTTTGAGCACACACATTAGTAAGATGTTGAAAGAGTTCAACACGAAAGGATTCAATGAGAGAGAATTTAGATTAGTCTCTCATGAGCTATATATTCCAATTCTTGTGAAGAATGGAAATATCATGTATAATATGCCATACACAATAATAATGTATCTATAATGATTTCTATAGATGTGCTTATCCCATATAAATCTTATATGTATTAGACAAAATGATATGATATTAAATTCTAATAAGGGTTATTGAAACGTCATTAAATATATCCATTAGTACTTGAGACACACTTAAGGTTAGATTCCCAAAAATATAAATAAAGGAAGAGTTGGGTGTATAGGTTTACACTGATGCAAAGTGAACACAATAAAATATGTTTGATTTAAAAGAAAAATGATGAAAGTTGGAAGGGTTCCGAACTAATAGCCATTAATTCTATTCTATAATAGAAGCTGAGTATACTTGTGTTATGAACATAGAGTGATAATATATGGATCTAGAAGTTCATATGATGAACTCCAACCATTGATGACTCAGTAGTGATACCATGACTACAATGGAGCTACTTATTAGGCAAGGAATATCAGATGTCATATTACGGCAGTTTCATCTAAAAATGAAGAGATAAGAAACATGCAATATATTGACTAATAGCAAAATGTTTCTAACCCAATGGATTTGCACTTGCATAGTAGAAGCATGGTGGACATGTTTAGATCACTAAGAATGAGATTTGTGGGTGATTGGATCTAAGTGCAAGTGGGAGGCTATTGGTAAGGTATGCCCAGAGGGCCAATCATGTGATGATTGACATGGAACATACCATAAAGGATTTGATTAATACTCATAATGGCAAGATTTCAATTCATTATGTTTTACACAGTTATGAGATAATGAGGAAATATTATGAATGTCTAAAGAATGACAATACTCAATGATGTATGTCTTCAAGTACAAGACTTGAATGATGAGATCATATGGATTCTAAGAGTATGCACATTATTCTTATGTCCCTAGTCAGTCATTACTGTGGAAGGTAGATAGACACCAATAACACATAACTCTGGAGTGGGGTTAGTCGATGATAGAATCTCATTAGTCATGATATGGCATATCAAACCAAGAACACAGATACATGTTATGGAATAGTGTATCAGACAGACCCACCTTGAGAAATGACACATGGAAACCATCATTGGTGGTCATAGTCATATCTCACAGTGAAGGTGGTGATTGTGATTCTTAGACCTGAAGTCACTACTCATCACATATCATTGGGTATACTTTGACATAATCAAACGTAATCCTGAAATATGGGTTGCCATAAAGGTGATGATTGGGTAGCTTTGACACACGGGGACTGACTGTGAGTGATGTATATGGGATTTGCCCCTCCTTATGGAGTTTGATATCCTAGCCACTTGATAAACGAGACTGAGAAACACATGTGCATGCACATGTGAATCAATATATGATATTGAGGTCACATTATCTCAGAGAGTCTGCTCTTAGTTCAAGGAACATGGATTGAACATTGAGAGGATGATGATTCCATGTCTTGAGTTCATTCTGGATATCAGAGACAAAGGAATTATACAATCACTGCCACACCTTACATGATTGTAGGTTGAAGTTGTTCTCCAACTTTCCATTCACTTGGGTAGCATTGAAGTGCGACTAGGCACCACTCTTTGCTTGTGATGTCATAAGCTAGTTATGGACATTCACTGCCAATGTGATATGGGACCTATAGGGTCACACGTAAAAGAACTCATCTAGAAGAGGAGTTTAATCTTGAATGATAATTGGATTTATTACTAAAGTGTTTATGTATTCGATTCAAGCAACAAATCAGCTGACTGCACTGTCAATTGATTGACTCACAGGGTGAGACAACTGCTTGGAGTGCCAAGCAATTGGCTCAAGTGTTGAGATGGCATTTTAGAGCATCATGCTAATTGGAATTGAATTGGCTTATGTTATGCATGAATAAGGCACCAACTGATCAGCTCACTGGGTGAATTGATCGACTGGGTTGGGCCAAACAAAGGTTCTAGTAGCTTTCTCAAATTCGTGAGAAATATTACTCATTTCACTTGTACAATTTGATTGGAACAAGGAATTAACGTTCACGTTGATTGGAAATGATTTTTCCAAATTCATGTGTGATCAGGAAAGAGGAGAAATGACCAGTTTGAGCCACGAACCAACCGTCTTGCATGTGACACGACTGTTTCAATTACGAAACAACCGTTTCAGATTTCACAAGTTGTGAAAATTCAAGATCTTTTAGTCCCTTCCACTCCCACTTCAATTGGGAACCCTGACCCTAACCCCACTTATAAATAGAGGGGTATTGGGGGCTTCCCAACACACACAATTGAGAATCAGTTGCTCTGAGAATTGTTGTCCTCTTTGATAGTGGTAACCAAGAGAGCCCAAGCAAGTCCTAATTGATTAGGGAGGGATAGCAAGGGAGAGGAAAACTGAAGATCATTGTTGTGGGAGAGAAAGTTGGTGACTAGTACACTAACAGGAGGGACAACTCCTTCTTGTCTATTCTAGTTGAATGATAGGAGTTCTAGTTGGTCTATGTGGACACTCTACAGGCAGGAGTCCTTTGGCTACTTCTAGGTGGACAAAGTCAATTTGTAGTCTGTGGCGAGATTAGGAGTTGTTGCAGAAGCCATCCAGTCTGTTGCCCGTAGTGAAGACTAAGAGATGCACAATCACCATCCAAGAGAAACTAGAACATAGTTGCATTGCAATGAGTTGTAGTCGCTAGATTTTATCCAAGACCAGGTATAAACTCATTAAACCATCTTTCTATTTCATAGTAGTTGACATAATCTTGCTGTTATGGGAACACATATAGATAAAATTTTGTTTCCATTGTCGTACTCAGAGCATGTATTTCCCAAAAAAAAGATGCCCCTATGTAATAGTATATAAATAAAGAAAATAGGAGTGTTCCTATGTAATAACACTCCAAACTCTTACGACAACCCTTTCTTCCATTTACATGCCCATTGAGCTAAGCAACATCAAATATAGATAATTTTGCCCCTTTTTGCAGCCACATGGGTTACTTAGTGTGGATTGACATATGAGATTGAATGCATGAATTTAAACATCAAAACTAGTCATTTTTATCTTCACTGCCATGAAATGGTTTATCAGGAGTTATATGACAACCATACGGATTGATTGTGTATTCAACGCTCTATATGTAAAGTTTTTATGCCCAGTGCTATAATCATGATTGGTTTCTAAAAGAGGAGAGGAGAGAGGTGGAACACACATGCACTCAGTCATCATTGAGCTCATTTAGTCAATATACATATGTTGCAATGCATTTCTCATTCTTTGTTTGTTGAAGAGTTGAAGAGAGATTGAGTTGGATCATACTTGAGGATAAGTATGTTTTAATTTTGGGGTGGTGATGTAGCCCTATTTTAGGGCTTCATCTTGTATCATATTTTACTTAAATCACATCTATAAAATCTAGATTACATGTTATTCCCCTTAATATGCATATTTGTATAAAATGCACTTATGAATGTTATTTGCACGTTTTTCAAGTATTTGGACCATTCTTGGATGGAAGAGAGAGAAAGAATGATCCTAGGGTTTCTCTACCCTTAGAGAGGCCCAAAGTGAATTCAAAAGCTCCCTCAACCTACCCCTAGTGGCCAAAGGTCAATTGAATCAAAGAGGTCAAAGGAAATACAAAATACAAGCTCTAAGTGCTGATGAAGAAGCCACCACGATCGCGGTTCCACAGAACGATTGTGCTATCCCGTGCAAATCCACAAAGTCCATCATTAAAGGATCATAGTCAGCAACACAACCATGCAACATAGAACAACAGTGCTAGCATGCTCCAGAACTAACATGCCTCAGAACGGCCGTGCAACACAACACGGCCATGTTTCTAAGATGATAAAACTCTCGTGCCAGTCAGAATGTCCATCACTCCTCCGAGTCACCACGGTCGTGGTGACCACCACAACCATGCCACCAACCACTCAAAACCTCCCAAAATCTACTATAACTTTTGCCAAATTTCACCTCACCAGTTCTCCTCCATCACGGGCGTGTTCACCCTACCCACCATAGTCGTGCTACATATAAAACTAGCAACACTTTTCCACTACACTTCCCATTTTACCCCCACTTGACCTAGTACTTCCCCACCACCTACATATATATAGGTGGAAGATGGAACTCAAGGTTAGCTACTCCTATAGTTACTCTAGCCTACCCTATCCCCTTCCACTCCATTCCCAACCCATTCCACCTCCATTCCATCATCTTCCACCCCAAAAACACCTCTTTAGTGTTTTTGGCTGCTTTCCACCACACATCAATGGCATTATATATTGGGAGAAGGAGAAACTTGAGTTGTTGCTACTAGGAGGTGGAGAAGGAGGAGTCTATATTGAGATACCATGTCTTTCCACTCATCTACTCATTCTTCATCCTCTCTTTTTGTATTGTCTTATTCTACGAGTAGCTAGGCCCCTTAGGTGGGTTGTTTGGGGCAAAAAATGATACTTTGATATCATGTTGGGGGAAAGTGATATGTAAATGTTGTAATTTCTTTTTCTAATGATTATGTTCTATTTATATCTCATTTCCTATAAATTACTTTGTGGTTTGTTCTTGAAATCACCTAGGTTTCTAGGAAAATTGCTTATATGTAGCTAATTTGTGACTTGCTCCTAAGTCCAATTAATGGATACCTAGTTAGCTATTCACCTTACTACATGTTAATCAATTCTCCTACACCTAGGTGAGAAATCTAAGTAGTGAGTATAGTTACATCTAGTGTAATTAACTTGGAGCCTTCTCAAGGCTAGAATGTAGGTGATATGGGGTCTAAAACCTCACTTCCACCTTCCATTACTATCCTCAGCCCCTAATTACCCTAAGAGTTCCTACCCTAGAAACCTAGGCTTGATTAAGTCCTAATTGAATTAAACCTAAACCCTAATCCAAGTGCGCCTCGTAAGGGTAGGTAGGAGGTGTTAGGGACTAGTTCCCCTATACATACTTACATTATCCATGGCCAATTAGTAGTTTAGGGCAATTCATTAGCATCTAACTTATTATTTGGTTTGGTAATCAAAATGGAAGAGTAATGTTTACATTTTATCACCCCCAACTCAAATGACAAGTGCACTCCCCTAAACATCCCACACTTCTCTTAGTTGCATCAAAACCTTAATTGCCTTCTTGCTTAGCTAGTGTTAGCCTAATTATCTCTTTACTTGCTTAGTTAGATTCTTGACTTGATCTTGCCTTGTTCTTGCTAGTCTAGGTCTTTAATTTCTCTTTTTCTTAGTTTTCTAGCTTAGTGTAGTGTAGACCTCTTCTTGTTTGATTTAGTGTAACTTGTTCTTTTCTTGCTTAGCTTGTCATTTCTTTCTCTTTAGAATTGAATTGTCTAGGGTTAACTTAGGGTTTGATTCTTTTTCTAGTTGCTTACTTGATCAATCTTAGTTTAATAATAAAAATCAACCATCAGACCCTTAAACACTAGACTCCACAATAGGAACCTAGCCAAAACTAACCTATCTCTAGTGCCCCCTTTCTCTCTTGGGTTTGACCCTTAACTTGCTACTTTCCTATACTGTAACATGACCCTGTGTGCTTGCGGGTATAGTGTGTTAGTGTATGTGAGTGAGCCTGTTAGGGCTCTGTATAAATTTGAGAGACCCCATGTTTCATTCAAAACCTTTAGGGTTTTATCTAATGAAACTCAATTGGTTAGTGTGACACCCTATTGGAAAAGACACCAAGTTTTCTAGCGTTGTTGTCGGGGATAGAAAGCACCATATCTCCTTAATAGTTTTGGTGTGATCTCTCTCATTTGGCACTATTTTTTTCCAGATTACTTTGTTGTGTTTGAGAAACACATTAAGCTTTTTGGCATCATTTCTGTAACATCCCTGACCTGGGTTATGCCATAACCCTAGAAGTTTTTCTTAATTAAGTTATTTATAAACTTGTTTTAATCTTTTGAAAAGTAATTAAGACTTAAGGAGAGTTTAATTTTCAAGTTTGAGCTTATTTGCAAACTGTTTGTGCATTATATGATAGTTTGGGTGTAAATTGCAATTTACCCAAGATGAGGGGTTATATTACAATATGTCACATGTTGAACATGCCTCAAGTGCTTTAGAATCATAAGAGAGATAATGATGCTAAGGGGTGGTTTGTGGAAAGACTAAGTTCCAAGTTGAAGCTTGTTTGAATAATGCTTGTGCCTTGTGTACCAATTTTGGTGCAAATTAAAATTTACACAAAATGTAGGGTTTATATGCAAATTGCCACCTCTAGAGTGTCCCTACTCTCTCTTAGCATAATCTAGAGGAGAGTTCAATAAATAGGCACCATGTTTGAATCATTTTTGAGTGATGGTATTCTTGGTGATGAAAAGACCAAGAAGAGTTGTATAGTTGAAACCCTAAGATGAGTTGAATTGAGTTGTAGAGCTTATATGGGAGTGCATATCGGCCAAGAAGCCATAGAGGAGGTCCCATATCATTTTTTCAACTCTTGAAAAAGGCCATGATGAGTTAATCACCTCAATAAGGTGATGGATATCAGTTTACAACTTTCCTTGGAAAAATTGTATTGGTTTGTGAAAAAAGTGATGTTGGGTTGAAATATCTTGCTCAACAAGATAATTAATGGCCAAAATATTATCCCTAGATTATCCCCAAGAGTTTTTCATGTCAATATAAATATGTGTGCATGCATGGAAACATGTCAACCCATGCATGGACATGTGTCACCTAGTAGTATAAGATGATGACACCTCTTATACACTCTCTCTCATGAGCCTCAATTATATATACCACTCCTTTCACCTACTAGTGAAACTTTTCAAATCCTACAACTCTATTTCTCTTAGATATCATGCATAGTAGTTTAGGAGAAAGGAGGATATTGATCCTTAAGCTTAAGGTGAAGCCATGGTCATCTTCAACCTTGGTTGAAGCGTGAATCTCGAGTTGTGATTCTTCCTTTCTTTTCTTCTTCACCAAGTTCTTATCTATGGTGATTCTTTGCATATAGAGGAGTTTTGAACAATTCTTGGATCTTTTATAAGTTCATCTTCAACCTTGGGAACGTGAAGCTTTGGATCTTGGAGCTTTGAAGTCGTTCTTAAGGTGGGTTATATAACTTGAACCCAATCATGTTATTATTCACCTTCAATCTTGCTATACTTGTTGATCTACTTTCAATTTTGATTTTTCCTGAATGATTGATGATTCTATGATTTCTAATAGTTGCATAGGACTATTTTCCATGAACTAGAACAGTAAGGGATGAAATCCTAGAGCTTGATGATGATGACATCATCGTGGCACAAACCGATATCGGGTTGAAGCACCTCTAACCCATGATATGGTAATGAAACCCAATTTGGTGATATGAAATCCATTATACCTTGGAACCCCACAACCCTATCATTTTGTACAATTGGGTTGGTTGAAAAATGACTAACCAGTTGTCTAGGCTGTCACTCAACACATGGTAGGTTGATACTTTAAAGGTTTGAAAATGTATGAGCATAAGGGTCTAACTCGATATGCAAAGCCCTACACTTGAGTAAACCGATATAAATGACACACACACACCTCTTGGACGATATGGTGGTAAGTACACACCTCTTTGACAATATGGTGGTAAGTACACACCTCTTGGAAGATATGGTGATAAGTACACACCTGTTGGACGATATGGTTATAAGCACACACCTCTTGGATGATATAGTCATAAGCACACACCTCTTGGACGATATGGTGATAAGCACACACCTCTTGGATGATATGGTGATAAGCACACACCTCTTGGACGATATGGTGGTAAGCACACACCTCTTGGATGATATGGTGGTAATCACACACCTCTTGGACGATATGGTGGTAAGCACAAAACTCTTGGATGATGTGGTAGTAAGCATACACCTCTAGCCCGATATGGTGGAAGCAACTCAAAACCAATATGGAGGTAAGCACCTCAAATCTGATATACTTGATTGAGTAACACATGAAGTGTGTTATGTCAAATGATACATTAATATGTAAAGAGTTTAATGCATTTTGATAAGTGTAGGCCAATGTACCTTGAGAAAAGGGTTGGGCCAGCTTAATAAAGTATGATGTAATCAATATCCTAGTGAGGTCGAGAGAGAAACTCATACTTTGTGTGATAATCATTTAATGATAAATGATGAGAATAAACAAGTACGATTGAATACTTATGATATCAATGTATGCTCCTAATATGTGTGGAGCTATGAATTAGGGTTTTTATTCTTGATAATATGAACTTGAAACCCTAACCCTAATAATGGCAAGGTTGTATTTCTCTTGCATTGCATGGTGATGATATGTACTTGATATTGTTTTTATCATGAAATACTAACCATGCAGGTATCATGAGATGAGGAACATAGCCATGTATGAGCTATGGTGTTTCATATGAAATAGATTAAATGGGCCTTGTGAGCCATGTGAAATACTTGTACAACAAGTATAATGTTTACCTGGGTATGAGGACCTAGAGGTAATAGTTACCTAATAAGAGTTGACAATGTTCAGTGATAAACTAAGGGTTTGAATACCTAGATCTAGCAATCATGATGATGATAATGTTAAGGGATGATAATCCTCATGTGACAAGGGACTGAGATATCGAGTGTTATGCATTCAATGTGTTCCAAAGATTATGAAAGTACTTGATAAATGTATTACACCTTTCTTTGTAGCATCTGTTATAATTCATGCTTGTAACTTGGTTGATGCTAAAAGATATTGTACTAATTAATCAAGTGCAACCTTATCATGTAGTTTCCCTGGCAATAGATCCATTCAGTGTTAGAATTTGCTGAATGATGAAATGAGTTTAACTCGGAGAGTATATTTTTGAATATGTGGGGGTAATGGGAGAAAATATCCCTATGTCTAAATAGGGATTGATGTGTGATCTCCCTCATCATCATAAGAGTATGGCTATATGCAATGACTCAATATTAATATAACGAGGATTGCTGTGTGATCTCCCTAAAGAGGGTGCATGTTGCAGCTGTAACTCTATAGTGAAGATGCCACTATCTTTCTAGTTATAGAGAGGGGAAAGCTCCATTAACCCTATCAAGCTAATTGCAGTTTGACATGTGATGTCACTGCCAATGGTCTTGTACTGACCGAGACAGGTGAGGTCTTGGAAGCCGTCTCTTCCTTTTACCTTGTATGGTACCAATGCTTTATGTAGCTATGGTCGGTTGGAGCATGAGCGGTATACCTCATCTCCTCAGGGCATAAGTGTGATTGTAAATATGTAATCAACCGTGTAGCATATTTGATTAAGGATTTCTTATGAAAACATTGGTTGATGTTACACTACTTTTGTATATCTTAAATAGATAAATGTTATATGTTCTCTTCGTATTCCTTATAAAGAGAATAGATGATTTATTGTTCTATAATAGATAGTTTTATTACTTTAAAAGATGATATTGCTCTGTTTTGCTTATAAACAATGAATAATCTTGATTATTAATATAAAATATCCTCTTCTCAATTTTATACTATTTACCCATGATAATAATGTTGTTGGAGGAGAGTTATATCTCTCGCTGGGACTTTTGTCTCACCCCGTTGGTCCCAACATTTTTAGGTGGATGCGGACGTGGAGGTAGAGATCATACTACAGAGGGAGGAAAACAACAATAGGGATAATAGTAATAGCTCAGGTTGAGTGTGCTATCTGTTGTGTCTTATATATAGAAGTCATATGTGTCATATCTGTACTCTCAGGTCCTTGGGAGTTAGTATGTAATGGTTTTATAAATGATCTGAGATTTTGTCTAGTATGCCTCGAGGTTTTATGTTGCTTATGTATATGTTTGGGCAAAACAACTAGTATATGATATCCTCGAGATGAGATGGTATAATGTATGTACAATGTGAACCATGATGTATATATATTTTTGGTTCTTTCCTTAAGAGTTTCCTGGAAATAGATCTCTTTGCAAAATGGTTTTAATTTTTAGTGATTTTCATTAATCCACTGCTAATGGTTATTCTGTGTAATTACTGTGACGATTTGGCTGTCGGTTTGATAGCGGTCATCACAAGTTTTTGGTATCAGAGCCTAAGGTTTGCTAAGTCTACAGAGACATAGGATTAAGGTTGTTAAATCTGTTCTAGTGTCCTCCAGTTTATCTTATAGTGACTTCTTCTCATATAGGAGATGAAGTAAAGCTGAAAGATGGATGGAGCACATGAAGAACATACTGTTGAGAGCAGTATTGCTGCACCAAGAGGAGGTGCAAGGGATCAGGCAAGAGAGGAATCAGTGCCTGAGAATCCCCATCTTGATCAAGCCATGCTAGAAAACCCAACCTTTCATGCTCTTTTCGGGTATTTCATGACCACAATAACGCATATGGAAGACCGGATGCCAACACCAACACCTAGAGCACCAGTTCCCAATGAGGGACATGGGTCTGATAAGACCTTTGAGTGGTTAGATCGGGTAGGATCCACCGACTGACATGGAAAAAGCCTTTAGAATCCTTAGCATCCCAGAAACTGATAAAGTTAGGCATGCTGTGTATCTTTTAAAAGGAAGCACTGGCCATTGGCGGGCCATTGAAGAAGAGGATAGAATGGGTGTTGAGGTCAGAAGGGAGGAGTTATGATGTGAGTTTGTCTATAGATACTTTCCCAGGACTTATCTGGATGAGAAAATCTCACAATTTGAGCATATTAAGCAAGGGCCAATGAAGATTAGTGAGTATGAAGCGAAGTTCATGGAGCTTATGCGGTTTTGTCCACACATGGCTACTATAGAGGAGGAGAGGATTCAACATTTTAAGAAGGGTCTGAATGCTGAGTTATCAACAGTTGTAGCTGCTTTAGAGAATAGAGAGAGGTTTGCCACCTTTGTGGAGTCAGTTAGGTGGATAGAGAGGTTCTTGACTAAGAAACATGAGGCTAATAGTGGGAAAGGACCTACCCAAGTTCCAGGGATAGATGTCTGGAAGTTTCAAGAAACCAAGTTTTCCTGCACCATTAACACCACAGAGGTTCAATGCACAGACATAATGGACGTCAAGCAAGGGCAGAGGCCATAGTTTTCTACTAAGTGGAGCCCATAGTATGACATCAATGTTAGTAACAGGACTATTTAGACCACAACAGGACAAAAAACTGCTTCAAGTATGGGCAGGAAGGACATATGATAAGGGATTGTCCAGTTATAGACATGGAGGCAACCCAAACACCGAGGCAGAGTCAACAAGGCTCTCAGAGGAAACAGTTTAGCAGTGTCACATGAGGACATGGACATGCGTCCCAAGTAGGTTCATCTACACCAAAAAACAGAGCACAGAGTCAACAACAGACAATGACGAGATTCTATGCAATGAATCACCGAGAGGCAGTAGTCAATCCATGAGTCGTGACAAGTCAGGTGGAATTGTTTCATTATGATATGTCTTCGTCTTGCTTCATATATGTTTTGATTGATCTGGGTGCTACACATTACTTTATCACTCGAGTAGTGATTCATGACTACAATATGACTGTCAGTCATAGAGCAGATAATTTGTTATTAGAAACTCCATTAGTAGGATCTGTAGTGTGACGGGAGGTATGTTCTCCTTATGTTCTTTCTTTTTCAGAACACAACATTTAGGTGAATCTTATACCACTTGAGATGCACGTACTTGATGTAATTCTTGGAATGGATACCCTAGAAAAGTATAAGGTTGTCTATATTTGTGGTTCCAAGCAAGCTATGTTCACAGATAGTGATGAGACATGGGTCTTTTAGGGGGATAGAAAGATTCTTCCAACCTGTCTAGTATCAACAATGGTAGTTGAGAGACTGATGTGACAAGTATGACCCTATCTAGTATCAACAATGGTATCAACAATGATGTGAAGCATTCTTGGCACATGTGGGTGATACTAAAGAAGAAAGTCCTAGTCTTCATGAAGTTCCTATTGTCAGGGAATTCAAGGATGTGTTTCCTGAAGAATTTCCAGATATTCCTTCACCTTAAGAGATTGATTTTGAGATTAATCTAATTCTGGGTACGCAACCCATAGCCCAAACACCTTATAGGATGACCCTGTTGAGATGCCAAAACTTAAGAAACAGTTACAAAAGTTGCTTGAGAAAGGTTTCATTCGACTTAGTACTTCGCCATGGGGTGCTCCAGTTATTTTTGTTAAAAAGAAGGATGGGTCTATGAGATTATGCATAGACTATAAACAGCTTAACAAGGTGACTATAAAGAACAAATATCCTCTGCCAAGGATAGATGATCTGTTTGACCAGTTGTGTGGTGCAACAATGTTCTTTAAGATAGATCTAAGGCCATGATATCATCAGTTACGTATCAAAGAGATTGACATACCTAAGTCAGCCTTTAGGACAAGGTACGGTAATTATGAGTTTGTAGTTATGTCATTTGGACTAACTAATGCACCATCTACATTCATGGAGCTGATGAATAGAATCTTGCAGTCATTCCTTGATCAGTTCATAGTGGTCTTCATAGACAACATCCTGATATATAGTAGAGATGGTCAACAACATGAACAACACCTTCGTCAAGACTTTACTTTGTTGAGACAGCACAAGCTATATGCTAAGTTTAGCAAGTGTGAGTTCTGGTTGTCAAAAGTGTCTTTCCTAGGACACATCATATATGCTTCAAGAATTCGTGTTGATCCACATAAAGTGGAGTCTGTTTTAGAGTGAGAACAACCCAAGACACCAACTGAGATTCATAGTTTCTTAGGTCTGACAGGTTACTATAGAAGGTTTATTAAAGACTTCAGTTCTGTAGCATTACCCCTAATTAGGTTAACCAGGAAGGAAATTCCTTTTGTCTGGAATGACAAGTGTCAACATTCTTTCTAGTTGTTGAAAGAAAGGTTGACTAGTGCACCTGTGTTGGTTTTACCTAAGTAGGGAAATGGATTCATTGTTTTCTATGATGCCTCTAAGAATGGTCTAGGATGTGTGCTGATGCAGAGTGATCATGTAGTTTCTTTTGCTTCCTGACATCTTAAGAAACACATGGAGAATTACCCGACACATGATCTAGAGTTAGCTGCAGTGGTCCACACATTGAAGATTTAGAGGCATTATATTTATGGAGAAACGTGTCATATTTTCACAGACCATAAAAACTTAAAGTACATCTTCTCACATTACGAGTTGAATATGAGACAACGCCGCTGGATGGAATTAATCAAGGACTATGATTTTACAATTGATTATCATCTAGGAAAAGCTAATACAGTGGCAGATGCACTAAATAGAAAATCTTCATATCCACCCATAGTTAAAGCATAATTGAATTCTTTAATATTCTTTAAATGGGACATGTTTGTCTCTTTGAGACAAATAAATGTATAGTTAAAGTATCTTTGTTAGCCAGATTGCTGGATGAGATGCATGTGAAAACTACTCTAAGACAATAGATTAAAGAGGCACAACAGGATGATACTATGATTCCGTAGATCAGGTTAGAGTATGGTAGTGAGAAATGGGACGGTTTCCATGAGTCAGAGGATGAGGTAGTCTGTTACCATGGTAGGATGGTAGTACCTGATGCCAATGACTTAAGAAAGATAGTTATGGAGGAAGCTCATTCATCCATATATGCAATGCATACAGGGAGTACTAAAATGTATCATAACTTAAAAGATATGTATTGGTGACCTAGTTTGAAGAAGGATGTAGTTGAGTTTGTTATGCGGTGTCTAGTGTGTGAGCAAGTTAAAGCCGAACACCAGAAGCCTGCAGGAACATTACAACCCTTACCTATACCCCAGTGGAAATGGGATCATGTGACAATGGACTTTGTGGTTGGTCTACCCAGAACAACCAAAAGTCATGATTCCATTGGGTGAAAGTTGATAGGTTGACTAAGTCAACACATTTTCTTCTTGTTAAAACAACCTATACTACTAAAAAACTTGCACAGATCTACATAGATGGAATAGTGCGGTTACATGATGTTCCAACCACAATTGTGTTAGATAGAGGTCCCCAGTTTACAAGTCATTTTTGGGAATGACTACATAAATCCTTGGGTACACAGTTAAAGTTTAGCACAACTTTTCACCCTCAGACAAATGGACAATCTGAAAGGACTATATAGACTTTGGAGGACTTGCTTAGGGCATGTGTTGTTCAGTTTGTAGGAAGTTGGGACTTACAATTGAGCTTAATAGAGTTTGCTTACAACAATAGTTATCAGAAAAGTATTGATATGGCACCATATGAAGCATTATATAGTAGACACTGTAGATCTCCGTTATGCTGGTATGAGACAGGAGAATACCAATTTCTGGGTCCTGAATTAGTGCAATAGACAACTGAATAGATTAAAGTAATACAACAATAGTTGAAGGCTGCACAGGATAGACAGAAGTCATATGTCGATAAATGTCATAGACCTTTAGAATTCCAAGTTGGAGACAGGGTGTATCTCAAGGTCTCTCCTTGGAAAGGTGTTCTCATATTTGTGAAAAAGGGTAAGTTTGCTCCTAGATTTATGGGACCTTACCCAGTGATAACACAGATTGGAAAGGTAGCCTATAGGTTGGAGTTGTCACCTAAGATACATAGACTACATCCAGTGTTTCATATATCTATGCTGAGAAAGTGTCATCCTGATACAGAGTTGGTGTTCCAACATGTAGAGGTAGAAGTGAATGAAGATATATCCTATGTGGAAGGTCCAATGATGATTCTTGACAGAAGAATCAAAAAGTTGAAAAAGAAAGACATAGTTCTGTGAAAGTTCTCTGGCATCATCATGGCATTAAAGAAGCCACATGGGAGCCGAAGGAAGAAATGAGGAGGAAGTACCCTTTTCTTTTCTCTTGAGATTTTGGGGATGAAATCCCTGTTAGGGGTTGATAATTGTAACATCCCTGACCTGGGTTTTTCCATAACCCTAGAATTTTTTATTAAGTAAATTATTTATAAACTTGTTTTAATCTTTTGAAAAGTAATTAAGACTCAAGGAGAGTTTAATTTTCAAGTTTGAGCTTATTTGCAAACTATTTGTGCATTATATGACAGTTAGGGTGTAAATTGCAATTTACCCAATATGAGAGGTTATATTGCAATATGTCACATGTTGAACATTCCTCAAGTTCTTTAGCATCATAATAGAGAGAATGATACTAAGGGGTGGCTTGTGGAAAGCCTAAGTTCCAAGTTGAAGCTTGTTTGAATAATGCTTGTGCCTTGTGTACCAATTTTGGTACAAATTGCAATTTACCCAAAATGTACGGTAGATATGCAAATTACCACCTCTAGAGTGTCCATATTCTCTCTTAGCATCATCTTAAGGAGAGATAAGAAAGAGGCACCATGTCTGAATCATATTTGAGTGATGGTATTCTTGGTGATGAAAAGACCAAGAAGAGTTGTATAGTTGAAACCCTAAAATGAGTTGAATTGAGTTGTAGAGCTTATATGGGAGTGGCTATCGGCAAAGAAGCCATATAGGAGGTCCCATGTCGTTTTTTCAACTCTTGGAAAAGTCCATGATGAGTTAATCACCTCATGAAGGTGATGGATATTGGTTTACAACTTTCTTTGGAAAAGTTGTATCAGTTTGTGAATAAAGTGATGTTGAGTTGAAATATCTTGCTCAACAAGAAAACTAATGGCCAAAATCTTATCCCTATATTATCCCCAAGAGTTTTTAATGTCAATATAAATATGTCTGCATGCATGGACATGTGTCAACACATGCATTGACATGTGTCACCTAGTAGTATAAGGTGATGGCACCTCTTATACTCTCTCTCTCATGGGCCTCAATTATATATACCACTCCTTTCACCTACTAGTGAAACTTTTCGAATGCTACAACTCTCTTTCTCTTATATATCATGCATAGTAGTTGAGGAGAAAAGAGGAGCTCGGTCCTTAAGCTTAAGGTGAAGCCATGGTCATCTTCAACCATGGTTGAAGCATGAATTTCGAGTTGTGATTCTTCCTTTCTTTTTTTCTTCACCAAGTTCTTATCTATGGTGATTCTTTGCATATAGAGGAGTTGTGAACAAGTCTTGGATCTTTGGTAAGTTCATCTTCAACCTTGGGAATGTGAATCTTGGAGCTTTGAATTTGTTCTTGAGGCGGGTTATATAACTTGAACCCAATCATGCTATTATTCACCTTCGATCTTGCTATACTTGTTGATCTACTTTCAAGTTCGATTTTTCTTGACTGATTGATGATTCTATGAGTTCTAATAGTTGCATAGGACTGTTGTCCATGAAGTAGAATAGTAAGGGATGAAAGTCTAGAGCTTGAGTATGATGACATCATCATGTCACAAACTGATATCGGGTTGAAGCACCTCTAACCCTATATGGTAATGAAACCCATTTTGGTGATATGAAATCTGTTATACCTTGGAACCCCACACCCCTATTGTTTTTTACAATTAGGTTGGTTGAAAAAGGACTAACCAGTTGTCCAATGTAATGCCCGGGTCCACTGCCCAAGGCTCTAGTAGAGTTTCAGGAATGACGACTAGCCCCACATACCACCACTAGCCTTAACTGCGTGCTTTGTCCTCACTCCCGGGCAAGCCGAGGTCAACTTACCGACTGGTCACCCATCCTAGTACTACTCCAAGCTGAGCATGCTTAACTATGGAGTTTTTTTAGTAATGGGCTCCCAGAAAAGGAGGTGCACCTTGGTGATATGGGTAGTCCAATCATTCCTTTTAAGATCATGTTATTCGAGGCCTCAAATCCTGGGATGTTACAATCTCCCCCACTTAGACTCTTGACGTCCTCATCAAGGCTCAACTATATGGCCTCATAATCTGACCCCATTTCAGTGCAGACCCATAATGGCCCATGGACACCCAACTCCCGATCACAGAATACCAACACAAGGGTGGTTAAGTCAACCATGGACAACCCTTTCCTACATGCCTCGACTGCACGACTCAAGACTTACATGCCACATGCCCATGCGGGCGCCACCTACTAGAGGGATTATGGCTTTGATACCATTTTTAATGCCCGGGCCCACTTCCCAAGGCTCTAGTAGAGTTTCAGGAATGACGACTAGCCCCACAGACCACCACTAGCCTTAACTGCGCACTTTATCCTCACTCATGGGAAAGCTGGGGTCAACTTCCCGACTGGTCACCCATCCTAGTACTACTCCAAGCCGAGCACGCTTAACTATGGAGTTCTTTAGTGATGGGCTCCCAGAAAAGGAGGTGCACCTTGGTGATATGGGTAGTCCAATCATTCCTTTTAAGATCATGTTATCTGAGGCCTCAAATCCTGGAATGTTACATCTAGGATGTCACTCCACACATGATAGGTTGATACTTTAAAGGTTTGAAAAGGTATGAGCATAAGGGTCTAACCCGATATGCAAAACCCTACACTTGAGTAAACCAATATAAGTGACACACACACCCCTCTTGGACGATATGGTGGTAAGTACACACCTCTTAGAAGATATGGTGGTAAGTACACCTCTTAGACGATATGGTTATAAGTGCACACCTCTTGGATGATATGGTGATAAGCACACACCTCTTGGATGATATGGTGATAAGGACACACCTCTTAGACGATATGGTGATAAGCACCCACCTCTTGGATGATATGGTGATAAGCACACACCTCTTGGATGATATGGTGGTAAACTCACACCTCTTGTATGATATGGTGGTAAGAACACACCTCTTGGATGATATGGTAGTAAGCATACACCTCTAGCCCGATATGGTGCACTACTACAGAAATAGCATTCAGTGTCACTTTTCTGGGCGTCGTTTATTAAGGAAAACCGACGCCTAACATTTAAGGCGTCGGTTGTTCATGCAACCCGACGTCTATATTCGAAGACCAGCCAGACACGGGTACCGCTTTGTATTAAGCGTCGGTTGTTTATAACAACCCGACGTGTAAAGTCGCCCGCGAAATCCATATTTCGATCAAAAAAATAGTGTCATTTTCAACGTCGGTTATATACGTAGAAACCGACGCCTATGTGCGATGAAAATTTGCGCGAAAAGTGTCACTTTCAGCGTCGGTTATCCTTGTATAACCGACGCTGAAAGTGGTTCCCGCCAAATAATTTCATGAAAATATCGTCCAATTGGACGTCGGTTTTTTCAAACAACCGACGCTAAAGATGTTTAGGCGTCGGTTGTTTTAAACAACCGACGCTATTTGGGAACTTCATTACCCTCGATCGCCCGACTCTTCCCCTTTCTTCTGTTTCATTGCGATTTCCCTATTTCTTTGCTGCCGCCGATTTCTCTCCGGCGATTTCTTCTTCAGCTCCCCTTCTCCGGCGCCCCCTTCTCCGCCACCACTCCTGCTCGCCGCCGCTCCTGCCGCCGTTGGACACCTGCTCGCCGCCGCTCCTGCTTGCCGACGATCCTACGCCTGTTGTTGCTCTGCGTCGCCGCCACCGCCGCCGTCTGCTCGCCGCCGCTCCTGCTCGCTGACGATCCTGCTCCTGCTGCTGCTCTGCGTCGCCGCCGCCGCCGCCCGCTCCTTCCTCCTTGTTGCTGCTCTGCGTCTCCTTGCTCATGCCCTAACTCTGCTGCTCACAAGGTACTAGCATAAAACCCTTCCTCTGCCATTCTTTCTAGGTTGACGCCCTAACTCTGCTGCTGTTTTAATGCTAGTGTCAGGGCTATCTATCTAGGTTGATGTATGAGCTATCCCCTGTATTTTTTTTCCTGCTCTCTTTGTGTGTATGAGCCTGTTCCTTGGTTGTGTATGGTCTTGCTGTTTGGAGATGTTTTGATCCCCTGTGTGGGATACTTTCTCCTTTTGTTCTTTACGTTTGGTCAGGTGTGTTGTCTGTAAATGCCCAAAGTTTATTTGGTATCAATAGTTGAGTGTTTTTCACAAAAAAAAAGATGGAGAAGTTAAATGGATACAACTCTGTACATAGGTAGGTGTAGTTCTCTAGCTAATTACAATAAGAACATGACAATATGATAATAAACATCTACAACCTAATGCCACCTACCAAGACATATACTAATACCACCTCCTCACCTATCAAAATCTTAAGGTTAGACATATAAAGGAGGAAGAGTTGTGAAACATGTGTACATGAATCTGAAGCCACTATACAAACTCTGTTTGAGTGTTTAAGTATCAAGCATCGTTAGTCCAATACATAAGTACTACAAGTATCCATGGGTTAAATAAGGTGAACTAGCTGTGTAATGTTAGGGTTTCTGTAGTAGTGGGTGCGCCTACTACATTTGGGGGTGCGCCTTATACTATTTGATATCCTTGATTTTATCTTCTATCCTAAATAAAATTAAGGGACCCATGATTAGAAAACAATTCCAAACTTGGCACCCACACTAATTGGAAGGAAATAAAATATGATTATTGAAATGCACATTTGTGATGTGATACCTTTTTTAGGATGCATATATGAGATTCAACCTTTGAGACATCCTTTTATGAGTTCTAATACAATTAGGGTTTCATTTCATTGCCATTGTATGTATTATAATATTACATCTTTCACATAAAAATTAATTAAATTGAATCCTATTGGAACCCTAATTTAAATCCTAATTTGATTTAAACTTGTCCATTCTAGCATCCTAATTTTATTTGATTAAACCCTAACATTGTTTAAACCCTAACATCAATTGTGATGAAACCCTAACATGTACATATCTATTATTGTGTTTGTTGGCCTAGAAACCCGTCCAAGATTGACTCATTAGGAGTAAATCTTGGATAGTCCCCGGTTTGGGACTGTTCTTGAACACCTAATCTCACTTAGGATGTAAGTGTATAATGTGTATTGGGTTTTCAAGAAAACTTTGGTAGCATTTCCCCGTTTGTTCTCTAAGTACATATGTACTTAGAGAACAGCGGGGAAATGCTGCCGAAATTTTCTCGAAAACCCAATACACATTATACACTTACTAGTGAGATTAGGTGTTCAAGGATGGGATAGGTGGTACACATTTATTATATATAAGAATGACATCACATGTGTTTGTTGGCCTAGAATGTGAACAATCATTGTTTTTTATATTACTTGTACATTGGTATAAATTAGAATGAACAATCACTAAATTATATACTGTTTGTATGGAGTCCGGCTTCATTGTAGATATCTATTATTGTGTTTGTTGGCCTAGAAACCCGTCCAAGATTGACTCATTAGGAGTAAATCTTAGATAGTCCCCGATTTGGGACTGTTCTTGAACACCTAATCTCACTTAGGATGTAAGTGTATAATGTGTATTGGGTTTTCGAGAAAATTTTGGTAGCATTTCCCCGTTTGTTCTCTAAGTACATATGTACTTAGAGAACAGCGGGGAAATGCTGCCGAAATTTTCTCGAAAACCCAATACACATTATACACTTACTAGTGAGATTAGGTGTTCAAGGATGGGATAGGTGGTACACATTTATTATATATAAGAATGACATCACATGTGTTTGTTGGCATTTCCCCGTTTGTTCTCTAAGTACATATGTACTTAGAGAACAGCGGGGAAATGCTGCCTAATCTTTTCCTAATATATACTTGTTTCCTAATATATACTTGTTTTCTCTGATCATAGAATGGATAGATCATGGATGTCCATTCGTAATCGTTGCACCCCAGAGTTTATATCTGGTCTTGATCAGTTTATAAGATTTGCCGAGGAACATAGGAAAAAACCTACAGATAGGTTCTACTGTCCATGTAGGCATTGCGGTAACAACTTGAAAGTCAACACTGGTGAGGAAATCAAAAGTCATGTCATGTGCAACGGGATTGTACAAGGCTATACAGAATGGCACTGGCATGGAGAGATTTCAAAATCGAAACCAGTAGATGTTGATAGCAGTGCTTGGGTGGAAGAAGAAATTGCCTCCGATGACGTAAATGTGAACGAACCAGTTCCAGCAGACATCGTTGATGCAATGCTGGATAGTTGTAGGGTAGAGCACACTGATCCACCTCCTATCTTTACAAACATTGTGCATGATGCTGAGATACCGTTATACACAGGCTGTGCTAAGTTTACGAAGCTTAGCGCTGTGTTGAGATTGTATAAGTTGAAAGCTAACAATAGATGGAGCGACAAAAGCTTCACTTCATTGTTGACTTTGTTGAAAGAAATTCTTCCTGAAGGAAACGAGCTTCCAATCTCAACATACCAGGTAAAAAAAATGTTGTGCCCAATGGGAATGGAGGCCAAGAAGATACACGCATGCCCGAATGATTGTGTATTATTTCAAAAGGACTATGTAGATTTGAAAGATTGTCCAAAATGTGGTGCGTCACGGTATAAATTGACGACTTCGGGGGAGTCCAAAACTGGTTCTTTTGCCAAGGTGTTGTGGTATCTACCTATAATATCACGGTTTCAACACTTGTTTGCAAATCCGAAAGATGCGAAGAATTTGAGGTGGCATGCAGATGTTAAGAAAAATAATGATGGGATCCTACGACATGCGTCTGATTCCCCACAGTGGAAGAAGATTGATCTATTGTACCCTAAATTTGGTGAAGAAGATAGGAATCTAAGACTTGGGCTTTGTACAGATGGGATGAATCCGTACGGGACATTGAGCAGCCAACATAGCACTTGGCCAATCATGCTTGTTATATACAATCTTCCTCCCTGGATGTGTATGAAAAATAAGTATGTTATGTTGTCATTGTTGATATCGGGCCCTAAACAACCCGGAAATGATATCGATGTTTATCTTGAACCTTTGATTGATGACTTAAAGAAACTTTGGGCTGAAGGTGTGATGACCTATGATGCTTCAGCAAGAGAGACATTTCGTTTGCACGCTATGTTGTTTTGCACTATTAATGACTTTCCAACATATGGGAATTTGTCTGGATATAGTGTCAAAGGAGCTAAAGCGTGTCCTATATGTGAAGAAAACACTGATTCAATAAGACTAAAACATGGCGGCAAGACTGTATATCTTGGTCATCGAAGGTTTCTTTCAAAATTCCATCCGTATCGTAGGAAGTGCAAAGCATTCAATGGATGGAATGATGAACGGAGTGCACCTAAACCTATACCAGGGGATGTTGTTTATGAAAGAGTAAAAGACATTGTCAATGAATTTGGTAAGAAATCACAATGTAGTATGGCCACACGGAGTGACAATTCTTCATTCAAGAAGAAGTCAATATTTTGGGATCTTCCTTATTGGAGTTCTTTGACAGTCAGGCATTGTATCGATGTAATGCACGTTGAGAAAAATGTCTGTGATAGCATCATTGGTACTCTATTAAATATACTAGGTAAGACTAAAGATGGGATAAATCCAGACTGGACCTACATGAAATGGGAATAAGGTCAGAATTAACAGAATTATGTGAAATGGGTAATAAAAGAACATACTTACCTCCCGCTTGTTACACGTTGTCTAGAAAGGAGAAGAAAACTTTTTGTGAATGCTTGGTAAATGTTAAGGTGCCACATGGTTACTCATACAACATCCGTAGATTGGTATCAATGAAAGATCTGAAGTTGATAGGTCTTAAATCTCATGATTGTCACACTCTAATGCAACAAATATTGCCCGTGGCAATTCGATCTATATTGCCGAAGCATGTAAGGTTTGCAATTACCAGACTTTGTTTCTTTTTCAACAGTCTATGCAGCAAAGTTATTGACCCTGATACTCTCGATAATTTGCAAAGAGAAGTGGTTGTTACCCTATGTCAGCTTGAGATGTATTTCCCTCCTTCGTTCTTTGATATCATGGTACATCTTGTTGTCCACTTGACTAGGGAAGTGAAAATGTTGGGACCAGTTTTCTTGCATTGGATGTATCCCTTTGAACGATACATGAGCGTTTTTAAAGGTGATGTTCGAAACCGTTATCGGCCTGAAGGGAGTATTATTGAAGGTTATGTGGCAAGAGAGGTTATGGATTTTTGCAATGACTTTTTCAGTGGTAATGACACTCCTGATAATGACAAGAATATTGAGGAGGGCAAAGGAATTTTGGGATCATGGGTGAAAGTAATCAGCCGTGAGCAGTTGGAACAAGCTCACTTGTATATTTTACACAATATGGACGAAGTGAGTGTTTATATCGAGGAACATACCAATTTCATAAAGAGACAACATCCTCGAGCAAGTTCAATGTGGCTTGCTAGAGAGCATAATAAGACTTTTACTAAGTGGTTTGAAGATAAAGTCTTACATCAACTATCTCAAACACCAAATGATATTAAAGAACCTATCAAATGCCTCACCTTTAAACCAAAACCGAATGTTATGTCTTATGAAGGGTTTGACATTAATGGATTCACATATTACACAAAGCGCCAAGATGATAAGAGTGTCGTCCAAAATAGTGGGGTCACTCTTCAAGCGTCGACTATGTACTTTGCAAGTGCAAAGGATAAGAGTCCACGTGAAGCTAAAATGTCATATTACGGTGTCATTGAGGACATTTGGGAGTTTGACTACATAGATTTCAAAATTCCGCTCTTTAAATGTAATTGGGTTGATAACACCAAAGGAGTTATAGTGGATGAATTGGGTTTCACTTTGGTGAACTTTGAAAAGATTGGCGAGAAGGGTGAACCATTCATATTGGCATCACAGGCAAAACAAATATTCTATATCGATGATCCTGCAAATGATAAATGGTCGGTTGTTCTTCATGGTAAAAGACAGTTCATTGAAGATCCTATAGATGAAGAAGAGTACTATGATAAGTATGATGACTCCAGTCCATTCTCAGTTGGGTTGCCAACTCCACAAAATATTGAAGCTAATGATGACTTATATGTGCGCGGAGATCACAATGAAGGATTGTTAATTGATAAAAGATCACAATTTTAGAGACATGTATGTTTATACAAATGCTAAATGTTTGCCTTTTTCTAGTTAATACAAATGCTAAATGTTTGCCTTTTTCTAGTTAATACAAATGCTAAATGTTTTCCTTTTTCTAGTTAATAGAAATGCTAAATGTTTGCCTTTTTAATGACATTTTCAGATGGCTGACCATGATGAGCATGATGTCCATGATGAGCATGAAGTCCATGATGAGCATGCTGTCCATGACGAGCATGGCGAGGATACTAATGTAAGTTCTAGAAACATATCCTGTATTTCTATAAAATTCATTATCTTCTAGTTATGTCATATATCCTATATTTCTATATTGGGCTAATTTAGTGTGTTTTATTTTTGTCAAATTTTAGGTTGATGCACCTGTACCCACTGAAGCACTGGAGCAACTTGATGCGCAACACCAAACACTTAACAAGAAAAGGGGCATCACTCTGTTGAAGAAGTTATTAGCGCTAAGTGGTAGTGGATCCAAATTGGTGGTGGAGTTTGATAATGGAGGAAATCCAATTGGAGTGAACCACAATAATTTTGTGAACTATCTTGGGTGTACCACTCGGAGCCATTGTGGTGTTAAGTATGACAATTGGCATAAAGTTCCTCAAGGGAAAAAAGACTTGATATGGAAGGATTTATGCGTGAGTTATTATTATTTGCAATTCTATTTTGTAGATTACAAATTCTATTATTTGCAATTCTATTTTGGATACTAGTTAATAACATTTCTATTTTACAGAATCTGTTTGCATTGGATGAGAAGTTGCATCGTAAAAATGTGATGCAACGCGCTGGAAAGATGCTTAGGAATTATAGGACAAATCTGAACAGAGAATACATAAAAGAGGGTGATAAGAAGAAGAAGTCAGCCCTTGAACAATGGAACTTCTTGGACAAAGAAGATTGGGACAATTTTGTTGCTTCAAGAAAATCTGAAGAATTCAAGGTATTAGGCGTCACTCCCAATTTAATTAATATACATTGTATTCACCTATTCAAGATTAGCATTTAGTGCTACTAACCAAATCATTAATGTGCATACTAACTAGGCCCTCAGTGACGCACAAAAAGCAAGACGTGCACTGAATGTGCATGACCACACTATGGGTCCAAAAGGCTATGCAAGCGTTCGCCAAAGACTACAGGCGGAGTCTGCGGCTACTCAGGAGTCTGCTCCTACTCAGGAGTCTGCCACACCCATGCCTCGCCATGATATCTGGATAGCTGGCAGGCAAAACAAGAAGGGTGAAATAAAGAAGCCTGTAACTGCTGAGGCTGCTGCAAAAATGGTAAAATAACACTCTTAGAGAAATCATTTGAATATTGATTATTTGTGGTGTTAACTTACCAATTTCTGTTTATGGTGATTAGAGGGAGCTGCACGAGCAGAGGAAATAAGGCACGTTCATCCCTCAGGGCACAAGGGATGAATTGACAGTTGCTCTGGGTAACCCAGAGCATCCTGGACGTGTTAGAGGTGCCGGCGCTGGTGTTGGCATCAAAGCATTCTTTGGGCCATCCCAGCGCAAACCCAGAGCGGGACTTTCTCAAGAAGAGGTAACCTATTCTTTTTTTAGAATGTTACTGCAAAAGGAAATTCATTAATAACAAGCTAATGTTTCTTTTATCCATGTATAGGAGAATAAGAGAGTTGAGGATTTAGTTGCTAAGAAGGTCAACGATGTAGTTGCTGAGAAGGTCAAGGAAGAATTGCTGCGGTGGCAGGCATCTTAGGCTTCCAATCAGCCTATGGCGACCCACTCTTCCCCTGATGCACAGACTGCGAGTAATCCTGGAGACCCATCGCCTAGCACGTCTACCGTAAGTATTGTTTATGACATTGTAGCTAGTCTTTTCAAGATGATATGTTTTCAAGATTATATGTATATATGTATAACATTCTTTACGTAAATTTGTAGGCATTGAAGCCATGCCGCTTAAGAATAGAAGACTATGTTGTTGCAGAGGCGCAAGCTTACCCGTCCCTTCCTGGGGAAAGGTTTCACGGGACTCCAATGCCACAGGGCTATGTTCGTGTGGGCCCATTACGTGTGTTACCCGATTGGAGGGAAGTTGCGTTGCCATATGCCCACCCAGATATTGATACACTTGGTGAGGCAGAAGGCGGGGTCATATTGTGGCCCAAAGCAGATGTCTTATACACGACTGAAATTGTAAGATAAATTTACATTGATTTAGACTGTTAATGTGTATATATGATGTCAACTGATCTGAAATTATATATATAGGTTAAAAAGAAGACACCACGAGCACCTAGGCCTCCACCTCCACTTCCCGCATTACCAACTTAGGTTCCAACTGACCTAACATACCCGTTAGGTCCTGCTTGTAGGGGAATGGCATGTTGGCTATGGGCACATAATATACATTTCCCTATAATAGTTTCTTTAGATGTAGATTATGCAGGTCGATCATACGATAGCTCTTTATTTATACAAGATATTATTGAGCTGTTTATGTATGATTGGATGAATACATCAATGATAGAGACATGGATAAGGTGAGATCTTGTTTATACATCCATATACCTTGTGTAAGATCCGGTGATCTGGTTTCTTATATATTAATGCATACGCCTATATGTTTTGCAGCTACTTAGTCGAAGATCATTGCAAACAATTTGCATTTGATCATGTGGGATTTTTGATTCCATCATTGATTAGTTTGGTAGCTAAAGACCCTGATAATGTTCAACAATACTGTATAGATGCTTTTACAATTTTTGGTCAGCAAAAGAAGACGATAATAATAGCTCCATTCAATGTCAAGTAAGTTTACTTTATTTATAATTTGGACTTAAGAAAATTCCATTTTTATTTTGCATTTTGAGTTATTAATTGTTAACTTCTTACTTCTAGCGGTAGACATTGGGAGTTACTAGTTATTGTCCCTGGGACATTCACTGTTTATTATCTAGATCCTGCGGGGAGTACATTGAACACTAAAATTGGACACGTAATGAGAATGCCATTATTCTGGTGAGAAATATTTCATTTTTATATCCGTTAACATCTTTTATTACATTACTATTTACTTATGCAATTTATTGTGTTATATTAACATGTAGGGGTTTAGATGCATTCAAAAAGGCTGGAGGAACGGTCCTAAGGAAAAAGAACCAGCCAATAAATTGGCAGAACGTACAAGTAAGTTCCCGACTCGAATATATATATTATTGATGTGAATTGTGCTTAGTTGTATTATTTTGTATGTTTCAATTTATAGTGTGCTACACAAGACAATGGCTGGGCATGCGCATACTATGTGATGCAATTTATGTAGATGATTATCAAATATGCCGCATTGGACATCGATACCATACATGAGGTATTATATATAGTCTCATTAGTTAGTATGAAATATATCAATCTTATCTTATTTTTATATTATTACTTATATATATACATAATTCTCTTTGCAGGTGTTTAAAACTGACAACACTACAGGTAAACGCTTAAAAAATATACATGCTCCATATACGATGGAAGCATTAAATGAAGTAAGAGAAGAATGGGCAAAAGCCATACAAGCAGTGGCAACTGTAAGATATAATTGGGATGTTGATAGCGATAATGAATGATACTTTGTAAATGAATATTTCTGAATGTTAATACATGTATTTGAATGTTTCTATATGTGTGAATGTGAGAATTGAATTGATGTCTGAATGTATGTACTTGTGTAGAATTTTCCTTATGACTTTTGCAGGTTTGCGGCCTGTTTGTAGGCTGATATCAATGGATGTCGTAAACCTGCAGTTCAGAAAACTGAACTGCAGGTTCTCATCCTGCTGACCAGCCACAGCAGGCCTGCAAACTGATATGAAAAAAAAAATATAAATAGGCGTCGGTTATTTATAGAAAACTGTCAGTAAAGACATACAGCGTCGGTTATTTGATAAAAACCGACGCCTAATAGTACAAACAACCCGACCGTGCAGGATAGCACGACCGTGGTGTAAAAAGGCGTCGGTTATTCATATAAAACCGACGCCTATAGTACTAAACACGGGCGTGCAGGGAAGCACGGCCGTGTCGTCTTGAAGTACAGGCGTCGGTGGTTTAGTATATAACCGACGCCAACAGTGTTCACGCCACAGAAAATGGCGTCATCTAGGGCACTTTATGTGTCAGTTATCTACTAAAACACCGACGCTATATTCTATATAGGCGTCGGTTGGTTAGTAAATAACCGACGCACAAAGTGCCCTAGATGACGCCATTTTCTGTGGCGCGAACACTTTTGGCGGCGGTTATTTACTAAACAACCGACGCCTATAGACAAATAGGCATCGGTTAAAAAACTGACGCCGAAGTGTTCGACCTTTAGCGGCACCCACATAGGCGTCGGTCGGAAACCGACGCCAAATGGGGTTAAACGACCGACGCCAAAGGCCGTTTATGTAGTAGTGGTGGAAGCACCTCAAAACCAATATGGAGGTAAGCACCTCAAATCCGATATACTTGATTGAGTAACACATGAAGTGTGTTATGTCAAATGATACATTAAGATGGAACAAGTTTAATGCATTTTGATAAGTGTAGGCCAATGTACCTTGAGAAAAGGGTTGATCCAACTTAATAAAGTATGATGTAATCAATATCCTAGTGAGGATGAGAGAGAAACTCATACTTTGTGTGATACTCATTTAATGATAAATGATGAGAATAAGCAAGTATGATTGAATACTTATGATATCAATGTATGCTCCTAATATGTGTGGAGCTATGAATTAGGGTTTTGATACTTGATAATATGAACTTGAAACCCTAATCAGCTAAAAAGGGAAACCCTAACCCTAATAATGGGAAGGCTGTATTTCTCTTGTATTGCATGGTGATGATATGTACTTGATATTGTTTTTATCATGAAATATTAACCATGCAGGTATCATGAGATGATGAGCATATCCAAGTATGAGCTATGATGTTTCATAGATACAGATTGAATGGCCCTTGTGAGCCATGTGAAATACTTGTGCAATAAGTATAATGTATACCTGGGTCTGAGGACCTAGAGGTAATAGTTACCTGATAAGAGGTGACAATGTTCAGTGATAAACTAAGGGTTTGAATACCCAAATCTAGCAATCATGATGATGATAATGTTAAGGGATGATAATCCTTAGTAATGTGATAAGGGACTGAGATCTCGAGTGTTATGCATTCATTGTGTTCCAAAGATTATGAAAGTACTTGATAAATGTATTACACCTTTCTTTGTAGCATCTGTTATAATTCATGCTTGTAACTTGGTTGATGCTAAAAGATACTGTAATGCACATATTAATCAAGTGGAACCTTATCATGTAGTTACCCCATCCATAGATCCATTCAGTGTCAAAATTTTCTAAATGGTGAAACGAGTTTTACTGAGAGAGCATATTTTTGAATATGTGGGGGTAATGGGTGAAAATATTCTTACATCCAAATAGGGATTGTTGTGTGATATCCCTCATCATCATAAGAGTATGGCTGTATGCCATGACTCAATATTAATATATCGGGGATTGCTGTGTGATCTCCCTAAAGAGAGTGCATGCTACGATTGTAACTCTATAGCGAAGATGACACTATACCCTGGCTAGCTAATTGTAGTTTGACATGTGATGTCACTGCCAGTGGTCTCATACTGACTGAGATTGGTGAGGTCTTGTAAGTCAACTCTTCCTTCGACCTTGTATGGTACCGATGCTTTACGTAGCCATGGTCAGTTGGAGCATGAGCGATATACCTCATCTCCCCAGGGCATAAGTGTGATTGTAAATATGTAATCAACCGTGTAGCATATTTGATTAAGGATTGAATACATAAACATTGGTTGATGTTACACTACTTTTATACATCTTAAATGGATAGATGTTATATGTATTCTTCATATTCCTTATAAAGTAAATAGATGATTTATTTCTCTATCAAAGATAGCTACATTGCTTTAAAAGGTGATATTGCTCTATTCTGCTTATAAACAATGATTAATCTTGATTAATAATATAAAAGATCCTCTACTCAGTTTTATACTATTTAGTTGTGATAATAATGTTGTTGACGGAGAGTTATATCTCTCGCTGGTACTTTTGTCTCACCTCATTGGTCCCAACATTTTTAGGTGGATGCGGACGAGGAGGTAGAGACCGTACTGCAAAAGGAGGACAATAGCAACAGGGATAGTAGTAACAGCTTAGGTTGAGTGTGCTGTTTGTCGTGTCTTGTAGATAGAAGTCCTATGTGTCGTCTCTATACTCTCAGGTCCTTGGGAATTAGTATATAATGGTTTTATAAATGATCTGAGATTTTGGCTTGCATGCCTTGAGGTTTTATGTTGCTTATGTATATGTTTGGGAAAAGCAACTGGTATATGATATCCTCGAGATGAGATGGTACAATGTACGTACAGTGTGAACCATGATGTATATATTGCTTTGATTCTTTCCTGAAGAGTTTCCTAGCAATGGATTTCTTTGCAAAATGGTTTTAATTTTTAGTGATTTTTGTTAATCTGCTGCTAATGGTTATTCCGCGTAATTAGTGTTCTGATTTGGTTGTCGATTTGATAGCGGTTGTCATAGTTTCCAGGGAGAAAGGATCGACCTAGCTAGTTAGTTTTTCTTTGATCTTTCCTACTGCCCTCATCATTGCTATTCTTTATTCTATATTCTTTATTCTCTGTATTCTTTGTGCATATTGGTTTTCTAACTTGTCCTATTTTGTTTGGTTGTGCCTTGTGCATGTGACAAGCCACTCAGGTAAGACAAGATGGAAGTTTAAAATGCACCTCACAAGCCACTTCAACAATATTCATGCCTAGCAACCACAAATCGCCAATTTCTAATAGAGTTGATCAAATACCGGGGGAGAAATTATCCATCCCTCTAGATCTTCTTGGGCTCCTTCCCACCTTCTATGGCTTGGAGAGTGAGAACCCTACAAGCACTTGGACTCCTTTCTTGAAGTATGCTCCACCTTCAGGACGTAGACAACCAATGATGATGCAATCAGGTTGACCTTGTTCTCATTCTCTCTCAAAGACAAAGCTAAGGATTGGTATGATTCAAGAAAGGAAATAATGAGTTGGGAATAGATGAAGAATTCCTTCCTAAGGAAGTTCTACTCCATTGCAAGGTTGACACAAAGGTTGCGTGCCATAGTGAGTTTCAACTAAGTGAGCAATGATAGGTTCCATGATGTTTGGGAAAGATTTTAGAATATGTTAAGAGAGTGTCCACACCGTAAAATCTCTTTGTGGCAGCTAGTTCAATCATTTTACTCCAGTCTCTCTCCGATGAGTCAAGCTACAATGGATTCTTCTTGTGGAGGAGATCTTATGGCTAAGCCACCTGAGGAGACATGGCCCTTGTTTGAGAAGTTAGTAGAAAGTTCAAGGATCTAAGCTTCTAGCATGATGAATGATGGTGACCGTCCCTTTGGTGTGACATCTCCAGATCATAGTGATTCAAACCCACAAATCGTGAAGATCCTTGGAGACATGGTGAGCTTTTGAAGAACCAAGTGAGAAGTGTCCCTTATCACTCGATCAATTTTGTTGAGTCCTTTTATGAAAAAGTGAAGACACCTAATCCTTATAGCTGCTCTGAACAACAAAGTCCAAGATGTGGCTCAAGGTTTGAGGGGGAAGTTCTCTCTAGGTTGAAAATCCCTGATGATGTGCAAACTAGGCTTGAAGAAAGAATAGAACAACCATCTTTCATACTTGCTCTCTGAGAGGAAAAATTGTCTTCAAAATCCATAATGAGTTTCAATGAATCAAGTGGACCTATGCATTCCACTCAAGTTATCCATAGTCCACCTCTCATGAAAATGCAACACATTTATCATTTCCAAGGCCATCCCAAGCCTTACACACCTCCTCCTCCTCCTCAATCGCCACAACTTTCCCACCTATTCACCTACCAACCTCAATTCTCCTTTCCACCTTAATTCCAATACCATATATCACCTCCAAGTCCTCCACATCCACAAAAAACTCCCCTCCCCACCATGAGCAAGGAAGTGTTGTGATAGTTCTAAGGAGTAGAAAATCTCTTAAGCAACCCACAAGTCAGGGGAATATTGATAAAACAAGGCAAAGGCAACACAAGAGTGATATTGTGATTGAAATTGTTGAAGATGATACCGTGACACCACATGTTGAGTGTGGGATACCGTGTGCTCCACTTCACACTCCATTTGTAGGTTACACCATCCCTAGTGTTCCAATTCATGGCATGCCACAAGAGAATCATGTTTATGCAAGTGAGATAAAAGCTAGTGAGATTCCATTCCCTGAAGCATTAGATGTGCCCCTGGAAGTAAAAATGAGACAGAAGCACAATGTTGACATTCTATAGGAGTTTTGCCAAGAGAAGGTGAACATTTCATTATTGGATGCCATCAAGAACATCCCATCTTATGCCAAGTTTCTCAAGAACTTATGTATAGTGAAGAGAATATCAACATGGAGATACAAAAGAGAGTCAACTTGACTAAACAAGTGAGCTCTATCATCCAAAACTCACTTACCATGAAGAGGAAAGACCCAGGATCCCCACTCATACCTATATACATAGGGGGCATTGTACAGACAAATCCCTAATTGATTTGGGATCTAGTTTGAATTTGATGCCATATAGTTTCTATGTGGAGCTTGGGTTAGGCAAGTTTGAAATGGCTCATTGTACTCTCAAATTGATGGATCGCTCCATCAAAGTTCCTAGAGTAAGAGTGGATGGTGATTTGGTAATGATAGACAAAGAAAGGGCTGTAATATTCCCGATGGATTTAAATGTTCTCGACATGGAACTGAAGGATAGGGAGATTCCCATCATCTTGGGAAGACCATTCTTATCTACAACTGATGTCATGATACATGTGCACAGTGGCACAATGACAGTCTCTTTCATGGACACAAAGATAAATATCAACATGTACAATACCCCAACCTGGTGACCCAAGATGAGGATATTAGACATGATCACTTTAAGAGTCTGGATGGTTATTTGAAAGAAGGATATCTGAACAAAAGACTTGATGATAGATTTTATGATCAAAGGGATGAGGAACATAGGTTGAATGAGTGAGAGGTACACTTATTGCAAGAATGGACACATGATGGTGCCAAATGGTTGAGTGATTGAAGAATCCACAAGAATCTAGGCTAAAGGCATGAAACTTAGCGCTAGTGGGAGGCAACCCACTTAGGTTTAGGAAATTTTCACCCAACCTTCCATTTTTGAACTTTTTGGTTGTTTCTACACTTTTCCAAGAAAACACACACACACACACTTGTTTTTAATAGTTTTTGTTTAGTTTGAAGATGTGCAGGTGAAAATAGTGGTGAAATGAGGAAATCAGATGAAATTTAAAAGAGGATTCATGAAAAGTGACTTTCGATCAAAGATTTGGTGTTTTGATGAACTTCAAGTTGAATGACCTGCTAAAGTACTCCCACAACTATGATACCTTAGAATGGTCTGGTGGTATACTTAAAATTCAACAGGAGAATCAAAGAAAATCAAGAAAAGAACATCAGACTCAAAATGGTCGTACAAGGTAGCACGACTGTGTCCCTAACAAACTCAGAACGGATGTGCCACACATAACAAATGTGTGACAAGCATGCCAACATAGCCGTTCCATGTATCACAATCATGCTGCAGCCCAACCTAGCAACTTAAGTAAGCAAATCAGTGAATTTTGAGTCACAACTCATTTCAGACTTTTACAAACATCACACCCATTCCTCACAAACAACAGTTGTGCAACGCCGTGTAGCCCTTCTTCCACCTCTGACTCTCCACCAAATCACCCCAATACCCCCTAATAATCTCCCTACCTTAACCTACCATTCCCACCCCATTTCTACTACAAATAAATCCTCTCTATTCTCTCCATTCCTCTCAACAGTCTAAAAATCCAAAAAACCTATGTTGCAAATTAGGTTGTTGTGTTGTGCAACGTGTAAGAGGAGCAATGCACCACATCTTCTTATATTAATAACACAAATGGGAAAATTACATAAGAGTCCAATAGTAAAGATAAATAACAAAATAAAACACTAGGATTATAAAACACTTATATTAACATCCCCTCAAGCTGGAGCTTACACATCATGTATGCCCATCTTGTGACTAAGACTCTGAAACATTTATAGACCCAGTGGCTTTGTAAGAACACCAGCAAGTTGGTCTTCAGACCTGACATGAATAGTCACCACTTTACTATTCTTGATTTGATCTCTGATGAAATGACAATCAACTTCTATATGTTTAGTGCACTCATGGAAAACTAGATTTTTTGGGCAATATAGATAGCAACTTCATTATCAAATTTGAGATCTACATGAGACATAACATGAATTTGCAATTCAGAGTGCATATATTGAACCCATTGTAATTCACAACAAGCATGGAACATTGCTCTATACTCATCTTTCGTGCTAGACCGAGCAACAACATTTTGCTTCTTACTTTTCCAGGTGATAAGTTGATTTCCTAGAAAGGTCAAATACCCAGATGTAGACCTCCAGTTATTCAGAATACCAACCCAATCTACATCTACATAGCCAATAAGAACAAGAGTATATGGAGGAGTCTCAGGTCTATAGTATGTGATTCCTTTTCCATGAGCTCCTTTCAAATACCTCATAATATGACAGTCTGCTGTCCAATGTGAGTGCTTTGGTGAGCTCATATGTTGACTCACCACTCCTACAATGAAGGAAATGTCAGGATGAGTCACTGTCAAATATATCACTTCACCAACAATCTTCCTATAATACCCTGGATCTGAATTGTAATGACCCGTTTTTAAAATAGTCATCGAATTAGGGTTTACTTGATTGATTGCATGCTTAACCATGTTGATTATTGTTTAAAGATCGATTAATTATTGTATTCTAATCATGATTTTTGAACCTAATGAAATAATATCAATATGATTTTATTTCAAATATTAGGGTTTAAGAATTTAAACCCTAATCGGCTAAAATTAGGGTTTTGATGGCATATGAATACATAATATGATAAGTACAGTGATGTAATAAATGATTTTTAGTATTTTATATACAACTCTTATTTAATTGAAATTTGTTTATGATTTGGATAACTCAAATTTTAGTGCTCTTGAAAAATACCAAAATTTTTGAATAATTATTTGACCCATTTGTCAGTCGAGTTTGCCTAGGACAAACTCAGTCGATCATATATTTAGATTGAAATATATCAGTGTGGTAATTGAATAATATATTTTTATTGGTACATAGAATTGATTTAAAATTTTAAATATATCTATATAACCCTATTATAGACATCATGTTTAATTTGCATGTTTTTTGGATGATGTTTGATCTCTACAGAGAGGGGTCTCGGTCGAGTTTTTAACTCGACCGACCATGCTGTAGACTATAATATAGAAGTGTAGTATTTAATTTTTATTTATTTTTGATAAATATTAATAACATGAAATTTCAATTGAATCTCTTAAACTCAATTACGAACAAAATTATAATTTTCATAATTTTGAAGGAAGTTTGACCTCTAAAGTAAATGATTTACAGTAGCATTTTAATGATAGAAAGTTCAGCTGAAATAAGAGAAAGTATAGTGAGAAGCCAATGTACAAATTACCCGAGCACCTCAATTGCTCTACATGATCAACCTAATACACCAGGATATCACATAATTCATGATTCAATCCATATAAATTAAATCCTAGAGAGAGATAGAGGGAGACATAGGGTTTGAGAGGAGAAAGTGGTGGAATTGCTGATCTAGAGTTTTGCTATCTGAGATATGATGAAATCAAGCACGTTTAGCTTCTTTGCATAGACTTTCATGGTGATTCTTCTCTTATATCTCAAGATTCCATCCATCCTATGATTTTATTCTAAATCACACCAAATCATCCCTTTTTTTCACTCTTTCTCTCCCAATCTCCATTTCTAGGGTTTTTGAGTTGAGAAGAGGGAGAAATAGGTTCAGTTGCTAGAGTTTGAATGGATTTCTAGAAATTCAAAGTTTGACCTATGATTTTAAGGTGATTGTCACCTTAGGTGAGTCTTCTTTTTCCCTCCTAGGCTCTGTATTCATGTTGAAAGACTAATTCTATCCTGCTAAAATAATAATAAAACCTTGCTTGTATCTGTATGTGATTGGGAATTTATTTTGGAAAGATATTAGGGAATCAAATGCTACTAATTTTGATTATTTATCAGTGTTTGGAAATTTCTTAGTTTCTGATGCAGTGATTGAGGATCCATGGAAAATTTTATGGATAGATGACTATGCTATGTCATGTCAATGTTGCCTAAAAATTAGGCCAATTTGCGATATGCTTGGGAATTGAATTGACATGTCTAGAATCACATTTGAATTTGCATCGGAATGAATGATATAAGTTTATCATTGAATCTTACTAATATTGAATATTATATATACATATGGATAAGTATGAGGTGGTGATATTCCCTATTTAGGGTTTGCATTGAGGGATTGAATCAAATGAGCTAATTAATCAATGTATACTTATGATTAATGAATGAAATATGTGAAAATGGAAACTAGGGTTTCCATGTGTGTGATAGCTCTAATGAATACTACTATGCACATGATTGAATTACTGAATGTTATTATTCTTATGATATGTTGAACTAAGGATGAGTTATTGAAAACCCTAGAAGTTTAGTATTAAGACGAGTATGAGTGGTAAAGTTAGAACATGTATATAATGTTGAAAATGTGATGATATGCTAAAGTGTAAGCTCTAATACTACAATTGAAGATGATGAGCCTTACTAATATGTTGTAATACTAAACAATCTATTTTAGTATAATTTATGGACTAGTGAGTAGCCATCATATGAAGTGGGTCCTTTTATACAAGCTACATAAGAATGCCTTGTGAAGGATGATTAGATATTATGGTGTAAGAAAATGTAGCATTGACTATTCTTTTAAGCTAAAGTGAGTAGTATAATAAAGAATGATCATTATTGATTATGTGAGTGACATTAGAAGTCAATGACATGGTACACTTATCTAAATATAAGAAATGATATGAAGAAAAATGTACTGAATGGTGATAACACGTTAAAGATGAACTAATGAAGTTATTATGATGAAGTATTTAATTTTTTATTTTAGTTAAATGTGGCTTAACCCAAATTGAATGCAATATACTAAAACTTGACTTTGATGGATGTCAATGAGAATAGAAGCATTGCATATCAAGTGAATTAAGAATGATTGGTTCCAATAATGTAATGAACATGACATGAAAGAAGTTGACACTAACGAATATGCAATGAAGGAAAAAGATGAGAATTAGTAGATGAATCTAAGAACCTAACTATAACCCTAAAATGATGACTAATGAATAAAGATCTCAAATGAGGGATTAAGGAATGCAAAAAATTGTAGTCGGAATGCACATGCCATTAGTTGAATTCAATTATAAGGTGAGGTTCAAGCATGTGAATTGATTACCAAGACTGTATTCTTGGATTGTGATTGTTTGATAGAATAGTTTTACTCCGAGGATGGACTTCAAATGATATTCAACATGTGTTGATGGGTAACCCTAACTAAAGAATGTGAAATAAAAAGAAGAAGAGAACTAAGTGTGTTATGCATGTATATGCATGAAAGTTGTTTGCATCTATTGAATTCGGATGGAATAAGTATATGATGTATGATAACTCTACTCTGAGTAAGATGAATGATACAAGATATTTATATACTTTTGTTGTTGCTATTTCTTATGTTTTTGTGAATATTTTGTTGAGAATTGTGATATAAATGAACCGATAAGAAATATGTTGAGATTGATTTAACATGCACTAATTTTATTTCAAAAATCTTGATTAGGGTAAATCTTGCACAATGAGATTATGTCTCAGGTTGAAAGCCCACTGATGATGGTAAGACCCTGATGGGGTAAATGTTGGACAATGAGATTATGTTTGGAGCTAAAAGCCCACTGATAATGACTTCTATGAGATGATGTAGAAAATGGAAATAATCATATGTGTTACAATCTATAAATTTATTATGCTTCTTGCTTTAATCAATGTCTTTTTGTTCATCCCAACCTATTTCATGTTGTCCTAGTTATGCGACAATACACACATATGATATATGATGTTTTTAGATGAGTAAAAGAGATTAATAACAAGTGAAATGACGAAACATCTAGTTAGGTGTCCTGAACGCCGTGAGTTTGCCTGAGGACCACAGTGGGGAAACAAAACAAATATCTTTGTAGTAATCAATGAATTATGAGAAGGATTTTCAAAGTGTGGATTGAGACCTTAAAGGTTAGACCACCAGGATTTAGGAGTGAGTCAGCTGGAGTGGCTTTGGCCCTAAATCATTATCGTGAAAGTCTATGTCCATGAGGAATAAATCTATGATGAAATGAAATATGTGAAATGTAAATATATGTGATATACTCTTTTATTGGTTCCTATCTCGTGTACCCGAGATAAGGACATGAGCCTCTTTAGGCAACCTTGAGGTGTCCAGGGTATGTTGTTGAAATATTAGGGTGTCTAGCTAAACCCTAAGATAGTGACGGTGAGTCGTTGACACCAGAATCAAGTGTGGTGACTTCTACTTGTTGAGGTACAAACCGAGTAGTTTTAGGGAAAAATGAATAAAAGATGACAAGACGTGTAATATATGATTTAAATGTTTGTTAGATTCCTTGTACTACTAATTGATTATTTACTATTGTTGATTACGTTTCTTGTTGTGAAAAGTAATCATGTTGTTATAGAGATTATCTGTTTCATATTTTGATCTGTCTTGTTGACAAGTAGTAAATGTTGGGATTTATATCTACTCTGAAGATGATTTGGATTGCTTGTCATCTGATAGTATTGTTTGGTAGACATGTCTTTTGTGTAATTCAACTTCATGAATACATGACGTGTTCCTGGTCTGGATGGTGGGGTGTCACAAAGATGATGTTAATGTTATGTATATTCAAAATGTTTAGATCTTGACTTGTTACTCGTACTAAAGGATTGTTAATTTGAGCTAAGATGTATCTACTAATTTATTCATAGATATACTCTAAAATATGTCTTAAAGATTTATTTTTTCTAAGGGATTACCTACCATATTGATTAGATCATTATCATAATATGGACTTGATTAGATGCTAGAACTATCTCCTAGACTTTTCAATATTTACAAGTTTCTTTTAAGTTCATTATACTTAATATGATGCTGATGCATGTACTCAACTTGAGTGGGAGGTATCCAATCACTGGGGCTCTATATGAGTCTTATGAGGTTGTTTCTAATGTTTTTAGGTATAATGCTATCTAGAGGAGAGGTCATGACAAAGAAGATACAAATAGAATAATCTAGATAGAATAGATTGCCCCTGTACACTCTCTTTCCCAAGATGGGTTGTATAAAAAGTATCTTGATTCATGTACATGCATATATTGTAATATAAATTTCGCATGAGCCATAAGATCTGATTCTAGTTTTGATGAAGTTGAATAAGATTTGTGTTATCTTATTGTGAGGTCCTTGATGTGACGTTGGTTTGTGAAAAATTGTGAAGAAAGAAAAAGGAAAAAATGATCTCTGATTTACACATACAATTTTAATCATCTTTGTTGATAATTAATTGGTTTATTTCATAATATGGGTTTAGGTATAGGGATTATCTCTAATGGATGACATTTATACTAATCAAAAGAGAGGTCCCGACATAAATACTCAATATCATCGATATTGTCCTTCACATGATAGTCCATAGGAGTAGACACAAACTTGGATTCACTCATTCCTGTCTCTTGAAGTAGATCCAACACATTTTTCTTTGAGACAAATTAGTACCTGTATGAGATCGAAGTACTTCAACACACAGAAAACACCTCAATTTTCCTGGATCCTCCATATGAAAGTGCTTCTACAATCCATCCTTCACATTGGATATGCCTACAAAATCTCTATTAGTGATAACAATATCATCAACATATACTGCAATAATAATAGATCCAATAGAAGAACTAGAATAGAACAAGGAATGATATGTCATAGAATGTGAGAAGCCCATTTGTAAAATAATAGCACTGAACTTGTCAAACTAATATCAAGGAGACTGCTTCAACCCATAAATGGATTTACTTAACCTATACACCTTCTGACACTCCCCCTGAGCAATAAATCTAAGAGGTTACTCCATGTATAATTCTTCATGTAGATTACTATGTAGGAAGGCATTTTTGACATTGATATGAAATACTGGCCAATTTAAGGTGGTAGCTAGAGAGATAAGAATTCACAAAATTAAGAAAAGCCACATGTGAGAAGGTTTCAAAGAAATCAAAACCATATGTCTGAGTATATCCTTTCACCACCAATTTAGCTTTCAGTCTCTCTATGGTACCATCTAGATTATGTTTGACAGTGAATACCCATCTGCAACCCACAATATTCTTATCAGTAGGAAAATTAGTAAGCTCCCAAGTTTCATTCTGAATCAATGCAGACATTTCAGAATTCATAGCCTATAACCAAACAACATCCTTCATAGCATCAACATGGTTCTTTAGAATTATCACAAAATCAATCCCAAGAGAAAAGGAGCGAGCCTGATTATATAAATTGGACAAACAACAAACACCCACAATAGGATGTCGAATAGTACAAGTGTGAATACCTTTGTGGACAACAATGGGAACATTGAGATCAGATAGATCTTCAGGATTCTGTTGAGCAGAAGAAGATAGGGAAGGTTCATGGACTGGAGTCTCTACCTCATCAGGATCTGGTCTACTTCGTCTATGATACACCTATGAGTATTGCTGGATTAACAGAACATCTCCACATGGCTCTTCTTCAAGAATGATAGGTGTCACTCTCTCACTATATGGTGGTGGTAACACTCCCTCACTCATTTGTGATGGTGGCATTTCCTCACTTTCACACAATTGCTCCCTGTTACTGGGAACACTAGAAAAATATGGACTGGACTCATGTCAAGTGACATCCCTAGACACAAGCATGTGATAAAGAATAGGACAATAACACTTGTAACCCTTACTGGTGTTGGAATAACCAAGAAAGAGAGTCTTAATAGAATTGGGAGACAATTTGTCAGCTTTAGGATCAAAATTGTGAATAAAGGAGGTACAACCAAACATCTTAAGAAGAATAAAAAATGGCTGATCATTAGGATGTAAGACCAAAAAAGTAGTGCTTCCTTGAAGAGTAGAATAAGGTTGCATGTTAATAAGAAAACAAGCAGTCTGTAAAGCTTCCAACCAAAATCTCTAAGGAACATTGGATCAGAACATGATCATCCTAGTAATATTAAGAAGATGACACATTTTCCTGTCAACCACCCCATTTATTGAGGTGTGTGAGGACAAGATGTACGATGTACCATTTGAACAGAACTAAAAAACTCAGCCATGACATGTTGAACATATTCTAAGGAATTATCAGATTGGAGAATTTTAATATTGTAATCAAATTGAACTTTTATTTCTTGATGAAAATGTTTGACAATGGACAATACAACCTCTCAACTCTTCAATAAATATACCCATGTCATACGAGAAAAATTACCTTAAAAGGAAATAAAATATCAAAAATCTTTATAACTACTTTCATTTGTAGGACCCCAAACATCACTGTGAACTAAATCAAAGGGCGGAGAGCCCACTTATTAACATGACTAGGGTAAGACACCATGTGATGTTTCCCAAACTGATAGGACTGAAACTCTAACGAGGAAACATGTGACAAACTCATTTCTAACTTCCGTAATCTTTCCAGAGAAGGATGGCCATATTTGTAGTGCCACAGTATGGGAGAACCGCTCAAAAGGATTGCAAGAGTCGGAGCAACAGAAACTTGACGAGGCAGAATTGCACCATGAAATAGGTAGAGATCACCTTTGCTAGACCCCCACCAATCATCCTCATACTCTTGAGATCCTGTAATACAAAACAAAAAGAACCGAATGTCATTGTAAATTTCATAGTATCAATTAATTTTGTAATAGAAAGAAGATAGAATTAAAATTTAGGCACATAATGTACATATCTAAGGTCAATCTTAGGAGTAAGAGAAATAGATCCACTGTCCAATACTTTCTGCATAGATCCATTAGCTAATATCATAGATTGAAGTGGGATATATGAGTCAATGGAGTGAAGAAGTTTCCTCATACCAGTCATATGTTGCAAAGCTCCAGAATCTACCACCCAAGAAGGATAGGAATTGTAAGCCAGGAAAGAAGAAACTGGATTACCAGTGGTAGAAACCAAGTGAGCTGAAGAAGATGCTCCCATGTTTAGGTGCTGAGTGGCTAGAATAATCTATCATATTCTTCCTTGGTGAGAGTGATACCTGGGGCTCCAGAAGTAGAAGCAGAAATAGGTGTAGTGTAGTAGATTTAGATGACTCGTTACTTCTAGTAAAGTGTGTTATCTCAACAGGTGGCACAATAGGTTTTCTATGTTCATTCCAACACTTCTCAACACTATGTCCTGTATGACCATAGAAGGTAGATTTGGGCCTGGTGGACCCTCCTCGTCCAACACATGTATGTCCTCCTCTAATTGTAGTAGCAATGGATGCCTGAGATTCACCAAAGGATGGAGCCACAATAGATTGCACAGGTTCAAAGTTGGATTTTAGAATCCTAGAGTACCCCCCCTCCAAGCTAGGAAGTTTATCGAAAGACATAATAACAGTCCATCTAGAACTAAAAGAAGGGCTCAACCCAGATAAGAATTTGTCTATAACAAGGTCATCTCTATCTTTGATATTCTCTTGAGTAGTAACAGAATGATAAAAACTCAACCCTTAGGCAATATATTGAATTGTCCTAAAGTACTTGTCCAATAATTTGTCTCCCTGTCACTCTACAAAAAGATGATCATATATCATGAATTGACATAGGGAATTGTTCTATTGAGAGTAGTGGTTTCTAACATCATCCTAGTTCTCCTTCACAGTGGAGTAGAACTTGAACCTAGAAGTAATACCAGTCTCCATACTCCCCCACAACCATGTCTTCACTAGGTTGTTATTACATTTCCACTATGCATATCCCTTGTCAATGGCGGCTCGAGGACCATAATCAATGTGCTTTTCCTTATCTCTTGCTTTTAGAATGATATCAAAAACATTCATACACAACAAAAAATTCTTCCCATTCAACTTGATGGAAGGAATTAGTGACACCTCATTGTAGACAATAGAAGTCTTGTTATCCTCCATAACTCAACTGTGATAATATGATGGAGACGGAGAGATACATGTCCCAACTGTAAGAAGGTGACAGGTAGATACACATCATGCTAATTAGAAAGGTGACAGGGATATACAAGCCACTTCACAAAGTATGAGATGCATTTCTAACAAATATACAACTTCCAAATGAATATTTTCTAATCACATATGGAGGAGGTGTGATTAGTAAAATTCTATGTAGGCACATACCCTTTTATTAGGAGTTTTAGAACTATGTCTTGGCCTTCGAAGATGCCTGCGCTACCAACCAGAGAGAACACCGATGATTGTTGGCCCTTGGTTTGTCGGCGGCAGTACCGTGAGCTATTGGTTGGTGGGAGAAGATATCAATTCACTACTATAATACCACGTCATAATGTTCACCGCTATAGTATTGTGTTAATACTATTGACACAGTCGATACTGTTCATTGGTATAATACCATGGTACTGTTCATGCTAGGGCTAGAAAAACAAGACCAAACCCAGTGACCCAACCTAAACCTGAAATTTGAAGTGGGTTTAGGGTCTAAGGTTTTTCGACCCGACCCGAAATTGACATGAACCTGAGGAACCCAAAATTAATTTAGGTCAGGTCTGGGTTTGAACTTTAGACCCGATTGACCCAAAATTTAGAATTATATTTTAAAATAAAATTACAAATACTATATTTTAAGATACCCATGGCCTACTAAATTACTAATCCATCAATCATGAAGTTTATTTTGGCAATTCTACATGGTTTTATATTGATTTGCATGATTTATTCTACTATTCATACCATGAATTTGTGTTTAAGACTTTCAAACAAACTACAATAGGCTTTATATATATTTCTCAATTACATTATAAGTTTATCATAATGAATTTTTTTAACTACACATGGAAATTATTAATGACTAGACAAACCATAGCATTTTTGTAAAATTAGTCTCTTGGTATTAGATTCACTGGTCAAACCCAATAGACCTAAAATTATTTGTGGGTTGGGTTAGAGTCAAGGGTTTTGATCTGGAAATCTATCTTTTGCATGTTCAGGGTCTAGCCAAAATGTGTTGACTCCAAATGACTGGAAATAAAATGCACTCAACCCAAACACGATTACCACCCCTAGTTCACGTTGCCAAAATTGTTCACACCACTGATACTATTCACCACTACAGTACCATGGTACTATTCATGCCACCGATACTGTTCACGCCGCCAATGATTAAGTTAGGCATCTTGGAGCAATGAGACACTTTGATACCATGTTAAAAATTAGTTTTCTGTGCTATGAAATGTGTAAGAGGAGCAATGCACTACCTCTCCTTTTACTAATAACACAACTGGGAAAATTACATAAGAGTCCAAGAATAAAGATAAATGACAAAATGAAATACTAGGAATATAAAACACTTATATTAACACCCCAATCATCTCCCTATCATTCTCCATACCTTTACGTACCATTCCCAACCCATTTCCACCATAAAATCCCCTCCATTCTCTCCATTCCACCCAACAGTCCAAAAATCCAAAAAACCTAAATATCCCACTTTTCTCCACACAAATTCGTCTAAGATAAAGCAAGTTGCCAAGAAAGCTTTAGTAGAAGACTAGGGGCATTATCTCCTACAATCGTCACCCCAAGAATGGCTCTCCTTCAGCCTCGGGGACGTCACTTGCTCCACTGTCTGCCTCCGGATCTCATAGTGGAACAACCTATTTGTCAAAAGTTGAGTAAGATGTATTCATAAATCCTAGTGGAGGCTTCCACTCAGACATGATGTGAAACATCATCATCACCAAGGGCACCACCACCTCCACCTTCAGTAGCTTAGCAATCAATTTCCTATAGGGTGGTGCCACCACCCTCATTAGGGTGGCCCTCGACCTCCTCCGCGAGGCAGCCACAACCATAACCACATCCCCAAGCTTGAATATGGCTAGTTTTGGATATTGAGGATGATTAGAAGCATGATTTACAGCATGAGGATGTGCCTGATGAGCAACATGAGGAAACACATGAGGTGAGGAACAATCAGGTGAAGAAACAAAAATGCCCAGAGTGCTTGACACATAGGGTGATAGCCACCCCCTACACATTCCAGGTAACATGGAGGCTCTAGGTTTATTCACATATTAATATATTACCAGGGCATGATGTAAACCATGGGCCTATTTGAGGTCTCAATTATAGTGCATGAGATCTATGTTGAGTTGACACATCAATTCTTTGCCACATTAGAGAAGGTCTCTAATGATGGGGAAGATGTCATTTGAGTTAGAATTAGAGATAGAAGTTGGGTCATCACCTCATCCATGCTGAACATTTTTTTGCTCCAAATGAAGAAATGACAAACCTATTAGATAAAGGGAAGATAGATAAAGACTCAATTGGCAATTACACTATCACATGGAAAACATTCACCAAACCCAACAATATTGTAACAGGGAAGTCAAAGATGAGTTGCTACATAATCCGTACTTTTACCTACCATTCCCAACCCATTTCCACCATCAAATACCCTCCATTCTCTCCATTCCGCCCAACAGTTCAAAAATTCAAAAAACCTAAATATCTCACTTTTCTCCACCCAAATTCGTCCAAGATGAAGCAAGTTGCCAAGAATCCTGGAAGACCAGGGGCATCATCACTCTTCTTTAGCCCCGGGGAAGTCTCTTGCTCCACTGTCCGATATTGGGCATCCATGCCAAGGCGGGGTATCAACCTACTTGCCCAAGGTGTGTATTGATTCATGTATCACTATGTGTATATCAATTTATCATCACCATGGGTGTGTCATGCACAACCCCTCAAGGAAAGGGGTTTCAGTCAACCCCCTTATCAGGCAACATCTTCACAGGGGTGTGATGGGCGTCAAGGGGATAATGATATCATGGTGTATCAGTTCTCTAGAGTTCTCACAATGCATCTATCGTGACGACTACTAGGGTTTCAGACATTAATGCCCCCAAGCAATGGGCTAGCATCACATCAAGCCATGTCCATGGCCACAATGCCAAGACGACCATAGATGTATCGGGTAGCAATGCTTGAAGAGGGGTGTCGTAGGGTATCAGGCAATGCCTATGTGTATGGCATAACAACGGTGACGGGATCAACAACATCCCCAAACTGTGATGGACAAGGCCAAGTCAGCTAACATCCCTCGTCTAACATCAGCCCATTCATACCCAAGGCAGAACGATCTAAACAACATCAACACATGTTGACCTAAACCTAGCCAAGGTCGTGACGACTATCCTGTAGAAGCATCCATCATCTATCATTCTAGGAGTTGCCAAGCAAGGACAACCATCAACAAAGCATGTCGGGCTAAGTCTCCTAAAGATTGTGATGACTTGTCACAAATGTTGATGGTTAGGGGCGTTGCAAGTCGTGGCGGCACCAAAAGCCTAATGGCCTAACCCATATGTCAGCCTCCACATACATATCGATACACACAAACATATCGGCCTCATCATCTCCTACCGTAGGTCGGCGTTATAAACAAGGTGAAAGAAGTGCAACCCAAGTGCAACATCTAAGCAAGGTTCATTTCCAAAATAGAATGCTAAACTACCCAAAAGAGTTACTAGCATGTAAGCAATAACGAGCCAAGGATGAAGAACACGATAACAAGTAAAAGGTGATATTAACAAAGAGAGTTTAGAGTTATATAACTTGCCTCAAGGATCACTACCAAGCTCCAAGATCACAAACTCAAGGTAGAATAAGATCCTCCAAGCTCGATCACCACAACACCTCCAAGAGAGAAGAGGGAATCATGGTTAAGAGAGCATGAAAGGGAAAAAGAAGATACCAAAGTCCATGGATGAGAAGAAGAAAGAAGGGGAGAAAGAAGAGCTAAGGATCATGGCTTACCAAGGTAGAAGATGAAAAGAGAACACCACAAGATTAGGCTCATCCAACAACCTCTAAGGGAGAGCACTCCTCAAGCTTAAGATCAGCCACCAACAAGAGAATGCAAAGATAACCAAAAGGGTTCTCTTGCATGGAGAGAAAGAGATATATATACAAGAGGGATGAAAGAGATAACAAAGGAAAGGTGTCACCACCGAAGAACCCTAGATGACACATGTCCATGAAGAAAGGCCACATGCAACATCATGCAACAAGGTGATAAGATCCTTGCCCCACCCTCTAGGTTACTTAAGATGGTCAAGGCTGATACACACACCCACTCCCTTCACAAACTGATGGGGATGAAACCCTAGAGCCACAAACTGATATGGTGCATCACTAGTCACCACAAAACAATAGGAGGTTTCTTCAAGACATCCTCAAACTGATACAAGGCCCCCTCAAGGCTCTCAAGCCCGAGACAACACTCCTAGGTGTAAGATACACCTCAAACTTGAGCCCAAAACACCACCAAGGATGCCACCAATCACCCAAGTCTCAACTAAGGTGTTCATCTCTTTCTCACTCCTCTAGATGATGCCAAGAGATAGAAGGAACACACTATAGGTGGTAAACTTGCATAACAATCACTATCTTGGATAAATTGCAAAATTTGCACCAAAACCTCTCAATAAAACACAAGCATCAACCAAACAATCTCAAACAAGGAACTCAAGCTTCCAACATGCCCTCATTACATCTCAAATGATTAGTGCAAGGAGATAAGCAACATATTTAAGCAAAAAAATAGGGTTATCCCAAAATGTGGGTCAGGGTCCTTACCCTAGGTGTAAGTGGGGGTAAAGTTGTAACATGATATGTAGGAAGCACTAGTGTTTGGTAGGTTTCACAGTCATTCTGGGCAGAACGACTATGGTGTGTAGGCATGAGAATGGTCGTGCTGGTGGAAAACATTTGTGGTGGAAAATTTAAGGTCAGATGGGCTTTGGTGAAAATGGGGTATAGTAACACTGCCATTTTGGGTAGAACGGTCATGGTGGCACTGGGGTAGAATGACAATGGTGGGTACCACGATCATGGTGGCAGAGGTAAGAGGAGGGTCATGGGAGTTTGTTGGAACGGGTATTCTGTGGAGCATGGTTGTGCTGGTGACTTGACACCACAACCGTAGTGGTGGGAGCCGTTGTGTGGGAAGGTTTTCCTATGGTGCTTCAAGTCTGATCATCACTATATTTTTTTTTCATTGGTAACACGACTATGTTGATTTACTAGGGTGAGGTCTTCTCCTTGAACTTGAATCTTCTAAGTCAATTTCAAAGGTACTCTTTGCTTCTTCTCCCTCCTCAGTCACTTTGGGGTAGGTCAGGGTATCTTTAATACTTTTTGGATTCCTCCACGATTTTGGAAGATTTAGGAGACTCTCTCTCTCATCCTCCTTACATAATTAAGTGCCAAAGTACTGATAAAAACATGCAAAAACAATACATAAGTGCACTTGATATAAAGTGATAGTTATTGGGAAATAAAATTCATTCTACACATTTTATTGCAAATAAGGGACAAAATGACAAAATATGGAGAAACAAACAAGGACTCCATCATTGCTTAGTCAATTCATCCACCTGACCTTGGACACCTAACCAAGCCACATCACGTAACATGATGGCATTTGCCACAAAAATAAGCTCAACTTGTCCAAAGTAGACCATGCGTAGGTCCAACCTCAACAAACTAAACTCCTACTCTGTCTAACTCCAAAATTATCACATTGAACCTTTTTTATGGTTTTAGAAACATACACTATATATATACTTGATACTCTAAATTATCATCTTCTAATAAGAAATAATATTAAAAATCATTCTAAAATTCATCCCCTTTAGGATAGCACAGATCACATCTTATATCTCTTAATGATCAAGTTAGGGTTTATCACCTTTCACTTAAACCCTAATACAACTCAGTGGTCACTCAACTCAAACCTAATATGCATTTAAGTTCTGATATATTCTAATTCACGTGGTCAATTTTTTTATCATTAATCAATATGTTTATCACTTAGTCAAAAACATCGACAAGAGTCATTAACCATTGTATCAAGATATTATATTATCCAATACAAGAGAACAAGAGAGAATATCAAGTTCAGGAAGTAAGTCTTGACATGGGTGTTACATAAAAAATTGTTGCACTTGATCATAGTTGGAGGGAGTAGTTTAAGATCAACGGCCACAATGCATAGGGGAAGGACTGGAGCGGCCTGCTCTAATATCCAACTAAGACTAGTAGATCCTAAGTCCTTTGTTGTGCCATTTCATATTCCTCCTTGATCACGCCCATACCTTTCTTTTTGTGTGGGCTTACCTCTCTATTATCTCTTTCACACAACCTCACCACGATCAGTTCTCCTTGCCTTTTGTCAATCTTGTGACATATATGCACCTTGTAATAGTCTAATTCTAGCTACTACTCTTAGTTGAATTAGTGTGTCATGTGGTTTATTGACCCTATAGCCTTAAGTTTACAACCTTGACTTGGGGATAATCCTTATATATGTAATATAAAGTGGACATTCATTCATAACATATATAATAGGGAATGGATGATGGGCCTGGGATTGGCTGGAACATATCCGAGTTATGGTCTTCAATCTCTTTTTAGATTATATCATATATCACTAAAATTTTGTGCCATATGAAAGTTTATTAGAATGAACATTTTCATATTTATAGAATTAAAATTGTATAAGATTTGAGTTTATCATGTTTGGTAATTTAGTTTACATGGCATATACTTTGTTGACACGGTCAAACACATTGTTGGATATATCATGCATTTGGTTTTACGTGGGACATATATTCATCACGATACAAGTAAAAAACAAGTGTTTGATATATTATATCTTTTCTCATATGTTTATAACTATTAGGATATAAATATCAATGACATGTAATTATTTTCAATAGTGCTTGCAAATAGGAAATGTTTGAGTATGTAAGAGAGAGAAAATAGGTTCCCAATGTTGCATAGATAAGTCTTTGATATCTCCTTAATCACTATGCGGTGGTAAATGTATCCATGGCAGATTCTCTTCTTCTTTTCTTGATGTTGCATTCTATGACAATTGCTTCAAGTTTATCGATCCTTTCTAGGTGAGTATGGTGTGCTCAAGTTCATTCTTGATAAGGTGTTTGTATTGAATGTGATACTGTTCTAGGGGAAGAAAGTGTAAGATCTTTCTTGACCTACAATATGATACTATTCACTCCAAGACATGCCTTTATAGACATATCATTTGCATAAGTTTCTTAATTTTTTTTCACTTTAATCATACTATTGTTTTTTATGTGTTTTTTATCATCATATTTGTTGTAAATATGCATACATAATTATCTATTTCATTCCAATTATTTGATAGTGATTCTAGCAATCTTTGATTTATGTGTATCCTTAGTTAACATGAGGGGTTACTTGATCTAACCAAAGATCAACATTTATGGTATGCGGTAGAAGGTTTATGATTCTTGATAAAAATATATACTACGTACTATGGTAGGATTTATACATACTATATATTTATATGGGTGAACCCAATGAAGCATATCCTAAAATATTGAATATAGATGATTGGAAAGAGGGACGAACCATGCCAATGTTGCACATTATCAACTTCATTTAATATTCTCTTTAATTTGTACATTGTTTCCTTCAAACTTGTGTAGGAACTATAGGAAAGTTTCGATCAAATGTATTACATCATTGACCTTGGTCTTGAGAAGTACTATGTCATTTTTTTTTAAATTTTAAATGCTAGAAAGCAAAATAAATATTGAACCATGGAATTAGAATTTTCATCTTATCCAAGATTTATGATAGGAATATAGGCTACTAGATTTATTTATTATTGTGACTATCATTGAATAATTCTATAAATCCTTAGAGGACTTATCTCTAGATGTCAAACAAAAGACGATAGACATTATTTATAATATTTTGTTGACAAACATAGATATAGAAGATCAACATAGGATGCATACACAAATCACATCGGTAGGAACTATTCCTATGATCAAGCCTACATTATGAAAGAAGGTAAACTAAGATCCTTAGAGAAAACAAAAGGGTAACAAAAAACCATTAGTTAAGATATAATAGAAACTAAAATCAAATCGTATTGGATTTTTGGTTTGGTTGGTCACCAGTCTAGGAATGTGCCTAGTTACTCTAAGAAACATGGGACAACTAGCCGACTTGTGGTTAACATGACGACCCACAATTCTTCTAATAAAGATGAATGTGTATATTTTATTCCCAACAATCTGAAATATATGTGAACCATTCTATTGGATTGTTGATATAAGAGAAAGTGTGCATGTTTTTGCTAACAAGTCCTTGTTCGTATATTTCTAGCTTGATAGTGATAGTCCAATGACCTTGAATGAGAGACTCTACTGCTGCGATCCATAGTAAAGGTTGTGTGGATCTAGAGTATCATTTAGGAAAATTTCTAAATCCTAATAGCATAAGAGATGTCCCCACAATCACACACAATATCAATAGTGGCCCCATATTTATTCGGAATGGCTTTTGAGTAGGTGTTAAATATATTAAATTTGTACTTACTCATGTATTGATAGTTTGTCTATGAAAATTGCTTTATTTGATGTAGAGGATATTTGTTGATTTAATTTGAACCTATTTCTATTTTTTGAATAAAAAATGAAAAGTATATGGTTTTGACTCTTAAGTTATTGAATGTTTGGCTTGTAAGGTCGGGACATGTTAATAATGAAGAGAATGATGACTATAATATTATTCATTATACCTTTGTATCTAGGAATATATATTTTTATTTTCACTTGCTAAAAAGTAAGGATGAGGCGATTATATAATTTCATGTTTTAGAATGAATCATTAAACAAAGTGTCACGATACTTCTAACATACTCAATTCTGGGCATATATATTAATTATCCTTTCTTCTAAGCCCCTACTGGATGATGTGGATATTAAATCTCGTTTTCCCCCTTTTCCCATTAACTAGCTCTTCGTATCCATATTTCACTATTTTAGACTAGTTCAGACCTTATTGAGATCTTATAACCCTAACTAACTCATTAGTATTCCATGGACATGAAATCTTAGGAGGTAATAACCCTAACAATTGAACTATGGAAAATTGGTGCATAATAAAAATAAACTATAGTCTTGATCATAATTGAATACCCTACTACGAGCCTTGGATCTTAGAGTGAGATAATTGGAAATAACTCAAAAGAATTCACCCTATTTTATCATTAGGGTAATTATGTCATTAATGTACAATGATGAAAATACAAAACAAATAATCTCAGAATGCAAATCTAAGTCAATACTTGTGTTCCTTATTCCCAAATTAGGTACCCTACCAAGTTTGGGCTAAATCGGATATCAAATACATCCTAGTCGTGGCTTAGAAGGTAGAGTATAAGTGTATTGAATCATTTCATGTAAATCAAATGTCGCACCCTGATTCAACTAAGTCCAATTTGAATTTAAAATCTATGTACGAGACTATAGTCTGATTTTATGTGTCACACATCTACATTCGGGTCGGGTAGATGGACTGGCGGACTTCGTCCCCTTCGACAGATTTCCCCACATCTGCCCACGTGGGCGAGAGACTCGTTTAGCGCAATGACACTTTCTCACTATTCTCCCTCTACGCGCAATGATTTCTCGCCATTCTTCATCCATTCTCCTTGCATGTTCTTTCCGAAACCAATGAGCCTTAATTCTCACTCTCTCATGATTAGTAGGAAAAAATGCCCAAAAACTCGTCTGGCTACCACCTCGCCTAGAAGTCATACGAACCATTACACCAGCCTCATGCCTTTGTTGAGGATCATAAACCACAATCTTACCAATTACCATTCAATTCTCTCCTCTATGCTCAATTTCTCTTCCCGCACTCGGAGTCACTGCCATTAACATGGTCTTCTTCTTCGGTGAACAGAGCGTGGTTCATGCTGCTTGCACCTGCTCAACCCAATTCATCATGAGGTAACCATGTCTAAAGTTTCATCCTTCTTCTAATGTACTTATCTGGTAGATGTTTGTCCTGTATTGTCGGAACGACTAGCGCTGCCGGTCCTTTGGTTCTTGCACCTCACTGATACAACAGGTCATGTTGTCACTGACCTTGTCTAGGCTCTGCGAGTTGTCATGGGTCATGCTTGTGGGTCTGGGATGCCCTTAGGGCCTTTAGTTAATCCGCAGATACCACGTAGCTAATTATCCCATCGCCGTCCTCTTCCTCGCTTTGTTCATCCTTGGTGGAAACATCTCGACACACCTGGAATCCATAATCCTGTGTGCAATACGTCTGGTCCATTCATTGTGTCTTGCCTTCTCTAGCAACGACTGAGTGCATCCAATTTCTAGTGTTGTTGTCACTATGGGTTTTTTCGCCTCTCCCTGAATGAGTTTTCCTGTTCAACCTTGGGTGTCCTTGTTGTTGCTCCTTTGTCATACGACGACCATAGGACCCAAGCCAAGGCTATTGAGTCTGGAACAGTGCAGCGGAGCTAGTGGATATGTTGTCCACTCACAAGGAATCATAGCACAAGGATTTGCCCCTAGCTCCGAGCTGAATTGTGCTCATGCCATGGCACGCGGGTAGAGGGGATTCAATCACTAGGGTAAATGTCCCCTTTTGCCCACGGTGCTGGCCTTTTTCCAGCATCACCCGCAAGGTTTATAATCGTATTTTTGCCGGATTTGACCAAGCTTGATCGTGAATTTATCAATACAAGAATGCTACCTTGATGCCAGCACAACGTCGATATTTTTTGGCTTACAAGCAAGGGTGATCATGTCTTTACGCTAGTACTTTTCATTTAATCTATAATAATTTTTAATTTGTAAATTCATAGAAATACAGGTTTATCCAAATCATACATATAGATATATTTTTGGAATCAGAATAATACAAGGGATTTAATGGCATATGTTTTCAGTCCGTATTTCCAACTTCAATTAGTGTCATTTTCTGAATAAGAGAATAAATGGAATTTATATGGATAGAATGCACAAATATTGTGATTAGGCTGTGAAAGGCCTGACATGAGCCTAGGGAGTGTCATTAAATATTTAAATATGATCATAAGGTATGTACGTCCTCATATTTTATTTTGGGAATTATTTGACTTAAACCTAATTCATTTAATGATGCATCTCTTAAATATCAATTCTACTTGAAACTCAACCCTTGGACATTCATATTTACTGATTTAGATTCATTTTCTTGGGATTGTTGAATTGCTCTCTCATAATGGGTCTTGGGACCCCTCCTGCTATGGTTTTCATTTAATGTGATATTGACTAAAATGCCAGCATTTCCACACTATTTTGCATGCCACATGTTTGAGTAGAATATCTAGAATAGCGGTACTTATGTACGACCTATAGGAAAATATGGTGACAGAGCAGACAACGGAAACAAGAATTTTAACTTCCATGTTACCCTTTGAACAATTGATCACGTCAATAACTATGTACTGGGATGGTTTGCGAGGTTATACATGGTCCTAGAGTAAGTCCAGTGACAATCCCATCGCAGAAGCGTGCACCTTTCTTCAAGTACACTCGAACAACATCAACAACAACCTCCTAGTTTATCATCACAAATAACAATTGACCTTATCCTCCTAGAGGCAGGTAACAACCTCCTTGCCTTTATAGTAGTCAACATGGACCATTGGGAACCTCTGCCGTTCTAGAAGAACAGACAAGGAGTTGTCCCTTCTAGTCAGTGTACTAGCACCAACTCACTCTCCCACAATTGTCTCTCCCTTACTATCCTTTCCTTTGACGATATGACTTTCTCAGATTCTCTCAGCTACCATGACCATAGGAGACAACAATTGTTTGACCAAGTTGGGTCTCTAAGAAGCCCCTGGTACCATCGATTTATAGGAGAGTTAGTTTAGGGTTCCTCCCTAAGTGGGAGTCAAATGTGATGAAATTTCACGAATTGTGTATCATGCGAGCAACAAAATGGTCAGTTTAGAAGTGAACCGAACAGTTGGCATGTGAGTCGATCGATTCAACCCTTGAACTGTTGGTTTCATCATGTTTCCCAATCACAATTGTATTGGTAATTAATATTCGATTAATACACAACATGACTTCAACACTAATTCTTGATTCAATTGGATTGATCAACCAAACACTCAGTTCATAACCTGAACCGATCGGTTCATGGACCTGAGCAGATTGGTTCACTTTCTGAATTGGTCATCTCATAGACTAGATTGTCAATACTAGTTTAATTGACATGACACTTTGAAACGGTCGGTTCATAATCCAATCAGTCAATATTAAACTATTATTATTTAAATTGAATACCTAACTCTTTAGTAATCAAGTTTAAACTACATTCATGAATAAACTCCTATTCCAAGTGTATCCTATATGTGTGACCCTATATGTTCCAAGTTACGTTGGTATTGAATGTACATAACTAATTTAGGACATCACAAGTAATGAGCGATATCTAGAAACACATAATTGCTATCCAAGTTATTTGAAAAGTTGGAGAACAACTTCAATCTACACTCTATGATTGGTGTTATAGTGATTGTATATTTCCTTTGTCACTAATATCCAGATTGAACTCGTGGCATGGAATCATCATTCTTTCAATGTTCAATCCATATTCCTTGAACTAGAGCAAACTATCTGAGATATATGTGAATTCAATATTATATATTTATTCACATGTGCATGCACATTCTTTTTCTCAGTCTCGCTTATTAAGTGGCCTGGATATCAAACTTCCGTAGGAGGGAAAAATCCCATCTACATCACTCATAGTCATCCCCATGTGTCACAACGCCCAAGAGAACCACCTTTATGATAACCCTTATTCAAGGTCACAGTGGATGATGTCTAAGTACATTGAACAACATGTGATGAGTGGAGTGATTTTGAGTCTAAGAACCACAATCACTACCATCACTATGAGAGATGTTTCTTACTACCAATCATAGTTTCCATGTGTCACTCTCAAGGTAGGTCTGGCCGATACACTATTCTCCAACAAGTATCTATGTATTTGATTTGATATCACATATCATGACTAATGGGATTCTATCATCAACCAACAAACACTATAGTCTTATGTGTCATTGTTATCTCTCAGCCATCCATAATAACATATGAATATGGACATAACAAGAATGTATATACTCTTGACATATGTATGATCTTAATATTCAAGTCCTCAACCCGAAGATATACGTCGTTGAATAATATCTTTCTTTAGACATTCATTATGTTTCATCATCATCATCTCATAACTGAATAAAATAGTATGAATTAGAAGATTGCCTATATTATTAATCAAACTGTTTACAAGATATTCCTTTGCAATCATCATATGATTGGCTCTCTAGGCATACATACCAACACAACCATACTTATATAGGGCATGCACATTCCACCTGGGGTGTGCTTTTCCACCCTTATTTCTTTTAGGCCATGATCCTATGGTGTTATGGACCTATTTTAGGTATACTTAGTCTCAATTGTTATGCATGCACATATTTATTGTTTTAAATTGGAATAGTGGTTGACTGTTATGAGAAGGCACTTTTATTCTCATACTTGTAATTTGAATTTTATTATACCTCATTTCTCTTGTTACAATTATTTTGGACTTACCTAACTGCAGTTAGACCCCTTCTTGTGGGAACATCTCTTTTTACACTTTTGACCCAACATAAAGCCCAAATATTTATTATATGTACATACTCAACTTTTGTTGACCTACATGCCTTTGTTTCCTATTTTCTGGGTGATGTTCCCTTTCACCCAAGTGCGGGTACATTAGAAGACAAAGATGTATGAAGATCATATACAATGTATCAGACCTAAGGATAGATTGGAATGGCTGGGTTGCCTTCTGTATCATGTCTTGCATGTGATTAGAATTACTAGATGCATACCTTTTTACTCAGCTATGCCACCACTTATGGTGAGGAAAGATTGTAAATGAACCAGCATGTAACTTTGTAATAGTTTTGTTTCTACTATTTTATTACATGGCTCATGTATTGTACCATTTGAGTGGATCCCCTATCGGGTCCCACTCTTTGCACTAATGAAAAGACTTAGATCTAATTAGGGAGAACAATGTACCTTGAATTATTTTTAGGAATTTGCTGTTATGGTGGTCCGTTACATGAGGTATTTATTCATACTTATAAAAATTAAACATGATAAGAAACAAAAGAATAGGGCCCTCATATATATGGTAAATACTCTATTGTGAAGCTATGGGTTACTTACCTTTATATGAGGGGAAGCTTTGAATAAGGACTACCTTTTTCCCATAATCATAAGAAAAGAATATTCAATTAAATTTTTGTAGTAGAAAGACAAATATTAAATATCTCAAATTGTGGGTGTCACGTGAGAATATTTATCCTAGAATGCAATATAAAAAGTGACGTACCCTACCCAATTATAGATATAGAGAAATTTGTAGCCTATTTTTAGTGAAACTTTATTTGGCGGTGGCATGGAAAGTAAAAGACATGTGTTTGAAGTCGCTACTACATTTTATATGGAAAACACAGAAAAACATGATAAGTCATTAAAGACACGGTGTAAAACTGAGTTGTCAATTAAGTGAGATAAATAAAAAAGAAATAAAAAACAAACCCAGAGAAATTTAGTTTTCCAATCTTGTTACGAATGGGAAAGATTAGCACCCCCATCTCGTCTGGTAAACTAGTATTGGGCTATTTTTTGGTTGTTGCAAAGGATAAAAGAATCTAAGGAGGGTGAAAATAAAAAATCATAAGAAAAATGATAAGCCAAAATTTTATTGGTGGGCATATTTTTAGGTCTGTAGATGTATGTGTCTTTTCTATCCTATCCCTAAGAGTCCTATTTTGTAGGTAAATTGGAGTTCTAATCACCTCAGAACCTCCCACAAGAAATATCCCTGATGGTTGGTCATGACTTATGGTAGGATTAGATGGTTATTAGCAAATGTAAGCTAATGATAAGATTTTGTTATAATACAAATAGAATAAAAATGCAATATAACAAGCAGTAGATTAAAGCAACATATCAAAGTAGTTGTGTAGAGTATATGTAGCTATTGTAATACATCAAGTTACCATTTAACAACCTCAAGATACTAACTGGACAACATGTCAGAGGAAAGACCTTTTCATCATGAGTAATGTGAGAATAAAAGAGAGAGGTAGTTCGATCCTATAGATTCAAGAGGTTTGAAAGGGGCCTCAGAATACAGTGGATATTGTTATCATAGGAGGATATTAAGGTTCATGGTTTTAAGCATAACCTTCTTAAAGTGGTAGTAGATCATCTTGATGTTCCACATCTATGGGGTACACAGATCAAGGAAATCCACCACACGACACATGGAGGTTTCGATCCACTGAGTGTCCCAATTGGTTGAAAATTGGTATCCTGAGTTTCTAGTAATTTTACAAATATTCTAGAAAAAAATGACAAAAATTGTGGAGAAAGATAATTCAGGATTATCTCTTAGATTTATAGTTGAAAAAATTGAATATATGTGGGAAAATGATTTTTTTAATATTTTGAATAATTCAATTAGGAAATTCATGTAAAAGAGCTTATAGAAAATGGAATTAGAGAATAAACTATACTTTTGGTCTGGAAATAAGGTTTCTTTAAACAAAGCACCAAACTGGGTGAAATTGGATGTAATTGGTGGATAGAATATGTAGGAAGATTATGGGAAAATGTGGAAAATGGGTACGATGTGGATTGTACTCCATCATTAGCTAGAGAATTTGCAATAATCATGAATTTCTATTAAGTGACCAAAAATGGGTCTAACTATTTAGCCCCTCTCATAATAGGAGTGAGAACCACAAGCTCGAGCCAAGTTTGACCTCCATTTTGGGTCATGAAAGGCGAAAAAGGTTGGACTTCAAAGATATTTTAAAAAAACTTTGTGGAGGGTGGAAAGTGTTGGTGATGTATCTTCCTTCTAAGGATGAATCAATAAGGATAATATTGGGCATAAATGATTCCAAAGTAAGGGTAGCCTTCTACTTAGGTTATTGCCTATATGTGACTAATCATTCATTCCCCTAGAGTTTTGATAAGCCTTAAGAGGGTTATCGGCTGCAAAAGTGACTCTCATCATTGTTTCAGTTCTTAAATCAGTACATGTTTGATTCTCTCATCAACTCATGCCTTAGTGAGACAAAGTTGGATGTGAAAAGTGAATGGGAGTTGTGATTTGTCAAATTTTGATAACATCAAGGTTTGATAATTATGAAAAATATTGTCAACTACCTTACCTATAAGAAGATCCTTGAGAAAGAGTAATCAAACCCATTTCTATGCATCTTTAGTTTTTATATTATATTTTTCATTTTCATTTTTTAGAGTCAGATAGTTCAAAGTCTAAACTATATATCTTATAATGGCGCATCATGGAGACTTTATCTATCTAGGATAGGGCTTAGATCATCAAGATTGGGGGTTGAGTGTTAGACAAGATTCTAGATTTAAGGTAGGCTTAACGACTAGTGTGTATTAGTTAGTTGTATGCCCTCTTGAAATATCTACTTAAACTAAGACATGTCATTTAGGTGATTATCTTATGGAAGTTTAACTTCACAATGTGTTCCTTTACTGGTTCATCATCTTTCCCCCATAGCTCAACGAGAGTTCATCTTTGACTATCTAGTTCTTAGTTTTGGATATTTGAAATTTGAACCATAACCTCAGGATCACACAATGATTTCAACAATTTAGTTTATTTTTACGTCATGATCCAAGATTATCAAAGGATGCATGTTTGAAGGCAAAGATGATGCTCTAGTCATGATCCAAAGTCATTTTAGAATATTTGAATGGAATGCTATTCCTGATTTGCAAATATGAGCACGATTGGTCTAGTTTCAAGTAGAAGTCCAATTTTCTGGGTATATAAGAATATGCCGCTTCGAGTTAGCTTAGTTTTAGGTCATGATCCAAGACCCAAAAAAGATTAAAAGATGAGTGATAATTCTGATTCAGTTTAAGGTCACAATCCATGACCCAAAAAGATTAGAAAATTATGAATATGGTTAGTACATTTTTAGGTCATGGCCTAGGACCTAAAAAGATTTGAAGATGACAAATGTGGTTGGTCTAGTTTTAGGTCATGGTTTGAGATCCAAAAGGATGTGAAGATGAGGAATGGGGTTGATTTAGTTTTCGATCATCACAAGGGACCTAGAAATATTTGAAAATGAAGAATGTTGTTGGTCCATTTTAGGTCATGGTCCGAGACCCAAAAAGATGTGGGGATGATGAATGTGGAAATGATCAAAGAATTATTTTTCTGTAAGAATAAGGGAACTTTGCCTTTTTAATCCAACATTTATATTTTTAAGTTTTTACAAAAAAAGGTATTTTAATTGTATTTGACTATTTTTTACAATTTTTTGTGATTTTTGTAATTTTTATAAGTATTTGGAAATTCTGCTCAAAATCTAGGGACCTGTTTGCAAATTTTGAAAACTTTTTCTTTCTAAAAGATGGTAAATGGGAGGAGAGTCGAACACCCTTCCCATTTCTTTTCTTGCATGAAGCAGCAACGATGACGACTAACTCAGAGGTGATCGAGGCAACATGGAGAGAAAGGGAGAGAGTCGATATATTGAGTTGATCTGGCAACCCATCACTAGAAGATTACAATATTCCTCCATCCCTTCTCAGTGGTTCTACTACTTTCCTGTAGTGTTTTCTTATGCATATTAGCTACACCCATCTTAGGGAAGGTATAACTTTCATTTTTTTCTTGGTTTGACAATTTTGGTCCTTGATGGTGAAATCCAGCTTTAAGATTCCCGACGTTCTTCTTGGTTTGGAGATCGAAGTTAAATCAGACACCCATTCTCATTTGTGATTTGACTGATTTTTTAATTTTGACATTTTCTCGACCATTGGTCGTTTGATTGATTCAATTTCAATTGATGTACAAAGCTCATGTCATTGTTGTCTTACATGTGCAAATGACAACTCGTGAACAGTGTGAGGAGGACCCCGTCATGGATGAGTAGGATATGGGTGATGATGTAGAGACTGAGGCATATCCACGGTAATGTGCAGTAGCTTCTTGAGTTTGTATTTGATTTGTGAGATTTATAATTGTTGTTTGTTCTGAGTAGGCATTGTGGTGGTACAATTAGGGTAAGAGGGAACTACTCCAAGACAAGAAATTCATGATTCACCAAGGCATGACGTGGATGAATACACATCAACAAAAGTCATTGAGTGGGAAATGAGATATATCTTGGAAACATTGTTCCGTGTTGTTTTCTTTTGGTCTTGTTGAGCTTGAATTAGTCTTTTCACCATGTAGTAACATTTTTGACTTTGTTTTTTGCCTTATTTCTCTATGGTCTCACATTTCCAAATGTGTACTAGCTTGGGTTGTTATATGACAGTTTAGTTGTTGAGGAGGTAGATTTACTTTAGAGGACCAATTTTGATAGAATTTGGTGGTGTGGCATAATTGATAGGCCCTCTCTCCTTCCTTTGGTTGAGAACTTTAACCCCAACACTAAAATGTACCATTTTGCTTTTGGTGATCTAGCTATCACACATAGTGAATTACTGGGTTAGGGTTTGGTGGGACCCCTATCAGTTCTCCTCCTGACCTACATGAGTGCAAATGTCACTATTTGATTGGGATCCTTGGGGTTAACCATGAGGATAATGAGATGACCTCTAGATATGATGTAAAGTTTAGTTGTATCCACCTTTTTTCATGAGGGTGAATGATAGGGTGCCAGGTATCCCTTTTATGCAACCCAATCAGAGTGTTCTTATTTGTCTTGATCACTGGTTTATTGTTTCAAAATAGCATGGGGAATAGAGGATACAATGATTGTTCTTCTTCCTTCTAGATCTTGGCACAGTTCCTTCCTTTGACTGAGGAGGAGGTGTGCATTCCCACATGTCGATGCACATGAGGAGATGTCTTGTGGGAGACTTTAAGGGGGAGGTGGTCTGGCTACAAAGCATTGTGGGTGGCTTCACAAGTTCGATTACAGTAAGTCATTACATATATCTTGGTGTTTTTACTTTAAAATATCTATTGTATCTGATTTAGATAATATTTTGTTTACATTTGTCGACCTATGAGCACTTTTGGCTTCACAAACCTATCACTTTGAGAAGTCTAGAGGGTTATTTGTATGCTTCCCTCCCTACCTATCATCATTGAGATGGATGTAGTAGCAAAGCGAAGTATGAGAAGTGGAGGGATGAGCTGGAGATGATGATTGTTACAAAGGTATGCATAGCACTGTTCGGAAAATCCCCCGCTTAGGCCGAATAATCGGCCGAATATTCCTTTTTGGGGGTCTACCAAACCGATTATCAATAATCAGCGCTTGACCGATTAATCGGCCGATCGGGGGAATAACCGGCCGATTAATCGGCGATTTTCAAAATCAAATGCTAGTAATAATTTTTTTTTACATTATTTTTTCCTAATACTACTATTGATCATTACAATTACATTCTCTTCTTCCAATTTACATATTTGGTCTTCTGCTCATGTTTTCTCTATAAGTTTATAGTTAGTGTTTATTGAACTGATCCTTACTATTGACATTTTCTCTATAAGTTTATAGTTAGTCTATTACTTATAAATGTTTCTAATTACTTATCATTGTCATTATTATATGGTTAATATATAATTTACATATCTTTATGATTAATATTAAAAAAAATCAAAATCGATTAAAACCGAATATTCTCCCGCTTATACTCCCGCATACCGTATATACTCTATTCGGTACCCTCTCTGCCCGTACACCGATTACCGCTTTTCAGAACACTGATGCATAGTACTTCAACATTGTATTGTTTTGTGCATATGTACTTTAACTGACTCCAATTCATTGTTGTTCATATGTTTGATTCAGGACCTTCTCTTAGTTTTGAGGTAATGAGGCGGCCACATCATGTTCTTCCTACTTTGAGGAATTATATCTGGATGCTTGCTTGATCTAGTTCATGTAACCCTCTAAGAGTTTGTTGTATATGTGTGAGTGTGTTGCTCGTCAATATGGATGGTGGTTGGCAAATTCCTTTTGACCCTTTATTGGGTTTGGTCCCTCCCTAGTCTTAGAATATGTCAAGTTTCTCATGAGTTAATTTGGGGGTCAGCTGACCCATGATGAGCATCTTGAGTGGTACTATGGCCATGGTCAACCACTACTTTTCTCCAGAGAGGTGTACAATTACCTTTGACATCCTCCAATGGTAAGAATTTTAAACATTATTTGTCTTTCTTTGTCTTCACTATCTTAACATGCATTTTTTATAGATGATTGACTATGATTCTACCAAGGATCATGTTGATTATGAATATCAGTTTCATCTCCCACCTCCTCCTAAAGAAAATCGCTCTCTTGAGGCTCAACCTTCTCCTCCCTTTGAGCTTGTGGTCTTTGATGACTTCCTTGGGATGAGGCCTCACTGGGACATTGGTGTGGGAGGCTCGTGTCACCTTCAAGGTGACTTTGGCAGGACCTTGTCTTTCTAGGAGACTGAGGAATATGCATGCAACATACTGAAATCTAGGGTCTTCCCTACAATTTACCCAATTTTGACCTTTTCTTTGCATTCTAGTCCATTTGGACCTTTTCATAAATTTTCAATCCTTTTGAATCATTTTTGGACTCTATGTGCAATTTGAGCATTAATGATGGTGCAATTCCATTTTTACCCCCATTTATGATAATAAAGGGGTGTTTGCACAAATAACCCACTTAAGGTAATAATTAAGGACTAATAATGGAAAATGGAGTTTTATGAGAGATAATAAGTGGATAATGATAATTTGGAGCTCTTATATCTTTTTGGATAAGATATGAGCAAAAATATGTAATGTAATTAATTATGGGTGTAATTAACCTAATTTCCTTCTCTCTCCTAAAAAAATGATAATAATATATATAAATAGAATATTATGGTGAGTTTTTGCTCTTAAAGTTAATAATGGATAAATATCTCGAAATTCACTCATGTAATCCATTAAAAGAAGTCTTTTCATATAATTCATTCATTTTAATATATTAATATACACTTTAATGAGCAATGATTTATTTAGGGCCAACATATGTGTTAAATGCAAAACTAATTACATAGAATTGTAATATGCATCATTATCAGCCTATGGTTAAAATTTGGAGTTATTTGGAGTTGATTTGACCCTTCAAATTGATTTTAGAAGCTTTTAGTAAAGGGTGACCAAAGTATCTAATCGACATCATTGATTTCATTGATTTAATGCGTAACACCAAAGTCTGGAAATTTTTCTTCTATCACGTGCCCTTACACGCCATCCGACGGTCAGGATTTATCAGGACTTGATCCAACAGTGTCCACACTGTCTCCTACCTCCAGCCGTTCGGGCTGCCAGACCCCTTGGCTCCTCAGCTCGGTTCTCCCTCTACACAACACCGTTCCAGACGATTTCACTACCGTTGGCTTCGTCTCACATCACCGGTTCATGTGATCCCTTGATCGGCCATTATGGTGGCTTCTACAAGAAATTCCCAAGTCGCTTCTTCTCCCCCTCTCCGCCGGTCTTGCACATAGGGTGTAGACCCTTCCTCACGACTGTTTAAGGGTTGAGAAATGACCCTCAGGCTTCGAGCCTTCCTCCTCTCCCTCCAATTTCACCTCTCCTTACCCGAGACACCCCGACCTACTCCCTTTGGCATCTCCGATGATTTCTGTGGCTTCTCTCACCTCTGGCCTCCTCGGGCCGATTCATTGTGCAGTAACAAGCTACAACCTCTCCTCTTCATTTCCACTCTAATAGATTTCCTCACCTTTGCCTGAGTTGCCCAGTCCTATAGGGCCGCCTGCGAGCCACTGCCGGCGCCTATATTTTCGGCATTCAGGCCCTTCTCCGCCGTCACCAACGTTCAGTTTCGACTCTCCACCACCCTACAAAATCATGTATGTTGTCCATTTTGAGTTTCGTGGATTTGTTAGGTGTCTCCGCAATCCATCGCCTTCCCCTATTTCCGGCCAGATGTGGTATCCTTCTGTGGTGCTGAGGCACGCGAGGGTTGAGCATATGGTCAATGAGTTCGGGGGTCACCACAGACTAATACATGCGGTTTGGATCCCGACTTGCTAAGGCTTTTCTCAGTTGACCCTTCTTGTATCTCCTGCTGCTGCTCCTCCGCAACAATGGCTGCGGGAGTCAGTCCTTAAGGCTCATGAGCACTGCGAAACCCAAACCTGGGCTCGATGAGATCGTCGAGCGATGGGGACGTCAGTAATGTCCTTGGTTTGTATCGGTAGCTAGTGCTCCACGATCTGGGTTGTGGAGTCAAACTCCAGTAGAAGCGGGTCGCCATGGATGCGGGCTGGAGCATACCTAGTCCGACAATGACCAGGGTGCCCATTCCCTTGCAATCAGAGGATTTAATCCCTAGGGGCAATACAAACTATTCACGTTTGGTTTTGTTTTCTCACTGTAACGATTGAAATGAACATATGACATTGGTGACCCCATCATTTTAATTGATTTCATTTTATACGCAAGGGTATTTTAGTCATTTCAGCTACTATTTACATCGATTTACATTTTCATTTAAATTATTGTCACGCTATGGTTTTCTTGCATTCTGATTGGCCGATTTTACTTAATTCATAGTAAATCGATCCATGGTCAGAAAAATTCAAATAAATAGTCGTTGGAAAGGATTTTTCATGTAGAATCTGATTTTATGGTTCTGGAGTCCCAATTATGATTCATTTTTCGAAGTTTTCTTTGGATACCTATTTGATTATATTAAATGATCTAAAATGTGTATTTAATTCATTTTAACTCCAAATTGGGAACTAAAATATGTTTTCTTATTCAGGAGAATATGACTAATCTGTTAGACTAGGTTTTGAACCTTAAATCGTGGTTTTGAATATAAGTTCCAAAATTTAGGTTTTTCCTATGCTTTAAGCCTTATAAATACTAATACATGTGTAATGTTTAAAACTAGGGAAAACGGATATGGAACACTCTAATTGGTGAATGGATGTTGAATATGAATCGTCTAAAAGGTATGTGACCCCTATGTATGTCAAGCCTATCTCGTATGTGGATCCTATTTTGGTATGTGAAAACCTATTGGTGTATGCGATTCCTATTATATATGTGGAATGTATGTTTGTGAAATCTATGTGCAAACAATCCTAATCCTTGAGTTGGGTCTTGTCCAACCCTATCTTCATTATGTGCTATCCATGTTATCCTTCTAATTGCATTTATGGGCTCTTTACTTATTTTATGCTTCTAAGGCCATTGTGGCTCATTCATTTGAACTATGTGAATCTTGCTACCACTTAAGTTGGCTCATTTACTTGGAAATATTGTATATTGTTGTTGCCTTTATTGGCTCCTTTATTTCATGGGTTTTATTCCCAAATGCTATGATGCAAATGTTACCTTTATATTTTCACTACTGCCAAGTGAACTATTAAGCATGATGTATTTTAGGCCAAATGACAATGTAGTATACATGAGTACAGACCATCCATAGGGCACTGAGGTTTTAGTCCTCCTGTCGGGCACTGGGGTTTTAGTACCCCTGCCACTTTATAGGCACTGAGGTTTTAGTCCCCCTGCCACTTGGTGAGGTCCGGTAGGTGCCTCACCCTACATTGAGATGACTTTGTGTCTTAATATATTCATGCTATGTGATTATTATTGTGGTGATTGTTTATGGCAGTCTCCTCTCTCTTATTCATATACTTGTCTCATTTCTTTTAAAGCCTCTTAGTGTAGAAAATCTTTTATATTGCAATGCTTTAGATTATTGTCCCATTTCTCTTGATTAACACATATGTTTTTATCTTTCTCTTGCTGGATGACCCCAACCATCCAGGCTCGGATCAGAGTGCACATGGAAGCTTGGTGAACCTGCATAGGGCTAAGGAGATCTTACACATCTCGATAGCTTGGATTAGTTTCATAAAATTTTGTTATGTTGTTTGTGGAGACAAGTTGTGTTAGTTTAAGTCTTTCTCTACCTAGATCCTATGCTTGTATAAAGTTGTACTCCCATTTGGGAAATTTTTATAATGTACTCTTTATACATTTTGAATAAAGTCAAGTTTTTATTTCTTCTGCTGCCACACAATTGGTGTGTTTGTTTATCATGTTTAATAGTAGAGACTTGGTCTTTACAATGTAGGTGTGGTAGGGGGACTCATTAGCTTGAGTATCTCACCTAGATATGGGCAGATAACATTTAGATGGATCTATTGGCAATGGTGACTTATCTTCATATGTCCCAGTTTAGATCAGACCATATATCCTCAATACACTGGTATTGGAGCAGGTTCCTCTCATCATAGGGATGATTTTTTTTTCATGAAGGTGCCTTCTAGTAGCTCTTCCTTGGGTCAGTTGTGGTCCACCAATGGTATTCGTTCTGACAAGGGTGAGGAGTGTCATTTTTCTAGGTCTTCTTCCACTGATTATCAACCTTTTGCCAAGTGTTTTATGGGGTGGCTAAAGAAGAAATTTAAGAGTTAGCATCTGTCTTAACATTTATATCTCATGATGGTGTTTCCTTTTCTGCAAGAAAAATCATACTTTAGCCAAGTAATTTGTGTTTTCATGGCACTTTTTCAATTTTAAAAATAGAAGTCTAAGTTCAGGTTGAATTAGATTGTGTGATTTTTTTATCTTTGATTTGGAATTGAAATTCAAGATTTTTATCTTTGAAAGATCATTGTATACTTAGAGGATTGCCTCAATCTACTAGATAAGAACAGTGGATTGTAGCAATCCACCGATCTATGGGACACATATTTCATATGTCTCGGGATGTGTATCTACAATGAAAATTGATTAGATGCTTGTGACAGATTGTGCTGTTCTACTGGGAAATAGGACAAGGAGTCCAATTGTCTCTAGAAGATGGATATGTCTTGTCTGGATCCTATAAATAAGGCTACATGTTATCATCTTTTTTACATGTCTTGACTTTCACGGCCTAAGGAGATGAAAAAGAGGAAGATATGTGAAATCCCACTTCTTCGACATCCTCACATTAATCTCTCTATGTTGGGTTGTTGGAAAAGAGATCTCTCCAAGACTAAGGAAGTCAAATTGGAAAGCTTCTGTGTGACATGTCATCTTCATCATTTGACTTCCTTTTTGTGAGAGCATTGATGCCAGTGATGATTCATTTATGAGGTCCTTTAAGTCATTACTTCTATTTTTGATACATTGTTTTGACTTCCACCTTAGAAGATGAGGCCAAGATTACCCACCCTCCTCTTCATGACCACTAACCTTCTGTACTGAAGAAGTTGAGCAAGATGGTTGAGCTGGGGAGTCTCCTAAGCCTGAAGAATTTGCAAGTTGCTCGATGGTTGACTGAAGATGGTCAGTTCATTTAGATGGAATCTATGTGAGGGTTGTTTAAGAGAAAAGTGTGGTATGGTGTCGACTCTCTTGACATGTCCCAATTGTGAGCCTATATTGATCATATTGGCAGAGTTGTTCTTCGAAGAGACCATTAGGAAAGTGACATATGCTATTGTTGGGGTTGTGGTTTCTCTTTGGAGGAAGGAGGCCGTCATACCTTTGAAACTGGTTGAATTGTACAAGTGCTTAGAATGAGGACCAACTTATTGTGAAGATGAAGGGACCCTCTAAAATTATGTATATTTATCTGGAAAGCGTACTGGCCCTGATAGATAGATAGATAGAGACTTAAAAGCATCACTATAGCACAATGAAGGATTTTCTATCGAAGTAGATCTAGGTTGGTGTGAGCCCCTTCTTCTATGTGGGGATCTAGCTCAGTGGCTTACATGTTTGAAGTTTGTGACATGTGTTGGAATGGATGAAGTTTCATCTTCAAAACTTAGACTATGGAGTTGACATGCATGGATTATAGTGGTTGATCATCTTACCATGCCTAAAGGGTTGTATCACAAATTACCATGTGTTTCATCAACAATGTGTATCAAGTTGAACCATTTCCCTCTTTTTTCAAGAGTTTGACAATGGATTCCTAAAAATTTCATGAGAAGGTGGAGCATATGTGGATGAATTTGAAGATTCTGATTCATGATTCTTTCCCTATAGGCTAAGATTTCTCTCCTATTTTTTTGAGTGACTAGTATAGATGCCTTTAGTAATAATAACCTATGCTTCTTCTGGAGAACCCCAATGATATCTTTTTTCTTATATATATGTTTTTTTTTCTATTTTCTTCTTTTCTTATGTATTGTCATGAGGGTCTATTTTTTGTACTAAATTCATTTTGGGATAAAGGTTTTTGTTCATGAGATGTGGCACTAACTATCAATACTCCTTCCATGATGTTTAAAAATGTGTTTCTTGACTTAGGCCCTTGAGGACCATATTAGTTTGAGTTCCTTTTTGACTAGTAAGCTAGTCAGGATCAATCCAGACATGTTTTCTATGTGTTTTAATACACCAAGGATGGTTATAGATATTTCTTGCATATGTCAGGATCACCTCCTTCTCATCCATTTTCCTTAATGAATCCATTAGGTTGAAATTTCAAGCCTTTTTAAGCTACTTCCTGTCTCGACCTCCTAGTAGTGGGTGCTACCTCCCTCTGAATGTTTGCGTCCCATTCTTATATGAGAGGGACCCTCATTCTAGGAGAGGAGATGGAAAATCTTTATTGCACTTGGGAGTCTTGCTAAGTGCTTAAGTCATGTCATATAGTGGTGTATCAGCAGAAACTCCTAACCTAGCTGGGCCAAGGCACCAGGTGTTAGAAACACCCATGTAGGCTCACTACCAACATACTTTAGTGTAGTTATCCACCACAAGCACATGTCTTCTTATTAAAGGGATTTTGGGATTATATCTTGTGTGCTGCCCACTTGTTGTGGGTCCTTCGGTTGAAGCTATTGATTAGACATTAATGCTTAGGGCCTTAGTATGATTCCAAGAGGAATGAATGGGGTTTTCCTAGAGAAGTTTACCCACCCCATTTCTTGTGGGTTAGTCTCTGTGGAGTTTGGTCTCACCTCTTTTCAAGAGATGAGATGAGGATAACCACAATGCGTTTCAACTTTTCTTTTTCCTTGCGGTCCTTTCCTTTTAGGTTGACCCCAATAGATGTTAGTGATACAATATATACATGGGTATAGGTGTCGGGATGTTGATTGTGAGGATTGGATTTAACTTTCCACCTAGGACTCATAGCTTCTTCCATCCTTATGTGATGTTGATTACGAAGCTTCACGTTGCCTTTTGCCACAATGATGAACATTTTGGGTGCATTTTTTTTAAAACTAACTACCTATTATATTAAGAATTGGAATAAAATAGACAAGGTTCATAATAGGTATGGGGATAGAACACCTAATAGAGCCACTATACAGATTGCCTTCCAAACCCAACTTGGCAACAAAAAATGCAAACTCGTTACAAGACCTATTAACAATAGGAAATACAATGAAATAAAAAAATATAGCTAGAGATGAATGTTATCTATAACCATACCGAGATGGTCTGTCCTACTATATGGATGCTTCACGACCAAGATCAACACATGTGAGTCAGTCTTGAATTGGACTTGATCGTAGTTTTGATCTTTGGCATTTTGTATGCGAGCAAAGAGTGTAAAAGCTTCTCCTAATTCTATTGAGAAAGTGATCCATAGTCTTTCTGCGATGACTTCTCATGTGTCGCAATCAGGTCCATGAAGGATTCCGCCAACACCTATCCAGATATTCCCCCCATAAAGACATCAGAATCAAATTTATGAAGTCCCCTCTCTGGCGGTGCCCATATAGTGTCCCCCTTCTCATCACTCTAATTCAAACACTTGTACCAACCTGGTTGGTAGAATGGTAGTCAGCTATTAAACTGGAGTGGTGTCTGATGAAGGCATGATTGTCAACCCCATGTCCATTATATATGACAATATTCCTCCATGACCACAGTCCCCACATAGTTTCCATGGCACCCTCAACATCCTCCTTAGGAATCTTGTCTGAGAAGAGCAGCGGTAGCTCTCCTAGAGTGTTCACCTACACTATCATTACTATATTATGTGTGAGTAATGATGCCCAAATCTTTCTTGCCTCTTGAGGAAAATAGTTTCTTTATCAACCTTGTAGATTGGGTATATGTGACAGTGATGGTCATGAAGTCTCCCCACATTTTCCAAGCTTCTCATACATGCTCCCTAGAAAAAGTGTGAGAGTTTTGGGGGCCACCCACACTTCCATATGAATATCTATACCTTATTATTAACAAACTTGTGGTTTGTAACGAAATCAATTTTCTTAAGATGACTAACCTAGTAGGTTGACTACATGGTGAAGATACCGCCACCAAAGGGGGTATTTATCAGACTTCTACTGCTAAGATGTGTATTTTTAATTGCCAGGCATATCGTGGCTTGGAACAATAGGTGAGGATAGTGTTGTCCCATGAGGTGATAGATTCATCAAACATGGCACTCATTAGTATGAGGAGTCTGTTGAGTCAGGACTAAAATCAACCAAATCACTTGTGCTTTTGTAAATCCATTTATCATTCTAGATATTAATGTTTGATCCATCCCCCACATGCCAACTTAGTCCTTAAAGGATTCTTTGTTTAGCCCGCCATAGACTCCTCCATGTGAATCTGGGATTGAAACTTCTTTGTGGACTATAAAATAGACGTCCTCAAAAAATATTTGGCACTTAGCACCTATAAGCAAGTGAATTCGTCTTAGTAAGGTTCTGCCAATTTTTTTTGCCAAGCGGCCATGATTGAAGCATGCATGTCCTAAAAACCAAACCTCCTGACTTTTTTGGCCTACAAAGGTTTACCCAACACTGTGAAGAATCCTCTGATTCTTTTGATCTTCATCAAAATCTTGCAATGTTGCTTTAGATCTCATCCAGAGTAGATGATGGAATTTGAAAATGCTCATTATATATTAGGGTATGGCTTGATCAATTTCCTTGATTAGAAACTCTTTCATAGCTTTGATAGAATTTTGTATTTCCACCCTATAGGTTTCTTCCAGGCTCTTTCCTTTACAAAATTGAAGACATATGTTTTGGACCTACCAATAGCCATTGGCAGCCCAATTTTTTTTGCATGCCTATCAAATTCATGTACATGAAGGTGTTGCTTCAGTTCCTATCTGGTGTTGAAAGGTACCCCTTTACTAAGGGCAACCCCAAACTTGTCATAGTTAATTTTCTGGCATGATGCCTATTCATATTGGTTAATTACATTAGCTACAACCATGCATTCTTGACAAGTTGCTTCTGTGAAAAGGATATATCATATGTGAAAAAGAGGTGATAAATGCACATGACATATCTACTAAGTTTTAATCCGTGCAAAAAATTATTTTCAGCATCATGAATAATGGAAGTAGAGAAAGTTTCTACACATAAAATAAAGAGATAAGGAGAGAGAGGTTCACCCTATCACATGTCATGGGAGGGTATGATCTTCCTAGATCAGTCTCCATTGATGAAAAAGGTATAGTTAATAGATGAAACACACTCAAAGAATTTTTTTCCTACACCCTTCACCAAAACCCAACTTCTCTTGTACATAATACGGAAAGTTCCATTCAAATGTATCATATACTTTTGATATATCCAACTTTAGAGCCATATTGCCTTTTTAGTTTTTCGTTCTAGTTTCATTTTTGAAAAATCCCAAATACAATAAGGGTATTATCACTTATCATTCTTATAGTAATAAAGATAATTTGATTCACAAAATAATTTTTCCCATCATGGATATGATTCTATTGGCCAAAATTTTGGAGGCAGTATTATAGACCACATTACATAGACCTATGCACTGAAATTTCACTTGCTCTTTCAATTTTGCAATTTTGGGATAAGAACAACTAGAGTAGAATTTATCTCTTCACTGCTTCTATTTCCTTTCCATAAGCCTTTTATATAGTTTGACACATATTTACCCACCCTTTCATTACTATTTGTTGTTGATAAAAGTAGGTTCATTTGCTTAGACAAAGTGATTTCATCATCAGTAATGTCCTTCTCAAGGATTTGGTCCATAGAAAAATCCACCTTAGACTAAATGCCAATTGTTGCCTCTTAAAAACCTAATGGGTCACTTGAGGTGAAAAGATTTTGGAAAAATCCCTCCACAACAGTTGTAATGTCTTCATCATCATATACACACACTCCATGTTTATCCTTCAGACCATCAATAGTATTTGTCTTCCTTCTTTTTGATGCTTTTTGACGGAAATATTATGTATTTTTGTCACCCTCTTTCATTTCATCAATCCTTGCATGTGATACCAGTAAGCATCCTCATGCTAATACCAATAATCCAACTGCCTTAAAATTCTATACATTTTTGAAGCACAAGATTATCAGATTATTTTCTTTGTTCATCTAATAGTAAGTCTTGTATTTCTTGAATTTTTTTCTTAATGTTTCCAAATTTTCTTAAATCCCAGGCCTTCAACTTTATCCCACACCCTTTCAGTTTGGATGTTAAATTTTCCCTAGCCTCCTTAGTCCAGAAATTTGAGACAGTCTCCCTGCACGACACCTCAATCAACCACATAGGTTCAAAATGAAAGTCTTTCTCTCTATTCCTTCTTTGTATATCTATAATCTACTGAGATCACAATAGGGATATGGTTTAATTTATACAGAGGTAGGTGAAAGTACTTACAATATGTGAACAACTTTCTCCATTCAAAGGTAGCCAAGGCTCTACCAATCATTTCCTTGACCAAAGTCTCTATCATGAGTCCCCGCTCCCATGTGAATTGACTTCCTAAAAGTTCAAAATCTATTAAAGCACAATCATGACTTCCCTAAAGTCTTGCATCCATCTTTTAGGATTTGGAGGTCCATTCAGCTTTTCCTCATTTGAAATGATTTCATTGAAGTCCCCAAGGAAAATGACTAGCAAGTAGTTGGATTTTGGTTTTCTCATGAGATCCCAAGTTTTGCATGTTTTCTACTATTCCTACCACCCATAAATACCCATCACTCTCCTTTGCAGCCCCCCTTTCTTTAGTAACTAGGCATGCAACATGGTGTTGAGAAAACTTAGGATGTCCACCTCTACCTCCCTCCACCAAACACCCATGACACCACATCTCCCTATACTAGAGAGACATAAACCATTAACACAACCACATTTTATTTAGCAGATCCTATGTTAAGGACTTATTTTTAGGTTGGTGAACCATTGGCGCCTCAGGATTACAACCATCCTCTTCTGTCCTAGGCACTAGATGTTGTCAAATAGGGATGACAAAGAAGGCAGTGGAAACAAATTTTTTTGTCCCTATTCCTTGATCAAGGAATTGGTCAACAACGATGTATCTAGTAAAGGGGTTAGCAAGAGTTATACCTGATCATGGAACAAGTCCAGCAATTACTCTTTCTTGGTGATGTGAACACTTCACAAGACGCACATGAAGAACTGGTGACAACCTCCTGGTGCAGCACCACAGATGGCAGTGGTTGTTTTCCTCCTAGTGGGTTGGCAATGGTCCCCACGCCTCTACGTAGTCCATGTAGACCACCGAGAACTCCTTGTTGCACTACCAGAGTCAACATGAAGGAGTTATGTCTTCTAACGTCAACATTCTAGTGTTGATTTTCTCTCCCTTGTTGTTTCTCCCTTGCTATATCTCCCTTTTATAGTATGATTTGATCGGGCTCTCTAATTGCCACAACTATGAGAGGACAACAATTGTTAGATCTTATTGTTCTAAAAACCTCAACTACCCCTCTATTCATATGACAGTCAAGGTCAGGGTTTCTAGATCAACTACAAGTTAAAGAGATGGAATTTTATGAATTTTCTAGAAGTTACTAACCACAAACCAATAGGTTCACTTATGAACTGGTCGGTTCATATGTGAAATGGTTGGTTCAACACTTGAACTGGTCAATTCAGATGTGAATTGGTTGATTCAACACTTGCGTCGATTGGCTCACTATATTTCCTATTCACATACATATTGACTTTCAATGTGATGATTATTGCACAACATGACGTCAACATCAATCATTGATCCTGTCATACTGATCACTGAACCAGGTGATTCACAATCTAAAATGGTTGTTTCAAACTCTGAAATGGTCATTTCAATTTTGAGCTGGGTGGTTCAAATTCCAGTTCAGGCAATTTTAGCCAATTTTTTTTAAATTAAATACCTAACCACGTTAGTAAATAAGTTAAACCATATTCATGAGTAAACTCTTTATCTAGGCGCATCCTATGTGTGTGACCCTATAGGTCCCATATTATGTTGGCAGTGAATGTCCATAACCAAACTATGATATCACAAGCAATGAGTAGTACCAAGCAACACATCATTGCTGTCCAAGTAATTGGAAAGTTGGAGAACAACTTCAACATACAATATGTGATCAGTGTTAGAATGATCATATAGTTCCTTTTTCTCAAATATCTGGATAGAACTTGAGGCGTGGAATTGTCATCCTCTCAACATTCAATCCATGTCTCTTGAACTAGAGCGTACTGTCTGAGGTGCATGTGAGCTCACATATCACATATTGAGTCACACGAGTATGGCCATATGTTTCTCAGTCTCTCTTATCAAGTGGCTTGGATATCAATCTCCCATAGGAGGGACAAATCCCATCTACACCACCTCACACTCAATCCCCATGTGTTGCAACATACTTGAGCATCACCTCTATGGAAACACTTATTCAAAGTCACATTGGGTGGTCTCAAAATACATTGAACGACATGTGACGAGTGTAGTAACTTCAGGTCTAAGAATCATAATCACCACTATCACTATGAGAGTGATTCTGACTACCATTCCATGATCTCCATGTATCACTTTCAATGTGGGTCTTTCTCATACACTATTTTCTAACATGTGCCTATGTGTTTGGTTTGATATCACATATCATGACTGATGAGATTCTTCCATCAACCAACACACACTCTAGTCTTATGTATTATTGTTGTCTTTAGGCTTTCACAGTTGTATCCGACTAGGGAAAAAATAAGAATGTATGTACTCTTATCATACATATGATCTCATTGTTCAAGTCCCCAACCTGAAGACATATGTCATCAAGAAACATCATTCTTGAGACATCTACCATGTTTGTGTCACCATATCATGATTAAGAAACACATAATAGACATAATTACCTTTATAATTATCAAATCATGTATCTAATACCCCATTACAATCATAGTATGATTGGCTCTCTAGGCATACATACCAACACTAGGTTCTACTTTGATCTTTCTACTTTAGGGTGCAAGATGGACGTGGTTGGGTATGTAAGTAGATTGTAGGTGATTTTAGAGGGGCGAGAGATTTTGGATCCCTTACAAGTCTCTTTGCCAAAGGCTTGCTTGTCATAGCTTGATCATTAGCAGTAGTAGCATTTGACAAGGCTGGAGTTCATGTGATAAAGAAGTATGTTACCATCCATGTCCTTCATGCACATGTGTTCTTAGTTATATGTGCCATGTTTTGATGTAAGTCCAGTCTCATATAGAATTAAACTTGCCCCTATAATTAGCATTCTGGATATTGCACAACACGAGGTCATCTTTCTAGAAACTATGGGATCAAACCCTCTTGTTGAATGTTCAAGCAATTCTTGCTTGGTAAAACTATGCACATGATGTAGATCTCTTTTCCAACGTTCTTTAAGGGTGTTCAGGCCGAACATTCTATCTTGAAGCACTATTGCCTCTAGAACATCTGCTTCTCGTAACATGCTAAGTGAAGGGACTCGACTGGCAAAGCACTTCTATTCCATATACTAGAGAATACAACATGTATCCTATGGAAGTCCTGATAGAACTGTGGTAGGCCCATAAGGCCATTAGGAGATGTTCATGCTAGTTATCATGAGATTTGATTGTCTGCTTCATAATCTTTATCAAATTAATGTTGGAAGTCTCTATGGATCCATTCATCTAATGCCAATAAGGTTATGTTTTATGGTGTTTGATCCCCAAAGATATTAGCTACTCTTTGACAATTTTGGCGATGAAGTTTGTATCGTTGTCGGAGATGATCCCATGTAGTATCTCATGCATGCTTATGATGTTGTTCTTGATGAACTAGAGGATTGACTTGTTAAGCTGATGTGTTGGTGATGGAAACTACTTCTACCCATTTGGTAAAGTAATGAATCACAAACAAAATGAAGCAATTCCGATTCGACGCCTTAGGATGTATATTCCCGATCATTTTGATTCCACAATATGAAATGGTCAAGGCATGACCATGACGTACAGTTGATTTTTATGTGAATAAATGTAATCAAAATAGATTTGACAATCCCAACAGTTGTGGACATATTGACAATAGTTTGTTTCTAAGGTTTTCCAGTGGTACCCCAAGAGATGGATTTTCTATAGCATGATTCAGCTTATATGCATGTCACACATCCTGCATGGACCTCCTTCATGAGAGTTTCTACCTCCTTTTTGAGACACTAGAGAAGCATTTGATTGTAGAATCTTTGATATAGTTGTTATGTCCAAATGACATATTGTGATGCCTATTATTTGAGTTTCTCTTGCTTTCTTTGGGATAGGATTTTAGGAATGGTTTGACTTTATAGATATGTCTTGATATTTTGAAACCATTCCTTTTCTTCATCATTAGGTTTGTAATCGATAACCATGCAATAGGTAGACTAGAAGAGTGTCTTTTTTCTTGAAAGTGAAGGTCTGGTCTCCCTGGATCTCAATCCAAGAATAAAGGGTCCCCAAATCATCAACAAATGCATTGTGATCTTTTTGATAAAGTGAAATGTGATGTGCTCAAAGTCTTGATCCAGAGAGCACACATGTTCCTAATATGGAACCAAGATCTGATGGTGCATTTTCTAGTTGTTCCAGACTTGAGATATCACACAAAGGGAATCATTGTAGACTTGTAGGTGACGTGTCCTTTGTTTCTTGTTGAGATGGAGTTTGAAGATGTAAGATTCATACTCAGCCACATTGTTAGTGGCATTGAACTCCAACCTCCTTACTACTTGTAGTTGCTTTCCTTGGGGGTACTAAAGGACTACACCTATTCCAACTCCTTTTTAATTAAAAAATTCGTCGAAGAATATGGTCCACATTTTTGGGGATGGAAGAACCACTGAGTTCGTGTGTAGTAATCATTCATATGTATTTGTATGAGAACTCGTATACATATCTTTCTTCTTATGGGAGTTGGGAATCAATAGTTGATCAGCCAGAGCTTGTGCCTGAACAACTTTCATTGGTTGAAAGATAGTTTGACAAAATTACTTGTCACTTGGAAAATCATTTGGTTAGAATAGGGTGATTGCACAAATAGTAGAGAGGGTCATGCTTGGTGATTATCTACAGAGGGTACATCATCAAATAGTGGTGCAAATTCCTCATTGCATGGATCAAGTCCAGATGATATTTCTCAATTATATTGTAATGAGTCTTGGTATCATTGAATTTCTTGGAAAGGTATTAGACAACATACTTCCATCGATTGTTGCCTGACTCAACAAACCTCCAATCAACATTTTTTGTATGATATGTGAAGTATGAAAGGGTATCTTGGCATGATTGGGATCAACATAAGGGGATTTTCAAGGTAATTTATAAGCTATTGAAGAGCTCCTAAACATTTCTAGTTCCACCATGAGTCAAGGTACTTATTCAATAGCTTATAAATGGTCTCACATATAGGTGTGATCTTGGCAATGAAGCAATTTATGTGTTGAAGATGACCAGGTAGATTTCATATCTCCTTCTCTATTTTGAGGAAGGTCATTTCCATGATATCTCAAGCTTTCTCAAAATTGACTTTGGTTCCTCTCAGATTACAATGTACCCAAGTTACTTGATGTAACCCAAAGGTATATTTAACATGATTTAGGATGATGGTGAATCATTGTAATCATTTTAAAAACTTCTTGATATTGGTGATGTGGTCTTTTGGAAGATTTAGCAATCATATCATCTATGTAAGCATCCACCTCCTTGTGCATCATGTCATGAAAATTGTCACCATTTCCCTTTGGTATATGGCTTTGGGTTCTTTTGACCAAACAACTTTACATAATAGTAGAATATTACCTATTTTGTGATGAAGGATGTCTTCTATTTATCTTCATTGATCATCTTGATTTGGTCGTAGCTGACGAAACTTTACATGAAACTGAGTAGAGCATGGGTGGATATGTCGTCAACGAGTACATTTATGAGTGGAATAGGAAAGTAAACTTTTGGAGATTCTTTATTGAGGTTGTGATTTTCCATGCACATTCGTATCTTATCATTCTTCCTTGGTATTGATACAATGTAGCAAATCCATGTAGGATAGTTGATTGGTTCTAAGAGACCTACATTATACTACATTTGAACTTCCTCCACAATATTGAGGATCCATTCTGACCTTAGCCTCCTAGCCTTCTACTTGATAGGAAGAACGTCGGGGATGATAGGCAATCGATGTACCATGATCGTCTTGTCCAATCTAGGTATGTCAGAGTATCTCCATGCAAACACATCAATGTATTGTCATAGAATCTCTATCAACAGGTGATATAATGGGGTACATGCACCCATATTTTGATTGTGTGTTTCTTGGGGCCTAAATTAAGATTTATTATCTCTGTCTCACATTCGATATCAAAAGGTTGATGCTCCTTTATCATATAATTGGATATAGGGAAATCTTTGAACTCAACATCTTTTTCATTATAGATCTTCACTAGTCCAATGAAATAGCTAGCAAACTCATGGAGAGCATGATCATCTTCAGTTATTTTTGGGTTTTTTGAGCTTTGTATTTTCTTAGTATTTTGTGGATTTTGCAATTTTTATTATTTTAATGTGGTGATCATGGATGTGGTAGAGCATGAATAAATACCCACCTTATGAACTCTACCACATTAGGGTGTCGTTCGCCTAATATTCTTTTTTTAGGGTGTGAGGCGACCTGGTCCTTACGGTGTTGGAGTCTTCTACACACCGGTTCTAGACATACTAATCATTCATGACATGACAAATGAGGATTTGTGAGTCTTCCATAGCCTTTGTATCAAAGATTATGTTGACACCCCATCCCTCAATCATGTCAATAGGTATCATCATAGTCTTCCCATGTAATGGCATAGTCTTCCAGTATAACTTTAGAACTTGTTGCTTCAGAGTCATCTTATACAAGTTAGTCGGGGAAAATCCAAAGATAATCATAGTCGGCCTGCATCGGAGGCACCTCCATCCCTTTAGGTTTTGGATCTATGATTTTTGCATTTCCAACAAGATCATTGTTGTGATTGATACTTTCTAAAGCATTCAGGTGCTTTGGATACAGTTTGTTGAGTACATGAGTAAGCATGTGCTTGATTGCTTCCTCACTTGGAGGGAAGATCTTGTCATCAAACTATTTCTTGTTCTGGGTGGTCTGAACATCATTAATTTACTTAGCAATGAGAGTGATCTCCCTGATGTTGGCTACATTCTCGGGGTAGTCGTCCTAGTCATTGTCGGCAACCTCTGGCATGAGGAAGGTATCATCACGGGGGTGGAGGCCTTGGCATTGCTAGCATCTTCTTCTATTATATATATAGTGCAGGGAAAGTACAGATAAGGACCCTTACACTCAGGCTAAGGCCCGTTTTTTATAAGTCAGGAGGTCTTTTATATAACCTTCCCTCCTCTTGCAGGGATAAAGTTTAAAAGTCTTACATTATTGCCATGAAAATTAAATTTGGTAGAACTTCTAGCATTACCTGGAGGAAAGGGGAGGGGATGATCCACAAGGTTGAGTGGAGGATCTTTATAACTAAGATCCCCCTAATAATTTTTAAGGTGGTGTTTTTCTAAGGTATCAAGCAACAAGATCTTGTCCATGTTCACCTGCATGATCCGCACATCCTCTAGTGTTTCCAGTCCTTCACAATAGTAGAAGTCCAAGGCATCGGTCTTGGAAAGCACTCTAGTCTACCTTCAATAGCTTCAGTAGCTCCAATGCTATCTGACTCAATAATGCAATTTCTAAACTTCAATTTCGGTATCATCTTCATGGATATCCCAATGGATCTTGTTTCAGATTCTACAATAGAACAAACCCAGACCGAGCATGCAACTCCTTCAAGCCATTCCCCGTGATAGCTAAGAATGATTGTAGCAATTGTTGCTTGACCATATTTCACTGTCGCATCTATCAACACAAGACCCCGACCTTCCTATAGGTTCGTCCAACTAGTGTCTTTCTCCTGATCTTGGGTAGTTTGAATCCCTTATTGATTCCATGCGTTGATGGTTTTATGATGGATAGATAGAAATCCCATAACCTGCAAATGTGCACTAGTGTTGAGTTTTTCAAACATCAGGTGAATTCTGGCATTCCAGATGGTCCAGTAGACCAAATCAAACTTTTCTCTATGTTCTTGTTTCTTTTTCATATTGAGTTGTGTCCACTGTGTCATGTTTTAGACATGTGGAGTGTTGCTTTCCCCCAAGAGCTTAATCTCATGCCAAACTGCCTTTGCCTATGGACATTCTCACAGCTTGTGCAGTGTGCTCTCCACCATGCCCTGGAATATCGGGCACGAATCATCATCTATGAATTTACTTTCCCACCTCCATCTATTTGTCATAATAGCTTCATGTATGGCAAGCCACATGAACACCCTCACCTTGTTTGGAACCCGCAGGGTCTAGATCAACTTCCACAAAGCCACATGAACACCCTCACCCTGTTTGGAACCTATAGGGTCTAGATTGACTTCCACATACCTTCCATATGATTCTCCTCCTATGCATGTAGGATTTCATAGGCTGATCTAGATGTATATTGCACCCTCTTATCATGTTTCCAACTCCATCTGTCTCCTATGTTGTTGTTTTACACTGTCGGCAATTTGAGGATCACATCCTTACAGTCGTTAGCCATACAGCTGCTAAGGAAGTCGCTATCCCAATTGGCTTCTGTATCTACTAGACACATGACTTTCATGTCCATAAGGTCTTCATTCACATGTTGTATTGTCCTATCAACGAGTTTGACTTATCCCGACACCCATTCGTCTAGCCACACTTGTGTATCCTCTCCATTAATGACTATTCTAATGCAATTTTCTGTTATGAAGCTCAACCCTTTTTAAGTTGCCTTCTAGAAAGGAGTGACACGAAACCCAAATTATCCTTTGTAGCTTTTGTATTTATTCTTTATTCCCTCCTTCCATATTCTCTCATTCATCATCTCCTAGGTTGTTTTGCATAGAACCACCTTATTCCAATATGCCATGGATTTTATGCCTAAACCTCTTTTCTCCATACTCATCGTTACTTTTTTCCATGCAACCAAAGACATTTGTCTCTGTTGGTGTCCAAAAACCATATGAAATTCTGAATGATCTCATCTATCTTCTTGCAAATACTACTTGAAATGATAGTTTTCTACATAGTATAGGTTGGAAGAGTTGTAAGCATTGATTTAACAAGACAGATCCTTCCTGCCAAAGAAAGTGTTTTATCTGCCCATCCATTGATTCTTTACTCCATATTGTTTACTAGGTGCTCATAAGTGGTCCTCTTGATTCTGTTATGGAGTATAGGTACCCCCGAATATCACCCCAGGTTTGCCGTCTCTTCAATACCGCTAGCTGAACATATGTTGACTCTAGTTTGATGATTCACGGAGCTGAAAAGAAGATCTGAGTTATCTCTATAGATATCATCTGACATGAAGCCTCCTCAAAAAGTAAGAAGCATTCCTTTATCATATTTATTTTGGTCCAAAGATGCATTTGCAAAGATGACAATGTCATCAACAAAGCTGATGTGGGAAACTATAAGGCCTTGCTGTAACATTTTTAATGGGATTCATCTCCTATCCCCAACATATTAGCAATTACTTGTGTCAATTTTTGCATGCACATAACAAATAGGTATGGTGACAAGGGATCTTATTGCCTGATCCCTAAAGATGTTTTGAAACTAGGAAACATTCCCCATTCTAAATTATGTTGGTGGATCCTGGGGATAAAGAATTCATGTGATACTTTTTGGCATTCTCTGGCCATCTTACTTTTGTGAGGGTGTCTTCAATAAACTCCTACAACATTCGATCACATGCTTTAGATAAATCTACCATTACCGCCATTCGAGGTGTGGCCTTCTTCCTTCTCATATTATCTCATTATTGCCTACACACAGATTATGTTATCCGCAATATTCATACCAGGTACAAAGTGGGTTGGGTAGGGGATATCCACTGGGGAATATGTTTTTTGACCCAATCGACTTCAACTTTGGACACCAGCTTCAGATAGGCATTTTTCAACAAGATGGATCTAAATTTGTTGCAGTTGATAGGTTGTTTTACCTTTGGTATTAACACAATGGTTGAGCTACCCATACCTTGAGTCATCACTCTTCATCTAGTTGAATGTGTCAATCCTCGTGCCTTAGGTCTTGAGTCAGCAACAAATGTTTGAGGTAACCCCTTTGGGTCGTGTCCCTTATAGTGGACTACAAAATTGCAAGCTTCCAACTCAGTGTCCACCTGGTGACCTGAGTTCATGTGGAGGATGGACCAATGAATCCTAGACCCAATCTCTTCGATCTTGGATGTATCTAGATAATCTTTATACAATTACACATAGATCTCAATCCCCAATTTGGGCAAATATGCATTTCCCACATGAAAAACATGGGAACTTAATGGAGATATTAAAATTTTCCTCATGGTGGAACCTAGATCATGTTGGTGATGTGTAGCATCTCGAAGTGAAATTGAAGATCATCTTCTTTGATGCAAGCTATGGTTCTAGGTTATCGACATGAACAATGATGAAATCATGTCCTAGTTGATACTTTAGTTTTTGATACAATGATGAGGGAACCACCCTCTTATGATGAATCCATGGCCTTTCCATGAGGAGGTTGAAGGAAGGACTCAACTCCATGACCAAGAATGAAATTGCAAAAGTATCTGTCCCAATTTGTGGCTCAAGAGTAATTTTTCCCAAGGCATCTTTTATTATTCCATAAAGTAGTTGCTTTCGTAATCATAGGATGTAGGTAAAATAGATCCTTTGCTAGGATGAGGAGTGTCTTTAAGGGACACACATTGAGGGAGACACCATTTTCGAAAAAGAATGAAGGCATCTTGAAGCTATTATATATCGTTTTGATTAGCAAATGCATGTTGTGACTTCCTTCAGTAGGTATCTCATCTTCAAAGAATGATATTAAGTTTGGGGTCATAGTTAGCCTGATGATAGTTGTGAGAGATATTTAGAGAAATAAGCCCCATCCAGAGTCTTCATGATTGTCTCATGGTGTGTGAGGGAATTTGCATCACATTATTCAGTGAAACTTCTCCTTCATGTTCATCTAGGAACTATAATATATATGAGCTTTCTGGATCAATACCCTATAGAGATTAGACGTCAGTGGTACCTTGTTCATATCACTAGTTGGAATGAATCATTTTGACACCTTTTTTGTTCTAGTAGGGACTCCTACATAGATGGATACCTTCTCCTTACCCTTGTTTAGGGGCAAGTGTACTTATGGTGGAATGGGGTGTTGGTCTTTGTCCGATGTAATTTTTTTGTTACAACTGTTTGTATCACTACCATGGGGTGGGGAGTCATTGTATGTTGGGATTTTCTTGAAACTAGTTCCTCAGGGCCCCAAATCTTGTGTACTTTTGGCCCTCTCCAAGCTCTTAGTATGCTGATTAGTTGTACTTTCTACACCTACAAAGCTTTTAGTATGTTGATGAATTGTACTTTCTATTCTAGGAGAGATCCTTGTATGTTGACTGAGTTCCTTGTACATACTGGTATCACTAGATTATTGTCTTAGACCAAAGCAATAATCCAAGTGCTCTGAGTCTAGTTCTTGATGGCTTGTTCTAAAGGAAGAATGATCCCGTGTGTTGGATCTTCTGGTAATGTGATGGAAACCACTATGTTGGAAGATGAAGGAATTTCCTTTGATGCTACTATGCTGAACTCACTGGATTCTATGAAATCATGTAATACGTGCTTTAATGTGATTTAAGAATCCATCTTGTACCCTTTACCCGGTGGAAGTGTAACGTCCCAGGATTTGAGGCCTTGGATATAATGATCTTATAAGGAATGATTGGACTACCCATATCACCAATGTGCACTTCCTTTTCCGGGAACCCATCACTAAAGAACTCCATAGTTAAGCATGCTCATCTTGGAGTAGTACTAGGATGGGTGACCAGTCGGGAAGTTGACCCCGGCTTGCGCGTGAGTGAGGAAAACGCACGTAGTTAAGGCTGGTGGTGGTCTGTGGGACCATTCGTCATTCCTGAAACTCTACTAGAGCCTTGGGCAGTGGGCCCAGGCATTAAAATGGTATTAGAGCCGTAACCCCTCCAGTAGGTGAGGCCCACATGGGCATGTGACATGCCAGTCTTGAGTCGTGCGGTCTAGGCATGTAGGAAAGGGCTGTCCATGGTTGACGTAGCCACACTTGCGCAGGTATTCTGTGATCGGGAGCTGGGTGTCCATGGGCCATTTTGGGTCTACACTGAAATGGGGGCGATGTTATGAGGCCTTATAGTTGAGGGAGATTGTAACGTCCCAGGATTTGAGGCCTCAAATATAATGATCTTATAAGGAATGATTGGACTACCCATATCACCAAGGTGCACCTCCTTTTCCGGGAGCCCCTCACTAAAGAACTCCATAGTTAAGCATGCTCAATTTGGAGTAGTACTAGGATGGGTGACCAGCCGGGAAGTTGACCCCGGCTTGCGTGTGAGTGAGGAAAAGTGCGCAGTTAAGGCTGGTGGTGGTCTGTGGGGCCAGTCGTCATTCTTGAAACTCTACTAGAGCCTTGGGAAGTAGGCCCAGGCATTATAGGAAGTCACAAAAGATGTTGGTGTTGTAGCTCTTTGGTAGGGCATTTGACAAATCCTATATGACTGGAAAATTTAGCAAGTTCTTGATGTCTGGAAATATCATGTTTATGGAAGCTTCCAAAGGAGTGAACATCCTTTTTGGCATGTAAGATTCTTAGCTATGGTTGTTGGCTCTGCTTGCAGTGTCAGGTTACTTGACACTAGAGGAGTGTTTGATTATGCTTGTAGTATAGGTAACTAAAAAGGAAGTGGTACATACCATAATAGTTGCTTGGTGACCACAAATGTTGTGGATGCATGTAGTGAGCCTTATAGTTCAGTGGCACCATCTGGGGATGCTGGTGTTGCTAGTGCATCGGGGCATTGGCTGTTTGAGTTGTTGATGTCTGAACCATTGAAATATGGATAGTTAGATGTTGCTAATTATTGTTTAAAAGGGGACAAGAATTGCCTCTACCATTGCATATAAGGTTTTTTTTGTCCATTTCAGCTTCTGATTGGTTGTTGTAGAGGCATATTGCAGTTGGAAAGTGATGCCTAAGTTTTAATAGACCCCCCTCTTAATGGAGTTTTCAATCTCAACTCCTACTTGTGTGAATTATAGGAACTTATTATACCTATGTAAGGATAAAAGTTTTGTGAGAGCTAGCATAGCGGCTCTGATCACCATGTCTAGTGTCTCCTTATTGTGGGCTTGAACTCCAATTGGGTGGTTAGCTCCTTTCATCATCCTACAAACTTAAAGAAGCTTTCATCTATCTTATATTGTAGATCCTCTTTGTCTTTCTTGGCTGGGACCTGATCTAGATTCCTAGAATATTGATAAAAAAACCTCTTGGTCATCTTTCCTCACATGGAGATAGTTGTTATTTTATGTTTGTTGTACCATGCCAATGTGGGACCTATCAAGTTTGGTGCGAGCACCATATTAACACATTTATCATCATTTTGGACCTCCACCATACCTGATCACTATGCCTTGATGTGGGATAGAGGGTCCCCTTATGTAATACTCATGGAACTTGGGCATGTTGAAGTTGTCAAGTAGTTTGGCATCTGGTAAGCAACAAAATTTGTTGAATGTTTTCTCATTATCTTTCTTCCCCTCTAGTTGTTTGATTTTCTATTAAGATATTGAAAAGTAGGGGATCTGTAGAAATGGACTTCAAAGTAGCATCTTCTTGGTGTGAAACCATCACTGATATCACTAGTGTTCTAATTGTCATTGACAACATCATGTATATAGGTGGTGGGAATCCATACCCTCCTCCTAAATATGGATTTTACAAGGAACAAGGTGATATATAAAGAGAATGTAGGTTGTAAATGGACCCTCTTCCATTCAGGTTTTGTGCTTGAATCTTAACCACATGCTAGATTTGTAAGCCTCATTATGATCCTCTTTCATTACTGCAACTTCTTCCTCTCTTTTTCCATCATTTCTCCTTTAGGACTCACGATGGATATCACTGTCTCTAAAGTTACTAGGATTGCCTCAATTTTCATTAAAATAGGAGCCTGGTAGGGCACTGGATGGAATTCTCATGGTTGAGACATATGGGATCCCCATAAAACCATATGGGAAGAACGTCATTGATGAGACAACATATATAGATCCTTGTCTAGTGAACCCCCCAATAATGCCATCCTCTTGCATATCTGGAGCTAGTTGAAGGCGTTAAGGGAATGCTAACCTACCACTCAAGTGTGCCCTATGGATGACTCCTAAGAGGTATGTGTCTTTGTCACCACTATGGCATATTTGTGCTTTTATCCTCTCACAATTTTATCTTCTTGTTGTGAATGTCATCTCCCTGGGTGTCGCTATTGGATTGATGATCTGCATTAATGTTATCAGCCATTTGGGTTGATCGTCAATGAGACCATATGAAGTACATGCTCCTTGATTTTCTGGTGATGTCATGTAATTCACATCAGTAGAATTCAAAAGTAGGATGTAACACTATATGAGAAGATACTTTGTGTTTTGGGGATAGGTACCTGATGCAGCCCTATTTTAGGGCTCCATCCTGTGCCATTTTGTACCTAAGTTGCATCTAAACATGTTAAATTACAAGTCTTTTTCCCCAATATGATTATCATTGCAAATATTCTTATGGATGTTCTTTGCACTATTTTTCAGGTACTTGGACCATGCTTAGATGGAAGAGAAATAGGGAGTTCTAGGGTTCCCCCACTCAAGGAGGGACCCAAAGAAGGCCCCAAAGTCTCCCTCAACCTACCTCCAGTGGCCAAGAATCATCCCCAAGCAAAGACATCTGAAAATGACAAAGTCAGAAGAGAAATCAAGAAGTCAAGCCTCACCACGGCCGTGGCCACAATGCCATGGTCGTGCGTTTATTGCCAAGTTCCAACAATTTTCCAACATGGTTTTTGCCCAGAACGCCATGACCGTGGTCAAGTCACCACCACCGTGGCCGAAGACGATAAAGACGCCCATGGTCCCTCCCCACGGTCAGCTCCTCCTCCTCTAAAATGGCCGTGTTACCCAACACGACCGTGGTGCATGTTACCCACCACGACCGTGGCACTCCGCCACGGCCATGGCCACCACCATCTCACCACTTCCTTCACACCACGACCGTTTTCACCCCCCACGACCGTTCCCCACTACCCTCGCCACGGCCGTGGCACACCCACCACGACCGTGGTGATCACCTGCCCTACACAACTTTGCACTGCTTTTCCTATTTTACCCGCACTCAGCCCTAGCTCCTCTATAAGCATTAGTTGCTTCTAGGGATCGAGAGAGAGCACTTCCTAGCCGCTACCCAACTACTCTATCTCTACTCCTTGCATCCATTACTCTCATCCACCTACTTTCCTTGCATTTAATCCCATTTCCACCCACTTTCCACCATAGAAACCTAGTTTCTCTAGGTTTCTATCCATCCATTTCCCTTTTTCCATGCTCTTGGGCACCATTGTAGGAGGAGGCTCGTGGATGGCAGCAAGGAGGTGAAGAAGTCAAGCTTCATCAAGCATCCACGACATTTCCTACTCTCTTTCCCTTCTCCTTTGTTTATATTTTGATCATGTATAGCTAAACCCCCTTTGGTGGGCTGTTTGGGGCAAAAATGTGACTTTGATACCATGTTGGGGGAATACAATTTGTAATGAACATATTTCACTTCTATGATGATTGCCTTTGCTTGTATCTCATTTCCCATTACGTGTGCATGTGATTGTTGTTTAATTACATTAATTGCTTGCCCTGTGGTGTTTGAAGACATTTGCCTCTAGGATGTTTTGGTTTCTATGTAGCTATCATAGGATTGGCTCCTAGGTCCTTAATTCGGATCCCTAGCTAGCCCCCTATCTTCCTACATAATCACCTTCTTCGTACATGCAAATGTGAGTTCTAAGTGACTAGTATAAGTGTGATTAGTGCAATTGCCTAGGATTTCCTAAAGGCTGAGGTGGCTAGTGGCATGAGGTCAAATATCCTCATCTCTACTCCCATCCTTACCCTTGGTCCTCAATTGACTAATACCACTTATCCTAGAGACCTAGACTTGGTAAGTCCTATGAGAATTACACCTAGCCCTAGTTCCCCAACTAGTAGCATAGGGTACATCCTCATAGCACCCACCTTGTTGTTTGGTTTGGTAGTCTAGAATGAAATATGCTAATTGCTTATTATGGTAACATCCCCCAATTAATGTCAAGGTCACATTCCCAAACGGCCCACCTCCTTCATCTAATTGCTTAAAACCTTAATTGCTCTGTTTGCTTGTTAATGCTAGTATAGTTCAATTGCTTTAGTTAACTTAGTTAATTGCCCAGTTTTGCTAGCTAAGTGTTAATTTAGATCTTTGATCTTGATTAGTGGTTAATTTAGGCTCTCAATTGCTAGTTGCTTGCTTAGTCTAGTGTAGTTTGTTCTTTCTCTTGTTTAGATAGCTTGTTGACTTAGATTGCTAATTTAGCCTTTTGATAACTTAGTTTCATATTGCATGTCCTACTTGCTCACTTAGCTTAATCAACAACCAACCAACCTTTAAACCCTAAAAACCTTAATCTCCGCAAAAGGAACATAGCTTACACCTTCTAACTCTAGAGCCCTCTCTATCTCTGTGGTTTGACCCCGCATCTTGCCTTTCGCCTATACTACGACAGTACCCCGTACGCTTGCGGGTGAACTATTTTAGTTTTAGTGATCGACTCAATTTGGGACCATACAAATTTCAAAAGCAAAGATCCCATCTCTCGTGCCTCCCAATCTCGTGGATTGCACTCGGCCACCCTAGTTGGCTGGTGTTGCAAGCCTCTAGCGGGAGCGCACCAAGCTTTCTGGCGCCGTTGCCGGGGATAGAGGTGCTCGACCTAGTTAGATAGTGTAGCTTAGCCTTTCCTTTTGCCCTCACCATTGCTATTATTTATTCTTTATGTTACTCTTGCATATTGGTTCACTAACTTGGCTCCTTGTTGTTTGTCTGTGATTTGCGCAGGTGACAGCTGTGCATGCGTAGCACGCGTTTGACTTGCACCAACTTGGTGGTTTACGACCCCGAGATTCGGAGAAGAAGACGTCAAGCTCGCCGCAACCTACACCGAGAGGTCAGGATGGCTGAGAACAACCCGCCACCGGATGTTCCACCTCCACCGCCACATCGACCGCTTCATGAGTACTTCACGCTGGGGAACTACAACTCCCCGATAGCCACGCTGGTTGACCAAATGCCCGGTCAGCAGTTCTCCATCCCGCCGGAACTCTTGGGACTTCTCCCCACATACTACGGAATGGAGAACGAGAATCCCTACCACCACATAGACACATTCCTTGAAATGTGCTCTACCTTCTGCACTCCAGCCGCCACCGACGACTCAACCAGGAGGACACTCTTTCCTTTCTCTCTCAAGGAGAAAGCCAATGAGTGGTACGTTTCCAGGCCGGAGTTGGTTTCGTGGACTGACGTGAAGAATGAGTTTCTCAAGAAGTTCTTCCCCATCACCAAGTTATCCTACATGAGAAGATGCATCACGTCATTTGCCCAGAAAGAGAATGAGCCCTTCCACGAGGCGTGGAAGAGGTTCCAAAAGCTACTTCGTGATTGCCCCCATCATGAGGTTCCGTTGTGGTAGCTCGTTCAGGCCTTCTACACCGGGCTGGAAGAGCAAAGCCAAAACAATGTAGACTCTTCCTGCGGGGGCACTTTCATGGAAAAGCCGCCCGAGGAATCATGGCCGCTGTTTGAGCACCTCGCAGAAAACTCCCGCTACCGTGCTTCCACAAAAGGGGGGCATTGTGATCGAAGCTACGCTCCCCCACCTTCTTTCATAGCTCCGAGTCGCAATACCACCGACCCCGATATGATGAAGATGATGACTGAGATGATGAAGTGGATGAAAAATCAAGCTGGTGGCTCTTCTAGCCAGCCCACAAGGGTAGTTGATATTATAGACGAGGAGGTCAATGCTCTATATTTCTTTGGTGGCCGCAACAACCAGGGCCCAATGTTCAACTCCTACACTCTAGAGTGGAAGAACCACCCAAACTTCTCTTGGAAACAACAGAATGAGGATGGGAAAGGACAGGGGCATCAAAAGCCATGCTACAATGCAAAGTTAGAAGAGGAGGTACTTGGGAGATTGAGGAATCTAGATGAGGTAAAGAGAGAAGTGTCTTCTCAAGGATAGAACATCAACCGTCTTGAGCAAAGGCTCGATCAAATTTCTATCTCACTTACTTGTCGTGAAGAGGGGAGACTGCCATCTCAACCTATGACGAATCCTAACAACGATGGTGGTTATGTGAATGCCACCCCAGCCGCATACATCCCACCACGTAGCCAAGCAACCTCACTTCCACAATATCAAGGACCACCGCACCCATATGCTCCGCCATCTCACCAACCCCCGCTAAACTACCAATACCCACCACCACCTCCACATACTTACCAACCTCCACCTCCACCACAACCAACTTGCATACTTCAAAATCCTAATTCCACCCATCAAAGACCACCACCACCTCCGTCCTCACAAGCTCCCCCTTCTTCACATGAACAAGTGAGTATGGTCTCTATCATATGTGGAGAAGAAGCTGTCAAGGTTTTGGAAAAAGGGAAAAGAAAGTGACTGAGGTTGGAGGTAAAAACCCGATACTAGAGGGACCTAGCGAAGATAAAGAATGCTCTGAAGAATTTTCCACTCAAGCACCACCAAAGAATGCTAAGTGCATCTAGATTGCTACTGCGCCAGATGCGAATGTAGAGACACCCTCGTTGGTCCCACCCATACTCGGGGATACGGAAATTACAATAGATATAGCTCAGCCGGCTGTTGGTGACAGTGTCACGTCTACTGTTTCACATACCATGGACATAGCAGCGCTTGAAGCCATATCCTTATGGGAACCAAGACCTTTACATGAGACGAGCATCACAACCACCCCTCTGCAAGTTCCGGCGAGTACAATGAAGATAGTTGATAAAGACAGAAAGCAATCCCATGAAGGTTTGACTCCCTAAAAAAGGGGCAGAAATATCATGAATCTCCTAGGAAACTTGAAGCGGGGAACAATAGGCATTACATCACTCTTTTCATTGATGAAGGACATATGCATGGGAAGGAGAAAGTTAGTGCTACTACCGACTGAGGAGATTGTTGCCTCAAAATATGTGAACTTCATCTACGACAATGGCTTCCCAGAAAAGAGAGGTGATCCGGGAGTGCCTCTAATTTCTTACTACATTGGTACACAGCCCGTCAAGCACGCTGTCATTGACTTAGGTGCAGGGACAAGCCTCATGGCATGGAGCATGTACCTACGGCTTGTCCTAAACAAAATGAAACCAGTGGAATGTGCCATTATCTTGGGTGACGGAACCAAGCGGAAGCCATTGGGAATCATGCAGAACACAATAGTGTCGATGGATGAAAGAGTGAACATTGCCTATGTGACTGATTTCCTGATAGTGGACACCTCACCTATTGATGGAGAAGAGTACCTCATATTGGGTAGACCTTTCCTATCCACTGCGGGAGATGAAATCAATATCCACACATGCATGTTAACGATTACTTATAAGAGGAAAAAGTTCGACTTCTTCATGTTAACAAAAGAAGAGAGGGACAAATTGGCCAATGAAGACTTCGGTGAGAGTTTGTGTTATCGTGACTCTCTGGAGCTGTGGAGATCGAGCCCATACTTCTATTCCATGTACACTCCTTGGGACGAAGCACATGTCGTCAGAGCGCTCGACAGGATCACCATAGAAGAGAAGGAGGGCACTGTGGGTGTCAATACATGAGAAAAAAAAGAACAACAAGCCCGGTTGAAGGCTATAAATTTAGCGCTAGTGGGAGGCAACCCATGTGGTTTGAGATTCTCGAACCTTATTTTACCATACTTTCTTTTGGTTTCCAAGAAACACACACACACACACACTATACTTGATAGTTTTTCTATTTGTGAATCATTTTAGCACAAGAACAAGAAAGGAAAGATGATGTTGAAGGGTTTAGCCAAGGTGGAGGTCAAAGTGGAAGAAGAGATTGCAAAACAATGGAGGAGCTACAAGAAGAAGGACAGAACGGCCGCGCTGCACAGCACGGCCGTGGTGGCCCTGTCCTGCTTACCTAAAGTTACATTGACCACTCCCGCTCTCGTCGGTTGCCTTTCGCAACCCCACACCTTTTTACCCTACTAGTCTAAACTTCTATTTCATGATGAGGACATCATGATTTAAAAGTTTGGGGTGGTAGGGCGGTAAGCCTTCTTTCGCCGCATTTTTCTCTATGTGCCTTGTGCTAAATTTTTGCAAGATGATCAAACAGTTTGACTGATTTTTCATACTTGTTTACCATAACCTGGTGTGTCTGCTTGCATCCATGTATGACATGTAGTTGATTTCTGCATTTTTGAGTAATTTTTCAAAATTTTCATCTTCATGTAGTTTTTGTAGTTTCTTATGCATGATAATTAGGATTTTATGCTTTGTGTCTTTAAATTCCCTAAAGTAGGTTTAGATGTGATTTAGTGCAAAGTGGCACCATTTTGGCCAATTTTGCCCAGATTTGAATATTCTTGGTCCGATAGGATGTTTTGACTTAATCTCCAATGTTTGAAATGAAATGGTTTACTCTCGTGACAAATGCATGCTACATTCTTAGATCTTATTGATATATGGTCTTGTTTGTGACTTTTTACATGTGAACCACATCTCTTAAGTCTGTGAATGCTTTGGTTGAATCATGAATTGAGCAAGCGACAAACGCTTAAAGCCAATGGAATCACTTGGTAGAAATATGAATATTGTGTTAATTCTATCATGTGGTGTGATATTACTTGGTGAAGTGTTGAATTAGCTTTCATGCAGGGAATCTTATGTTGAAAACTACACCGATGACCCCTCTTTGACCCGACTATTCTTCCACCATCTTCAATCCCCCTCCGCCTCATAAAAAGATGCCAAAGTGCACATATTAGCCGTGGCCACCTCCAAAAGTTTGGGGTGGCCACATCTTTATCTCCCTACTTCACTCTATCCACCATATGCCCTATCTACACCAAGGGCAAAGAAAAAGAAAAGAAAAGCAAAAATAAAATAAAAGGATGCTCCTGTTTAAGAGCATTCAAATAAAGAAAAGAAGACTGTGTAAAAGCACTCCAAATCTTACCGCAACCCTTTCTTCTTCTTTTATACCCATTGAGCTAGAAAACATCAAATCTAGCTCACTTTACCCTTTCTACATCCAAGTGGATCATCTATTGTGGTTTGAAGCATAAGACCGAATGCATGAAAGTGAAACAACACTTCTAGTCACCTTTGATTAACACCAACATGAAACGGTTTACCCGGAATAACATAAAGGACATATGGACAACTTGTGTTTCTATGCTTTATATTTGAAGTTTGTATGCTCAGTGCTCAGTTCATGATTGGATTGTGAAAGAAGGAGAGGAGAGATGTGAGACACATGCACTTAGTCGCTTCCAAGACCATATATTCAATAATTTTCTGTTTCTTTGCATTTGTCATTTGTTTTTGTTGAAAAGAACGGAAAAGAGAGATTAAGGTCGAGCATACTTGAGGACAAGTATGTTTTAAGTTTGGGGTGGTGATGCAGCCCTATTTTAGGGCTCCATCCTGTGCCATTTTGTACCTAAGTTGCATCTAAACATGTTAAATTATAAGTCTTTTTCCCCAATATGATTATCATTGCAAATATGCTTATGGATGTTCTTTGCATTGTTTTTCAGGTACTTGGACCATTCTTAGATGGAAGAGAGAGAGAGAGAGAGAGAGAGAGGGAGTTCTAGGGTTCCCCCACTCAAGGAGGGACCCAAAGAAGGCCCCAAAGTCTCCCTCAACCTACCTCCAGTGGCCAAGAATCATCCCCAAGCAAAGACATCTGAAAATGACAAAGTCAGAAGCGAAATCAAGAAGTCAAGCTTCACCACGGCTGTGGTCACAATGCCACAGTCGTGCATTTATTGCCAAGTTCCAACAAGTTGCCAACATGATTTTTGCCCAGAACGCCATAACCATGGCCAAGTCACCACGACCGTGGCCGAAGACGATAAAGACGCCTGTGGCCCCTCCCCACGGTCAGCTCCTTCTCCTCCAAAATGGCCATGTTACCCAACACGACCATGGTGCATGTTACCCAACACGACCGTGGCACTCCGCCACGGCCGTGGCCACCACCATCTCACCACTTCCTTCACACCACGACCGTTTTCACCCCCCACGACCGTTCCCCACAACCCTCGCCATGGCCATGGCACACGCACCACGACCGTGGTGATCACCTGCCCTACACAATTTTGCACTACTTTTCCTATTTTACCCCCACTTAGCCCTAGCTCCTATATAAGCACTAGTTTCTTCTAGGTCTCGAGAGAGAGCACTTCCTAGCCGCTACCAAGCTACTCTCTCACTACTCCTTGCATCCATTACTCTCATCCACCTACTTTCCTTGCATTTAATCCCATTTCCACCCACTTTCCACTCATTTCCACCATAGAAACCTAGTTTCTCTAGGTTTCTATCCATCCATTTCCCTTTTTCCATGCTCTTGGGAACCATTGGAGGAGGAGGCTCGTGGATGGCAGCAAGGAGGTGAAGAAGTCAAGCTTCATCAAGCATCCATGGTGTTTCCTACTCTCTTTCCCTTCTCCTTTGTTTCTATTTTTATCATGTATAGCTAAGCCCCCTTTTGTGGGCTATTTGGGAAAAAATGTGACTTTGATACCATGTTGGGGGGAATATAATTTGTAATGAACATATTTCACTTCTATGATGATTGCCTTTGCTTATATCTCATTTCCCATTACTTGTGCATGTGATTGTTGTTTAATTACATTAATTGCTTGCCTTGTGGTGTTTGAAGACATTTGCCTCTAGGATGTTTTGGTTTCTATGTAGCTATCTTAGGATTGGCTCCTATGTCCTTAATTAGGATCCCTAGCTAGCCCCCTATCTTCCTACATAATCACCTTCTTCCAACATGCAAATGTGAGTTCTAAGTGACTAGTATAAGTGTGATTAGTGCAATTGCCTAGGATTTCCTAAAGGCTGAGGTGGCTAGTGGCATGATGTCAAATATCCTCATCTCTACTCCCATCCTTACCCTTGGTCCTCAATTGACTAATACCACTTATCATAGAGACCTAGACTTGGTAAGTCCTATGAGAATTACACCTAGCCCTAGTTCCCCAACTAGTAGCATAGGGTACATCCTCATAGCACCCACCTTGTTGTTTGGTTTGGTAGTCTAGAATGAAAGATGCTAATTGCTTATTATGGTAACATCCCCCAATTAATGTCAAGGTCACATTCCGAAACGGCCCACCTCCTTCATCTAATTGCTTAAACCCTTAATTGTTCTGTTTGCTTGTTAATGCTAGTATAGTTCAATTGCTTTAGTTAACTTAGTTAATTGCCTAGTTTTGCTAGCTAAGTGTTAATTTAGGTCTTTGATCTTGATTAGTGGTTAATTTAGGCTCTCAATTTCTAGTTGCTTGCTTAGTCTAGTGTAGTTTGTTCTTGCTCTTGTTTAGATAGCTTGTTGACTTAGATTGCTAATTTATCCTTTTGATAACTTACTTTCATATTGCATTTCCCACATGCTCACTTAGCTTAATCAACAATAAACCAACCTTTAAACCCTAAAAACCTTAATCTCCGCAAAAGGAACATAGCTTACGCCTTCTAACTCTAGAGCCCCCTCTATCTCTGTGGTTCGACCCCGCATCTTGCCTTTCGCCTATACTATGACAGTACCCCGTACGCTTGCGGGCGAACTGTTTTAGTTTTAGTGATCGACTCGATTTGGGACCATACAAATTTAGAAAGCAAAGATCCCATCTCCCGTGCCTCCTGATCTCGTGGATTGCAGTCAACCACCCTAGTTGGCCAGTGTTGCAAGCCTCTAGAGGGAGCGCACCAGTCCCACCACACACATTATATGAAATAAAGAAATGCAAAAAAATTCCCCTCTATCTAGGAAGTTTATAAAAAAGGGAGATCCTTGATTTCTTACAATCTTCTCATGCCAAATGTCATAGTCTTTTCCTATTGATTTTTAGGTGACTCTACCTTTCATATCATGGGAGCGATATAAGAGTTTATTCACTTTTGGTGTGCAATGTACTCGCCGATGCTATGACAAAAAGAAAAAGGTAAATATGGCAATCAGGATGTTCCTTAGGGAAGCATTTGAAAATAACCATTCAAGAAAAGGATGGAAGGTGGGGATTCAAGTGGTTGATCGAGATTAAGGTATCCCTTATTTGACTAGTGATTTTTCTTAATGAATCACTTTTCTTTCCCTAGGCATCCTCATCTTGGAGGGTTCCCAAGTTGAAACCCTTGGCAACATCCACGACACCCTATTAACCTCCTATTTTGAGGGGTTTATTCTAGGGGTACTCACCCCTTGCAAGTAATGAGAAGTTGACAAAGAGGGAGCCTTGGCTTGGCATCTCCCTATTAATTATGAAGTTGAGTGTGGGTTGTAGTCTAGATGTAGGTGATAGTCAAGGATCATGAATTTAGGCACATAGAGTATATGGTGGTCTAGTTTAAGGTCATAGTCCAGGACCATACATGTAAGCATGAAAGGATCTAGGTGGTCTAGCTTTAGGTCATAGTCTAGGACTCTGGTGGTGTACGGACTCAACATTGACAAGTGACACATCACTCAATGTTGAAGAACTACCTAACTTCATTGGGCTTTGAAGGTAGGTCTTCCTCTTGGGAAGAAAAAATGTTTATTCTTTTTAGAGACTACTTAGTAGGAAAAACTCAGGTTTTGAAAGGTTATTCTTATTGTAAATGATTGTTGTTTTAGAAAAAATAAGTGACCCTATTCAAAAGGTATTTTATTCTTGAGGAGTTTGTAAACCTTTGGAAAGTTTGTTGGTTCTGAAAAGATAGTTAATCTTTAAAAAGGTTTCTTGATTTGAGATTGTTAATCTTATAAAAATATTGTTTGGATTTTGAAAATATTGTTAACCTTCTAGAAATATTGTTTGATTTGAGATTGTTAATATTATAAAAATATTGTTCAAATTTGAAAATATCGTAAACCTTCATAGAAACAATAAAACTTCTCAGAAACATTGTTTAACTTGATATTGTTAATCTTATAAAAAAATTGTTCAGATTTCGACAAGATTATTAGCCTTCTTAGAAATATTTTATGATTTATGATTATTATTCATCTAAAAAGTTTGTTCAAATTTTTAAAAGATTTGATACCCTTCTTAGAAGGATTGTTTGATTTGAAATTGTTAGTCTTCTAAAAATATTGTTTGGATTTTGAAAAAATTGTTAACCTTCTTAGAAACATTGTTTGATTGTTAATATTTCAAAAAGTTTTTGGGGTTTTGAAAAGATTGCTAACCTTCTTAGAAAGATTGTTTGGTCTACAAACATAAGGGGTCAAAAATTTCTTAAACTTATCATCAGCCACATCAAGATATATGTATAGGAAGCAAATGGCCCTCTACTTTTAGACCATGAGCTTAGACCTACATTACATCCTCACTCAAACATGATCTACAGAGGAGGGGTTGTATTGGGTCCTCTCTTTTGGTCGGCATAAATGCTAACCATTAGGGACAAACCCCAAAACTAAAACTTAAATTAAAAAAAATACTAAATTCTTGAAAAACATGATTAATAAAGTATATGAAAAAATATAGGTAAGTTTTACCTTTTTCTCTCATAAACCAATCTCACATCATCACAAATCTTATACAACCCCATCAATCCAAATCAAATCTTATTGATCATATGCAATTCCTTGCATCCATTATATTTACACAACTCTGTGGGCTACCCATCTGGGGAAAGAGAGAGTACATGGACATTCTACGTTATATTATTATTTCTACATATTCTTTGTCATGCCCTTTCTGCTAGATAGCATAATACCTAAAAACATTTGAAACAACCTTCATGACACTCATATAGAACCCTAGTAAGTGGGAATCTCCCACTCAAATTGAAGGTGTGCATCAACATCAGATTAAGTATAATGAACTTAAAACAAACTTGAAGACATTGAAAAGCCTAATAGATTATTTTAGCATTTAGAACATTCATTTTATAAGAACATCTAACTCAATAAGATAAGGTATTAAATTAGATCCATTCCAACTTTAAAACATTTTAAGAGCATGTCTATGAACAAATAAATAGATGTTAAATACTCCAGGTTGATAGTTTGATTGTAGGAGTAATAAGCCATGATCTAAATAATTGGAGTCAAGAAATAGCAACAACGTCATCTTTTTGACATCCCACAAGGCATACCATGAATGCATCTTGTGGTCCTGAAGCTAAAGTACACAAAATACACGTATACCAAACAAGACTATTCAAATGATAAGTAAATCCAAATCATATTTAGAGTGGGTATTAGATCCGAACATCAACCACTTGTCAACATTTCAGATCAGATTTCAAAGCAGACAATTAAGAATATGGAAGCACATTATCTATATATAAAAATGATAAATCTCCATAACAAGAAACATAATCAACAACAAAAATTCTATCGACTAGCAGTAAAAGGCATATAACAAGCATTCAACTCATATTGTACATGGCTTGCCATCTTGTATTCATTTTCCCTAAAACTATTGGCTTGTCCCTTACCAAGTAGAAGTCTCCACACCTGAATCAATTGTCAAAGACTCACTGTCACTATTTTAGGGTTTATTCAGTCACCCTAAGATATCAACGACAAACCCTGGTCCACCTTAGGGTTGCTTATACAGGCTCATGCCCTCATCTCATGTACATGAGATAGTAACAAACATAACAATATATCATAATATCACATATAATCATATTTTACATGTTTTACACTTTCTCCTTTGAACAATCCATTCGAGTAATGGAGATAGACTTTCACGGTAGAGGTTTTAGGGCCAAAATTGTGATGCATGACTCACTGCTACATTTTGGTGGTGTAACCTTCAAGGTATCGATCCACACTCCAGAAATCCTTCTCATGATACTATGACTACTACAAGGATATTCATTTCATTTCCCTAGTATGGACCTCTGAGGAAACTCAAGGTGTTCACAACACCTAACTAGATGTGTCATCATTGCACTTATTATTTAATCCATTTTAATCATTATAAAAGAATTTATATCATTATTTAGTAAGTGTGTTTATTCTCATGCAACTAGAATGATATAAAGCAAATCAAGGTTAACAAGAAGGACAAAGCCAAGAAGCACTATGAATCTACAATTTGCAACATGTATGTTTCTTTCCATTTCATATCATCTCGTATCAGAAGTCATCAGTGGATTATTAGCCTAAAAATATAATGTCATTAACCTTCATTACCCTAATCAGGGTTTCTTGATTATAATCATTACATGCTGTTTCAATTTTAACATATTTCTCAGTAATTCATTCCATGCCATGGTTCAATTATCAATGGAGACATTAGAAATAGCAAAAATATAAGTATACATCGTCATGTATCATTCATTATTCTAAGAGTAGGTTTATCATACAACATATACTTATTCCATCCAATTTAGTGGATATGAATAATTATAAATGCATAAACATGCATAGCACACTCATTACTACTCATTTACTAATTTCCATTCTTTAGTTAAGTTTACTATTTGACACATACATTATTTCAAACCCATCAACATGGACCATTCTCGGAATACATGCATTCTAGAAGACAATTATAATCAAAGAACACACTCTTATGAATTAATTCACATCCTTATACTTCTTCTTATAGTTGAATTAAATGATACTTATATACATTTCTTAATTCCTCAGTTTTAAACATTATTCATTATAATCACAAATAGATTTAGGTTATTCAATCCAACTACTAACATTCTTACTTTTTCCTTCATTTGATAATCATTAGTCACAAATTCTTTTATATCATGTTCATTACTATTCTTGGAATAAATCATTCTCAATTTAGTTAATACAAAAGGTTTCTTTCTCATTGAAGTCCTTCATTATCTGATTTTAGAGTATTTCATCAACACAAATGAATTTAAAGTAAATAGATTAAATTCTTTCTCATACTCATTTCATTAACATTTCATTCATTATTCATCAAGACAATTTGTTTCACTCTTACCCATTTCTTCTATTGCATTTATCTACGTGTACCATGCCATTTGACTTTCAAATGCATTTTGGCAATTATAAACAATTCTGTCCTTTCATACAAGCATAACAATTTAAACAAAATAAGGTTACTTTGTCTTACTCCTTAATATTTATTCATCTTTTGATTTATCATTATGTGACTTGCATAAAGTCTAGCATTCATATGGGGTTTACTCATATTCATGTATATTATACTTGAATACATGCATTAGGCTTGTATCATTTTAATAAGGCTTATCACCTTCAATTGAAGTAATAACACCTACAATTGAGCATATTTTTAGATTCACATGATTATATGTGAGTTTGAATTTATCCCTCATGCTCGTATAATAGTAAATTTCTAGTGTTTAAGAAGTCATCTTAGTTTAGCACATCACAAGAATAATATCATTTTGGTAATATCATTAGGGTGTATAGAGAATCCTTTAATATATTCAAGACACATGGAAACCCTAGTTTCCATTCCACACACAAAACCAATCACTTACAAGTATATAATGATTCATTGACTCATTTGAGTTCATCCCTCAATGTTAACACTAGACATGGGTTTCCTCCATATCCAACTATCATATGCTTATCCTCATGTACATAGCATAATCAACACAAGTAAGGATTCAAAATTTTAATTTCAAAACTCATGCTTATTGAGTGCAAATATAATAACATATTTATCAACTATATTTTCCAAGCATATTGCCTATTGGGCTGAATTTAAAGCAAAATTGGTGTAAAATGACATAGTTTTGTATCCATAAGACTTTCAATGTATCTTGAATCAAAATATTAGGAACCAAATAACTAAAAATCAGTGAGAAAGGATCTAAATCAATACAATTTGATTCCCTAAAAAATTTCCCAACTGGTTACTCAATTGCATACAAATACAAACTAGAATTTTGATTAATTTAGACGAATAGAATCATTCTTTCTACATAGTTACAGAGACAAAGAGGGATATAAATACTTTCAAGTGCAAATAAACTTGATTTTGTGGGTCAAGGACTAATTTTTTAGAAAAGAATTCAATTTCTAACAAACAAAACATTTCTTCCTCCTTCCATTGCAAAAACCCCAGAAAAGGAGAATATAAGAGAATGAAAGAGAAAAGATGGTGATTTGTTATAATTTTGGATTTAGATCAGAGGAGGAAATTGGGGTCCTTATCATCTCAGGTGCTCCAACGGAGGAGATCCATCACGGGTGATTTGGACCTATGCATCGGATTAGAGGGTGATTAGTAGATGTGGGCTAACAATAAGAACTGATTTTTAGACAAAAAGAATAACAATGTAATATAAAAGAGCAGTAGATCAAAGGAGTAGATTACAACATATGTAATAGTTGTATTAGAGAAAGTTATAGTTTAAACAACCAACAAATATTAATAGGGCATGCGGCATCACAGGAAGGATCATATGATCACGAGAAAAGCAGAAATAAATCAGAGAGTTGGTTTGATCCTGTGGCTTCAGGAGATTTGAAAGGGTCCATGAATATGGTGTATACAAGAGGGGGGTAATTTTTCATGAGGATATCATAGTTCAAGGTTGTGATGGGACCTTGTAGAAGTTGTGAAAGATCATTGTAATGTGCCACATTTTGTGAGGCATTTAGATTGAGGCATTGTACCATGTGGCACATGGTGGATGGATCGAATCCATCAAGCATCTTGGTCAGTGGAAAACTAGTTTCTCCATTTTCCACTAACATGAATATTCTAATGAAAATTAAAGAAAATTTCAGCAAAAGATAATTTGGGCTTATCTCTCAGATTCATTATGAAGAGTAATTGAATATCCATCAGAAAAAGATATAATTTTCTATTTTGGATAATTCAACTAGGAAATTTATGAAAAGAGTTTATAAAAACAAGAGATAAAGAACAAACTATACTTTTAGTCTAAAATGAAGGTTTCTTTATAGAAAGCCCTGAATTGGGTGAAAGTGGGTTGATTAAATGCTGCAAAATTATGGGGTAATATGGGAAATGGATGGAGTGTGTATTGGGATCCATCATTGGCCAGATTATTTGTGTTAATTGTGAATTTATGCCAAGTGAGAAAAAAGGCAATGTCAATAGAAAGACCTAAAATTATATATATCATAGTCTTGCATTATGTGAAGAGGAGAAATACGTATAGTTTTTTTCATAATAAGGTATGATATTTTTGGCATTGTTGTCAATGCAATTGTTTAACTCTATGATACAACAGTTTGAGGATGTATTCAATGTGGAATCTAGTGTTCCCCAAAGTGACACACTAAGAGCTCATAACCCTACATGTTCTATTCTTAATCATGTGGAAATAATATTTAATGTGGGTCTGATTACAAGGATGTTGTTTCCATAATTGATTATAAATAGGAAATAACTAAATAGTGGATGAGTAAACATTTACATCTCGGAGTTATGTCATGATTATGTCTTTTACAATGTAGAGGATGATCATATTTCTTGATAGCAAGTTATGGATTCTTCTAGAGATATGTTTTGGAAGATAACCATTATACATGAAATCTAATCAATTTATCCAAAGTGGAATATAGCTTTTATTGATCTACCTATTGATTGTGCTATAGGTGAATTCATATAGATCTTTAAAAAGAAATTGATTTTATGTGGATATATTAATCAGTACATGCATAGAAGTTCCTAATGAATATGTACAAACGAAGGTAGTATATTATCCAATACATATTATCCTTTTTCTCATATGACCACAATTTAGGTGTTTATTGCATTGCCATTCTATAAGACCTCACTATCAACCAGATAGATATGAAGACTATATTTTGACATGTTTAACATTAGAAGGAAATACATATGGATCAGATAAATGGTTTTCTAAGATGTGGGAGTCAACAAATCTGAGTAATTTTTTAAAATTACTTTATTATTTGAATAAATCCCATAAACATGTCACAAAATTTTCGATAAGGTTTTATCATATGTTGACTTCATTGTGAATGATTTAATAGCTTTGCTATTGTAAATTACTAAATGATGGGCTTGTCATCCTTTAACTATATGTAGATGATATTCTATTTCTTAGTACTAACATATGAGCTATTAATGAGACATAATCACCCTGTGTAGAAAGTTTGACATAAAGAATGTGAAGGGAGCTTGATAAAATGAATCAAAAATCTATTGATACCATTTTAGGAATGAAATAATTAGATCTAAAAATCACATAGCAATATCTCAATTACATTATGTTTATAAAAAACTTTTTACATTTTATAATGCATCATGCAGACATGTCAAAACTCTATATGGTCCATCAAAAACTTTGTTAACAAATGAGAGTGGTTTTGGTGCATGCATAGTCATCATAGTTTGAATCATAGTTTTACCATATTTTTGCATTTAGCTTTCTCGTGTTGTTTTATCTTCAACTTCCATTTTATTTTACCTTAGCTTTATGCTAATTTGATACGGTGTTGACCCGATCCCTTGGTTTTTATGTAACATTAGATCTTAAACCCATACACATCAACTCAATATGGCCAACCTTTTCATTGGTCTGACATTTCTTAGACCTCCTCAAAGTTTTCATCAACCAAAATAGTGGCCCTACGATGCCAATCAATCCTACCGAATTTGCATCCATCAACATTCTCATTGGTTTGCATTCTCATCGATCAATGGGGTTTTCATCCATCTACAACCCCATTGACTAATCAGACTATTATAGACATGTCATCGGTCTATGGTTCCATTAGTCCTCTATAGCTGATGAACTTCCAACCAATGAATATGTAGCACCCCATCAAGTGATGTGATCATACATGCCACAAACCAATGAAGATCATGCACACTCTATGAACACTAATAATAATGCATGCCACAAAACGAAGAAGAACATACACACTCAATGACCAATGATAATCCTACACACCATGAACTAATGAAAATACTACACTTGATAATCGACAACTCTACCAATTGGTGAAATTCCCAACTTTACAAGCTAAAACCAGCAACTGATGGGGAATTAACGCATCATGAGATCATCTTCATCCTCCCTCTGACCCCCATGCATTCATGGAAGATTAAGCCATTACTCCAAGTAGCTTGGGAGTGGAAAATACTAACTCTAAGATATGTACAACCACTTGCCTTCATGGAAAACTATCATCACCATATTCATGCAACTAAGTTGTCAAGATCCATTCTAAGCGTCCATATCCAATTTTCTTTAGTGTTTTTCATCGATTGATCACCCACATCAACTAATGACATCCTCACTTCCACAAAGGCTCCAAAATCCCAACTTTGAAGAGGTTAGACTGACAATATCTCTCCATTGTCAATGGCTTCTACATCCACCTCCAAAAGGCTATAATGTCCTTCCCTTGAAGAGGCTAGACTGACAATGCCTCTCTAACATTAATCACTTCCTCCATGAATCCACCTATTCCTCTATCACCTAGACAAGTTTAGTCCATGAACAAGGAAGATTGACACCTACAATTTCACCTCTTGATGTTTCCTACAAGTTCACCCCTGACAAATGTCAAGGGGTATTTCACTTCTACATTGTCCACTATTATCTCCAATCTCAAAGACAAGAAACAACACGACATGGTTGTGCCCCCATATTCTAACATGATGATCAAATTTTCCCATATTTTCTTGTTAATCTTTATAATAATAACATGAGATAATAGTCCTCTCACAAGGGTGTAGGGAGTAGACATGCTTCCCATTTTTGGTCTTTTCACTACTTATATTCATGTATGAACCATGATATGTTTAGAATCAAACATTTTATGCTTCCAAATCTAGTTTTACCGACTATTTTCTTGTTTATTAGATCTTGTATGTACAAAAATTTGAGTCTAAGTTTTAAGATATCATTTATGTCATATTAATCTCTTTATGAGAACTTTAGCCACATGTTTTATGAGGTGATGGGTACATGACCTCTAGGTAACATGATGGAGAGCTTATAGTTATATATTTCCAAGTCCAGTCACAATCCTCCAAGGCTAGATTTACTTAGTCTCAATATAAATATCTTCATGCTTATTATGATGCAGAAAAGGAGTGAACATGGGTAGCGGTGTTGAAACTCATTCACACTAGTAACACATTGATAACTCTAGATAGTTATTCAACATTTTCAATTCAATATTAGCATAACATTCCAACAATCAACTTTTTTGATAAATAGTAATTGTTTGGTTACATTTATCATAATATCTAGAAATAAATTGTTCTTAGTGTTTGATCCAAAACTATATTGAGATAAGATTCATCCACTTGTGGCTATGATTGTCTTACAGTTGGGTTAGGTAGAAACTAGAATTTACGTATCCTAGTGAATTTGTTTTGTGATAATTATTGCACTAGTATTTGTGTGTCTCAATCAGTGTACTCTCATATTATTGTAATTTTATTTATCCTAATAATGGCAAACAATGAGACATTATACTTGATGTATCCAAGTTAGGCAAATACACAACTTGTCCAAATAAAACATATTAGGAATCACTAGATAGAGTACTTATACGAGTAAGTGGAGTTACTTCCCTTAGGTTGCATTATAGAACATTTCCTCTAATTTTTGAGGGGTTTATAGATGAAATAAGGAGACATAAGAACTCTAATATGAATGGGCTATCTAGATGTGTTTCTTTTGGCCATTGGTTCTACCACATGGAATTCCAAGAAACAAATCATATTGTCTGGGTACACCATTAAGCTTGAGTTGTGGGCATTAGATAAAATGTGATGGAAATACAATGGATAAAGAGACTTATGTCTAGCATATCTACAAGTAAAAAACCACTTTCAACAATCTCAATTGGCTATAACATCATGATTAATATTATAAAAATAGGAGTTCCAAGTACCATCATACAAAGGAGACCATCCAAGTCATAGTAAAGTTTGTAGAGGAGCTCGTCTCTACTAAAATTGTGATTTATTATTATGTAGGTACTAAAGACACTGCTACTCATTTGTTCATTTAGGGAGAATATACAGTCATAGTGGATGAATTTAGGTTGTGGATGTCACTAAAACCCATAACTTATTTATAGGTAGCAACAACATAATTCAACTAAGTGGACATCCCAAAATCAAGCTCAATATGTAATAAAGCTACCAAGTGAATTAATGACACTTTAACATTTGATTCATCAACTTGTTATTATTACCCCTATAAGTGTTATAGTTAGAAAGAGAACCTTTTTCTAAATTGTATTAGGTCTTAGGATAGGATGTTAGCAGTACATACTTAAAAATGTCCAACCAAGTGTTTCATATTGGGAAACTAGTATTAGGGAATTATTGTTAGGTGTGGGACCTAATAAGGGATCCACTCCTTCTTTCTAAATAGAAAAGACATGCAAAACCCCATCTAGTAAAGGGGTGCATTCCAATTTCTCAATATGTATGGTAAAGAACAAGAGTACTGTAGCAGTAGAAGTAAACTAAAATGTTACAAAATTCATCATTTTTTATCATTGCATCCTCAAAGGACATCTAAAAGGAAAGTAAAATCTAAAATAGACAGATCGGTTGCAAAGGGTAACTTAGACATCCCAGAACTTTTTAAAAAATAAACATGAGTAGCTTCTCTAAACTCTTAGACCAAAGTCTACTTGTCTTCTAGGTGGGTTTAAGACAATACCCAAAATTAGGAAACAAAAGAGAAATATGAATCAGTAAAAACTAAGTATGTGTAGTATAAAAAAAATAGAACTAAATAAAAAATGGTAAAGAATAGTAATAGTGTTCCCAATCAAGAGGGGTTCAGTTAATTTAGGTAATTTCAAGAAAAGTACATTGAAGAGAAAGTTCACGTCAAGAGATAAGGAATTTAATTTTATCAAGAAATAACATCATTAAAGAGATATTCCTACATACTTGAACTTGAAAGAAAATCATCTATGTTCTTGCATGTGGCAAACTATAAATCATGTACGTAGAAAGTATCACATACACTATAAATAGAGGTGAGTATGAAATATACACATCCACTCTATAATATGGAGTGAGCAAGAAAAATATGCATGTTATCTATACATGGGTTTAGAGGATATACATCAACTTTTAACATGGTAGGATAAGCCTATGCTCTTTTAAATTCATTTGTAGGAATTATTATCTTTGCATAATTAATAAGGTGTGTGAATTTATTACATCCATAAAAAAGCCATATAACAAACTTATCCAAGTAAGTCAGCATATGAAGCATAATTAAAGGTTAAACAAGCTCATTTCAAATAAAAGGGGATCAGAAAACCCATAGTGTATCGAGTTGAGGATAGAGGACCATCAATAATGAGTTTATAAATCTCAGTAGCCAATCAAAGAAAGAGTATCAAAATATAAGAGTTTACAACATATTTCAAGAGTGAAATTGTTACACCAACATTCCACGATAACTACTAATCTTGACATTAGGATATAAGTTGAGGGTTTGACATAATACAAATATCATTCTTAACTTTCTCTTTGATTTCAAACTCTTTGTTTTTTTCACAATTAAATCACATAAAATAACTTTTTAAGGGAAAGTAAACTTGTATCCCTTTATTTTGATTTCACCAATAAAGACACATAGCAAAACATTCATTTTGTTTCTCACACTTCCATGTATGTATGACTTGATAATTGGTTACATACACTATTTATAAGGAAACAAAGTTACACGTCATCATTTACAACTCTCGTATACCTTCACAAGGACCTATCGTGATAGCAACCTAGTGAACATGAGTAATCTGATACTTAGCTCTTGTGGCAGATCTAGTATGGCATTGCCATTCTTCAATTCATAAGGTTTCCCTAAAATTTGTGAGTAGAGGGGTGAGCCTACTCACTCATTGAATGAGTACTTTAAAGAAATAGTTGAAATCACTTTAATAGTTAAAGATATAATGTTGAGAAATAGAATTTAATGTATAATGGTAACAAGTTGTAAAGGAACTAACCCTTAACAAACATATAATTGAGAAGTTATTCCAGATAACTACAAGAATAAATGAATAACTACACACACTTTATTAATCTCTCATTCATCTTATTATGCCCTCAACCCACATGAAATGTACCACAATATGTGAAAGCATCATATCAAGCTACGGTCTCATTGTACAAGAGTTAGAATCATGCCCAGGTTCCTAAGTCTATAATCTTGAGTAAGACCCCGTCTGCAGAAGCCCTTGCCATGCATGGCTCTCAATGTCTAAAGGGAGTGGCCTGATATCTGGACTCCTCCTCTAAACATGGGTACTCAGGTGGAGAGGCAAAGAACTCTGGAAAATTTTCCATCAGTGTACCTACCGAAGATGTTTGTCGATCAACACAACTCTACTTTAGTGGTTCCATAAGGGCTAACAAACTGATTAGCAACAAAGGTACCACTGGCATCCCCAGTTGATGTTGGATACCTCACAATCTTAAGGAGCACTGACCTAGACCCCCACACCCAACTAGTATGTTCTTACCTCAATCTTGACAAAATACCTCCAATCGGGAAGCATGTTTCCTCCCCATAACATATGCTTGCTATGAAGAATTCTATAGTGTTTAGTGCATCAAAATGTCTGATAAACTCTTTAAATACATAGTTTGATCATCAAATTAGCTGCTTAGTTTGACCTCATAAATAGTTATTTTCATAAATTATCGGCATCTTGTAGTGTGAACTGAGAAACTGAGCAAAACCATTTATCCTATTGAAGAACACGAAACTAAAAACATTGAATCACCGAATACCATATTTTTAGGGTTTCATTTGCCTCATTCACATATCACATGATTTGCATAAACATTTGATGCATCATAAAATCTCATTGATAAAAGATTAGTTTCAATAGTTCGCATACAACCAAACACATATATCAAACCATGGAATGAATTGAACTAGTATTTCCATGCCATTCACCAAAATATCATGTATGAAGAATAATCTTGAATAAATAAATATATAACATAAAAATGAATGACTTCTGTTGGATTTCGTGATGTCTATTCACCAACTTACAACTTTACACTCATATAGGGTTTCACCCTCTTAACGGAGATGTCAAGCAAACACTAATAATATCAAATGGATTCCAAGAATATATGACATATACATACTAATTTAAATAAAACAAACATTTATTAATAAGGATATTCAAATAGACTAAGTTCTTCACTATGATATACAACAAATTTTAGACATAACCAAAAACCCCAACTTTTGATATATTCTTATAACTTCTACAAGAACTTTAGGAATTCAATATTAGATTATTTGTATCCATTTATAATATAATATATCATCTTAAATTCATTACAACATGTAAGTATTCCATTTCTATATCATCTCACAAAAGATAGAGTCTGAAAGGCAGATTGTGATTTTATTGTCGCATATAGAAAGAGTTGAAGATTAAAGTGGATTTAATTCAAATTTGAGAAATCTACTATTTAATGGAAGTAACCACTCACCTAAGGTGTGAAAACACCTTAAAAATGTATCCCAATATCTAAAATTCTATAATCCATATCAAACTTCTAGCAATTCACCATTTTCTTCTTCCTTCCAACTCGATAACCCTGGGAATGGAGAATTACAAAGAAAGAGTGAAAAAGATGGAGATTTTATATCATTTTGAATCAAATCATAGAAGGGACGAAATCTTTACATGTGGGAGAATAATCACCAAGAAAAGCTATTTGGAGATGAAAAACTTACTTGATTTCATCAACTCTGGGAAGAGAAAACCCTAGATTGCCATCTTCACCATTTTCTCCATCCAAACCCTAACTCTCCCTCTCTCTAGGATTTCATTTCTCTGGAATGAATCATGAAATATGTGACATACTAAAGTTTTAGGTTAACCATATAGAGTAGTTAAGGTGCTTGGGTCAATTGCAAACTGACCCTACAAGTACCTTCTTTTATTTTAGTAGAATTTTCAGTCATAAAAATGTTACAAAAATTGTTTACTAAATAGGTAAAATATACTACAAAATTATGAAAATTAACATGCTTTCTAACACAAATTTTCATAGCTCTAGTGAAACTTTAGATCATTTAGAGTTACCAGTAAATAATTAAATATCAAACACTACACTGCTAAACAATAGTCTGCAACATGGTCGGTCGAAGTGTAGTTCAACCGACAACCACATTCAATGAACATCCAAATATTCTGAAATTTACAGTAACATGAATGATTGATTAATTCATATCTTATCCAAATTTTAATGAAATTCAAGTTACAAGAAAAATATTAATATCATTTATCATACCACTATACCTATCAAAACCCTAATTTTGACCGATTGCAAATTACACTTCACAAACCCTAATCCTTAAAAGTAAAATCATGATTAGAGTTCCTCCTTATATTTGAAACATCACAATTGATATACCATCATTAGTCAAGTTTGACTTATGATCAATCTAATTAAGCATGTAATCATCTAGGTAAACCCTAATTTACCAATTTATCTCAAACATGGTCATAACAGAAATGATATATGATCATTTGCAATGAATATCCCTCATATAGAAAATTAGGGTTTCAATCATCACAATGCCCAATAGAAATTGAGTGGATGCACATACCTCAAATTTTATCCTATATCAAGGTAAAACTATTATTGTTCATCAATTAGGGTTTCAACAAACCCATACACATTATTTTTGCAAAATTTTATCATATATTCATTAATAAAGAAACCCTAAAATCATTTCTTGGAAGCCTATGAATCAAACCATGAACAATTCTTGATAGAGAGATCACATTTTCCTGATTTCAAAAATCAACTTATTTGTGTTCTTTTAATTTTCCAATAATTAGTTATATGTTTTACAAGTTTATAATATTTACTGATTTATTAAAAAGAAACCCTAGATTAATGAATAAAATACCCCCCACACAAAATGGGTGTCAAAACATGTAAGCATGATAGGATAACAACAAAAAAGTTATATGTGTGGAATGGGGCGACCAACAAAATCAAAGAGGGATAGAGAGACAATTCATGAAGAGGATTCTTCCTACTCCTTGATCATGAATTGTTGGTAGTATATGAGCATATGGCTATGACTCTAAGTCAAACTTCATTCCTTATCATACCTTGGATTCAAAGTAGGAACCTTCAATAGGTCATGACAGACCTAGAGATCCCATGTGTTAGGACTAAGGTCATAAGTGGCCAGAGATAGCACCTCTGTTGTGAAGGCTGCGTAGAAAGCAACCAAGAAATTTACATGGGTGAAAATGTGGTAAGATAAGAAAAGGAATGGAGAGATAAATGTTCTAGGGGGTTTACAACACCATGTACTTATTTCCAGTGGTGTGAGGAAGAAACATCATAAAGAAAATCTAGGTAAGAATTAGCACAAGAACGTAGCACAAGGGGGTTTACAGAACAATTGGATGCACAAGGGTGTGTGGATAGATCAACAAAGGTGTGTATGTATTTATGTAGGTGTGGGGTTTAGGGTTTGAAGATGAGAAGCTTCCCCACATTTGAATGGTGGTGATCCAGTTAGGGTTAGATTAGGCAAATCTCATACATGTCTCAACACCATCTTAAAAAGGGATAGAAAGAAGAGGAATAGGAAAAGGGATTTTTTGTTGAAGCAATTGTGTGTACTAGTGAAGTATAGAGAGAGAGGGAGAATGTGTCACGAAGCCACTTTTGAGTGTCCCCTGATTAAGGAAGGACCTTAGAGTCCAGAGCCATTACCTAAACTTCTAGGATCCAAATTCAACAAATAACAAATAACATCAACTAATTTTCATTTATTTCACATAAATATTTACAAAATGTATAATGATGATCCTATAAAGTGTTACATGAATATTTTAAGAACTAATTTGTACATAAATTAGAAGACAAGATAAACTGTCAAAATCCTCCTTGGTATATCTTGAGTATCTTAAATAGCATTCATCTTTATCTTCATGTCCTTGTATCATGTGCAACTATCTAAAACATCAACAAACAAAATATTGCCATCATATTTCTATAATGGTACATGGGTTCATCCAAAACATTACATGTACTTATATATATACACATATATATACACACACATATATATATACACATACATATATATATATATATATATATATATATATATATATATATATTCAACAATCATTTAGTGGCTCACCAAAACTTGCATATTTATTTGCTATTGTAACCCATGATTGGTCAACCATCTTGGGTGTAATGATTGTCCTTCATCAAACTTATGTGCATTACCCTTTGATCAGTATAACCTAGGGTCTAGAATATCATAGTTTACTTGTGTGATACTCATAATGAAATTATAGTGGAACAAACTCAAGTAAACACCCAACAATTTATTCATCGTCATCGAGAAACCATTGACAATCTCCAAGAGTCAATACATGTGAATATTCAAAATTTTAACCATGTAACTTATGTAGAACCATGCAGTATACTTCAAGTAATGTTCAAGCAATCCAATCAACATATCCCAACAATCAACTGTTCATAGATATTATTTGCACATATGTATACTACATATGTGTCCCCATGTATTCACATTATTCATGTTAAACCTAACTTAGGTTCTAATCTAGGTTTAGGGTTGTCTTGCGTGGTAATAGGAATAAGGGTCACAAACCTAATTCCATGAAGTTGATGCCCCCAAGGGTTACAAACCATAATTGAGAACTATATGAACTCTACTCATTATTGTAGCATGATTATTACATTATGACTCCTCAAACCATGAGGTTTTAGATCAAATATCAAGATATATTATCATTAGACTCCTAATCATATTTATTAATGAATTAGAAAGCATAAGACATCATCCATGATAAAGAAATCCAATTGAGAACCTAGGTCATCATCATTACTAAACATATTCATATTACATCTCAAATTGAACATACCCATTATGTCTAATACCCAATTGATCAAACTAGGGTTTTCATATATTAATCATCTTCTAATCATGCATTAGTACATAATTTTGGAACCACAACTCATAATTAGCCATTGAATATATTTTATATGTAATCTACTCATTTTCTTGATGAAAATGATGTATAACTCGACTATGTTTGGAGCTACCCGTTATTTACTAGATTTTTTTTGGAAACAACATAACATTGTAAACTTAGTTGCCCACTGGCATTACATTATTGAGAGCCATTCTATCCCTAAGGATCTCACTTCTGATGTGAGAGGGTGCCTCCTGCATTACTACATCTTTGGATGGGATTTTAAGGAATCATTTTAGCCAGCTTATCAGCCACACCATTTGCTTTCCTACTGATTTCGGTAATGCTGACATTAGTGATATGCTCTATGCTTCTGCATATCCTTGTCACCAGGCTTTTGTATTTTGGGGGAGTTGTTGTTTGTGTTGTAATGTACTTTATCGCCAGCTTGGAGTTGGACTGGATTTCAACCTCGTCCCAGCCAAGACTTCGAACTCTTTGTACAGCTCACCATATGGCCCATAGTTCACCTTCAAGCACGTCATTGCCCAGAAGTTTACTCGCTCCTCCTTCCTGCCATTGCCCGTGCTGATCTCTAGCCACATAGCTAGTGCACTATGTGTTCGTGGCCTGGTCCAACACCACATCAACACATACTTGGGTTGTACCTGGGACCAACGGTCGCCATACATCAATAGCTACTATGTTGTTTGTCTCTCTCTGAACAGCCACCTTCTCCTTCTTGCCTCTATCCAGGTCCCTGAACATTGCCATTATGTCCGAGTACACCTGGGATAAAGGTTTATAAGAATTCCTGAAAACTACCTCGTTCCTCATCTTCCAAATGCTCCAGCATGCGGCTGCAAAAACCTGGGCCCAAGATTGTTGTTTCATATTTTCCCACAGCCAAATCACTGCGTCCTGGGTATCCATCAGCTTTGTATTTGTTGTATCAATTTTCCTCCAGATCTCCTTTGCACGTGGGCAGTGCCTGAGTGCATGTAAGCTATCCTCCCTCGGTACGTGACAGATTTAGCACTGGGCATTCACATTTATGCCTCTCCTTCTTTCAGCATTAGTCATAAGACTATTATGTCCTAGGAGCCATAGGAAAAAATGAATTCTAATGGGAATAGGTGTGCCCCATATGTGCCTCCAGTCCCCAGGAGTTGCTTGTAGATTAGGTTGACTGTCTCTTTATGATTGTTTTATTGAGGGGATCCCATGGATCGCTACATCCCAATATGCTTCATCTGGTAGTTGCTCCATCAGTGGTGTGTCCATCGTGTATATGATCTCTGCAGACTCGGGCATGAAGTATTCGTCAATAAACCTTCTATCCCAAGCTCCATTGAGATCAACCATGCTCGCTACCTTGAGGTCAACTAGATCATTGGGTATCTGCACCGCATGCTTCAACGTAGGTTTAGAACCCCCTTGCAACCACCTGTCCGTCCACACATTCGTGTTCCTACCATCCCCAATCGAAATGGCCGTGTGTGTCTTGATGTGGTTCAGCTGTGAGTGGATGCTCCTCCACATAAGCGAGCCAGTCTATTTGAAAGTCCGACCTCTTTTGTACTTGGCCTCCATCAACTCATGCAAAATAGGTTTCTGAGCTGACACAAAACTCTAGGCTGGCTTTAACATCAGTGCTTTGTTCATGCGTCTTTCACATTTGATCCTGAGGCCTCCCTCTACCTTAGTGGCTATTATCTTATCCCAGGCGACTGAGTGAATCTGTCTGCTATTCTCAACTGAACCCCACACAAAATTCCTGGCAATTTTGTTTAAGTTACCCACCACTGACAAAGGCAGAATCGCTCCTTGCATCAATTGCATGGCACTAGCTGTAAGCGTTGAGTTTGTGAGAGTAATATGGCCTGCCATTGATAAGCATATGTTGCTCCATGCATTAACTTTCCCCTAAAACTTATTAACCAGATCCAGATACAAGTGTTTGGCGTTTCTCTTGTGGACAACCGGAATGCCCAGGTGTTTCCCCAGATCCTCAACATGTGGTTTTCCCAGTCGGCGGCTGATCTGTCTAGCAAGCGTGGTTGGGGTACTCTTTGAGAACACTACTGTGGACTTTTCTTCAGCCAGTTTCTGTCCAAAAGCATCACCAAACTGCCTCAATATCTTCCTCATAATCGAGGCTTGTCTTACAGTCGCTTCACCAAAAAGGACCAAATCATCGGCAAAACAAAGATGGGTGAATCCCACCTTCTGTCTTGTGAACACTGCCGACTTCCACCTTCCTCCTTGTACCTCCTTATTGATTGCCTGGCTCAGTCTGTCTAGGCACAAAACAAAGATGTACGGTGACAGTGGGTCACCTTGTTTAACACCTTGAGATGGTTTTACAGGTCTCAGCCCATCCCCATTCTAGATGATGGTTGACGTTCTTGTTGTGAGTATATGCATTATGACATTGATGAGGTTATGAGGTATTGAAGTTCTTTGTAGAGTGTCCTCTATAAACCTCCACTGCAATCTGTCGTATGCTTTGGATAGATCTATCTTCACTGCCATACAATGTTTCCTTGAATGTACCTTCTCTATAGAATGAATAATCTCTTGAAGAGGAATCACATTGTCATGCAACTTGCCTGCCTGGTATGAAGCTAAGTTGCATAGGTGAAATCCACCCGTCCAAAGAAGGTTTAATGCGATTAACAATAACCTTCGATATTAATTTGATGCATACATTATTTAACAAAATTGGTCTCAATTGAGCACATGACGTTTGCTGGTTGGACTTGGGGATCAACACAATCATTGAATCTGTCGTGCCCAGTGCCAAGCTCTTGTTGATGAAGGCCTCCTACACAAAGCGGGTGAGGCTCGGTCCCACTACTCCCCATTGTGTTTCAAGAAACCTACATCAATTCCATCAGGGCCAAGGGCCTTGATGAAATGCATAGACATCAAACTTCCCAGATGCTCCTGAGAAGTAGGACTACGACTCATCCATAGTCTCCTTTCATCAGATAACTGTGTAAATTCTGAAAAACCACTAGAGGAGGGTGAATAGGGTTTTAAAGTTATTTTAACAATTATTTAACTCAAACAACCACAAATGAAAAAGTAAGAAGGAGACAAGGGATTTAGAGTGGTTCCTACCTTAGCAAATACTAAGGCAGTCAGTCCACTACCCGATTGCTTACCCAACCGGGATTTGAAAGTATTAATTTTATTACCTTCACAAGGAATTACACAAAATACAATACTTTCTTATACCCCTTTGAACAACCTTCACTTAGAAGTAGATGCACCAACTCGAGGTAGCCTTCTTGAAGTAACTCCAAGCTCCCCCTTGAAGTAGCCTTCCTCTTAGAAGTAACCTCCCGTTGCACCAACCTTCTTGAAGTAGTCCAAAGTCTCCTTCTTCACCAAGAAGATCACAACCCTCTCCAATCCGCAGCCTCCAACCTAGGAGTAGCAAGGAGAGTACAAACAATGAAAGTGAACAAGAAAGGAAAATAGAAATTACAACTTATCCTTTGAAGCACAAGGCTTGATTTGCCTAGATCAAGCGTGTAGATCTCCTAACCAATGTATATGGAAGTGTGATTGCTGTGGATAGGAGATACTAACCTATAGGACACGAATTTAGAGCAAGGTGAAGAGTAGCCAATTGCAAGTATTGCTCAATTGCTCAAAATAGGTTGCTAATGCAAGTGTATGCTCAAAGATTGCTCAAGTATATAATCAAATAAGTTTAGGTGTCCTAAGGCATGTCCTATTTATAGGAATGACCTACAAGTGCTTAAGGACGTTCTAGACACTTTCTAGGGGGTTCCAAGTGCTTAACTAGCCGTTAGGTATAAGTTAGTTGGATTAACAACGGCTAGTTAATTAATTCTGCAGTTGCTATCAGAGTCCATCTCGGTCGAGAAATTGTCGACCGAGATACCTACTCGGTCGAAGTTTTGTCGACCGACAGGCTCTCTGGATCAAGTATTTGCAACGTTCATTTCCAACTGCCAACCACCTTGTCAGCTATGTCTAACGGCTACCTGGGTCTTTCTCGGTCGAGTAGTTTGTCGACCGAGAGTGTCTCGGTCGAGGATTTCGTCGACCGAGATTGACCCTATTTCAATGTTTCGATTTGAGTACTAAGTGTGTATGTGAGTGTGCATATGTGACACTATTGAAGGGGATGAACTATCTAAGTGTAGTGATTGGCTAGGGAAAATCTAACGCTTGATTTACATGAAGTCTAAGTACTTGTACATTATATATTTGTACAAGTTTACAATTGATTACATTTCATGAAATTTATAAGCATTTAAGCATATGGATTCCCTAGTGCTTTTGTCATCCACCTTATTCCTGCAACACTCAAGTAGCACATTAGATAAACAAAAATGAAATGTTTGTCATAATCAAAACAAAGGGATTTATCATAATGTCCAATTTAGCCAACAATCTCCCCCTTTTTGAAAATGACAAACATTTCCAAAATATAAATTAAGGAAATATAAAAACATGTAAGTTTCATACCTGAAGATTACCTTTGTGAATTTCTTCTTTTGTTTATAAAATGTGTGCTTATTATTCCCCATGAATGATAAAACATGAAATCCAATTCATTAGGGAATATAGCATCTTTCAATGTAAAGCCAAGAGTTGATGAACTCATTGATTGAGATTTGCACAATTACTAAGTTTTGAGATTTATATTTATTTCTCCCCCTTTGTCATTTCAAAAAGATATCCGTTAAAAACAAGAAAACTCCCCCTTAATTAGATGTCCCATCAAAATCCAATGAAAAAAATGTCCATTTAAGAACCAAAAATGATGCAAACAAGAATATTTTTAAGAAGCACAAGTATCAAAGAAAACATCTTCTAAAGGAGTGATAAGCAGTTGCTTCCTTATTTTGTTGAATTGGTCTTGTGGAAGCGGTTTTGTAAAAATATCAGCCAATTGATCTTCCGTATCAACATGATGAAGGGAAACATGATTCTTAGAGATATGATCCCTTAAGAAGTGATGACGGATTTCAATATGTTTAGCTCGGCTCTGTAAAATGGGATTGTGTGCTAGGTTTATAGTGCTTGTGTTATCACAAAAAATAGGTGTAGATGAAAGAGTAAAACCATAATCGTTTAACACTTGTTGCATATAAAGCACTTGAGCACAACAAGATCTGGCTGCCATATATTCAGCTTCAGTTGTAGAAAGGGCAACCGTGTTTTGTTTCTTGCTAAACCAAGATACTAAAGCTCTTCCTAACAAGAAACAACCACCACTAGTGCTCTTGCGGTCAAGTCGACAACCAGCATAATCAACATCAGTATAAGCTTTAAAATCCAAGGTTTGTCCTTTTGGGTACCATAAGCCAAAACATGTGGTGCCGGCTAAGTATCAAAGAATTCGTTTAACTACTTGAAAATGAGAATGCATGGGTTGTGATTGAAATCGAGCACAAAGACCAACGGAAAACATAATGTCTGGTCTAGAGGCAGTTAAGTAAAGCAAACTACCAATCATGGCTCTATATAAGGAATCATCAATAGGTTCCCCATTTTCATCCTTATCAATTTTAATAGAGGTGGCCATAGGAGTAGTAGCATGTTTGCACTTATCCATCCCAAAACGTTTTAAGAGTTCTTTAGTATACTTTTCTTGGCTTATAAAAATCCTGGCAGGCGTTTGTTTAATTTGGAAACCAAGAAAGAAAGTTAGTTCACCCATGAGGCTCATTTCAAATTCTTTTTGCATAATGTCACTGAATTGTGTGCACAATGATTCATTTGAAGCTCCAAAAATAATATCATCAACATATATTTGAACAACTAGAAAATCAGATGTATATGTTTTGAAGAATAAGGTAGAATCTGAATTTCCAATAGAAAAACCATTATCAAAAAGATACGTTTTGAGCCTTTCATACCAGTTCCTAGGTGCTTATTTTAACCCATAAAGTGCTTTCTTAAGTTTATAAACATGGTCACCTTTTTCCGGTATTTCAAAACCAGGTGGTTGGGCAACATATACTTCTTCTTGAATGATTCTGTTTAGAAATGCACTTTTTACATCCATTTGGTAGAGTTTGATGTTTTTATGTGCAGCAATAGCTAGTAACATTCTAATAGCTTCAAGTCTTGCTACTGGTGCATACATTTCATCAAAGTCTATTCCCTCTTGTTGATTATATCCTTGTGCTACTAGCCGAGCTTTATTCCTTATTACTTCCCCTGCATCATTTAGCTTATTCCTAAAAACCCATTTAGTTCCAATGATGGTTTTATCTTGTGGTTTAGGAACTAAATCCCATACATCATTTTTAGTGAATTGATTTAATTCTTCTTGCATTGCTATTATCCAATAGTCATCTTTAAGAGCTTCAGAGACCTTCTTAGGTTCAATAATAGAAACAAAGGCCATGTTTGCAACATCCTTAAAAGAAGACCGGGTTTTGACTTTATCATTCGGATTTCCAATAATTAATTCTTGAGGATGATCCTTAATAAGTCTAGGTATAGGTTGTGTTTCAGCTTGGTTATTGTTTGTAGTATCTTTCTCACTATCATTTGGTATGTTTAAGTTTTCGAATTGATGAGTGAGATCAATTATTTCAAGATTTTCTGATTTTGACTCTTCATGAAAAGAGACATGAATAGATTCCTCAACTTTTCTAGAAATAGTGTTGTAGACTCTAAATGCTTTGCTAGAGGTAGAATATCCCAAAAAGAATGCTTTATGTGATTTAGAATCAAACTTATCTCTATCCTCTTTGGTATTTAAGATATAGCATGTGGATCCAAAGGTATGAAAATAGTCAACTTTAGGTTTCTTATAATGTATTAATTCATATGGTGTTTTCTTCAAATGGGAGTGAACAGTTACTCTATTTAACACATAGCATGCGGTGTTTACAGATTCAGCCCAAAAGGTTTTAGGTGTGTTATGTTCAAGCATCATAGTTCTAGCCATTTCTTGTAGTGATCGATTTTTCCTTTCAACTATACCATTTTGTTGTGGAGTGCGTGGAGCAGAAAAATTATGAGTGTACCCTTGAGATGTGCAAAATTCTTCAAATACATGATTTTCAAATTCTCCACCATGATCACTTCTAATGGTACATATTTTGTTTTGTAATAGATTTTCAATCTTGGAACAAAATTTTATGAAAACATGAATAGTGTCATCTTTGGTTGCAAGAAAATGTACCCATGTATATCTACTATAATCATCGACAATAACAAAACAATATCTTTTGCCACCAATAGATTGTGTCCTCATGGGTCCAAATAAATCCATGTGAATTAATTCTAAGGATCTACTAGTGCTAAGTACATGTTTAGGTTTAAAGGAGGTTTTTGTTTGCTTTCCCAAAGTACATGGTTCACAATTTTCAACTTGATCAAAAGATAAAGTAGGCAAACCACGAACAAGATCATATTTCACTAGCTTTTTGATAACATGTGAACTAGCATGTCCTAACTTTTTATGCCATAGGTGTAAAGTATTTTCATTTTCAAGTAAGCATTTTCCTACTACATATTTCATAGAGTTAGGTCTAAGAATATAAAGGTTTCCAACTCTTTTTCCTTCATAAACAACATTTGTAGTGTTTTCTATTAATAATTTGCAGCAGTTTTTGTAAAATAGAACCTCATATCCACTATCACATAATTGACTAACACTTATTAAATTATGGTGCAAGCCATCAACAAGTAAACCATTCTTGATTTCAAGGTTTGTACCAATATTACCTATTCCAACGATTTTACCTTTACCATTGTCTCCAAAGGTAACTGTTCCAATTTTCTTTTCTTCAAAAGTTTGAAATGCATTCTTGTTTCCGGTCATGTGTTTGGAACATCCACTGTCAACCACACAATCCTGCATTAAAATGTAGGTTTTGGTACCCATGTGATGGTCCGGTATGGTTAGAAGCATTTAATTTACAGACAAAAAAAAAAATTTACTCAGAACTTCAGTCGGTCGACAACTGTTCGACCGACATCTCTCTTGGTCGACCAATCGTCAATCAAGAAAGTTGTTGTAGATTTAATTTGTTACAGGCGTCTGGTCGGTCGACAAAAGTTCGACCGATTTTATGTTCGGTCGACAATACTTCGACCGACTAAGTTTCTATTTCAGTACAACATTTTAGAAAATTACCATAATGCATGAAACCTTTTATTAAGTTGAGATAAGACAATATAATTTGCAAAAATGAGCATTTGATCATATCTCAACTGTATTTTATTTGACTCTATTAAGTTTGGGATTTTGGGACCCAAACTAAGTCGGAATCCTTGGTCTTATAAGGGCATGAAAATGAATAATGTCCAAGACGTAGACAAAAATGACAAGTAATAGAATCAACTTCATTTCTCTTTCTAGTAATTGTGTTCTTAGGTACAAACATAATATGAGTCTTAGATGCTTTAGTTCTTTTGGGTTGATTTTTCTTTGGAGCATATCCCAAACCTTTTCTTCCATTGAAACTAGGAGAAATTTTCAGAATGTTATTAAGGATATCTTTTCTTCTTAAATCATGTAGGTTTCTTTGTAGCTTAGCAATGTCATCCATCTTCTTATATAAATCTTTTCTTGCTTGATCTAAATCAGATAATAGGGAGTCTCTTTCTTTTACAACATTGTCATAGTCTAGATGGTTACATAGAATTGGTTGAGTCTGAAAATCATTTAGTTTAGCTAACAATTCAGTCTTTTCTTGAGAGAGAAGATCAACATTTGTTTCTAGAGTGAGTAGCTTTCTAGTGCAGTCATTTAAAGATGTTTTTAAAGACAAATTCTCAAGATCAATGTTGTTCTTTTCAGAAGAGAGATCATTTAATCTAGCATATAGCTCATCATTTGTTTTGGTAACCTTCTTTAGTTTCTTCTTGACATCAACATACTTATCATGAGTTTCTTGTAGACTTGTAATTAACTCTTCTTTAGGAAGATCAAGAAGGCTTACCTCTTGAGAGTCTTCATCATCTTCTCTTGCCATTAGGCATTCCACCTTTTCTTCTCCACTTTCACTCTCACTTGACTCGTCCCATGCAGCTTTATAAGCTTTTTCTCCCTTCTTTTTGTGTGAGCTTTTCTTTCCTTTCTTTGATTTAGGGCATTCATTTTTGAGATGTCCTTTCTTTCCACACTCAAAACACCTAGGAGGAGATGAAGAGGAACTAGAAATTTTGTTAGATCTAAATCTTTTATATTTCTTACCATTGACAATCAAGGATTCTTCTCCTTCTTCTTCACTTGACTCATCACTTTCCGGTGTAATGATTTTTGAAGCCTTTAGAGCCACATCCTTCTTTTTCCCTTGTTGTAGTTCACTGTAACACCCCTGACCTGGGTTATGACCTAACCCTGGAAGTTTTGCCTAAATATGTAATTAATATACTTGTGAACACTCCCTGGCATGTAATTAAGTTCCTCAGGAACATTTACTTTCAATTTTGCTCCTTTTTGTATAAAGTTGTAGCATTGTGTTGTATGCAGGGACCTATGTGCAAATTACCCAGTTTAAGGGTTGAGCTTGCAAAATTCACAAGATAAGATGTTCCTTTGATGTTGAAACATCATGAGAATGGTTATGGTAAAGTTTGAGGGATTTCCCAAGCTTGAGCACCAAGGTGCAGCTGTGGAAGCAATTCCCATGCTTAGAAACCCTAATTTGGGGTAAAGTGCAATTTACCCAAATTGAGGGGTCCAACTTGTAATTTTCACCATCTAGAACATCTTTTATGACTCTTGTCATCATTTAGAGTAGAAATGATGAAAGGGATACATCATTTAATAATCAGATGGGAAAAATGATCTTTGTGATAGAAATCACCTAAAATGGGCCTAAAACCCTTTCATGAGTGTACCCTAGTTGAAGGTTGGATTCCTTTACCCTTAGATCTTGAGATTTCATGAGATTTGCATAAGGATAGGTAGGTTTGGTCGTGCCCTTGAGCAAGGAGGGACCTAGATGTGATTTCCAATCTTGAGAGGTCCTTAGGGTGTAAAAGAGGCTAAAATATATAAGCCCTTTTCCCTTGTAATTAAGTGAACGAATTTTCTTTCCTTCACTTCTCTTCCTTTCTTTCTCAAACGACCAAGGACAGCTCTGGAGCTCAGGGGGGAGGACCAACCTGTTCTAGGTAAGAGAACCCCACCTTCTAAGCTCGAATTCATGGAGGAATTCACTTTCTAAGGTTGGTTTTATGGTTAGCTTACTTAGTCTTCTTGTTCTAGCCGACCAAAGCAACGTTTCCTTGGAGAATTCACCTCTGACCAAGTTGTGGAAGCTCAAGGACGCCATTAAAGCTTGGAGCTTGAAGGCTTGGAGCTCTAAGATCAACCTTTAGGCGGGTTTTATAACTCTAAACTTCATGCTTGATTATACATCCTTTTCTATGCATATAGTTGCTAGTTCTTCTTCTTCCCTATCTTTCCTTGCATCCTTGCAAGCAAAATCGTGAAGAACTGCTACTGTTCTCAAGGTAGAAGATAAGGGCGTTAATTTCTATGCTTATCCACGGTTTTTCACTTTATCAAACGACCTCCACCTATTGCTCAAAACGGTTTCAAACCGTTTGGTGGGCAAACGGTTTCAGGGTCGTTTGAGGGCAAACGGTCTTCAAGACCGTTTGGTCCCGTTGACCAAGCAAAGACCGTTTGGGAATCTTGTTCATAATTATGTAGGTTAATCACCCACAAAATTTGAGAGGTTAACTCCAAAAGAATCGTGAGTTATGAGCAAGTCAATTAGCAAAACCAATTGAATTATGTGCTGATTTTCAACCTGATTAACTTGACCTGGTTGAGCAAACGGTTTCAAGACCGTTTGAGATGGTTGACCAAGCGTTGACCGTTTGGTATTCCTGTTCATAATTATGTTTATTAATAACCCTCCGAATTTGAGGGATTAACTCCAAAGGAATCATGAGTTGAAGCCTAATCAATTAGGGAAACCTAATTGGATTAAGTGCTGATTTTCAATCTGATTTAATTGAACTTTTTGGGCAAACGGTCTCAAGACCGTTTGAGTGCGTTGACCAAGCGTTGACCGTTTGGGATTACTGTTCCTAATGATGTGATATAATGACTCACCGAATTTGAGGGATTAACTCCCAAGGAATCATGAGTTGAAGGCTATTCAATTAGGCAAACCCTAATTGAAAACAGTGCTGAAATTCCAATGAGTTAAGTTGAGATTTTGGGTTGATTAGCCCAAACGGTTTCAAGACCGTTTGGGAATCACCCAAACGGTCTCAAGACCGTTTGGGGGTCACCCCAAGACCGTTTGGAGGTCTGGGGTCAAGTATAGTTGATCAATTGAAGGTCCAAAGGCACCAAACCATATTGCAATTAAGTATTGATGTGATGATCAACTCTATAGATCAAACCTTGATGAATTTTCACTAGAGTCCAAAGGATGGATGGGCAAACGGTCTCAAGACCGTTTGGAACTCATCCAAACGGTCTCAAGACCGTTTGGGCACAACCCAAGACCGTTTGGAGGTCTAGGGTTGAGATAATCTAATGGTTTGAAGGTCCAATCGCAATAAGTTGATGAATTGATACAAATACTGATTTTAGACCTAATTGGAGTTCAACCCTAGTCCAAACGACTTGGTTTTTGGTCAAACTTTGGGCAAACGGTCTCAAGACCGTTTGGAGGATATCCAAACGACCTCAAGACCGTTTGGTCCAAGTTTGAGCCCAATTGGAGGTCAATTGATAGGTTCAACCTTGAATTGATTCACATTGTTGAATATTGATGACCATCCGATTTGAAACCCTAATTGAGAAGGATTCAACCCTAATTGGCTTTCAATTGAGGGTCAACTTGGTGTCCAAGTGATTAAGGTTCATCCTAATTAACTCAATTTATAAGTGGTTATCATGGATTTGGTTAATTGAGGGGTTCAACATACATATCCATGACCAATTGTAACTTTTGAACCACTTTGGAGGTCCAAACGGTTTGAGCCCATTTGGACCAAACGGTCTCAAGACCGTTTGGATCCAAACGGTCTCAAGACCGTTTGAGGCCAAACGGTCTCAAGACCGTTTGGGCTCAAACGATCTCAGGGTCGTTTGGTCCAATCGATCTCAAGTTGATTTGATCAAACGGTTTCAAACCGATTGAGCTCCAAACGGTTTGGAAGGTCAACTCTTCCAAACGGTCAACACATCCAAACGGTCTCAAGACCGTTTGGAGCAAACGGTCTCAAGACCGTTTGAGACCAAACGGTCTCAAGACCGTTTGGTGGTTGAAACCGTTTGAAGGTTGAAACCGTTTGAAGGTGTACATGGTGGTTTGTACTTAATCAATTGATGGTGTAATTAGTTCAATGGTGATCTAATCTAAACCCTAATGGTAACCTAGGTCATTAAGGGACTAAGTGATTAGCGAGTTGACCCATGATGGTGATCATGAGGCAAATTACCAAAATACCCTTGAGGGGTCTAAAGAGGTAAAACCTTGTTCTAATCAAACCCTAATCACATGATGATGATGTTTTGGCTTATGTAAGTCAATGAGGACTTAACCCAACCTAATCTAGAGTGGTGTCATCACCATCTACTAGTGAGAGGAGAGAGAAAGTATTCCAAGAGAGAGAAAGTATCCTAGAGAGAGAAAGTACCCTTTTTAAGGTGGAAACTCAAGTGAGATACTTCAAATACACATGAGTGTGCATGATTAGGGAATGACCCACCTATGTGAGGTCATGGAAACCCTAATTATGATATCTAATGGATCTTAATCTTAATTAAGAGTCTTAATGATGATGTTTCTCTTACATGATGATGTAATGAGTACCATTCACCATGGTGTGAATAGTAAACCCTAATTTTAGGGTGATGACTTGAAAGATGAATAGTAAACCCTAAATTGTTGAATTGTTTACTATTATCTGTTGAACTAACTATGCAGGTTATTATGAGATAATGGTCATACCCAGGTATGAAATACCATGTTATGTTCATTGAAAGCATGTTTTAAGCTTTATGAATAGTGAATCATCTTGATGCACTGCTAAGTGACATCTTTTGTGATTTATGGGCTGTAAGAGCCATAAACACCATCAAAGTCATGCTTGACAGATGACTTGTGATGAGATAATTGAGAACTGGTAATTGAAATGAGTTAGGCCTGCTACATTTTAGTATTCTCATATATAGCTGTGATGCTAATGTTTTTGTATGATGATATGAATACTGAATGTACCTAACTAATCAAGTGAAATGTAGAGCCCTGATCATAGATCCATCATTGTTAGAGTCTAAATGATGGTGAAACAGGTTTTCCTCAGGGAACTCCTGGATCACATACTTTTGAGTATGTGGGGTACATGGATGTGTAGAACCTTACATCCTAGTGTAGGTATTTGATGTAGATTCTTGTAGTCCGTCATACCTTCACTATAAAAGAAAAGGTGAGAGGATGATGTAGATTCTAGTAGTCCATCAGACCCCACCATAAAGTCCTAAAGGTGAGATGTATATCTACACTCCCTTAAAGACACAAATACCGTATCGGTGAAAGATAAACAAGAAATCTTCCGATAGTGAAGAGAGTACAGAATGCCACTGTAACTCTAAAAATAGCGAAGGACCAGAGTACCCTGGTGAGCTATTATAAAGACATCCCGCCAGATGTCAAACAATCAATCCTCTAACTGACTGAGGAAGATGAGGTCATAAGAATCCGGCTCTCTTAATGACCTATGTATGATACTGATGTGACTTCTTAGCGATCAGTTGGAGTATGAGTGGTATGCCTCATCTCCACAGGGCATAATAATGTTTGAAAAACATAAACAACAGCGTAGTATATCTGTTAGAGTTAATTACGAGTTATTTGATTGATGTTACCTTGAATAGCATAGATGTTCTCATATTTTAATATTGATTGAACTCTTGCTTATCATCATAACTGCCAGTGAATATCTTGAAGGCTCTTATTGCTTTAGTTATTCCTTGCTTTGCTTATAAAGCCTAGTGGAGAGTTATAACTCTCGCTGGGGCAATTATGTATAATTGTCTCACCCCGTAGACTTCTACTTTTTAGGTGGTCGTCGAAGACGAAGGAACAAGAACTCAGGTGAACAATCCCAGCAACAGCAGCATCAGGAGCAGTAAATATCTCAGGTGGAGATCTAGCCTGCTTCATGGTGTAGTTAGAGTCAAGTCCTATGTGTCCTCTGTACTCTCAGGTCCTGGAGTGTTTTGGAGTATGAATTCTTGAGAGTTTTGGTATCATGTTGTATATAATTACTCAAGAAGTAATTGTCAGTGATGTAAACAGTTAAATCCTTTTTCTATGGAAAAGGTTTGTGGTTTCAGGCTCTTGTCTCGAAAAGTTTTAATTTCCCGTGATTTTTGTCTTCCGCTGTTTACCGATTGCTTCCGCACATGATTAAATCGGGATTAATTCGTGGTTTGGAGATCGGAGCCCACAATTAAGTGGTATCAGAGCTCCAGGTTCATTCGAGTCTACAGAGGCATAGGACTTAGGAAGTCGAGTCTATCTTTAGTATTCCTTCCTTATCTAATAGAATATTCTACTCCTCAGGAGAAGAAGATACTTAAGATGTCAGAGCCACATGATGAGAATGTGGAAGAAAGTAGTGCTAGTGCACCTCAAGGTGGTGCAGGAGTACCAGGATTGGAACAGCCTGTACCAGAACAACCTAGAGAGCCACCCCAGTTTGATCCAGATGACATGGGTAACCCAGCAGTCCAGACAATGTTTGGGCAGTTTATGACTGCCATGACACACATAACCGACAGGTTGCCTATGCCTGCACCTAGGGTACCTGCCCAGCCTGAGGGGCAAGGTATCGGGAAGACGTTCGAGCGACTACGTCGTGTCGGAGCTACCGAGTACCATGGGACTGCTGACCCCGCAGATGCTGATCTGTGGTTGACAGAGCTGGAGAAGGCTTTCAGGATCCTCAACATCCCTGAAGCTGAGAAGGTTAGACATGCTGTCTATCTTCTCAAAGGAAGTGCTGGTCACTGGTGGAACATGGAAGAGCAGAAGAGACCTGGGGTAGAGTTCTCATGGGAAGAGTTTCGTCGGGAATTTATCAATAGATATTTTCCCAAGACCTTCCTAGACGAGAAGATCTCTCAGTTTGAGAGACTGAGACAGGGTATTATGAACATTAGTGAGTACGAAGCTAAGTTCATGGAGCTGTTGCGATTTTGTCCGCACATGGCTGCCACAGAAGAAGAAAGAATCAGAAGGTTTGAGAAGGGGTTGAATGCCGACATGTCTACCCCAGTGTCTGCCTTAGAGAACCGAGAGAGATTCTCTACCTTCGTTGAGTCAGTCCGAAGGATAGAGAGATCTGTAGTTGAGAAAAGACAAACCCATAAAAGATATCCACAGTTCCAGGGTTCTTCATCTAGGGATTCCAAGAAACCTAGATTCTCTGCACCTAACCCTCCGCCACCCAGATCGAGTTTTCAAACTCAATGGACACCAAGCAGAGGTAGAGGACGAAGTCAACCACTTCAAGGGACGCACAGTTCTGCATCTGTGTCAGTTACTGGACCACCCAGACCACAGCAACAGGAAAAGAGTTGCTACAACTGTGGTAAGGTGGGACACTTGATGAAGGATTGTCGTTCTAGGGCTGTCGGTGTGACACAACAAACCCCGAGACAGAATCGACAGGGATCTCAGAATAGACAACATCAAGGAGCAGCTCGAGGACGTGGACAAGCGTCTCAAGCTGGATCATCAGCACCACCTCAACAGCAGGCTACCGCAAGGTTCTATGCTATGAACCCACCAGAAGCAGTGGTCAATCCACAAGTGGTGACAGGTCAGATGGAACTTTTATATTCTGATATGTCTAAATCTTGTGTAGTATCTGTTCTGATTGACCCGGGTGCTACGCACTCTTTCATCACTCGAAGAGTGATTCGTAACTGCAATATGACAACTAGTCATAGGGCAGATAAGTTGTTGTTGGAGACTCCGTTGAGTGGGTCTGCTGTTCTGCAAGAGGTATGCTCTCCTTGCGTACTTTTCTTTTCTAAGCATCGCATTCAAGTGGATCTCATACCGCTTGATATGCAAGGATTTGATATAATCCTAGGGATGGATAACTTGGAAAAGTATCGAGTTGTCTTGGATTGTGAATCCAAGCTGGCAATGTTTGCTGATGAAAGCAACACATGGATCTTTCAAGGTGAAAGAAAGATTCTGCCCACCTGTCTTGTATCAGCTATGGTTGCTGATAAGTTGATGAGGCAAGGATGCTACGCATTCTTAGCCCATGTGGTAGATGTTACCAAGGAGAGTTCCAACCCTGCTGAAGTTCCGATAGTCAGGGAATTCGAGGATGTGTTTCCCGAAGAACTTCCTGGTATACCACCACCCCGAGAAATTGATTTTGAGATCAATTTGGTCCCAGATACGAAACCCATAGCCCAGACTCCGTATAGGATGGCGCCTGCTGAGATGGCAGAACTCAAGAAACAGCTTCAAGAGTTACTTGAGAAGGGTTTCATCCGACCGAGTACCTCACCTTGGGGTGCTCCGGTTTTGTTTGTTAAAAAGAAATATGGATCGATGCGGTTGTGCATTGATTATAGACAACTCAATAAAGTAACGATAAAGAATAAATATCCTTTGCCAAGGATTGATGATCTTTTCGACCAGTTGCGTGGTGCAACAGTCTTTTCTAAGATAGACTTAAGGTCTGGATATCATCAACTCCGCATTAAGGACAGTGACATATCTAAGTCTGCCTTTAGGACAAGATATGGTCACTATGAGTTCACGGTCATGTCGTTTGGACTAACCAATGCACCGGCTGCATTCATGGAACTCATGAATAGAGTCTTTCGACCTTTCCTTGATCAGTGTGTTGTCGTCTTCATAGATGACATACTGATTTATAGTAAGGATGCTCAGCAGCATGAGCAACACCTTCGCCAGACTTTGACCTTGCTAAGAGAGCATAAGCTATACGCTAAGTTTAGCAAGTGTGAGTTTTGGTTATCTGAAGTATCCTTCCTTGGACATGTGGTATCTGCCTCGGGAATTCGTGTTGACCCTGCAAAGATAGAGTCTGTTCTGCAGTGGGAACAACCGAAGACACCGACGGAGATTAGAAGTTTCTTGGGGTTAGCTGGTTATTATCGAAGGTTTATTAAAAATTTCAGTTCTATAGCCTTACCTTTGACCAAGTTAACCCGGAAGGATGTTCCTTTTGCTTGGAGTGATAAGTGTCAACAGTCTTTTCAGCTGTTGAAGGAGAGGTTGACAAGTGCACCTGTGCTTGTGTTACCTGAGCAAGGAAAGGATTATATAATCTTTTGTGATGCCTCCAAGAATGGACTTGGATGTGTGTTGATGCAGGATAACCAAGTGATTTCTTTTGCTTCCCGACAGCTTAAGAAACACGAAGAGAATTATCCGACACACGATCTAGAGTTAGCTGCTGTGGTCCATGCTTTGAAAATCTGGAGACATTATCTCTACGGAGAAACTTTCCAGATTTTCACAGACCACAAGAACCTTAAGTACATCTTCACTCAGCATGAGCTTAATATGAGGCAACGTCGCTGGATGGAGTTAATCAAGGACTACGATTATACGATTGATTACCATCCGGGCAAGGCCAATGTGGTTGTAGATGCCTTGAGTAGGAAATCAGCAACATCAACCATGGATAGGGCACAACTAAGTTCCTTAGTATGCTCTAGAAGAGATATGCTTATCTCTTTAAGGCATGACAATGTGCAGTTGAAGGCATCATTGTTAGCTGGTCTGTTAGCTGAGATGCAGATTAAACCTACCTTAAGAGAGCAGATAAAGGAGGCACAACAAGTAGATGTTTCTGTACAGCAGATTAGATTTGAGTTTGGAAATGAGAAGCGAGAAGGTTTTCATGAGTCAGATGACCAGGTGGCATGCTATCATGGAAGGATGATAGTGCCAGATGTGGACGACCTGAGGAAATTAGTCCTGGAAGAAGCTCATTCTTCGATGTATGCTATGCATCCAGGGAGCACCAAGATGTATCGAAACTTGAAAGATATGTATTGGTGGCCTGGGATGAAGAAGGATGTAGCTCAGTTTGTTCTGAGGTGTCCTGTGTGTCAGCAGGTCAAGGCTGAACACCAGAAACCTGCAGGGACAATGCAACCCTTACCCATACCACAGTGGAAGTGGGACCATGTAACCATGGACTTTGTTGTTGGCCTACCCAGGACAAACAAAGGACATGATTCCATTTGGGTAGTTGTTGATAGGTTGACAAAGACAGCGCATTTCTTACCTGTCAAAACAACCTATACTGCTGAAAGGTTATCCCAGATATATGTCCAAGAGATAGTGTATTTGCACGGAGTTCCTGTCACTATAGTTTCTGACAGAGGTCCCCAGTTTACAAGTCACTTTTGGGAACAGTTACACAGAGCCCTAGGCACCAAGTTAAGGTTTAGTACAGCCTTTCATCCTCAAACTGATGGACAGTCAGAAAGGACTATACAGACCTTAGAAGATCTGTTGAGAGCATGTGTTCTCCAGTTTACCGGGAGTTGGGATCTACATCTAAGCTTGATAGAGTTTGCCTATAACAATAGCTATCAACATAGCATTGATATGGCACCATATGAAGCCTTATATGGCAGACGTTGTAGATCACCCTTGTGTTGGTATGAAACTGGTGAGCACCAGTTATTAGGCCCTGATCTTGTGCAGCAAACTACAGAAAAGATTAAAGTTATACAACAACAGCTTAAGACTGCACAAGATAGACAGAAATCATATGCCGATAAACGTCGTAGACCCCTAGAATTCCAGGATGGAGACAGAGTGTATCTCAAGGTCTCACCTTGGAAAGGAGTCCTTCGTTTTGGGAAGAAAGGAAAGTTAGCTCCTAGATTTTTGGGACCTTATCCAATTGTTGAAAAAGTTGGAAAGGTGGCCTATAGACTAGAGTTACCGCTAGAGTTGCAGAAGTTGCACCCTGTGTTTCACATTTCCATGCTGAGGAAATGTCATCCAGATACCGAGTCAGTTCTACAACCTATGGAGGTAGAATTGAATGAAGATATAACGTATGAGGAGGGACCAGTGTCAATCCTCGATAACATAACTAAAAAGTTAAAGAAGAAGGATATAAGCCTTGTAAAAGTCCTCTGGAACCATCGTGGTGTTGAAGAAGCCACCTGGGAACTAGAAGGTGAAATGAGAAGAAAATATCTTGCTCTTTTCTTATAATATGCTTTATCGATTTCGGGGACGAAATCCTTTTGAAGGGGTAAAGAATTTGTAACACCCCTGACCTGGGTTATGACCTAACCCTGGAAGTTTTGCCTAAATATGTAATTAATATACTTGTGAACACTCCCTGGCATGTAATTAAGTTCCTCAGGAACATTTACTTTCAATTTTGCTCCTTTTTGTATAAAGTTGTAGCATTGTGTTGTATGCAAGGACCTATGTGCAAATTACCCAGTTTAAGGGTTGAGCTTGCAAAATTCACAAGATAAGATGTTCCTTTGATGTTGAAACATCATGAGAATGGTTATGGTAAAGTTTGAGGGATTTCCCAAGCTTGAGCACCAAGGTGCAGCTGTGGAAGCAATTCCCATGCTTAGAAACCCTAATTTGGGGTAAAGTGCAATTTACCCAAATTGAGGGGTCCAACTTGTAATTTTCACCATCTAGAACATCTTTTATGACTCTTGTCATCATTTAGAGTAGAAATGATGAAAGGGATACATCATTTAATAATCAGATGGGAAAATTGATCTTTGTGATAGAAATCACCTAAAATGGGCCTAAAACCCTTTCATGAGTGTACCCTAGTTGAAGGTTGGATTCCTTTACCCTTAGATCTTGAGATTTCATGAGATTTGCATAAGGATAGGTAGGTTTGGTCGTGCCCTTGAGCAAGGAGGGACCTAGATGTGATTTCCAATCTTGAGAGGTCCTTAGGGTGTAAAAGAGGCTAAAATATATAAGCCCTTTTCCCTTGTAATTAAGTGAACGAATTTTCTTTCCTTCACTTCTCTTCCTTTCTTTCTCAAACGACCAAGGACAGCTCTGGAGCTCAGGGGGGACGACCAACCTGTTCTAGGTAAGAGAACCCCACCTTCTAAGCTCGAATTCATGGAGGAATTCACTTTCTAAGGTTGGTTTTATGGTTAGCTTACTTAGTCTTCTTGTTCTAGCCGACCAAAGCAACGTTTCCTTGGAGAATTCACCTCTGACCAAGTTGTGGAAGCTCAAGGACGCCATTAAAGCTTGGAGCTTGAAGGCTTGGAGCTCTAAGATCAACCTTTAGGCGGGTTTTATAACTCTAAACTTCATGCTTGATTATACATCCTTTTCTATGCATATAGTTGCTAGTTCTTCTTCTTCCCTATCTTTCCTTGCATCCTTGCAAGCAAAATCGTGAAGAACTGCTACTGTTCTCAAGGTAGAAGATAAGGGCGTTAATTTCTATGCTTATCCACGGTTTTTCACTTTATCAAACGACCTCCACCTATTGCTCAAAACGGTTTCAAACCGTTTGGTGGGCAAACGGTTTCAGGGTCGTTTGAGGGCAAACGGTCTTCAAGACCGTTTGGTCCCGTTGACCAAGCAAAGACCGTTTGGGAATCTTGTTCATAATTATGTAGGTTAATCACCCACAAAATTTGAGAGGTTAACTCCAAAATAATCGTGAGTTATGAGCAAGTCAATTAGCAAAACCAATTGAATTATGTGCTGATTTTCAACCTGATTAACTTGACCTGGTTGAGCAAACGGTTTCAAGACAGTTTGAGATGGTTGACCAAGCGTTGACCGTTTGGTATTCCTGTTCATAATTATGTTTATTAATAACCCTCCGAATTTGAGGGATTAACTCCAAAGGAATCATGAGTTGAAGCCTAATCAATTAGGGAAACCTAATTGGATTAAGTGCTGATTTTCAATCTGATTTAATTGAACTTTTTGGGCAAACGGTCTCAAGACCGTTTGAGTGCGTTGACCAAGCGTTGACCGTTTGGGATTACTGTTCCTAATGATGTGATATAATGACTCACCGAATTTGAGGGATTAACTCCCAAGGAATCATGAGTTGAAGGCTATTCAATTAGGCAAACCCTAATTGAAAACAGTGCTGAAATTCCAATGAGTTAAGTTGAGATTTTGGGTTGATTAGCCCAAACGGTTTCAAGACCGTTTGGGAATCACCCAAACGGTCTCAAGACCGTTTGGGGGTCACCCCAAGACCGTTTGGAGGTCTGGGGTCAAGTATAGTTGATCAATTGAAGGTCCAAAGGCACCAAACCATATTGCAATTAAGTATTGATGTGATGATCAACTCTATAGATCAAACCTTGATGAATTTTCACTAGAGTCCAAAGGATGGATGAGCAAACGGTCTCAAGACCGTTTGGAACTCATCCAAACGGTCTCAAGACCGTTTGGGCACAACCCAAGACCGTTTGGAGGTCTAGGGTTGAGATAATCTAATGGTTTGAAGGTCCAATCGCAATAAGTTGATGAATTGATACAAATACTGATTTTAGACCTAATTGGAGTTCAACCCTAGTCCAAACGACTTGGTTTTTGGTCAAACTTTGGGCAAACGGTCTCAAGACCGTTTGGAGGATATCCAAACGACCTCAAGACCGTTTGGTCCAAGTTTGAGCCCAATTGGAGGTCAATTGATAGGTTCAACCTTGAATTGATTCACATTGTTGAATATTGATGACCATCCGATTTGAAACCCTAATTGAGAAGGATTCAACCCTAATTGGCTTTCAATTGAGGGTCAACTTGGTGTCCAAGTGATTAAGGTTCATCCTAATTAACTCAATTTATAAGTGGTTATCATGGATTTGGTTAATTGAGGGGTTCAACATACATATCCATGACCAATTGTAACTTTTGAACCACTTTGGAGGTCCAAACGGTTTGAGCCCATTTGGACCAAACGGTCTCAAGACCGTTTGGATCCAAACGGTCTCAAGACCGTTTGAGGCCAAACGGTCTCAAGACCGTTTGAGGCCAAACGGTCTCAAGACCGTTTGGGCTCAAACGATCTCAGGGTCGTTTGGTCCAATCGATCTCAAGTTGATTTGATCAAACGGTTTCAAACCGATTGAGCTCCAAACGGTTTGGAAGGTCAACTCTTCCAAACGGTCAACACATCCAAACGGTCTCAAGACCATTTGGAGCAAACGGTCTCAAGACCGTTTGAGACCAAACGGTCTCAAGACCGTTTGGTGGTTGAAACCGTTTGAAGGTTGAAACCGTTTGAAGGTGTACATGGTGGTTTGTACTTAATCAATTGATGGTGTAATTAGTTCAATGGTGATCTAATCTAAACCCTAATGGTAACCTAGGTCATTAAGGGACTAAGTGATTAGCGAGTTGACCCATGATGGTGATCATGAGGCAAATTACCAAAATACCCTTGAGGGGTCTAAAGAGGTAAAACCTTGTTCTAATCAAACCCTAATCACATGATGATGATGTTTTGGCTTATGTAAGTCAATGAGGACTTAACCCAACCTAATCTAGAGTGGTGTCATCACCATCTACTAGTGAGAGGAGAGAGAAAGTATTCCAAGAGAGAGAAAGTATCCTAGAGAGAGAAAGTACCCTTTTTAAGGTGGAAACTCAAGTGAGATACTTCAAATACACATGAGTGTGCATGATTAGGGAATGACCCACCTATGTGAGGTCATGGAAACCCTAATTATGATATCTAATGGATCTTAATCTTAATTAAGAGTCTTAATGATGATGTTTCTCTTACATGATGATGTAATGAGTACCATTCACCATGGTGTGAATAGTAAACCCTAATTTTAGGGTGATGACTTGAAAGATGAATAGTAAACCCTAAATTGTTGAATTGTTTACTATTATCTGTTGAACTAACTATGCAGGTTATTATGAGATAATGGTCATACCCAGGTATGAAATACCATGTTATGTTCATTGAAAGCATGTTTTAAGCTTTATGAATAGTGAATCATCTTGATGCACTGCTAAGTGACATCTTTTGTGATTTATGGGCTGTAAGAGCCATAAACACCATCAAAGTCATGCTTGACAGATGACTTGTGATGAGATAATTGAGAACTGGTAATTGAAATGAGTTAGGCCTGCTACATTTTAGTATTCTCATATATAGCTGTGATGCTAATGTTTTTGTATGATGATATGAATACTGAATGTACCTAACTAATCAAGTGAAATGTAGAGCCCTGATCATAGATCCATCATTGTTAGAGTCTAAATGATGGTGAAACAGGTTTTCCTCAGGGAACTCCTGGATCACATACTTTTGAGTATGTGGGGTACATGGATGTGTAGAACCTTACATCCTAGTGTAGGTATTTGATGTAGATTCTTGTAGTCCGTCATACCTTCACTATAAAAGAAAAGGTGAGAGGATGATGTAGATTCTAGTAGTCCATCAGACCCCACCATAAAGTCCTAAAGGTGAGATGTATATCTACACTCCCTTAAAGACACAAATACCGTATCGGTGAAAGATAAACAAGAAATCTTCCGATAGTGAAGAGAGTACAGAATGCCACTGTAACTCTAAAAATAGCGAAGGACCAGAGTACCCTGGTGAGCTATTATAAAGACATCCCGCCAGATGTCAAACAATCAATCCTCTAACTGACTGAGGAAGATGAGGTCATAAGAATCCGGCTCTCTTAATGACCTATGTATGATACTGATGTGACTTCTTAGCGATCAGTTGGAGTATGAGTGGTATGCCTCATCTCCACAGGGCATAATAATGTTTGAAAAACATAAACAACAGCGTAGTATATCTGTTAGAGTTAATTACGAGTTATTTGATTGATGTTACCTTGAATAGCATAGATGTTCTCATATTTTAATATTGATTGAACTCTTGCTTATCATCAGAACTGCCAGTGAATATCTTGAAGGCTCTTATTGCTTTAGTTATTCCTTGCTTTGCTTATAAAGCCTAGTGGAGAGTTATAACTCTCGCTGGGGCAATTATGTATAATTGTCTCACCCCGTAGACTTCTACTTTTTAGGTGGTCGTCGAAGACGAAGGAACAAGAACTCAGGTGAACAATCCCAGCAACAGCAGCATCAGGAGCAGTAAATATCTCAGGTGGAGATCTAGCCTGCTTCATGGTGTAGTTAGAGTCAAGTCCTATGTGTCCTCTGTACTCTCAGGTCCTGGAGTGTATTGGAGTATGAATTCTTGAGAGTTTTGGTATCATGTTGTATATAATTACTCAAGAAGTAATTGTCAGTGATGTAAACAGTTAAATCCTTTTTCTATGGAAAAGGTTTGTGGTTTCAGGCTCTTGTCTCGAAAAGTTTTAATTTCCCGTGATTTTTGTCTTCCGCTGTTTACCGATTGCTTCCGCACATAATTAAATCGGGATTAATTCGTGGTTTGGAGATCGGAGCCCACATTCACGTTCTCTTCTTTCTTCTTCTTCTAAGGTAGCTTCATGAGCTTCTAGGTTGCCAATGAGTTGTTCCATCCTCAGTCGAGTGAGGTCATTTGCTTCTTCAATGGCCGTCACCTTGGGCTTGTATTTGGGAGGAAGTGATATAAGGATCTTTGACACCTGATCTTCTTCACTAATCACTTTACCTAGAGCATTCAAACCATTTACAATAGAAGAGAATTTTGCATACATATCACTAATAGATTGATTCGGATCCATACGGAATTGTTCAAACTTTTGTTTAAGCATTCCAATTTTAGAGTTCTTAACTTGAACAGTCCCTTCATATGTTATAGAAAGTCTATGCCAAATTTCATAGGCTATTTCACAGTTTGATATCCTATTAAATTCTCCTACTGAAATTGAACAATAGAGAATACTTACAGCCTTTGCATTCATTTGAGCCGACTTTACCGTATTTGCATCCCATTCTGCATATTGCACTTGAGGAAGCTCGTATGGGGTTGACACCATTCTCCATAGATCCCAACTAATGCCTTGGAAGTAGAATTGCATCCTTCTCTTCCAGTATGTGTAGTTTGTTCCATCAAACGCTGGAGGCCTAGCAACAAGTGTCCCTTCAAGATTGAGGTTGTTGAGCAACCCATCACCCATTCTTCAAGACCTGATTAGGTTCCTTGAAGCCTGCTCTGATACCAATTGAAAAACCACTAGAGGGGCGTGAATAGGGTTTTAAAGTTATTTTAACAATTATTTAACTCAAACAACCACAAATGAAAAAGTAAGAAGGAGACAAGGGATTTAGAGTGGTTCCTACCTTAGCAAATACTAAGGCAGTCAGTCCACTACCCGGTTGCTTACCCAACTGGGATTTGAAAGTATTAATTTTATTACCTTCACAAGGAATTACACAAAATACAATACTTTCTTATACCCCTTTGAACAGCCTTCACTTAGAAGTAGATGCACCAACTCGAGGTAGCCTTCTTGAAGTAACTCCAAGCTCCCCCTTGAAGTAGCCTTCCTCTTATAAGTAACCTCCCGTTGTACCAGCCTTCTTGAAGTAGTCCAAAGTCTCCTTCTTCACCAAGAAGATCACAACCCTCTCCAATCCACAGCCTCCAACCTAAGAGTAGCAAGGAGAGTACAAATAATGAAAGTGAACAAGAAAGGAAAACAGAAATTACAACTTATCCTTTGAAGCATAAGGCTTGATTTGCCTAGATCAAGCGTGTAGATCTCCTAACCAATGTATATGGAAGTGTGATTGCTGTGGATAGGAGATACTAGCCTATAGGACACGAATTTAGAGCAAGGTGAAGAGTAGCCAATTGCAAGTATTGCTCAATTGCTCAAAACAGGTTGCTAATGCAAGTGTATGCTCAAAGATTGCTCAAGTATATAATCAAGTAAGTTTAGGTGTCCTAAGGCATGTCCTATTTATAGGAATGACCTACAAGTGCTTAAGGACGTTCTAGACACTTTCTAGGGGGTTCCAAGTGCTTAACTAGCCGTTAGGTATAAGTTAGTTGGATTAACAACGACTAGTTAATTAATTCTGCAGTTGCTGTCAGAGTCCATCTCGGTCGAGAAATTGTCGACCGGGATACCTACTCGGTCGAAGTTTTGTCAACCGACAGGCTCTCTGGATCAAGTATTTGCAACGTTCATCTCCAACTGCCAACCACCTTGTCAGCTGTGTCTAACGGCTACCTGGGTCTTTCTCAGTCGAGTAGTTTGTCGACTGAGAGTGTCTCGGTCGAGGATTTCGTCGACCGAGATTGACCCTGTTTCAATGTTTCGATTTGAGTACTAAGTGTGTATGTGAGTGTGCATATGTGACACTATTGAAGGGGATGAACTATCTAAGTGTAGTGATTGGCTAGGGAAAATCTAACGCTTGATTTACATGAAGTCTAAGTACTTTTACATTATATATTTGTACACGTTTACAATTGATTACATTTCATGAAATTTATAAGCATTTAAGCATATGGATTCCCTAGTGCTTTTGTCATCCACCTTATTCCTGCAACACTCAAGTAGCACGTTAGATAAACAAAAATGAAATGTTTGTCATAATCAAAACAAAGGGATTTATCATAATGTCCAATTTAGCCAACAAATTCCCCAATGAAACTAACATTCACATTGGAAGAACTTGGTGGATCAGAAAGTAGCTCCAGGAAATAATTACGCACTAGTTCTCGAAGTTGTTCATGTTGTGTGATCCGTTCTCCGGAGTTGTTTTTGAGCCTTGTGATAGTATTAGTCCACCTCCTTCCCTTTACCATAGAATGAAAAAACTTAGTAATAGAGTCCCTCAATTGAAGCCATGTGCATCGTGATTTCTGTCTCCATTCAATCTCCTCCCTTCTTAGAATCTCCATTGTTTTCATGTGGATATCAATCACCCTATTCTCCAACTCAGGTGAATACTGGTTTACCAAATCCATTTGCACAATAAGGAGACGATCCTGTAGCACTCACATCGACCTTCTCTCCTTTTGTTGTACTTCATCGTCCCACAAGGTATCATTGTGGAGGAACATGGCTGCCACAGCCTCAAAAGAATCATCTATCCCCCAATGTTGTCGTAAGACCACTGGGAACTCCTCTCGTTCATGCCACACATGCTATGTGCGGAGCACCTTGTTAGACCTTCTGTTCTCTCCATAGGCATTGATGATAATAGGAAAATGGTCGGATTTGAGTCTCTCCACCTGCACTAAGAAACCTCCAAAGCGTTATCACCAAAGGTGATTGCCCACCACTCTATCGAGCCTCATCTGGAGCAGATTATTGAATATGCAAGTCATAGATCAACATTTAGTGAGCCACTAAATGATTGTATAATATATATATACATATATGTATATGTATGTATATATATATGTATGTACATGTAATGTTTTGGATAAACCCATGTACCATTATAGAAATATGATGGCAACATTTTGTTTGTTGACATTTTAGGTAGTTGCACATGATACAAGGACATGAAGATAAAGATGAAGGATATTTAAGATACTCAAGCTATACCAAGGAGGGTTTTGATAGTATATCTTGTCTTTTCATTCATGTAATAGGATCATCATTATAAATTTTGTAAATATTTATGTGAAATAAATGAAAATTAGTTGATGTTGTATGTTATTTGCAAAATTTGGATCCTAGAAGTTTAGGTAATGGCTTTGGACTCTAAGGTCCTTCCTTAATTGGGGGGACACTCAAAACTAGGTTTGTGACACATTATCCCTCTCTCTCTACTTCACCTCTCACACAATTGCTTCAACAAAAAATCCCTTTTCCGATTCCTCTTCATTCTATCCCTTTTTGAGATGGTGTTGAGACATGTATGAGATTTTCCTAATCTAACCCTAACTGGATCACCACCATTAAAATGGGGGAAAGCTTCTCAAATTAAAACCCTAAACCCCACACCTACATAAATTCATACACACCTTCGTTGATCTATCCACACACCCTTGTGCATCCAATTATTCTGTAAACCCCCTTGTGCTACGTTCATGTGCTCCTTCTTACCTAGATTTTCTTTATGATGTGTCTTCCTCACACCACCGGCAAGAAGTACATGGTGTTGTAAACCCCATAGAACAGTTATCTCTCCATTCCTTTTCTTATCTTCCCACATTTTCACCCATGTACATTTCTTGATTTCTTTCTCCGGAGCCTTCACAGCAGAGGTGCTATCTCTGGCCACTTATGGCCTTAGTCCTAACACATGGGATCTCTAGGTCTGTCATGACCTGTCGAAGGTTCCTACTTTGAATCCAAGGTATAATAAGGAATGAATATTGACCTAGAGTCATGGCCATATGCTCATATACTACCAATAATGCAGGAGCAAGGAGTAGGAAGAATCCTCTTTGTGAATTCTCTCTTTACCCCTCTTTGATTTTGCTAGTCACCCCATTCCACAAATACAACGTTTTTGCTGCTATCCTATCATGCTTACATGTTTTGACATCCATTTTGTGTGGGGGGTTATTTTATTCATTAATCTAGGGTTTCTTTTTAATAAATAAGTAAATATTAAAAACTTGTAAAACATAAAACTAATTATTGGAAGATTAGAAGAACACAAATAAGTTGATTTCTGAAATCAGGAAAATATGATCTCTCTATCAAGAATTGTTTATGGTTTAATTCATCGGCTTCCAAGAAATGATTTTAGGGTTTCCGTATTAATGAATATATGATAAAATTTTGCAAAAATAATGTGTATAGGTTTGTGGAAACCCTAATTGACGAACAATAATAGTTTTGCATTGATATAGGATCAAATTTGAGGTATGTGCATCCACTCAATTTCTGTTGGGCATTGTGATGATTGAAACCCTAATTTTCTATATGAGGGATATTCATTGCAAATGATCAAATATCATTTTTGTTATGACCGTGTTTGGGCTAAATTGGTAAATTAGGGTTTACCTAGATGATTACATGCTTAATTAGATTGATCATAAGTTAAACTTAATTAATGATGGTATCTCAATTGTTATGTTTCAAATATAAGAAGGAACTCTGATCATGATTTTACTTTTAAGGGTTTGAGAAGTGTAATTCCCAATCAGCCAAAATTAGGGTTTTGATAGGTATAGTAGTATGGTAAATGATATTGATATTTCCATGTGACTTGGATTTTATTAAAATTTGGATAAGATATGAATTAATAAATCATTTGCATTATTGTAAATTTTAGAATATTTAGATGTTCATTGAATGTGGTTTTCGGTTGAGGTACACTTCAAACGACCATGTTGCAGACTATTGTTTAGCAGTGTAATGTTTGATATTTAATTATTTACTAGTAACTCTAAATGATCTGAAGTTTCACTAGATCGAGGCATTGTACCATGTGGCACGTGGTGGATGGATCGAATCCATCAGGATCTTGGTCGATGGAAAACCAGTTTCTCAATTTTTCACTAATAGGAATATTCTAACAAAAATTAAAGAATATTGCAAAGAAAGATAATTTGGGGTTATCTCTCAGATTCATTATGAGGAGTAATTGAATATCCATGGGAAAAAGGAATAATTTTCTATTTTGGACAATTCAACTAGGAAAATATATGAAGAAGAGTTTATAAAAAGAAGAGATAAAGAACAAACTATACTTTTAGTCTGAAATGAAGGTTTCTTTATAGAAAGCCCTGAATTGGGTTAAAGTGGGTTGATTAAATGCTGTAAAATTATGGGGTAATATGGGAAATGGGTGGTGTGTGTATTGGAATTCATCACTAGACAGAGGATTTGTGTTAATTGTGACTTTCTACCAAGTGAGAAAAAAGGCAGTGTCAACAGAAGGACCTAAAATTATATATATCATAGTCTTGTGTTATGTGAAGATGAGCAATATAATAAGGTCTGATATTTTTGGCAATGTTGTCAATGCAATTGTTTAACTCTGTGATACAACACTTTGAGGATGTATTCAATGTGGAATCTGGTGTTCCCCAAAGTGATGCACTAAGAGCTCATAACCCTACATGTTCTATTCTTAATCATGTGGAAATAATATTTAATGTGGGGCTGGTTACAAGGATGTTGTTTCCATAATTGATTATAATTAGGAAATAACTAAATAGTGAATGAGTAAAAATTTACATCTATGAGTTATATCATGATTACGTCTTTTACAATATAGAGGATGATCATATTTATTGATAGCAAGTTATGGATTCTTTTGGAGATATGTTTTAGAAGATAACCATTATACATGAATTCTAATCAATTTATCCAAAGTGGAATATATCTTTTATTGATCTACCTATTGATTATGCTACAGTTGAATTCATATAGATCTTTAACAAGAAATTGATTTTATGTGGATATATTAATAAGTACAGACATAGAAGTTCCTAAAGAATATGTACAAAATAAGGTAGTAGATTATCCAATACATATTATCCTTTTTCTCATATGACCACAATTTAGGTGTTTATTGCACTGACATTCTATAAGACCTCGCTATCAACTAGATAGATATGATGACTATATTTTGACATGTTTAACATTAGAAGGAAATACATATGGATCAGACAAATGGTTTTCTGAGATGTCGAAGTCAACAAATCTGAGTAATTTTTTTTAAATTATTTTATTCTTTGAATAAAGTCCCCAAACATGCCACAAAATTTTTGATAAGGTTTTACCATATGTTGACTTCATTGTGAATGAATTTAATAGCTTTGTCTATTTCAAATTACTAAATGATGGGCTTTCCATCCTTTAACTATATGTCGATGATATTCTTCTTCTTGATACTAACGTATGAGGTATTAATGAGACATAATCACCTGGTGTAGCAAGTTTGACATAAAGAATGTGAAAGGGAGCTTGATATAATGAATAAAAAAATCTATTGATACCATTTTAGGAATGAAATAAATAGATCTACAAATCACATATCACTCTCTCAATCACACTACGTTTATAAAGAACTTTTTACATTTTACAATGCATCATGTAGACATGTCAAAACTCTATATGGTCCATCAAAAACTTTGTTAAGAAATGAGAGTGGTTTTGGTGCATGCATAGTCATCATAGTTTGAATCACAGTTTTATCATATTTTTGCATTTATCTTTCTCATGTCGCTTCCATTTAGTTTTGCCTTAGCTTTATGCTAATTTGATACAGTGTTGACTTGATACCTTGGTTTTTATGTAAAATTATATCTTAAGCCCATACACACCAACTCAATATGGACAAACTTTTCATTGGTATGTCATTTCTTAGACCTCCTTAAAGTTTTCATCAACTAAAACAACAGCCCTACGATACCAATCAATCCTGTCAGATTTGCATATATCAATGTTCTCGTTGGTTTGAATTCTCATCGATCGATGAGATTTTCATCCATCTACAGTCCCATTGATTGATCAGACTATTATAGACATACCATCGGTCTATGGCTCCATTAGTCCTCTACAACTAATGAACTTCCAACTAATGAATATGTAGCACCCCATCAGGTGAAGTGGTCATGCATGCCACAAACCAATGAAGATCATGCACACTCTATGAACACTGATAATAATGCATGCCACAATCCGGAGAAGAAATACACACTCAATGACCAATGATAATCCTACACACCATAAATTGATGAAAATACTACACTTGACAACTGACAACTTTGCCAATCGGTGAAACTCCCAACTTGACAAGCTCATGAAACCAGCAACTGATGGGGAATTAAGCCATCGTGAGATCATCTTTATCCTCCCTATGACCCCCATGTATTCATGGAAGATTAGGCCATTACTCCAAGTAGCTTGGGAGTGGAAAATCCTAACTCCAATATATGTACAACCACTGCCTTCGTTGAAAATTATCATCACCATCTTCATGAAGCTAAGTTGTCAAGAACCATTCTAAGCACCCATCTCCATTTTTCATCAGTGTTTTTCATCGATTGATCACCCACATCAACTAATGACATCCTCACTTCCACAAAGGCTCCAAAATCCCTAATTTGAAGAGGTTAGACTGACAATATCTCTCCATTGTCAATGGCTTCTGCCTCCACCTCCAAAAGGATACAAGGTCCTTCCCTTGAAGAGGCTAGACTGACAATGAGTCTCTAACATTAATCACTTCCTCCATCAATCCACCTATTCCTCTATCACCTAGAAAAGTTTAGTCCATGAAGAAGGAAGATCGACACCTACAATTTCACCTCTTGATGTTTCCTATAGGTTCACCCCTGACAAATGTCAAGGGGTATTTTGTTTCTACATTGACCACTATTATCTCCAAGCTCAAAGACATGAAATAGCACAACACGGTTGTGCCTCCATATTCTAATATGATGATTGAGTTTTTCTATATTTTCTTTTTAATCTTTCTACTAATAACATGAGATAATAGTCCTCTCACTAGAGTGTAGGGATTATACATGCTACCCATTTTTGGTCTTTTTACTACTATTTGTGTATGAACCATGGTATGTTTAGAATCAAACATTTTATGCTTCCAAATCTAGTTTTACCGACTATTTTTCTTGTTTATTAGTTCTTGGATGTAAAGAAATTTGATTCTAAGTTTTAAGATATCATTTATGTCATATTAATCTCTTTATGAGAACTTTAGACGTGTTTAATGAGGTGATGGGTACATGACTTCTAGGTAACATGATGAATAGATTATAGCTATATATTTCCAAGTCGAGTCACAATTCTCAAAGGCTAGATTTACTTAGTCTCAATATAAATATCTTCATGCTTATTATGATGCAGTAAAGGAGTGAATGTGGGTAGCGGTTGTGAAACTCATTCACACTAGTAACACATTGATAACTCGAGATAGTTATTCAACATTTTTAATTCAATATTAGCATAATATTCTGACAATCAACTTTTTTGATAAGTGCTAATTGTGTGGTTATATTTATCATAATATTCATAAATACATTATTCTTAGTGTTTGATCTAAAACTATATTGAGATAAGATTCATCCTCTTGTGTCTATGATTTCTTACACTTGGGTTAGGTAGAAACTAAAATTTATGTATCCTAGTGAATTTGTTGTGTGATAATTATTGCACTAGTATTTGCATGTCTCAATCAGTGTACCCTCATATTATTGTAATTTTATTTATCCTAATAATGACAAACAATGAGACATTATATTTAATGTATCCAAGTTAAGTAGATAGACAACTTGTCCAAATAAAACCTATTGGGAATCACTAGATAGAGTACTTATACAAGTAAGTGGAGTTACTTCCCTTAGGTTGCATTATAGAGAATTTCCTACAAGTAAGTGGGTTTATTGATTCAATAAGGAGACATAAGAACTCTAAGATGAATGGGTTATCTAGATGTGTTTCTTTTGGCCATTGGTTGTACCACATGGAATTCAAGAAACAAATCATATTGTCTAGGTACACCATTAAGTTTGAGTTGTGTGAATTAGATAAAATGAGATGGAAATACAATGGATAAAGAGACTTATGTCTAGCTTATCTATAAGTAAAAAACCACTTTTAGTTTGGGACCACTTTCAGTTTGGGACCCATTTCTTTGGCTCAAAATGAGGTACCCCAAATGGAGTTTCTGCTCATATAGAGCCATTATGAAGAGGCTTCCTACTAAGGACAAGATTGCTAAATGGGGGATGAACTGCGATCCTTTATGTCTACTATTTTCTAAGGAGAACGAAACTCATAGGCATCTGATCTTTGGTTGTAGATACTCCAAGTACCTATGGAATATAATGGCATTGAAGTGTGGTTGGGGCGGCTCTCCATCAGACAACATGTATGAGATCATTCCCTGGATGTTTGAGAAAACACATAGGAACACCAAGGAGAGAGCTTTTTTGGGGGTTATCTTCACGAACATCATCTACTTTATTTGGGCAGAAAGAAATAGTAGGCTCCATGGGAAGGAGGCTTGTGATACCCTTTTGGGTTTTGACATGATTGTAACTAGGCTGAGTTGGCTGGTTAGAGCCAAGTCAGACCTCTTATTAGGGGTCAACACACATATAGCTCAAAGATGGGATCTTGCCTAGATCTTGTATAGTATATGGGATTTTGTGTTTTCCCTTATACACTTTTTTGGTGATTAATGATACTTTACCTTATCTAAAAAAACCACTTTCAACAATCTCAATTGACTATAATATCATGATTAATATTATAAAAATAAGAGTTCCAAGTACCATCATATAAAGGAGACCATCCAAGTCATAGTAAAGTTTGTAGGGGAGCTCCTATCTACTAAAATTGTGATTTATTATTATGTAGGTACTAAAGACATTACTACTAATTTGTTCATTTCGGGAGAATATACAGTCATAGTGGATGAATTTAGGTTGTGGATGTCACTAAAACCCATAACTTATTTATAGATATCAACAACATAATTCAACTAAATGGACATCCCAAAATCAAGTTCAATATGTAATAACAAGCTACCAAGTGAATTAATGACACTTTAACATTTGATTCATCAACTTGTTATTATTACCCCTCTAAGTGTTATAGTTAGAAAGAGAACCTTTCTCTAAATGGTATTAGGTATTAGGATAGGATGTTAGTAGCACATACTTAAAAATGTCCAACTAAGTGTTCCATATTGGGAAATCGGTATTAGGGAATTATTGTTAGGTGTGGGACCTAATAAGGGATCCACTCATTATTTCTAAATAGAAAAGACATGCAAAACCCCATATGCAAAACCATAATATAAAATTTGTAAAAGTAATGGGGTGCATTCCAATTTCTCAATAAGTATCCAAATTCAGCAAATAACAAATAACAACAACTAATTTTCATTTATTTCACATAAATATTTACAAAATGTATAATGATGATCCTATAAAGTGTTACATGAACATTTTAAGAACTAATTTGTACATAAATGAGAAGACAAGATATACTATCAAAATGCTCCTTGGTATAGATTGAGTATCTTAAATAGCATTCATCTTTATGTTCATGTCCTTGTATCAAATGCAACTACCTAAAACGTCAAAAAACAAAATGTTGCCAGCATATTTCTATAATGGTACATGGGTTCATCCAAAACATCACATGTACATACATACATACATATATATATATATAATATAATATATATATATATATATTCAACAACCATTTAGTGGCTCACACATAATATGATGAAATAAACCTTTAGTTGTATCCTAAATGCAAAGTTCATCCTATTATACATGTAGAGATGGTGAATCTAGACACTACCTTATAATTCAAATTTTAGGTTGAACCATTCTCAATAGTGACTTCAAATCATGAACATATTTTAATTCCACAAATTTCCTTTGATTTTATGCACTCCAGGGATAGTCTTTTTTCTCATAACTCATGAGTTTGTGTATATCTCCCTTAAAGATTCTATTATTTCGTATGTTATGGTATTCTTTATATCTACATCTCATGTATCATATCCTTAGTCATTTATTTAAAGTCTCTATGGGTATATGTACTTTTGGAGTGATTTCCTCTTACCCCCAAGGGCCTCATGTACTATTTATTGCCTTTCACCTTGACCCTTCAGGCTTTATGTACGTATGGAGGTGGCCAATCTCCTAAACCCATGGTCCTTGTATACATCAGGATGGCTTTATCCTAATCCCACTGAACTTATGTACTAATGGCATGATCACATCCTTACCCCTTAGGTCTTATGTACCTTTTAGCATCCCTACTTGACCTTGGGATTGACTTAGGGATCTACCATGCTTAGGGTTTATTGAGATGTTATCATTGTATTCTATTCATTTGTTACTTACACCTTGGTTTAGGATAAGAGTCTCCAATATCATTATGTATCTATGTCCCATGACTCATCCTTTTCTAGGAGAGTCTTTGACTTAGATGTCTTTCATAGGATTTTATTTCAATGTGTTAGATTTTCATATTACACATTTTTCTTAATATTTCTTAAACCAAATTTTTCATTCTTATATATTTATGCATCCAGGGCGCACACCCTTATTTCTCATACTTGGTGGTTGTAGGGATTGTATACCTTAGATGCATGATTTCCTTCAATTTAAGTTACTTGCAATTACACATTTACCCTGGGATTTCCCTAACCGAGGTTTTCATATTTACATACTAAGTTTCTTATTCTAGTGCTGCTTCCATGGCTTTTTGTCAGAAGCTTGTCATGGCATGGTCAACACAAATGTTGTCTCTCCGTTCTTGGAGTTGGGGCTCTCAGGTAAGAACATGGGCACCTTCTCCAGGCTATTGTAAATTAGAGAAGACACATGGTGTACACTATGGTAGCCCAGACCTTTAGGACCATGGTTGCAAGGATGGTTGTGGAATAGGGCTAAAAGTAATACCTACTGCAAATATATATGGAATTACCTAGTATCTTAGACACTTCAATTGTGGATCGTGATCCTTACTAGATGCTTGATACCACTCATCATTCCTAGAGGTAGCCGCCTATCTATGTCCATCATCGTCAAGCTTGCATGAAGGCTTAGATTGGTCACTAGTGTTTCATTTTCCATTGGGGAAAGCAAGGGGCTCAGAGATGATCAAGTTTTGTGGTCAGAAGTGTTATAATCCTTTTTGTAGGTACTTGGGTCATGGAAACTGGTTGTGATGGTCACAAAAAATCTAGAAAGGACGTATTTGGGGGTTATCACATCTTGGGGAGATAGGGCCAATCTAAGGACTAGTTAGATTTGCTTTGATCTCTTGATGCTAATGGAAAGGATAATCCCTAGTATTATCAACTGGAGAAGGGAAGAGGTGTCCAGGGAGCTCTGGGCATTTGTTCCCTATATTTTTTGGGTCACATGGGTGAGGGGGACAACCTCCATGTAGACTCAGAGTTCGTTGGACTCGGGTTCCACTGGTTTTTTTATTTTTAAAAAAATCCTTTTTAGATAAGTAATTATCCAAGCCATGTAAGTAAGCCAATTGATCCCAAAATCTAGGATGATGCTAATATTGATATTATCTTCCCTTGGAAAAATATAAAGACTTATATCATTCATTAATTAACCAAAACATGGGTTTTAAGCGATAAACAATTATTCTTTAATTTATTACCTAGGCCACATATTATCTTGGAATCTTTTGGATTTTTATAATAGAATCCCTATTAATTCATTTTCCAACTAAAAATATCATGGCTATTTATTAAGGGAACGCGATATAATTTATCACTTTGTGTATCAAGGACCTATGTGTAAACCCTAATTGGTACAAATAGGCTTTACTTGGGCCCTGGGATGAACATGTGCCTTATAGTGGATCTCGGTGATCCATTAAACTCCTAACTTTAAAAATTGAGCTCAACCATCATTGTTACTTCAATAATAGGTTTATTCCATATTAAAAGCATATTAACTCGAATAAAGTTATATTAGGTTAGGTTAAAATCTTAATCATAGTTGCATGCATTGAACTCATACTATTGAGCTTAAATTTTCTTTGATTGACTTAATATGAGATTTAGTGCAATATTCTTGAATTATATATAAATATGAACATTTTGAGGATCTTACATAATGAGGAGAAGGAAATCCATTGTTGGTGTGATTACTATTTATGCAAGGAGGTGTTCTAGACTAGGTAGGAGAAAAGTGTTGCATCATTCGATCAACATATGGTCTCCAGTGGGATAAGTGGCCAATGAGAAATGAAAGGGAGAGAGAGAACGACAAAACAAATGTGGAAACTTGTCCTAGTTGCAACACTAATTGCATATCTATATAATTATATATAGTTCATATTTGACTTTCCTTGTCAAATTAGGTGAGCAAATAAAGTCCAATTAACTTGAACTTTGACATGTAGGGTATTTGAGGGTGAGGAAGCAGAATTTGGAGCTAGTTTTCACTTTTGACAATTTTCATGACTTGAAAATGAAACAAAGTTTTTGCTTTATCTAGTCCTTTAGTCATTTTATTCCTATTTTTTGCTTTTGTCTCTTTTTTCCCTCACCTAATCGAAGGAAAATTCTAGAGAACCAAATTTGAACTAAAATATATAATGATAATAATTCTATAGTACTAACCCCAAATTGTAATATCATCCCAATTAATTATGGTTAGGCCTCAAATAAAGTGTTTATTGGTTAAAACTATATGTATTTAAATTTTTAAACATCATAGTACACCCTAAATTAGGAAAAAGGATATTAAGGCCACATTAGTAAAAGATCATAAAAAAAGGAAGATCAAGACAAAATCCTAATGTTGGGCATGTTACAACCTTCCATTCCTTGAAAGGGATTTCATACTAAAAATCTATTCATCTAAACATTATGCCGCTTAACATGTCTTTCACCTTGCAAAATTGGTTGGTGTAACTGAGGAATTTAATGTGGTTTTATCAAATACGGCCGTTACTAAGTTCATACAATGCTATGGTTGGTTTAAGCTCCTATAGGCCTAAGAGCCAAAAACTCCACCCCTTGGAAAGGTTTTATCTACCATTGAACATCCATTTACACGGGTCACAAATAGTTGGGTCAATTTGATCATATATAGTTACAAATTCTTCCCAACCATAGCTTCACCACTAAATATAGGGTTTAGGGTTTTCTATGAATGAACAAATGATTGCACTCCAAGAAATCCTTTATAAATTCATCCTTCCTTATGTGGTACTTGGCCTGCTATATTTTTAATGAAACCAATGGAATTCTTTCTTTTCAAACATAAAATATTATGAGGAAAAATAATTTTATGGAAGAAATCTTTTGATGAAAAACTAAAAATGGCACCAAAATCAACGTGGGTACAAATCACTAGCTATAAAATATAAAACAAATTGTTTCACCCTTACCTACTCCCAAAGAGAGACCCAAACTTCTCCCAACATCTAGGAGGGAATACCAAATGCACTTACAACGTTTGAATTATGGTGAGGGTGGGGTTTCCTATAAGGGAATGTCAACTCTCCTTGAGTTTCTAATGGCACACCCACACTTTGTATCATTATTGTCCAGTCATCAGTTGAGTTATAAAGTTTCTCCTATCTTCTAATGAAAATGGGATTTAAATGCAGGTATTCTCAAAATAAAATTGATATTAGCATAAGGTGAGGTTAGATATCATGTTACCTTTACTAGATTCATGATCTATTCCAATAACTTTATCATGCATAGTATAGGTGTGTCCCATGTGTCTGTTTGTTACACCCCCGATCTCACAATTTCCTCAAATCATGAGATTAGGGCATAAGATAGGATTTATATGTAATACAAGAACACCCTTAACTTTTTTCTTTTTTCTTCTTTTCTAAAAAAAAAACTCTTGTTTCCTCGCATTGAACCACATAAATCATCTTAACAAGGGAATCCGAATATTTCTTTTACTAACCAGACTTTAATAGCAAAGATACATGTATAAACATTCATGATGTCTCTTACACCTTATGCACATAAGACCTACTAATTAGCATACAATTTCAAAAGAGGAATAATATTACACATCGTAATTACAACTCTCTCTCTTATCTCTTACTGAGGACCTAGAGTGACAAGGACCGACTGACTCAACTAATCTTGTACTTAACTCTTGTGGAAGATCTACACTGATGCTCTGACCATCTTCAAGTCCACGCGGTTAACCCTAAAATGTTTGAGTAGAGGGGTGAGCCTACTCGCTCAGTGAATGAGTACTTCAAAGAAACAGTCTAAGGCACTAATGTGATTACAGATATAACTTTGAATAAACGTTATGAAATTTAACAACAATAAATACTACACTGAGCAGTTCTAAAACAATATAATTGAAATAACAAAGAATGTAAATATTGCATCCAAAGAATAACTACTAGAAGACTATGCTCTAGTCTTCCTTAACTCTTTCATTTATAAGGAACTCTGTGAACCTATATGATCATATTTTAGCTTATGCCCTGATCTATGCAGTGTACTCTGCATAGAGACTCGCAGTACACTACGGCCACACCGTACAAGACTTAGCGACACACCCGGGAAATGCTAAGTCTGACTGCCAGTCCTGTTCTGCTACAGGACCCACGGGCTCTCCGGCCCACAGGCTCTCCGGCCTTCTCTGCACTCACCATGAGTGCTCTGGACTCCTCCTCTAGCCTGAGCACACAGGCGCAGGGAGTCAACACTGGGTTACCACCAGAATTACTCAACTGGTTGGTGTTGGATAACCCTATCAACCCTCGTGCCACTAGAATTACTCGACCGGTTGATGTTGGACACGAGTTTCACCCCTAAGGTGCAGACCTCCCAAAGGGGTTCTACGGTGTTCAGGGCACCTAAGTCTAACATTAACATTATAGGTACATTTTTAAACAGAAATCATAACTCATTTAACATTTCTCACAAGGCTCACACGGCCTGCCATATCATATCATAAGAAACATCATAACTCATGTATTCAACATATATCATGTCTCAGTAACATCCCTTTCTAGGGCATGTCATATCTCATCACCTGCAATTTATGAGATATGTATTGAAAATAAGAAGCCCTGCAGTATGTAGATATCAACTCAGAGAGAACACGCATATAAAGTTAAATGCACTAGAAACATACAATTCAACAGTTAAGTATCACCGCATCTCATATCGAGACCTTTCATATCACCATAACATGATTCATTGAACACCCTATCCTTAGGGTTTCATTTGCCTTATTCATTCATCACATGTCAACACCCTACTCTTAGGGTTTCATTCCCCTCATTCACCTTTTCATTTACCTCATTCACTTGTCACATGGCTCTCATAAGGATTTCATAGGATATAAGCATTCACTAAATAAAGATTGTTTCCAACAAATCATATACAATCAATATAGATATGAAACCATGGAAATTTAACTAAATTTAGGTTTTCCATACCATTCACTGAGATATCATGTAACAAGAATAAAATTCAATTAAGATATCCCATGAGTTACATCCTAACCACTTATAGGATTACTAGTCCTCTTTATTTAACTTTGATCTTTAATTGTTCAATTAGGGTTTGCTCCATCACGGTCATGGTATCACCCCACGGCCGTGGCACAGGTCATTCGAGCTTAAACTAGTGAAATCAAAGTCATAGACTTAGTGACGAATCCCAAAGGTTTTAGATATTGAAATATGATAGCCTTAAGCTTGATTGAGAACATTTAGACCTAGGTTTGGTTTAAGTCTAGATATCTCTTCAATTGGATTAAAACTCTAGTGAGATCTCAGTTAGGTTAAACCCTAATTACATCATACAATATGAATCCGAAAGGCATTCTTTCTAGAATGTGTTGTATACATTTCTAATATGATTCTATCATCAGAGAGTCATTCAAACATAGAAGGAGGCCATTACATATCAAATTGCAACTACACAGAACAAATGGACATTCAGGGTTTAAAATCACATACTAAGAAATTAGGGATTTGGATGCTATAATCAAATTTCGTGCATTACACTGTTTGAAGGAAGAACCCACTCACCCTAAGGTATTAAAAGACCTCAAAACTGCAGCTCAACTCAGGGGATCTCGAACTCATATCAAATCCCTAGCAAATCTCCCAATTCTTCTTCCATTCAACTCGGAAACCTTGAAAATGAGGGATTATGAAGAAAGGGTGAGAAAAGAGGGAATTTCGACATCATCTTGGATCAAATCAGAGCATGGACGGAATCTTGACATGAGAGAGAAGATTCACCATAAAAGTCTATGCAAAGAATCCAAACTTACTTGATTTCACCATTCCTTGGACCGCAAAACCCTAGGTCAGCAATTCCTCCTCTTTCTCCACTCAAACCCTAACTCTCCCTCTCTCTCTAGATTTTCGTTTCTCTGGGGTGGATGACGAAGAATGAGAGATGTGTGTGTGTGGTCGATCATATAAGTCAATTTGAGCTGCTTGGGTCAATTGCATATTGACCCAACACTCAACTTTAATTATATTGGCTGAATATTCAGTTTCACAATAGTTTCTGTAATTCGCCTACTGAATAGCTAAAGGAAGATCCAAAAATTCTTAAAATTTTATATATTATACCTAATGAAGTTTTAGACCTCCAGTAAAAATTTCAGATCATTTCTAGTTACCAATAAATAATTAAAAATCAAACAGTGCACTGCTATATTGCAGTCTGCAGCAGATTCGGTCGAGTTTGTCCTGCACAAAACTCGACCGACACCCTCACTGTAGAGATCAACAGTAATCCAAAAATTATGCCAATTTAAAAGAGTGTCTAAAACTGTGTTTTTCAAGCACAGTTAAAATTTGAGATCAATTGCATATACCAATAAAAATATAAAATTCAATTACCACACTGCTATATAAATCTGGAAATATGATCGGTCGAGTTTGATACTCGACCGATAAACAGGTCAGAACATTCTTCAAAAATTCTGATATTTTCCAATGTTGTTCGCATTTTACATATCCAAATCATATCCAAATTTGAAGTAAATCAGAGTTACACATAAAATACTAAAAATCATTTAGTGAGACACTATACTTATCAAATTTTGTGTTCATGTATCATCAAAACCCTATTTTGGGCCGATTAGGGTCTATGCTTCTCAAACCCTAATTCTCAAGACAAAAGAACATTTAGACTTCTTATCATAGTTAAAACATCATAATTGTGTTATCGTCATTAATTAGATTTCAAGAGTGATCAGTCCAATAAATCATGTAATCATCTTGGTAACCCTAGTTTACCAATTAAGCTCAGATGGGGTCGTAACTACTCTCCCCCCCCTTAGAATGTTTCATCCTCGAAACATAAACCTACAAGAAAGATACATTCAAGGTTATTCTAAGCTTATAAAGCCTTCCATGTCATTATATTCTTGTATTTCATACCTGAATGTAGTTTTCAACATTAGATCTTTTAATTCTTTACTAAATCACAACATATTTCAAATAGTTCTCAATGATATCAAGCAAATTCTTTATGCCACATTCAAACATAGAATGCAAAGATAAACCACCACGCTTTTGCTGCGCAGCTCTGATACTCTGATACAACTATCTCAAATTATGCGGCTCAGAAAGTTCTATTGTTATGTATCACCTTTAAGTGACAAAAGCGAGTTCACCATGTTGTTTTAAACTTTAATAAAGTGCTATTCAAATAGCAAAACAATCTTGAATCAAAAGACTAGATTCAACAATCAATTGCACAATACTACTCTTGGCATCCCCATTGGGTCATGGATGCATGAGGTGAAGCATTACCACCTCATCCCATACTGTCATGTTTCAATCCTGGGACCTGTGGGTTATGGGCCCACACACAATTCAAAGTGTAACCATCGTATTATATCATTTTAGGGTTTCAACCACAGTAATAAAGAAATCCACAATTGTATCAGTCATTCAAGCATTAATCATACTCAAATACCATCACTCAGTTATATTAGAGCTAGGTATAACAAGCTACACCTCATCAGGGTTACTTGTCCAGACAATCTGATTATCATCCCTTTCTATTAATATGAGTGAATAGGTATAACTACCTTATTCAGGATATCCCTCCATGTCTTCCGTCATCATCCAAACTGTATCACCATATTACAAATACACAATACTAGGATGCATATCTGGTATGAATTACTACAACTATCATACACCTTTAATTAACATATAGCTTGCACTAATACACTGAAATCATACATAGAACCAACTTACATACCTTAGTATGCCTTCAACAAAGCATACCTCTAAAAATGAGTTCACATATTACACAAAGCTAGTGTTTTCCTTTATCTCTCTCCTCATTCTTTACTACTTATGTTTTGCTACCTCTCCTTCTCATTTTGATCATATACAATAAACATCCCTAACCTTAAAACATTCAAGGTAAGAATAGATTATTCATCATTCTTGCTATCACACAAGAATTTATTTCTTATCGCACTTCATCGTAATGTATGTCACTATTACATTCACTAGATGACCCTACCAAGGTAGTTATGCATCATATATGATTCATTTTCTTATCATTTCATTCCCACCTTGCTATTGTTAAGGAATATATGAGAGTGAAGATGATTTTGAAACTTAGAATTCTTGTATTCAAACATTCCCTTAATACCTTAAATATTCTTCATTTTTAAATCAAAGGGATCATGCATGGGTCAAACACAGTTTCTCTTCCAATCAAGTTTTCCCTCCTGAATATTGTCTACCCTTGTATGACTTATTCATTCGTTAAACTACACCTATGTTCTTCACTTAGGAACTCGTTTGTTGTTCTAGTCTTATGAATTACATGATCATATGATTCTCTTCACTTTTACTCTTTTGAAGACTCTTCACTTCTATGGACCTATTGAATGCTCAACTCTATTCTTCTACGTAGCCTTTGCTTTAGAGTTCATAAAAGCATTATACTCAATTATATGATCCATTCTCCATGATCGATTCTTGCTATCTAGAACCTTACATACATTTCACATATCTTTTCTATATTTCATATGTATAGTTCATATAATATTAATCAATAAACTGATTATAAACTTTATATCATGTTTTATTATTCCCAATTAAGGTTTTCACATTTGAGACCCCAAAGTTGAACCTCAGATATCAGTTTCAACTAATTCTTAGTTGTTCTGATCTTGCCCATATGTTTCAACATCTTACTGTATGTACATTCTTACTCTGATGTGGGTCTAATTATTCAAATTCTATTCTTATTATACTATTGATAGGATTCATCAGATCCTAGTAATACATCCTGCCAGCCGGACCAGGCCAAACCTGAAGTCCTGAAGCTAAGAACTACAAAGGATTACTCAACTCCTATTCATCTCAGAAGTGTGGAAGAAAACTTATCCACTAAGGAAAGATCATTCAAAGATGATTTCTAATCTACATGTTACAAAGAATGAAATCAATAAATGCTACAACTGCATAGTGTGCAACAAATCTTAAAGACCCGTATATATTTCAAAGTACTGAATATTTCAATTCAAACATATAAGAGCATTTCTATACATTTCCAACAAAAACAACATTATGAAATGTAAGTTCTATCTCCTTTTACATTTATACTCTTAATTCTTGTTTCTTTTCTCGTTATCTAACCCTAACCTTTCTAGGGTTCCTCTCTAGCCCATTCTTCCACTGTATACCTGGCCAGGGTATACGTGAGAGAATAGACAGAGTAGCTTGTACTAGTTGATCCAAGTACTCAGATATCTGGCCAGGATATCCAAATACTCAAATCCCCAAAGGTAACATCAAAACATCTCCTATCTGCCACACTTATGACGCTAACTTACTAACTTAATGGTCATTGACAACTCACCCTAAGCTCTGATACCAAGCTGTTACACCCCGATCTCACAATTTCCTCAAATCATGAGATTAGGGCATAAGATAGGATTTATATGTAATACAAGAACACCCTTAACTTTTTTCTTTTTTCTTCTTTTCTAAAAAAAAACTCTTGTTTCCTCGCATTGAACCACATAAATCATCTTAACAAGGGAATCAAAATATTTCTTTTACTAACCAGACTTTAATAGCAAAGATACATGTATAAATATTCATGATGTCTCTTACACCTTATGCACATAAGACCTACTAATTAGCATACAATTTCAAAAGAGGAATAATATTACACATCATAATTACAACTCTCTCTCTTATCTCTTACTGAGGACCTAGAGTGACAAGGACCGACTGACTCAACTAATCTTGTACTTAACTCTTGTGGAAGATCTACACTGATGCTATGACCATCTTCAAGTCCACGCGGTTAACCCTAAAATGTTTGAGTAGAGGGGTGAGCCTACTCGCTCAGTGAATGAGTACTTCAAAGAAACAGTCTAAGGCACTAATGTGATTACAGATATAACTTTGAATAAACGTTATGAAATTTAACAACAATAAATACTACACTGAGCAGTTCTAAAACAATATAATTGAAATAACAAAGAATGTAAATATTGCATCCAAAGAATAACTACTAGAAGACTATGCTCTAGTCTTCCTTAACTCTTTCATTTATAAGGAACTCTGTGAACCTATATGATCATATTTTAGCTTATGCCCTGATCTATGCAGTGTACTCTGCATAGAGACTCGCAGTGCACTACGGCCACACCGTACAAGACTTAGCGACACACCCGAGAAATGCTAAGTCTGACTGCCAGTCCTGTTCTGCTACAGGACCCACGGGCTCTCTGGCCCACAGGCTCTCCGGCCTTCTCTGCACTCACCATGAGTGCTCTGGACTCCTCCTCTAGCCTGAGCACACAGGCGCAGGGAGTCAACACTGGGTTACCACCAGAATTACTCAACTGGTTGGTGTTGGATAACCCTATCAACCCTCGTGCCACCAGAATTACTCAACCGGTTGATGTTGGACACGAGTTTCACCCCTAAGGTGCAGACCTCCCAAAGGGGTTCTACAGAGTTCCGGGCACCTAAGTCTAACATTAACATTATAGGTACATTTTTAAACAGAAATCATAACTCATTTAACATTTCTCACAAGGCTCACACGGCCTGCCATATCATATCATAAGAAACATCATAACTCATGTATTCAACATATATCATGTCTCAGTAACATCCCTTTCTAAGGCATGTCATATCTCATCACCTGCAATTTACGAGATATGTATTGAAAATAAGAAGCCCTGCAGTATGTAGATATCAACTCAGAGAGAACAAGCATATAAAGTTAAATGCACTAGAAACATACAATTCAACAGTTAAGTATCACCGCATCTCATATCGAGACCTTTCATATCACCATAACATGATTCATTGAACACCCTATCCTTAGGGTTTCATTTGCCTTATTCATTCATCACATGTCAACACCCTACTCTTAGGGTTTCATTCGCCTCATTCACCTTTTCATTTACCTCATTCACTTGTCACATGGCTCTCATAAGGATTTCATAGGATATAAGCATTCACTAAATAAAGATTGTTTCCAACAAATCATATACAATCAATATAGATATGAAACCATGGAAATTTAACTAAATTTAGGTTTTCCATACCATTCACTGAGATATCATGTAACAAGAATAAAATTCAATTAAGATATCCCATGAGTTACATCCTAACCACTTATAGGATTACTAGTCCTCTTTATTTAACTTTGATCTTTAAGTGTTCAATTAGGGTTTGCTCCATCACGGTCATGGTATCACCCCACGGCCGTGGCACAGGTCATTCGAGCTTAAACTAGTGAAATCAAAGTCATAGACTTAGTGACGAATCCCAAAGGTTTTATATATTGAAATATGATAGCCTTAAGCTTGATTGAGAACATTTAGACCTAGGTTTGGTTAAAGTCTAGATATCTCTTCAATTGGATTAAAACTCTAGTGAGATCTCAGTTAGGTTAAACCCTAATTACATCATACAATATGAATCCGAAAGGCATTCTTTCTAGAATGTGTTGTATACATTTCTAATATGATTCTATCATCAGAGAGTCGTTCAAACAGAGAAGGAGCCCATTTCATATCAAATTGCAACTACACAGAACAAATGGACATTCAGGGTTTAAAATCACATACTAAGCAATTAGGGATTTGGATGCTATAATCAAATTTCGTGCATTACACTGTTTGAAGGAAGAACCCACTCACCCTAAGGTGTGAAAACACCTCAAAACTGCAGCTCAACTCAGGGGATCTCGAACTCATATCAAATCCCTAGCAAATCTCCCAATTCTTCTTCCATTCAACTCGGAAACCTTGAAAATGAGGGATTATGAAGAAAGGGTGAGAAAAGAGGGAATTTCAACATTATCTTGGATCAAATAAGAGCATGGACGGAATATTGACATGAGAGAGAAGATTCACCATAAAAGTCTATGCAAAGAATCCAAACTTACTTGATTTCACCATTCCTTGGACCGCAAAACCCTAGGTCAGCAATTCCTCCTCTTTCTCCACTCAAACCCTAACTCTCCCTCTCTCTCTAGATTTTCGTTTATCTGGGGTGGATGACGAATAATGAGAGCTGTGTGTGTGTGGTCGATCATATAAGTCAATTTGAGCTGCTTGGGTCAATTGCATATTGACCCAACACTCAACTTTAATTATATTGGCTGAATATTCAGTTTCACAATAGTTTCTGTAATTCGCCTACTAACTAGCTAAAAGAAGCTCCAAAAATTCTGGAAATTTTATATGTTATACCTAATGAAGTTTTAGACCTCCTGTAAATATTTGAGATCATTTCTAGTTACCAATAAATAATTAAAAATAAAAAAGTACACTGCTATATTGCAGTCTGCAGCAGATTCGGTCGAGTTTGTCCTGCACAGAACTCGACCGACACCCTCACTGTAGAGATCAAAAGTCATCCAAAAATTATTCCAATTTAACAGAATGTCTAAAACTGTGTTTTTCAAGCACAGTTAAAATTTGAGATCAATTGGATATACCAATAAAAAGATAAAATTCAATTACCACACTGCTATATAAATCTGGAAATATGATCGGTCGAGTTTGAAACTCGACCGATAAACAGGTCAGAACATTCTTCAAAAATTCTGATATTTTCTAATGTTGTTTAAATTTTATATATCCAAATCATATCCAAATTTGAAGTAAATCAGAGTTACACATAAAATACTAAAAATCATTTACTGAGACACTATACTTATCAAATTTTGTGTTCATGTATCATCAAAACCCTATTTTGGGTCGATTAGGGTCTATGCTTCTCAAACCCTAATTCTCAAGACAAAAGAACATTTAGACTTCTTATCATAGTTAAAACATCCTAATTGTGTTATCTTCATTAATTAGATTTCAAGACTGATCAGTCCAATAAATCATGTAATCATCTTGGTAACCCTAGTTTACCAATTAAGCTCAGATGGGGTCGTAACAACTCTCCCCCCCCTTAGAATGTTTCATCCTCGAAACATAAACCTACAAGAAAGATACATTCAAGGTTATTCTAAGCTTCTAAAGCCTTCCATGTCATTATATTCTTGTATTTCATACCTGAATGTAGTTTTCAACATTAGATCTTTTAATTCTTTACTAAATCACAACATATTTCAAATAGTTCTCAATGATATCAAGCAAATTCTTTATGCCACAGTCAAACATAGAATGCAAAGATAAACCAACACGCTTTCACTGCGCAGCTCTGATACTCTGATACAACTATCTCAAATTATGCGGCTCAGAAAGTTCTATTGTTCTGTATCACCTTTAAGTGACAAAAGCGAGTTCACCATGCTGTTTTAAACTTTAATAAAGTGCTATTCAAATAGCAAAACAGTCTTGAATCAAAAGACAAGATTCAACAATCAATTGCACAATACTACTCTTGGCATCCCCATTGGGTCATGGATGCATGAGGTGAAGCATTACCACCTCATTCCATACTATCATGTTTCGATCCTGGGACCTGTGGGTTATGGGCCCACACACAATAAAGTGTAACCATCGTATTATATCATTTTAGGGTTTCAACCACAGTAATAAAGAAATCCACAATTGTATCAGTCATTCAAGCATTAATCATACTCAAATACCATCACTCAGTTATATTAGAGCTAGGTATAACAAGCTACACCTCACCAGGGTTACTTGTCCAGACAATCTGATTATCATCCCTTTCTATTAATATGAGTGAATAGGTATAACTACCTTATTCAGGATATCCCTCCATGTCTTCCGTCATCATCCAAACTGTATCACCATATTACAAATACACAATACTAGGATGCATATCTGGTATGAATTACTACAACTATCATACACCTTTAATTAACATATAGCTTTCACAAATACACTGAAATCATACATAGAACCAACTTACATACCTTAGTATGCCTTCAACAAAGCATACCTCTAAAAATGAGTTCACATATTACACAAAGCTAGTGTTTTCCTTTATCTCTCTCCTCATTCTTTACTACTTATGTTTTGCTACCTCTCCTTCTCATTTTGATCATATACAATAAACATCCCTAACATTAAAACATTCAAGGTAAGAATAGATTATTCATCATTCTTGCTATCACACAAGAATTTATTTCTTATCACACTTCATCGTAATGTATGTCACTATTACATTCACTAGATGACCCTACCAAGGTAGTTATGCATCATATATGATTCATTTTCTTATCATTTCATTCCCACCTTGCTATTGTTAAGGAATATATGAGAGAGAAGATGATTTTGAAACTTAGAATTCTTGTATTCAAACATTCCCTTAATACCTTAAATATTCTTCATTTTTAAATCAAAGGGATCATGCATGGGTCAAACACAGTTTCTCTTCCAATCAAGTTTTCCCTCCTGAATATTTTCTACCCTTGTATGACTTATTCATTCGTTAAACTACACCTATGTTCTTCACTTAGGAACTAGTTTGTTGTTCTAGTCTTATGAATTACATGATCATATGATTCTCTTCACGTTTACTCTTTTGAAGACTCTTCACTTCTATGGACCTATTGAATGCTCAACTCTATTCTTCTACTTAGCCTTTGCTTTAGAGTTCATAAAAGCATTATACTCAATTATATGATCCATTCTCCATGATCGATTCTTGCTATCTAGAACCTTACATACATTTCACATATCTTTTCTATATTTCATATGTATAGTTCATATAATATTAATCAATAAACTGATTATAAACTTTATATCATGTTTTATTATTCCCAATTAAGGTTTTCACATTTGAGACCCCAAAGTTGAACCTCAGATATCAGTTTCAACTAATTCTTAGTTGTTCTGATCTTGCCCATATGTTTCAACATCTTACTGTATGTACATTCTTACTCTGATGTGGGTCTAATTATTCAAATTCTATTCTTATTATACTATTGATAGGATTCATCAGATCCTAGTAATACATCCTGCCAGCCGGACCAGGCCAAACCTGAAGTCCTGAAGCTAAGAACTACAAAGGATTACTCAACTCCTATTCATCTCAGAAGTGTGGAAGAAAACTTATCCACTAAGGAAATATCATTCAAAGATGATTTCTAATCTACATGTTACAAAGAATGAAATCAATAAATGCTACAACTGCATAATGTGCAACAAATCTTAAAGACCCATATATATTTCAAAGTACTGAATATTTCAATTCAAACATATAAGAGCATTTCTATACGTTTCCAACAAAAACAACATTATGAAATGTAAGTTCTATCTCCTTTTACATTTATGCTCTTAATTCTTGTTTCTTTTCTCGTTATCTAACCCTAACCTTTCTAGGGTTCCTCTCTAGCCCATTCTTCCACTGTATACCTGGCCAGGGTATACGTGAGAGAATAGACAGAGTAGCTTGTACTGGTTGATCCAAGTACTCAGATATCGGGCCAGGATATCCAAATACTCAAATCCCCAAAGATAACATCAAAACATCTCCTATCTGCCACACTTATGACGCTAACTTACTAACTTAATGGTCCTTGACAACTCACCCTAAGCTCTGATACCAAGCTGTTACACCCCGATCTCACAATTTCCTCAAATCATGAGATTAGGGCATAAGATAGGATTTATATGTAATACAAGAACACCCTTAACTTTTTTCTTTTTTCTTCTTTTCTAAAAAAAAACTCTTGTTTCCTCGCATTGAACCACATAAATCATCTTAACAAGGGAATCAAAATATTTCGTTTACTAACCAGACTTTAATAGCAAAGATACATGTATAAACATTCATGATGTCTCTTACACCTTATGCACATAAGACCTACTAATTAGCATACAATTTCAAAAGAGGAATAATATTACACATCGTAATTACAACTCTCTCTCTCTTATCTCTTACTGAGGACCTAGAGTGACAAGGACCGACTGACTCAACTAATCTTGTACTTAACTCTGGTGGAAGATCTACACTGATGCTCTGACCATCTTCAAGTCCACGCGGTTAACCCTAAAATGTTTGAGTAGAGGGGTGAGCCTACTCGCTCAGTGAATGAGTACTTCAAAGAAACAGTCTAAGGCACTAATGTGATTACAGATATAACTTTGAATAAACGTTATGAAATTTAACAACAATAAATACTACACTGAGCAGTTCTAAAACAATATAATTGAAATAACAAAGAATGTAAATATTGCATCCAAAGAATAACTACTAGAAGACTATGCTCTAGTCTTCCTTAACTCTTTCATTTATAAGGAACTCTGTGAACCTATATGATCATATTTTAGCTTATGCCCTGATCTATGTAGTGTAATCTGCATAGAGACTCGCAGTGCACTACGGCCACACCGTACAAGACTTAGCGACACACTCGGGAAATGCTAAGTCTGACTGCCAGTCCTATTCTGCTACAGGACCCACGGGCTCTCCGGCCCACAGGCTCTCCGGCCTTCTCTACACTCACCATGAGTGCTCTGGACTCCTCCTCTAGCCTGAGCACACAGGCGCAGGGAGTCAACACTGGGTTACCACCAGAATTACTCAACTGGTTGGTGTTGGATAACCCTATCAACCCTCGTGCCACTAGAATTACTCAACCGGTTGATGTTGGACACGAGTTTCACCCCTAAGGTGCAGACCTCCCAAAGGGGTTCTACGGTGTTCAGGGCACCTAAGTCTAACATTAACATTATAGGTACATTTTTAAACAGAAATCATAACTCATTTAACATTTCTCACAAGGCTCACACGGCCTTCCATATCATATCATAAGAAACATCATAACTCATGTATTCAACATATATCATGTCTCAGTAACATCCCTTTCTAGGGCATGTCATATCTCATCACCTGCAATTTACGAGATATGTATTGAAAATAAGAAGCCCTGCAGTATGTAGATATCAACTCAGAGAGAACAAGCATATAAAGTTAAATGCACTAGAAACATACAATTCAACAGTTAAGTATCACCGCATCTCATATCGAGACCTTTCATATCACCATAACATGATTCATTGAACACCCTATCCTTAGGGTTTCATTTGCCTTATTCATTCATCACATGTCAACACCCTACTCTTAGGGTTTCATTCGCCTCATTCACCTTTTCATTTACCTCATTCACTTGTCACATGGATCTCATAAGGATTTCATAGGATATAAGCATTCACTAAATAAAGATTGTTTCTAACAAATCATATACAATCAATATAGATATGAAACCATGGAAATTTAACTAAATTTAGGTTTTCCATACCATTCACTGAGATATCATGTAACAAGAATAAAATTCAATTAAGATATCCCATGAGTTACATCCTAACCACTTATAGGATTACTAGTCCTCTTTATTTAACTTTGATCTTTAAGTGTTCAATTAGGGTTTGCTCCATCACGGTCATGGTATCACCCCACGGCCGTGGCACAGGTCATTCGAGCTTAAACTAGTGAAATCAAAGTCATAGACTTAGTGACGAATCCCAAAGGTTTTAGATATTGAAATATGATAGCCTTAAGCTTGATTGAGAACATTTAGACCTAGGTTTGGTTTAAGTTTAGATATCTCTATAATTGGATTAAAACTCTAGTGAGGTCTCAGTTAGGTTAAACCCTAATTACATCATACAATATGAATCCGAAAGGCATTCTTTCTAGAATGTGTTGTATACATTTCTAATATGATTCTATCATCAGAGAGTCGTTCAAACAGAGAAGGAGCCCATTTCATATCAAATTGCAACTACACAGAACAAATGGACATTCAGGGTTTAAAATCACATACTAAGCAATTAGGGATTTGGATGCTATAATCAAATTTCGTGCATTACACTGTTTGAAGGAAGAACCCACTCACCCTAAGGTGTGAAAACACCTCAAAACTACAGCTCAACTCAGGGGATCTCGAACTCATATCAAATCCCTAGCAAATCTCCCAATTCTTCTTCCATTCAACTCGGAAACCTTGAAAATGAGGGATTATGAAGAAAGGGTGAGAAAAGAGGGAATTTCGACATCATCTTGGATCAAATCAGAGCATGGACGGAATATTGACATGAGAGAGAAGATTCAACATAAAAGTCTATGCAAAGAATCCAAACTTACTTGATTTCACCATTCCTTGGACCGCAAAACCCTAGGTCAGCAATTCCTCCTCTTTCTCCACTCAAACCCTAACTCTCCCTCTCTCTCTTGATTTTCGTTTCTCTGGGGTGGATGATGAAGAATGAGAGCTGTGTGTGTGTGTGGTCGATCATATAAGTCAATTTGAGCTGCTTGGGTCAATTGCATATTGACCCAACACTCAACTTTAATTATATTGGCTGAATATTCAGTTTCACAATAGTTTCTGTAATTCGCCTACTGAATAGCTAACAGAAGCTCCAAAAATTCTGGAAATTTTATATGTTATACCTAATGAAGTTTTAGACCTCCAGTAAAAATTTAAGATCATTTCTATTTACCAATAAATAATTAAAAATCAAACAGTGCACTGCTATATTGCAGTCTGCAGCAGATTCGGTCGAGTTTGTCCTGCACAGAACTCGACCGACACCCTCACTGTAGAGATCAAAAGTCATCCAAAAATTATGCCAATTTAACAGAATGTCTAAAACTGTGTTTTTCAAGCACAGTTAAAATTTGAGATCAATTGAATATACCAATAAAAAGATAAAATTCAATTACCACACTGCTATATAAATCTGGAAATATGATCGGTCAAGTTTGAAACTCGACCGATAAACAGGTCAGAACATTCTTCAAAAATTATGATATTTTTCAATGTTGTTCACATTTTATATATCCAAATCATATCAAAATTTGAAGTAAATCAGAGTTACACATAAAATACTAAAAATCATTTACTGAGACACTATACTTATCAAATTTTGTGTTCATGTATCATCAAAACCCTATTTTGGGCCGATTAGGGTCTATGCTTTTCAAACCCTAATTCTCAAGACAAAAAAACATTTAGACTTCTTATCATAGTTAAAACATCCTAATTGTGTTATCGTCATTAATTAGATTTCAAGAGTGATCAGTCCAATAAATCATGTAATCATCTTGGTAACCCTAGTTTACCAATTAAGCTCAGATGGGGTCGTAACAACTCTCCCCCCCTTAGAATGTTTCATCCTCGAAACATAAACCTACAAGAAAGATACATTCAAGGTTATTCTAAGCTTCTAAAGCCTTCCATGTCATTATATTCTTGTATTTCATACCTGAATGTAGTTTTTAACATTAGATCTTTTAATTCTTTACTAAATCACAACATATTTCAAATAGTTCTCAATGATATCAAGCAAATTCTTTATGCCACAGTCAAACATAGAATGCAAAGATAAACCACCACGCTTTCGCTGCGCAGCTCTGATACTCTGATACAACTATCTCAAATTATGCGGCTCAGAAAGTTCTATTGTTCTGTATCACCTTTAAGTGACAAAAGCGAGTTCACCATGATGTTTTAAACTTTAATAAAGTGCTATTCAAATAGCAAAACAGTCTTGAATCAAAAGACTAGATTCAACAATCAATTGCGCAATACTACTCTTGGCATCCCCATTGGGTCATGGATGCATGAGGTGAAGCATTACCACCTCATTCCATACTATCCTGTTTCGATCCTGGGACCTGTGGGTTATGGGCCCACACACAATTCAAAGTGTAACCATCGTATTATATCATTTTAGGGTTTCAACCATAGTAATAAAGAAATCTACAACTGTATCAGTCATTCAAGCATTAATCATACTCAAATACCATCACTCAGTTATATTAGAGCTAGGTATAACAAGCTACACCTCATCAGGGTTACTTGTCCAGACAATCTGATTATCATCCCTTTCTATTAATATGAGTGAATAGGTATAACTACCTTATTCAGGATATCCCTCCATGTCTTCCGTCATCATCGAAACTGTATCACCATATTACAAATACACAATACTAGGATGCATATCTGGTATGAATTACTACAACTATCATACACCTTTAATTAACATATAGCTTGCACAAATACACTGAAATCATACATAGAACCAACTTACATACCTTAGTATGCCTTCAACAAAGCATACCTCTAAAAACGAGTTCACATATTACACAAAGCTAGTGTTTTCCTTTATCTCTCTCCTCATTCTTTACTACTTTTGTTTTGCTACCTCTCCTTCTCATTTTGATCATATACAATAAACATCCCTAACATTAAAACATTCAAGGTAAGAATAGATTATTCATCATTCTTTCTATCACACAAGAATTTATTTCTTATCGCACTTCATTGTAATGTATGTCACTATTACATTCACTAGATGACCCTACCAAGGTAGTTATGCATCATATATGATTCATTTTCTTATCATTTCATTCCCACCTTGCTATTGTTAAGGAATATATGAGAGAGAAGATGATTTTGAAACTTAGAATTCTTGTATTCAAACATTCCCTTAATACCTTAAATATTCTTCATTTTTTAATCAAAGGGATCATGCATGGGTCAAACACAGTTTCTCTTCCAATCAAGTTTTCCCTCCTGAATATTGTCTACCCTTGTATGACTTATTCATTCATTAAACTACACCTATGTTCTTCACTTAGGAACTAGTTTGTTGTTCTAGTCTTATGAATTACATGATCATATGATTCCCTTCACTTTTACTCTTTTGAAGACTCTTCACTTCTATGGACCTATTGAATGCTCAACTCTATTCTTCTACTTAACCTTTGCTTTAGAGTTCATAAAAGCATTATACTCAATTATATGATCCATTCTCCATGATCGATTCTTGCTATCTAGAACCTTACATACATTTCACATATCTTTTCTATATTTCATATGTATAGTTCATATAATATTAATCAATAAACTGATTATAAACTTTATATCATGTTTTATTATTCCCAATTAAGGTTTTCACATTTGAGACCCCAAAGTTGAACCTCAGATATCAGTTTCAACTAATTCTTAGTTGTTCTGATCTTGCCCATATGTTTCAACATCTTACTGTATGTACATTCTTACTCTGATGTGGGTCTAATTATTCAAATTCTATTCTTATTATACTATTGATAGGATTCATCAGATCCTAGTAATACATCATGCCAGCCGGACCAGGCCAAACCTGAAGTCCTGAAGCTAAGAACTACAAAGGATTACTCAACTCCTATTCATCTCAGAAGTGTGGAAGAAAACTTATCCACTAAGGAAAGATCATTCAAAGATGATTTCTAATCTACATGTTACAAAGAATGAAATCAATAAATGCTACAACTGCATAGTGTGCAACAAATCTTAAAGACCCATATATATTTCAAAGTACTGAATATTTCAATTCAAACATATAAGAGCATTTCTATACATTTCCAACAAAAACAACATTATGAAATGTAAGTTCTATCTCCTTTTACATTTATGCTCTTAATTCTTGTTTCTTTTCTCGTTATCTAACCCTAACCTTTCTAGGGTTCCTCTCTAGCCCATTCTTCCACTGTATACCTGGCCAGGGTATACGTGAGAGAATAGACAGAGTAGCTTGTACTGGTTGATCCAAGTACTCAGATATCGGGCCAGGATATCCAAATACTCAAATCCCCAAAGCTAACATCAAAATATCTCCTATCTGCCACACTTATGACGCTAACTTACTAACTTAATGGTCCTTGACAACTCACCCTAAGCTCTGATACCAAGCTGTTACACCCCGATCTCACAATTTCCTCAAATCATGAGATTAGGGCATAAGATAGGATTTATATGTAATACAAGAACACCCTTAACTTTTTTCTTTTTTCTTCTTTTCTAAAAAAAACTCTTGTTTCCTCGCATTGAACCACATAAATCATCTTAACAAGGGAATCAGAATATTTCTTTTACTAACCAGACTTTAATAGCAAAGATACATGTATAAACATTCATGATGTCTCTTACACCTTATGCACATAAGACCTACTAATTAGCATACAATTTCAAAAGAGGAATAATATTACACATCGTAATTACAACTCTCTCTCTTATCTCTTACTGAGGACCTAGAGTGACAAGGACCGACTGACTCAACTAATCTTGTACTTAACTCTTGTGGAAGATCTACATTGATGCTCTGACCATCTTCAAGTCCACGCGGTTAACCCTAAAATGTTTGAGTAGAGGGGTGAGCCTACTCGCTCAGTGAATGAGTACTTCAAAGAAACAGTCTAAGGCACTAATGTGATTACAGATATAACTTTGAATAAACGTTATGAAATTTAACAACAATAAATACTACACTGAGCAGTTCTAAAACAATATAATTGAAATAACAAAGAATGTAAATATTGCATCCAAAGAATAACTACTAGAAGACTATGCTCTAGTCTTCCTTAACTCTTTCATTTATAAGGAACTCTGTGAACCTATATGATCATATTTTAGCTTATGCCCTGATCTATGCAGTGTACTCTGCATAGAGACTCGCAGTGCACTACGGCCACACCGTACAAGACTTAGCGACACACCCGAGAAATGCTAAGTCTGACTGCCAGTCCTGTTCTGCTACAGGACCCACGGGCTCTCTGGCCCACAGGCTCTCCGGCCTTCTCTGCACTCACCATGAGTGCTCTGGACTCCTCCTCTAGCCTGAGCACACAGGCGCAGGGAGTCAACACTGGGTTACCACCAGAATTACTCAACTGGTTGGTGTTGGATAACCCTATCAACCCTCGTGCCACCAGAATTACTCAACCGGTTGATGTTGGACACGAGTTTCACCCCTAAGGTGCAGACCTCCCAAAGGGGTTCTACGGTGTTCAGGGCACCTAAGTCTAACATTAACATTATAGGTACATTTTTAAACAGAAATCATAACTCATTTAACATTTCTCACAAGGCTCACACGGCCTGCCATATCATATCATAAGAAACATCATAACTCATGTATTCAACATATATCATGTCTCAGTAACATCCCTTTCTAGGGCATGTCATATCTCATCACCTGCAATTTACGAGATATGTATTGAAAATAAGAAGCCCTACAGTATGTAGATATCAACTCAGAGAGAACAAGCATATAAAGTTAAATGCACTAGAAACATACAATTCAACAGTTAAGTATCACCGCATCTCATATCGAGACCTTTCATATCACCATAACATGATTCATTGAACACCCTATCCTTAGGGTTTCATTTGCCTTATTCATTCATCACATGTCAACACCCTACTCTTAGGGTTTCATTCGCCTCATTCACCTTTTCATTTACCTCATTCACTTGTCACATGGCTCTCATAAGGATTTCATAGGATATAAGCATTCACTAAATAAAGATTGTTTCCCACAAATCATATACAATCAATATAGATATGAAAGCATGGAAATTTAACTAAATTTAGGTTTTCCATACCATTCATTGAGATATCATGTAACAAGAATAAAATTCAATTAAGATATCCCATGAGTTACATCCTAACCACTTATAGGATTACTAGTCCTCTTTATTTAACTTTCATCTTTAAGTGTTCAATTAGGGTTTGCTCCATCACGGTCATGGTATCACCCCACGGCCGTGGCACAGGTCATTCGAGCTTAAACTAGTGAAATCAAAGTCATAGACTTAGTGACGAATCCCAAAGGTTTTAGATATTGAAATATGATAGCCTTAAGCTTGATTGAGAACATTTAGACCTAGGTTTGGTTAAAGTCTAGATATCTCTTCAATTGGATTAAAACTCTAGTGAGATCTCAGTTAGGTTAAACCCTAATTACATCATACAATATGAATCTGAAAGGCATTCTTTCTAGAATGTGTTGCATACATTTCTAATATGATTCTATCATCAGAGAGTCGTTCAAACAGAGAAGGAGCCCATTTCATATCAAATTGCAACTACACAGAACAAATGGACATTCAGGGTTTAAAATCACATACTAAGCAATTAGGGATTTGGATGCTATAATCAAATTTCGTGCATTACACTGTTTGAAGGAAGAACCCACTCACCCTAAGGTGTGAAAACACCTCAAAACTGCAGCTCAACTCAGGGTATCTCAAACTCATATCAAATCCCTAGCAAATCTCCCAATTCTTCTTCCATTCAACTCGGAAACCTTGAAAATGAGGGATTATGAAGAAAGGGTGAGAAAAGAGGGAATTTCGACATCATATTGGATCAAATCAGAGCATGGACGGAATCTTGACATGAGAGAGAAGATTCACCATAAAAGTCTATGCAAAGAATCCAAACTTACTTGATTTCACCATTCCTTGGACCGCAAAACCCTAGGTCAGCAATTCCTCCTCTTTCTCCACTCAAACCCTAACTCTCCCTCTCTCTCTAGATTTTCGTTTCTCTGGGGTGGATGACGAAGAATGAGAGCTGTGTGTGTGTGTGGTCGATCATATAAGTCAATTTGAGCTGCTTGGGTCAATTGCATATTGACCCAACACTCAACTTTAATTATATTGGCTGAATATTCAGTTTCACAATAGTTTCTGTAATTCGCCTACTGAATAGCTAACAGAAGCTCCAAAAACTCTGGAAATTTTATATGTTATACCTAATGAAGTTTTAGACCTCCAGTAAAAATTTGAGATCATTTCTTGTTACCAATAAATAATTAAAAATCAAACAGTGCACTGCTATATTGCAGTCTGCAGCAGATTCGGTCGAGTTTGTCCTGCACAGAACTCGACCGACACCCTCACTGTAGAGATCAAAAGTCATCCAAAAATTATGCCAATTTAACAGAGTGTCTAAAACTATGTTTTTCAAGTACAGTTAAAATTTGAGATCAATTGATTATACCAATAAAAAGATACAATTCAATTACCACACTGCTATATAAATCTGGAAATATGATCGGTCGAGTTTGAAACTCGACCGATAAACAGGTCAGAACATTCTTCAAAAATTCTGATATTTTCCAATGTTGTTCACATTTTATATATACAAATCATATCCAAATTTGAAGTAAATCAGAGTTACACATAAAATACTAAAAATAATTTACTGAGACACTATACTTATCAAATTTTGTGTTCATGTATCATCAAAACCCTATTTTGGGCCGATTAGGGTCTATGCTTCTCAAACCCTAATTCTCAAGACAAAAGAACATTTAGACTTCTTATCATAGTTAAAACATCCTAATTGTGTTATCGTCATTAATTAGATTTCAAGACTGATCAGTCCAATAAATCATGTAATCATCTTGGTAACCCTAGTTTACCAATTAAGCTCAGATGGGGTCGTAACACTGTTGGTTGTGGGTCATCGTACATGCTAATTATTGTTCTCCATTTGAGCCTATAGTTACATAGGTGGTTGAAAATGGGTAGGCCCTTGATGAAGCTGAGGACAATGTGACATGATGTGTCTGACTTTCCCACATTGGTGGCACTTTGGTTTCCTATTCTCTCTATAATCCATAAGGTTCTCCAATTGATATCTACCATAGGAATGATATGTGAACATGTGTGTCACTTTTCATGCTATTGATCATCTCATAGTGCCTCCTTTTGTTTTTTTTTTCATTTTGGGGCCTAGAAGCCATGAATGACTTGAATACCAATGAGTTATCCACCATTTGTTGGAACATGAATGGAACTTGTGTAACCAAAGCATGCCCGACCTAATAGTTCATACCATTCAACAAAAGGGTGGATCTATGGGCCTCTCCGACGGTAGTGGTGTAGTGCTCCATATCATGAAACTTCTACTGAAAAACATAGACAGTCAGAGTCCCTTCCTTCAAGCTATAGAACTCTTATTTGTTCATTCTCAAGGTGGTTATCTAGATGTACTTCTTGCAAAACAAAGCCAGAAATTATTCCTGGGTTATGGTTGATATGTCACAGATTGGGTTATCTCATTCCATCTTACCCATGTTGATCCATCTAGTATGTAGGAGAAATAAAGAATTTTCTGGCGAGGAGGTATTTACATGACCTCAAAGGTTCATTCAATGCTAGAGCATTATTGTTTTCCGTATGCACCATCTCTATCTCACCTCAACCGTTGATTAGGGTGGTTGCATTTTGATGACATCAATTAAGATGCACTCTTTTATATTATCAACGATAGGAGTAGTATTTGGCTTTCCTACCATCACCATGGTAAGATGATGGTATACCAAGGTCAACTTTTGTTATAGAGGAATGTTTGTTGTCATGATGGACACATATTTTAAATCTCCAAAACAAAAAGGCTAGGCTATAGGCATAGCCTAAGAGCTTGGGGTGACCAACGGAGGGTCCAAAAGTAATATGAAATAATGAGGATTCTATGGGGTAGAGTACCATGACATCAGATGTCGAGGTAGGACTAGTGTGACACCCTTTGCCACACAAAGAGAGCTTACTCAAATCAAAGTGTGAAATTATCAATTATATTGGTGGTCGAGATTGAAGTGTGATGTGGCATTCTTTTTTTCTAGGTGTCTAATCTATCACCAAGTTAAAGAAGAACATCAGAAGCATGTAGGGACATTACAACCTTTGCAAGTTCCGTAGTGGGAATGAGATCATATAACCATGGACTTCATGGTTGGTATTCCTAGAAAATCCAAAGGTCATGATTCCATTTGGATGATCGTAGATCAGTTGACAAAGTCATCTCACCTTTTTCCTGTCAAAACCACCTATACAATCATATAAGTTGGCACATATCTACATTTATGAGATAGTTCATTTGCACGCATATCACTTACATAGTGTCTAAAAGAGGTCCTCAGTTAATGAGTAGGTTTTGGGAACGTCTACACACAGTGTTACGAACACAATTGAGTTTCAGTACATCTTTTCACCCACAAATAGATGGCCAACTAGAGAGGACCATTCAGACACTAGAGGATCTATTGAGAGCATGTGTGATTCAATTTCTTAGAAGTTGGGATATTCACCTAAGCTTGATTGAGTTTACCGACAACAACAATTATTAGAGGAGTATATGCATGGCACCATAAAAAGCTTTGTATGATAGGCGGTGCAGTTTGCCTGGTTATTGGTATGAAGCAGGTGAGTACCATTTCTTGGGTCCTAAGATGGTACAACATGCTACTAAGAATTTTAAGGTGATCTAGAAACAATTGAATATAGCCCATGATACATGATGCAACCCTATTTTGGGACCTAATATTGTGTTTTATTACACTTCAGTCACATCTATACTTGTAAGATTACATGTTATTTCCCTCAATAAGCATATTTTTGTCAAATGCACATGTGGACGCTCTTTGCATGTTTTATAGGTACTCATACTATGCTTGGAAGGATGTGAGAGAAGGATTTTGATCCTAGGGTTCCTCCACCATTGAAGGAGTCCAAGGAAGATCCAAGGACTTCTCCAACCTACCCCTAGTGGCCAAGAGTAAAATCAAGCAAAGAAATCAATAGATGAACAAAGTTCAAGCTCAAAGAATTGCTCAAGACTCCAACATGGATGTGGTGCCAAGGAACAACCATGCTAACCAAACCAAAATCACAATAGAAGGTCAATTTTAAGAAGTAAAGACAAAGATCAGTACCACGACCATGCCATCCAGCACAGTTGCACTATGAAGACCCCAGCACATCCATACCAACCAGAACAGCTGTGTTGGATAGACCTCAGCATGCCCATTTTGGGTAGAAAGGCTAGCTTCTTCCTCACCCACTACAGTTGTGTGACCCACCACGGTCGTGTAGCCACCTAACCACCACGATTGTGGTGATCGCCAACGCCACTCCACCAGCTTTTGAAAACCACCAAAACAACATGTCATTTTTCCCAATTCCACCTCGGTCGTTCCACTTCACCATGACCATTCTACTCACTACCCACTACGATCGTGCTCCCCAACATGATTGTGCTACTTGAAAACCTACCTAATTTTCTGCACTTCATTACACATTATAGCCACCACTTGACCTGATGCTTTCCCACCACCTATATATACATGGGTGGTGGCTAGATCTCAAAGTTAGTTACCTCCTACCTCCTCTTAGCTCCCCCATTTTCCCCTGAGCCATTCTATCACTTCATCACCTCAATTCCACTTTATTTTCACCATTTCCACCACCAGAACCCTAGTTTTCTAGGGTTCCTACCACTTTCCACCACCTTTACATGCCATCCCATCTTGGAAGAGGAAGGAGCATGACCTTACATCTATTGGAGAGGATGATTTCTTCATCTACACCGAGCTCTGTGGCTATTTCTACCTCCTTCTCCATTATTGTATTTTTTCATTCTATGAGTAGTTAGTCCCCTTAGGTAGGCTGTCTGGGGTCAAAATTGTTACTTTGACACCATGTTAGGATAAAGTGATATGTAAACATTGTAATTTCATCTGCTAATTATTATGTTCTATTTCTATCGCAAGTCTCATAAATTGCTTTGTGGTTTGTGCTTGAAATCACCAAGGATCTAGGAAATTTGCTTATATGAAGCTGATTTGGGAATTGCTCCTAAGTCCAATTAATGGATCCCTATATAGCTTTTCACCTTCCTACATATCATTCAATTCTCCTACACCTAAGTGAGAGATCTAAGTACTTGGTATAGATGCATACAGCATGATTAGCTTGGAGCCTTCTCAAGGCTAGAATGTAGGCAACACGAGGACTAAAGCCTCATTTTTACCTCCCATTATTACCCTCGGCCCTAATTACTCTAAGAGTTTCTATCCTAGAAAACCTAGGCTTGACTAGATCCTAATTGAGTTTCACCTAAAACCTAATCCAATTGAGCCTCGTAAGGATGCATAAGAGGTGACCCCTATACACACCCTATCCTATCCATGTTCGGTTAGTAGTTTCGGGAAATTCATTAGCATTTAGCTTGTTGTTTGGTTTGGTAATCTAAATGAAAGAAAAATGTTTACATGTTATCACCCCACCAACTTAATTGACAAGTGCATTCCCCCAAATAGCCAACACTTCCCCTTTATTGTCTTAAATCCCTAATTACCTCCTCGCTTAGCTAGTGTGTGACGTCCCCGGATTTTCTAAAACTTAATCTGATGTGTGACGACCAAATTGAAACCTCACCTCAGCGAGAATCCCAATTTAAACACCCCACACCAGGCTAAGAAAGAGAAAATCAAGGGAGTCAAAAGGAAACACAGTAGCACATGTACATGAACAATAATAAAACCATACACACATGTTCACCATTCAACATATAATTACAACATGAATTGTTACAACATTTGATATTACATATTGAATAGCAACTTATACATATACATGTACTACATCTAAACTATAGGATCTTAAGACAACAGGTCCACCTGTACATCAGCTCGCGACACAACTCTCTCTATCCTGGATCTTCAAGAGCATAACCACAACCTAAACAAAAAGATTGCATGCGGTACACGTCAGCACAATATTCGAGAATATTGTACTGAGTATGCCTACGTGTCTTTTATATACCTCTCATAATATCTTGGCAATAAGATAAAACTAATACTTGGCAGTTATAAGGAAATATAAGCAAGATCATATACTTGCACAAAGATGTTTGTTAACAAAAGAGAACACATATTTTAAGCACATTTCCATCATATATCTCGTACATCTTCCCCCAAGGGATTTGATGTTTTTAGGCATTATGATCTACTACCAAAGAGTTTGAGATCATATTACGTGTGATCTACTACCAAAGAGTTTGAGATCACTTCAATGCACTGTACTACCAAAGAGTTTAGTGCTATTATATGATGGATCAGATATCTTATATTTCATGTGTTCATAGCCATAAGTATGGAAAATCAAGCAGGATATCATACAAGAACAATCACTTCATCCAATACCATATGCCAAGTATTCTACTACACATATAACACAAGCATATTGTATAATAAGCCAAGTAAGAGGTAATAGCGTACCTTGATCAAGAGAAACCTAATCATCACATATACTCCTGATGTCATCTATATCTTGGTCAAACCTGATTAAGATAAGATTACATATCACCATCAGGTTCTCATCATCTTACAGCTCATATTAACCCTAATCGTGCTCATTAGGGTTTTATTTAGTCTCTTTAGTGTATTCCCGCTTTTACTTGTATTCTTATCTTAGGATTATCTTTACTGATATCATTTTCCAAATTGTGGTTCATTATCTGAACATTAGGTTCCATATCCTTTTTTTGCACATTAATTAACCCTAGGTTACATCATTAACCTAGATTAGGGTTTCATAACATGTATCAAGGTTCATCTTTATGTAACATGGATTTTGTGAATCATCATGATCTCATAATTAAAATTGAGGTTCCATATACTGTTAAGAGCTTAATTTGTGAATTCCATCATTTATTGAGCATGTATGTATTTACTACATTTTATTTAGGATTATTAGCCCTAAATAGCCATATAAAGCAAATTATATTCTTTCGTGTATCAACATGACCATATCTGACATCATATGCATTATAAACATGATTATAGACTTACTGACATTTTCTCATAATTTTATATCATTGTTTGTTATTTATAATTAATTAATCAAGCATTACACATATTATATGATATCACTAATATTAGTGCTTCAGAAGCCAGATATTACAGTTTCATATTGTTCTACACATTTTTCTGAACGTTTTGGTACCTTGTTTGTATTTTTCAGATAAACGAGCTATGTATTATGCATTATACAAGAACTAAGCATTTTCTGGGATATTTACCTTAAGCGACCAATCCAGAGGTGACATGTGGCCCTGAGGAGGGCGCACCTCCTTGGCTTGCTGTGGCCGGTTCTTTGGTTGATCCGGTCTGGATCACTAGTGGGTTCAGGGGTTTTGAACCCGGTTCATCTTGATCTTGGATTGGGTTTGGAGGCTTGGTTCCTTCCTCGCTTCCTCATGATCTTCCTGATCTCCAGAGCCGCAACAATGTGTCTGCGTGTGTGGGTTCTCTCCCACCCAAGCCGCCACTGCAAGAAAGACCTATGGTGGTTTGCGGCAACCCTATACTTCACCCTCACAACTCTGCTGGTGCTTTGTCCTCTCTAAGTCACGTGCTAGTCTGCCAGAGTCACAGCGGGGCTCTGTTTGTGAGGGCCGCCTCCGTCAGGTTCTCCTCTGGTGAGGATCTCATCCGCTCATCCAACGAGCACCGCCATGCTGAGGCCAGGTTCCAATGATGGATAGGCGGCTCGGCAACACTCCTCCTCATCTTCTAACATTTCCATCCTTGGTTCCGGTAGCTTGGCCCGTTCTCCGGATGATGATCCCTGATCTCACGCTTGACGCGAGCGTGCACCCACAGAGGTTGGGCTAAACTCTGGCATGGGAGCAGTAAGCATCTTCACCTCATCGTTGACTGCCAAGGCTGCCAATAGATTCACACATTAACCATACGCGTCGGTGGCCTCTCAGTATCGCTGGTGGTGCCTCCTCCTCGTGGACCTCCACTGCTTCTCTGCGTCACGGAGCGGCAGCCACACGGCTCTCCTCCAGCGAGGACGCCTCGCCTCGCGCCTGACGTCGTGGGCTTGAGTGCCGCCTCACGCCAAAACGAAGGCAAGGAGTCTTGCACAGCAAACCTCCGCCTGCATTCTCTCAAGTGTCACCGCACAGTCTTCTCCTATCTCGACGCCTGTACATGCTGCTGGAGGGGTAGAACATGGGAGAGAGGAGCTTCCAGCACCGGTCATGGAATGACTGCTTTGAGGGGTCTACGGGTTAGTCTTTCCGAGGCGAGTATAACTGCTCGTTTAGAAATCACGCTCACACCCACCATAAGTGACGTGGTGGGAGGATTCACGGCCTCATCTTCTGCCCACGTTCTGTGTTATAACCAAAGGTAGGAGAACATTTGTCTGTCGTCTGATAATCATCCAAAGGCCAAAGGCCACATCCACTTAAGCCAATCTGTGATACCCTGCCTTCTCAAGGACTACGACCAATGGATCAAGGATCTAAGGCCAACACATAGCAACGCAGCCCAGTATCATATCCATGGGCGTGGCACAGCCTAACTTAGGCTTAAAATATTAAACTTAGGTCTAATAAATCCTCAATAAAGCACATTATTTTCCAAATGCAAACCTCCATAGTTTCCTCTAGGAACATCCAAATGCCACTAAATTTTAACCATAGCTTCCTTACCTTTCAAGGTACATTCTACTCCAATTTGGTGACAAAACTCAGCTATTAGGCCATTCAATTAAATTCCTCAAAAGGCATTAAAAGAGATGTCTTAATCATTATGTCAACCTCACATCAACACTCCTATTCTGTCAAAAGCTTAGACCTCTCAATATAACTCAACCATATGATTTCACTTATGTCATTGGACATTTAGGATTCCAAAAGTCCACTCCATCACATCCTACACACCTTAAAAGAAATTCCGTCCTCGGAATTAAGCCAGAAAAACCACTTTGTCACATCATATACCTCTTAAAAGAACTTTCGTCCTCGAAAGTAAACCATACTCGTACTCCAAGGAAAACTACCATGACTTCATCCACATGTAGGCACTATTCTATGTGCAACATATCCGCAACGGTTACCTGGAACCATGTATCCAAAGCACTATTAGGATGTTTTACAACCATCTTGGGTACACAAACACTTTGGTTATTTTATTACATATCTCATGCATTAAGGTTGCAACTTTATCTTTACCCATACGTTAGGGTTCTCACATCATATTACCATGTTCTAAATGAGTTAACTAAGATTAAATCATGCGTCAAGGTGTCATCAACATATTATTGAGCTAGTTATTAGAACATGTTCAACATTAACATATGCCTTTTAGGAAGGAGTTAACTATAATTAACCCGCATTATCCATCTAGTTCATATCAAGGTGTCATAATCGTTATGTTGTGTTAAATGTCAATCTATATTTTTCATCTGTAACAAGCACTAAGATTAACACCTCGTGTAACATGTTTCATTCATATAATCTTATTTCATTGCTCATAACAAATTACAACATTTACTAGTGATTTCATCACAAGATTAACCAACACTAACACATTCTCATCATTATTCATGTATATGGTTAACCGTTTATGCATTGATATCAATTATACCATCTCTAGATTTACATCATATCATGTCTAAATATTACATCTTGCATGTACCATATCATGGTTGTGCTAGACAAACTTATACAAGTGGCTCGTGAAACATGTATCAAAACTTTATGTAGTCCCAATGAGGTTCCTCTAACCCATACCGTAAGGGTAGTGTCGTGCTCAGTCTCTCTGAGCTAACTCAACTTTATGAGTATCTTGTATACAAACTTTATCTTCTCTCTCTTAGTCTAGGGTCCTCGGATTATCTCATTGGTACTAGTCGATTGCTTTACTAGTTCTAGCCACATAAGCACAAACCAAAACATGCTACAACATACTATCCATAGGTCTTCTAACCATGAAACATGCTTACCCAAAACTCTCTTATATCACCACTAGATTCCTATGTGGGAAACCACCAACCCGAGCATGAGGCTTCACCCAACTAACATAGATACCTCCTCCAGGGTCTTGGGCTCTCTCCCTCACCCAGATGGTAGGCACTCATATTCATGTTCGCATGTTCATATATATAACCAGCCTCTCTCTGTCTCTAGGGTTTGGTCCTCCCAAGGACATCTAGGGTTCAAGGTAACTATAGGAATCATGCAAAAAGCAACTCAACTCAATCACTCTGGAGTATTCTAGTTTAGGACATATCATCTCACATATCTCATAATTCTCATACCTTGGGGTTTAGGTTATCAAACCTTCTCCCAATGGGTCTCACTCTCTCTGGAGTTAACCCCCAAAACTGGTCCTAACACTAGAGGTCCTCCTTTGTAAAAGAGATTGAGGCTCATGCTGACTCACAACCTTGTCTTAACTTATCGTATCGTATCACATAAAAGCCTAGTTACTTGCATCATCAAAGCTTATCTCGAATCCTTAAAATTGAACTTTAAGTCCTCAAAGACAAACATATATCATCATAACAACCTTATGTCATCTATGTAAGACTTACATCTTATCATCAAAACTTATATCATCTATTCTATCTATCATATATATCAAAAAGGCTCTAGACATCTAATCTAGAACTACTCTCTCTTCTAGACTGTAGTCAGCACTTTCACTTAGGTTGCATGACCACCTCCTACTCGTACATGTGTGGGGACACATTTTTGTAATACATATACATATTAAAATATTATATAGTTTTTCTCTGATAAAACAAGCGTCAGAGAAAACTATCGAGGTTCGATCTGTTTGGAATCAAAAACCAAATCCTAAAAATGAGTGTCCCACACATAGTAGAGAGTCCAGTGTCATGAAAACTAGTGAAAAGGGTGAGGACATGGTGTAGACTAGCGTAGCTACTCTAGACAACGAGCGCCATATGTCTAGGGTTTCTCTTCCCTTGATGCACGTCATTTCCAAATAGTGCAACATCCCATACCGCTGCACTACAAGGAAAGAACGACATCTAAGGACTTGCTACTCAACAAGCACCAGTCTAGACCTAGTTCTCTGACATCTAGGTGCTAACCTAGAGGCTAGGTCAGATCTAGTCTCTAAAAGATGACTAATCTAACGCTAAAGATTATTAAGGTTCAAGGTTGTTTAGTTTTGAGTTGCATAATGAGCAAATGTCAGGCTTTGCTATTGTTCATGCTCTGATACCTCCTATGACGTCCCCGAATTTTCTAAAACTTAATCTGATGTGTGACGACCAAATTGAAACCTCACCTCAGCGAGAATCCCAATTTAAACACCCCACACCAGGCTAAGAAAGAGAAAATCAAGGGAGTCAAAAGGAAACACAGTAGCACATGTACATGAACAATAATAAAACCATACACACATGTTCACCATTCAACATATAATTACAACATGAATTGTTACAACATTTGATATTACATATTGAATAGCAACTTATACATATACATGTACTACATCTAAACTACATGATCTTAAGACAACAGGTCCACCTGTACATCAGCTAGCGACACAACTCTCTCTATCCTGGATCTTCAAGAGCATAACCACAACCTAAACAAAAAGATTACATGCGGTACACGTCAGCACAATATTCGAGAATATTGTATTGAGTACGCCTACGTGTCTTTTATATACCTCTCATAATATCTTGGCAATAAGATAGAACTAATACTTGGCAGTTATAAAGAAATATAAGGAAGATCATATACTTGCACAAAGATGTTCGTTAACAAAAGAGAACACATATTTTAAGCACATTTCCATCATATATCTCATACATCTGCCCCCAAGGGCTTTGATGTTTTTAGGCCTTATGATCTACTACCAAAGAGTTTGAGATCATATTACGTGTGATCTACTACCAAAGAGTTTGAGATCACTTCAATTCACTGTACTACCAAAGAGTTTAGTGATATCATATGATGGATCAGATATCTTATATTTCATGTGTTCATAGCCATAAGTATGGAAAATCAAGCAGGATATCATACAAGAACAATCACTTCATCCAATACCATATGCCAAGTATTCTACTACACATATAACACAAGCATATTGTATAATAAGCCAAGTAAGAGGTAATAGCGTACCTTGATCAAGAGAAACCTAATCATCACATATACTCCTGATGTCATCTATATCTTGGTCAAACCTGATTAAGATAAGATTACATATCACCATCAGGTTCTCATCATCTTACATCTCATATTAACCCTAATCGTGCTCATTAGGGTTTTATTTAGTCTCTTTAGTGTATTCCCACTTTTACTTGTATTCTTATCTTAGGATTATCTTTACTGATATCATTTTCCAGATTGTGGTTCATTATCTGAACATTAGGTTCCATATCCTTTTTGTGCACATTAATTAACCCTAGTTTACATCATTAACCTAGATTAGGGTTTCATAACATGTATCAAGGTTCATCTTTATGTAACATGGATTTCGTGAATCATCATGATCTCTTAATTAAAACTGAGGTTCCATATACTGTTAAGAGCTTAATTTGTGAATTCCATCATTTATTGAGCATGTATGTATTTACTACATTTTATTTAGGATTATTAGCCCTAAATAGCCATATAAAGAAAATTATATACTTTCGTGTATCAACATGACCATATCTGACATCATATGCATTAAAAACATGATTATAGACTTACTGACATTTTCTCATAATTTTATATCATTGTTTGTTATTTATTATTAATTAATCAAGCATTACACATATTATATGATATCACTAAGATTAGTGCTTCAGAAGCCAGATATTATAGTTTCATATTGTTCTACACATTTTTCTGAACGTTTTGGTACCTTGTTTGTATTTTTCAGATAAATGAGCTATTTATTATGTATTATACAAGAACTAAGCATTTTCTGGGATATTTACCTTAAGCGACCAATCCAGAGGTGACACGTGGCCCTGAGGTGGGCGCACCTCCTTGGCTTGCTGCGGCCGGTTCTTTGGTTGATCCGGTCTGGTTCACTAGTGGGTTCAGGGGTTTTGAACCCGGTTCATCTTGATCTTGGATTGGGTTTGGAGGCCCGGTTCCTTCCTCGCTTCCTCATGATCTTCCTGATCTCCAGAGCCGCAGCGATGTGTCTGCGTGCGTGGGTTCTCTCCCACCCAAGCCACCACTGCAAGAAAGACCTATGGTGGTTTGCGGCAACCCTATACTTCACCCTCACAACTCTGCTGGTGCTTCGTCCTCTCTAAGTCGCGTGCTAGTCTGCCAGAGTCACAGCGAGGCTCTGCTCGTGAGGGCCGCCTCCGTCAGGTTCTCCTCCGGTGAGGATCTCAGCCGCTCATCCAACGAGCGCTGCCATGCTGAGGTCAGGTTCCAATGATGGATAGGCGGCTCAGCAACACTCCTCCTCATCTTCTAACATTGCCATCCTTGGTTCCGGTAGCTTGGCCCGTTCTCCGGATGATGATCCCTGATCTCACGCTTGACGCGAGCGTGCACCCACGGAGGCTGGGCTAAACTCCGGCATGGGAGCAGTAAGCATCTTCACCTCATCGTTGACTGCCAAGGCTGCCAACATATTCACACATTAACCATACGCGTCGGTGGCCTCTCAGTATCGCTGGTGGTGCCTCCTCCTCGCGGACCTCCACGGCTTTTCTGCGTCACGGAGCGGCAGCCACACGGCTCTCCTCCAGCGAGGATGCCTCGCATCGCGCCTGACGCTGTGGGCTTGAGTGCTGCCTCACGCCAGAACGAAGGCAAGGAGTCTTGCGCAGCGAACCTCCGCCTGCATTCTCTCAAGTGTCACCGCACAGTCTTCTCCTATCTCGACGCCTGTACATGCTGCTGGAGGGGTAGAACATGGGAGAGAGGAGCTTCCAGCACCGGTCATGGAATGACTGCTTTGAGGGGTCTACGGGTTAGTCTTTCCGAGGCGAGTATAACTGCTCGTTTAGAAATCACGCTCACACCCACGATAAGTGACGTGGTGGGAGGATTCACGGCCTCATCTTCTGCCCACGTTCTGTGTTATAACCAAAGGTAGGAGAACATTTGTCTGTCATCTGATAATCATCCAAAGGCCAAAGGCCACATCCACTTAAGCCAATCCGTGATACCCTGCCTTCTCAAGGACTACGACCAATGGATTAAGGATCTAAGGCCAACACATAGCAACGCAGCCCAGTATCATATCCATGGGTGTGGCACAGCCTAACTTAGGCTTAAAATATTAAACTTAGGTCTAATAAATCCTCCATAAAGCACATTATTTTCCAAATGCAAACCTCCATAGTTTCCTCTAGGAACATCCAAATGCCACTAAATTTTAACCATAGCTTCCTTACCTTTCAAGGTACATTCTACTCCAATTTGGTGACAAAACTCAGCTATTAGGCCATTCAATTAAATTCCTCAAAAGGCATTAAAAGAGATGTCTTAATCATTATGTCAACCTCACATCAACACTCCTATTCTGTCAAAAGCTTAGACCTCTTAATATAACTCAACCATATGATTTCACTTATGCCATTGGACATTTAGGATTCCAAAAGTCCACTCCATCACATAGTGTTAGCTTAATTAGCTCTTTACTTACTTAATTAGTCTCTTGTTTTTCTCTTGCCTTGTTCATGTTATTCTAGTTATTTGATTTCTCTCTAGTTTGCTTTCCTTAGTGTAGTTTGCTCCATTCTTACCTTTTCTTACTTAGCTTGTCATTTCTTGCTCATAAGAACTAATTGTCTAGGGTAATTTAGGTTTTAATTCTTGTTCTTATTTAATTTCTTGTTCAGACCTTGGTGTAATCAAAAAAATAAACATCAAACCCTTCAACCCTAAACTCCATAGTAGGAACCTAGACAAAACTAACCTAGCTCTAGAGCCCCCTTTTCTCCATGTGGATCGACCCATTTTTTGTCTGTTTCCTATACTACAACACGACCATGTGACTTGAAGGTTAGTGTGTTAATCTAAGTGGGTGTGTTAGTTTAGACCCCTTACAAATTTGAAATATCCCAAGTGTGTTCGAGTCTTGATGTGAGCATCTAATCAAACTTAATTAGTTAGGTGTAATTCAAAGTTGTGTAGGACGCACCAAGCTTTCTGGCATTGTGTAAGGCCCCCTAACTTGCTTAATGAGTTGAATAAGCTTAATTACTATAATTTAATGCTTATAACCCTAATCTAACCGTGTAATATGCTTTTAAATCATAATACAAGCTTAAGTTTCAAATTTGGTCCAATTTGGACATTGTTTGAGCAAGTTATGCAATTTTAAGTACATTTTGGACTTTTCTGCAATTTACCCAATTGAGGGGTTTTCTTTGCAATTTGTCACATACATTATGTTCCTTAGATGTTATCTTATAATTACTGAGTATTTTGATCCATGGGTCTCCTATTTGAGCCATGATTTGAAGGTGTTTTCCTCAAGGGTATTTTAGGGTTTACCCCTTCATGGATGAGCTACATTTAGTAGCTATCAACTAATGAATTATTTGATTGGCTTGGAAATTCGACAAAGGAGAGATAAGAAGGTCTATATTGATGGTGGGGGAGCTGCTTGTGTGTGCTTGTATATTCTTAATAGTTTAAGGCCATGGACACTTGGAAATATACTAGAACTTCAACTTTTTCTTTTTATTTATCTTAAAGTTTCATATACTTATCCCTAAGAACCCAAACAAGACATTTTCTCTCCACCACTTCCCTCCTTCTATGAACCTCATTCTTCCTATGTGATTCTGCGAATTTCCTGTCCAAGGAAGAAGAAAGTGGGGATCTTCTTGGAAAAAGAATCTAGGGTTGCAATTGACTTCCTTTAGGGATTCCTAAAGCTCCTTCCTAGTGATCTTGACCTAAAAGTGTAAGTATTACCTTATTTCATACATTTATTTCTTTTCTATTCTTCCTCCTATATCTCTACAGGTCAGAACCTTTATGTTCCATGGTGAAAGTGGCTCTAGAACTCAAAAACATATCCTTCTTGTTTCTTCTTCTAGGGTTTTGCTTCTTTGTGGAGAGAAGTGCCTACTTGGCCAAGTTCAGATCTGAATATAGGATTTTCTTCCCTTATTTTCTCAAGATTATTTCTGTTTGGGATCTGACCTACTCTATAGAGACTATTTATATAACATTCTTCACTTATATTGCTTGCTAGAAGCTTGTTAGTTCATGTTTATGCTTTAATGTGATGATCCAAGCATAAAGAAACCATGCTTGTTTAGGGTTACAAATTTTTTTATGGTGTTCCCTATTTTGTTCCAGTTATATATGAACTTGTAAACATGTGTACAACCTTTTTAAGGCATAATATGATCTGGGACAGGTTGATATCAACAACCTATGGTTGTAAGTACAAAACAATCGATGGTTCAAATTAGGGTTTTCAAGCTATTTCCTTCCCTATCACACAATCGATGGTCATACCATTCAACAGCCAATGGTGTTGCTATCTTGGCAACTGATGTTCATGATCAAGGGTGTTAAATTTTATGGTGACAACCTATGGTCACCCCCCTTTGTTCAGGTTTTGGCTCAATTAGAAGCTTAATTACCATCCACTAAGTATTCTATTAATGCTATCAATCCATGTTGACATTAGCTTAATATTTGATGGTGTTAAATGAATGTAATACTGATCTAACAACAATGGTGACCTAATGATCACAATTAATGGTGGATCAGGTCATAACCATAGATGATGAGTTAAGAATGTAATTGTAGATTTGACTAAACCTTAAACCAATGGTTCCTTGTTCAATTGATCTAATGGTTAGACCTATACTTCAATTGATAACCTTAAACAATGAACCTGATCTAATGAATAATATTGGATGCTTCAACATCCAATGGATTAGAATGAATCCCATGGTATTATATCTGGGTCCTAGTGATGATACTTTGATGGTTCAATACCATTAATTTGTAGTCTTACCTTTGCAATCATATAGTTATATTTGATAACTCCCGGCTCCCCTTCGCCCGACCTAGCTCTGGCATTTAGGGAGATTCTGGGCTGTCTCCCCTGTTATCCTACGTGGGCATCATCTCCTCTCCAGTAGAGCGAGTGTAGAGGGGTTTTACTACAGCTACTACCCCGATGGCTAAGGAACTGATGGACAAATGCAAAGGGCTCTCCATAGAAGATGAATAGGAAGATACGGCGGACTTTACTGATGGAACGATCAAGATCGACGAGAAATGGGGAAACCTTATGGTGGCAGCCAGGCTTCTCACGGATAGGGATTTCAATTTCTACGCCTTCCAAAGAACAAAGATCCAGGTCTGGAACACGACAAGGAAAGTTTCAATCAAAATGGTGGAACACAAAATAATGTTGATTAGCTTCGAGATAAAGAGGGACAAAGAAAAAGTAATGGAGGGATGCCAGTGGAATTTCGATAACAAGCTACTGCTTATGAGGGAGATAAATCCGGGTGAACAGCCATCTGAAATGAAGATCGAGGAATGCACTTTCTGGATCCGGTTCTACAACATCCCCCTGGGATACAGATCAGACGAAGCTTTCCTGAGGATAGCAGAAAAAGTTGGGAAGGTAGAAGGGGTTGAACAAGAAAGAGAGGACTAGGCGAGAGCAAGAAGGGCGAAGATTGTTGTTAACATACACAAACCTTTGAAGACAACACAAAGAATGAAGGATAGAGAAGGGGTAATCACAAAAATAGACCTGAGGTATGAAAAACTACCACATTTCTGCTTCAGATGCGGGTGTATGGGCCATACTACAAGGGACTGTGCTTCTGCTGATGAGGATAGCCAGGAGCGTTGGGGCACTTGGGTCAAAGCCTCCCCACGCAAGTCATTCAAGGCAGAGTATAGACCGGTTTCCTATGAGAGGTCGAGAAGAGAGCTATTCAAGACAACAACTGATAGCATTGAAGAAGGGAGGGAAGAAGAGGCAACAACCCCACCCCCAATATGCTCAAAGAAGGACGAGCGAATCAGGGAGGATGCGGGGGGACCAGCAGGATTAGAGAAGAGATAGAAAGTCTCAGGGAAGGTGAAAGTAGCAAACAAAGAACAGAAAAGGTGGTGAGTGAACCAGGCAGCTGTCAGAGCATAAAGATTGTTACACGAGCAGAAGATGCTCGAGGATATGCCGCCTCCAAGGAGAAGGGACAAGTGCTTGAAAGCACGGGCCAAATAGAAACCATTAACTTGGAAGAAGGGAGTAAACAAAGGATGGAGGAAAGGGACAAAAGGCACAGCACCAAGGCACAAAAGGAACCCAGCTCCATAACCGAGGGTAAAAAAACAAGTCTACATGAAGGAAAAAAATACAAGAAGATACACAGAATAGGGCAGAAAGTGGCAAGCACAAGAAGTGATGAAGGGGGAAATAACCAAAATACAAAGGAAAAGCAAAGTAGTGCAAAGAAAAGAGTGGTTGAAAGAGACAAGGTGACAACCAAAGACACAGTGGAAACAAGGGAACAGAAACATAGAAGAGAGGAGGGTTGCAAGATGGTATGGGAGGGCTACTCCCAAGTAGCAGTGGCTGGAGTAAACCAGCACCACGAAGGACAATGAAAACATTATCATGGAACTGCCAAGGTGTGGGCAACCTTGGCACAATAAGAACCCTCAGAAAATAATGTTGGAGGGAGCGCCCTGAATTAGTTTTCTTAATGGAAACTAAGATTAGCAACATTGACCTTGAGAAAACCCAAAGGAAGTGCGGGTACAACAATGGCCTATGTTTCAGTAGCATAGGGAGATCTGGTGGCATGGGCATCTGGTGGAGGGACATTGATGTCTCGTTGATCTCTTTCTCTCATCATCATGTTATTGTGGAAATTGTAGATGATGGCAAAAGTTGGCTGTTCGTGGGGGTTCATGGCTGGGCGGATAACCACCTGAAATGGAAGACGTGGGAACTGATGGAAAAGCTTAGAAAAGATCATGAGGGGCATCATATGTTATTTATGGGGGATTTCAATGAGATCCTTTGTAGTAGTGAAAAAGATGGTGGGGTTGAGAACTTTTACCGCCACACAAAGGAGTTTAGAGAAATTATCGACAAATGCTCTCTTTATGACCTTGGTTTCATAGGCCAACAGTACACGTGGAGGAAGGGGCTGAATGAAGAAACCATAATAAGAGAGTGCCTTGACAGGGTGTTGGGGTCTGATGAGTGGGCAAGCAGCTTCCCTGATGCGTGGATCACCCATCTCCCTTTCTTAAATTTTGACCACACACCCCTTATTCTTAATACGAGGAAGAAGGATTACTACATCAGGAGGGCCAGGGATTTCAAGTTTGAAATTTTCTGGATGAAAGAGGGTGAATGCAGGAGAATCATCAAAGAGGTCTGGGATAATAGTGAAGACACAAAGGTAACTGAAAAGCTTCAAAGTTGCTCCGACAATCTGAGTGTTTGGGCAAAGAACAAGTTTGGGAACATACAAAAGAGACTAAAAAAGAAAGAAGCTGAACTGGGCAGACTACAAAATCTCCTAATGACAAACTAGAATATCGCCCGATGCAAGACCCTTAGTGAAGAGGTGGAGGATCTCCAGGTGCAGTATGAGAGTTACTGGTTTATCAGAGCGAAGGCTAATGAGATGAAGGATGGGGACCGCAACACTTCCTATATCCACAAAAAGGCAAGACAAGGGAGGAAGAAGAATGCTATAACCAAGCTCTTTGATGAAGACGGTAACCTGAAAGAAGAGGAGGATGAAATTATTGATGTAATAACAAAGTACTATAGTAAAATGTTTTCTAATAACAATTGCTTATGTAATGATGCTACAGAAGGGGTAAAGAGAAGAATCAATGATATTATGAATTATCACCTCCAGAAGGATCCGGACAAAGACGAGATATGGAGGGCACTTCATCATATGCATCCGTCAAAGGCTCCAGGACCGGATGGTTACCACGCTGGCTTCTATCAAACTTTTTGGGATATTATTGGTGATGATGTCACAGATTACATAAAGAGTTGGTGGAATGACGAACAAGATTTAAAGCTTATTAACAAGACAAACCTGGTGCTTATTCTGAAGTGCGACAACCCAGACAAGATGAAGGATTTCTGTCCCATTAGCCTCTGCAACACGATGTATAAAGTGATATCCAAAATGATGGCTAACAGACTCAAGCCTCTCCTTGAGGAGATTGTCACACCCAACTGAAGCGCCTTCGTGCCTGGGAGACTCATACATGATAATGCCCTCATATCTTTTGAGATGTTCCATGCCATGAAGAGGAAAAAGAAGGGCAAAAAAACATACATGGGGATCAAGCTTGCCATGAGCAAAGGATATGATAGGCTTGAGTGGAATTTCATCGTCAAGGTGCTCACAAACCTCGGTTTTGGGGAGCGTTGGTGCAAAAAAGTGGGTGAATGCTTCAAAACGGCCTCTTTATCTTTCATTGTTAATGGCAGGAAACATGGGGCTCTTCAACCGCAAAGGGGCATAAGACATGGCGACCCAATATCGCCTTATCTGTTCATTCTTTGCGCCGATGTTTTCTCTAATTTACTCAACAGGGAGGTGGAGTTGGGGAGCATCCACGGGATCAAGAACTGCAGGGAAGGCATACCTATATCTAATTTGTTCTTCGCGGACGACAGTGTCCTTTTTGCTAGAGCGACTGTGCAGGAGGCTACCAAGATAGCTGATATTGTTAGCTACTACGAGAGTGCCTCGGGTCAAAAAATTAACTACGACAAGTCAGAGATCGTCTTTAGCAAAAATGTGACCACTGAGATGAGCAATCCTATTACGAACAAACTCCAAATGTGCAGGGTTGAGAAGCATGACAAATATCTAGGCTTACCAACGGTGGTGGGAAGATCAAAGAAAGCAGTCTTCACAAGCCTTAAAGACAGGATATGGAACAAGGTGAAAGGGTGGAAAGAGAAGTATCTGAGCCAAGTAGGTAAAGAAGTGCTGATCAAATCTATTATTCAATCCATTCCCACGTATACAATGGGGATTATGAGAATACCTGAAGGCATCATTATGGATATTAACAGACTGGTGGCTAATTTCTGGTGGGGGAGCTCTAATAACCAGAGGAAAATCCATTGGAGGTCTTGGGAAAGAATGTACAAACCAAAAGGGGATGGTGGCATGGGGTTCAGAAATATGGGTGTTTTCAACTCGGCTCTTTTAGCCAAGCAGGTGTGGAGGTTGCACTCTAAACCAGCTGCTTTGGTTAGTAAGGTCCTCAAACAGAAGTACTTTAAAAATTTGGATGTGCTGAAGTCTTACAGAGGTTTCGATCCTAGTTTTTCCTGGAGAAGTCTTTGGGGATCAAAATCGCTCCTTCTGGAAGGCATTAGAACAACGGTGGGAAATGGTCACAGTGTGAACCTTTGGCTGGATGAATGGCTCCCTAACACCAAAGATGTTCGATCCCTGAGGGTTTGATTACGCACAGCGATATAAATGACTGGAGAGTCTCTGAAATCATTAACGAAGAAACCAAACAATGGAGGTGGGAACTTATTGATGACCTTTTGCTTGCGGAGGACATCACGACTTTGAAGATTCTGCCTCTGGACATCCATGGCAGACCGGAGTTTTATTGGTATCCTAACCATGATGGCTGCTTCTCTGTAAGGTCAGCTTATTGGCTGGGTGTCTATGGTCAGGCTGAACCCTGGTGTGGTAACAGACAGTCTTGCTCATCCCCCTGGAAGGAATTCTGGAAACTGGATGCACCTCCAAAGCTTAAAAATTTCCTGTGGAGGGCATGTTCTAATATTCTACCCACCAAAGAAACCCTTTCTCACAGACACATAACTGATGACGCTTTATGCAGCATTTGCAACAGGGAACCGGAGGATATAAACCATGCTTTATTCAATTGCAGCAATGCCACTAAGATCTGGCAATCTTACCCACGTATCAAAGGTTTGGCTGTTACCACCAGCATAAACCTGTTGGATGTTCTTCTGTGGCTTAAAGAGCATGAGACTAGAGGCGACTACCTGTTATTCTGCACTCTCTGCCTTGCGGTTTGGAAGTGCAGAAATTGTCTGCTTTTTGACCAAGAGAATGCCAACCCGTACCTGATGGTAAGCGGTCTGTTACACTGGGTGTGCTGTCATGGAAGCAGTCCCTGCTACGGCGCTCCACCTCGTATAGAAAAACCTGCTAGGCACCCTACTACCTGGGTTCCCCCTAGCCCAAGAAGTTTTAAAGTTAACTCTGATGCGGCTTTCATCCATGGGGGGCTCATCAGCCTGGCTGCTGTAATCAGAGACCACAGGGGTCATTTAATTGCTACCCAACCAAGGACGTTCATAGCAGAGTGGTCTATTTTCTCTGCGGAAGCTGCTGCTCTTCTACTGGGCGTGGAGCTGGCTCATGAAATGGCCATCAGGGAGGTGGTGTTTGAGTCTGACTCTTCCTCTCTGATCCATTACATGAACAACAACATCGCCTTGCTTGGTCCGTGTATGGGTGCTGTTATGAACATCAGAAGACGGATGAAGTGCTTCCTAAAAGCTGTCTTTGCCTCTGTTAAAAGGGAGGCAAACACTGTTGCACACAATCTGGCTAAGATGGGACTTGGTGGGTCTGCTAGCCTTGTCTTATTCGATAACTTCCCTGATATTTGTAAGAACGATCTTTGTAATGGGCCTTAATATCTAATGAATGGTTTTGTCAAAAAATATATATATATAGTTATATTTGATAAATCACTATAATAAGTGGATGTGTAACTCCCATGTGATCTAGTTTGTTATACCTAACCTTAATGTAATTATATGATGTTGATTGGTTATAACTATACCTCTTGAATGATTAATATGACAATGTATTACACTCTTCTTGTGTTGAAACCATAATGCAGTACTATTTGAATATCATAGTGCCTTGTCATAATAATACCTATGGACACATAATTGCTTATGACCTTTTGAGCCTTGTTTAAGGCATGGAATAATGAGGATGAACTTGCTATGAATAATGTGATGCTCTTAAATGACCTTTGGGCATGTTGATCCTTGATTGATGTGAAATCATTTTCATGTTCCAATAAGGGTTGAAACCCTGGAACTTGTGATAAGAAATGGATATCTTGAAATGATATGATGATGATGTAGTTCATCATAATGCAATGGATGATAGAATATGGTAATATGATTGAGATCTATACTTCAAACATTTTATATATTCTAAAGTTTTAATGCTCATACACTTGATAGAAATGAATTAGGGTTTGTATGTCCATTTGTATGATGAAGCCTTAATTCACCCAATTGGCAATGATTAATCAAGTCAAATTTTAATCATGTAGTGCCTTGTTTCATATATCCATCTGAGTGTCGGAACTTGCTAGATGGTGAAACAAGTATTCCTAAGGGAAACGCGGAGCACATACTATTGAGTATGTGGGGTGCTTATCATCCTAAATCCAAGTGCTTAGGGAGGATGATTATGGTCATACCTAGCCCTCTTTTTGAGAACGGTTGCGGTCGTATCTCAGTTATTATCATGTGATAAAGGTTTTTCTTTGCATACCTTAGTCTCTAGCGCCATTACCTTTACCAAGGTGGTCTAGTTTTTTATAGGACTATATGTTGCTATTTTGTAGTTAGAGTGAGATGTCATTGCAGTGTAGACTCGTACTGATCGAGTATGGAGAAGATCTTAGAGTCTGGCTCTTCCTTGATCTTATATGGAACTAATTACGACCAAACAGTGGTCAATTGGACTTTGAGTGGTACGACTCAAACTCCCCAAGGCATAATAAAAGATATAATACCAGTTGTATAGTATAATTGCTAGGGTTTAATATGTATCACATTGGTTGATTAACCCTTGTCTTGTCTTTACACTACATAGTTCTTACATGATGCAGACTCATGAAAATTGAGTAATTCTACTTGATGCTAAAACTTATTTTCTTAACTGCTTAGTATGCTTAAACTGTCCAATCTGTTCATATTACTTATTTAATACCCAAACTGCTCAATGTATTTATTGTTAATTAATATGTTATAATCAATATATGTTGGAGAGAGTTATATTTCTCGCTGGGACTGGATCTCACTCGTGGGTCACCACATTTTTTAGGTGGCCGCGGGCAACGAGGTCGAGGTCGCACTGTGGAAGAGAACCAACCTGGTGATCAATAGATTCAGAAGGTTTGTTAGTTGTAGATGTTAGTAGTAGAGTCCTAGTGTCGTCCTTGTACTCTCAGGTCTAGGTATGGGAAGTGTTTTCTAGATGATATACTCGTATCAACACAAGATTTTGGTAGTATGCCAATGTTTGTATATATATAGCATGTACATGTAAAATATCTTTTGTAAGCAGGATGTGACTGAGGTCTTTGGACCCATACGTGAATACTTGTTACATTATATGAGAATGGAATGATGGACCTTTATGTAAATGTTCTCGAGTTTATTTACATTGTTGGAATTGGTTTTAATTATTTTGCATTTTACCTATGTGATTAATTAGTATTTGATCATGTTTTGTGTTTTGAGTAATCTTGTTTAGCATGATGAGGTATCACACATTGTTTCTAGGGAAAAAGGTGCCTGACCTAGATAGTTAGTTTTGTTTTCATCTTTTTCTACTTTCCTCATCATTGTTGTTCTTTATCTCTTAATATTATTTGTGCATATTTGTTTGTGAACTTGTTTTCTTTTCGTTGGTTGCGTCTTTTGCATGTGAGGAGCAAGCCATGGAACATAAGATACAAGGTAAAAATGCACCTCACAAGCCACACCATGAATACTTCATGCCTAGCAACTACAAATTGCCAATTGCTAATAGAGAATCAAATTCTAGGGGAGCAACTATCCATCCCTGTAGGTCTTCTTGGGCTCCTACCCACCTTATACAACTCAAAGAGTGAGAACCCCTACAAGCACTTGGACTCCTTTCTTGAAGTATGTTCTATCTTTTGGACACCGACATCCAGTGATGATGTAATCAGGTTGACTTTATTCTCATTCTCCCTCAAAGACAAAGCAGAGGTATTATTCAAAAGAGACACCATGAGTTTGGAAGAGATGAAAAATGCCTTATTAAGGAAATTTTAATCCATTGCAAGGTTGACACAAATGTGGCATACCATAGTATGTTTAATCTAGTGGGTAATGAGCAGTTCCATGATGCTTGGGATAGATTTCAGAAGATGTTGAGAGAGTGTCCACACCATGAAATTCCTTTATTGCATCTCATTCAATCCTTTTACTCTGGTCTAGCTCAAGTGAGTCAAGCTATAATGTATTCTTCTTATAGAAGAGGCTTTTATGACTAAGCCACCTAAGGATACATGACCCTTATTTGAGCAGTTAGCTGAAAATTCAAAGATACGAGCTTCTAGCATGATTAACGAGGGTGACCGACCCTTTGGTGTGACACCTTCAACTTCTAGTGATTCAATCCCACAAGTGATGAAGATTCTAGGGGAAATGGTGAGCTTTATGAAGAACCAATTGGGAAATGTTCCTTGTCATTTGGTTTATTTTGTTGAGTCCTTTGGTGAAGAAGTGAAGACACCTCATTCTCAAAGATACTCACAACAAAAAGGTCCAAGGTATATTTCAAGGTTTGAGGAGGAAGTTCTCTCTAGGTTGAAAATCTTTGATGATATGCAAAAGAATGTGACAAAACTCGAGTAAAAAGTGGAGCAACTCTCTTCAATTCTCACTCTTCAAGCAGAATCGAAGTTGTCCTCCCAACCCATAATGAATTTCAATGAATCAAGTGGGCCAATGGGTGCTTCACAAGTTTTCTATAGTCCACCTCCTATGAAATTTCATCCCATTTATCATTTCCAAAGCCATCCCAAGCCTTATACACCTCATCCCCCTCCAATACCACAACCATCCCACCACTTCACCTACCAACCTCAACTTTCTCCTCCACCTCAATTCCAATACCAAGTGTCACCTCCACCTCCTCCACGGACACAACAAGATCACCCTCTCCACCATGAGCAAGGTAGTGTTGTGACAATTCTAAGGAGTGGAAGATCTCTTGAGCAGACTACAAGTCAAAGAAATGTTGATGAAACAAGGCAAAGGCACCCAAGTGATGATATTGTGATTGAGATTGTTGAAAATGATACTGTAACACCTCATGTTGAGCATGTGGTATTGTGTCTTCCACCTCCTCCATTTGCATGTTCTACCATCCCTAATGTTCAACCTCATGTCATGCCACAATAAGGACATATTGTAAAAGTAAGTGAGTCACCATTCCCATAAGAATTGGATGAGCCCCTGAAAGTAAAAAGGAGGAAAAAACACAGTGTTGACATTGTAGTGGTGTTTTGACAAGTGAAGGTGAACATTCCATTGTTGGATGCTATCAAACAAATCCGATCTTGTGCCAAGTTTCTCAAGGACCAGTGCATTATGAAGAGAGAGTCAATGGGGAGGATGCCTAATAAAATCAAGTTGAGTGAACAAGTGATCTCTATCATCCAACACTCACTTCATGTGAAGAGGAAATACCTAGGAGCCCCACTCATACCTAGCTACATAGGGGGAAATTGCATAGACCAATCCCTGTTTGATTTAGGATCTAGTATAAATTTGATGTCATATAGTGTCTATGTTAAGCTGGGGTTAGGCAAGTTGAAACCAGCTCATTGCACTCTCCAATTGGTGGAAAGTTCCATCAAAGTGCCTATATGAAGAGTGGATGATGTTTTGGTGATGATGGACAAAGAAAGGGTAGCACTGTTCCCAGTGGATTTCATTGTTCTTGAAATGGACCCGGAGGATAAGATAATTCCCATCATCTTGGGAATGACATTCTCATCTATAGTTGATGTCGATATACATGTGTGTAGTAGTACAATGACGGTCTATTACATGGACATGAAGATAAAGATCAATATGTTCAAGACCCCAACCTAGAAAGACCGAGATGAGGATGTTCAACCTAATCACTTTAAGAGTCTGACTGATTATTTGAAAGAATGAGATTCAGATGGAAGACCTCATAACATCTCTCATGGTCAATAGGACAAACAACACATATTAAATGCAAATGGGTGATTTATCTATTGCAAGAGTGGACATGTGATGATGCCAAATGGTTGAGTGATTAAAGAATCTACAATAAGCCCGACCAAAGGAATGAAGTATAGCACTAGTTGGAAGCAACCCACCTATGTTTGGGGAATGTTTCACCAAACCTTTCATTTATTTATACTTTTTAGTTATTTTTACACTTTTTAAAGTACACACACACTTTTTTTAATAGTTTTGTCTAGTTTTTAGATGTGTAAGTGAAAAGAGTGATGAAATGAATAAACTCAATTGTAATGTGGAAGAGATTTGTTGAAAAACTATTTGGTTCATGGAATTGATGTTTTAATGAAATTTAATGTGAAACCACCTATTACAATACTTACCACAGTTGTAGTATCATGGAACAACCATGGTGAGACACTCAAATCAACAAGAGAATCAAAGAAAAACAAAAGCAGACCCAAAATGGTCATGCAAGGCAACACGGTTGTGTGAATAGCTAGATAGAACAAGCCATGTGACCCACCACAGCCGTGTTGCAGGCCATCCAACACTGTAGTGTGACACATCATGGCCATGTGATGCAACAAAACTATGCTGCATGCGGGTCCAACATTTAATTTATCCAATTCCAAAAATACATTTCACACATTTCATTCATCTTCGTGAACAACATGGTTGTTTTGCGCGTCTAGAAGTTGTGCAGTCGTTGCCAACACCTCCCCAAGCTCTGATTTCTTCCTCTTCCCACCTCCAATCAACCCCCAATCATTTCTAGCACCTTCCCCTACCCCATATACGACTTCCACCCCATTCCCACCACTAAATTATCTCATTTCTCTCCATTCTACCCCAGCAATCCTAAACATTGAAAATACCTAATTCTCCTTGTTCCTCCAACAAAATCTGACTGAAATGAAGAAAATCATCAAGCAAGTGGTGTCAAGAACTAAGGACATCCTCTCCTACCAGTGTTGGCTCCAAGAAGGCTTATCTTTAACCCAAGCGGCTTTTCTCATTCCTCCACTACCACCATCCACCTCTGCTTCTCATGACAAGATACCCCATATGGTGACAACCAGCTTTGATATATCATTAGATCCCATGGTGGAGGATTATGTGACTCAACCATCGAATGCAGGAGCTTTGGCATCTGACACTCAACTTCTTTGAGGGTGGCACCACCACTTTCATCGGCATGGCAGTCTAATCCAGTAGCCCATCCTTTGATGTCTTTAGTCACTCCACAACCACAACCAAAACCTCAAGCCCGAAGGAGGCTACTTCTTGATGACAAGATGAAGAGATGCAAGATGCACCACATAAGGAGATGAAAAATGAACAGTGTGGGGAGGCCAAGTGTGAGAAATACTCAATTTATAAAGTTGAGACATCCAGAGTGCTTGATGTGGAGGGTGATAGCCACCCGCTACGCTTGCTAGAAGACATGGAGGCTTTGGGTATCTGGTCATATTTTTAGAAATTCATGAGTGAATTGGTTTAGTTTAATATATTAGCGATTGTTGAGCAAACTTATGTTGAACTCACATAATAATTCTTTGCCAACTTGGAGAAAGTCTCACATGATGCCCTCAGTGTCAGATTAGGATATGAGACTCGCCTCATCACCGCCTCCTTCCTCAATAATATTTTCACTCCCACCCTTGAAGCAGCAATCCTTCTTGACAAAGGGAAGACAGAATGGGACAATGTAAGTTATTTAACTGTGGTATAGGTTCACCGGGCACAAAAACATTGTAGCGAGGAAATAAAAAACATCTGGATCAGTAACCCTTACCTGAGATATGTGGAGAAGGTCTTAGAAAAATACTCTTTTTGCCCATTATGAGAACCAAGAGAGTTGCACTGCAACTGTAACGAGGAGAGAACACATCCTTACTAAAATTTAAAGGAAATACAAAAAATCCACTTTTTCCCAAGACAAATAGATAATGTGGAATGCATGTATAATATTCCAAGTAAATAAGCATGATCCAGATACATATGTAATGTCAATAGCAGCGGAAAGAAACTACGTTATTACATTGCTTTTGGACTCTTGTTTACTACACGAGTTTCTTTTGAGCAAAAGAACAGAAAGAAACTAAGGATCTAGCAATAAGCAACCTAGTCATCCTTGATAGAAAAACTTGAATCTACTACTCCTGAACTTGACCCTCTTGGTCTAATCCAATACCTTGATCTAACCTTGGGTGGTTGGGAAAACAACCAGCAAAAGGGGAAAGAAAAACAAGGTATGTGTTAGAGAAAATGAACAAGGACAAAATAGAAGCAAACTATAAGGAAATAAAGGCTCATATTTCATTATAAGATGAAGATAGTCAAAAGAATGAGGCACAAGTAAATAGATTCTTGCCATAAAAAAATAGTAAAAGGTTCCATGTATGATTAATATTTACTACCTAAACTATGTAGGATTGAGTCACCTACCTAACCTCAACCAATAGGTGAGGGAGAGTAACACATTTCAATCACCTACAAATATTCTATATTGGGGAGAGTAACACATTCCCCACGGCAAATTTAAACATGCCTTATATATGGGTGGTTGTACAAAAGTACCACTACACTAGTTGAATAGTCTAGTAAAAACAACATGCTAAGAAATATGGCAAGTATAAGCATCAAGTAAATATACACATGGCAGTGGGGTACGTGACCCAAGAAATAAACATTAAATTGATTTCAAGACAAATATATCTAAGGAATTATCAAAAGGAAAATTAAAGTTTTATAGAAGCCTCATCAGGGAAACTAGGTTAGGGTTACGAATTTTCCCTACTTAGGTGTAAGGAAGGCACATACCTTTTGTTAAGAGATCCAAATACTTCTTCTTCACTACTTTAATTGATTCTAAAGCTTATTTTCCTATTTTCAATGTTTAAACATGAGTTAGGGTTTACTCATGAGTAAAGGCAAGGAAACCCTAACTTTTGGACTTTTCAAACACAACCTCAATTTTGACTCTGAAACTATCACCATTGACTTAGTTAGGTTTTTTCTGATTAAGAAAACATGTAATATTGAATATTTTGAAGTTATACATATTTAGATGTATTTTTGGTGATTTTTAGTCTTTTAATTCATTTTCTAAAAATCACTTCCGACAAAACTCAAAATCATATTTTAGAACTATTTTTATTAGAAAGATGAGATTTTTCTGAGTTCAGAACATATTTTGTTTTTAATTTTCAAGATAGGAATAATTAGTTATGACTTTATGAAAATCAGTCAATAAGAGCATGCCATGTAGGTAAAAGTGATCGCAAATAACCAAATCAAAGCAAAGAGGGGGCCCACATCACTGACTTGGCCCACTCAGATTCATCCAAGTCAGGAGTCAAAGGCACAGCCTTGACTCGCCCCAAAGAAGAAGAAAAAATAGGGTGAAAAGACAACTCTGCCCTTGGGAGGAAAATGAAAAGCAGAAGAAAGCAAGAAGGGAAGAAGAGACAAAGCACACATAGAATTCATCCCCTTTGTCACACCATTCCATGGCCAATGAGAAGCATCTCACGATTTGGGAAAAATTGCATGAGTTGTTCCAACTCAAAAGCAAGCACACGAGTAGAACAAGTAAACAATCACGAACCTGATGAGCCAGCCAATTGGGACCGAGATGCCAAGGATCTCGAGCATGATTTGCCACAATCTCAGGGACAAAACTCAATCACCAAAAAGAAACCATGAGAGTATGAGGGAAATTGAGGGTATGTTTGAGTTGCAAGGGAACCCAACAAGCCTCGGGTAGGGATATTTATAGGTAAGGTCGTCTAGGAAGGCGAGTAGGTAGTTGCCCGAACTTGCTTGGAGAGCAAGGTTTGGGGCTTTCTCGAAACATTGACAAAACACTAATATATTAGGATCAATCAGTGTGGAATCAAATTTAGAAATCATAGGAGAAGAAATCGTTTGATTTCATTGAGAAACGATCGAGAAATCTCATTTCGAAAATCCCAATCTTAGTTATCATCTTTCCTTGTTAGTCACGATCTAGGTGATGAGTCCCTAGCTGTTTGATCAGTCATTCGATCAATCTGGGCCATTCGCTGGTGTGAGAAAAAGAAAAATTAAGGAAAATATTGCGTGACAAAATAATTGCAATCCTAAATCAATTAGGAGCAAAGTGTAGATATATTAATTTCCTTTTTCTCTCCCCTCATTTGAAGGGGAAAACATGTTCCAAATTTAGTGAAAATTGACACTAAGACTAATTTTGATATGAGGAATCTGAATATGCAATTAGTTTTGGATTTTGGGAACATTCAGTCTGTTAAATAAATCAAACCTTATTTTCTCTTTCCTCCTTCATTAATGGTGATAAGATTCTCCACATTTGATGATAATTCACCCACAAGTTACATTATGTGCCTTGGATATGAATTTGCCATTCATTTGACATGTTGGGACTTTTTTATCACTTATTTAGTATATTGAAGATTCTACACACTTTCTCTCTCCTAATATTACTAATTAATCAAATGTTCTCCAATTTGAGTGAAAATTCACCCAAAGGTATATTTTAATATGTAGAACATGAATTTGGCATCCATTGTTACTTTTGGAATCATTAAAATTTTTATTTTGTATTTTTTAGTTATCTCCTATTTTCCCTTTTCAATTAATTCAATTATAATTACCAATTTTCCAAAAGTTGTAAAACTTAACGCCTAAGAAAACTTATACCCAAAGGAAATGAATTTGGATTTAGAATTATTCTCTAAGTTCTAATTTTATAATTTTTAGGCAATTTACCCTTATATTCACTCAATGGGAAAATAAATTCATTTATTGTCACATTATCTTCACTTTTAAGATTTTCTTTCTTTTTCCCACACCAAAAGCCACAGAAACTTCTAGATCAAATTTTATTTTATCCTTATCTCTCTTAAGTGATCATTTTGCAAATTAAACCCATTAGTAAACTTTCACTGAGATATTTGTGCTTTACTCCTTATAAAGTAAAATATTGGGAACAAATGTACACCAAACCTTAATAATTTCCACTAATTCAACATCAAGGACATAAAGGAAAGAAAAGCTTAGAAAAAGGTTGAAACTAATATTATACATGAATTTCAGTTCCTTATAGCACTCCGCCCATTAAAAAGGATTTCATCCCCGAAATCTCATACAAAAAGGGAAGGGTGAGTACGTAACATCTCATCTCTAAGCTCCCAAGTGGTTTCTTCCAAACCATGATACTGCCATAAAACTTTCACTAGCTTGATCTCCTTGTTCTTCAATTGCTTAACTCAGGAATCAAGAATCTTCATAGGTAACTCTTCGTAAGTCAGATTCTCTTGAATCTCCAGAGGTTGAATTAAGAGTACATGAGAAGGGTCCTTCACATACTTTCTCAGCACAGAGACATGAAACACATTATGGATCTTGTCATAGGAAGGAGGAAGAGCTAAACGGTATGCACAGTCTCCAACCTTATCTAAAATCTCAAATGGCCCAATATAATAGGGACTAAGCTTGCCTTAAACTTTAGATCTTGCAATAGAACGTATAGGCTTGATCTTCAAGAAGGCATAGTCACCTACTAAGAAACGCATGTAAGATCTTTTCTTATCAGCTTACATCTTCTATTAATCTTGAGCAGCTTTCATTCACTTCTTGATCATCTAAACCTTCTCTATCATCATTTGCATATCATCAGTGTTTACTAGAGCATGTTCCCCCACATCATCCCAGTGTAATGGAGAATGACAAGGTCTTCCATACAAAGCTTCATAAGGTGGCATACCAATATTAGCTTGGTATCTATTATTATAAGAAAATTCTGCTAATAGAAGAAACTTATCCCATACACCTCACCAATCCAAAACACAGGCACGAAGTAGATCTTTTAGAATTTGCATTGTTCTTTCAGATTGACCATTGGTTTGAGGATGATAAGTTGTACTGAACGCAAGTCAGTACCCATATCTACTTGAATCTAACTCCACAACTAAGAGGTGAACTTCAAATCATGATCGGACACTATCAATTTAGGAACTCCATGAAAACGAATGATCCAATCCACATACAACTGAGCCATCTCATCAACCTTGTAAGTGGACTTGAAAGGCAAGAAGTGGGCAGATTTAGTAAGTCGATCAATCACAACCCACACAACATCATGACCCTTCCTGGTCTTAGGGAAACCAATGACAGGGGCTGGCAAAACTCAACCCGACCCGACCCGACTGGGTTCGGGTCTTGATTTTTTCGACCCGACCCGAAATGACCCGAACTCGAAAAACCCGAAATTATTTACGGGTCAAGTCTGGGTTTGCAATTCTCGACCCGTAAAACCCGATCAACCCAAAATTATGTCTTCATATATGTATATATATATTTCATATTTTAGCCATATAAAAGTTAAACACATTCAAACATAAAAATAATATAGTTTATACAAGTCTTTTCTTGTAAAACACTAATTAACCAACAAATTCTGTAGCAATTTTGGGTCTAACAGATTTTTATTTTCGGGTTTTTCAGTTTTGTATTTTTAAGTTTTCTGGGTTTGTATTTTTGGGTTTTTCAGGTTTGCATATAACATGGTATTTTCGGGTCCATCGGGTCAAACCCGCAAATAGTGATTTTGGGTTCTTGTCGAGGAAGTATGACCCGAAATTATTTTTGGGTCGGGTTCGGGTCAAGTGTATTTGATCTGACCTGAATTGACCCGAAATAGGACCCGCTCATCCCGGACCCGATTGCCACCCCTACTAGTGACAAAGTCTACAGTAATCTTCTCCCATTTCCATTTTGAAATCTCAAGTGGGTGCAAAAGACCACCAGGTCATTAATGCTCGATCTTGACTTGTTGATAAGTCAAACACTTCGCAATGAACAGAGCGATATCCTTCTTCATGTTCTTCCACCAAAAACTTCTCTACAGGTCCTTATACATCTTGGTAGTACCAGGGTGTATGGTTTACTTAGACCCATGGGCTTCACTAAAAACCTTCTGTCGTAGGATCCCAACTTCAGGTATCTACAACCTTAGTCGGAAACGTACGGCTCCATCAACTCCAACTGAAAATTCAGACTGTGGCTTCTCACCCAAGGCTTTCATCTTTTCAAGCTCAGAACTTTCAAGTTGTGCGGCAATAACTTTCGAGATACAAGAAGGTGTAATGGACAAACTAGACATGTGAACACACAACTTCTCAGCATCTTCATCATCATTAGGCTATAGTTTCCAACAGGAAACAAACTCCAGGTTCATGGCAGCACAAACTGCATTCTTCTTCTGACTCAAAGCATTGGCAACTACATTGGCTTTACCGAGATGATAGGTGATGGTAAAGTTATAGTCCTTGAGATACTCCATCCATCTTCACTGCATCAGATTCAGATCTTTTTGTGTCAACAAACACCTCAAAGTCTTTTGATCTGAGAAAACTTCAAACTTCACTCCATACAGATAGTGTCGTCAGATCTTCAAAGCATGCACGATAGCTGCTAGCTCTAAATCATGGGTAGTCTAGTTCTCTTCATTAGGTTTCAACTGGCGTGAAGCATAGGTGATCACTCAATGTTCTTGCATCAAGACACATCCTAATCCTTGATTAGAAGCATCGGTGAAGATAATATAGGGTTTGCCTTCAATAGGTAGAGCAAGAATAGGAGCAGACATCAAACAACTCTTTAGCTTCTAAAAACTGTCCTCACATTTAGGTGTCCAGACAAACTTGACAACTTTTCTCATCAAATTTGTCAGAGGAAGAGCCAACTCATAAAAACTCTTGATAAACCTCCGATAGTAACCTACTAAATCAAGGAAACTACGGATCTCTGATGGGGACTTCAGAGCTTTCCACTTAGTCACGACTTCCACCTTAGCAAGATCAACAACAATATGTCTGGCAGAAATCACGTGACCTAAGAACATCACTTCCTTGATCCAGAACTCACACTTTGAGAATTTAACATACATTTGTGTGATGACCCGATGCCAACTGACCCTCCAAAAGGCAAGTAATTATGCGGAATAACTGTTAGCAATGGATTAACAAAAATCACTAAAAATTAAAACCATTTTGCAAAGAGATCCTTTTCCAGGAAACTCTTAAAGAAAGAACCAAATAAATATATACATCATGGTTCATAATGTACACACATTGTACCATCTTATCCTGAGGATATCATATACCAGTTGCTTTACCCAAACATATACATATGCAACATAAAACCTCGAGGAAATCAAGCTAAAATCTCATATCGTTCATAAAACCAGTACGTACTAACTCCCAAGGACCTGAGTGTGCATAGATGACACATAAGACTTCTATCTACAAGATACGACAGACAGCACACTCAACCTGAGTTGTTACTGTTGTCCCTGTTGTTGTTATCCTTCCTCTATAGTACAGTCTCTACCTCCTCGTGCACGTCCACCTAAAAATTGTGGAACCCACGGGGTGAGACAATTGTCCCAGCGAGAGATATAACCCTCTGCCAAAAATATTATTATCACATTTAAATAGTATAAAACTAAGAAGAGGATCTTTTATGTAAATTAACATGTTTAAATATTGTTTAATTGCAGTGCAAAGCAATAGCAACGTTAAAGTAATTCAACTATCCATGACAGAGCTATAGATCATCTATTTGCTTTATAAGGAATATGAAGAAGATGTATAACATCTATCAATCTAAGATGTATAAAAGTAATGAAGCATCAACCAATGTTTCCATATTCATACCTTAGAAATACGCTACACAGTTGATTACATGTTCACAATCACACTTATGCCCAGAGGAGATGAGGTATACAACTCATACTCTAATCGACCACTGCTTAGTTAAAATCGATACCACACAAGATCAATGGAAGAGCTGGTTGCCATGAACTCAGCCGTCTCAGTCAGTACAAGACCACTGGAAGTGACCACGTGTCAAACTACAACTAGCTTATCGGGGTATAGTGGCATCTTTTCTAAAGAGCTACAGCCGCAGCATGCACTCTCTTCGGGGAGATATCACATCAATCCCCAGTACATTTTTGTCACGGCAACCCTGGAATTCATTGGGGAGATAACACATCAATCCCCATATGGACGTAAGGATATGTTCGTCCTTCACCCCCACATATTCAAAAATATGCACTCTGGGTTAAACTTGTTTCACCATTTACCAAATCCAGACACCGAATGGATCTATGGCCTAGGTAACTACATGATAAGGTTCCATTTGATCAATTAAGTGTATTGTAGTATCTTTTAGACCCAATCAAGTTACAAGCATGGATTATAACATATGCTACAAAGAAAAGGTGTAATACATTTATCAAGTACTTCCATAATCTTTGCAATACAGTGAATGCATAACACTCGGGATCTCAGTCCCTTATCACATTACTGGGAATTCTCATCCCTTAACATTATCTTCATAATGATTACTAGATCCGTGTAACATCCCTGACCTGGGTTATGCCTTAACCCTAGGCGTTTTGCTTAAGTAAGTTAATTAGATCCTTAATTTTATCTTGTGAAAAGTAATTAAGGCCCATGAGGAACTTATGTTTCAATTTTGGTCCTATTTGATTTATATTGAAGCAATGTTTGTTTATTTTGGACTAAAATGCAAATTACCCAAGTTGATGGGTTAACTTGAAAATGTTACATGATTAAATGTTGCTCATGTGATTAAGCATCATGAGAATTAAGATGATGCAGAGGTATGGCTTGAGAAATCCTGAGTACCAAGAAAGAGATGATTAAGCAATGTTTGTGCATTAAAACCCAATTTTGGTGTAATGTGCAATTTACCCAAAAACCTAGGGTTCAATATGAAAATTACCACTTTAAAATAGTCCCTAATGTTTCTTATCATCATGTAGAGTAAAGAAAATGAGAGGGGCATCTCATTTGTATCACTTTGAAGGAGAGAGAATCTTGATATTAAAATAACCAAGATTTAAGCATAATTGAAACCTTAATTCAATTTAATGCAAAAATAAATAAAATAATTGAAGGGCCTTCAACCAAAATCGAGATGGCTGAATTTTCTCAAGTGTGAACATCCTTGTGCCTTTGCTAGGCCACTAAATATCTCAAAGCAAGTGGATAACCCACTCACATAAAATAAAGAAAAGTAATATCCACTAACTTATGGATATTACTATTATATGATTAAGGTGCTTAATTTATTTTCCCTTAATTCATGGATAATGGAAAGGAATTCAGAGGTGAGGAAGATATATTTGCATGCAAAGAATTTAGGGGGGAGAGGTGGCACCAGTTTTGGAATTAAAAGATTTTTATAAGGCATTTTCTCTCCCATTGATTTTCTTATAAAAACACCTTTTACAACTCAAATCAAAGGCTTTTTCGAATCCACTTCTTCTCTTTGCTTGGAAAACGACCAAGGGAGCTTTGGAGGATCAGGAGGACGACTCCCAACCTGTAGGTAAGCTTCATGGCCCTCTTTCACCTTGATTCCATGGTGGAAATCAAAAATCAATGCATGATTTCTTCTTATCTCGATTCCATCTTCAATTCTAACCATTCTTTTTCACTCAAAGCTTGAGGAAGTGCCTTGGGATAGTGAAAGGAGTTACATCCACCATTGTTGACTTGAGCTTGAAGCTTTGAAACTCAATTGGAGGTGGGTTATATAACTTGAACCCCTATTCATTGTTATTGAATTCAATTTCTCAATCAATTGTGTTCAATTGCTCTTCTTACAATTCCTTTGATTAGTTGATGCAATTACCATGATAATGGTAGTAGTTTTCAATGGAATAAGACTTGATGATGATGACATCATCTTAGGCACACATTCCAACAAGTTTCTATTGCAAACGGTTTTAAGACCTTGGTCCAAACGGTTTCACCAAACAGTTTGGAGGTTTGGATCCCAAACCGTTTGGAGGTTTGGATCCCAAACCGTTGGGAAGGGTTGACCGTTTGAGGTCAATACCCTAGTACATGTTGGATGATGATATAATGGATCCAATTGATTGATTCAATATATGGACAATCCTCCAATTAGAAACCCTAATCGGGTTAAGTGCTGAAATTTTAATTGGCTGATTTAAAACTTTGGGTTGATTAACCCCAACGGTCTCAAGACCATTTGGAGATCACCCAAAAAGTCTCAAGACCGTTTGGAGGTCAACCAAGACCGTTTGGAGGTCTAGGGTTGAGTATGGTTGAGTAATTGAAGATCCTGAGATATCAAATTGAAATGAAATCAATAGCTAATTTGATGATCAATCCAATGATGCAAACCCTAATGGAATTTCACAAATTTCAATGATGGATGGGGCAAACGGTCTCAAGACCATTTGGAGGTCATCCAAACGACCTCAAGACCGTTTGAGGTCAGTTCATATCATAATCTGATGATGACTCATTGATTTCAATTGAATCGGTTCCACAATGTTAATCATTGAAGATTCCTTGATTTCAAACCCCTAATTGAAGGTTTCTTGATTATAAATCCTAGTTCAATTGGGTTCAAAACCCTAATTGATGGTCTAATTGAAGGATGATTCAATAGTTCAATTGATGAATGAATCAAGGATTCAATTGATAGTCGGTTCATTGATTGAGACCTGAATTGTTTAAGTGTTGAAAGACCTTTTTGGTCCATTCAGTTTTGAGAGGGTTTGGACCAAACGGTCTTAAGACCGTTTGAGTCCAAACGATCTCAAGACCCTTTGGGTCCAAATAGTCTCAAACTATTTGTAGACCCAAGCCCAGTCGGTTTCAATGCACTTCTTGCCCAAACGGTTTCAAACCATTTAGAGTGTAAAGGGTCAAGAACGTTTAGTGATTCAATGTGATCATATCAATTGAAAACTTATTGTGATGAAGGATCAATTGACCCTATAATTGTTATTGATTTATCTCAAAGATAATCACTAGGGTTGTACCTTTAAGGTACCAAGTGATTGGTAACCTTAGAAGAGTTATTCATTGAAGCTTAAGTAAGCAATATTTCAATACACTATGTCAACCCTAATTGAATGTACTTAATTGAAGCATTGGTTGACCTAATCTAACCAAGCTTGACATAGTCAATATTCTAGAGAGGATGAGAGAGAGAGGAATCCATGCATGTAGGAGAATCATGTAATGGATAAGCCTCAACACCTTCAATATGAATAAACTATGAATTTAGGGTATGATCTTTGATGAATTGATCATGAAACCCTAATCGAGAAGATTGATGAACCTTAACCCTAATCTAGGGTAAAGATGTAACCCTAATCAAGGGTAAAAACATGATAAATCATATGTATAGGTGATGGAATGAGAAATCCTAATTGGGATGAATAGAAAACCCTAATCTAGGGTGATGCCATGTGGAACCTAGTTAAGGGTGATGCCATGTGAAACCTTAATATAGTGTGATAGTATGTGAAACCCTAATCTTGGGAAATATGATGATAAACCATAACCCTAATTACTGGGTAATGGTATGAGAGAATCCCTAATGATAAAATAAGGGATAATACCTTATAAAGTTGAAATATCTCAAGTAGTTGATTATAGGCAATCTTATAGTAAGAAATGTCCTTATCACTAGATAAGTCCATATCATTAAAGATAGTTGGAAAATTCTAATGTGTGACCTATCCACTACATGATAAAGGTGATAGGTTAGTGGTTAAAATTATTAAGAGTGAAATACCTTAATACCAAATAAGTTGATAAACTCAGGAAAGTTAGAAGTGATGAGAGAAGTGATACATCAAGACATGATAGTTATTACATTTAGCATTTCAGGGTAGATATACCTTGATGAACCTCTAATCCAATATTTTTGGATAAGAAACACATGAAGAGTGTTATGTAAACTGTTACAATTAGATGTAATGACTTTGATGTATTTTGAGAAGCATGTACTATATACCTTGAGAAAAGGATAAGCCAAACTAATGAGTATGATATAATCATACCATGGAAAGGATGAGAAATGATCTCATACCTTGTATTGATAATCATTAATGATATATGATGAAAGTAATAAGTTTAAGTGAATACTCGAGATGTCAATAGATGCTCCTAGACATATGGAGCAATATGTTAGGGTTGGACTAATAATATGAACATGAAACCCTAACTAATGAGAAATGGGAAATCCTAACCCTAAATTTAGCAATGGAATGGAAAATCTTATTTGATAGTAAACCCTAATCCTGATAAAGGAATGGTGGTGTTACTGTTGTACCACATGATGTGATGAGTGATTTTTATGGCTGTTATTATATATATCAACCATACATGTATCATGATATGATAAGCATAGCCAAATATGAGCTATGATGATTATTTGATATAGATGTTGATTGGCCTTGTGAGCCATATGAACAAGTTGTTGCCTAGTGAAAGGTGACAAGACACTTTATGGCCTTGTGAACCATGTGTGATACTTGTGTAACAAGTATCATGTATACCTAGGTATGGGGACCTAGAGGTAATAGTTATTGAACAAGTAGTAATAGTGATTAGTGATGAACTGAGGGTATGAATACCCAGATTTGATAAGTAAGATAATGATGTTGTTGTGAGATGTGAACTTTCAAGTGATGAGATAAGGGATTAAGATCCCAATGTATTATAAGTTTTGGTAAAGCAATTGATAAGAGCTTATATGTTTCTTTGTAACAATTGTCACAATAATTCCTGTTCGAGAACTTGACTGATGCTAAAAGAATGTGTTAATGTACTTAATTAATCAAGTGAAATCATATCATGTAGAGCCCTGACCATAGATCCATCATCGTCAGTAATTTGGTGATGGTGAAACGGGTTGCTCCGTGGAAAAACCCGAAATGCATATTTTTGAATATGTGGGGGTGGATGGGCGAACATATCCTTGCGTCCTAATGGGGGAATTGATGGAAGGTAAACATTAAACCTCTCAATCCTTCATTGTTTGTACCGGGATTGATGTATCATGAATCTCCCGATGATTGGAATAGATGCAGTACACATCTCCCAATAATATTAATGTCGGATCGATGGAGGTAAACATGAAATCTCTCGATCGCAAAGCGAGTGCAGCTGACCCTGCCTCTATAGCGAAGTTGCCAGTATACCCTGGAAAGCTATATAGCAGAGACACAAGATGTCATGCATGTGATCTCGCACTGACCGAGATGTGGGAGGTCATGGAATTCGGCTCTTCCATTGATCTTATATGGTACCGATTTTGACTTTGCAATGGTCGGTTGGAGTATGAGCGGTATACCTCATCTCCTCAGGCAAGTTGATAAACTCAGTTAAAAGTATTAAGAGGGAAATACCTTAATACCAAATAAGTTGACAAACTCAGGCAAGTAAGAAGTGATGAGAGAAGTGATACATCAAGACATGATAGTTATTACATTTAGCATTTCAGGGTAGATATACCTTGATGAACCTCTAATCCAATATTTTTGGATAAGAAACACATGAAGATTGTTATGTAAACTATTACAATAAGATGTAATGAGTTTGATGTATTTTGATAAGCATGGACTATATACCTTGAGAAAAGGATAAGCCAAACTAATGAGTACGATATAATCATACCATGGAAAGGATGAGAAATGATCTCATACCTTGTATTAATAATCATTAATGATATATGATGAAAGTAATAAGTTTAAGTGAATACTTGAGATGTCAATAGATGCTCCTAGAGGTATGGAGAAATATGTTAGGGTTGGACTAATAATGTGTACATGAAACCCTAACTAATGAGAAATGGGAAATCCTAACCCTAAATTTAGCAATGGAATGGAAAATCTTATTTGATAGTAAACCCTAATCCTGATCAAGGAATGGTGGTGTTACTATTGTACCACATGATGTGATGAGTGATTTTTATGGCTGTTATTATATATATCAACCATACATGTATCATGATATGATAAGCATAGCCAAATATGAGCTATGATGATTATTTGATATAGATGTTGATTGGCCTTGTGAGCCATATGAACAAGTTGTTGCCTAGTGAAAGGTGACAAGACACTTTATGGCCTTGTGAACCATGTGTGATACTTGTGTAACAAGTATCATGTATACCTAGGTATGAGGACCTAGAGGTAATAGTTACTGAACAAGTAGTAACAGTGATTAGTGATGAATTGAGGGTATGAATACCCAGATTTGATAAGTAAGATAATGATGTTGCTGTGAGATGTGAACTTTCAAGTGATGAGATAAGGGATTAAGATCCCAATGTATTATAAGTTTTGGTAAAGCAATTGATAAGAGCTTATATGTTTTTTTGTAACAATTGTCACAATAATTCCTGTTCAAGAACTTGACTGATGCTAAAAGAATGTGTTAATGTACTTAATTAATCAAGTGAAATCATATCATGTAGAGCCCTGACCATAGATCCATCATCGTCAGTAATTTGGTGATGGTGAAACGGGTTGCTCCGTGGCAAAACCCGGAATGCATATTTTTGAATATGTGGGGGTGGATGGGCGAACATATCCTTCTGTCCTAATGGGGGAATTGATGGAAGGTAAACATTAAACCTCTCAATCCTTCATTGTTTGTACCGGGATTGATGTATCATGAATCTCCTGATGATTGGAATAGATGTAGTACACATCTCCCAATAATATTAATGCCGTATCGATGGAGGTAAAAATGAAATCTCTCGATCGCAAAGCGAGTACAACTAACCCTGCCTCTATAGGGAAGTTGCCAGTATACCCTGGAAAGCTATATAGCAGAGACATAAGATGTCCTGCTTGTGATCTCACACTGACCGAGATGTGGGTGGTCATGGAGGTTAGCTCTTCCATTGATCTTGTAAGGTACCGATTTCAACTTTGCAATGGTCGGTTGGAGTATGAGTGGTATACCTCATCTCCTCAAGGCATATGTAAGGACCCTGACCTCTGTTTGGGGTTTACCCTGTTTGCTTTTCTTAACCTTGATGTTTAGTTGCTTGCTAATCACCTTTAGTGGTGATTAGGGTTTGTTGGTGCCTTGTTGGGAGTTGGAGGTGTTACTTGCAATTAACCCAAGTCCAGGGTTTGTGGGCAAGTTTGTCATCTTGTGAGGTGTTCCTCCCTCTCCTTGCTTCCTCTAGTGTTGAGAGGAAGGGTTGGGCTCATTCCTTTGGGCTTGGTTGAGCTTGTTGGGCCTTGTGGTGCCTTGCCTTTGCTTGGTTGAACCTTGTGTCGGGCAAGAGAGCTTGTGTCGCCCAGGGTGTGTCGCCCAGGGTTGTGTCGGACTTGGTGGTGGTGTGTCGTCCTGGTGTGTCTCCCATGGATCTTTGACTCTCTTTGACCTAATTTGTGTCACCACTAGTGGACACTTGGTGCTTGATGCTTGCATGTGGCAATGGCCTTGGACATGTGTTTAAGGTTTGATAGAGTGGTGGCATTGCCCATGGATAAGTGTCCCTAGGTGGGCGACACCTTGCCTTGTCCTACCTTGGTTTATCCTCCATCCCGTTCTATCTATGTGTTTCCTTTACCTTGCTAAGGATCCCTTTAGTTCCTTAGTCTCCCTCTCTTTGGTGCACAACACACTCTCTTCTCTTGCAAGCTTGGTGGCCGATCCTTCTTGGAGTCTCCTTCTTCCTCTATTGGTGGCCGAACCCTAGAGTGCCTTGCTCTTCTTCCTTGGTGGTGCTTGGAGCTTGGTGCTAGGAGCTTGGAGCTTGCTTAAGGGGGGTTACATAACTCCTAACCTTAACTACACTACCTTCTTTTATGCTCATATATGTTGCTATGCATGTTCCTAGTTAGTTTCTTGCTTAGTTTCCTCTTGTTGGCTGAACCATGTGTTCTAGGGTTTCTTGGTGAGCAATACTCCTTTCTCTCCTTGGTCTAGAGGAGTGAGCTTGAGTTCTGGTAGCATGGGCAATACCCCTCTCTCGTTTAAGTTGAGAGGTGAGATTGTGTTCTAGTTGCTTAAGCAACACCCTCCTCTCACCATGGACTTGAAGGGTGAGCTTTGTGGTGGTAGTGAACCTTGCTAGGGTTGTCCCTTGTGTTTCCCGATTGGTGACAAGAGATGGGAAAGACCCCTCTCTCTTAGTTGTTGAGAGGTGAGCTATCTTCTTGACACATTAGGGTTTGGTTCCCTTGTGCTTGAGGTTGGTGATGACCTTGTGGACTTGCATCTTGACCGTTATGATCTTAGGAGAGGTGCTGCCCGATATCCTTCTTAACCTAGAGCCTTGGACGACACATCTTGTGGATGCGATGGGCGTCACCTTTGGTTCCTGTTGTGTGTGTGTGTGTCGGGCATCACACCTGGATGAGCAACCTACCCGATACACTTAGCTTTGGGATGGTTTTATGTTGAGGTGTGGAGCTTGTTAGCTAGATAGTGGTGTTGTGTCGGGCGTCACATGACCAGTCTTTGCCTTGTGTTGACCGACAGCATGACGTTGCACGTTATCCCCAGTTGCACGATACACCTCTTGAGTTGGCTGCCCGATAGGCATTATGGCTGTCGTCCCTGTTGCATGACATAGAGAGACACAACGTGTCGTTGCACGACAGGGACTGAGCTGCATGCCTGGTTCAGATGGTAGCGCGACGCCATTACACCTTAGATGGTTGACAGAGCGTTGCACGATAGGTGCTGGTCTGCTTGATCGACAGGAGTTGAGTGTTGGGCGATAGGGGAGAGCACCCTGCCCGATACCACCTCTGGTGAGGGTAGTGAGTGCTTTTAGTAAGGGTCCTATTCCTTATGGAAAATGATATGTTAGATGTTGTTCTTGCTATCACGTTTAGTCATGATGGTGACCCTTAATATGCTTGATGGCGATTTTATGGTAGAGCTCATCTATGTAACTTAACATGACTTTACATATGTATGTAATCATCATTGATATTATGTATAATGTTGAGCAAATGGTAAGCATGTAAGGTGCTTTCCTTGATAATATAATCAATGTATGTGGTCACAGGTTGAGGCATGATTGATAAAGCATATAATCATCTATGTCACCCTATGGTGATAATATAATCCTCCTAATAATACATGATGATTTTGCATACTAACCATGCAGGTGATGCGTAGCCAGGTGAAATGGTTATGAGGTATATTTATGATGAGTAACATTGCCTTGATAGTTACCCTTGATGATGAGATGACATACATGATGTGTTTTGGTCTGAGGACCTGGGTTTGGTTAAAGTGTCGAAGTTGATAAGAATGCCTCGAGAGGAAGTGGCATTATGTGATAAGGGATTGAGATCCCATTGCAATGTGATGATCCCTTTGTTGGATCTAGATGTTTGTCAAGAGGCCAAGTGATAACATGCAATGTGGGATCCTTGAGATGGATCAGGTTGATGTTGATCAGTAAAAGCATAATATTAAGTTTCATGCTGTTTATTCTTGTTATAGTTTGCATGTTATACAACTTGGTTGAATCTTGCAATCCACATAAAAGATACTAATTAACCACAGTGGAACATATCACGTAGTTGCCCTGGTCATAGATCCATCATCGTCAGGAGTTGGTGATGGTGAAATGGGTTCTCCTGCGGATTAACCCGGAGCGCATATTGTTGAATATGTGAGGTTTCTCCTAGCCTAAAATAGAGAGGGAATCGAGTGCAACTACGGTTGCAGACTCGGGATATGTATAGAGCATGGTGAATAGGCCCATGGCTCGGTGTGATAGAACATGAATCCGATCATGGCTCAGAGCACGGTGAACATGCCCGTGGCTCAGATATACTAGCGTCGAGACTTGTACCGAGGCGGCTAGAGGAAGGGTAGCCTATGGAGGCTGAGGCCACTTAAGCATGAGACTGTGATCCTGCTTTGGTTCTCGTGCACTGACCACGAGGTGGATGGTCGTGGAGTCTGCCTCTTCCATTGACCTTGTCTGGCACCGGCTCTGGGTTTGGCAGTCGTCGGTTGGATCTGAGCGGTACGGCTCACTTCCTCAGGGCATAATGATATGCAATCCAGCAGAATAGTACCTATTGCTTAAGGCAAAACACGAAACATTGTTTGAGGCCTTGCTTGTGTAAGTTATCTTGATATACCGTGCAGTTACTTATACGTCCCTCATGTTATGTGGTAAGACCTTATAAACCTTATCTTGTTAATCATGTTCCATAAAAGAGATATTTTGTGACATGCCTTCCGTACATCTGGTAAGCTTGATGGTATGAAAAGCTTTACTTTATAAACTACTCTTGTTATACCTCTTATCAGTTAATTATTGTTGTTGCTTTAGTCTTGCTGAGGTTTTGTAGTTTCGGCGGGGAGTTATGTTTCTCACTGGGACTGTGTGTCTCACCCCACTGGTTTATAACCTTTTTAGGTGTTCGAGCTAGACGTGACGGTAGTCGTGGAGTTGTGGACGAGTAGCAAGATGAGCAGTAGAAGGTAAGAGATGGACATGATGTTGTTTTAGTTGTCTTGTAGTAGAGTCTAGAGTCATCCCTGTACTCTCAGGTCCTTGGAGGTGTTTTGACGATGTTTTACGATGTACAACTACTGTTGTTTTGTGTATCCTGCTGCTGGCCGGATGAGGGCCGTTATGTATGTATAAGCAGGTGATGAACTCATGTGATGACAAGACATCTGATCTTCTAAGATGTGGACACGTATCGAACTCTTGTAAATGTTTATATAATTTATTTTCTTGCAGGATGAGGATCTATATGTAATAGCTTCGTAGTTATTTCGCTTTCCCGCAATCGGTTTTAATTAACCCGTATTTTGGTAATATGTGGTTTGTGGTGATTTCCGCACGTTTTCGTGTAACACCTCGCTGTTTGTGTGATAGTGGGATGTGTTGCCACAAGTTTTGGTATCAGAGCTCTAGGTTCGCTGAGTCTACAGGGATTTATGACTAGGTTGTGTCTGTTCTTGTGAGTTTTCCAGATTTTCTTACAATCATCTTCTACCTCAGCAGAAGAAAAGCCAAGATGTCTGGAAACCATGAAGAACATGCTCCCGAGCCCAGCGATGTTGCATCAGTTGATGGTGCTATAGGGTAGGCACATGAAGATCGGGTGCCTGAGGTCCCCCAACCTGACCCAGCCATTCTTGAACATACTGCCTATCAACAGCTTATGGGGCAGATAATGGCTACGATGAATCTCATGGTAGAAAGATTGTCAGTGCCTCCGCCGAGAGCACAGGCTCCCCATGGTGAAACATCGGGTATTGGGAAGACCTTTGAGCGGCTTCGCCGAGTCGGAGTTTCGGATTATGCTGGGACGGCTGATCCAGCGGATGCAGATCTGTGGCTGACAAGTCTTGAGAAGGCTTTCCGGATCCTTGACATCCCCAAAGCAGACAAAGTCAAGCATGCTGTCTACCTTCTGAAGGGTAGTGTTGGTCACTGGTGGACCATTGAGGAGGAGAAGCGACCTGGTGAGGTGATCGGTTGGGAGGTTTTTCGGCACGAGTTTGTCAGCAGATACTTCTCGAAGACGTATCTGGATGAGAAGATCAGTCAGTTTGAGCGCTTGTGCCAAGGAGCAATGAACGTCACTGAGTACGAAGCCAAGTTCATGGATCTGTTGAGGTTTTGTCCTCATATGGCAGCAACAGATGAAGAGCGGATCAGACATTTTGAGAAAGGTCTGAGTGTTGAGTTTACAACACATGTTTCTGCGTTGGAGAACCGAGAGAGATTTGCTATGTTTGTGGAATCTGTACGGAGGATTGAACGGTCAGTCAGGGAGAAAAGAGAATCCATGTCTCACAAAAGGCCTACTCAGTTTCAGGGACAGAGGTTTGGTGGCTTCAAGAAGCCAAGGTTTTCAACACCTTCAGTGATGAGAGTTTCCAGTGCACCATCGCAGTGGTCTCTGAGTAAGGGAAGAGGTTATGTTTCTTCACCATCAAAGGCACATAGTACAGCTTCTGTGGCAGTGACAGGGCCATCTAGGCCACAGTTTGAAGTCAGGACGTGCTATATCTGCGGTCAAATAGGGCATTTCAAGTCAAATTGCCCAAATCGAGATGCTGAAGTGACACAGCAACCGAGGCAGAATCATCAAGGGTCAGATAGACAGCAGCCCAGTGGTAGCAGAGGATGAGGACGCGGTCAAGCATCGCAAGCGGGGTCGTCTGCTCAAGGAAGCAGAGGACGTGGACAGCAAGCAACGACTCGATTCTATGCTATGAGTCAGCCGGAGGCGATAGTCAACCCGCGAGTGGTGACAGGTCAGACGAAGTTATTTCATTATGATATGTCTTCTTCTTGTTTTATATTTGTTTTGGTTGACCCGGGTGCTACACACTCTTTTATCGCCTATAGTACGCTTGAGAACTGCTATTTACCTGTTAGTAGTAAGAAGGATAGTTTGTTGTTAGAAACCCATCTTGATGGTTCCTTGATGCTTCAAGAAGAGTGTCCATCTTGTGTCCTGTCTTTCTTGGGACACAGCATTCAAGTGAATCTTATACCACTTGATATGCATGGTTTTGATGTTATCCTTGGGATGGATACCTTAGAAAAGTACAAGGTTGTTTTGGACTGTGATTCCAAGCAGGCTGTGTTTGATGATGGCGGTAAGAAGTGGATCTTCCAGGGAGATAGGAAGATTCTTCCGACATGTCTAGTGTCAGCTTTGGTGGCAGACAAGTTGTTACGACAAGGATGTGAGGCGTTCTTATCTCACGTTGTGGATACCGTTGTGGCTACCAAGGCGAAAGGTCCTAGTCTCGAGGAGGTATCGGTTGTTCGAGAGTTTGCCGATGTGTTTCCTGATGAGTTCCCTGGAGTTCCTCTGCCCCGAGAGATTGATTTTGAGATCAGTCTAGTTCCAGGAACGCAGCCAGTTTCACAGACACCGTATAGGATGGCTCCAGTAGAGATGCCAGAGCTTAAAAAGTAGTTGCAAGAGTTATTGGAGAAAGGTTTCATCCGACCAAGTACGTCGCCTTGGGGTGCTCCGGTGTTGTTTGTTAAGAAGAAGGATGGATCGATGCGGCTGTGTATAGATTACCGACAGTTGAACAAGGTCACGATCAAGAAAAAGTACCTGTTACTGAGGATAGATGATCTGTTCGATCAGTTGCGTAGTGCTACAGAGTTTTTGAAGATCGATCTACGGTCCGGATATCATCAGTTGAGGATAAAGGCGGATGACATACCAAAGTCAGCCTTTTGGACGATGTATGGTCACTTCGAGTTCATGGTTATGCCGTTCGGGCTAACCAATGCACCTGCTGCTTCCATGGATCTGATGAACAGAGTGTTCCATCTGTTCCTAGATCAGTTTGTTGTAGTCTTTATAGATGACATCCTAATCTATAGTCGGAACAGGCAAGAGCACGAGCGACATCTTCGACTAGCATTGACTCTTCTTCGCCAACATCAGTTGTATGCCAAGTTCAGTAAGTGTGAATTTTGGTTGGAAGAAGTAACTTTCTTGGGTCACATGATATCTGTAGAAGGAGTTAAAGTGGACCCGAAGAAGGTGGAGTCTGTTGCAGAGTGGGAGCAGCCGAAGACACCGACAGAAGTTCATAATTTCCTAGGTTTAGAATGTTACTACCGGAGATTTATCAAAGACTTCAGTGTGATTGCGTCGCCGATGACGAAGTTGACTAGGAAGGATGTACCTTTTCTCTGGGATGATCTTTGTCAACAAGCTTTCCAAAGTTTGAAGGAGAAGTTGACCAGTGCTCCAGTGCTAATCCTGCCAGAGCCTGGAAAGGGCTATGTTGTTTTCTGCGATGCTTCCAAGAAAGGTTTAGGTTGTGTGTTGATGCAGGAAGATCATGTGGTTTCTTTTAATTCGCGATAGCTTAAGAAATATGAGGAGAACTATCTGACTCATGATTTGGAGTTGGCAGCAGTGGTTCATGCATTAAAGATTTGGAGACACTATCTGTATGGGGAAGTGTGTCAGATCTTTATGGACCATAAGAATCTGAAGTACATCTTTTCGCAACATAAGTTGAACATGCGACAGCGGCGATGGATGGAGTTAATCAATGATTATGACTACACCATCGAGTATCATCCTGGTAAGGTGAATGTGGTAGCTGATGCATTTAGCCGAAAGTCTTCTTCTCTTTCTTCAAAAAAGGCACAGTTGAGTTCCCTGGTATGCCATAGACAGGATATGTTTGTTTCCTTACGGCAGATGAACGTGTAGATGGAAGTTTCCTTGCTAGATGGACTTTTAGCACAGATGCAAGTCAAGCCTACACTGAGACAGCAAATCAAAGATGCATAGAAAACAGATGATACAGTACAGTTGACCAGATCAGAGTTTGGCAACAAAAAGCGTGATGGGTTCCATGAGTCCAAGGATGGACTAGTTTGCTATCGTGATAGGATGGTGGTCCCTGATGCTGATGATCTGAGGAAGTTAGTGCTCGAGAAAGCACACACGTCGATGTATGTTATGCATCCAGGAGTCACCAAGATGTATCATAGTCTGAAGGACTTGTATTGGTGGCCCGGCTTGAAGAAAGATGTAGATGAGTTCATGGCTAGGTGTGCGGTTTGTCAGCAAGTTAAGGCTGAGCATCAAAAGCTGGCAGGTACGTATCAATCCTTGTCGATACCACAGTGGACATGGGATCATATAACCATGGATTTCGTAGTTGGTCTACCCAGGACAACTAGGAATCATTATTCCATTTGGGTAATAGTGGACAGATTGACGAAGTCTGCCCATTTCATACCTGTAAAGACAACGTATACAGCTGAGAAGCTCGCTCGAGTATATGTGGATGAGATAGTAAGTTTGCATGGTGTGCCAAAGACAATAGTCTCTGACAGAGGTCCTCAGTTCACGAGTCGTTTCTGGGAACAGTTGCACAAAGTGTTGGGAACACAGTTGAGGTTCAGTACCGCCTTCCACCCACAGACGGATGGGCAGTCTGAGAGGGCTATTCATACTTTAGAAGATCTCCTCTGAGCTTGTGTTTTGTAGTTCCTAGGCAGTTGGGATGTACATCTCAGTTTGATAGAGTTTGCCTACAACAACAGCTATCAGCGGAGCATTGACATGGCTCCTTATGAGGCCTTATATGGAAGGAAGTGCAGATCTCCGTTGTGTTGGTATGAGTCTGGTGAATATCAGTTTTTGGGTCCTGAGTTAGTACAGCAGACAACAGAAAAGATAAAGGTGATACAACAACATTTGAAAGTGGCACATGATAGGCAGAAGTCTTATGCAGACAATCGTCGACGACCTTTGGAGTTCCAGGTAGGAGATAAAGTGTATCTTAAATTCTCACCGTGAAAAGGTGTGCTAAGGTTTGGCTGGAAGGGTAAGTTAGCAACCAGGTATATGGGGCCATACCCAGTCATAGCACGTATGGGCAAGGTAGCTTACAAGTTAGAGCTGATGCCAGAGTTGCATAGGTTACATCCAGTGTTCCATGTCAATATGCTGAAGAAAAGTCACCCAGATTCAGGAACAGTGCTACAGTCCGACGAAGTTGAGCTTGATGAAGATGTGACCTATGAGGAAGGTCATGTGGCGATCCTTGACAGAAGAGTGAAGAAGCTGAAGAGGAAGGACCTGGTTCTTGTGAAGCTCCTTTGGCATCATCGTGGCGTTGAGGAAGCCACGTGGGAGCTTGAGGAAGAAGTGAGGAGGAAGTATCCCTCGCTTTTCTCTTCGGATTTCGGGGACGAAATCCCTTTGTAGAGGGTTATCTTGTAAGGACCCTGACCTCCATTTAGGGTTTACCCTATTTGCTTTGCTTAACCTTGATGCTTAGTTGCTTGCTAATACCTTTAGTGGTGATTAGGGTTTGTTGGTGCCTTGTTGGGAGTTGGAGGTGTTGCTTGCAATTAACCCAAGTCCAGGGTTTGTGGGCAAGTTTGTCATCTTGTAAGATGTTCCTCCCTCTCCTTGCTTCCTCTAGTATTGAGAGGAAGGGTTGGGCTCGTTCCTTTGGGCTTGATTGAGCTTGTTGGGCCTTGTGGTGCCTTGCCTTTGCTTGGTTGAACCTTGTGTCGGGCAAGAGAGCTTGTGTCGCCCAAGGTGTGTCGCCCAGGGTTGTGTCGGCCTTGGTGGTGGTGTGTCATCCTGGTGTGTCGCCCATGGATCTTTGACTCTCTTTGACCTCATTTGTGTCACTACTAGTGGACACTTGGTGCTTGATGCTTGCATGTGGCAATGGCCTTGGACGTGTTTAAGGCTTGATAGAGTGGTGGCATTGCCCATGGACAAGTGTCCCTAGGTGGGCAACACCTTGCCTTGTCCTACCTTGGTTTCTCCTCCATCCCCTTCTATATATGTGTTTTCCTTTCCCTTGCTAAGGATCCCTTTAGTTCCTTAGTCTCCCTCTCTTTGGTGCATGACACACTCTCTTCTCTTGCAAGCTTGGTGGCCGATCCTTCTTGGAGTCTCCTTCTTCCTCTAGTGGTGTCCGAACCCTAGAGTGCCTTGCTCTTCTTCCTTGGTGTTGCTTGGAGCTTGGTGCTAGGAGCTTGGAGCTTGCTTAAGGCGGGTTACATAACTCCTAACCTTAACTACACTACCTTCTTTTATGCTCATATATGTTGCTATGCATGTTCCTAGTTAGTTTCTTGCTTAGTTTCCTCTTGTTGGTCGAACCATGTGTTCTAGGGTTTCTTGGTGAGTAATACTCCTTTCTCTCCTTGGTCTAGAGGAGTGAGCTTGAGTTTTGGTAGCATGGGAAATACCCCTCTCTCATTTAAGTTGAGAGGTGAGCTTGTGTTCTAGTTTCTTGAGCAACACCCTCCTCTCACCATGGACTTGAAGGGTGAGCTTTGTGGTGGTAGTGAACCTTACTAGGGTTGTCCCTTATGTTGCCCGATTGGTGACAAGAGATGGGCAAGACCCCTCTCTCTTAGTTGTTGAGAGGTGATCTATCTTCTTAACACATTAGGGTTTGGTGCCCTTGTGCTTGAGGTTGGTGACGACCTTGTGCAGTTGCATCTTGACCGTTATGATCTTGGGAGAGGTGTTGCCAGATATCCTTCTTGACCTAGAGCCTTGGACGACACATCTTGTGGCTGTGACTGGTGTCACCTTTGGTTCCTGTTGTGTGTGTGTGTCGGGCATCACACCTGGATGAGCAACCTGCCCGATACACTTAGCTTTGGGATGGTTTGATGTTGAGGTGTGGAGCTTGTTAGCTAGATAGTGGTGTTGTGTCGGGCGTCACATGACCAGTCTTTGCCTTGTGTTGGCCGACAGCACGACGTTGCACGTTATCCCCAGTTGCACGATACACCTCTTGAGCTGGTTGCCCGATAGGCGTTATGGACATCGTCCCTACTGCATGACACAGAGAGGCACAACGCGTCGTTGCACGATAGGGACTGAGTTGCACGCCTGGTTCAGATGGTAGCATGACGCCATTACACCTTAGATGGTTGACGGAGCATTGCATGATAGGTGTTGGTCTGCTTGACCGACAGGAGTTGAGTGTTGGGAGATAGGGGAGAGCACCCTGCCCGATACCACCTCTGGTGAGGGTAGTGAGTGCTTTTAGTAAGGGTCTTATTCCTTATGGAAAATGATATGTTAGATGTTGTTCTTGCTATCACGTTTAGTCATGATGGTGACCCTTAATATGCTTGATGGCGATTTTATGGTAGACCTCATCTATGTAACTTAACATGACTTTACATATGTATGTAATCATCATTGATATTATGTATAATGCTGAGCAAATGGTAAGCATGTAAGGTTCTTCGCTTGATAATATAATCAATGTCTGTGATCACAGGTTGAGGCATGATTGATAAAGCATATAATCATCTATGTCACCCTATGGTGATAATATAATCCTCCTGATAATCCATGATGATTGTGCATACTAACCATGCAGGTGATGCGTAGCCAGGTGAAATGGCTATGAGGTATATTTATGATGAGTAACATTGCCTTGATAGTTACCCTTGATGATGAGATGACATACATGATGTGTTTTGGTCTGAGGACCTGGGTTTGGTTAAAGTGCCAAAGTTGATAAGAATGCCTTGAGCGGCAGTGGCATTATGTGATAAGGGATTGAGATCCCATTGCAATGTGATGATCCCTTTGTTGGATCTAGATGTTTGGCAAGAGGCCAAGTGATAACATGCAATGTTGGATCCTTGAGATGGATCAGGTTGATGTTGATCAGTAAAAGCATAATATTAAGTTTCATGCTGTTTATTCTTGTTATAGTTTGCATGTTATACAACTTGGTTGAATCTTGCAATCCACATAAAAGATACTAATTAACCACAGTGGAACATATCACGTAGTTGCCCTGGACATATATCCATCATCGTCAGGAGATGGTGATGGTGAAACGGGTTCTCCTGCGGATTAACCCGGAGCGCATATTGTTGAATAAGCGAGGTTTCTCCTAGCCTAAAATAGAGAGGGAATCGAGTGCAGCTATGGTTGCAGACTCAGGATATGTATAGAGCATGGTGAACAGGCCCATGGCTCAGCGTGATAGAACATGAATGCGATCATGGCTCAGAGCATGCAATATAAGAGAAATACAACCTTCCCATCATTAGGGTTAGGGTTTCCCTTTTTGCCGATTAGAGTTAGGGTTTCCCTCTTTAGCTGATTAGGGTTTCAAGATCATATTCTCAAGAATCAATACCCTGATTCATATCTCTACATATATTAGGAGTATCAATGTATGCTCATATCAATGTATGCTCATTAAATGATTATCATAAAAAGTATGAGTTTCTCTCTCATCCTCACTAGGACATAGATTTCATCATACTTTATCAAGTTGGCTCAATCCTTTTCTCAAGGTATATTGGCCTACATTTATCAAAATGCATTAAACACTATACATCTTAATGTATCATTTGACATAACACACTTCATGTGTTACTCAATCAAGTATTTTGGATTGAGGTTCTTCCACCATATTGGGCATGAGGTGTGTGTGCTTCACACCATATCGGGCAAAGAGGTGTGTGTATTTTTCACACCATATCGGGCAAAGAGGTGTGGGTGTGCTTCACACCATATCGGGCAACGAGGTGTGTGTGTGCTTCACATCATATCGGGCAAAGAGGTGTGTGTATGCTTCACACCATATCGGGCATGAGGTGTGTGTATGTTTCACACCATATCGGGCAAAGAGGTGTGTGTGTGTGCGCTTCACACCATATCGGGCAAAGAGGGGTGTGTGTGCTTCACACCATATCGAGTTGAGCCATGATGATGTCATCATCATCAAGCTCTAGATTTCGTTCCTTACTATTCTAGTTCATGGACAACAGTATTATGTCACTAATAGAACTCATGGATTTATCAATTATATAAGAAAACTCGAAATTGAAAGTAGATCATTAATTATGGCAGGATTGATGGTGAATAATAACATAATTGGGTTCAAGTTATATAACTCGCCTCAAGAACAACTTCAAAGCTCCAAACTCCAAAGATTCACATTCTTAAGGTTGAAGATGAACTTATCATAGATCCAAGACTCATTCACAACTCTTTACATGCAAGGAACCACCATAGTTAAGAACTTGCTGAAGAAGAAAAGAAAGAAAGAATCACAACCCGATATTCATGCTTCAACCAAGGTTGAAGATGACCATGACTTCACCTTAAGCTTGATGGCTGGAGCTCCTCCTTGATCCTTACTTATTTGCATGATATCTATGAGGAAGAGTGTGATAAGGTTCAAAAAATTTACTAGTAGGTGAAAGGAGGGGTATATATAATTGAGGTTCATGAGAGAGGGTGTATAAGAGGTGTCATCATTTTACACTACTAGGTGCCACGTGTCCATGCATGGTTGACATGTGTCCATGCATGCATATTTATCTTGACATGCAAAACTCTTGAGGATAAACTGGGGATAAGATTTCGACCCTTAGTTATCTCGTTGAGCAAGATATTTCAACTCCACGTCACTTTATTCACAAACTGATACACTTTTTCTAAGGAAAGTTGCAAACCGATATCCATCACCTCCTTGAGGTGCTTAACCCATCATGGCAAAGGCCAAGAGTTGACAAAATGATATGGGAGCTCCTCTATGGCTCCTTGGCTGATAGGCATCCCCATAAAAGCTCTACAACTCAATACAACTCAAATTAGGGTTTCAATTATACAACTCTTCTTGGTCTTTTCATCACCAAAAATGTTACCACTCAAATACGATTCAAACATGGTTCCTCCTTCTTTCTATCTCCTCTAGATGATTCTAAGAGAGATTAGGAACACTCTAGAGGTGGTAATTTGTATATCAACACTACATTTTGGGTAAATTGCAAATTGCATCAAAACTAGAACACAAGGCACAAGCATTATTCAAACAAGTTCTAACTTGGAACTTAAGCTTTCCACAAGTCACACCTTAGTATAATTCTCTCTCTTATGGTGCTAAAGAACTTGAAGCATGTTCAAATGTGACATACTGCAATATAACCCCTCATCTTGGGTAAATTTCACTTTACACCTAAACTATCATATAATGCACAAACAGTTTGCAAATAAGCTCAAACTTGAAAATTAAACTCTAGGAGAGGCTTAATTACTTTTCAAAAGATTATAAAAAGTTTTTAAATACTTACTTAAGCAAAACTTCTAGGGTTAGGCCATAACCCAGGTTAGGGATGTTATAATTAATAACCCCTAAAAAGGGATTTTATCCCTGAAATATCAAGAGAAAAGAGAAGGGTACTTGCTCCTCATTTCTTCCTCCATGTCCCATGTGGATTCTTCAACACCACGGTGATTTCAGAGAACTTTCACAAGAATTATGTCTTTCTTTTTCAACTTCTTGATTCTTCTGTCAAGAATCATCATTGGACCTTCCACATAGGATATATCTTCATTCAATTCTACCTCTACAAGTTGAAACACCAACTTTGTATTGGGATGACACTTTTTCAGCATAGATATATGAAACACTAGATGTAGTCCATGTAGCTCAGGTGGAAAATCCAACCTATAGGCTGCCTTTCCAATCTGTGTTGTCACTAGGTAAGGTCTCATAAATCTGGGAGCTAACTTACCCTTTTTCCCAAATCTAAGAACACCTTTCCAAGGAGAGACCTTGAGATATACTTTGTCTCCAACTTGGAATTCTAAATATATACGGCATTTATCAACATATGAATTTTGTCTATCTTGTGCAGCCTTCAACTGTTGTTGTATTACTTTAATCTTTTTAGTTGTTTGTTGTACTAATTCAGGACCTAGAAGTTGGTATTCTCCTATCTCATACCAGCATAATGGATATCTACAACGTCTACCATATAATGCTTCATATGGTGCCATATCAATACTAGTCTGATAGCTATTGTTGTAGGAAAACTCCATTAAGCTCAAGTGTAAGTCCCAACTTCCTACAAACTGAAGAACACATGCCCTAAGAAAGTCCTCCAAAGTTTGTATAGTCCTTTCAGATTTTCCATCTGTCTGAGGGTGAAAAGTTGTGCTAAACTTTAACTGCGTACCCAAGGCTTTATGTAGTTGTTCCCAAAATTGACTTATAAACTAGGGACCTCTATCAGATACAATTGTAGTTGGAACTCCGTATAACTACACTATCTCATCCATGTAGATCTGTGCAAGTTTTTTAGCAGTATAAGTTGTTCTAACATGAAAAAAATGTACTGACTTAGTCAACCTATCAACTATCACCCAAATAGATTTATGACTTTTGGTTGTTCTGGGTAGATCAACCACAAAGTACATTGTCACGTGATCCCATTTCCACTGCGGTATAGGTAAGGGTTGCAATGTTCTTATAGGTATCTAGTGTTCTGCTTTAACTTGCTGACACACTGGACACCGCATAACAAACTCAGCTACATCCTTCTTCAAACCAGGCCACCGATACATATCTTTTAAGTTATGATACATTTTAATACTCCCTAGATGCATTGCATACATGATATAATGAGCTTCCTCCATAACTATCTTTCTTAAGTTATCAGCATCAGGTACGACTACCCTTCCATGGTAACAGACTACCTCATCCTCTGACTCATAGAAACCATCCCATTACTCACTACCATACTCTGACATGATCTGTTGAATCACAGTATCAGCCTGTTGTGCCTCTTTAATCTATTGTCTTAGAGTAGGTTTCACATGCATCTTGGCTAACAATCTTGTTAACAAAGATACTTCTAATTGTACATTCATTTGTCTCAAAGAGACAAACATGTCCCGTTTCAAGCACATTAAAGAATTCAACTGTGCTTTATCTATGGGTGAAGATGAAGATTTTCTACTCAGTGCATCTGCCACTACATTAGCTTTCCCTAGATGATAATCAATTATACAATCGTAGTTCTTGATTAATTCCATCCAGCGGCATTGTCTCATAATTAACTCGTGCTGTGAGAAGATGTACTTTAAGTTTTTATGGTCTGTGAAAATCTGACATGTTTCTCCATAAAGATAATGCCTCCAGATCTTCAACACGTAGACCACTATAAATAATTCTAGATCATGCATCGAATAATTCTCCTCATGTTTCTTAAGATGTCGAGAAGCAAAATAAACTACATGATTACTCTGCATTTGGACACATCCTAGACCATTCTTAGAGGAATCATATAAAATAATGTATCCCTTTCCCTGCTCAGATAAAGCCAAAACAGGTACACTAGTCAACCTTTCTTTCAATAGATGGAAAGAATGTTGACACTTGTCATTCTAGATAAAAGGAACCTCCTTCTTGGTTAACCTAATTAGGGGTAATGCTATAGAACTAAAGTCTTTAATAAACCTTCTGTAATAACCTACCAAATCTATGAAACTGTGAATCTCAGTTGGTGTCTTGGGTTGTTCCTACTCTACAACATATTCCACTTTCTTTAAATGAACACAAATACCTGAAGCAGATATAACGTGTCCTAGGATAGACACTTTTGACAACCAAAACTCGCACTTGCTAAACTTAGCATATAGCTTGTGTTGTCTCAACAAAGTCAAGGCTTGACGAAGGTGTTGTTCATGTTGTTGACCATCTCTACTGTATATCAGGATTCTATGAAGACCACTACGAACTGATCAAGGAATGGCCGGAAGATTTTATTCATCAGCTCCATGAATGCATCTGGTGCATTACTTAGTTTAAACGACATAACTACAAACTCATAATGATCGTACATTGTCCTAAAGGCTGACTTAGGTATGTCACTCTCTTTGATACGTAATTGATGATATCCTGACCTTAGATCTATCTTAGAGAACATTGTTGCATCACACAACTACTCAAATTGGTCATCTATCCTTGGCAGAGGATATTTGTTCTTTATAGTCACCTTGTTAAGATGTCTATAGTCTATGCATAATTTTATAGACACATCCTTATTTTTAACAAAAAGAGCTGGAGCACCCCATGGCGAAGTACTCGGTCGAATAAAACATTTCTCAAGCAACTCCTGTAACTGTTTCTTGAGTTCTGCCATCTCAGCAGGCGCAATCCTATAAGATGTTTGGGCTATGGGTTGGGTACCCGGAATTAGATTAATCTCAAAATCAATCTCTCAAGGTGGATGAATATTTGGAAATTCTTCAAGAAACACATCCTTGAATTCCCTGACAACAAAAATTTCAGAAAGACTAGGACTCTCTACTTTGGTGTCTACTACATGTGCCAAGAATGCTTCAAATTCTTGTCGCATCATTCTCTCAGCTACCATTGCTGACAGTAGACATGTTGGAAGAATCTTTCTGTCCCCCTGAAAGACCCGTGTCTCATCACTATCTATGAACACAGCTTGCTTGGAACCACAATCCAAGATAACCTTATACTTTTCTAGGGTATCCATCCCAAGAATTAAATCAAAACTATGCATCTCAAGTTGTATAAGATCCACCTGAATGTTGTGTTCTAAAAAAGAAAAGAACAGAGGGAGAACATACCTCCCACAACACTACATATTTGACTAATAGAGTTTCTAGTAATATATTATCTGCTCTACGATTGATAGTCATATTGCAGACATGAATCATTTCTTAAGTGATAAAGGAATGTGTAGCACCCAGATCAATCAAAATAGATACGAAGCAGGATGAAGACATATCAGAATGAAACAATTCCATCTGGTCTGTCACAACTCATGGATTGACTACTGCCTCCGGCTGATTCATAGCATAAAATCTCGATGTTGCCTATTGTTGACTTTGTGCTATGTTGTTTGGTGCAGATGAACCTACTTGGGATGCATGTCCACGTCCTCAAGAGCCACTATTGAACTGTTTCCTCTGAGAGCCTTGTTGACTTTGCCTCAATGGTTGGGTCACCTCCATGTCTCTAGCTGGACATTCTCTCATCATATATCATGTCTGCCGACACTTGAAGCAGTTTATGTCCCGTTGTGGTCTAGATGGTCCTGTTACTGACATCGATGTCGTACTATGAGCTCTACTTGGCAGAAAACTATGGCCTCTACCCTTTATTAATGTCCACTAAGTCTGAGCACTAAACCTTTGTGGTGATACTGGTGCAGGAAACCTTGGTTTCTTGAAACTTCCATACCTCTGTCCCTGGAACTAGGCAGGTAATTTCCTACTATTCACCTCACATTTCTCAATCACAGACCTCTCTATCTACCTAACTGACTCCACAAAGGTGGAAAGCCTCTCTCTATTCTCTAGAGTAGATATAGGTGTGGTTAATTGTTACACCCCGATCTCACAATTGCCATTAATCATGAGATTAGGGCATAAATTGAGGATTTAACGTAATACAAAGATCACCCTTAACTTTTTCTTCTTTTTCAAACTCTTTGTTTTCTTGCATTAAACCATATAAACTAACTTTAAAAGGGAATCTAAACATTGATTTCTCTAATCTAATTTCAATAGTAAAAATGCATGTATGAACATTCATTATGTTTCTCATACTTTTAAGCACATAAGACTTGTTGATTCGCATATGTTGCTAAAAAAGGAATAATGTTATACTTCATCATTTACAACTCTCTCTTATTTCTTTACAAGGACCTAGAGTGACAAGGACTGACTAAACTTAACTATACTCAAAATTAACTCTTGTGGTAGATCTACTCTGATGCATTGACCTTCTTCAAGTCCATGTGATTTCCCTAAAAACTGTGAGTAGAGGGGTGAGCCTACTCGCTCAGTGAATGAGTACTTCAAAGAAATAGTCTAAAGCACTAATATAATTACAGATATACTTTTGATCAACTGATATCAATTATAACAGTAGTAAGCTTTAAAGAGTCTAATCATTGACAATCATAAATATGGCATGATACTCCAGATATCTACAAGAGCAAATTAATATATGAGCATGTTTGATTAATTTCAAAGAGAACTAATAATTCAAAAACATACGAAGAATAATTGTTTGGAAATTGTACTTGAATCTTTCTTAGCCTTTCTTACTTATAAGAAATTCTTTAAACCTATATGAACATATTTTATCTTATGCCCTGATCATATGCAGTGTACTCTACATATGAAGACTCGTAGAGAACTACGATCTCACCATACAAGACTTAGCTGACACACCCGGGAATGCTAAGCCTGACTACGTCGTTGGTCTGCAATAGGAAAAATGGGTCTCTGGCCTCGGCACACCTATTATGCCATAAAAACTAGACTCCTCCTCTAACCTGAGCACACATGCGGAGAGTCAAGCCACCTATTGGCTTTATTGTACTCTAGTGCCACTAGGATCTATGGTTGATGTTGGACACTACATCTATATTTTTAAGGAGACTTCCACTAGGGCTTCGTCCCCCGTACCACCTGTTACTACGTTCCGACCCCCGTATATTGGACACTGCCAGGGTTAGGTCGTTTGATGCGATGATTTTGAGTCGCATTTATAGACTTGTTTGATATGTGTTTTATGTATTTATTAGTCATTTTATGGTTAATGTTGCATAATTCATTCATTTTGGTCTATGCTACTTCTTTATGTCAAATTCCCTTTATTTAAGCATTTTGAGTATTAATTATCGAAAGAATATATTTTGTGTGGATTTATGTGGTTCCGTGTGTTAATTTTAGGAAAAACAAGTATCTGTTTCCGTCGATACCATTGACGGTGGTCGATACCATCGACTGGACTACAGGTTGCCAGCCGCAAGGACCAGAAGAAAGTCGATACTATCGACAGGGATGTCGATGGTATCGAGATACCATCAGGTTGTTGGCGAGAAGTGCGTCGATACTATCGACTGGTGGAGCTACAGCGACACAAAATGACAAAACCATCGCTACATGTTCATCGATACCATCGACCCGCGTCGATGGTATCGAGATGACATCAGGCGCACAGACGAAAGAAAAGAAGGTTTGCCGCTATCATGCTAGGTCGATACCATCGACACCGTCAGATATAAGTTTGTTTCAGATTAATCTTAATCGGACGGTCGTGGTTAATTGGTGACCTGATTCGGGAGATATACCTAATGACGGCGCCCTTGACTTGGGGAGGACGTCATTAGTTGCTACACACATCTCAGAGAGCAAGGAGAGAAGAACGGAGCACGAGAGCACGACCCAACCGATCTGGACGCTGAAGAAGACGACTTCCACCACCGAAAGGCAGGAGAACGTGGATTCCACACCAAGGATCGATTGGACCTTCTCCGTTCAGGGGTTTAATCACTCAATCACGTTTTCCTTCATGTTTCCCTTTCTCTTCTCCACATTGTACTCTGAGATGAACATGCAGGGCTAATCCCCTTTGTCTTTAGGAACAGGAGTAGCCCGTAGATTCATTGTATGATGATTTTATAATAGTAATTCATATCTTATCTCTTAAATCCGTGGTATAATTTCGTTTTCTCCAATATATTGTTATGCTTGATCACCATAATAATAACCTAATGCCCTTAATTGCTTTGAAATAAGAATTAACGGTTGAAAAGAGACAGAATTTACATTAATTGACAAATCCCTTGAACAAGGTGGTGTAAGATTGATGGTGGATACCGAGAGGTCATTCCTAATGCACCTAGTTTAGGGTATAGGTTACTACGACAGTGGAACCGACCTAGACATAGGTAGTGAATTGTACTACGACAGTGGGCAATTCTGATTTCAGGCCACTACCTGGATAGAGAGATAAAATTGAGTAGCTATATAGAATTTAATACAATGAAAACCCACGGTGAAACCGCAACCCTAAAGATCTTCTTTTGAATTGATTAAACCAACATTTAATTGATTGATTGTTTTTTTTATTTTCTTTTAATTTTAACAACAACTCTCAACTATTTAATCGGCTTAGCTGATTGTGAGTAGTTAGTAGGAGTCCCCGACGATTTCACGTATCCCTGAGTTTGACTCGGGCCTCACAAATGCCTGTACTACTTTGACGCGTTTACTTGCGTTTCTGCGCATGGTAAATTTGCAATCGTCAAGTTTTTGGCGACATTGTCGGGGATACGGAAATTTGTCGGCACTTCAAGTGCTGTGAGCGGCCACTCTAGGCCACATTTTTATTTTTTTATCATTCCAAAAATTTATAATCTATTTTCTAAATATTTTCAATCGTCAAGCACTATACTAAATTTAATTTTTCTATTTTCAGGTACTGTGCATGGTGCAGACGCGTAGTACTGACTACGCGGGGCACTCACCAGAGGTTCCGCTGCCGGAACCGGAAGACGAGGGCGAGTATAATCAAGACCATCTGGAGGATATAAGTTCTGAACCTAAACAAGAAAAGATGGATGAGTCACAGAAAATATGGGAGAAGATCAAAGCTTCTTCCTTATCCGCTTCCAAGGGGCCGATTAAGAAGCAAGTAGTGAATATTTTGACATACAAGATTGATCCAGCTCTAATAAACTTGGTGAAGTCCAATGCTTTCCATGGGCTCAAAAATGAAGACCCCGTCGCACACATTAGTCAATTTGTGGAGAATTGCGATATGATAAAAATCGACAGATTTCCACAAAATGTACTCTGCTTGAAGCTATTCCTGAGTTCTCTAGCGGGAATCGTGCGGGAGTGGTTGAACAACTTGCATGATGAATATGTGGAGTCTTAGTACCACATGGTTGAGGTTTTCTTCGAGAGGTTCTTTCCGCCCGAGAAGACCAATGACATGATCAAAAAGATCCACAACTTCACGCAACAAGTAGGAGAGACGTATTCTGAGACCTGGGAGAGATTTCAGATCATGCTCAGGCGATGCCCGCATCACGGGCTTGATAAGGAGACACAAGTAAAGATCTTCTATTTTTCTCTCTCCGAGCATGATAGAAGTAACCTCGATTCAGCCGGTTCTGGATTCTTCCTGAATAACACGGACACTAGATGTTGGAAGATCCTTAAGAATATGGCTAAGAAACAATCATGGGGTCAAAGAGGCACTGTGGAACAGGTTCGAGTGGCAGGTGAATCTAAAGCAATAAAAGAGCTGAATGACAAGTTAGATCTTTTAGCCAAGAAATTTCTAGTTAAGGAAGATGCATCTGAGGATGAGGAAGCCCAAGTAAAATTCATGCAACAACAGGGCTACAGAAATAATGACTATTCATGGAGAAAAGACAAAAAGTTCTCATTGAAGGATCCTAATAACTTCCTACAAGATCCGGATGCAAAACCAAAACCAAGGGATGACGATAAGAGAACCGAATTGCTTAGTCAAATGGTGCAGCAGAATCAGGAAATGATGACTATGTTTGGTAAAAAACTGCAGTCTCAGGGTGACATCTTGACCAAATTTGGGCAGACGCTGCAAAGCCATGGAGCACAAATGCGGGTGTTAGAAACCACCGTGACCCAGATCTCAAATGAAGTGGCGGCCATCAAGCACGCCAATCAGCAGAGACAGGCTGGGAATGTAGATGTGGTCCAAGCACATCATCAAGTTAAATACATGGCTGTGATCAATGAGGAAGAACCCCAGGTGGCAAAGATAAAGGATCGAAGCAAATTGATGTTTGATACGGAGGCTACACCAGCAATACTGTATCCTCGCAGTCATTATGGACTGCCAGGTGGATACACTCCTTTCAGGAAATCCCGCCAAGAGCCCATGATGGTTTTGTCCCCGCCTAGGCAAGAAGAGCAAGTGAAGGTCGTCTGTCAAGGTGCGGATACATCCATTGTGAGAGAGGAGCCACAACAAGTTATACCTGTTGATGATGTTCCGACAAATTCCACGCCAGAGGGAGTCATTGAAGCAAGCTTAGGGGAGTTGGCCCCGAAAAGCTCATATGTTCCACCTCATAAGCGTGTTAATGCGGCAGTTGTGTCAAGTCTGGACAACTCTAAGCCGAAGAAACAGCATTGGCATTATAGGAAATTCTTGGAGATGTTCAGAAAACTTCATATCAACATTCCATTAGTGGATATGATTGAGAAGATTCCCGCCTACGGGAGGTTTATCAAAGAAATCATCAATAAGAAGAGGCAGATTAAGGACACGGATGTATGCCAGATGAATGAAATGGTGAGCTCAATCATCCATGGGAGTTTACCACAGAAGAAGAAAGATCCAGGGAGTTTTTATATTCCATGCTTGATAGGCGATCGACACTTCCGACGAGCTCAGTGTGATTCGGGCGCGAGCATAAATCTCATGACACACTCCACATTTAAAAAGCTTGGGTTAAAGGACATGAAGAAGTCAGCGGCAACCATTAAATTGGCTGATGGATCTATTGTAAGGCCATATGGAGTTTGCGAGGATGTACTCGTCAAGGTGGACAAGTTCATTTTTCCAGTAGACTTCATCATCATGGATATGCCGCAACTTCAAAGTTGCGAGATGCTACTAGGTAGGCCGTTTCAAGCAACGGCTGATGTAGTAACTGCAATTGGGAGAGGTACGCTGACGTTGGGGATTGGTAAAGATCGGGTGGAGTTTAAGCTACCGCACGATCCTTTGAGCACTTTCTCCACATTACCGAGTGGATGACAAGCTTCAAGTCGTCTAGCCTAAGACGTTAAATAAGGGCGCTTGTTGGGAGGCAACCCAACTATTGGTACCTTAGTTTAGTTCATTTACATTCGTAGTTTAATTTGTTTTCACTTAGTTTGTAGTGTAAAAAAGATACCTTGATCATTTGTTACATGTGTAGGGCTGAGGCAGAGTCGATACCATCGACCCTTGTGTCGATGGTATCGACCATGGTATAGGTTGGCGACTGCAGGAATCGCACTATGTCGATACCATCGACGACCTCATCGATGGTATCGACATACCAACAGGCAGATCGCAAGAAGAAGTCGATGGTATCGACATGGGTGTCGATACTATCGAGATCTCTGAAGATTTTCAGAACAAATCGTCTCAGGAAAGTCGATACCATCGACGGGCGTGTCGATGGTATCGACACATTCATGCAAAGAAGGCGGCGGCCGGGCCTCGCGAGGGTTTGCCCTAATCAGAGGGTCGATACTATCGACCCGCGTCGATGGTATCGACGTGCCACGTCAACGATCTGTGAGGAAAGGTCAACGGCGATCACAGCAGCCAAGAAGTCGATCTGGGGGATGGGTCGATACTATCGACCCGCATCGATAGTATCGACACGTCAGCAATCCGGGCCTCACAGATCCAGCCATCGACAACCGTCGATACTCACGGAGGTACGGATCGTGTTACCCGAGTCGATACCATCGACTCGCATCGATGGTATCGACGGGCGGATAGTAGTGCCGGCCATGGCTATATATGAGGAGTGTTTGCGTCAGATGACATCACACCTTCAGTGCAACTCTCCTTCACTTGTGTCGAGCGTGTTTCAGAGCTGTCCAAGCCCGACGACGAGCAACACCGAGCTAGTTCTTCATCGAGCGGAGATTCGATTCTCCGATCTTCACCGATCTTCCTTCCTATTTAGAATAGGTATACATGCACATTACCCTTAGGTGCATGTCATGTAGTTGCATTCATAACTTTTATGCATAAAGTATGTCATGTACCTCATTTATTCTTTAATGGTGAGTTAATTTGTTCCATACCTTCCAAATAGTGCAAATATTCGAGCTATGCAGAAAATATAAGCCCAATAAGTATTCATTGTCAATCATAGATATAAGGGTTTGTAATGAAAAAAAAAACAAAAAAAATCTGAAATTGAAAAAAAAAGTTATTCAGAAGAAACAAGAATAAGAAGGAGAAAGGAACATAATCTCACCTGTATTTCAAGATAAGTGAGTACATGATGTAGTTTAATTAGATATCCATCTCATTTTGAGACGGATGGTTAGTGCATGCATCATTCCACCTAATCTTAGGCATTAGGGCATTTTTCATGTGCATTTGCATCATTTAGGGCATTTTTGTTGTATGCATGTTGAAATCGTATAATTCTTCCACTTCTTCCATGACCCACCTATTTCATCCACCCGTTGCTCGGATTGGTAGGCCACCGTGAATTTCTCCTCATTAATGAATATCAGGAGAACTGCTTCCATGTAGATGGTAGTTAGGGTGAGCAACGTAGTTTAGAAGATCACAAGATGCACTAAGTCTGGACCGGCAAATTTTATTATGTTAACTGCCTTATGTGATAGTGTTCATCAGTTTGACGTTAATATCTTTTATGGATGATTACTGTCACCTTTAGGGTAATTATCATTTTGTGGTTAGTGAGGACCGGTATGCGAATGTCCGGTGGGAGTCATGAGGGATGTCTGTTTTGATGCTTTGTTTTTTAGTTGACTCTGGCAATTCTATTCTAAGGTTTAGTTGCTTGAGGGCGCAGACCTCTCATAGGGAATCTACGGTGTTCACGGCTCTTAAGTCTATTATTTTATTATTCTTGGAAAGCTCTTGCTATATTGCATCTTTTCCCTTACTTATACTTGACTATGGTATCTCTATGGTACCGTGTCTATTTATTTGAAGTTTATAACACAACATGTATATCATTCTAAACTTGGCAGAGCAGTATATTCAAATACTATGATATTCTGAGTAATCATCACACTATACATACAGGCAGACTAAAATTCTTAATTAAATAGAATACATGTCAACTTGGCAATTTATGCACTAGAATCATGCAATTGAACTTCTTAATACACTGATAATACTGAACTAAATGCTTAACATTTTGTTTACCCCTTTCTTAGGGTTTCTCCTTACTCATGCACATATAGAACTTCTCATGTATTCAAACATATATCATGTCTACTAACATAAATATTCTCATTCAACATTTCTCACATTTATGCATGGCATCGATAACATACCTATCTAGGGAATGCCATATCTCTCCACTTGCAATAGCATAACAACATATGCATTTCATGACAAGTATTTGAGTTAGAAAATCTGAATCTCATTAACACAACATGTATACATATAAGATAATATTCAGATAAAATCCCACAATATCACATGAATCATTTCAATCAACCATTTACTACTAAATTAGATATGTATACTTGTAAAAGCATACTAGATTGGGTTTACATCCTTGATTACTTGCTATTCACAGGGTATGTATTGTGAAAATTAGAAAGTCTATTTGTCCATATATCAAATCAAGAGATCAAACATGTAGAATTATATGCACTAGGAACATAAGTAAGATCATATAAACATAAATCTGATTTTCAGCTATAATGTTGTTCGAGCACCCGAATAACTTGAAAATTCATATCTTTAGAAGATTTTCAATAAAATTCTTAATTCTGTAGTATTCAAGATACATGGATATCTATATCCATGTCATCATATAAACATATTCAGATCATAGTTGGAACATGAATTGAAGTATTTTATAAACTGAATTCAAGAACAGTTGGGAGAAATCAAGAATATAAATTAAAACCATCTAATTGAGTACAATTGACTAAAATATTCTTTTACCCTCTCACTCCAATCTGTAAAATAGCTTAAAAATGCAGCTCATCCCAGAAAATCTCGATATCATATCAAATCCTTAGCAATTCACCCGATTCTTCTTCCTTTCAACTTGGAAACCCTAAAAATGAGGGATTATGAAGAAAGAGTGAGAAAAGGGGAATTTTTGATATCATTTTGGATCAAATCAGAGGAGGGACGGAATCTTGACATGTGAGAGAAGATTCACCATGAAACTATATCCAAAGAAGCTAAACTTACATGATTTCATCATTCCTCATATTGCAAAACCCTAGGTCAGCATCTCCATCACTTTCTCCTCTCAACCCCTAACTCTCCCCCTCTCTCTCTAGGATTTCATTTCTCTGGATTGAATCATGAATTATGAGAGCTCCTTGTGTGTTAGGTTTACCATATAGAGCAATTGAGCTTCTTGGGTCAATTGCACATTGACCCCTCACTATACTTTCTCTTATTTTAGATGAATTTTCTATCATAAAAATATTACTGTAATTTGTCTACTGATAAGGTCTAAACGCATCCAAAATTTATGAAAATTTTAAACGTTGTTTATGATTGAGTTTCAAATCTCCAATTAAAATTTTAGATCTGTAATGACCCGCCTCCCGGTAACCCCCAATTAAGGGAGACCAAGAGGTCAGAGTTGTTATCCCAATAAACTGGATCAAAGGTTCGACAGTTAATCAATAATAATTATGAAATTCTACCAACTAAACTGAGATCTGGTATAAAATAAAACTTTGCATACCTTTTAAAAACTTTGGAAATCTATTTCTATCCACAGCTTGAAGCTCTTCTATCTAATCCTCCTTACACTTTATTTCTTATTTTCACAATGTGTCACTTTACTGTTTGTGCTTTTCAGGGTTGTACCTAAAACACCAACAAACAAAATGTCGGTCAGCATATAAGAATATGTCGGTATGTGGGGACAACCAAAATTTCACAAATATGGCTAACAATCTAATTATCACAATTAAGGTAATTAACAAGCCAATTTACATTTTCAATGTGTCATTCTCCACCACTTTTGCCCTAACCCTGGAATATTCCCTCTAGGGTTTCTCTTTTGCCATTTGACTTAAGGCCACCTTATCAATCCCGAGCTTGGTGCATGGGTCACCCCTCATGGTGCCCATTAGTCATGCAACATAGACCACCTTCTCATTCCCAAACTTGGTGTCTAGGGTCACCTCTCATGGTGCCCATTGGTCTTACCTCCTAGGCTTGACCTTTTTGCATCATCCATCAGGGTGGCACGTAGGTGCGAGAATACACACTTATTTTACAATTTCTATAATCATAGTGACTTTATAATTTGCAAGTATGAACATCCAAACTGATAGGTTGCATTCAATGCAATTAACCATCCAGAAAAACTTTGGGAAAACTAATGTGATTCACCATAATTAACCACATACCTGTCGGGCTGACTTGAGTGTAGAAACAATTCAACCAAGCAAGAAACCAAGCAAGCACACACAAGTTGATCCTGAAATATGCATCTAATTTTCCTATCATTAATCATGCCATCATGGTCTATTAATCCTAGTTGTTTCCTAGGGTTACTAGTCCTTTTTAGGGTTTTGATTACAATTACGGGTTCACTTCATTTTTATTATTTTAAACCCTAATTTTATAAAATTACTCACAAACCCTAATTATCTCATCTTTCTTTCCCAAAAGATCCTAAGATCATCTTTTGGCAACATGAGACCCTAATTTCAGATCAACCATTCTTTTCTTCCCTTTTTCCTTATTTAGGGTTTCTAAGGATATTAACCACCATATTAGGTTTGAAACCCTAAATCTTATAATTTCATCTTCAAAATAGGTTAAGATTCATCTTTATCATTAAACGAGTTAACAATGCTCAAATTAACTTATTTACAATGTTAAATCTATCCTTTATCATCAATTAGGGTTTCTAACCACAAATTAATACTTTTTCCCATCAAAATTATACACTTTTGCAAGAAGATACTGATTTAGGCTTCCAAATCATTTTTAGCTTATCCCTCGTAGTTTTTTGATCAACTTTCATGTATAAACTTTTCTCATCTGAGTCTTCTAGTAAAAGATATGATTTTTGCAAGGAAAATCCTTTTTTCGATTTTCTAACATATTACAAAATTGTTAAAAATCCTTTAGTCGTTAGATCCGTGGTCCGCTGGACTACGCGGGATCCAACGGCCCACGATCGTGCGCCCTAACTCGCGATCAAAAGAATTAAAAGGTAACTTTGCCCTTACCTCTTTACTGTCCGTACAAGGGCAGAGGTGTAATTACGCGTCGAGGTTGTCTTCAACCTCGCAATCTTTGTCTTCCTCATGAGCAAAGCCCAGCCTGGTCAACTGGACCGTTGACTTTGGGCTCTCATCCTACAAACCTCAAGGTCACAGTGCATCCACCTTCTCGAGACACCGTCGGATTATCCCGCACTCCCAATTCCTCCGGGGGTGCGTCGAAATGTCAGGTCGAGGAAGGTGTTTTTCGGCGAGCTGCTAGGCCAGGGCGGCGGTGCAAATCATCATACAAGGTGAAATTGGTTTGGGGAAAATGATCGCAGGAGTCGACCGAAGCTGTGGGAGTAATCAGTGGTCTCGCATGGAGTTTAGGACCCCATATATATACTCTCCCATGGAGGCAGGTTTAGAACTCAGCTGGGAACTTGGGTGAATCCTCTATACCCCTCGAAACCCTAGAAAACCTAGCATTATCCTGCTCGGAAACTTCTCCCGAATCTACCCTATTCCCATTCCTTTCTTGCTCATGCTCTGGCTTGTGAGGAATTCGAGATCAAAGATCTCATTTCCTCCTGCCACTTTCCTTTCTGCAACTGCAGCTAAATGACGCACGCGCTCCGTTGGATATTAGATCCAATGGCTGCCTTCGCACACCCTCTCTTTTATTTTTCTGGAAAATATATGTGACATTTAATGAAATCCTACTGCTTTAGGGATATTTCCAAAATGCATAACTCCCAAACCATAGTTCCAAATAATCCCAAATTTTGAGGGAGACTTAGTAATGACTTAATCTACTTCTCCGCCAAATTTGGGCTCATTATCTAAAAGAAAACGTGCCTTTTATTTAGGTGCAAGATATTTCTCAATTAGGCTTATTTCTCACATCTTTTCTCTTTCTTATTTTCTTATTTCCCATTATTTTTTATTCCTTGCAATCCAAGAAAGCAAGTGTAGTTCGAAATATCACCCATTATGGCCACACCCTCACTTTTCTCTTTATCCCTTGCATTATCTTACTTATTTCTTTATTAAAAGATTTCTTTTCAAGGATTTCTCCTTATCATTTATTTCTTTCATTAGAAATCATATGTAAACGAATTTTACTCAATTGTGGTCATTAATGCCACTTTCTAGATAATTCCAAGTATTTCTTATAAATACTTTGCTTAATATCCATTATCTTGTATCTTTTTCTAATATTTGGACTTTTTCTTCTTTTCTTCTCTTTTATATCCATAATAGGAACCACAAAATTTCTATCAAAAGGGATATTTGAAAAGAAATCCATCTTTTGAAGCAAAGCATACACCCTTTTGAATTAAGTACATATTCACAAAAATCTTTACAATTCAATTATGAAAACATATGCAAATTTGAGGTTGTAACATTCTTCCCTTCTTATAGGAATTTTGCCCCCAAAATTCCACCAGGCACACAAACAAACAAGATAAGCATTTCTTATGTCCATCATGGCTCCCATGTGGTCTCACCCTTTCCATGGTGCTTCCCAAGAACCTTCATCATCTCATATTCTTTCATTTGAGTTCTCTCTCACCTTGGTATATCGTACCCTCATAGGTAACTTAGGACATTTCAGCCTCTAATAAAGTTGAATAGGTTCAGGGCTCAGCAATGGCTTGGGTACCTCACATAGTGCTCTAGATCAGACTCATGGAACACATTATTCATCATGTTATCCTGAGGGGTAAGGCTAAACACAACCATCTCCACCAATCCATCTCAAATGGACCATCCAGACAGAACTCAGCTCTCTTAGCTATAACTTAGAGAGGTTGGATTTCACATCACATACTCTCCCACATTGAGTTGCATGTCAGTCTGCTTTGCATTATCTTACGACTCATGTCGCCCCTGGGCTCTCTCTCAGCCATTTCACGATCAAAGTGACTTCATCTGCACACACTGTGATTCTTTCTTGACCTTCGTGAGGTCCCTTCACCAACATCATCTTAATGAAGTGGTGACCGACACAACCTCCCTTACAGAGCTTCTTTACATCCCGATACTGGCTATGGTGGTTATCATCACATCTTACAGAAGACAAGAACTGTTTCCATGTATCACCCTGAACAAGCATACATGCTCTTATCAGGCCCTCTAGTATGGATTATACTAACCATTAGTTAGGGGTGATAAACTATACTAACATCGAGTTCTTCATGTATCTACTTCCACCTTATGGAAGTGTACCTTTAGGTTATGCTCTAGAAATTTTGAACTCACATCATGGTGTGGTTGAACCATCACTCTCTCATATGCAGTTCAACCAGATCCGTCCCTTAACAGTATACTTTCTTTCTCAAGTCATCTAGGTAAGGTGATCTACCATAACCCATATTGTATCTTGACATTCCTTGGTCTAGGGGAGACTTACCACAACATCCATAGTGATGAACTCCCATTCCCTCACAGGGACTCTTTATCCTCTATATCAATACACTGGGTTACTGGAGTTCATCCTTCACCTCCTGGCTTGCATGACAACAAGCCACGTGCAACTTCATCTTAAGCATCCAAAGTACTATTGTCACTTACTATCTTCGTAGTACCACGGTGTATGGGGATCATAAATCATGATCTCCTTTATGTCATGATTCCTTAAGATTGATTCCTCGGAAACCCTAAACCACTCTAGTCAGGGTTTCATCACCTTCTTTTCCAGAGAAGTGTGTTTGCGGTTCTACAACCACACTTTTATTGCATCAAGGCCTTGTCTGGATAACCAAACAACTACTAACTTTTTCAACAGATCTCGTTACATATGAGTGTTAGCCCAGACATATCTCCTTCAAACTTAGGGTTAACCTAACAACCTCTTCTAGCCTCTAGCTAACTAGGCAGCTTCTTCTCAACCACTTCACATCCTAATGTGTAAGGAAAAGCTGAAGACATACACCTCCATGTATTTCACTTATCATCTCATCTCAGACTCTAAGTCTATCTTCATCAAGAAAACTCTGAGCTCATCTTCTTGGTTATCAAACTCAACCTTGTATAGCTCATGATAAAAACATCCTCACAAGATGATCACCTTAGTTCTCTTGTTATTTGTAAACCATCCACATATCGTTCATTCCACAAGGGTATGTTATCATCTCTGTCCTCATACCTCATAACAACATTCCAACTCACATCATCTTTATCCTTGGGGTATGGCATGCGTACTGTCCTATCTCTCACTCCCATAACAAGAGGAAATGAGAATTCGGCGGCCGTCCAAACACAAAGTTCTTCATGTTCCAAGAGTAGAGATGGTACATCCCACATTACCAGTACACCTTTAAATATTATTTGAAACGTGCAACTTATGTCTCTACATCACAATCATCTTGGTATCAAAGTTACTTCCATGGAAAACTGGTCTCGAACCTACTTGGGTCACCACACAATCCTTGGTCATCTCCTCTAGGTCTGTAGGGTGTCGGCACTTTTGGGGTCATCCCTCTTCCCTTATGCATCCAGAGAGTGCCATACTCATCTGCCCTTTGGGTCCCATGAGTTCATGAAGGTGATCAATCTCCTAACCCATGGCCCTCAGATAATGATAGTTGTTACCTCCCGACCCTATGGTCATGCACAACTAGGGAATTAGGTAACTCTTACTTCCATCGTCCTTATCCCTACTGACCCTCAGATAGACTTAGGATTCTAATATAGTACATGTCTAACATAGAACCTCACCCAAGTCTCCATCATCTCTCTTTGCATTCCTGGGATGACTTTCATCCTTTCATAGGGGTCATGGCGACTTGCCTACCTTGGTCAGGCCCCATACCGGTTACCTCCATGGTAACACATCCACATGCACATAGAGATGGTTATCTATGGGTCTACATGTTCCTTCATACTATGTACTTTTCACTTAGCTTCTCAAGATCCTACGAGACCTCTTTAGGTTACCTCAAAACCAACAAAAAGTGGTATACATCCTACCAAAGGGTCCCTCTCCCAGGATGGGAGGAAACTACATCTTGATAACAAAGGTCACAAATTCCCTTATGTCTAGGGTTTACATCCACATGAGCATGCTTAACCCTAGAAAGCTACTAAGGTACAAGCAGACTGCCTATTAAACCCTGCTAGGTCATACTTGTTCTCATTCCTCAACATTGGACCAAGAACATACCTTCCCATGTCACCAACTCAAGTACGAGGGGTTCATCAAAGATACCTTCGACTTAATGGGGTTTCCCTTTCCTCTAAACATGAGGAGTACCATGCTTGAATCTATAAAAACTCAAATCTCATCATGAGCATCAGGTACACCACTTCCCCTCTTAGGCCTAGGAATCCTAGGTTCACTTTTTGGGTGTCCAACTACATGCTCAACCTCTTAACCACGAACCAAACATGTACAAGGTATGACATGCACTTCCTGTCATCCTTCTACTCAAGCAACACTTCAGAGTGGAGTCGTCCTCAAGGACAACCAACAAGGGATAAGGCCTCACAACCTATTACTAAACCTCTTCAGGTCTAAGGAACTCTTCTTCCTAGCTCAGAAGGTAAGCACCTATTTTCACATAGGTACTAGCAACCTCATCCTCTTTCTAGGGTTTGGTTCCTCAAAAGGCAACCAAGATATCATCAGCCTCCAGGGATCATGCATGAGGCAACCACAAACATCCACTTAGGTCGCATCATCCTCAACTCCCCACTATTCCTCATATCTCGGAGTCTAAGCTTCCAACCCTCTTTATTGGGTCCTACTCTCTATGAAGGAACAAGCTCACAAGCATACCCCTACGTGGGTGATACCTATGTTCAAACTTATGTTTGCTCAAGATTATCCATAGCATTTTATGCTTATCTCATAAGCTATCCAACATACTCTCCTGACCAGGGTTTCAACCTACTGCCTGCACTACTAACGTACTCTGGATGTATACTATGCCATGCTCATATAAGCTCATGGGGTTTCCATAGGTTCTTCACTAACCTCATCATTGAAGGAGCTATCCTTCACTCTAACATGCACGACCCTTTCCAAGGTTGGGTTTCCAAAGGCACTAGGTCATCCAACCTCACATGGCTCATATCGTCATGGGTATCTAAACTAAAAGCATGTCCACTCACACACATGGTCGACCATGGCATCTGACTCATCATGCCATCTACCTCTCTAACCACCACTTAGGGTTAGGGTTAGCATCATCCTCATAGGATGTGCTAGGTCTCTACTTATAATGGAGGTCTCTACCTCCAAGACTAACTCTCTCTACTCATCCTCTTGACAAGGAGGTCTAGCCTCAGGTCTCTCCTGAAGGCATGACAACATATGTCATACAACCTAAGCATTCCACTATTCTTTAGTTTATGCTTAAACTATTAAGCTTATGTCCATGACATCTTATTTACATGCTTTTTATTAATTTGGTGGAGGATTCCTTAAACCTTATCAACCTTACCCATACCTTAAGATGGTGAGGAAAAGTGAGAAAACCCTAATCCTTAATAGCATTTGAGTTGAGAAGGGATGAACAAGATGAGAGAGTCCTAAAGGTATCTTATTTCGAGTCAAATCTTGAGACATTGGCCAGGCAGTCACACAAATTTGGGAGTCCTCATATTCTGACTAGCAGTGTGGAGGAAAATCTTCCCAGCCCCCAGATGTGATTCTTTTCTAGATACCTCTGTCTTTTGGAAAATCCTCTAATAACTCCCTTGGGTTCTACAGAGTTTGTAAAATTTAATAATTATTAAAGATTAAATGAGGAACCTATTCTCTGATACCAAATGTAACGACCCCGCCTCCCGATAACCCCCAGTTAAGGGAGACCAAGAGGTTAGAGATGTTATCCCAATAAACTGGATCAAAGGTTCGACAGTTAATCAATAATAATTATGAAATTCTACCAACTAAACTAAGATCTGGTATAAAATAAAACTTTGCATACCTTTTAAAAACTTTGGAAATATATTTCTATCCACAGCTTGAATCTCTTCTATCTAATCCTCCTTACACTTTATTTCTTATTTTCACAATGTGTCACTTTACTGTTTGTGCTTTTCAGGGTTGTACCTAAAACTCTGACAAACATAACGTCAGTCAGCATATAAGAATATGCTGGTATGTGGGGACAACCAAAATTTCACAAATATGGCTAACAATCTAATTATCACAATCTAGGTAATTAACAAGCCAATTTACATTTTCAATGTGTCATTCTCCACCGCTTTTTCCCTAACCCTGTAATACCCCCTCTAGGGTTTCTCTTTTGCCATTTGACTTAAGGCCACCTTCTCAATCTCGAGCTTGGTGCCTGGTTCACCCCTCATGGTGCCCAATAGTCATTCAACATAGACCACCTTCTCATTCCCGAGCTTGGTGTCTGGGGTCACCTCTCATGGTGCCTATTGGTCTTCCCTCCTGGGCTTGACCTTTTTGCATCATCCATCAGGGTGGCATGTAGGTGTGAGAATACACACTTATTTTAAAATTGTGATAATCATAGTGACTTTATAATTTGCAAGTATGAACATCCAAACTGATAGGTTGCATTCAATGTGATTAACCATCCAGAAAACCTTCAGGAAAACTAATGTGATTAACCATAATTAACCACATACCTGTCAGGCTGACTTGAGTGTAGAAACAATTCAACCAAAAAAGAAACCAAGCAAGTACACACAAGTTGGTCCTGAAATATGCATCCAATTTTCTTATCATTAATCATGCCATCATGGTCTATTAATCCTAGTTGTTTCCTAGGGTTACTAGTCCTTTTAGGTTTTTGATTACAATTAGGGGTTCACTTCATTTTTATTATTTTAAACCCTAATTTTATAAAATTACTCACAAACCCTAATTATCTCATCTTTCTTTCACAAAAGATCCTAAGATCATCTTTTGGCAACATGAGACCCTAATTTCGGATCAACCATTCTTTTCTTCCCTTTTTCCTTATTTAGGGTTTCTAAGGATATTAACCACCATATTAGGTTTGAAACCCTAAATCTTGCAATTTCATCTTCAAAATAGGTTAAGATTCATCTTTATCATTAAACAAGTTAACAATGCTTGAATTAACTTATTTGCAATGTTAAATATATCCTTTATCATCAATTAGGGTTTCTAACCACAAATTAATACTTTTTCCCATCAAAATTATACACTTTTGCAAAAAGAAACTGATTTAGGCTTCCAAACCATTTTTAGCTTATCCCTCGTATTTTTCTGATCAACTTTCATGTATAAACTTTTGACATCTGAGTCTTCTAGTAAAAGTTATGATTTTTTCAAGGAAAATCCTTTTTTCGATTTTCTAACATATTACGAAATTGTTAAAAATCCTTTAGTCGTTCGATCCGTGGTCCACTGGACCACGGGGGATCCAACGGTCCATGATCGCGCGCCCTAATTTATGATCAAAAGGTAGATTTGTCCTTACCTCTTTACTGTCCATACAAGGGCAGAGGTGTAATTGCGCGTCGAGGTAGTCTTCAACCTCGCGATCTTTATCTTCCACGTGAGCAACGCCCAGCTGGTCTACCGGACAATTGACTTCGGGCTCTCATCCTCCAAACCTCAAGGTGATAGTGTGTCCACCTTCTCCAGACATCGTTGGATTATCCCGCACTCCCAATTCCTCTGGGGGTGCGTCAGAATGTCGGGTCGAGGAAGGTGTTTTCCGGTGAGCTACTAGGCCAGGGCAGCGGTGCAGATCATGGTACGAGGCAAAATTAATTTTGGGGAAAATGATCGCAGGAGCCGGCTGAAGCTTTGGGAGTAATCGGTGTTCTCGCAGGGAGTCTAGGACCCCATATATATACTCTCCCATGGCAGTAGGTTTAGAACTCGGCTGAGAACTTGGGCGAATCCTCTAGAGCCCTTGAAATCCTAGAAAACCTAGCATTATCCTGCTTGGAAACATCTCACGAATCTACCTATTCCCTTTCCTTTCTCGCTCATGTTGTGCTTGCGAGGAATTTGAGATCAAAGATCTTGTTTCCTCCTTCCACTTTCCTTTCTACAACTGTAGCTAAATGACGCACACACTCCGTTGGATATTAGATCTGATGGTTGCCTTCGCACGCCCTCTCTTTTATTTTTCTAGAAAATATATGTGACATTTAATGAAATCCTACTACTTTAGGGAAATTTCCAAAATTCATAACTCCCAAACCATAATTCCAAATAATCCCAAATTTTTAGGGAGACTTAGTAATGACTTAATCTACTTCTCTGCCAAAATTTGTCTCATTATCTACAAGAAAACGTGCCTTTTATTTAGGTGTAAGATATTTCTCAATTAGCCTTATTTTTTACATCTTTTCTCTTTCTTATTTTCTTATTTCCCATTATTTTTTATTCCTTGCAATCCAAGAAAGAAAGTGGAGTTCGAAATATCACCCATTATGGCCAAACCCTCACTTTTCTCTTTATCTCTTGCATTATCTTACTTATTTATTTATTAAAAGATTTCTTTTCAAGGATCGCTCCTTATCTTTTATTTCTTTCATTATAAATCATATGTAAACGAATTTTACTCAATTGTGGTCATTAATGCCACTTTCTAGATATTTCCAAGTATTTCTTATAAATACTTTGCTTAATATCCATTATCTGGTATCTTTTTCTAATATTTGGACTTTTTCTTCTTTTCTTCTCTTTTATATCCATAATAGGAACCAAAAAATTCCTATCAAAAGGGAGACTTGCAAAGAAATCCATCTTTTGAAGCAAAGCATACCCTTTTGAATTAAGTCCATATTCACACAAAAATTTACAATTCAATTATGAAAACATATGCAAAATTGAAGTTGTAACAAGATCATTTGGAGTTACCAATAAATAATTAAAAATCAAACACCACTTCTGAAAAACACTCTGTTAGCATTTTGGTCGAAGTATAGTTCGACCGAGAACCACATTCAAGGAACACTCAAATATTCTGAAATTTTTCTCCAATATGCATGATTGGGTTATCCATATCATATCTAAAATTCAATTAAACAAAAATTTTTAGAAAATATGAAAAATCATTTACCACACTGCTATCCTGATCAAATTCCATATTCATGTACTATCAAAACCCTATTTTTTGCCGATTAGGGTTTACATTTCTCAAACCCTAATTCTTCAAACTAAAATCATAGTTAGAGTTTCTTCTTAGGTTTGAAACATCACAATTGATCTACTATCATTAATCAAGTCTAAACAATGTTCAATCTAATCAAGCATGTAATCATTCAGGTAAACCCTAGTTTACCAATTAAGCACAAATGTGGTCATTACAATTCTCACCCCCTTAAAAAGTTTCTTCCCCGAAACATAAATATGCAAACAAAGTATATTCAAAGTTTATTTTAAGCTTTTGAAATCTTTACATGTCATTACATTCTTGTATTTTATACTTGAATGTAGTTTTCAACGTTAAGTCCTTTAGTTCTTTTCTAATCACAACAAGTTAAAACAGTTCTCAATGATAACAAACAAATTCTCTATGCCACAATCAATCATAGAGTAGATAGCGAAGCAACCATTTCAATATATTCATACTCTTGAGGTGTTACCTCAACATTGATAATCTGATCCAACTATCTCAATTCATACGGCTCAATATGTGCTATTGTTATGTATTCCCTCTGAGTCCCAAAAGAGAGTTCCCCATGTTCTTCTGATACTCAAATAGCAAAACAGTCTTGAGTTGGAAGACTAGATTCAACAGCAATTGTACAATACTACTCACAGCATCCCCATTGCATCATGGATGCATAAGGTGAAGCATTACCATCACATTCCATATTATTCTCAAGTATGAACCCACACATAATTCAAGGTGTAACCATCAGGTTATAGCATACTAGGGTTTCAACAATAGTAACAAAGTACTCCATGATTGTATTAGTCATTCAAGGACTATTCATACCCAATTCCCATCACTTAGTTACATTAAAGTTAGGTATAACAAGCTATACCTCATTAGGGTTACATATCAATACAATATGGTTATTATCCCTTCTATTCATATGAGTGAATAGGTAAGACTACCTTATTTTGAGTAACCCTTCATTTTTCCATCATTATTCAACCCATATCACCATACCACAATTGTACAATACTCAGACGGATTACTGGTATGAATGACTACAACTATCAGACACCTTTAATTAACATATTGCTTGCACATGTACACTGAAATCATACGTAGAACCAATTTACATCCCTTAATATACCTTCAACAAATTATACTTCTAAAAACAAATTCACATATTACTAAAAGCCATTGTTTTCTCTTATCTCTCTCCTCATTCACTACTACTTACTTTTTGCTACTTATCCTTCTCATTTTAATCATGAAGATTAAACATTCCTAAAATTAAACATACAAGGTACAAATAGATTATTCATCATTCTTGCTATCACTGCAAGAATTTATCTCATATCGCACTTCACTCATATTGTATTTCTTCTTTTGTTCAAAACACACTTGTTATATTTCAAATTTATATCTTACTCTATTCTATGAATCATTTCCATATTGTTTATCTACCTTTCAGATTAGCTATCTTTAAACCCTGGGTTAATCAGTGTTAGTTTACTTCTCATAGTGCAAATCTCATGATCTTGTTTTATAGAGATGCTAGTATTCAAAGTAAAATCACTAGTGACATCCCTTGAACTACTACAACTCTAAACATTCTAGGGTTTGGTCCTTATCAAAATCATGACAATATTGTGATGTGACTTTTCTCCCTTAATTTGAAATTCAAACTTTGGATCTCAAAAGTTTTATAAACGTTTTCTTTATCTTATCGATTGAATTCCCTTTCTCTTACTTGGCCATTCAGATAGATTACATTCTCAATTATCCTACTAGGGTTTCATCATCATATTGTGTGTCATTATTACATTAACTAGATGTCTCTACCACGGTGGTTATGCATCATATATGATTCATTTTCTTATCACTTCATTCCCACATTGCTCTCATTAAGGAAGATATGAAAGAGAAGATGATGTTGACACTTAGAATTGTTATCTTCAAACATTCAATAATACATTTCTCATATGTAGGTTTAATTAATTATCAACAAGGATACTTGACTAATTAGCACTTCCTTGAATCTCGCAACCTCTTTCTTTTATATATTACTCCATTATGTTTCAAACACTTCTTTATTTTCCATAATCCCCTTACCATATACTACTATTTCACGTGTCATCTTTAACTTCTAGTTTTCTCTTATGATCATGTTGCTTCTTTTATGTGTATGATCATGTATACCATGTTGCATATATTTCCTTTCATCCTTCTACTAATGTGAAGTTGAAATTCTAAATCAATAATCTCTCTACTAGTATCACCTCATGTTTAATACATTACATATCCTTCATTTTAAATCAAACGGCTCATGCATGGGTGGAACATAATTTCTCTTTCAATCAAGTTATTTTTTCTTCCTGAATATAATCTACCTTTGTATGACATTCATTTATTTAGCTACACTTTTGTTCTTCTTTTAGAAACTAGTTTGTTGTTCTATAGAGACTTAGAATCCAAAGGCAGTAAGGATGAATGTATTAAACTTATTAATAAAGGTATACATTCCATGCTCTCAATTATATCATAACCCTCATTCCTTAATCAAGCTCATTATTTCCAACATTTCTCTTTGTTTCAACTAAGTTTATTATCCTAGTCTTATGATTTACATGTTCATCTAATTCTCTTCACTTTAACTCTTCTGAAGACTCTTCACTTCTATGTACTTATTGTATACTTAACTATTTTCTTCTATTTTCCCTTTGCTTTGGAGTACATAAAAACATTGTACTCGGTCATATAATCCATTCCTCATGATTGATTCTTACTATCTTGGCCCCTTACATACTTTTCTCATATCTTTTTCATATCTCATATTTAGAGTTCATATAATACTAATAATTAAATTTACTCTGAACCTTATTTCGTGTTCCTTTATTCCCAATTAAGGGCTTCTCATATGAGGCCCCAAAGTTGGATCTTAGATATCAGTTCCAACTGATTCTTTGTTATCCCAGTATTTCCCTTATACTTCAAAATCTTGGAGTATATACATTCATACTAGAATTTGGATCTAATCTATCCAGAATTTACTCATGTTATGTTACTAATAGGAGTCATTAGATCCCAGTAATGCATCCTGCCAGTCGGACCAGGCCAAACCTGCAGTCCTGAAGCCAAGAGCTACTGAGGATTACTCAACTCCTATTCATATCAAATGTGTGGAAGAAAACTTATCCACTTAGGAAAGCTCATTCAAAGATCATTTCTAGTCTACTTGATACAAAGAATGTAATCAATAAATGCTACAACTGCATAGTGTACAACAAATCTTAAAGACCCATATATATTTCAAAATACTAAATATCTAAATTCAAACATATAAGAGATTTTCTATTAATCTCCAATAAAACAACAATATGAAATGAAAGTTCTATCTCATTTTATATTTATGCTCTTAATTCATGTTACTTATCTTGTTTATAACCCTAATATTTCTAGGGTTCCTCTCTAGACCATCCTTCCACTGTATATCTGGCCAGGGTATACATGAAAGAATAGATAGAGTAGCTTGATACTGGTTGATCCAAGTACTCAGATATCGGGCCAGGATATCCAAATACTCAAATCCCCAGAACTAACATCATAACATCTCCTATCTACCACACTTATGACTCAAACTTACTAACTTAACAATCCCTGACAATGCAGCTTGATACCAAGTTGTTACACCCCGATCTCACAATTACCAATAATCATGAGATTAGGGTATAAATTGAGGATTTAACGTAATATAAATATCACCCTTAACTTTTTCTTCTTTTTCAAACTCTCTATTTTCTCGCATTGAACCACATAAGCTAACTTTACAAGGGAATCTAAACATTGATTTCTCTAATCTAATTTCAATAGTAAAAATGCATATATGAACATTCATTATGTTTCTCATACTTTTAAGCACATAATACTTGTTGATTCACATATATTGCTAAAAAAGGAATAATGCTATACTTCATCATTTACAACTCTCTCTTATTTCTTTACAAGGACCTAGAGTGAAAAGGACCGACTGAACTTAACTATACTCAAACTTAACTCTTGTGGTATATCTACTCTGATGCATTGACCTTCTTCAAGTCCATGTGATTTCCCTACAAATTGTGAGTAGAGGGGTGAGCCTACTCACTCAATGAATGAGTACTTCAAAGAAACAGTCTAAAGCACTGATATAATTACATATATACTTTTGAGCAATTGATAACAATTATAATAGTAGTAATCTTTAAAGAGTATAATCATTGACAATCATAAATATGGCATGATACTCTAGATATCTACAAGAGTAAATCAATATATGACCATGTTTGATTAATTTCAAAGAGAATTAATAATTTAGAAACATACAAAGAATAATTGCTAGGAAATTGTACTTGAATCTTTCTTAGCCTTTCTTACTTATAAGAAACTCTTTAAACCTATATGAACATATTTTAGCTTATGACCTGATCATATGCATCGTACTCTACATATGAAGACTTGTAGCGAACTACGATCTCATCGTACAAGACTTAGCTGACACACCCGGGAATGCTAAACCTGACTACGTCGTTGGTCTGCAATAGGAAAATGGCTCTCTGGCCTCGACACACCTATTATGCCATAAAAATTGGACTCCTCCTCTAACCTGAGCACACAGGCAGAGAGTCAATCCACCTATTGTCTTTACTGTACTCTAGTGCCACCAGGATCTTTGGTAGATGTTGGACACTACATTCTGTACTTTTAAGGAGACTTCTACTAGGGCTTCGTCCCCTGTACCACCTGTTAGTACATTCTGACCCCCGTATACTGGACATTTCCAGGGTTAGGTCGTTTCAACCCTACAGCGCAGACCTCTCATAGGGAATCTACAGTGTTCAGGGCTCTTAAGTCTATTATTTTATTATTCTTGGAAAGCTCTTACTATAATGTATATTTTCCCTTACTTATACTTGACTTTGTATCTCTATGGTACTGTGTCTGTTTATTTGAAGTTTATAACACAACATGTATATCATTCTAAACTCGGCAGAGCAGTATATTCAAATACTATGATATTCTGAGTAATCATCATACTATACATATAGGTAGACTAAAATTCTTAATTAAACAGAATACATGTCCACTTGGAAATTTATGCACTAGAATCATGCAATTGAACTTCTTAATACACTGATAATATTGAACTGAATGCTTAACATATTTTTTACCTCTTTCTTAGGGTTTCTCCTTACTCATGCACATATAGCACTTCTCATGTATTAAAACATATATCATGTCTACTAATATAAATATTTTCATTCAACATTTCTCACATTTATGCATGGCATCGATAACATACCTATCTAGGGCATGTCATATCTTTCCACTTGCAATAGCATAAAAACATATGCATTTCATGACAAGTATTTGAGTTATAAAATCTGAATCTCATAAACAAAGCATGTATGCATATAAGATAATATTTAGATAAAATCCCACAATATCACATGAATCATTTCGATCAGCCATTTGCTACTAAATTAGATATATATACTTGTAAAAGCATACTAGATTGGGTTTCCATCCTTGATTAATTTCTATTCATAGGGTATGAATTGTGAAAATCAGAAACTCTATTTGTCCATATATCAAATCAAGAGATCAAACATGTAGAATTATATGCACTAGGAACATAAGTAAGATCTATTCAGATCTTCAGAAGATTTTCAATAAACTTCTTAATTCTATAGTATTCAAGATACATGGATATCTATATCCATGTCATCATATAAACATATTCCGATCATAGCTGGAACATGAATTGAAGTATTCTATAAATCGAATTCAAGAATAGTTCTTTTCATTTATTGTCATATTGGGAGAAATCGAGAATATAAATTAAAACCATCAAATTGAGTAAAATTGAGTGAAATATTATTTTACCCACTCACCCTAAGCTATAAAATATCTTAAAAATGTAGATCGTCCCTAAAAATCTCGATCTCATATCAAATCCCTAGCAATTCACCTGATTCTTCTTCCTTTCAACTCGGAAACCCTTAAAATGAGGGATTATGAAGAAAGAGTGACAAAAGAGGAAGTTTTCATACCATTTTGGATCAAATCAGAGGAGGGACGGAATCTTGACATGTGAGAGAAGATTCACCATGAAACTATATCTAAAGAAGCTAAACTTACATGATTTCATCATTCCTCATACCGTAAAACCCTAGGTCAGCATCTCCATCACTTTCTCCTCTCAAACCCTAACTCTCCCTCTCTCTCTAGGATTTCGTTTCTCTAGATTGAATCACAAATTTTGAGAGATCCTTGTTTGTTAGGTTGACCATTTAGAGCATCTGAGCTACTTGGGTCAATTGCACATTGACTCCTCACTATACTTTCTCTTATTTCAGCTGAATTTTCTATCATAAATATATTACTGTAATTCATCTATTGATAAGATCTAAACTCATCCAAGAATTATGAAACTTTTACATGTTGTTTATGATTGAGTTTTAGATCTCCATTAAAAATTATAGATAATTTGGATTTACCAATAAATAAATAAAAATAAAACACTACACTGCTAAAAAGCACTCTGTCAGCATATTTTGGTCGAAGTATAGTTTGACCTAGAACCACATTCAAAGAACACTCAAATATTCTGAAATTTTTCTCCAATATGCATGATTGAGTTATACATATCATATCCAAAATTTAATTAAATAAAAAAAATTTAGAAAATATGAAAAATCATTTACCACACTGCTATCCTAATCAAATTCCATATTCATGTACTATCAAAACCCTAATTTTTGCCGATAGGGTTTACATTTCTCAAACCATAATTCTTCTAACTAAAATCATAGTTAGAGTTTATTCTTAGGTTTGAAACATCACAATTGATCTACTATCAATAATCAAGTCTAAACGATGTTCAATCTAATCAAGCATGTAATAATTCAGGTAAACCCTAGTTTACCAATTAAGCACAAATGTGGTCATTACAATTCTCACCCCCTTACAAAGTTTTGGTTCCCAAAACATAAATTCGCAAACAAATTATATTCAAAGTTTATTTTAAGCTTCTGAAATCTTACATGTCATTACATTCTTGTATTTTTATACTTGAATGTAGTTTTCAACGTTAAGAACTTTATTTCTTTTCTAATCACAATATGTTAAAACAATTCTCAATGATAACAAAGAAATTCTCTATGCCACAATCAATCATAGAGTAGATAGAGAAGCAACCATTTCAATATTTTCATACTATTGAGGTGTTACCTCAACATTGATAATATGATCCAACTATCTCAATTCATTCGGCTCAATATGTACTATTGTTATATATTACCTCTAAGTCACAAAAGAGAGTTCACCATGTTCTTTTGAATTTTACTATTGTGCTACTCAAATAGCAAAATAGTCTTTAAGTTGGAAGACTAGATTCAACAAAAATTGTACAATACTACTCACGGCATCCCCATTGCATCATGGATGCATAAGGTGAAGCATTACCATCACATTCCATATTATTCTCAAGTATGAACCCACACATAATTCAAGGTGTAACCATCGGGTTATAGCATACTAGGGTTTCAACAACAGTAACAAAGTATTCCATGATTGTATTAGTCATTCAAGGACTATTCATACCAAATTACCATCACTCACTTATATTAAAGCTAGGTATCACAAGCTATACCTCATTAGGGTTACATATCAATACAATATGGTTATCATCCCTTCTATTCATATGAGTGAATAGGTAAGACTACATTATTCAGGGTAACCCTTTATTTGTTCCATAATTATTCAACCCATATCACCATGCCACAATTGTACAATACTAAGACGGATTACTGGTATGAATGACAACAACTATCAGACACCTTTAATTAACATATTGCTTGCACATGTACACTGAAATCATATGTAGAACCAATTTACATCCCTTAATATACCTTCAACAAATTATACTTTTAAAAACAAATTCACATATTACTAAAAGCCATTGTTTTATCTTATCTTTCTCCTCATTCACTACTACTTACTTTTTGCTACTTATCCTTCTCATTTTAATCATGTAGATTAAACATTCCTAAAATTGAAACATACAAGGTATAAATAGATTATTCATCATTCTTGCTATCACTGCAAGAATTTATCTCATATCACTTTTCACTCATATTGTATTTCTCCTTTTGTTCAAAACACACTTGTTACATTTCAAATTTATATCTTACTCTTTGATCTGAATCATTTCCATATTGTTTATCTACCTTTAAGATTAGCTATCTTTAAACCTTGGGTTACTATAAGTGCTAGTTTACTTCTCATAGTGCAAATCTTATGATCTTGTTTTATAGAGATGCTAGTATTCAAGGTCAAATCACTACTGACATCCCTTGAACTACTACAACTCTAAACATTCTAGGGTCTGGTCCTTATCAAGAGCATGACATTATTGTGATGTGACTTTGCTACCTTAATTTGAAATTCAAACTTTGGATCTCACAAGCTTTAAATTATCTAGTAAACTATGAGGGGGAACGAGGGGGCTGGCGGCGCCGAACAAGGCAACTTCAGGAAAACCCTAGAGGATGATGGAGGCGAAACAAGCAGCAAGACCAAGGCCTCTGGTCCCGTTAGAACGACAGCCCGAACTGCGGTTAGCGACAGCCTACGCAAAGTAGGGATTAATCTAACCTACAAGGATATGCGAGGTAGCACGGCCAGCGACACAATGAACCAGGAATCCCACATGGAGACGGACTACACTCCGTGCAATGAACGCAATCCTACTATGGAAGGTGGACAACGGCCCCGGGCGGAGGAAGACTCGGTACAGAGAACAAAATCCTTCAAGGAAGCCATCACAGGCAGGGGGGGCGGAGATGCAGTAGATCCTTATTTCATCGACGACGAACCGGAGGAGATTATCAACCCGGAGGATATTGAGTTGGTATATGAAAAAGGTTTCCCTGAGATCTACGTTGCTCCGGAGGCGGAAGAAATTATGAGCAGACCCTTCAAGTACGCCGTCATCGTTAAATTGATTGACAGGCACATAGGGTTCATTACGATGGGAGAACGGCTCAAACTTCTATGGAAACCAAAAGGCCGTTTCGAACTATATGAACTTGCCGAACAATACTACGTAGTCCAATTCTATAGCAAGGCGGATCAAGAAGCTGCTCTTACGAGAGGGCCGTGGGCGATTTTTGGAAGTTGCCTGATGGTGTGGCCTTGGGATGGGTACTTTGAACCCACCAAGGGACTGCCGGCGCACATAGTTACCTGGATCAGAGTCATAGGACTCCCCATCCATTACTACAACAACGAGATGTTCTACACGATCGGGCAAGCTGTAGGCCGTCTGGTTAGGGCAGACGATCATTCCATAAAACGAACTAGAAGTCGCTTTGCTCGGCTCGCAGTAGAGATATCCACATCCAAACCAATTCAACCTGCCATTCTTATCAATGGACGGGAGTATAAGGTGGAGTATGAGTCATTGCCTAATATGTGCCTAAGGTGTGGGAAGCTAGGCCATGTTACAGAGGAGTGTAATGGACCAGAAAAAACACCAACCATCATTACAACTGAAAACAAAGAAGATGAAGCAGGTGTCCGCTGGATGGAAGACGAGGAGAAGTGGCAAGTTTATTATGGGAAAAATGTTTTAACCCGCCGTCCACAACGCAGCAAAGACTCTGCTAAGAAATCTGCAGGCAAAAGCACGACGGCGAACAATAAATATCAAGTTCTCGACGAGGACCAAGAGGAGGAAGCCAATGCTACTGAAGGTAACACCAACAGCCCAAAGGCAGCAACTGCAGAAAATCTAGGTCCCAAAGTTTGGCGGAAGAAGCAACGTCGGAATGACGACGCTGATGTATCGACCAAGAAGCAGCAGTCGCATGTGACGGACACCACTGAACCAGAATCACGGAGTGCAAATGCAACCACAGAAGCTTCCCACACCGCGGTTGTGCCGGTAGGTGATGAGGTGATTAGAGGCAGAAACGCAGAAGGACCTGCTGACAGTGACAAGAACCTAGCCATGGAGGTCGAAGGAGAACCGGCGGTGGCTGTAGAAGAACATGATGGTGGTGTAACACCTGGAGATACAGGCAAAAAGCAATCCTTTTCGGGTAGGAAAGCAAAGGAAAAGGATGTTGGCTCAGGCCAAACGAGCCCAGCGACAACCCATCAGTATAGCATACGAAGCAAGACAAAGCGAGTTGTCGAGGGTAGTGAGGGGAGCACAGCCCTTCAGGGCAGATAAATCACCCACCTGTTTCTGAATGTTAAATACGATTTCTTGGAATATAAGAGGTGCCAGCAAGAAGAAATCTAGGCACTACTTTAAACATCTCGTCCTAAAACATCAGATCAAAATAGCTTGCATTCTAGAACCTCGCATCTCTGGTGATAATGCTCTGCGAGTGATCAAGGATCTTGGTTTTTCTAGCTCTCACAGAGTATAAGCTTTAGGCTTCTCGGGTGGGATCTGGGTGTTATGGAATGAAACCGATTGCAACATCCAAATTATCCAAAGCAACAAGTTCTACATCCACTGCCGGGTAAATGACAACTGCTTCATCACTTTTATCTATGCGTCACCGAATGCTAACAGAAGGCCGATTCTGTGGGAGCACTTAATCACTATCAGTAAATCTATTAATCTCCCGTGGGTCACTCTAGGGGACTTCAACTGCATGTTGAGCCCGTCGGAGAAAATGGGGAGCAGCAGGTTTAACCTTTCTGAGGCCAACAGATTTAACAACGCCATGATTCAAGCTGGTTTGGCGGATATAGGCAGTACAGGCTACGTGTTCACATACAAGAAGGGGCTTCTACATGAGCGTTTAGATAGAGCCTTTGCAAATGACAAATGGTTTCAGCAGTACCCTATGTTTATCTGCGAAAACCTTCCAAGAATTGGATCCGATCATAACCCAATTGGAATTCTCAAGTCACCTATCCCCAAAACAGACAAGAGATTCAAAACGAAAGCTTCCTGGCAGCACCAACCAGAGTTCCAAAACATGTTGAGGAGAGTTTGGGATGGTTCGTCTCCCTTTCATTCTGCACTGGGCAGAGCTGTGGGAGCTATTACCGAATGGGATAAGCTCACTCGACATAATCACTGGAAAACTAAGAACAGGCTCTTGTATCGCATCACCAGTCTCCAAAAGCAACTGGAATCATCCTTTGATGAGGATAAAGACCATGAATGTCAACAGCTAGAGCTGGACCTCGAATTCCTTTTCGTTAAGGAAGAGGAAGACTGGCGCCAACGAAGCCATATCACCTGGTTAACAGAAGGAGATAACAACTCTAAGTTTTATCATGCCTACGTTAACAGTAGGCGAAGATCTAATATTATCCGCAGCCTAAAGGATGACAGCGGCAAATGGATTACACAGCCCGATGATTTAAAGCAGCTTGTAGCCAGTCATTTCAGAAACCTATTCACAGCAGTCTTAACGCCTACTGTTTCCACCATGGATAAAATTCCTGGCGATTTTAAACCTCTGAAGGAACAACAACTTCACACTCTGGGGGCCTCTGTCACTGAGTATGAGGTATGGAGAATTGTTAAAGATGCTAACCCGTTTAAAGCTGCAGGTCCTGATGGCACTGATATGTATTTTATTAAATCAAACTGGAAAATTATCAGAAACTCCATTCTTCTCACTATCCGAGGTATCCTCAATGCATCTCCAATACCTGAAGCTCTTGGGGACTCGAGTATTGTTCTCATTCTGAAGATAAAAAGCCCAACTAGCTGCAACCAGTTGCGTCCCATTTCGCTTAACAACGTTTGCCTTAAGCTGGCTTCCAAAGTCATTGTTGAACGAGTCAAGAGGCACATCTCCTCCTGGATCTCAGCAGAACAAACTAGCTTCATCCCTGGTAGATGCATATCTGATAACATTATTCTTGTCCAAGAGATGATCCATAACTTCAGGAAGCGTTCCAGTGCACCTTATATGGCCATTAAAATTGATCTATCAAAAGCATATGATCGTATGTCCTGGGCTTTCATCGAAAACACTTTGAGCAAAATGTCATGGCCTGATAATATCAAGAGGTATATTTTGAACTCCATCTCAGCTGGGCAAACAAGTATTATCTTCAATGGGGAGGCTCTTCCTCCTTTCAAGACCTCTAGGGGGCTACGCCAGGGTGACCCCTTATCCCCGTATCTTTTTGTTCTTTGCATGGAGCGGCTTACTCAACTTATCCACCAGAGTGTTGCTGAGAAACAATGGCGACCTGTAAAGTTCTCCCAAAAAGGACCTGCAATCTCTCATATTTGTTTTGCTGATGACATTGTGCTCTTTGCACGAGCAACAGTGGAGCAGTTGGTGATCATCAAAGAATGTTTCAAGCTGTTTGAGGATGCTTCTGGGCAACAAATATCGAATGATAAATCAAGAATCTTCTTCGCTGCTTCTGTGGACCGAGATACAAGGAAAAATATATGCCAGTTGAGTGGTATCCAGGAAACGGGTGACCTTGGTAAATATCTTGGTGTTCCCCTTTTGCATAAAAGAGTGAACAAAGACACATATTCCTACTTGGTAAATAACATGGAGACAAGAATAAATGGCTGGGCTGCTAAATCTTTATCCCTTGCAGGCCGTATCTGCCTTGCAAAGTCAGTTCTCAGTGCGACTCCCACCTATGTTATGCAGACAGCAAAGATACCTATGTCAGTCTGTACAAAACTGGATAGGACAGTACGCAAATTTATTTGGGGAGGAGGACAAAATCCAAATCCTATTTCTCTTATACCGTGGAAGGTAATCAGTACCCACATCGACAATGGAGGACTAGGCATTAAGTCCATGTCAAACTGGAACAAAGCTTTGTTATGGAAAAACTCTTGGAAATACATGAGTTCTCATAATTCCCTTTGGAAGACAGGTTTTAAGCACAAATACAAAAATCTGAACAAGAACGGGAAGGGTCGAACTACTCCTATCTGGAAGTCACTGGCCGCTGGTCTGGATTTTGTAAAGGATAACTGTTCGAAGGTAGTCAACAATGGGATTACCACTGCATTCTGGAGAGACAACTGGGTCCCTAACTATGGCAGTCTCTCAACCATCAGCACGACACATGTGCCCGAGGATCTACAGGATCTGCAAGTCGCGAGTGTAAGAAATCTCCAAGGAGGATGGGACATTGACTTCCTCACCAGCTATCTTCCTACTAATTGCGTTCAACAAATACAAAAGCTTCATCCCCCAGACGCAGCCAGAGGGGGTGACTTGTGGAAATGGAATCATGATGAAACTGGTTGTTATACAACAAGCTCAGCGTATGATATCATACATGGCAGTCGAGCGCTCCCTATCAATAAGATTTGGCATACCATATGGCACATGCATGTTCCTAGCAAGATCAAAACTTTTATCTGGCTAGTTGGCCATGAAGCCATTATGACCAACGCCCGCCGCAAGCAAAGACATTTTACAGATTGCTCCATCTGCCCACGTTGTGGGGCAGGAAATGAGGACACTTTACATGCACTATGGACTTGTCCTTCAGCTACTGAAGTTTGGATGCAGATGAATATACAAACAACCATTAACCAGCACCAGCAGTCTGTCCAAGAATGGCTATCCAAGCAGTTGGCGGGCAACGAGGAAGAAAAGACGAGGTTTGCTGTCGCATGTTGGACAATATGGAGGGCCAGGAATACGTTAGTCTTTGAACAGTCCACCATAGATACAAATAGGCAACTTAGCCAAATTGGGAGCACATGTAAAGCTGTGAATATTGGGAAAAAGAAGAGGGCACCTCTTACACCCAACTGGGATGACGAAACCACCTACCAGCAGCCTATCAACTCACCAATCAAAACCACGGTAGTGGATGCAGCAGTTAAGGGTAACAAAGCAGCTGTGGCAGCTGTTACGGTTGACAAAGAAGGCCAATGGATCAGGGGAGAAGGAAATATTGTCTTTACATCCTCAGTTACGGAAGCTGAGATTAGAGCGATCCATCTAGCACTGCAGGCACATGCCGAGAACATTAACGAGCCTCTTATGATTGTTACAGACAGTAGCAAAGCTACTAAAGCCATAAAGGGAAACTCAGCAGATTATCCAGCTTATCATCCATGGCTACAGGAGATCAATAATATCATTCAAGACCGAGAGGATGTAACGATTGTGAACCTACCCAGGCAGCACACTATGATTGCCGATGCTCTGGAGAAGCATCATCTTAAAAACTACAAGGAGGGTTACATCTATATGAACCCTCCTTTCGACCCTGTGGGTCAACCCCTTTCTTTTTCCTTGTGTAATGGCAGGAGTCCTACCATGTTTTCCTTGTCTAGAAATGTTTCCTGTAACTCTGTTTTGATCCCTGCAAGAGGAAGGCGGGTTGAATAAAATAGCTTCCTGGCTTCACCAAAAAAAAAAATTCTTTATCTTATCGATTGAATTTCATTTCTCTTACTTGGCCATTCAAATAGATTACATTCTCAATTATCCTACTAGGGTTTCATCATCTTATTGTGTGTCATTATTACATTATCTAGATGTCTCTACCATGGTGGTTATGCATCATATATAATTCATTTTCTTATCACTTCATTCCCACATTGCTCTCATAAAGGAAGATATGAAAGAGAAGATGATTTTGACACTTAGAATTCTTATCTTCAAACATTCAATAATACATTTCTCATATGTAGGTTTAATTAATTATCAACAAGGATACTTGACTAATTAGCACTTTCTTGAATCTCGCAACCTCTTTCTTTTATAATCTATATTACTCCATTATGTTTCAAACCCTTCTTTACTTTCCATAATCCCCTTACCATATACTACTATTCCACATGTCATCTTTAACTTCTAGTTTTCTCTTATGATCATGTTGCTTCTTTTATGTGTATGATCATGCATACCATGTTGCATATATTTCCTTTCATCCTTCTACTAATGTGAAGTTGAAATTCTAAATCAATAATATCTCTACTAGTATCACCTCATGTTTAATACATTACATATCCTTCATTTTAAATCAAACGGCTCATGCATGGGTGGAACATAGTTTCTCTTTCAATCAAGTTTTTTTTCTTCCTGAATATAATCTACCTTTGTGTGACTTATTCATTTATTTAGCTACACTTTTGTTCTTCTTTTAGAAACTAGTTTGTTGTTCTATATAGACTTAGAATCCAAAGGCAGTAAGGATGAATGTATTAAACTTATTAATAAAGGTATACATTCCATGCTCTCAATTATATCATAACCCTCATTCCTTAATCAAGATCATTATTTCCAACATTTGTCTTTGTTTTAACTAAGTTTCTTATCCTAGTCTTATGATTTACGTGGTCATCTAATTCTCTTCACTTTAACTCTTCTGAAGACTCTTCACTTCTATGTACTTATTGCATACTTAACTCTTTTCTTCTATTTCCCTTTGCTTTGGAGTACATAAAAACATTGTACTCAGTTATATAATCCATTCCTCATGATTGATTCTTACTATCTTGGCCCCTTACATACTTTTCTCATATCTTTTTCATATCTCATATTTAGAGTTCATATAATACTAATAATTAAATTTATTCTGAACCTTATGTCGTGTTCCTTTATTTCCAATTAAGGGTTTCACATATGAGGCCCCAAAGTTGGATCTCAGATATCAGTTCCAATTGATTCTTACTTATCCCAGTCTTTCCCTTATACTTCAAAATCTTAGAGTATATACATTCATACTAGAATTTGGATCTAATCTATCCAGAATTTACTCTTGTTATGTTACTAATAGGAGTCATTAGATCCCAGTAATGCATCCTGCCAGCCGGACCAGGCCGAACCTGCAGTCCTAAAGCCAAGAGCTACTATGGATTACTCAACTCCCATTCATCTCAAATGTGTGGAAGAAAACTTATCCACTTAGGAAAGCTCATTCAAGGATCATTTCTAGTCTACTTGATACAAAGAATGTAATCAATAAATGCTACAACTGCATAGTGTACAACAAATCTTAAAGACCCATATATATTTCAAAATACTGAATATCTGAATTCAAACATATAAGAGCTTTTCCATTCATCTCCAATAAAACAACAATATGAAATGAAAGTTCTATATTGTTTTATAATTATGCTCTTAATTCATGTTACTTATCTTTTTTTAACCCTAATATTTCTAGGGTTCCTCTCTAGACAATGCTTCCACTGTATACCTGGCCAAAGTACACATGAAAGAATAGATGGAGTAGCTTGATACTGGTTGATCCAAGTACTCAGATACCGGGCCAGGATATCCAAATATTCAAATCCCCATAGCTAACATCATAACATCTCCTATCTTCCACACTTATGACTCTAACTTACTAACATAATGGTCCCTGACAACTCAGCCTAAGATCTGATACCAAGTTGTTACACCCCGATCTCACAATTACCATTAATCATGAGATTAGGGCATAAATTGAGGATTTAACGTAATACAAAGATCACCCTTGACTTTTTCTTCTTTTTTAAACTCTTTGTTTTCTCGCATTGAAACACATAAACTAACTTTATAAGGGAATCGAAACATTGATTTCTCTAATCTGATTTCAACAGTAAAAATGCATGTATGAACATTCATTATGTTTCTCATACTTTTAAGCACATAAGACTTGATGATTCGCACATATTGCTAATAAAGGAATAATGTTATACTTCATCATTTACAACGCTCTCTTATTTCTTTACAAGGACCTAGAGTGACAAGGACCGACTGAACTTAACTATACTCAAACTTAACTCTTGTGGTAGATCTACTCTGATGCATTGACCTTCTTCAAGTCCATGCGATTTCCCTAAAAATTGTGAGTAGAGGGGTGAGCCTACTCGCTCAGTGAATCAGTACTTTAAAGAAACGGTCTAAAGCACTGATATAATTATAGATATACTTTTAAGAAACTGATATCAATTATAACAGTAGTAAGCTTTAGAGATTCTAATCATTGACAATCATAAATATGGCATGATACTCTAGATATCTACAAGAGAAAATCAATATATGAGCATGTTTGATTAATTTCAAAGAGAACTAATAATTCAAAAACATACAAAGAATAATTGTTGGGAAACTATACTCGAATCTTCCTTAGCCTTTCTTACTTATAAGAAACTCTTTAAACCTATATGAACATATTTTAGCTTATACCCTGATCATATGCAGCGTACTCTACATATGAAGACTTGTAGTGAACTACAATCTCACCTTACAAGACTTAGCTAACACACCTGGGAATGCTAAGCTTGACTACGTCACTGGTCTACAATAGGAAAATGGCTATATAGCCTCGGCACACCTATTATGCCATAAAAACTAGACTCCTCCTCTAACCTGAGCACACAGGCGGAGAGTCAAGCCACCTACTGGATTTACTGTACTCTAGTGCCACTTGGATCTCTGTTTGATGTTGGACACTACATTCTGTATTTTTAAGGAGACTTCCACTAGGGCTTCATCCCCCATACCACATGTTAGTACGTCCTGACCCCCGTATACTGGACACTGCCAGGGTTAGGTCGTTTCATCCCTACGGCGTAGACCTCTTATAGGGAATCTACGGTGTTCAGGGCTCTTAAGTCTATTATTTTATTATTCTTGGAAAGCTCTTACTATATTGTATCTTTTCCCTTACTTATACTTGACTCTGGTATCTCTATGGTACCATGTCTATCTATTTGAAGTTTATAACACAACATGTATATCATTTTAAACTTGGCAGAGCAGTATATTCAAATATTGTTATATTCTGAGTAATCATCATACTATACATACATGCAGACTAAAATTCTTAATTAAACAGAATATATGTCAACTTGGCACTTTATGCACTAGAATCATGCAATTAAACTTCTTAATACACTGATAATACTAAACTGAATGTTTAACATATTGTTTTCTCCTTTCTTAGGGTTTCTCCTTACTCATGCACATATAGCACTTCTCATGTATTCAAACATATATCATGTCTACTAATATAAATATTGTCATTCAACATTTCTCACATTTATGCATGGCATCGATAACATACCTATCTAGGGCATGTCATATCTCTCCACTTGCAATCGCATAACATCATATGCATTTCATGACAAGTATTTGAGCTAGAAAATCTGAATCTCATAAACAAATCATGTATGCATATAAGATAATATTCAGATAAAATCCCACAATATCACATCAATCATTTCAATCGGCCATTTACTACTAAATTAGATATATATACTTGTAAAAGCATACTAGATTGGGTTTCCATCCTTGATTACTTACTATTCACAAGGTATGTGTTGTGAAAATCAAAACCTCTATTTGTCCATATATAAAATCAAGAGATCAAACATGTAGAATTATATGCACTAGGAACATAAGTAAGATCACATAAACATAAATTCGAATTTCAACTATAATGTTGTTCAAGCACTCGAATAACTTGAAAATTCAGATCTTTAGAAGATTTTCAATAAACTTCTTAATTTTGTAGTATTCAAGACGCATAGATATCTATATCCATGTCATCATATAAATATATTCAGATCATAGTTGGAACATGAATTGAAGTACTCTATAAACTGAACTCAAGAACAGTTCTTTTCATTTATTGTCATCTAGGGAGAAATCAAGAATATAAATTAAAACCATCTAATTGAGTACAATTGACTGAAACATTCTTTTACCCACTCACCCTAAGATGTAAAATAGCTTAAAATGCAGCTCATCCCTGAAAATCTCGATCTCATATTCAATCCCTAGCAATTCACCCGATTCTTCTTCCTTTCAACTCGGAAACCCTAAAAATGAGGGATTATGAAGAAAGAGTGACAAAAGGGGAAGTTTTGATACCATTTTGGATCAAATCAGAGGAGGTACGGAATCTTGACATGTAAGAGAAGATTCACCATGAAACTATATCCAAAGAAGCTAAACTTACATGATTTTATCATTCCTCGGACCGCAAAACCCTAGGTCAGCATCTCCATCACTTTCTCCTCTCAAACCCTAACTCTACCTCTCTCTCTAGGATTTCATTTCTATGGATTGAATCACGAATTATGAGATCTCCTTGTGTGTTAGGTTGACCATATAGAGCAATTGAGCTGCTTGGGTCAATTGCACATTGACCCCTCACTATACTTTCTCTTATTTCAGTTGAATTTTCTATCATAAAAATATTACTGTAATTCATCTACTGATAAGATCTAAATGCATCCAAAAATTATGAAAATTTTACATATTGTTTATGATTGAGTTTAAGATCTCCAGTAAAAAATTCCAGATCATTTGGAGTAACCAATAAATAATTAAAAATAAAACACTGCACTGCTGAAAAACACTCTATCAGCATTTTGGTCGAAGTATAGTTTGACCTAGAACCACACTCAAAGAACACTCAAATATTCTGAAATTTTTCTCCAATATGCATGATCGAGTTATACATATCATATCCAAAATTAAATTAAATAAAAAATTTGTATAAAATAAGAAAAAGCATTTACCACACTGCTATCCTAATCAAAATCCATATTCATGTACTATCAAAACCCTAATTTTTTCCGATTAGGGTTTATATTTCTCAAACCATAATTCTTCAAACTAAAATCATAGTTAGAGTTCTTTCTTACGTTTGAAACATCACAATTGATCTATTATCAATAATCAAGTCTAAACGATGTTCAATCTAATCAAGCATGTAATAATTCAGATAAACCCTAGTTTACCAATTAAGCACAAATGTGGTGATTACAATTCTCACCCCCTTAAAAAGTTTCGTTCCTGAAACATAAATATGAAAACAAAGTATATTCAAAGTTTATTTTAAGCTTCTGAAATATTACATGTCATTACATTCCTGTATTTTATACTTGAATGTAGTTTTCAACGTTAAGTTCTTTATTTCTTTTCTAATCACAACATGTTAAAATAGTTCTCAATGATAACAAACAAGTTCTCTACGCCACAATCAATCATAGAGTAGATAGAGAACCAACCATTTCAATATTTTCATACTCTTGAGGTGTTACCTCAGCATTGATAATATGATCCAACTATCTCAATTCATACGGCTCAATATGTACTATTGTTATGTATTACCTCTAAGTCACTAAAGAGAGTTCACCATGTTCTTTTGAATTTTACTATTGTGCTACTCAAATAGCAAAATAGTCTTGAGTTGGAAGATTAGATTCAACAGCAATTGTACAATACTAATCATGGCATCCCCATTGCATCATGGATGCATAAGGTGAAGCATTACCATCACATTCCATATTATTCTCAAGTATGAACCCACACATAATTCAAGGTGTAACCATCGGGTTTTAGCATACTAGGGTTTCAACAACAGTAACAAAGTACTCCATGATTGTATTAGTCATTCAAGGACTATTCATACCCAATTACCATCACTTAGTTATAGTAAAGATAGGTATAACAAGCTATACCTCATTAGGGTTACATATCAATACAATATGGTTATCATCCCTTCTATTCATATGAGTGAATAGGTAAGACTACCTTATTTAGGGTAACCCTTCATTTGTTCCATCATTATTAAACCCATATCACCATGCCACAATTGTACAATACTAAGACAGATTACTGGTATGAATGACTACAACTATCATACACCTTTAATTAACATATTTCATGCACATGTACACTGAAATCATACGTAGAACCAATTTACATCCCTTAATATGCCTTCAACAAATTATACTTCTAAAAACAAATTCACATATTACTAAAAGCCATTGTTTTCTCTTATCTCTCTCCTCATTCACTACTACTTACTTTTTTCTACTTATCCTTCTCATTTTAATCATGTAGATTAAACATTCCTAAAATTGAAACATACAAGGTACAAATAGATTATTCATCATTCTTGCTATCACTGCAAGAATTTATCTCATATCGCTTTTCACTCATATTGTATTTCTCCTTTTATTCAAAACACACTTTTTACATTTCAAATTTATATCTTACTCTTTGCTCTGAATCATTTCCATATTGTTTATCTGCCTTTCATATTATCTATCTTTAAACCTTGGGTTACTATCAGTGCTAGTTTACTTCTCATAGTGCAAATCTCATGATCTTGTTTCATAGAGATGCTAGTATTCAAGGTCAAATCACTAGTGACATCCCTTGAACTACTACAACTCTAAACATTCTAGGGTTTGGTCTTTATCAAAAGCATGATGTTATTGTGATGTAAATTTGCTCCCTTAATTTGAAATTCAAATTTTGGATCTCACAAGTTTAACTAAAGTTTTCTTTATCTTATCGATTGAATTTCCTTTCTCTTACTTGGCCATTCAGATAGATTACATTCTCAATTACCCTGCTAGGGTTTCATCATCATATTGTGTGTCATTATTACATTCACTATATGTCTCTACCACGGAGGTTATGCATCATATACGATTCATTTTCTTATCACTTCATTCCCACATTGCTCTCATTAAGGAAGATATGAAAGAGAAGATGATTTTGAGACTTAGAATTATTATCTTCAAACATTCAATAATACATTTCTCATATGTAGGTTTAATTAATTATCAACAAATATACTTGAGACTCCCATGATGAATCTATCTTCCCTTGCCTCCGAAAAAGCAGTCGAAGCAGCATTTCCTGATACGCATACAGTGGTTGGTCCAGAAACTGTGGGATCTTTCCTTTCCTTCTAACATAACAGTAGAAGTGAGACTATTGGTTTTCCTAATTAGCACTTTCTTAAATCTCGCAACCTCTTTCTTTTATAATCTATATTACTCCATTATGTTTCAAATTTCTTTCATTACTTTCCATAATCCCCTTACCATATACTACTATTCCACATGTCATCTTAAATTCTAGTTTTCTCTTATGATCATGTTGCTTCTTTTATGTGTATGATCATGTATACCATGTTGCATATATTTCTTTTCATCCTTCTACTAATGTGAAGTTGAAATTCTAAATCAATAATCTCTCTACTAGTATCACCTCATGTTTAATACATTACATATCCTTCATTTTAAATCCAACGGCTCATGCAGGGGTGGAATATAGTTTCTCTTTCAATCAAGTCTTTTTTTCTTCCTGATCTACCTTTGTGTGACTTATTCATTTATTTAGCTACACTTTTGTTCTTCTTTTAGAAACTAGTTTGTTGTTCAATAGAGACTTAGAATCCAAAGGCAGTAAGGATGAATGTATTAAACTTATTAATAAAGGTATACATTCCATGCTCTCAATTATATCATAACCCTCATTCCTTAATCAAGCTCATTATTTCCAACATTTCTCTTTGTTTCAACTAAGTTTCTTATCCTAGTCTTATGATTTACATGTTCATCTAATTCTCTTCACTTTAACTCTTCTGAAGACTCTTCACTTCTATGTACTTATTGAATACTTAACTCTTTTCTTCTATTTTCCCTTTACTTTGGAGTATATAAAAACATTGTACTCGGTTATATAATCCATTCCTCATGATTGATTCTTACTATCTTGGCCCCTTACATACTTTTCTCATATCTTTTTCATATCTCATATTTAGAGTTCATATAATACTAATAATTAAATTTAATTTGAACCTTATGTCGTGTTCCTTTATTCCCAATTAAGGGTTTCTCATATGAGGCCCCAAATTTGGATCTCAAATATCAGTTCCAACTGATTCTTAGTTATCCCAGTCTTTCCCTTATACTTCAAAATCTTAGAGTATATCCATTCATACTAGAATTTGGATCTAATCTGTCCAGAATTTACTCTTGTTATATTAGTAATAGGAGTCATTAGATCCCAGTAATGCATCCTTCCAGCCAGACCAGGCTGAACCAGTAGTCCTGAAGCTAAGAGCTACTCAGGATTACTCAACTCCTATTCATCTCAAATGTGTGGAAGAAAACTTATCTACTTAGGAAAGCTCATTTAAAGATCATTTCTAGTCTACTTGATACAAAGAATGTAATCAATAAATGCTACAACTGCATAGTGTACAACAAATCTGAAAGACCCATATATATTTCAAAATATTGAACATCTGAATTCAAACATATAAGAGCTTTTCTATTCATCTCCAATAAAACAACAATATGAAATGAAAGTTCTATCTCATTTTATATTTATGCTCTTAATTCATGTTACTTATCTTGTTTCTAACCCTAATATTTCTAGGGTTCCTCTCTAGACCATCCTTCCACTGTATACCTGGCTAGGGTATACATGAAAGAATAGACAGAGTAGCTTTATACTGGTTGATCCAAGTACTCAGATACCGGGCCAGTATATCCAAATACTCAAATCCCCAGAGCTAACATCATAACATCTCCTATCTGCCAAACTTATGACTCTAACTTACTAACGTAATGGTCCCTAACAACTCAGCCTAAGCTCTGATACCAAGTTGTTACACCCCGATATCACAATTACCATTAATCATGAGATTAGGGCATAAATTGAGGATTTAACGTAATACAAAGATCACCCTTAACTTTTTCTTCTTTTTCAAACTCTTAGTTTTCTCACATTGAACCACATAAACTAACTTTATAAGGGAATCTAAACATTGATTTCTCTAATCTGATTTCAACAGTAAAAATGCATGTATGAACATTCATTATGTTTCTCATACTTTTAAGAACATATGATGCTGATTCGCATATATTTCTAAAAAGGAATAATGTTATACTTCATCATTTACAACTCTCTCTTATTTCTTTACAAGGACCTAGAGTGACAAGGACTGACTGAACTTAACTATACTCAAACTTAACTCTTGTGGTAGATCTACTTTGATGCATTGACCTTTTCAAGTTCATGTGATTTCCTTAAAAATTGTGAGTAGAGAGGTGAGCCTACTCGCTCAGTGAATGAGTACTTCAAAGAAACAGTCTAAAGCACTAATATAATTACAGATATACTTTTGAGCAACTGATATCAATTATAACAGTAGTAATATTTAAAGAGGAATCATTGACCATCATAAATATGGTATGATACTCTAGATATCTACAAGAGCAAATCAATATATGAGCATGTTTGATTAATTTCAAAGAGAACTAATAATTTAGAAACATACAAAGAATAATTGTTGGGAAATTGTACTCGAATCTTTCTTAGCCTTTCTTACTTATAAGAAACTCTTTAAACCTATATGAACATATTTTAGCTTATGCCCTGATCATATGCAGTGTACTCTACATATGAAGACTCATATTGAACTATGATCTCACCGTACAAGAATTAGCTAACACACCCGGGAATGCTAACCCTGACTATGTCATTGGTCTGCAATAGGAAAATGGCTCTCTGGCCTCGGCACACCTATTATGCCATAAAAATTGGACTCCTCCTCTAACCTGAGCACACATGCGGAGAGTCAAGCCACCTGTTGGCTTTACTGTACTCTAGTGCCACCTGGATCTCTGTTTGATGTTGGACACTACATATATTCTGTATTTTTAAGGAGACTTCCACTAGGGCTTCGTCCCCCGTACCACCTGTTGGTACGTTCTAACCCCCGTATACTGGACACTACCAGAGTTAGGTCATTTCATTCCTATGGCGCAGACCTCTCATAGGAAATCTACGGTGTTCAGGGCTCTTAAGTCTATTGTTTTATTATTCTTGGAAAGCTCTTACTATATTGTATCTTTTCCCTTATACTTGACTCTGGTACCTCTCTGGTATCGTGTCTATTTATTTGAAGTTTATTTCACAACATGTATATCATTATAAACTTGGCAGAGCAGTATATTCAAATATTGTGATATTTTGAGTAATCATCATACTATACATACAGGCAGACTAAAATTCTTAATTAAATAGAATACATGTCAACTTGGCACTTTATGCACTAGAATCATGCAATTGAACTTCTTAATACGTTGATAATACTGAACTGAATGATTAACATATTGTTTACCCCTTTCTTAGGGTTTCTCCTTACTCATGCACATATAGCACTTCTCATGTATTCAAACATATATCATGTCTACTAATATAAATATTCTCATTAAACATTTCTCACATTTATGCATGGCATCGATAACATACCTATCTAGGGCATGTCATATCTCTCCACTTGCAATAGCATAACAACATATGCATTTCATGACAAGTATTTGGGTTAGAAAATCTGAATCTCATAAAGAAAGCATGTATGCATATAAGATAATATTCAGATAAAATCCCACAATATAACATGAATCATTTCAATCGGCCATTTACTACTAAATTAGATATGTGTACTTGTAAAAGCATACTAGATTGGGTTTCCATCCTTGATTACTTTCTATTTATAGGGCATGTGTTGTGAAAATTAGAAACTCTATTTGTCCATATATCAAATCAAGAGATCAAACATGTAGAATTATATGCACTAGGAACATAAGTAAGATCATATAAACATAAATCTGAATTTCAGCTATATTGTTGTTTAAGCCAAAATAACTTGAAAATTCATATCTTCAGAAGATTTTCAATAAACTTCTTAATTTTGTAGTATTCGAGATACATGGATATCTATATCCATGTCATCATATAAATATATTCAGTTCATAGTTGGAATATGAATTGAAGTATTCTTTAAACTGAATTCAAGAACAGTTCTAATCATTTATTGTCATCTAGGGAGAAATCAAGAATATAAATTAAAACCATCTAATTGAGTACAATTGACTGAAATATTCTTTTACCCACTCACCCTAATCTATAAAACAACTTAAAAACGCAGCTCATCCCTGAAAATCTCAATCTCATATCAAATCCCTAGCAATTCACCCGATTCTTTTTCCTTTCAACTCGGAAACCTTAAAAATGAGGGATTATGAAGAAAGAGTGAGAAAAGGGGAAGTTTTGATACCATTTTGGATCAAATTAGGGGAGGGGAGGAATCTTGACAGGTGAGAGAAGATTCACCATGAAACTATATCCAAAGAAACTAAACTTAGATGATTTCATCATTCCTCGGACCGCGAAACCCTAGGTCAGCATATCCATCACTTTCTCCTCTCAAAGCTTAACTCTCCCTCTCTCTCTAGGATTTAGTTTCTTTGGATTGAATCACAAATTTTGAGAGCTCCTTGTGTGTTAGGTTTACCATATAGATCAATTGAGTTGCTTGGGTCAATTGCACATTGACCCCTCACTATACTTTCTCTTATTTTAGCTGAATTTTCTGTTATAAAAATATTATTGTAATTTGTCAACTTATAAGGTCTAAATGAATCCAAAAATTATGAAAATTTTACATGTTTTTTATGATTGAGTTTGAGATCTATAGTTAAAATTCCTATTTATTTGGAGTTAACAATAAATAATTAAAAATAAAACACTACACTACTAAAAAGCACTCTATTAGCATTTTAGTTGAAGTATAGTTCGACCGAGAACCACATTCAAAGAATACTCAAATATTCTTAAATTTTTTTTCAAATATGCATGATTGAGTTATCCATATCATATCCAAAATTCAATTAAATACAAAATTTGTAGAAAATATGAAAAAGTATTTACCACACTACTATCTTGATCAAATTCCATATTCATGTACTATCAAAACCCTAATTTTTGCCGATTAGGGTTTACATTTCTCAAACCCTAATTCTTCAAACTAAATCATAGTTAGAGCTTCTTCTTAGGTTTGAAGCATCACAACTGATCTACTATCATTAATCAAGTCTAAACGATGTTCAATCTAATCAAGCATGTAATCATTCAGGTAAACCCTAGTTTACCAATTAAGCACAAATGTGGTCATTACATTAACTCAGCGCTCAGACCCTTCTCAAAATGTTGAATCTTCTCCTCATCTGTAGTAGCCATGTGTGTACAAAACCATATAATCTCCATAAATTTAGCTTCATACTCACTAATCTTCATCGATCCTTGTCTAATCTGCTCAAACTGCGTGATTTTCTCATCCAGATAAGTCTTGGGAAAGTATCTACTGACAAACTCATGTTAGAATTCCTGCCATACGACCTCAACACTGGGTCTTTTCTCTTCTTCAATGGCCCACCAATGGCCAGTGCTTCCTTTTACAAGGTACACAACATGCCTAACTTTATCAGTCTCTGGAATGTTAAGGATTCTAAAGGCTTTCTCCAGCTCAGTGAGCCATAAATCTGTGTCTGCTGGGTCATCTATACTGGCATATTTGGTGGCTCCTACCTGACGTAACCGCTCAAAGGTCTTACTAGATCCATGTCCTTCATTGGGAACCGGTGCCCTAGGTGATGGTGTTGGCATCCGATCTGCCATATGCGTCATTGTGGTCATGAACTGCCCGAAAAGAGCATGAAAGGCTAGGTTTTCTAGCATGACTTGATCAAGTTGGGGATTCTCAAGAACTGATTCCTCTCTAGCCTGATCCCTTGCACCTCCTACTGGCACAACAACACTACTCTCAACAATATGTTATTTGTGTGCTCCAGCCATCTTTCCGCTTTACTTCTTCTCCTATATGAGCAGAAGTCACTATAAGATAAACTGGAGGACACTAGAACAGGCTCAACAACCTTAATCCTATGTCTCTATATACTCAGTGAACCTTAGGCTCTGACACCAAAACTCGGTGATGACCTGATGCCAACCAAGCCGCCACAAGGCAAGTAATTATGCAAAATAACCATTAGCAACAGATTAACAAAAATCACTAAAAATTAAAACCATTTTGCAAAGAGATCCTTTGCCAGGAAACTCTTAAAGAAAGAACCAAAGAAATATATACATCATGGTTCATATTGTACATACATTGTACCATCTTATCCTGAGGATATCATATACCAGTTGCTTTTCCCAAACATATACATAAGCAACATAAAACCTTGAGGCAATCAAACCAAAATTACTGGATCGTTCATAAAACCAGTACATACTAACTCCCAAGGACCTGAGAGTACAAAGACGATACATATGACTTTTATCTATAAGACACGACAGACAACACACTCAACATGAGTTGTTATTGTTGTCCCTACTGTTGTTGTCCTTCCTCTACAATACGGTCTCTACCTCCTCGTGCACGCCCACCAAAACATTGTGGAACCCACGGGGTGAGACAATTGTCCCAACGAGAGATATAACTCTCCACTAACAATATTATTATCACATGTAAATAGTATAAAACTAAGCAGAGGATCTTTTATGTAAATAAGCATGTTTAAATATTGTTTAATTGAAGTGCAAAGCTATAGAAATGTAAATTAGTTCAACTATCCATGATAGAGCTATAGATCATCTATTTATTTTATAAGGAATATGAAGAACATGTTTAACATCTATCAATCTAAGATGTATAAAAGTAATGAATCATCAACCAATGTTTCCATATTCATACCTAAGAAAATATGCTACATGACTGATTACATGTTCACAATCACACTTATGCCCAGAGGAGATGAGCTATACCGATCATACTCCAACCGACCACTTCTTAGTTGAAATTGGTACCAAACAAGGTCAATGGAAGAGCTGGTTGTCATGACCTCACATGTCTCGTTCATTACGAGACCACTGGAAGTGACCACATGTCAAATTGCAACTCACTTATCGGGGTATAGCGACATCTTTGCTATAGAGCTACAGCCACAGCATGCACTCTTTTTGGGGAGATATCACATCAATCACTGATACATTTTCATCAGGGCGATCACATGGCAACCCTAGCATTCATCAGGGAGATAACACATCAATACCCATCTGGACGTAAGGATATGTTCATCCTTCAACCCCACATATTCAAAAATATGCACTCTGAGTTAAACCCATTTTACCATTCAGCAAATCCTGACACCGAATGGATCTATGGCATGGGCAACTACATGATAAGGTTCCATTTGATTAATTAAGTGTATTACAATATATTTTAGCATCAATCAAGTTACAAGCATGGATTATAACATATTCTACAAAGAAAAGGTGTAATATGTATATCAAGTACTTTCATAATCTTTGGAACACAGTGAATGCATAACACTCGGGATCAGTCCCTTATCAAATTAATGGGAATTCTCATCCCTTAACATTATCATCATCATGATTACTAGATCTGGGTATTCAAACCCTTAGTTCATCACTAAACATTATTACCTCTCATCGGGTAACTATTACCTCTAGGTCCTCATACCAGGTATACATTATACTTATTGCTCAAGTATTTCACATGGCTCACAAGGACCATTTAATCTGTATCATACGAAACATCATAGCTCATACCTGGCTATGCTCATCATCTCATAATAGCTACATGGTTAGTATTTCAAGTTAGAGACAATATCAAGTATATATTATTACCATGAAATATAAGAGAAATGCAACCTTCCCATCATTAGGGTTAGGGTTTCCCTTTTTTTATTAGGGTTAGGGTTTCCCTTTTTAGTCGATTAGGGTTTCAAGTTCATATTATCAAGAATTAACACCCTAATTCATAGCTCTACATATATTAGGAGTATCAATGTATGCTCATATCAAGGTATGCTCATTAAATGATTATCACACAAAGTATGAGTTTCTCTTTCATCCTCACAAGGACATAGATTTCATCATACTTTATCAAGTTGGCTCAATATTTTTCTCAAGGTACATTGGCCTACATTTATCAAAATGCATTAAACTCTATACATCTTAATGTATCATTTGACATAACACACATCATGTGTTACTCAATCAAGTATTTTGGATTGAGGCTCTTACACCATATCGGGCATCAGATGTGTGTGTGCTTCACACCATATCGGGCAAAGCGGTGTGTGTGTGTGCTTCACACCATTTCGGGAAAAGAGGTGTGTGTATGCTTCACACCATATTGGGCAAAGAGGTGTGTGTGCTTCACACCATATCAAGAAAAGAGGTGTGTATATGCTTCACACCATATCGGGCAAAGAGGTGTGTGTATGCTTCACACAATATCGGGCATGAGGTGTGTGTGAGCTTTACACCATATTGGGCAAATAGGTGTGTGTGTGCTTCACACCATATCGGACAAAGAGGTGTGTGCGCGCTTCACACCATATCAGGTTGAGCCATGATGATGTCATCATCATCAAGCTATAGACTTCATTCCTTACTGTTCTAGTTCATGGACAAAAGTTCTATGTCACTAATAGAACTCATGTATTCATCAATTGTACAATAAAACTTGAAACTGGAAGTAGATCATCAATTATGGCAAGATTGATGGTGAATAATAACATAATTGGGTTCAAGTCATATAGCCCACCTCAAGAACAACTTCGACGCTCCAAGCTCCAAATCTTCACGTTCCCAAGGTTGAAGATGAACTCATCACAGATCTAAGACTCATTCACAACTTTTGTACATGCAAGGAATCACCATAGTTAAGAACTTGGTGAAGAAGAAAAGAAAGAAAGAATCACAACCCGAGACTCATGCTTCAACCAAGGTTGAAGATGACCATGGCTTCACCTTAAGCTTAATGGCTAGAGATCCTCCTTGCTCCTTACTTATTTGAAAGATATCTAAGAGGAAGAATGTGATAAGGTTCGAAAAATTCACTAGTAGGTGAAAGGAGGGGTATATAAAATTGAGGTTCATGAGAGAGGGTGTATAAGAGGTGTCATCATTTTACACTACTAGGTGCCACGTGTCCATGCATGGTTGACACGTGTCAATGCATGAATATATATCTTGACATGAAAAACTCTTGAGGATAAACTAGGGATAATATTTTGGCCCTTAGTTATCTTGTTAAGCAAGATATTTCAACTCCACATCACTTTATTCACAGACGGATACACTTTTTCTAAGGAAAGTTGCAAACTGATATCCATCACCTCCTTGAGGTGCTTAACCCATCATGGAAAAGGACAAGAGTTGATAAAATGATATGGGACCTCCTCTATGGATCCTTGGCCCATAGGCATCCCCATAAAAGCTCTACAACTCAATACAACTCAAATTAGGGTTTTAATTATACAACTCTTCTTGGTCTTTTCATCACCAAGAATGCTACCACTCAAATATGATTCAAATATGGTGAATACTTCTTTATATATCATCTATATGATGCTAATAAATAGTAGGGACACTCTAGAGATGGTAATTTGCATATCAACCCTACATTTTGGGTAAATTGTAAATTGCACCAAAATTGGTACACAAGGCACAAGTGTTATTCAAACAAGTTCTAACTTGAAACTTAGGCTTTCCACAAGCCACCCCTTAGCATCATTCTCTCTCTTATGATGCTAAAGAACTTGAAGAATTTTCAAAATGTGACATATTTCAATATAACCCCTCATCTTGGGTAAATTGCACTTTACACCCCAAACTATCATATAATGCACAAATAGTTTGCAAATAAGCTCAAACTTGAAAATTAAACTCTAGGAGAGTCTTATTTACTTTTTAAAAGATATTAAAAAGTTTTAAATAACTTACTTAAGCAAAAATTCCAGGTTTAGGCCATAACCCAAGTTAGGGATGTTACAAGTTGATTATCTCTTAGTGTGTTCAGAATGATCCGTAGATGTTCACGATGTTGTTCTTCAGATTCCGAGTAGACCAACACATCATAGATGAACACCACCATGAATTGATCAAGGTAAGGATGAAACACTCAATTCATCAAGTCCATGAAAGCAACAGGGGCATTCGTCAAATCAAAAGGCATGACCAAGAACTCGTAATGCCCATAACGTGTTCTAAAATCTGTCTTCATAACCTCCTCATCCTTCACGCGTAATTGGTAGTAGACACTTCGCAGATCCATCTTTGAAAACACAGTGGCTGACATCAGCTGGTCAAACAAATTGTTGATGCAAGGTAAAGGATAGCGGTTCTTTATCATCACTTGATTAAGCATATGATAATCCATGCACATACGTAACAAATCATCCTTCTTATTCATGAACAAGATAGGGGCTCCCCAAGGTGAAACACTAGGGCATACAAAACCCATGTCGAGAAGCTTGTGAAGATGATTCTTAAGCTTGGAAAGTTCTACAGGGGCTAAGTAGTAAGGAGGCTTCGATATGGGAGAAGTTCCTGGTGCGAGCTCGATGGAGAACACCACCTCACAAGTTGGGGGAAAACTAGGCAACTCCGTAGGAAAAACATCGGGGAAGTCCTTCACCACATTTATGTGATTGAGAGCAGGAGGTGTAGCATCAAGGATGATAGAAGCTAAGAATGCTCTACACCCTTATGAGATAAGCTTTTTGGATTTGATGGTGGAGATGACAAACTACTGATCCTCTCGCTTCCTACTCTTGACACACATCCTTGCTACAATAGGATGTAACAAATTGACTTTTTATACCTCACAAAACAAAATAGCTTTGTACCTCTTCAACCAATCCATTCCTAGGATGACATCAAAGGTGATCATGTCAAGCAAAATGAAATCTGAGGGAAACATTATACCATAGATACAGATATCCATGGTCAGGAGTTTAAGATAAGAAGAGTAGATCCTACCACTAAGGGTTTTAACATCTAAAACATGATCCATATATTTTGATTCTATCTCTAATAGGGTAGCAAACTCAGATGATATGAACATATTTGATGAACCATAATCAAAGAGTGATTTAACTGGGTGCATATTAAGATGTAAGGTACCTTAGATGACTTCATTATCTCCTTCATCTTCCCCAACATTAAGGGCAAATACCCTTCCATTCCGCCTTCCACATGTGGCTGTCGGCCTTGCCAGTTCTGATTGTTGTTTTTCAGAGGCAGATTCTGTCACTGTTGTGGCTGTTGAGCAGGCTGCTGAGTTGGAGCTAGTTCTCACCCAAGCTTAGGGTAGTTGGGTCAAATGTGTCCAGCTTGACCGCACTCGTGGAAGATGGGTGCAAATCGATCATCTCTACGGGGTTGACCATTTCCAGTAGGGCACCTTCTCGGGGGATGAGAACACAAGCAACAGTTGCATTTGTCATGTCCTTGGTTTCCACCAACATTCTTCCTCTTGTTGTTATGCCCGAAGGACTGGAACCCAGGGTATGACTCGATCACCAAAGCCTTGTCCACCATTTTTTGAAAGATCAATGGAAATTGGGCAACAAGGTTGCATCCTACGTTGTAGCTTAAAACCTCGAGAAATTGGGATGATCTCTCTTCATCTCCAAGGTCCACCGCATAGCACTCTAAGAGAAGAAAATGTTGCACATACTCAAAGATGCTCAAGCTTCCTTGACGTAGACTGTAAAACTTTGCTTCCTTCCTCTTTAGGTATGCGAGGAAGATATACTTCTTGCGTAAGAGCTTGAGGAACTCTTCCCAAGACATGCTTAACATATCATGGGTACGAGACATACCCGTCCACCACACTCGTGCTGGCCCATCCAACACATATGTCGCAAAGTGAACCTTATGGTAAGGAGGACATGCCATGCCCTCGAAGGTACACTCCAGAGCCAGAACCTAGTCATCAGTTTTATCCACCATGTTTGGCTCACTCTTGCCCTTGAAGTACGGTGGTTGCATCTTGATGAAGTCTATAAGGTTAAACTCCTTCGGCTTGGCTGCAACGGCTGCAGCATTGGAAAGTTGTCCCACCAAGGTAGTTGAGAGCAGTTGGTGCAACATGGTCAACTCTTTTTCAGGGGTCAGAATAGGGGTGCCAACATGGGTAGTAGGGACTGTCCTAGTGTTGCAGGGAGTCACCGGAGTATCGCGTTGTCGGTGTTGTCAAAAGTGGCTCCAAAATAAGAGTTGTTCATGTTTCCAAATAAATCTCCCTTCCTGAAAGATAAGGGTACAACATAAGATAACAGGATTAGGTACAAGGATATCCAAGGCTATTATTGCCTCTGAGCATACTATTTTAGGTAGTCAATTGCAGCACATGACAGGTCGGTATCATATGGATCTGGGAGGCCCCGTAAACTAAGCTAGTGGCACGGAGGAAAATATTGTCAGCCCTCAGACCCTGATCCATTCTAGACACCCTTGCTTTCAACTTATGCCCTAGTAGTTGCCCAATAGGCTCTCATGTCATGTTGTAAAGAGGTGAGATCACCTCCTTACTAAAATTTAAAGGAAATACAAAAATTCACTTTTTCCCAAGACAAATAGACAATGTGTAATGCATGTATAATATTTTAAGTAAATAAGCATGATCCAGATACATATGTAATGACAATAGCAGCGGAAAGAAACTAAGTTATTACATTGCTTTTGAACTCGTGTTCACTACACGAGTTTCTTTGAAAAGGAAAAGAATAGATAGAAACTAAGGATCTGGCAATAAGCAACCTAGTCATCCTTGATAGCAAAACTTGAATCTACTACTCCTGAACTTGATCCTCTTGGTCTTGTCCAATACCTTGATCTAACCCTAAATGGTTCAGAAAACACCCATCAAAAAGGGAAAGAAAAATAAGGTATGTGTTAGAGAAAATGAACAAGGACAAAAGATAAGGAAACTATTAGGAAATAAAGGCTCAGATTTCATCATAAGATGAATATAGTCAAAAGAATGATGCGTAAGTAAATAGATGTTTGCCATAACAAAAGTAGTAAAAGGTTACATGCATGGTTAATATTGAATACCTAAACTATGTAGGATTGAGGCACCTACCTAACCTCAACCAATAGGTAAGGGAGAGTAACACATTTCAATCACCTACAAATATTCTGTATTGGGGAGAGTAACACATTCCCCAGGGTGAATTTACACATGCCCTATCTATGCGTGGTTGTACAAAATTACCACTACACTAGTTTAATAGTCTAATAAAATCAACATGCTAAGAAATATGGCAAGTATAATTATCAAGTAAATATAGACATGGCAGAGGGGTACATAACCCAAGAAATAAACATTAAAACTAATTTTGAGGCAAATATAGCTAAGGAATTGTCAAAAGGAAAATTAGGTTTTTATAGAAGCCTCATCAGGGAAACTAGGTTAGGGTTACAAATTTTCCCAACTTAGGTGTAAGGAAAGCACATACCTTTTCTTAAGAGATCCAAATACTTCTTCTTCACTACTTTAATTGATGACATAGCTTATTTTCCTATTTTCAATGATTAAACATGAATTAGGGTTTACTCATGAGTAAAGGAAAGGAAACCCTAACTTTTGGACTTTTCAAACAAAACCTCAATTTTGACTCTGAAACTATCACCATTGACTTAGTTAGGTTTTTTTTAATTAAGAAAACATATAATAATGTATATTTTGAAGTTATACATATTTAGATGTATTTTTTATGATTTTTAGTCTTTTAATTCAGTTTCTAGAAACCACTTTTGACAAAACTCAAAATCATCACTTAGAACTATTTTTATTAGAAGGTTGAGATTTTTTTGAGTTCAGAACATATTTTGTTTTTAATTTTGGACATAGGAATAATTAGTTATGCTTTTATGAAAATCAGCCAATAAGAGCATGCCACATAGGTAAAAGTGATCGCAAAGCACCAAAGAAAAGTAAAGAGGGGACCCGCATCACTGACTTGGCCCAATCAGAGCCGGCCAAGTAAGGAGTCAAAGGCACGGCCTTGACTCGCCCCAAAGAAAAACAAAACAAAAATCAGGTGAAAAGACAACTCTGTCCTTGGGTGGAAAATGAAAAGAAGAAGAAAGTAAGAAGGGAAGAAGAGACAAAACACACATGGGATTCATCCCCTTCATCGCACCACTCCATGGACGATGAGCAGAAGCTCATGATTTGGGCAAAATTGCATGAGTTGATCCAACTCAAAAGCAAGCACACAAGTAGAACAAGTAAACGATCACAAACCTAATGAGTCAGCCAATTGGGACTGAGATGCCAAGGATCACGAGCACGATCCACCGCAAGCTCAGGGATAAAACTCAATCATTGATAAACAACCATGAGAGCACGTGGGAAATTAAGGGTATGGTTGAGTTGCAAGGGAACCCAGTAAGCCTTGGGTAGGGATATTTATAGGTAAGGTCGTGTAGGGAGGCAAGTAGGTAGTTGCCCGAACTTGCTTGGAGAGAAAGGTTTTAGGATATCTCAAAACATTGACAAAACACCAATATATTAGGATCAATCGGTGTAGAATCAAATTTGGAAACCATAGGAGAAGAAATCGTTCGATTTCATTAAGAAACGATCGAGAAATCTCAATTCGAAAATCCCAATCCAAGTTGTCCTCTTTCCTTATTAGTCACGAGCTAGGTGACGAATCCCTAGTCGTTCGATCAGTGGGGAGATCAATCTGGGTTGTTCACTGGTGTGAGAAAAAGAAAAATTAAGGAAAATACCGTGTGACAAAATAATTGCAATCCTAAACCAATTAGGACTAAAGTGTAGATATATTAATTTCACTTTTTCTCTCTCCTCGTTTGAAGGGGCAAACATGTTCCAAATTTAATGAAAATTGACACTAAGAATAATTTTGATATGAGGGATCCGAATATGTAATTAGTTTTGGCTTTTAGGAACATTATTTTTTTAAATAAATCAAAACTTATTTTCTCTTTCCTCCTTCATTAATGGTGATAAGATTCTCCAAATTTGATGAAACTTCACTCACAAGTCACATTATGTGCCTTGGATCAGAATTGCCATTAGTTTTTCATGTTGGGACTTTTTGATCACTTATTTAGTATATTGAAGGTTCTACACACTTTCTCTCTCCTAATATTACTAATTAATCAAATGTTCTCCAATTTGAGTGAAAATTCACCCAACGGTATATTTAATATGTAGAACACAAATTTGGCATCCATTTTTACTTTGGAGTCATTAAAGATTTTATTTTGTATTTTTAAGTTATCTCCTATTTTCCCTTTTTAATTAATTCAATTATAATTACCAATTTCCCAAAAGTTATAAAACTTAACACCCAAGAAAACTTATACCTAAAGGAAATGAATTTGGGTTTAGAATTATCCTCTGAGTTCCATTTTCATAATTTTTAGGAAATTTATCCTTATATTCACTCAATGGGAAAATAAATTCATTTTTTTGTCTCACTATCTTCACTTTTAAGATTTTCTTTCTTTTTCTCACACCAAAATCCATAGAAACTTCTAGATCGATTTTTATTTTATCCTTATCTCTCTTAAGTGGTTATTTTGCAAATTAAACCCATTAGTAAACTTTCACTGAGATATTTGTGCTTTACTCCTTATAAAGTAAAATATTGGGAACAAATGTACACCAAACCTTAATAATTTCCACTAATTCAACATCAAGGACATAAAGGAAAGAAAAGCTTAGAAAAAAGCTAAAACTAATATTATACATGAATTTCAGTTCATTATAGCAAAAGATCTATTTGTGCTAGGATGGATGTCACAAGGGAAGCACGTAAATCTAGGGGCACTCTTATTGATCACATGAGGACCATTCCTTCAAAGAGAAAAAATCCTTTTGTGATGGGAGGAAGTGTGACTTCTATTTCCCGAGGCCTAGATCATGATTTGTCTGGATATACCAAGACTGAAGGGAGGAAGCTAGTGGACCTACAATATTTGATTCATTCATCCATGATTTCATTTGTTGATAGGAAGATCATATACCTGGTCAACCCCCTATATGTAGGGATGTCACTTGATCTTCCTTACCATGCTACCCTTCTCCTAGAGGAGTATGGCATGTCTCTAGGATTCTTGGATATTGTGAGGATATGGGAAGAGGATCACCCTAGGGACACGCAACAGCAACGCCCCGCACATCTTCCTGAAGGACTTGGAGAGTCACGGGAAGCAAAGCATAGGAGAGCAGCGGAGGAAAGAGAGCCTTATAGAGTGCGGAGATGAGAGACAGAGTCATCAACACTACAACAATCCACAGTGAACACCTACTACATGTTTATGATATAAGTGCACGTAGAGGGGCATCTAGAGAACTCAAGAGGGTATCATGAGGAAACGGGAGGGGTTTTAGAGAACACATGATGTATTGTGGTTAGACCATCAGTAGACGCACCATCAAATCAACCACATCACTTTCAGCTCACACAAGTGTAGAGGAACCCCCAATGGGGGAAGACTAGTGGGGAGCGTTGTTGGGGTATCATTAGACCTACCCACCTTCATAGGAGGAATATTGGGGTAGCTACTACCAGTACCCCCACCACAAGGAGGAGCACCACCAGAGCCACCACAACATCCATGATCGTCTACTCTTTCATTCATAAACTTTAGTGTCATGTTGAGGACAACATGATTCAAAATTTTGGGTTGCACCCGCCTCCATAGGAGGACTACTGGGGCAGCTACTACCATTACCCCCACTACAAGGAGGAGCACCACCAGAGCCACCACAACATCCATGATCATCTACCCTATCATTCATAAACTTTAATGTCATGTTGAGGACAACATGATTCAAAATTTTGGGCTGGTAGGGCGGTACGCCCTTCTTTCCACTCATTTTGCATTTCATCCTGCCATTTACTTTTGTTTTATTTATCTTGATATATAGATTACATTTTACTTGTTTTGCATACACGCATATCATAAATTTCATCTCCTTGCAATTTTTGTGTAATTCTAAAAAAAATTTGCTCTTCTTGCCATGCATTGCATATCATGTAGAATTTTGTAATTTTTGCACGTTTGTAGCTAAGATTTGCTTGTTTCTTGCTTTTTTGTTCCATATTGAAGGCTTAGAGGGCAATTTGGCACCGTTTTGGCCAATTTTTTCAAAATTTAGAACTTCTTGCCTAAAAGTATGTTTTGACCCATCTCTACTTATTAGATTGAAAATGTCAACCTTTGATAAATGCATGCTATATTATCACAATCTATTGCTAAATTGTCTCAGTATTTACTTTTTACATACAAATCACTTCTCTCGTGCTTGTGAATTGTTTGGTTGAATTGTGAATTAAGAAAGCCATAAACGCTTAGGGTTTGTAGAATCTCATGATAAAATGTGTTTGTCATATTGCTCATTCATGTGGTATGTCATTATTTAATGAAATTTTTGGAATAACTTTCATGCAGGAGATCTCATGTTGGCCCCTATTTGGTTCACTTTTCTTTCGCCATTTCTTATGTCTCTACGGCTTGAAAGGATGCCAAAGATCACATATTCAGCCTTGGCCACCCCATAAAAGTTTGGGGTGGCCATATCTATACCCCCACACTTCATTCTCACCATCATGTTCCCTATCTACACCGAGGGCAAAGAAAAAGAAAAAAAATGCAAAAAGAAAATAAAAGATTCTCCCATGTAATAGCATTCAATTAAAAAAAGATGAGTGCTTCTATGTAATAGCACTCCAACCTGTTACCATAACTGTTTATTCTATTTGCATGCACAGTGAGCTAGGAAACATCAAACATAGTTGATTTTGCCCTTTTTTTGCAGCCACATGGGCTAGTTAATGTTGATTGACATATGAGATTGAATGCATGAAGGTAAAATAGCAATCCTAGTCATTTTTTATTATTACCACCATGAAACGATTTACCCTGAGTTATGTGATAGCCATATGGATTGATTGTATATTTGATGCTCTAGATGTGAAGTTTGTATGCCCAATGCTCTACTCATGATTGGTTTCTAAAAGAGGAGAGGAGAGAGGTTGAATACATGTACTTAATCATCATTGAGCCCATTTAGTCAATATACAGTTGTTGCAATGCATTTGTCATTTCTTGTTGTTGAAAAAATTGAAGAGAGATTAAGTTGGAGAATACTGGAGGAAAAATATGCTCAAGTTTGGGGTGGTGATGCAACCCTATTTTAGGGATTCATCTCATGTTTTATTTCACTTTAATCACATATATACATGTAAGATTACATGCTATTTCCCTCAATATGCATATTTCTATGAAATGCACTTATGAACGTTCTTTGTGTGCTTTTCATGTACTTGGATCACACTTGGATGGATGGGAGAGAAGGAGGGTGATCCTAGGGTCCTCCACAATTGGAGGGTCCAAGTAAGGTCTAAGAGCTTCCCCAACCTACTCCTAGTGGCCAAGAGTCAACTCAAGCAAAGAAATCTATAGATGAACAAAGTTCAAGCTCAAAGTGTTACTGAAGACTCCATCACGGCCGTGGTGCCAAAGAACAACCATGTTGACCAAGCCAAAATCACAGTAGAAGCTCAGTTTCAAGAAGTGAAAATAAAGCTCGGTATCATGGTCATGCCAGCCAGCACAACCGTGCTATGAAGACCCCAACACGGTCATGCCAACTAGAATGGTTGTGCTAACCAGATCTCAATATACCAATTCTAGGTATAACATCCAATTTCTTCTAGCATCCATCACGACCATGTAACCCACCATGGTTGTGTCGCCACCTAGCCACCACCTCCATGGTGATCACAATGATCGTGCCACCAGCTATTCAAAACCACCAAAACAACCTATCATTTTCCCCAATTTTCACCTCGGCCATTCCACTCCACCATGATCGTTTTGCTCACTGCCCACCATGGCCATGCTACTTGAAAACCTAATCAATTTTCTATATTACATCATCCATTATAACCCCACTTGACCTAATGCTTCCCACCACCCATATACATGGGTGGTATTTGGATCTCAAGGTTAGCTACCTCCTTCCCCCTCTTAGCCCCCTCATTTCTCCCCTTAACCATTCTATCACTTGTTCACCTCATTTCCACTCCATTTCACCATCTCCACCACCAAAATCCTAATTTTCTAGGGTTCCTACTACTTTCCACCACCTTTCCATGCCATTCCATCTTGGAGGAGGAAGAAGCACGACCTTTTAGCTTCTAGAGAGGAGGATTTCTTCATCCACACTGAGCTTCATGGCTACTTCTACCTCCTTCTTCTCTTTTTTTGTATTTTTTCATTCTATGAGTAGTTAAGCCCCTTAGGTAGGCTGTCTGGGATCAAAAAGTTACTTCGACACCATGTTAGGGGAAAGTAATATGTAAACATTATAATTTCATATGCTAATGATTATGTTCTACTTCTATCCCATTCCCATACATTGCTTTGTGGTTAGTGCTTGAAATTGCCTAGGATTCTAGGGAAATTGCTTATATGTAGCTAATTTGGGAATTGCTCCTAAGTCCAATTAATGGATCCCTAGATAGCTTTTCACCTTCCTACATACCAATCAATTCTGATACACTTAAGTGAGACATATAAGTAGATAGTATAAACGCATTTAGTGTGATTAGCTTGGAGCCTTCTCAAGGCTAAAATGTAGGTGATATGAGGTCTAAAGCCTCATTTCTACCTCCCATCCCTCGGCCCCTAATTACTCTATGAGTTTTTATCCTAGAAACCTAGGGTTGACTATATCCTAACGGAATTCCACCTAAACCCTAATCCAATTGAGCCTCGTAAGGGTGGGTAGGAGGTGATAGGGACTAGTTCCCCTATACACACCCTATCTTATCCATGACCAGTTAGTAGTTTAGGAAATTCATAAGCATTTAATTAGTTGTTTGGTTTGGTAATCTAAATGAAAGAATAATGTTTACATGTTATCACCTCCAACTCAATTGACAAGTGCATTCCCCCAAATAGCCCACACTTCCCCTTTATTGCATTAAAACCCTAATTGCCTCCTTACTTATCTAGTGTTAGCTTAATTAGCTCTTTACTTGGTTAACTAGTCTCTTGTCTTGCTCTTGCCTTGTTGTTGTTATTCTAGGTATTTGATTGCTCTTTGGCCTAATTTTCATGCCTTAGTGTAGTTTGCTCCTTTATTTCCTCTTCTTGCCTTTTCCTGCTTAGCTTGCCATTTCTTGCTCATCAGAACTAATTGTCTAGGATAATTTAGGTTTGATTCTTGTTCTTCTTTAATTACTTGTTCAACCCTTAGTGTAATCAACAAAATAAACATAATACCCTTCAACCCTAGACTCCGTGGTAGAAACCTAGCCATAATTAACCTATCTATGTTGTCCCTTTTATCCATGTGGAGGATCCCGATGAGGTTTTTTGGAAACTAAAGGTCAACAAGGATCCATAGAGGTTGGCGATCACATTCCTTTCATGGATACATGTGTTTGAATCGAGGTGTCTTGGACTGATGTATGTCCATTGATCATTTTCCTTGCTTCTTTCGTGTAAGACTCTTGCTCTTCTACTTGTTTGCTTGTTGTTATTTGCCCTCCTTCCTCCCATGCCAAGTTCTATGGTGTTTCTTGGTGTCTTCTTGCTAGAAACTAAGTATAAGGGTATGTGAATTCTCTCTCTTTCTCCTCTTGATCTAGTTATGCCTTGTTTGTGGAAAGAGGAGGCGTTCTTGGAGCTTTGGTGGTCCAAGTTCAATCCTTTGCTACTGGTTTTTGAAGTATCCACCTCGGATTTCAGGTTTTTTCTCTCTCTATTAGGTGAGTTATATAATCCTAACTGCATTTCTTTCCTACCTTCTGCATGCATGTCTTTAATATTACTTTGGGACTCTTAAAATGGTAAAAGATGGTCTTTTAGTATTGTTTAATATCACAAAATGTCAATGATGTAAAACTTTAATCTTTACTCAGTCTTAGTGAATATTTTCTTATGATATTGTGAACCTTCATTTAGTGTAAAAGGTCTGAAATCTCATAATGTAAGTGCTTGAAATCCCAAAATCCCATGTATGTGATGTTTTGCTGCCATATAGATAAAACAATTTGACCTTTATGCTATGTGTTGTAGTCTGTCAAACATCTTATGCAATAATGGGAACTAAAGTTATGATTTTTGTGATGTCCCATGCCACAGACCAATGAGATAACTCCAAACTAAACGTGGACACAAAACTAAATAAGCATATTACAAGAAAATATTGAAAACCTAAAACTGATATCGTTAAGCACCAAAGCTACAAAAACCTTTACATATAGGTCATCATAGATCACAAGGTGCTTACATCAATGTGTTCTTATCACATAGGCCATCGTCCTACTACAAGAGAAACCTATCCCATATATATGTATGTGTGTGTGTTTATATAGATATATATATATATACACACACATACCTGAACATCTACCATAACTTTACATCAAAAGGGAACACGAGCCAAATATGTGTATCGTTAGAATCTCTACAAAACACGCCCAAAAACCATCCCAAGGAACGAATTGTACAGGGAAGACTCTAGGACTCTACACCAAAAGACTAGCAACAACACTCCCAACCTTATCAGTTATTGTTCTTCTTGTTGTTTCTCTACCTCAGTTGTAGGATCTCTACCTCCTCGTGCACGTCCACCTAAAAGATGTAGAGAAACCCACATGGTGAGATCCAAATCTCATCGGGAGATCTAACTCTCCACCAATGCTATTATTAGCACGGATAAGATAAGTAAAGGACAAAAGTAAAGTTACAACTATGATAACCAAATTCAGCTAAATGATATGTCTAAATCAGATAATCATTACTAACAAGTATAAGTAATTGCAATTGGTTTTTGGAACATCTTATCATCATAAAAGTAATATGAGGAACATGTATATTTATTACCAACTAAGCATCACAAAAGCATGGTAAGACCTCATCCAATATTTTTGCAGTTGATCCTAAGAAAGTATACTACACAACGAGTTATGTATTTTATTATGCCCTGAGTATTTGAGTCATACCACCCAAATCCATCCGACCACTGGTAAGTAGAATCAATGCCATACAAGGTCAATGGAAGATTCGGAATCCATGGCCTCACCAAACCTCATGGTCCATACACGAGTACACAACATAGACATACCAGTCAACTGCAACCTATAACATATAGTCAAATAGTGAAAGTCCTAGCCCACCTTGGTACAATTCACAACACTAGTGAAACTGAGCTACAACCCGCAACCACACTTCTTCCAGGGTATGGCCCGCAGACAATCCTATAAAACTACATAAGCATCAAATTGTTGAGCTACATCCTACAACTACACTCCTGTCAAGGTATGGCCCGTAGCCAATCCTATGAATGCATATACTCAATAGTATATGACTCCATGCTTTCACTAGGGAAAGCCTGTTTCACCATCCAGCAAGTACTGACACTGAGATGGATCTATGGCACAGGGTAAAACTACATGATTAAGTTCCACTTGATTAGTTAAGTCAATTAAGTGTCTTTTAGCATCAATCAAGTTACAACGTGTAATGCCATAACAAAATCTACAAAGATAAGGGAATGATACAACTCCATAAGATATAAACATATAGGGTGTGAACTTGTCACACTATCACCACATGATACATGCATAATTGCCATTCACCAAATCACCAATACTAAAGTCACATACTATGGAATATTAATCCCTCAACTCATCATTGGGAAGTGTCATATCAAAATTGGCAATAAGACACCACCAAGTCATATGACCCATTCACATCATTCCTATACCACAAGTGTCTCATCAAGCCTCATGAAGGCTCATTCAACCTATTTCATATCATAGTCACCATATCATACACTAGCTATGATTATCAATCTCATAACACATGCATGATTATAAGTTCATAAACAACATAGATAACATCACACACCATAGCTATCCCATGAGAAGAGAAACAAGCATGATCATTGCACATTATTAGGGTTAGGATTATTTCTTAGTAAATTAGGGTTTACAAAGATAGGTTCAACCATCAACCCTAGATTCACCACCTCTCATCATCTTGTAATATATTAGGGTTAAGGAACATAATTAGACTTGAATTTATATTAATCTAAACAACATATATATGGCTTATATATTACTCATACAATAGTAACATTATGCATCCAAGCATGCCTCTCAACCACCTATCATCCACATGTCTTGACCACCAATACCACTAGGTCGCGACCACCCCACCCAAATCATGTCATGACCGTGACACCTAGGGTGTCTCGGCCCATCTAGGGTTAGGGTTCCATCCCCTCACAAAATTATCGCGACCCCAAGGAACATGACTGTCTATTCCTCAAACCAAAGTAGCATGTCATGACCTAAGGCCAACATGTCACAACCTCCCTCAAGGGACATGCCATGACTGAGACAAGGACAAGATCGAGACCCAAAAACTAAATCAACAATCCAACCAAAATAGGGACCAACTTGGCCATCAACACTAGGTGTCGCGAACTCTAACAACACTAGGTCCAACACATAAAAGGAAAGCATCTCGACTAAGACTAACCATGGTCACGACCATCACTATGAGTGATGTCTTGGTCCCCAAAATATAAGACAAGACCAAGGAAACCCATGATCAACAGGAAGGAGAAACCCATGCAAATGATCATCAAAAACCCTAGGTCATGGATCATGAAGCCACCAAGAAAGAATCTCATCCAAGGAAGAGAAAACCATGGTTAAGGTGCCAAAAATAGAACCTAAAATCCTCATAACATCTAGATACTTCTAACATCATGCATGTGAATGAAACCAAGGTCAGAGGGTATAGAAAGATCATCATAACACCACCATCACCAAAATTGGGTATATGAAATTAGGGTTTCAGATTTCAACCAAACCAAGCAAGATATCCCACTAAACAAGTTATAAATATTATCATTATATACTAGCATGATAAGGGTGCATTTTAGAGAGAGAATATTGTAGAAAACATGCATAAAAGAGTGCAATAATAGAGTAGGATAAGTGTTATATAACCCACCTTAAAAAGATCATTTCCAAGGATTCCAAGCTCCAGGATCAAGGGCTCCAAGCACACGATCCAAGGGTTGAAGAAGCTCCACCAAAATCTCCACTCTCAGCCATAGGATCACCTCAAGAAGGAGAGGACACCAAGGTGAAAGATCTTCCAAGAAAAGAGAGGCAAAAATCTCTAGGCCGAGCCAAAAGAGAAAGGGAGAAAGAGAGAAGAAACCCTCCTCACACTTGGGTCCACCTTGTCAAAGCATGGTCTATGACCCTTGTAATGAGGAGTTTCTCTCCCAAAACGACCATCATGGAGGAACCATGGTCTAGGGCTAAGAAAATAGAGGAAGGTGAATGTAGGAGATCAAAATAAATGTCATCAAGGAATATGAACACTTATCAAGGTTGAAGATGAGCTATGGTTGCCACAAACACCACATGCAAGAAGAGTTTGGTCACTAAGATCCAAGGATGGATCTCCTTGCTCCACCAAGCTCCAAGAACAAGCAAAAGAGAAGGAAGAAGATGGATGGACAAAAGGGTAACAAACATGAAGATATAAGGGGTTATATAGGTGGAAGATGAGGGAGAAGAGCAAAAGATGAGGTGTCAACACTCCAAAGTACCAAGGGACACTTGTCCACTCATAAGACCAAGATGCATCCAACTTAACCATACATGCAAGAAATGGTGATACACTCTATGTTGGGTCTCTACCACCTTGGTCACCCACATGGTTGCAATTGTGACCCTCACATGGTTCACCATGCCTGGCTGCGACAAGCACCATCCATCACCGCAAGGTCGAGACAAGAGATCTCCACATCACCTAGGTCGAGACATCCTACAAGAAGACAACCATCTCAGCCCAAGAACACCTTTTCCATGACCTCAACACCTAAAGGGGTTGTATCGACTATGACACCCACCAAAACTCACCCTAGGTCATGACCTAGGTCAAGGTAACCCACTAGGTACACATGGGTCGAAACATTCAACACTCATAGAAGCCCTAATCACCACTAATGGTGAAATTCCTCAACCAAGGTTAAAAAAGGTGTCCACTTCTTTCTCTATCCTCTATATGATGCTAAGAAAGATAAGGAACACTCTAGAGGTGACAAATTGCACATCAACCCCCTATTTTGGGTAAGTTGCAATTTGCACCAAAACTAGCACATAAAGCACAAACATCATCCAAACAAGCTCAAACTTGAAACTTAAGCTCTTATAAAGACCTAATTACATCTCAAAAGATTAGAGCAAGGTTGTAATCACATGATTAAGCCAAATCAAATAGGGTTACCCACCAATTTTGATGTTGTAATAATGATTGGATAAAACCCTAGTATTGAAAGCAACTCTTTTATTAGAAGTTTGAGTGTACATACAGTTATGGCTAGAGTGTCAACAAATGGTTGAATATGTTTTATATCTCTTGAGGTTGTAAACCTAAATTATTTTTGTAAAAACCTTTTGGGTTTTCATATGTAACTTGATTGATGTAGTCCAAATGTAATAGATTGACTTAAGTAATCAAGTGAAACCCTAAGTTTAGCGCCCTAAGACTGTAGAACTATTATAGGGTCATAACTTTCTAGATAGAAAAACAAGTAATTTGAAAGGATCTCAAAGTCATATATTGTTGAGTATATGCAGGTGTAGGGAAGGTATATTTCTATCATCTTGATTCTAAGGTTTTGGAGAGTGTTCGAATCCGTGTCTTGAATGTGGAAGTCATTGAGAGCGACTGTGGTCGTAACTCAGATTTGGGGGTTTGTACCCTGGTTTCTAGTACCATAGCATGTGTACCTAGGATGGACTAGGTTGTTTAGTAGTTGGGACGATGTGCCACTACAATTTTTACTTGTACTGATCGAGGGGCGGAGATCTTAGGATTTCAGTCATCCTAAATCTTATATGAGACTGATTTTGACTTCATACAGGTCAGCTAGTAGTTTGAGTGGTATGCCTCAAACTACACAGGGATCAACAAAATATGTAATTCAGCTATGTAGTATAGATGTTAGGGTTACTTGGAAAATTATATTGGATGATAATCCTTGATATGTTTGTTTTGATTTGTAGATAATTTATGTTACAGTAAGAGAAATCAAATGTTATTATGACTCTAGCTATGCCCAATCTAATGCAAGGTATATAGCCTTTCAACTCTATAATACTATCTGCTTTATCTGCCTAAAGTACATAACCCTAGTAAAAAATATATGTTTTTGGAGTTATATCTCTCGCTGGGACATGAGTCTCACCTCGTGGGTCACCACATTTTTTAGGTTCCATGTAGAACCATTAGACATAGAGTGACGAGGGGGCATAATTTGAAGATCTGCAGTGGTAGAAGGTTGGTTGTTAGTATAGAGTCCTAGAGTCATCCCTATACTCTTAGGTTTGGGTGGGAGTTTTATATATCACATATGCTGGCTCGAGATTTTGTGTGGGTGTCTAATGTAAAGGATGTAATTTTGTGAACAACACTTTTGTATACATGTTATGGTTAAGGCCATTGAACTTCTACAAAGATACCTGCTATGAATACATGTGATGTTGGATCTTTATGTAAATGTTTTCTTCAAAAATGTTTAAAATTTTATTTAGTTTTACTTTGTGGCTAATATAATTAATTAGTGTCTGATCATAGTTTTGGTTTTGAGAAATCTTGTTTAGCCTGGTGGGTTTCCACATACCAAGTGATGAATAAAAATAGTTATTGTGGTTGATTATGAAATGGTTGTTCATATGGAAGGAGTTATCTACATGTCATAACTTACAAATATATACAAACAAAAATAAAGGAAAAGTTTAGTCATGTTTTTATTAGCCATTTTAATCACATCAGATCCTAATCTTGTGGTCAAAGAGAGATTATGGGATATGGGGTCTAAAAATAACATCTAAATAAGAAATTCAAAATAAATTTACAACATATTTCATGCAACTTGTTAATTTTCATCTTCATAATGGATTCATTGATTTCTTCATCATGGCATGGTAACATGAAAATTAGAAAAAGGGAAAGAGTAAACACAAGTAAGGGCCACACAATATTGCAAATATGGTATACAAAGCTGGTAAACATGTATATTATATATCAAAGTTTATTTTATAAAAGAAATTACATATTTTACATGTCTAAAATATATTTTCTGTCTTATTTTTTAATAAATCAGACTGGTTGGTCGGCCTAGTTGTTAGTGATAAGAAACTCATTGACACTACACTCTAAAGATACTCAAGTATCATCATAAAATGCTGAAAATTTACAAGATGATTAATATTGAGTTTTAAAGCTATACTTAAAATGTCAGATCATTTGGATGTATCAAGAAATAGATAAAAATCAAATACCATACTCTTATAGTTCATCCTGAATGCATGGTCGACTGAGTTTGTCATATGAAAATTGGGACGACCAACGGGTTAGTAAAAATTCAAAAGTTATGATATTCTGCAGAAGCACTTATATTTGAGTTATACAAACTATATAAAATTCAAAAGAAATAAAATGTATATATAATACTAAAAATATTACTACACCACTATACTTACACATTTTATTTTATTATACTATCAAAAAATTTTGTTTGACCAATTAGGGTTTTTCCATTTATCAAGCACTAATTTTTCAAAACAAAGCATGCTAGGATTCCTATTAGGTTTAAAAGATCATAATCGAACTATCATCACCAATCGAGCTTAAATAATGATCACTCTAGTTTAGCACGTAATCATCGAAGTAAACCCTAATTAGATGGCTAAGTTGAAAACATTTCATTACATAACTGATCTATAGGCGATGTAGAGGTTGCTTGGTTGTCCTGTGGCACATCAAGATCTTGATCAACTACCATGGCATAAAGATATTGTAGCACCTCCACTAGTTGTGCAATTGGATAGACTAGGTAGAATGAAGGGATTCTCTGAGTAGGCGAGACTTCACTAAATAATCCTAGTGAATCCAGTTAACGATCCAAATAAAATGGTGAAATGAGTTCCTCATTGGGTCTAGTAGAGTGGGTGTGATGACTAAAATCTTCACGGATGAACATTGTCACCTACAAAAGTGAAAGAAGTGATCCACTTAACCCTTAAAGGATTCTACCTTGCTTTTCTCCTAGCTATTGAAGACTACTATAATTCTCCTCTTGGGCTCATTGAAGGTTCACAATGGATTCTTTAAGGTTTGATGGTGGTTTTGTGTACACTTGTTTGTCTCTGCCATATTGAAGTGTTGTGTGTTGATGAATTTTAGTTCAACAACTTGAATTGTGTTTTTGGGACAGGCATCGATCTCTGTCACCTATTGTAGCTGGTGATCCTACCTCTCAAGTATGAATTGAAGTGGATCTGTCTACTCATGAAGATGGGTCGAAAAAGTAGAAAGCAGCGTACTGACACTTTCTCATCTAAGGGCTATGACTCTATTCAGATATTAGTTATATGAAGACAAGAGTTGGTTACCATTTACTATCTTAGGGACTATTGTTGAGGTGTACTCTTACAAGATATAGTTGTTGTATGATGTAGACACAATATCTCATGAATATACACTGCTTGAATATATGATGATACTGGGGGTGAATATAGTTGAACGAACTAATTAAATAGAAACAAAAATTTTAGGCGTTTAACATGAAAACCATGTCCCAAAAAATGACACTGAAAGTTGATTGCCCTCGAGACTGTGTCCAAAATAAATGTGATTCCTTAAGAATCAAACTCTAAATTTATAACCCAAAACCATTGGGATGCCAACAATGTTGTACATTTATGACCCAAAACCCTTGGTATGACAACAATGTTATACATGGTTGGAGTAGTGAGACGGGGTTGAACATAGATGTTGGGACTTTTGGTCACCTAAGATATGGTTCTTACTTAGATAAGAGAAATAGATGGTAGATATATGCATAAACTAAATTAATACAACAAAAATAAATTAAAGTAAAATAAAGAAAACTGAGTCCGTCAAGTCTTGCTAAGCAATGAGAAGAGTTCTAGGAAATGCAAACACAAATCAAACCATTTATGCACCTCATTCTTAGGCACAGACAATCATTGAACACCCTAGATAGCAATTGATATCCTAACCCAACATGTATCATGCTAGTTACTCATGTGGGGGCCATCCCACTCACTCTAGTGTTATGACTAAAACCCCATAAACAAACTGATGCTCCTCTCTAGGACATGAAAAAATGCTCCAAACTATCTCGAGTTACCTCTCAAGTCCAAGATAGTTAATGGCTTTGGGCACAACAACGATCAGTCAGGGATACAATCTGTGTAGTTCAAACCCGACCATATTCATGCTTGGGTTGGATCATGAGCAAACCTTCTTGAATCTATTGTCTTCTCAAATTCTAGATCCATCCTACCTTCTCTACCCATTTTTACCACTTATATTTCGAAGTTAATAAGAAAAAAAGTTCATGCAAGATAAAGACCACTAACCAAAGAATCATAACCCAAAGAGAAGGTAAAACTATAACATGCTAGATTAGATCATTAACTACTTACTTAGAGACAAAGTACATAAACATGCTCAAAATGAGATACATAGCTAGGAAGGATCTCAACTAGCCATAGACGAGCATTGTTGGCACTGATCAAAGATGGAAATACACCATTTGCATAAGAACAAAAGAAGAACTGTAGAAGAGAAGAGGAAGATGAAGATACTAGGCCATGGAGGAGAGGTAGATCTTTCTCCTTAGCCTCCAGATGGGGTAGATCTCATCCCTTGTGTTATGACCCACTCCGATTTTAACTAGTAAGTACAGTGATTAGTGCATCACCATGTTGATTAAGCTAAGATAAGTGTTCAAGATGTGATTAGTGCTTTGATTAAGTTGAAACAAGATAGTTAGTATGTTTTCATGCTTTGAGGTTGTATTGGATCTCGTGCTTGAAAATTTGCAAAAGAAATTGCTAGAATCGGACCTCCGAGGCAAAAGATATGACATTTTCAGTTTCTTGGGTTGAGATATGCAATTTACCCATTTGTTTGGTTAATTTCCCCTTTCCCTTGTCCCTTTCACCCAATCGAGCACTGCTTGAAGCAGCGACACACAGCGGCCCGATTGATCAGTAGAGGAAAGGTGAGGGGTGATTTTTCGAGCCCCTTAGCTTCGATCCAGCTTGGCGTCATCTCCTACTTCTTCTTCTTCCTCCTTCCTTCCTCTTTCTTGCCTCTACCCGTGCCTTGACCAGCTAGGGTAGTGCCCCGACCAGCAGCAGGTGTGGCTCTGCCACTAGCATGGCCAGGAGCCCTATTGGTACAGCAAAGCACCTCGAAATGGTGCCCTTGAGTTCAGCCACGAGTCGAGAGCTCGAATCTGCAGCCTCCTAGCCGCGAGCAGCACCCAGCCAAGGTTCCCTTCTCCTCCTGTGTGTGATAGAAGCTGCTGCTTGCAGTAGGTCTGAACCAGGATAAGCCCAAGGTTGAAGACAACCCCGTAGATTCCCAGAAGCAAGCTTTGGGCATGTTTCCAGTCGATTGCGGTCATCTCAAACCTATGTGAGTAGAATCTCACTCACCAAGTAAGATTTAACTCCAATAAATGGGTGTTTTCGGTTAGAATTGTGTTATTTGCGGGTAACAACGGTTACCCAGGTGTCGTGCGGTATTGACGATGCCTGACCTTTATTTCATGTTTTGCTTCTTCATGTTTGTATGATTTAGTTTGTTAACTAGTTTGTATAATTTAGATTACAAAATCTGTATGATTGATCAAATCCTAAATCAGTTTAGAGGTTAAAGACATTAGCACACGACCCAGATTTCCAGTAGCTATACAGTTTGGGTATAAACCCAGGTTGTACGATTTTAGTAATTAACTAGTTGCACAATTTAAAGAAATAGACGATGACTCGCAATGTCTCAATATAAATCTGTTGCACGCTCTCTGTTATAGTTAATGTGTGTGATTTAGTATTAACACAAATTAACATGTTTCTTAAGGATATCATTATAAATTCTCAGTTATTATTAATCATTCTTGCCATGACAAGTAATTAACTCTTAATTATGTTATGTGGTGTACAACTCAAGATTTGGGTTGAGGTGCACGTTTTCCAAGGAAGTACAAATAGTTTATAGGTGCTAATGACGATTATTCATGTGTCAAGTAATTAACTCTTATCAGTGTATTAAGAAGTTCAATTGCATGATTATAGTGTATAAAGTATCAAGTGGATATGTATTCTATTTATTTAAGAATTTTAGTCTACATGCAGGTATAAAATGTTGATTTCTCATAATATCATAGTGTTTTGAATATACTTCTCTACCAAGTTTAAAATGATATACATGATGTATTATAATTTTCAAATAAATAGACGTGGTACCATAGAGATACCAGAGTCAAGTATAAGTAAGGAAAAGATACAATATAGTAAGAGCTTTCCAAGAACAATAAAATAATAGACTTAGGGGCTCTGAACACCGTAGATTCCCTATGAGAGGTCTGCGTCGTAGGGATGAAATGACCTAACCCTGGCAGTGTCCAGTATACGGGGATCGGAACGTACTAATAGGTGGTATGGGGGATGAAGCTCTAGTGGAAGTCTCCTTAAAAATATAGTATGTAGTGTCCAACATCAACCAAAGGTCCTGGTGGCACTAGAGTATAGAAAAGCCAATATGTGGCTTGACACTCCGCCTGTGTGCTCAAGTCAGAGGAGGAGTCCAGTTTTACGACCCATAGGTGTGCCGAGGCCAGAAAGCCATTTTCCTATTGCAGACCAGCGACGTTGTCAGGCTTAGCATCCCGGATGTGTCAGCTAAGTCTTGTACGGTGAGATCATATTTCGATATGATTCTTCATATGTAGAGTAAACTGTTGATAACACCCAAATCTACACATACTATATGTGCATTTTTTCTATGGTTTCGTGCCACTTTAGTCTTAATATGCCCAATAATGCTAATGTTTTATGCTTTCTTTCTCTCATTAGATAATGTAGTTAGAATAGCCAATAATGTAGCCAATTTCGCCAATTTTGGGACTTGCAGACACCGAACTAGACAAGACATCTATTCTCCAAAGATTTCTCCTCGACACATGGTTTTTACGGCAGCTGGAAATCCACCCTAACCACGACCGTAGTACCCATTGTGACCGCAGTCTTCAACACCACAACTGCGATTCCTCGCCACGATCGTGGTCGTCCACCTTTTCCACGACCCTGGCCATCTGCCACGACCGTGGCCAACAACCGCGACCGTGGCAATAACCGCGACCGCGATCCCTCACCACGACCATGGCCAATAACCATGACTGTGGTAAATAACCACAACCGCGGTTTTTTCTTTCTACAACCGCGATCGCGATTCCTCACCATGATTGTGTCCTTTAGCCATGACCGTGGCCGACTCCCTCCACCAGGACCGTGGCCGTTCGCCACGATCGTGGCCAATAACCGCGACCGCGATCTTCATCACCGCGACTGCAATTTCCACTCCATGCATCGCGACTGTGGTGTTGGCCACGACCATGGCCGACCCCACGATCTGCTGGCCGCGGTTTGCAGTTGGCCTGTATAAATAGGTCTCGACTCACTCATTTGAGAGGGGGACCTCAACCAAGGACGCCGAGAGGCTGCTGCTCTGAGATCTCAAGGTTCCCAAAGCCCCATGGGAGCATCCCAAGATCTGAGAGGACCAAGGTGTTCACTCTACGCTGCCCTCTATAGCTAACTTCCATCCTTTCTTCACCCATCCACCCATTTCCGCCCATATCTGTGGTGGAAACTCAGATCCAGATCAACCATTGTCGTCCTCCACCTCCGTTCACCCACCAAGCTACTGTTCGGGGCAGATCTAGAGGGAAAGAGGACTAAGGAGTCTAGATCTGATCAAGGAGGATGACCAAAAGACGAGATCCATCCTATACAGAGGCAAAGGAGCGAGAGCCACCTCTCCTCCACTAGCTAAATCTCTTCTTCTTCCCCTTGATTCTGTTGTGTTTCTTGGTTTCCTGTACAATGATGTTCTTCCATCTTTGTTCAGTGCCAACAATGCTTGTCCATGGTTAGTTGAGCTCCTTCCTGGCTATGTAGCCCGTTTTGGGCATGCTTATGTACTTTTGCCTTAAGCAAGTAGATTTATTTCAGATCTAGTATGTTTCTTGTTCTATCTTCCCTTTTTGGTTATGATAGCTATTTTGGTTGATCTCTTTCTTGCTTGAACTACTATTTCTGCCTGTATCGAGAGACTCGTGTAGGAATGGCTAAGAGACGATAGTTTGGATCTGAACCCGAGTAGAGGAAGATCCAAGGTGCTTTGGTCCTAACATCCCGGCATATCCTAAGACCCGAAAGGAAACTTAGCATATTTTGAGGTGTTGATATGTCATTCCTTGAGAGAGGCTCAATGACATATCGTTGATGGTTTTAGTCACGCTGCGCGAGAGCGAGTGGGAAGACCCCACAGGAACAAACACGATAATATGTACTATGTTTGGATATATATTGCTTGCTCAAGTGTTCGAGGGTTGTCTATGCCCGAGAACGGGTGCATAGACTGTCTAACTTGTGGTTACATAGCCAGGAACTCCTTCTCTCTGATTAGTAGAACCACGAGCTCTATTTTTTTTTCTTTTCTTTGTTTTCTTTTAATTCGTGACAACCTGCTAGACTAGTTCTAGCATATATTTCCATCGACTATAGTTTTGGCTTATCTGACCTAAGAACAAAATATGTGGTGTCCTAAACGTCACCATGTCCCTGTGTTCAACCCCGTATATCTACTTTGACCCCGTAATAAAAGTTGTGGGGGCCTAGAAGGTTTCAGGTTATATATTTAAAAGCTTGATTCCTTCCTTTGTCCCGCATTCGTATCCGGATGTGAGAAAAAGGTTGATCAACTTTTTGTCACCGTTGTCGGGGATGTGGTTTTCCATGTTTACACGCCTAAAAGATTTTTGTTCTGTCACTTTAAGCTCGTATATATATATGCATAGTTTTTCTTTTGTTTTAAACATACTTGTTCATATATACTGATACCTTTCCTTTTTTCTTATACCTTTTTCAGCCATGGATCTTTCTTCAGCAAGACGAGTTATTTTTTCCACCTGTCCTCCTGAATTTTCCATAGTCCCGACTGTTGGCAAATAATTGAAGGTCGTGCTCTACAACTAGTCAAGTTATACTTACCTCCACCGTCGTCACATGTTGAGATTCCAACAACGGAGACTACCAGTCAGCCCTCGACTCTCGTGCTATCATGGGATCAAGAATTGATTAAGGTAGTGGAGTCATCTAGGGAAAGTATTCACGCACTCACCTCCTTAGCCCCTCATCTCCAAGAAGATGTCGATCCAATGCAACAACTTCTAGAAGAGCAGGATCGTCATCTCAAACTAGTCGTTGAGGTTGTAGACCATAGTAGAAGTCTACTTTGAACTCTTAAGCAAGGATCCATCCAAGTGCATCAGTTTGATACAGCGGACTCCCCTCATATGTGTATGGCAGAATCGACGGGTCTCGAAAGCATTGCTGCTCAAGTACAACAACTTCATGATAAAGATGTTGAACAGGGAAGGAGGCTCCAAGAGCTCATTGATTTGGTTAAAATCCAATTACAACTGCCATCACAAAACAACAAAGAAGTTAGTCATCAAGACCATTCCATTAGATCTGAAGCAGAGTATATCTCACCATCCTGTTCAGACCATCAACTGGATTCACTAGGATTTTTCTGTGAAGACCAACCCACTTCGGGAAGCCCTTCATTCTATCCAGATGACCCAACTGATGAACCAATGGAAGATATGAGTCATAGACATGAACATGTCTATGATGACGATGATGAAGACTCTAAAAGCCAAGTGTCCTCACAGTTAGAAGGTTGGTCAGAGGAACCAGAGTCAGATATTGAAACAAACCAGAGTGACATCTCTCATATTGAGACTTGTCATTTTTCTTTGAGCAGCACGCCGATCATGGTTTGGAACAATCTATATGGTGAGGATGACGGCGATTATTCATCTCAGTGGAGCGAATACACTGACGACGATGAGCTGGAACAACACGCGCTTACAATCAACGCCATCCCTCCTCAAGGCTTGGTGGAACTCAAGGGGTCAGGATGGACGGTCCACTACAACATGGATGATGAGCATGAAGATACCCCTGACTCCACGACAGGTGATAAGCTTGGGATGGTAGAACCACAAACTGATTCTTTAGGGAGTACTTCTTGTTCAGAAGATGATTGGATGACCCAAACTGTATATAGTAGCTTATTTGAGCATCCAACCTCAAGTTCAGAGATGGAGGGAGGAGAAATGAATCCTACCCAAGTCATTCAACCTATCCCCTCCATATCATCCTGTGTCGACATCCCAGGACCTTCATTTTCATATTCATATGATGAAAGGTACCCTGAGGATGATATGCCAAAGAATTCATCCCAGTGCAGTTGAAGCCACTTCCAACACAAAGATGACTTCACCGATTCACCGGATTTCACTTCGCTTCTTCAGACTTGGCAGGGCCAACACATCCGCCTATTGTACTCCTATTATGTGGAGGAACTCGTCGACAAGACACAGGTGACACTTGTCCCAAAACTTAGGATTTGGGATCCCAATGTCTGTATCGTGGGGCAGCCACCCCCTTTTCTCTTACCCACCCTCCCGCCCTTTTATTACACTAAATTTTTCTCTCGATGTTCTTATTAGTTAGTTCTTTCCTCTAACTATTTTTATATCCTTGCATCCATGCATCATCTTTAGAACTTCAATAACTGCCATTAAAATCATGCATTCCTGCCTCACTATTTCAAGTTTAAGTCTTACTCGAGGATGAGCAAACTTTTAAGCTTGGGGTGGTAGGCTTCACCCTTCTTGCACGGACGTTTATTTCTTACACTTAGCATAAGCTTGTAGCTTTGCAATTATGGATATATGGTGCGAATCTAATAGATAAATGCTTGACTTTATGCCTAGATGCATAGTTTTCATCTTAAAAATTGCTTGACCTTTTGCTTGACTTGCTCTTTGACTCTTTCCTTGAGTTTGGTAATAAATCTAAGGTTATGTCCCTTTTTCACAGCTTAAAGCTAAATTCCCTTGATATATGCTGTGAATGGCAAATCCATGGTAAAGGACCGTTGGAATGAGCTAAAACATGATCAAAGAATCCTAGTTGTAGATTCACAAGCTTGCCTCTATTCTAAGAATTCTTGAATCATAATTGCAACTTTTCACATAGGTGTCAAGTGGATCATGATGAGTTTTGAGCTATGATCATGATGAAGTGTTTTCCTTGATGGACTACGTGCCTTCTCACCTTAGATTGAGTCAAAAAGATGAAAAATATAAAAATATGCAAAAGAGGCTTGGCCGCCCACAAAAATCCTAAAAATATCTATATAGTTCTCACCCAAGCCTACAAATAGAATGCAGATGATAAAAGCCTGAGTGTGAACAATAAATGAGCGTTGTTTTCTCTTTTAGGAGAGTTGAGGATGGTGCCCAACCAGTGTATGACTACGCTCATGAATGCGGGTATGTCGTGCCTAGTAGTATCACTCTAGAAGCTCATTAGAGAGTCACTAGGAATCCCTAGGGGACCTATGAGATCGTCTTCGTAGCAGGATTGGTTTGAGCGCAATACGAGGAGTTCATCTCACTACTTTGGGCCAACTGGCTCAGCTGCAAGGACTGTTTCTCGTTACATGGACCAACCTGACGCAGATCGAGATCCTCAGAAGTCATTAGAGTCTTTTTGTTTTATTTATTAGGACTTAAATAAGTGAGAGGTGCATTGTTCTGGATTGGTATGCAGGGATTCATGGTGATAGCTCATTACTCATCACCTTCTTGATCACATATGTGACAACTCTTTCATGTTTAAATAATCATGATTCAAACCCGCATGAGTATCGGCAGGCTGTAGTGAATTTGCTTAATCTTACCTGGACAATCTTTGATCTTGCTTTGGCAGGGCAGTGGTTGATTTGGTGGGGGTTTGTTCTAAAATGGCATGGATCAAGAGTATTGATGCTTTAAACTATTTTTCTTAACTTTAGCATTTATTGCCAAACTTAATTTGGATGTTATCTTTTGTTCTTTGAGTACAGTCTTGCTTGAGGACAAGCAAGTTTTAAGCTTGGGGTAGTTGATAACACCCAAATCTACACATACTATCTATGCATTTTATCTATGGTTTCATGTCAATTTAGTCTTAATATGCCCAATAATGCTAATGTTTTATGCTTTCTTTCTCTCATTAGATAATGTAGTTAGAATAGCCAATAATGTAGCCAATTTAGCCAATTTTGGGACTTGCAGGCACCGAACTAGACAAGGACATCTATTCTCTAAAGATTTCTCCCTGATACATGGTTTTTGCGGCAACTATGAACCCGCCACGACCATGGCAACCAACCATGACCGTGGCAATCCACCATGACCACAACCGTGGCAATCAGGCACGACTGTGATGCCCACCGTGATTGCGGTCTTCAACACCATGACTGTGATTCCTCACCACGACCGTGGCCACCTACCACGACCGTGGCCGCCCACCTTTGCCACGGCCGTGGCCATTCTCTACGACCGTGGCCAATAACTGCGATCGTGGCAATAACCGTGACCGTGGCAATAACCGTGACTATGGTCTTCAACACTGCGACTGCGATCCCTCGCCACGACCGTGGCCATATGCCATGATTGTGGCCAATAACTATGACCGTGGCAAATAACCACGACCGCGGTTTTTCCTTCTACAACCACGACCGCGATTCCTCGCCACGGCTGTGTCCTTTAGCCATGACCATGGTCGACTCCCTCCACCACGACCGTGGCCGTCCGCCACAACCGTGACCAATAACCGCGACCGTGATCTTCATCACCGCGACCGCAATTTCCACTTCATGAATTGCGACTGCGGTGTTGGCAATGATCGTGGCCGACCCCGCGATCTGCTGGCCGCGGTCTGCTATCAGCCTCTATAAATAGGTGTCCCCTCACTCGAGAGGGGGACCTAGACCAAGGACGCCGAGAGGCTGCTGCTCTGAGATCTGAAGGTTCCCAGAGCCCCGTGGGAGCATCCCAAGGTTTGAGAGGACTAAGGCGTTCACTCTACGATGCCCTCTACAACCAGCTTCTGTCCTTTCTCCACCCATCCATCCATTTCTGCCCAGATCTATGGTGGAAACTCAGATCTAGACCAACCACTATCATCCTCCACCTCTGTTCACCCACCAAGCTGCTGTTCGGGGCGAATCTAGAGAGAAAGAGGACCAAGGAGTCCAGATCTGATCAAGGAGGAGGACCAAAAGATGAGATCCAGCCTATACGGAGGTAAAGGAGCGAGATCCACCTCTCCTCCATGGGCTAAATCTCTTCTTCTTCCCCTTTATTCTGTTGTGTTTCTTGGTTTCCTGTACAATGATATTCTTCCATCTTTGTTTGGTGCCAACAATGCTTGTCCATGGCTAGTTGAGCTCCTTCTTGGCTGGGCATGTTTATGTACTTTTGCCTTAAGCAAGTAGATTTATTTCAAATATAGTATGTTTCTTGTTCTATCTTCCCTTTTTGGTTATGATAGCTAGTTTGGTTGACCTCTTTCTTACTTGAACTACTATTTCTGCCTGTATCGAGAGACCCGTGTAGGAATGACTAAGAGACGATAGTTTGGATCTGAACCCGAGAGGAGGAAGATCCAAGGTGCTATGTTCCTAACATCCCAGAATATCCTAAGACCCGAAAGGGAACTTAGCATATTTCGAGGTGTTGATATGTCATTCCTTGAGAGAGGCTCGATGACATATCGTTGATGGTTTTAGTCACACTGCGTTAGAGTGAGTGGGATGACCCCACAGGAACATACACGACAATACATACTATGTTTGGATATAGATTGCTTGCTCAAGTGTTCGACAATCCCTTTTCTCTTACCCACCCTCCCGCCCTTTTATTATACTAATTTTTTCTCTTCATGTTCTTGCTAGTTAGTTCTTTCCTCTAACTGTTTTTATATCCTTGCATCCATGCATCATCTTTAGAACTCCAATAATTGTCATTAAAATCATGCATTCCTACCTCACTATTTCAAGTTTAAGTCTTGCTCGAGGACGAGCAAACTTTTAAGCTTGGGGTGGTAGGCTTCACCCTTTTTTCTCTTCACCCTTCTTGCATGCACATTTATTTCTTGCACTTAGCACAAGCTTGTAGCTTTGCAATTATGGCTATATGGTGTGAATCTAATAGATAAATGCTAGACTTTATGCCTAGATGCATAGTTTTCATCTTAAAAATTGCTTGACCTTTTGCTTGACTTGCTCTTTGACTCTTTCCTTGATTTTAGTAATAAATCTAAGGTTATGTCCCTTTTTCATATCTTAAAGATAAATTCCCTTGATCTATGTTGTGAATGGAAAATCCATGGTAAAGGACCATTGGAATGAGCTAAAACATGATCAAAGAATCCTAGATGCAGATTCACAAGATTGCCTTTATTCTAATAACTCTTGAATCATAATTGCAACTTTTCACATAGGTGTCAAGCGGATCATGATGAGTTTTGAGCTATGATCATGATGAAGTGTTTTCCTTGATGGACTACATGCCTTCTCACCTTAGATTGAGTCAAAAAGATGAAAAATATAAAAATGTGCAAAAGAGGCTTGGCCGCCCACAAAAATCCTAAAAATATCTATATAGTTCTCACCAAGCCTACAAATAGAATGCATATGATAAAAGCCTGAGTGTGAACAATAAATGAATGTTGTTTTCTCTTTTAGGGGAGTTGAGGATGGTGCCCATACGGTGTATGACTGCGCTCATGAATGTGGGTATGTCGTGCCTGGTAGTATCACTCTAGAAGCTCATTAGAGAGTCACTAGGAATCCCTAGGGGACCTATGAGATCGTCTTAGTAGCAGGGTTAGTTCGAGCGCAGTACGAGGAGTTCATCTCACTACTTTGGGCCAACTGGCTCAGACTACAAGGACTGTTGCTCATCACATGGACCAACCTTATGCAGATCGAGACCCTCAGAAGTCATTATAGTCTTTTTTCTTTGTTTATTAGGACTTGAATAAGTGAGAGGTGCGTTGTTCCAGATTGGTATGCAGGGATTCATGGTGATAGCTCATTACTCATCACCTGCTTGATCACATATGTGACAACTCTTTCATGTTTAAATAATCATGATTCAAACCCTCATGAGTATCGGCAGGCTGTAGTGAATTTGCTTAATCTTGCCTGGATAATCTTTGATCTTGCTTTGGCAGGACTGTGGTTGATTTGGTGGGGGTTTGTTCTGAAATGACATGGATCAAGAGTATTGATGCTTTAAACTGTTTTTCTTAACTTTAGCATTTATTTCCAAACTTAATTTGGATGTTATCTTTTGTTCTTTGAGCACAGTCTTGCTTGAGGACAAGCAAATTTTAAGCTTGGGGTAGTTGATAACACCCAAATCTACGCATATTATCTGTGCATTTTATATATGGTTTCGTGTCACTTTAGTCTTAATATGCCCAATAATGCTAATGTTTTATGCTTTCTTTGTATCATTAGATAATATAGTTAGAATAGCCAATAACGTAGCCAATTTAGCCAATTTTGGGACTTGTAGGCACCAAACTAGACAATACATCTATTCTCTAAAGATTTCTCCCTGACCCATGGTTTTTGCGGCATTTATGAACCTGCCACGACTGTGGCAATCCACCCTGACCACGACCGTGGCAATCAGGCACGACCGTGGTGCCCGTCGTGACCGCAGTCTTCAACACCGCGACCGTGATTCCTTGCCACGACTATGATCATCTACCTTTGCCACGACTGTGGCCAATAATCGCAACCGTGGCAATAACCGTGACTGTGGTCTTCAACATCGCGACCGTGATCCCTCGCCACGACCGTGGCCAATAACTACGACCGTTGCAAATAACTGCAACCACGATTTTTCCTTCTACAACTGCGACCACGATTCCTCGCCACGGCCGTGTCCTTTAGCCATGACTGTGGCTGACTCCCTCCACCACGACTATGGTCGTCCGCCACGACCGTGGCCAATAACCGCGACTGCGGTCTTCAACACCGCGATCGCGCCCTGCGATCTTCTGGCCGTGATCTGCAGTCAGCCTCTATAAATAGGTGTCCCCTCACTCATTTGAGAGGGGGACCTCGACCAAGGATGCTGAGAGGCTGCTTCTCTGAGATCTGAAGGTTCCCAGAGCCCCGTGGGAGCATTCCAAGGTCCAATAGGACCAAGGCATTCACTCTACGCTGCCCTCTACAACTAGCTTCCGTCATTTCTCCACCCATTTGCCCATTTCCACGGAGATCTGTGGTGGAAACTCAGATCTAGACCAACCATTGTCGTCCTCCACCTCCGTTTACCCACTAAGCTGCTGTTCGGGTCAGATCTAGAGAGAAAGAGGACCAAGGAGTCTAGATCTGATCAAGGAGGAGGACCAAAAGACGAGATCCAGCCTATACGGAGGCAAAGGAGCAAGAGCCACCTCTCCTCCACGGGCTAAATCTCTTTTTCTTCCCCTTTCTTCTATTGTGCTTCTTGGTTTCCTGTACAATGATGTTCTTCCATCTCTGTTCGGTGCCAACAATGCTTGTCCATGGCTAGTTGAGCTCCTTCTTGGCTATGTAGCCCCTTTTGGGCATGTTTATGTACTTTTGCCTTAAGCAAGTAGATTTATTTCAGATCTAGTATGTTTCTTGTTCTATCTTCCCTTTTTGGTTATGATAGCTAGTTTGGTTGATCTCTTTCTTGCTTGAACTGCTATTTCTACCTGTATTGAGAGACCCATGTAGGAATGGCTAAGAGACGATAGTTTGGATCTGAACCTGAGAGGAGGAAGATCTAAGGTGCTTTGTTCCTAAAATCCTGGAATATCCTAAGACCCAAAAGGGAACTTAGCATATTCCGAGGTGTTGATATGTCATTCCTTGAGAGAGGCTCAATGACATATCGTTGATGGTTTTAGTCACGCTGCGCGAGAGCGAGTGGGATGACCCCACAGGAACAAACACGACAATACATACTATGTTTGGATATAGATTGCTTTCTCAAGTGAGAACGGGTGCATAGACTTCCCAACTTGTGGTTACATAGCCAGGAACTCCTTCTCTCTGATTAGTAGAACCGCGAGCTCTGTTTTCTTTTCTTTTCTTTGTTTTTCTTAATTTGTGACAACCCGCTAGACTAGTTCTAGCACATATTTCCATCGACTATAGTTTTTGCGTATCTGACCCAAGAACAAAATTTGTGGCGTCCTAAATGTCACCACGTCCATGTGTTCAACCCCGTATATCTACTTCGACCCCATAATAAAGGTTGCGGGGGCCTAGAAGGTTTTGGGTTATAAATTTAAAAGCTTGATTCCTTCCTTTGTCCCGCGTTCGTATCCAGACGCGAGAAAAAGGTTGATCAACTGCATATGATCAGGGCATAAGCTAAAATATGATAATATAAGTTTTAAAGAGTTTCTTGTTAGTAAGAAAGGTTAAGAAAGATTCGAGTATAGTTTCACAGTAGTTGTTCTTTAAATGTAATTTTGGCATTCTATGTTATTTTAACTATATTGTTTTAGATCTGCTCAGTGTAGAAATTTATGTATTTTATTTCAGTTTAATAAACATAAAATGAGTTATATGTGATGGTTAGGTGAAATTCTATTCACTGAGCCAGTAGCTCACCAACCTAATGATTTTTTTTCCAGGTAAACATCAACACGAGGAAGCTGAAGGATCTTATCACCTAGGCTCTTAGAAGGTAGTGCATTGTTAGAATAGAGGTATATTAGTCCTTTCCCCTCGCTCCTTGGGGCATGTGGTGTGGTAGAGAGAGAATGTAATGTAATATGTAGTTTAGTTTTAAATTATCTGTTGTACTTTATATTCTGCATGAAAAAATGTAATATGTTGTGTAAATCTACTTTACCTACCTAGTAAAGTAAATAGTATTTGCTTCCATAGTTTAGTAAGATTTCAATTTATTCCAAGTTATAAGATTTCCGTTTAAATTAATTTTAAGTGATTAAGAAAAGAAAAAATTAAGGGTGGTTTACCAAGGTTGACTCTCCGGTCTTCGGGGTCATTAGAGATGGCATAGGGATCGGGGCGTCACAGTGGGTTTGGTATCAGAGCAAGGTTATGAGATCCTAGGTTGAGTACGTAGTTACTCTAAGTCAAGGAAAAGGGATGATAAGAGACCAATAGGATTAGGACTTAGGTGTTTTCCTCTTTGAACTGCAATTTTCTAACAAATGTGTTCTGTTATGGATATGTAGAGATGGAAGGAAGAGGATGTGGACATGGTGAGGAACAAGCTGAGAGCCATTACGGCCCTGACCCTCGAGAAATGGCTCAAGGTGAAGAGGATAATGAGGCAACAAGGATGTATCATATTTTTCTGGAGATAAAAGAAAAACACAAGATGGATATGAAGTCTTCATCTTCTAGTAAGGATCTGATGAGATCCTATGATTTGGTGAAGAAGCATGGTGGAACTGAATTTTCTAGAACAACAGATCCAGCTGTGGAAGAGGTGTGGCTTCGACAACTGGAAAAGGTCTTTCATTTAATGGAGTTATCAGAAGATAAGCAAATAAATCATGCAATCTATTTACTCAAGGGAGATGTTGAGCTGTGGTGGTGAGGAGTGGAAGATAAAAAGAGAAATGTAGAGATGATCTGGAAGGACTTTGTGGATGAGTTTTACCTTAAGTATTTTCCTCCTCCCTTCCTAAGTGATAATATTAAACAGTTGGAGAATATAAGACAAGGAAATATGACAATTGGTGAATACGAGGCACATTTCACAAGGTTGGTAAATTTTTGTCCGAAACTTGTACTTGATGATGTAGAAAAGTACAGAAGATTTCAACAAGGATTAAGATCATATATTAGACACACTGTGCCAGCCATTAGTCGAAGAGACAGAGAAAAGTTTGGGGAATTTATGAAAGCAGCGAAACGTGTAGAAGAGTCATTTAATGTTGATAATCATTCTGAGTGTAAGAAAAGATCTGGAGACTTTACTAGAGGGGGACGAAGTAGTGGTGGATACAAAGGAAGTGGTGGTTTCTTTTCTAAGATAGAACGAGGACTTGGCTGTTTTGGGAGACAAGGATCTAGGTTTTCACCAAGTGGAGGAAGGCCCAATTGCAGTAGATGGAATACACAGTCAACATGGACACCTTCAACAAGGTCTTCTGGATCATCGGCCTCAGTGAAAGGTCACCCAAGGACAGAGATATCAATGTGTGATATCTGTGGAAAGTCACACTCCAGTCAGTGTTGGGGTACAGATTTTCAGGGATGTCATATCTGCGGATAGGTGGGACACTTTAGAAGGCAATGTCCCTAGTTACAACAAGTGGCAACACAGGGTTCCCAGTCACAATACTAGAATGTTCCGCGATAGGCTCCAGTTGGAGGAGCGAGTTCTTCAGTAGCTTCAGGTTCCCGAGGAGCAGGAGCACCTAGTGGAAGAGAAGGACAATGAGGACATCTTAGGAGAGGAAGAGCTTCAAGATGCTTCTTCTCTCTGACACAACAAGAAGGTATTGTTTCTTCCTGAGTAATTACAAAAGAAATGTTTTTCTTTAATAGCATTTTAGTTACAATTTTGATATATTTGTGTGCTACTCACTCGTTTATATAGAATTCTTTAGCTTGTGAACTTAACCTGTTAACCCTGGAGTTACCATTTGAGTTGTTGTTGAGGGTTCTGTTAGGTGAACCGACAGTGTTGATGGAGTTTTGTCCCAGATGTTTGTTGACTTTTGGTGGTTACACCATTATAGTTAACCTAATACACCTAGATGTTAACTCTTTTCAAGTTATCTTGGGTATGGATTGCCTAGAGACGTATCGAGTTCAGCTCGATTGTTGGAAGAAGGAAGCTGTCTTTCAATAGGGTGGACTTTCTTGTGTCTTTTCTGGAGACAGGAAAGTTTTGCCTACGTGTATCATATCATCCGTTGTAGCTAATAAGATGTTGCAGAAAGGTTGTGAGGCGTTCTTGGCACATGTAGTAGATACTAGAGTAGAGAAGAACACAGTCAGCCTATGGGATGTGCCAGTGGTTTGTGAGTTCCCAGATGAGTTGCCAGGTCTACCTCCTGAAAGAGAGATAGACTTTGAGATCTAGGTGTTGCCAGGTAGTCACCCTGTATCCCTACCAGCCTACAGAATGGCACTTGTAGAGTTGAAGGAACTAAAGATCCAGTTACAGGAGTTACTGGATAAGGGTTTCGTTCAACCTAGTTCTTCTCCATGGGGAGCTCCATTCTTATTTGTGAAAAAGAAAGATGGTACTATGAGGTTGTGTATAGACTACAGACAGTTGAATAAGATCACCATCAAGAATAAGTACCCGTTGCTGAGGATAGATGATATGTTTGATCAATTGTGTGGAGCGACGATCTTTTCTAAGATAGACTTGAGATCTGGATATCATCAGTTGAGGATAAAGGCTTCAGATATTCTTAAGTCGGCTTTCAGAACAAGATACATGCATTATGAGTTTCTGGTCATGTTGTTTGGACTGACTAATGCCCCAAAAGCTTTCATGGATATGATGAACCAGATTTTCAAGCCGTTCTTGGATCAGTTCATAGTGGTTTTCATAGATGACATTCTGATTTATTCCAGAGATGATGAGCAGCATGAGTATCATTTGAGGATAGCGTTACAGTTGTTGAGACAACACCAGTTATATGCTAAGTTCAGTAAGTGTGAGTTCTGGTTAGCTGAGGTGTCTTTTCTTGGACATGTCATCACATGAGATGGAGTAAGTGTTGACCCTAAGAAAGTTGAGTCTGTTCTACAGTGGGAGCAGCCTAAAACTCCTATTGAGATCAGAAGCTTCTTAGGATTGGCAGGATACTATAGGAGGTTCATCCAGAACTTCAGTGTTGTAGTGTCACCTCTGACATGCTTAATGAGAAAGGATGCATCGTTTGTCTGGTTAGACAACTGTGAGAAGAGTTTTCAGATCTTTAAGAAGAGTTTGACTACAACACCAGTTTTGATCCTGCCCGAGGCAGATAAAGCCTACATAGTGTTTTGTGATGCTTCAAGGAGAGGTTTAGGTTGTGTGTTGATGTAGGAAGGCAAAGTAGTAGCTTATGCATCTAGACATCTTAAGAAGAATGAGGAGAATTACCCGACTCATGATCTAGAGTTAGCTGCAGTAGTTCATGCTCTTAAGACATGGTGCCACTATGTTTATGGTGAGGCATGACAGGTGTTTACGGATCATAAGAGCTTGAAATATATCTTCACCCAAAAGGATATGAATCTTAGACAACGGAGATGGTTAGAATTGATCAAAAATTATGAAGTGACGATAGATTATCATCCTGGAAAGGTGAATGTGGTAGCAGATGCCCTGAGCAGGAAGTCAAGTTCAACAATTGATGTATTCTCTATGGCATGTTTCAGGAGAGACATGCTAGTAGAGATGCGGAAGTGAACTTAGACTTAGGAGTGACAGAACAGAGTGGTTTGATTGCACAGATGCAAGTCAAGCCTACTTTTTATGATCAGATCAAGGAATTACAACAGAGTGACAATGAGTTACAGCAGATCATGCAGGACATGACAGGGAGGAAAATGCCAGAGTTCAGGTTGATAATGGTTTATTGTATCAGCATGACAGGTTGTGTGTACCTGTGATTTGAAAGAACAGATTCTTGAGAAAGTGCATGCATCAATGTATGCTATGCATCCAGGCAACACTAAGATGTACATGAATCTTAAGGATTTGTACTGGTGGTTAGGTATGAAGAAGGATGTAGCTGAGCACGGGGCTAGGTGTAGTGTGTGCCAGCGGGTTAAGGCTGAGCATCAGAAACCTACAGGTACCTTGCAATCTCTCCCTATACCAGAGTGGAAGTGGGAACGTATCACAATGGATTTTGTGGTAGGGTTGCCCAGGACATCTAGAGGTTGTGACTTGATATGGGTGATTGTGGATAGACTGACTAAGTCTACTCACTTTCTTCCTGTTAAGTCAACCTTTGACGTTCTAAAACTGGCTAAGATATATGTGGATGAGATAGTCAGGTTGCATGGTATCCCAATTTCAATAATATTAGATAGAGATCCTAAGTTCACATCAATGTTTCGGAATCAGATGCATCATGCTTTAGGCACAAAGTTGAGATCCAGTACATCTTTTCACCCACAGATGAATGGTCAGTCAGAGAGAACCATTCAGACTCTTGAGGACATGCTAAGAGCATGTGTCCTACATTTCAGAGGAATTTGGGAAGAACACTTGAGCCTTATAGAGTTTGCATACAACAATAGTCACCATTCCAGTCTTGGTATGGCCCCGTATGAAGCTCTATATGGCAGAAAGTGTAGATCACCCATATATTGGTACGAGGTGGGTGAAAAAGATATTCTTGGACCAGAGATAGTGGATTTGACTACAAAAAAGATTACAATGATAAGAGAATAGTTGAAAGATGCACATGACAGGTAGAAGAATTACGTTGAGAAGAGGCGTAGACCTCTTGAGTTTGAGGTTAGTGATGAAGTGTATCTGAAAGTTTCACCATGGAAATCAGTGTTGAGGTTTGGCAAGAGAGGCAAACTGACTCCTAGGTTTATGGGCCCATATCCTGTTATTGAGAGGATTGGACCTGTAGCCTACAGGTTGGATTTTCCATCTGAGTTAGCTAATTTACATGATGTGTTTCATGTATCGATGCTGAAGAAGTGTTACCCTGATACAAAGAAGATACTAGACCCAGAACCTACACAACTAAGAGAAGATGTGTCCTATGTTGAATGTTACACCCCGATCTCACAATTTCCTCAAATCATGAGATTAGGGCATAAGATAGGACTTATATGTAATACAAAGAACACCCTTAACTTTTTTTTTCTTTTCTTTACTTTTTTGTTAAAACTCTTGTTTCTTCGCATTGAACCACATAAATCATTTTAACAAGGGAATCTGAACATTTCTTTTACTAATCAGACTTTAATAGTAAAGATACATGTATAAAAATTCATGATGTCTCTCACACCTTATGCACATAAGACCTACTAATAGCATACAATTTCAAAAGAGGAATAATATTACACATCATAATTACAACTCTCTCTCTTATCTCTTACTAAGGACCTAGAGTGACAAGGACCGACTGACTCAACTAATCTTGTACTTAACTCTTATGGAAGATCTACGCTGATGCTCTGACCATCTTCAAGTCCACGCGGTTAACCCTAAAATGTTTGAGTAGAGGGGTGAGCCTACTCGCTCAGTGAATGAGTACTTCAAAGAAACAGTCTAAGGCACTAATGTGATTACAAGTATAACTTTGAATAAACGTTATGAAATTTAACAACAATAAATACTACACTGAGCAGTTCTAAAACAATATAATTGAAATAACAAAGAATGTAAATATTGCATCCAAAGAATAACTACTAGAAGACTATGCTCTAGTCTTCCTTAACTCTTTCATTTATAAGGAACTCTGTGAACCTATATGATCATATTTTAGCTTATGCCCTGATCTTATGCAGTGTACTCTGCATAAGAGACTCGCAGTGCACTACGACCACACCGTACAAGACTTAGCGACACACCCGGGAAATGCTAAGTCTGACTGCCAGTCCTGTTATGCTACAGGACCCACGGGCTCTCCGGCCCACAGGCTCTCCGGCCTCATTGCACTAACTCCGAGTGCTCTAGACTCCTCCTCTAACCTGAGCACACAGGAGGAGAGTCTATACTGGGTTACCACCGTGACACACGCACGGATTATTGTTGAATAACCCCTATCAACCCTCGTGCCACCAGAATTACTCAACCGGTTGATGTTGGACACGAGTTTCACCCCTAAGGCGCAGACCTCCCAAAGGGGTTCTACGGTGTTCAGGGCACCTAAGTCTAACATTAACATTATAGATACATTTTAATCAGAAATCATAACTCATTTTACATTTCTCACAAGGCTCACACGGCCTGCCATATCATATCATATAAAACATCATAGCTCATGTATTCAAACATATATCATGTCTGCCCAACAAGTATTCTCATTCTAACATTTCATACATATCTGCATGATCTCAGTAACATCCCTTTCTAGGGCATGTCATATCCCATCACCTGCAATTCACGAGATATGTATTGTGAAAATAAGAAACCCTGTAGTATATATATATCAACTCAAAGAGAACAAGCATGTAAAGTTAAATGCACAAACAACATACAATTCAACAGTTAAGCATCACCACATCTCATATGGAAACCTTTCATATCACCATAACTTAATTCATAGAACACCCTGTCCTTAGGGTTTCCTTTCCTTATTCTATTATCACATAGCAACACCCTGCTCTTAGGGTTTCATTTGCCTCATTCACTTATCACATGGCTCTCATAAGGATTTCACACGATATAAACATTCACAAATTAAAGACTGCTTTCAACAATTATATACAGTCAATATATGTATGAACCCATGTAAATTGAACTAAATTTAGGTTTCCATGCTATTCACTGAGATATCATGCACCAAGAATAAAATTCAAATAAGGTAACCCATGAGGTACATCCTAACCACTTATAAGATTACTAGTCCTCTTCAATAAGGTTGAAACTCTAGTGATATCTCAATTAGGTTAAACCCTAATTACATCATATGGTATAAATCTGAAAAGCATTCTTACTAGGATGTGTTGTATACGTTTCTGATGTGAATCTACCATCAAAGAGTCATTCAAACAGAGAAGGAATCCATATCATATCAATTTGCAACAACTTAAATTAAACGGACATTTCAGGGTTTAGAATCTCATACCAAGCAATTAGGGATTTGGATGCTATAATCAAATTTCGTGCATTATACTATTTAAAGGAAGAACCCACTCACCCCAAGGTGTGAAAACACCTCAAAACTGCAGCTCAACTCAGGGGATCTCAAACTCATATCAAATCCCTAGCAAATCTCCCAATTCTTCTTCCATTCAACTCGGAAACCTTGAAAATGAGGGATTATGAAGAAAGGGTGAGAAAAGAGGGAATTTCGACATCATCTTGGATCAAATTAGAGCATGGACGGAATCTTGACATGAGATAGAAGATTCACCATAAAAGTCTATGCAAAGGATCCAAACTTACTTGATTTCACCATTCCTCGGACCGCAAAACCCTAGGTCAGCAATTCCTCCTCTTTCTCCACTCAAGCCCTAACTCTCCCTCTCTCTCTAGATTTTCATTTCTCTGGGGTGTATGACGAAGAATGAGAGCTGTGTGTGTGTGTGGCCGATCATATAAGTCAATTTTAGCTGCTTGGGTCAATTGCATATTGACCCAACACTCAACTTTTATTATATTGGCTGAATATTTAGTTACACAAAGTTACTGTAATTCGTTTATTTCAGAGATCAAACCTTCTCCAACAATTATGGGAATTTAGCACGTTGTTTATAATTGATCTATAAAGCTTCAGTTAAAATTTGAGATCATTTGGAGTTACCAATAAATAATTAAAAATAGAACAGTGCACTGCTATATTGCAGTCTGCAGCAGATTCGGTCGAGTTTGTCCTGCACAGAACTCGACCGACACCCTCACTGTAGAGATCAAAAGTCATCCAAAAATTATGCCAATTTAACAAAGTGTCTAAAACTGTGTTTTTCAAGTACAGTTAAAATTTGAGATCAATTGGATATACCAATAAAAAGATAAAATTCAATTACCACACTGCTATATAAATCTGGAAATATGATCGGTCGAGTTTGAAACTCGACCGATAAACAGGTCAGAACATTCTTCAAAAATTCTGATATTTACCAATGTTGTTCACATTTTATATATCCAAATCATATCCAAATTTGAAATAAATCATAGTTACACATAAAATACTAAAAATCATTTACTGAGACACTATACTTATCAAATTTTGTGTTCATGTATCATCAAAACCCTATTTTGGGCCGATTAGGGTTTATGTTTCTCAAATCCTAATTCTCAAGGCAAACGAACACTTAAACTTCTTATCATAGTTAAAACATCCTAATTGTGTTATCGTCATTAATTAGATTTCAAGAATGATTATTCCAATTAATCTTTGCAATTGTCTAGGTAAACCCTAGTTTACCAATTAAGCTCAGATGGGGTCGTAACATTGAAGGACCAGTACAAATAGTTGATCGGAGAATTAAGAAGCTCAAGAATCGAGAGATACCATTAGTGAAAGTTCTGTGGAGGAACCACAACCTAGAGGAAGCCACGTGGGAGCTTGAGTCATAGATGCATAGCAAGTTTCCTTTTCTCTTTTAGGAATGTCTGGATGAAATTCTTAGAAGGGAGGGAGATTGTTATGACCCACTCCGAGTTTAACTAGTAAGTACAATGATTAGTGCATCACCATGTTGATTAAGCTAAGATAAGTGTTCAAGATGCGATTAGTGCTTTGATTAAGTTGAAATAAGCTAGTTAGTATGTTTTCATGCTTTGAGGTTGTAGTGGACCTCGTGCTTGAAAATTTGCAAAAAAAATCGCTAGAATCGGACCTCTGAGGCAAAATATATGGCATTTTTAGTTTCTTAGGCTGAGATATGCAATTTACCCATTTATTTGGTTAATTTCCCCTTTCCCTTATCCCTTTCACCTGATCGAGCACCGCTTGAAGCAGCGGCACACAATGGCCTGACCGATCAGCAGAGGAAAGGCGAGGGGCAATTTTTCGAGCCCCTTAGCTTCGATCCAACTTGGCATCATCTCCTACTTCTTCTTCTTCCTCCTTCCTTCCTCTTTCTTGCCTCTACTCATGCCTCGACCAGCTAGGGCAGCGCCCCGACCAGCAGCAGGTGTGGCGCCACCACTAGCACAACCAGGAGCCCTATTGGTATAGCGAAGCACCTCAAAACGGTGCCCTTGAGTTCGGTCGTGAGTCCAGAGCTCAAATCCGCAGCCTCCTAGCCGCAAGCAGCACCCAACCAAGGTTCCCTTCTCCTCTTGTGCGTGATAGAAGCTGCTGCTTGCAGTAGGTCCAAACCAGGGCAAGCCCAAGGTTGAAGACAACCCTGTGGATGCCCGGAAGCAAGCTTTGGGCGTGTTTCCAATCGATTTCGGTCATCTCGAACCTCTGTGAGTAGAATCTCACTCACCAATCAAGATTTAACTCCAATAAATGGGTGTTTTAGTTAGAATTGTGTTATTCGCGGGTAACAGTGGTTACCCAGGTGCCGTGCGGTATTGAGGATGCCTGACCTTTATTTCATGTTTGGCTTCTTCACGTTTTGTATGATTTAGTTTGTTAACTGATTTGTATAATTTGGATTACAGAATCTGTATGATTGATCAAATCCTAAACTGCTCAGTTTAGAGGTTAAAGACATTAGAACACGGCCCAGATTTCCAGTAGTTATACGGTTTGGGTATAAACCCAGGTTGTACGATTTTAGTAATTAACTAGTTGCACGATTTAAAGAAATAGACGATGACTCGCAATGTCTCAATATAAATCTATTGCACACTCTCTGTTATAGTTAATGTGTGTGATTTATTATTAACACAAATGAGCATGTTTCTTAAGGATATCATTAGAAATTCTCAGTTATTATTAATAATTATTGCCATGACAAGTAATTGACTCTTAATTATGTAATGTGATGCACAACTCAAGATTTGGGTTGAGGTGCACGTTTTTCAAGGAAGTACAAATAGTTTACAGGTGCTAATGACGATTATTCATGTGTCAAGTAATTAACTCTTATCAGTGTATTAAGAAGTTCAATTGCATGATTCTAGTGTATAAAGTATCAAGTGGACATGTATTCTGTTTATTTAATAATTTTAGTCTGCCTGCAAGTATAAAATGTTGATTTCTCAGGATATCCCAATGTTTTGAATATACTGCTCTGCCAAGTTTAGAATGATATACATGTTGTATTATAAATTTCAAATAAATAGACGTGGTACCATAGAGATACCAGAGTCAAGTATAAGTAAGGAAAAGATACAATATAGTAAGAGCTTTCCAAGAATAATAAAATAATAAACTTAGGGGCTCTGAACACCATAGATTCCCTATGAGAGGTTTGCGCCGTAGGGATGAAACGACCTAACCCTGGCAGTGTCTAGTATACGGGGGTCAGAACGTACTAACAGGTGGTACGGGGGACGAAGCCCTAGTGGAAGTCTCCTTAAAAATACAGTATGTAGTGTCCAATATCAACCAGGGTCCTGGTGGCACTAGAGTACAGAAAAGCCAATAGGTGGCTTGACACTCTGCCTGTGTGCTCAGGTCATAGGAGGAGTCCAGTTTTATAGCCCATAGGTGTGCCGAGGCCAGAGAGCCATTTTCCTGTTGCAGACCAATGACTTTGTCAGGCTTAGCATCCCGAGTGTGTCAGCTAAGTCTTGTACGGTGAGATCATATTTCGATACGATTCTTCATATGTAGAGTACACTGCATATGATCAGGGCATAAGCTAAAATATGATAATATAAGTTTTAAAGAGTTTCTTATAAGTAAAAAAGGTTAAGAAAGATTCGAGTATAGTTTCACAACAGTTGTTCTTTAAATGTAATTTTGTCTTTCTATGTTATTGTAACTGTATTGTTTTAGATCTGCTCAGTGTAGAAATTTCTGTATTTTATTTCGGTTTAATAAACATAAAATGAGTTATCTGCGATGGTTGGGTGAAATTCTATTCATTGAGCCAGTAGCTCACCAACCTACTGAATTTTTTTTCCAAGTAAACGTCAACACGAGGAAGCCGAAGGATCTTATCACCTAGGCTCTTAGAAGGTAGTTCATAGTTAGAATAGAGGTCTCTTAGTCCTTTCCACTCGGTCCTTGGGGCATGTGGTGTGGTAGAGAGAGAATGTAATGTAATATGTAGTTTAGTTATATTTCACATGAAAAAAATGTAATATGTCGTGTAAATCTGCTTTACCGACCTAGTAAAGTAAACAGTAGTTGCTTCTGCAGTTTAGTAAGATTTCAGTTTATTCCACATTATAAGATTTTCCTTTAGTTAATTTTAAGTGATTAAGAAAAGAAAAAGTTAAGGGTGGTTTACCAAGATTGACTCTCCGGTCTTCGGGGTCATTAGAGATGGCATGGGGATCGGGGCATCACACCTTGTGTCACCCTCCTTGGTCTTGTGGACTCCTTTGCCTCCTTCCTCAAGTTCACCCCAAACAACAACATTATAGATAGAAATGGTGGATGTATGGATGGAGGGCCTAACAGAGACTGGTGGATGGTTTGGACTTACTTCTTACGCAGGGCTTCTTGAGTCTTGTCACAAATTCATGCAACACCTATGTGGATTCGAGCGGATGTCCACTCCTGCACAACAGTGAGTGTGGAAGGGAAACATAGTTGGTGGATGATGGGAGCTAATGGGAAATGTCATGAACCAATGGGAATGGGTGTACGATGACAGTCATGGCCTTCTTAGGCCTTGGAATTCTAAAGAGGCATAGGAACCAAAAACCAGAACTCTTATCTTACAGGCCAAGGAGGTATATATATACATATATATAGTGACAGGAGGGCATTGTTAGGATTTTTGTGGGGTTGGCTCGAATGCAGACATTATATTGATCAAACCATATTGATCATAGGTTGGTGGACACCATCGGTTGAGGAGTTCTAATGGGTGGAAAAATCCATCTATCTAGGCATCGATTTACGAAGCCAATGGCTGAAAAAATCACTCATGATGAAGCTCTGACTAGAATTCATTCACAAATTCAGGAAACACAATTCAAATGGATTCACACCATTATTCTTTGACTCGTTGGTTGTCGAGGTCAATGATGCCCCGACTCTAATCTGGACATGAATCTGGTTGAATTCAAGCAAACATTACTAGACTCATGCCATTGGCTGATGGATTCCAACGGTAGAGGTTTCATATATTTAAAATTTTTACCGGTTGGGGAGATTTATCGACTGACAGACTCCATTGGTGTAGCTATTAATTGATGAAGCACTGATCGACAAAATCACTCTTAAAGAAGCTCCAACTCTGATCCGGTCACAAATCTAGGCAAAACATGCCTGGATTCAAGCGAACTCGATTGAATTCACACCATCAGTTGTAAATTATCAATATACATTCATGGTAGATGTTGATTGATGAAATCCCTTTGGTAGGTGTTAACCAATGAAGTCACTAATCAATGAAGTTGCGGATTGAGGAAGTAGCTTGCCAAGAACTATATCAATGTAGTAGAGGTGGGAAATTGACTAGATTTAAGCAAAGGTTGGTCAGATTCCCTACAAAGAGTTCTTTTTGGAAGAGTCTACTTGGAGGATGTCTAGATACTCAAACTCACTCACTATAGTTGCTCAAGTTCAAGCACAAGCTGGTCGAGTTTGAGGTTTGAGATTAAAGAATGATACCTGATGTTGAAGTCTTTCCTCAAAGTCAACTTGGTTCGAGCTCAAACTCGACACGATCGAGTTCCACCTGGTTTGAGTTTGGTAAAGTACGTCTAAGTTTCCTTTGTCTTCAGAGCAAGACTCGAAAAAGTGTTGTCTTTCTCTATTCAATGACTACAAGTCTCAAAACTGGATAGCTGAGCAATATATCTTCAAAGAAGTGTAAGTTACAAACATCTAGGGAGCTGGACTTATCTTAGGCATACTAAGGCTAGTATGAACACAAAACTATAATCAAATACCCAACATTAGCGCCTAAATATGGGTGTTGTCAATGGACCACACTTTGGTGATGAACAGTAGCACTTAGCTATGCTTCCTATAAACCTTAAAGGTTATGGCACCAAATATTCACATGATGTCAACAACTTCACCTATGTTTCCTCTCAGATCCAAACCCAGGAACTCCAAGACCATATCATGTGTGAGGTTGGACATGTGCCTATAGGAATTTCCTTTGTTATTACACATGCCCCATCTATAATATCTTGTCATCTTTTTACTAGTACCAATTATCAATTGCACCTTATGCTACCCCAAAGACCCAGACTATTTTGGGACACTTAATATAAAAATTCTCTCCAACAATTAACTAGAAGTGGCATCTCCCAACGGCTACTAGCTATCCTCACTTCTCTTAAAGTCAACTATTCATACAACTTTCTTGTTGACGTTTCCATTGATGGCCTAGATTCGTCCATGTCACATGATGATTATTGAGCTATCGTTGAATATCGACTCATGATTTCCTTTTACCCAGGTGATGAACAATACACACTTTGCAACCACAAAACTCGACGCCCTTAGTGATCGCTGTGCATTGCAACACAAGATCTAGCTATCAGTTTTGACATTACATGTTCATGATAGATTTTTGACCTTGTCTCCCGAGATGGATTTAAGATCCTAAAGACAACTCGTATGGTCTTTCTAGACACTCGACCTAATAGTCCCCACTTGAACGTCACACAAACATTTTGTTATTTAAACATATGATAAACACGCTTCTCAACGGTAAGCACCAATGTCTTGACCTCACCAAAATCTTTATCCTGAGAGACGTTCTTTCAAGTAACTCTAAAATGAAAAAAAAAGTGAAGTAGTTGCACAAAAAGTATAAAATATAAAGTTACAAAACAAATCACTATCATTTTTTTTCGTTTCTTTTTGACATATTTAGAATTACCATAACACGACATCCCTTTAAAACGGAAGCAATACCTTATGCCGTCGCTTTCTATATTTTATAATTTTATTTTTAAATCCTACAAGATTTGCCATCCGGAAAGAACAAAAAGTCATTGCCTAGGCTTGTGTGAAAGCATTTTTGAAAATTTTCACAATGAGAAAAATATAACAACCAAATTAACCGCCGGGTTAATAATTGCAAAATGCTCTCTCCTACTAGGCGGCACCATGTGATGGTCTGGGGCCACGAGGCCAGGAGCCGCGAAGACTTTCTACACCGTGATATGCTCGACCCTCTCTCTCTTGCTATCCCGCTCCTCCTGGAACAGCAGCAGAGACCCAAGTGCCTGGCGCTACTTCCATCTCATGGCGAATATGCTGCTCATGAGCTTTTCCGACTCCGACAATTCCAGCAGTATCAGCTATCCCGAGTCTGCAGCAACGCCATGGGCCCAGCAACCATCTGAGACAGCGGAAATCGCCGCCCTCTCACTCCTGTCTGAGAGCCTGCGGTCCCTCCTCGACTCCGGCCTCTGCGCCGACACCCACATATTCGTCCCTTCTGCTGCCCACCCCAACCATCACAGCATCCCCGTCCACCGCGCATTGCTTTCAATTAGAAGCCCCTTCTTCGGACGACATTTTTCGAGCGAGAAGCCCGTAGCGAAGCTCGACTTGGTGGACCTCATAGAGGGGTTCGAGGTCGGGTCCAAGAGGTTCGAGGTCGGGTTGGAGGCCCTCATGGTTGTCCTTGGGTACATGTACACCGGTCGAATCGTGCTGCCTCCAAGAGAGGCTTGGTGCTGCGCCGACGATGGGTGCCCCCACGTCGCTTGCGGCCCCACCGTGAACTTCATGCTCGAAGTCATCTACGCTTCCTTCACCTTTCAGGTTCCCGAGCTTGTCCGCCTCTTCCAGGTTGGTCGATCTTACTTCATATTACACTCCATCGTCGAACACCTTTGTACTCTGTAATTCTCCCTATCACCTCGCCTCGAAGCTCTTCGGAACCCGTCTTCTCTCAAAATTCTTATGTCTTTGCCTTATTTTGACAAGGTAGTCATGTAGCTGCTCTGGTTTTTCGGCCTTCTCCCCACATCTATGTGCTACATTTTATTTGTGATTGCTTTGATGCAGCGTCGTCTTGTTGATATCTTAGACAAGGTGCGAGCGGATGACATGACTGTGATCTTATCCGTTGCCAAGTTGTGTGGCGCCTCCTGTGAGAGGTTGCTGGCCGACTGTATGGAGAAAGTCGTAAGCTCTGATCTGAGTGTCATCACCCTAAAGAAGGATCTGCTACCGGAGGTTTTCAAGGAGGTTATAGACTCACGCACTTTGCTCGGCCTGCACATGCCGGAGCTGAATGCCTTATCCGACAGGCATGCCGAAAGGATATACAGCGCTCTTGATCACAATGACTTTGAATTGGTGGAGATGCTGTTGAAGGAGAAACCTTCCACAACCTTGGATGATGTGTGTGCGCTTCACTACGCCGTGGCACACTGCCACTCCAAGATCACAACTGAGCTATTGGAGCTTGGGAAGGCAGACGTTAACCACAAGAACCCCAGGGGATTCACGGTGCTCCACTTGGCCGCAATGCGCAAGGATACCAAGATCATCATGAACCTCATCAATATGGGAGCTCGGCCAATGGAAATAACTCCCGATGGGAGGAATGCGATTCAGATAGTTAAGCAACTTACGAAGAGTGCGGATTGCAAAATGACCACTGAAAAGGGGAAGTCAGCCCCAAACGATTTCTTGTGCATAGAGATATTAAAGAATGCTGAAAGAAGGAATCATTTTGTCGGAGAAGGGTCTTTTACTCTTGCATGCGGCCCTGATGACTTGAAATCCCGCATACTCTACCTGGAACAAAGAGGTTGGTATTAGACTTTCATTACATAAAAATACTATCTACTCAATCTTCAAAACTAATAATCTTGCCCGGTGATGTCAATAACAAGCAGTTTGATAAACATCTCACACCAGTTGTCTTTTATATGTTTTTGATATCTTTATAGTAGAAGTTTGTTCCGTCTCTGGCTCATATACTATTTAGAAGGAACATATAAGTTGATCCTTTTAATATAATCATGTAATCACATATCTAATCTGCCAATAGTATTAACAGATTATTTATCTCCGTGTTTGAGTTAGATTCTGTGCATAGTCATGTGATCACATATCTAGTCTGCCAAGTTTACTAGTGGATTATTTATCTCCATATTCAGTTAGTTTCTGTAAATCCGTCAATGTTCACCATTATTCCAGTGTTTTCACTTTCTTCACCTTATGCTTCCTTTTAGGTTAGCAATTATACTAATGAAGCTAGGCATATCACGTGCGTTGCACAGGTTTGAGAATATTAGGTTACTTTAGACTTTAGACTGTATTCGCCACATTACAACACCATATCTAACCAAAAAAATAAGATTAGAGTAAAGAGGAAATTATGTTGTGAGTCAGGTGGGTTATAAGGAAAAGAGATCTGTTGAAACTTGTTTTGACTAATGCCGTACCAGATGTAATGTTCGGGAAGAAGATAAAATGTAAGGGATAAATGAATGACGATTGTTTCTTGGCATCGGCAACGCTACCGCATGATCCTTCCCAATGTCACGGTGGAGTGATCAAGTACTCCATCTCCTCCGGCGTTTGTTGCGCTATACTTCCAATCCTAACAACTGCAAAAGATGGCATGATGCAGTGAGAGACAGGTAAGAGTCAAGTACTCAAGTCCCACTGTGATAATATTAATAACTGTGTACGAATAAATAAGGTCAGTTAGTAATTCAAAAATCAAAATGTGAAGTTATGTGCAACATTTCCCACCACCTTTCATATACAGCAGGACAAGGATCAATTTATATTTAAAAAACAAAAGAAAAAATTGCATTCAAATCTCTCCTAAGGACTTTCACATAGATTTATTAGAATACCCAAGGACAGATTTGTAATTTATAAAAAAAGAAAAGAAAAAAGTACACCCAAACCCTTCTATAGTCTCACACGATTGCCTTATTAGAATAAAAGACTAATTTGTAACTAAAAGCATTTTAAAAGCTTGCATTCAATACCTCTCACATCCTTTCCTATGTAATATGGATTGGAATACAATGACTACTTTGTAATATAGAGAAAATAGAAGAAAACATTGCATAGTAAACCCTGAACGGATTTTCTTCTATAGCATAGATAAAATTAGCATTACCTGCACCTTTCTTCAGTGAAAATTTCAATAATTTAACCTACTATGCCTTTCACGGTTGAGCAAAAAGCAGTCCACTTTTGCCATGCCTTTCTCATTTTTTATAACGGACAGGGAAAGCATCATCCTTATAAGACTGTTGCTGAACAAAATCAATTGTGACTTTCTTACAAACCAATTTCTTATACTGTTGATAGCATAGTCACAAATTCGAGATTCATTTTGCAAGGTTGAAAGATTTGGGAATTAGGCATTCTATGCGGATTATATGATAAATTTTGACAATTTTAAATAACATTTGGTCAAATATTCATGAAAAATGGGATAAACTTCAAAATGCGGAGACTTGTGTGACTCTGGCTGAAACCATAGTGTGTGTGTGTGTGTGCGCGTGCGCGTGACTGACAACAGTTACTACCATCATCAATGTCAATATTTCCATACAATATATGAAAACAGCAAACAACATCCATGTTTGATATATCAAGACAGAAAAACATCATTACACATCTATCATGGTTGGAGCTTTATACTGGAGGAGAAATGGATCTAAATCATTTAACTTACTTTCAAAGCTCCACCTACCAAGTAAACGTACAGAAGTTTCTGTTGACAAGTGTGTGTGACACTATAATGTAATCATTGTATATTGATATGTACACCCCTGCCTTATATATATAGGAGAGGAGGCAATTACAAGGAAGCGGACTAAATCCTAATGGGCCAAGGCAAACAAGCCCATGTACATAATAGACTAATTAACCTATTAACTAAATAGGCTAATACTTTCTAACAGCTTCAATCAAACAGCAGCTACAGTGACACTTCAAAGTTAAAACATCACTAGCAAGGACATCTGCAAGAATGCTTCCAAAATAACACTTTAGTAGTGGGAATGCTTCAAGCACCACCAGCGTCAAGGAGCACAGGCAGCTCTGGAAGCAATGGGGGCTTCCTGGCTCTAATCTGCAACAATGGTGCCATCAGGCACCAACAGAATTCGTGACTTAAATCAAATGACCACCAACAGCCATGTAGGAGAGGCGGAACATTAGAAGTCGAGGAGGAAGGTTGAAAGTCGGTCACAGAAGAGAGATAATGTAGGGAAGTGGGTACTGCATGCTTAAGTAGCCTCTTTGCTCGACAAAGACCTCCTCTTGAGTGGCCACCAATGCCTCTACTGCCAATTGTGTCTCCATCTTATGCTGCTAGGCCAGGTGAGCTAGCAGGGGATTCTGCTCGCATGAGTTTAGCTTCTACAAACGTCAAGAGATTCATTCCCTTAAAAGTTGGCCAATGCGTGTGACATACTTGGATGTCTGGGTTAGTTTTTACAAGTTGAAGGAACTAATAACCTGTTCATCATGTTGCATCCAACTAACCTGTAAACTAGTTATCCTTGATTGTTTTCTCCTGTCTTGGGACAGATGGTACTGCTATCACTTAGCAGGCCTCATAACCGTTGAGGCTGGTGGCACTTTGGCATGTGTTACCGGAAATAATGAGTAGGAAATATAGTCGATATTTGATACAAGAGAAATCCTCTCCCGTAGATGGATATGATCCCATATCTGACAAAACTCTGACGAACTTATTGACTTAGATTGGCCAAAGACTAGCCCATATTATATATGGATTAATATCTCCTTTTACTTTTGACCTCACTCAGGGGTGATTTGCTTCTACCAATATTTATTTAAGTAAAATAATAAAATTGAGCTGAGGTGGGCGTCGAAATGAACTACTCATAGAATTTTTTTATTTTATATATATGCCATATTTGATATGTATATACGTTTCACATACATTTTAGGGCTTCTACATCATTCTTACATGATTTTGTAGGGTGCATGCCTTAAAAATAAACATCGTGTACTTTATATAGATTTATTGATATGTATAATATGGAAATAAGAATAATTTAATATGGAAAGAAGAATCATCTAGCTAAGTACACAAAATTGTGTACCCAACACCAATATAGTCTCCAATGGACACAATATTCCATACACCCACTTCAAGTCAAGTGAATACACAACTGAATTATTTTCTCAAGCACTTGATGGATGTTTCGTGCAAGTTGTGTGCCGATTGATACTGTTCATAAACTCCGCTCCCTCACTAATATGTGTGTATAAATATGTATTTCTGTAGAGGAGCGATCCATTTGCAGAGGACAATCTGTGCTGATACCAACTCCAGGCTCTCCTGATGCGACTTTCTATCCATCGTCCCAGTTTTGCGTAATGTATAAAACAATAGACGACATATAGGTAGTCGCTTTGGCAATGCGTGGAGTGGGCGTCCACACAAGCTGCAGGATGCAGTGGATACACAACTATATATAATCATTTTCTAAGCCTCAATCCCGACAATGTTGGGATAGGCTACATGGATCCTTCTTTTCCAATCAACTATGTTATGGGTCATATTCTGATCAAGATATAGATATTCAAAATCTCTCTTTATTATCTCGTCTTAGGTTAGTTTAGGCCTACCTCTTCTTATATATGTGTGTGTGTGTTGTTTGAGAACCCGCCTAGGCGGCCCTCCAACCTCTAGGTGTTGGGCACCCAACCTAGATAGACGGTTGTGCGGCCTGGGCGATTAATGGGCCTGGGTGCTGATGGGCTTAATAAAAAATATGTACCCCCTTTAGCTGCCCCTCCGCTCGTGTTGCTCTATGTTTTCCCTCCCGCTGTCTCCACTCTGATGACTCAACGACTTCCCATCATAGCTTCTCCGATGCGTGTACCTTCTCCCATTCCTCTTCCTTTCTCTCCCTCATCCTCTTCCTTTCTTCCCCTCCTCTCTTGGCAAGGTCCTACCCCAGGCGCCACTCTCCTCTTTTGGCATGAACTGTTGCTAGCTAGCTCTCATACCCTGATAAGTCTTCCTTCCCCCGCCCACTCTTCCTCCTCCCCTCCACCTCTTTCTCCTCCTTTCCCCCCTTTAATATTCTTTTCTTGTAAAGACTAGCAACACTAAGAGCCTGCATGTGTCGACAATCTTTTTTGTATTTACACATGTTCCCTTGTCTTTCTCCTCTCCCCCTTGTCTTCCTCCTCTCTCACTCCTCTTCCTCCAGTCCTGGCTACATGCATAGGAAGCAAGCTATGTTATCCTCCTCTCTCTATTTACCTTCTCTTCATGTTGTCGTCCTCCTCTCCCACCTTTTCCTACCCCCTCATCCTAACTGCCTAGATATATATAAGTTATAACCATTCATATAATATAATATGTATATAAATATATATATATATAAACATATAAATGAAATAAATAAATAAAAAACATAACAAACCAAAAATGCCCAGGCCTCCGCTTAGGTGGACTGAGTGTCCATGGCCAACGCCCGGTCTCCTAGACAACTATGACATATACATATAGTGTGTGAGAGAGAGAGAGAGAGTACATTCCAGTGTACTGTAGATACAATATACTTAAGGCGTTTTACATTATGCAACAATTATTTTTAAAAGGTAAATTGTTGATCCTTTTAGATATCTTATGACTAGCCTAGATATAAATTTGAGCTCGTTTGGACACTTAAAGCCATAGGTCATGCATCAAAACACTGTAAAAATGATACACTTGAATTTGGTTTTGTACGTTGATTTTGTTGTCCTTCTATGTGTGGCTTACACTCATCCGAATGAGCTCAAAACTTGTATGTAGTCTATATTTACTATAACAATGAAGATCAATGGTTTCAATTTTTCAAGAAATTGGCCCTGATATGTAAAGTTGACTTGAGTGTACGGTGTAATCGATACATATGAGTGCATTGTAGCCGACTCTCTCTCTCTCTATATATAAATATGTACGGTAGATATCTAGTAAGAAATATTTTATAGTGAGAGAATGAAATCATTAGTATATACACTTTACTGCTTTTCTATACTTAGTGTATTTTGCTTTATGCTTTTTTTCTTTTTCTATTGTGTACTCTTTATCCCACATGGGTTATCTCTATACCATGTGTACTCTCTTGTCTTATAAAAGAGAGCCCCCTGTACTCTGTTTAATCATCCAATAATAAGCAATCTCGTTGCCGACTTCTAGATGGTATCAGAGCGGGCCGATCCACCTTAAACCTAATCCCTCTCTCACCCCAACCCTAGCCGCCGTCTTCTCCACTAACCCTAGCCGCCGCCACCCCCCCTCTTTTTTTTCCGCCGCCGCTACAGTACTGCCGCCGCTATAGTAAAGTGTATATACTAATAGAAATATGTTTGAATAATTACAAATGTAGAATATGATACCAAAACTCAACCGTATGGATCGAAATAACATTGACTCAACTACCTTCACAAGAAAAATCACTATGATCAAACATGTTTAACTTGTCCATCTATACAATATATGGTTTTTGCATCCAACAATCATCCTAACACAATATAGAGCATTGAAAAGTGTTCTGGTATTGTTAATGATATAAAATTCCAATGTTGATGAGTTGGTAGACAAGAAATTATAGCAATATACTTTTAATCCGTACCATTGGATTATGAAAAGCAATCACCGGAAAGAGTTATTCTGATGCCTCTCATGTTCTTAGATACATATGTGTGTGTGTGTGTATATATATATATATAATATATATATACACATATATACATATATGTATATATGGCGTGCAGATAGCACTCTGTGTTTTCTAAAGCGCCAGACTTGCATTTTTTGATTAAGTGGGTGCTTAAATTCTTATATACTTTTATACAGAGTTATACATCTTTGTATATAATAGTATATTTGTAAGGAACTTCTACAAATATATAAATGCCATACACAACTTAATAGAACACCGAAATACTTAATAGCAATGTAACAATGTAATGAAGATATGAATGAAAATACAAATCAATTACATAAATTTAATACATGAGGAAATAAAGCTAAATTAGTATCGTACCTGTAGATGGAGCATTTTTAGCATTAAAAAGTTGATCCAGTTGAAGAAACACCAATTATACAACAATGTGAAAATATGGAAACAAGAAATAGTTAATAAAATGCTACTAAATGTTTTGACACCAAATTTCACAGGCATACTGAATGCAACAAGAATAATATTAGTGTGTGTAAATAAAAAACAAGTAGGCGGTCGGTAGCTATATAATATAATAGAGAATGTGTCCACAATTCCATAACATTGATGTAATCTTAAAAAACATCAAAAGTGTATCCCCAAATATCCCAACAACACCAATATTTGTATGATCAACTATCTCAAAAACACCAAAAAGTGTATGCCCATATCCCAAAAACACCAAAGTGTATGCTCAACTATCCCAAAACCACCTAAAATTGTATACCTAAGTAATATGTATATGGTATGCCCAAATAATTTGTATATGGTAACACCCAAGTAACATCAAACGTGTGTATGCCCAAGTAACATCAAACATGTGTATGCCCAAGTAACATCAAAAGCTTGTATGCGCAACTATCCACAAGACATAAGAAAAAAGTGACCAAGTAATTATCCTAGAAATATCAACATCCCTAGTAGTCTTCCTCTTCATCCTTTTTGCACTTGAGTAGTCTTCACTCTTAGGAGCTTGACCAACAATACCCATGTGAATTCATCTAGTCCCTCAATCTCTGGATCATAATCTTCTTGGTAAGCATGTATTTTTCCCTGTCTCTTTGTGCATCAAAGTGAGTGGGATGAGCAGGATTGGTGGACTGTGTGTTTCTTCTATTTCTGGTATAGACTCTCTCTACAACCCCAAATGCTTCAGTTACTTGACCCCTTGTGACTCCATCACCTGGATGGATCTCATCTTCTTTAACATTGAGATAGGCAAACTAGTCTTTTGCCTTGTCTCTATAGTCAGACTCCCAAGGGATCCTTCAAAGCTACATGTTTTTCCTTTAGCTTTGCATTAAATTGGGCATACACCCATACTTGTTGAGTTGGTCGACTAGTCGACTACTAGTCTGTCGGTCGCTGGAGGGGGGTCTGACTAGCCTGGCGCTCAAATTTAGACCTCAGTTTGGCGTCTGCCCAGGCCGACTGGTCGTTTAGTCGGTCGACTAGCCCGACTGGTCGGTCCAAACCAAGCCTGGGCGGTCTCTTAGTTAGGCTGAAATGCGTATGCTGAGATGGATGTGCGGGAAGACAAGAAAAGATCGCTTGAGAAACGACTATATCAGGAATAAAGTGGGGGTGGCGAGCATTGAGGACAAGTTGCGCGAGGGCCGACTCAGATGGTACGGACATGTGCAACACAGACCTACTAGTGCGCCTATACGTAGCGATGCTATTGAGCTAAACACTATAAATAGAAGAAGAGGAAGGCCTAAATTAACATGGGATGAGCTTATAAAGAGAGATTTTGAATCTCTACATCTCAATCAAAATATGGCCCATGACAGAGCTGTATGGAAACGAAGGATCCATGTAGCCGACCCCAACATAGTTGGGATTGAGGCTTAGATGATGATGATGATGATTCTGATTCCCCCCATCCTCTATCTCGAATGTTTGTGTTTGTCTTTTGCAATGATTTGATGTGAACATCAATTTCATTCACACTACACTAGTTCAATTAATAACTTTTAATTTAGTTACAACAATTCAACAAGCGCTAAAAGTCTAAATTTAATAAACTTTTCTCTATCTAATTGTATTTGTTTAATTTGAATACATTGAATAGTCTTCATTCAAAAATTTTGAGGTGTTTTGTGACATTATTTACCAAATCTAGGTTATTATTTACCAAAACACGGGATTAGGCATTCAGTTCTTATTGATTATTGTTTGCTGTGTTTATGACAATATTTCACAAATATGGATTATTTACTTCCTTAGATATGTGTTTACATTGGTCTTTTTTATATAATGTGTTGTATATAAGTATATAACTATAAATATATTACTATATGCATATTCCTCTTCTTAGTGTGTATCTATTAGACAACATTTCAAAATGGAAAATAGAATGAAATCATTAGAGCCTATCAATAATGGATTAATAATAGATTAATAATGCTTTAGTTAATTACCATCTCAAATTTACTCTAGTTTCTTTCACACCCTGAAGATGTGCATGTCAAATTTAGGATCCTAAGGGACATTCTCTCAAATGTGGAGTATTATATCCATGATTTGTCCACCACTCCACTCTTTCACGTAAACAAGAGGCTATAAGGAAACTAAAAGTTAGAGAACATAATTTATAAAAGTAATGCCTAGTGACAATTCTTACAAAGTAAAAGACGTCTAGTTGTTGTATTGATAAGAGGCAACCCTGCTCCTATATATAGGAAAGCGGGGAAGCGTACAGACAAAACTTAACCCTAATGGGCCACGACATACTTGGGCCCATATTACAAAGACACTTAATAACATAAATAAACAGACTCTCTAATACTCCCCCTCAAGCTGAAATTGGGAAAATCCCAAATCAACTTGCAAACTGAGAGTCACACTAAAACAAAGAAGCAAAATAAAAAGATAAACCAAGCCCATACAGGAATTTTCTCCCCCTCAATATTACAATTAAGCACTCAAACACTCAGTCACTCCCCCTCAAGTACTCCCCCTCAATTAGATAATCCAAAGAAGATATGCAAGTAGGCAGAATCTGAATATGAAGTATGCAGCAAGTCATAGGTGCAGGTCGCAAAAAGGTAGCAGAAGCTTCTTGATCAAAAAGATGTGGCACCTGGAGCAGTAGTAAACAACAGAAAGAAGGCATGAGGTCTTCATCACAATCGTCGTCACAAAGTCCAGAGAGTGCTGGTTCATAGTAGGAAAGCCCAGAGAGTGCTGGTTCACAGTAGGAAAGCCCAGAGAGTGCTGGTTCACAGTAGAAGTAGTCAACGTGCAATGAAAGCACAAACAAGTAAAGAGTCAACATGCACAAAGCATGGACAATGTCAACGTGCAAATAAAGAACAGACAAACCTGAAAGTGTTGGATCACAACATAAGAAAGTCAACATGCACAGAAAGCATGGACAGGTAGAAAGTCAACATGCATAAAGCACGAACAAGCCAGAGAGTGCTGGTGCACAGTAGAGTGGACGTAACCGGATAGAAGACCATCAGCAAACCAAAAGGCAACATAAGCAGAAATAACCTCCAGATACAAAGCACCCCAAGAAGCATACAACAGTCAACATCAATAGTATAAGTTCACAAGTTCTTCATCAAGCTTCAAGATCCACAAAATATAAAGCAGCATAAAGATCGTCATAGATATAAGCAGAATAAAATTCATTTCTTCATCTCATCTCTCATCTATTTCTCCCCCTCACACCAACCATGGAAAGAACCAAGAGTGGTTGGGGTGGACAATGATGAAGAGATGTCCCGGAAAAATAAGTTGTAGCATGACTAATAACAAACAGAGAGGTAGAGGCAGTGGCAAAAAAAGGAAATTGCCTTGTCATTGGATATCAAGGCGCTTTTGCATTCCGTCCAAGTGGATCTGTGTTAGATATGCTTGTTATGGACATCCACGCTAATGATGATGGATAATTTCTCAAACGTGACTAGCACCGCACTTGGAGATGCAGGTCGACTTTGCAGATCAACGTCACCCTTGGGAATTAGTTGCAGAACCCAAATATTTATTATATTCCATTACTTCATTGGCCTTGCGACCATATTACTCAGATTGATTGTGTACATCCATTTGGCAGTAATAAATAATTTCTTTGGTGCTTGTAACGGAAAGTGTGGCTGAAAAATAAGGTAAGATGATAGTAACGCAAAGCGTGGCAGTAATATCTCTCTTCAAGTCGTGACCTACTTTCTAAAGTAGATGAGAGAGTATAATCTATCAATATGATGCGGAGAAAGATACATTTAAAGAACTTTGACTGCAAAACTCCATCACTTTAACTGTGAAACTCCATGACTTTGACTGCTTGTACGAGTTTGACAATAGATCTTGATATCGAGATCCTCCAAGCAAAACGCGGTACGGGAGGGATTTCCTGTGAGAACTCAGTGCATAGACAAATCGGAAACTGCAAAGTTGGGAGTGTGTGAAGTCAGAGGATTCTAGCCCATACACGGCTGTGCCGAAGACGTGCAACGATGGAAGATCAGGGATATCCGTAGTCGGCAGAGTAGACAGCTCAGTAGATGAGTTTGCTAATGATGCGCCAAAGGCACAGGTTGAAAAAAAAAGAGGAGCAAATTTGCTCCCTTCTTCTCGAGAATCATAGTCCAGAAATCCCTTTCTGTGTGGAATCCGCTAGACGGTGTTGGGCATCGGGCTGGGATGGGGTTTAGAAGTGGCGGCTGGGACTTTGTGGGTAGCAACAGTTAGTAACATGGATATAGGATGCAGAGGTAGTAAGCTTCATCGAGGTAGATTGTTGCCTGGCAGAAGGTTTGTAGTAGGTAAGGATGGTTTGGATAGGCAGGAACGACAAAGGATGGAAGATGGTAGATGCCCGACGGGCAGCCAAGCCAATAAGAGCGGCTGCCGCCCGCAGGCGGAACAAAATATTTTTGTCTCCTCTAGGGTTGGATCACTGCTCTGATACCATCTTACAAAGTAAAAAACGTCTAGTTGTTGTATTGATAAGAGGCAACCCCGCTCCTATATATAGGAAAGCAGGGAAGCGTACAGACAAAACTTAACCCTAATGGGCCAAGACATACTTGGGCCCATATTACAAAGACACTTAATAACATAAATAAACGGACTCTCTAATAACAATTTACCAAGATCCAAGTCAGGACTTGATAATTTTCTGATTGCACTTGCTTTCCCAAAAAGCCCAACTTTAACTTGGATTGCACTTTCAAGGAAGAAGTGAAGGCACTGCATGAGTCCTCCCATGACACCACCCGTTGTGTTTATCTCAGGATCAGCCCAATAGTAATAGGGATTCAAATAGTAACCTACATTTATATCTTAATCATATATTACTCATGGAACTGAAAATAACGCCAACTGTTTTAATTAACAATTATGTTTACAATTACTTGCCATATGCAAGGGTCGATATAGCCTCTTATCCCATTTTTCATCAACAATAACCTGAACCTTCTTCAGAAACAAAGGATCATCACTCGGACTCTCATCTAATTCCTTCTTGGCACTAAAAGCATAATACCATATAAAGCCCGTAGCTGGTTTCTTTCAACTATCAACCAGTCGGAATACCTTCACTAGCGGCTTGAAAATCTTCAAAACAAAAACCACTCTAGTTTAGAATTGTGTTGTTATCATGATATCATAGCTTTGCCCCTTTTCCGTTTTGAAGGACTTACATTGTTCCCAATCAGCTGAACAGAACATTGTTTTTTTTTTTTTATATATAAGAACATTGTTCTCATCTCATTTCTTTTCTCAAGCTAGCTTTGTAAATCAAGTATGCAGTGGCAAATTGGGTGACACCAGGCCTAACCAAGTCACCCTTGATGAACTTTGTCAGAAAATTAAGGATGTCATGATGATTACAATTAAATATAGGCAACTTTCTACTCTTTTAGATGCCATTCTTTGTCCTAGAAAGTTCACCAATGCCCTCCAACGTAAGGTCCACATAATGGGCTGTATATGGTGTTCAGAAGATCCCTGGCCTCGTCCTTCAGAAGTCTCCCTGTTGCAATATGAGTAGGTGCATTATTTGTTACAAACTGTACAATGTTATCTTATCCAACCTCCTCAATGCAGCCATCCATCAATTTGAAAATGTATTCAACGTTATGGATCTCAACAGATGCGTCTAAGGCCCTTAAGAAACTCTAGTGCCTCCTCTACAATTGACGCAATAATTCATGATGATTCTATTCTACCTCTTCTTTCAGTCCATGCATCAGTGATGGCAGTAAATCCACTTCTCCATTCATCTCTGTGAGTCCAATGAGCTTTAGTGAGTGTCACTTCATTAATAAAAAAATGTTCACGAAGCTCGTACAAAGGACCCTACAGACTAGGGCCAGATTGAGCCATCACCTACAACATGACATTGAAACTTGTCAACATTGCAGCGTTCATTGATATACCTGAAACATTCATAAATAGAAACCTTTAAACAATGTACATGAATACATTGAACCATTAAATGAATGTATATGAACTAATGAAGACAGTAAAGCATATCAATTTACCTGCTTGATAAAACCATCGTGCAATGTACTATACAGTTTTCCTCCTCTCTCCCTTCTTCAGCTGTTGTTGATACTTTTTAGCTTTGCTGATCTCCGCTCCTTAACAACATCTTCCTGATCCCTCTTAGAAACATATCTATGTGACCCACCACCATAGGCTTTTTTGCCCTATAACCGCCAACTACTACCGCATCATCATTATCAGACCAATCTCTGATATTCACTTCATCCTTGACTTCAGAAGTTTGTTGCTTTTACTTAGCTTTCTTTGCTGTTGTTTTGTCTAAATATCAATTATCTCCCTCTTGACCTCTGGTGGTACCCTCATGCATGCATCAAGATCCCCCCTTATACAAGCAATGTGCTTCTTGAATCTAAAAATCCTGCCAGTGGAGGTGTGTTTACAAAAGGTGCATCTCAACTTGCCTTTTCGAGAAGGGTCGGGAACCTCGTAGTACTTCTAACATGGGTCATTTGACCTGATATTGTGGGCAACATTCTATGGGTTTTCGGGAGCTGGAGGTGCATGTGCATCATCAGCCATCTACAACCCAATGGACATCATACAAAGAATAAATTTAGATGATTGTAACTACTTACATGTAACATAAGCAAGGAAATCAGTAACATAAGCAAGCAAGTCGGTAACATAATTGGTAAAATAAACAAGCAAATTAGTAAATTAGTAGATAACTAAGTATTAAATAATTAATTATAGTGTCACAAAATCGTTTATCATCCTAAGTCTACCCTTCTAATGGCTACACAACCAAAGGCGAGTAGACCTGGGCGTCCATCCCTAGAATGGATCACATAACATATTTGCATGAATAAAACCACAACCAACAAGATAGAACTAAGGTATGAACAACATGTATGACAAAAGATTGCTAAACTATTGCCTGACACAAAATCTTAGTCCCATATGTCAACCCATATCCGTTTGCGTGTCATTAGATATCATCAGAGTAAGAACAAGAAGTTATCATATAAGAGAAGAAGCAACGATCATTGAAATAGTGTCATGTGTACCTGGGTACCTAAAATCATAAAATAGGTACACATCTGCACAAATGTGCTGCATACGCTATAAAAGACGTAAACTTGCAGGTTTAAGAGAACATATATGCTTGAAAAAAGTAATATAATAGCAATCTCTGTCGCATAATTCGGCGAAATTTTGAATTATTCGCGTACAATTCACAATTTTTTCATCAGACGTATGCTATTCCTGAATTTCACATTAAACCTGCACTTTTTCTGAATTTTATGTATTATTCATGTTTTATTCGCCATTCACGTATATTCATGTTTTATTCTCGAATAAAAACGATTTTTGCTGATTTTTTTGGAAAAAAAGCTTTCTTCCCTTTTCAAAATTTTCTTAAGCCTATTTCTGCTCCTTTCATAAAATTTTGGCTCCTACTTTATTTGATCCGACTTAAGCAGCTCAATGTGAGATTGAACTACTGTTTTACTTGAGCTGAAGTTGACACTTTAAGGCTGATTTTTATCAATTGCTCTAGCCTTCTTTTTCGAATAAACTTTGCACATGTGATTTTACCGAATTGACTACTTTGGTACTATGGTGCTTTTCTTTACATACATGAATCTTGATAGTTGCTGATTGCTCTTCTTTGGCTTTTACCAAATCACCTAATAAATACTGCAAATGTAACTTTTAAACATACATGATTCAACAATATATATATATATATAAATATAAATAAATAAATATTATATATATACCCCAATTTTGTTTTATAGAACAGCTATACGGCCAGCCATGCTCTATGGGAGTGAATGTTGGGCGGTGAAGAAACAAGGTCTCAACAAGATGAACGTGGCTGAAATGCGTATGCTGAGATGGATGTGTGGGAAGATAAGAAAAGATCGCTTGAGAAATGATTATTTCAGGAATAAAGTGGGGGTGGCGAGCATTGAGGGCAAGTTGCGCGAGGGCCGACTCAGATGGTACGGACATGTGCAACGTAGACCGATTAATGCGCCTATACGAAGCAATGCTATTGAGTCAAGCACAATAAACAGAAGAAGAGGAAGACCTAAATTAAAATGGGATGAGCTTATAAAGAGAGATTTTGAATCTCTACATCTCAACCAGAATATGGCCCATGATAGAGCTGAATGGAAACGAAGGATCCATGTAGCCGACCCCAACTTAGTTGGGATTGAGGCTTAGATGATGATATATACACAAATTTTATCCAAAATTTTCCCAAATGGTTGACTGTACCTTTACCGAGTCTTTGCCGCTATATCCGAATTTCCCGCATAATTCCTGAATGTTGAACTTTTCAACCTGTGCCAAATAATTGCCGAATGTCGAATTTTTGTGACTATGATAGCAAGCAAGAAAGAAACAATATTAAAGACTTTCTTATTAACATACAAGCGTATTTGAAGTGCATCTTGACCAACTTTCAACATGAAGGGTCTGTGAGGGGCATATGAGGCTTAAAACCTAAATGTCACCCTATTTCAACGTAAGGGACCTCAAGACCAAATTCAATGAGCAAATCCTATTTCAACATGTCTTGTGCCCTTATCGCGAGAATTTAGATAGGTACACAAGGGTGTATGTAATGGATTTCTAGATTATGATAAAGGTTTGTTTAACATATTGTTTAATAAAAGCAAAAGTATTAATCAATGGAACAAGTACCTCAAATAAGTATATAAAACCACGCATTTTAAGTATACATACATACAAGTAAGTTCAATACCACTAGTCCAGGCAATAGGAGAATATAACATACCTTGATTATAGGACAACATTAAGATACTTGATTTAGAATATCACATATATAGCAAGCTTGAGTAGATCTTGGCAATTAAGTTATCTAAGTGATCCTGAGATTACAAGTAGACATGATTTGATTAACATAAACAAGATTTGGTCTCTTTAATCATAATCATGGTGGTTGGATGTGTCACCTAGATCTAGATATCTTCTTGAATATTGATTTCAGGTCTTAACTAGTTCATGTAAAGTTTTTTTTGTATTATACATCATGGCTTCATCTAAAATTTAAGGTGACACATCACAACTAAGATTAAGAATTCAAGATTAGGATTACAAGATCTTAATAGAGAAGTCATAAGATTTGAGCAAGCTTAGTCAACGTAAGCATCAACATTGTCATACTAGTCATTTTGAGTCATAATCAGGCAAGATTGTCATCATCAAAGTATAGATGGGGTCTACTTGAGTTAGGTGTCATAAACATCACCAAGCTACCGATTTGAGATCATTATGTAACATGGATGATCATTAGGGCAAGATTTGCATAAGATTGGATCTTCAATTATCAACATACATACTAAATTACATTTAAAGTCAATTTTAGGTCAATAAGTCACATTAGGGTACTAGAATGATCCACCAAGCATTTGGGTACGCAAAGCATGATAAGTTACCGATTTGTTGTTCACATAATAGTTGAATAAGGGTAACATTAGAGCAATGTTCAAGATGTAGCATCATAAGTCCATATAAAACATGTTTCATGGTTCAAAGTACATCATTAAGTTAAACTACGATACTAATATGAGTGAGTCCGAATATATTTTTTGGAAAATTATGGTAAATATATTTCCCAACTCCTAAATGGGGACAAAGTTACAACTACATACAAACATGTAGTTTACAAAAGATATAGAAGAAACATCTCAAGGATGAATCACAAGGAGACGATTGTAGAAAAATCACAAGAATTCCCAATTTCTAAGAATAATGGGATTAACCCCCATAAGTTTAATCTTGTAGGCATCAAAAAGTAGTTTCATCTCCTTCTCTAGTCTATTAAAAATAGCTAGAGAGTCTTTACTTCCTCCTCCATGCAATCTATTATTCCTTTCCATCCAGATAAGATATACACAGCCTGTAATGGCCTAAGGTTCAAAGATGCCATTATGTTTTGATCTGAACCTACGTTTCTGAGGCAATCACGAAAAAAATAAGAGTTTCTTTGTTCAATTTCAGTTGAGCTCGGTCCCAAAGATATTTCCGGAGACTACAATTCCCAAAGAGATGTTCATTTGATTCAACCTCAAGCTGACAAAGAGAACAAAGGGAGTTAGCAACTGGGATCCATCTATTTATTCTTTCCATTGTATGAAGTAGGTTATCGAGAGCTCTAAAGGTAGTGAGGCTCTAAAGAGGTTGGTGCACGAAAATCCATAGAGTTGAGAAAGCTTTGTCTTCAGGCTGCTTTTGTTTGCAACTGAACCATAAGATAGTATCATCAATGTAATTGAATGAAGGCCAAAGTTCCATCATTCTTTGCCAGCTTGTTGAAGCTCCTCCACTGAGATTGAATGTAAGATTGTTGCCATATCTTTTGTACATCCACGAGCTCCATGTACAAGGTTCATATAACGCTAATCCTCTTCAATGTGTTGAAATTAGCATATCATCCAAGAGGCAAAGATTTAAGCCAACTTCATTAGATGGATAAGCTAATCTGGACTAGCTAGCAGTAGGGGTGTAAACGGTGCGGGTCTGGCCATACCCATACTCATACCCATCTAATTTAGCGGGTCCGGTTGCGGTTCTAGACCCGCATAATACAAAACCTGGACCCGCACCATACCCGTACCCGCAATAATAACGGGTATGCGGTGCGGGTATGCGGGTAAGCGGTTCTATAAAACATCATATTGTTTATGTAAGAGAAATGACTATGTTATATATATTCACAACAAGATATTGTTATCATATAGCATATTAACATGTAATAGTTATATTAGACAATGCTATATTCTATACAATAAAATTAATTGAGTAATTGTTTACATATTTGTAGTCATGATCATAAAATTTAATTTATGTAGAAAGTAATGTAGATTAGTAGACATTTTGATTTTAAGTTTACATATGATGTTCGTTATTGTAACTAGAATAGTTATTTCTTAGTTATATGACTAGTCTCAACCTTAGAGTAGGATATAATCTCAATAATTATATTAATTAGACTAGTAAAGTATGATATATATAACATATTATTTTAGTAGTTACTTATGTATAGCGGGTACACGGGTCTAGCGGGTCTGGATCCAAGCATACCCATTATTGGACCCACTTATATGCGGGTCCAAGGGTATACGGGTCCAAGGGTATGCAGGTATAAAAAATTAGACCCGTGACGGGTTTTTTAAGGGTCCGGATTTGCGGGTCCGCGGGTCTACCCGTACCCTTTTACAACCCTAGCTAGCAGGATGCTTCCGGCTACCCCATACAAAGTCAGACAAAGGAATTATTATTCTCGACAAGACAAAGTAGGAATTTATCCTTGCCTCATCCAGTACTTAATAAGACCTTGGCACAATATTTAACTAGAACAATGTGACCTGATATTGAGATTTTGGAACGAAGCCTTCTGATGATCATATCTCTCAGACGATCCAGGAACTCACTGAAGTGCTTTCTTCTTAGATTTCCGCCAGCCATAGGAAAACCTAGATATTTCGTAGGCCATATGCCTTCCTGAATACCCATAGTTTCAACCAGAGCTGTCTTATTCCTACAAGATGAAGATAGGAATATATGAGTTTTGTTAGTATTGCGGAACATGTCTGATTCATTCCCGAAAGGTTTGAGAAGGGCTTTAAGTAAGTTGAGATTGCGTTCCCTACAACAAAAATGAGGACGTCAGTGCAAAAAGAAGATGATTGAGAGCCCTTGTTCGCCTTATTGGATATGATTTAAGAAATCTTTTGTCATAGGCATCCTCGATTTTTCTACTAAGCCCCTCCATAGCAATAGTAAAGAGCAATGGTGATAGTGGGTCACCTTGTCTTAGTCCATTTGAACTCTTGAAGAACCCAACTGAGGTGCCATTAAGAAGAAGTGAAAAGGAAGGGGTGCTAACACATTGCTTGACCAGGTTGATCCATTGATCGTAGAAGCCGAAGCTTCTTAGACATTGCCATAAGTAAGACCACATGACATAATCAAAGGCTTTAGTGATGTCCAGTTTGATGCAGGAAGCAGAAGGACTATTTTTCATATTGAATTTGAGAGTGAATTCAACAGTAAGTTGGGAACAATCTTCAATGCTTCTGCCTTGGATGAATGCACCTTGATTAGGAGATATCAACTTGGGTAGAATAGAAGATAGTCTGCGAGTGATAACCTTTGTGATCTTGTAGTGCATGGAGCAGCAAGAAATAAGTCTGAAATCAGCTGGGGATGCAACGACTTCCTTCTTGGGTATGAGAGAAAGGAAAACATGATTGACTTGACGAACCATGTTACCCCCTTCAAATACCCATTTGACAACATTAGCTAGGTCATCTTTGGATCTGCATGGGCTGAAGCCCACCCCCTCTCCAAACAGGTGCCAGAGCCCGGATGACCCAAGAGGTTGGTAAATACAGCTGACCCGAGCGGGGAATCGAACCAGCGACCCTTCATGAGGGGCGCGCTGGCTTGACCGCCCGGGCTACGCTAGGTCATCTTTGATTAGGTTCCAATTCTCTCTATAGAAGTAACCATTAAAACTATCTAGTCTTGGTCTTTTGTTGGGACCAATGCTCCATACGGCTTCTTTAATCTTATTGATGTTAAGTAATTTGCATATGAGTGTTATCTTCATCAATAACCCTATCAAGCCAGTTATAGTCAGAAGTCTGCAGCTCATCTTGGGCCTGGTTATAGAGATTATCAAAGAAAGAGAGGGTAGTGTTAGCAATATCATCATCATCTTGAACATAACTTCCATCAGGGTCGAATAACTCAGTAATGGAGTAACCATCTCTCCTTTTGACGATGGTATGGTACAATTTTGTATTTCTATCGCCATTTGCCGCCCAGTCTGACAAGCCTTAAACGTGGGTCCAAGAATGGAGACATGTCTAGGTTATCAGACTTTAGAAATTTATAATACCTGAATGTTTAAGACTCCTGCAACTAGCACAGGGTCGAAGTAGTTCGGGGTCGAACATAGGGATAGGAAGAATGGCACTTCAGAACTCGAGTTTTACTTGTCTAAGCACGTCGAAAAGTCGAAGGGTAAGGTTTTTGATGCAACGAGAAAGAATCATAAAGAATCAAACAAAAAGCCTATCTCCAAGGGGAGTTACCAGAAGAATTAAGGTTTTTGGGTTTTAGCAGTTTTTATGGAGGGTTTTGTATATTGGAAACCGAGGAGATAAAACTATCGTCGGGGTAAAGCACGAAGGAAGAAAACTTGAACGTAACAAGCGACAACGGTGTACATCCGACACCCCCTTCTCTCAAAGAGGCTGCCACCGGTCATGCACTAATTCCCTCTCTCAAAGGAGTTAGGCATAGGCTGGAGCGGAAAGATATGCCGGGGCAACCCTGATCCTGGGTACTCTCGTACACTCGAATCAGACCAAACTCTAGAGAATACAACATCCTTCTCTCAAAGGAGTCAAAACGAGAAACACGATTCGATAGCTAGTCAAAAGCGTGATCCAAACAGAAGATACTAGAGCTCACATGCTACAAGAGAATCATCCAACAAAAAAGAACCATACACAGAGCAACATGAGATAAGATCCACGGATTCCAACAAGCATTAAAGAGATAAAAGGGTTTAGTTACAATGGAGTAGTAAATAAAAGTAAAGTGCTGAAAGAAGGGAAGATAGGTATCACCCCCCTTGATGCAGGAGAGCGATATACATAGCAGCAGACCCCTAAGGTAACGCTAACCCGGTACCAGGCAGGAGCCCTATTGGGATACGACCGTGTCGGGTTCTTGACCGTGTCGGGTCGTGAACCGTGACGGGTAAATGGCGTATCGGGAAAGGACTCCCTACCCGATATGGTCGTATCGGGCTGCTGGCCCTGTCGGGCTGCAACCATGACGGGAAGGCCATATCGGGTTGGGTATCGTGTCGTGTTAGATATGTGTCGGGTTAGCTTTATCTTAGGTTCTCAGGTTCCTTGTGTTGGGTATAGATTGGCGAGCCGTCTCAGGTTGAAGCCCAGCTAGAGACCCGACATGTTTGAAGTAGCCTTGAAGGTCGTGTCGCGCGGCTACTGCTATCAGGTCGAGTTCTAAGTGAACTCCTCCCGTCCCTCTTGGGTTGGGGGTGTGCTCACCTAGTATCGCCCGACAGGCTCTGGAACTCGACACACTAGCTACTTTGCTCTCAGAGTTAGCTCTCGTAGGGTTCCGACCCGTCCCATCGTAGGCCTGTAGCTGCTATTTATAGGCAACAGGCCGGTAGGAGATGCGGCTCTCGTTGGGCCACGTGTCCTCCGTCTGCTCCGTTCACGTGGCTTCAAAAAGAGTTGACACATTTGTCGCCCGACACGGCTGGCGGGGCGTCGCGTGTCGGGTTGTGAGTAGATCGCGCTTGATCGTGTCGGGTAAAACCTTGGCAGGCTGCTGCACCGGAGGGTGGTTGTGTCGCGCAATCGACTCCGTCGGCTGACGGATCGTGGCGAGCAAGGCATCCTGTCGGGTAATAGCTTGCAGTATGTCAAAGCTCCCGCGCAACACACCCGTGTCGGGTTGCTGCCATATCGGGCAACGACCGTGACGGGTAAGAAGGGCGTGTTGCTTCGTTGTTAGATGGGCCGGGGCGGTTTAACTCGTTGCGGATGGGCCGGGACGGGCCCATTAGCATTCTTTTTGTGGAAAAATAAGAGAAACTCTGCAAAAGATAGGAAATGTTATCAGGAGCATAGTAGGCATTATTTCTATTCAACAAATAAGATAAAACGGAGAGGAAGTCAGGTTTGGAGGCAATTTTGATAGTAAAATATAATCTCGAGCAGCCATAAAATGGGTGTTATCAACTCCCCTAAACTTAGCATTGTGATTGTCCTTAATCAATCTGTACCTATTTTAAAACTTTGTTTGCGGTATGTTTCAAAACCAAGCGTAGTCTTCGGACAAGGGGTTAGGTGAATTTTTGCAATGTCCTGAAGAAAATTACGTCCGACTACGAACAATGGACTTTATTTTTCCTGCCTTATTTAAGCAAAAAATTTGTCTTCATCTTTTGTGAGACTTAGGTGCATGATTTTGAAGTTAGCTTTCACACCAAACTGCTTGGGGATAGACGGTGGGGTTTTCGGGAAGGCTTAAGGCTTTTTGGGTTTTTCTTGCTTCCCATTGGTCCATCTAGGTAGCTTACCAAAAATTGGTCCATCCAGGTACGGGTCCGTTAACGGGCAAGTGGTCCCTGCAGTCCAAGCCAGTTGACTTTAGAGCAGTGATTTCACATCCTACGTACCACTCCCGGATCTACCATGCCTAAAGATAGGTACTTTTGGGAAGGTAAGTGTTTTTTTTTTTTTGGGCACAACTCATGCTTTTATTTGTTTTCATAAGGCTTTCCTCTCTTTTTGGGATTTTGATGGGTAGGGAAAAGGGAGTTTGCTGTTTGGGCAGTTTTTTCCTTCACATGCACGTCTCTTAGCTGTTGCGATATTATTTTTCAAAGTTGGCGTAGAAAAGTTATAGCCTTTGTCTTTTGGGACTGTGTTTTCAAGAGAGCACAAACTGGCAGAAGCTGTACCAAATATTTACTATAAAGTGTTTTGTACAGTTTTCGAGAAACAAGCAGTTGTGTATGTATTGTTTTCTATAAATCATTTATATACATGTATATACAGAGTATAGTGGGAAAAGAAAAGGGCAAAAAGGGAAAAGTTTTTAGAGTACCTCTCTCATTGATGCTATGGAGTACCCCCCAAACTTACTCCACACTCTGTTCAGAGTTGTGAGATAAATAAGGAAGGATAGGCATAGATCAGTGAGGGTTTAGCGAATGCCCGCCCTTGGCAGATAAGAGCTCCATCACATATTCTCCTCGTTGGCTGTGATAGCCAAGGTTGTAGAGCTTATCTTGCGTCCTTTTCAGGGCTACCATGCTATAGATCCAGTGCAACATGTAGACACCGCAGTCATTTGATAACGGAACTTGTTGTGGACTGCGGTGGCAGTATTGGAGTTCGTGCCACTTGGCCGTCGGGTCTTCAAGATAGGGCTGGATCAAAGACACCACCTCGGCATAGTATTTTCTTGCTAGCCGCTCGAGGGATGTTGCCGGCGCAGATGCATACTCTGTCGGGTAGTCATTGTTGGCGTCGGAGCTGTTGTAGAAGAAACCAGCGTGTGGACGGGTGTATATCATTAAGAGCGTCCAGTGATTGTCGCACAACATAGGTAGAAAGATTATGCGCGGCAGACACTTCTTTACTTCAAGTTGGAACAGCTGGTGCGCTCCTGTCTCATCAGCAAGGTATAAGTCGTTGAACAACATCGGGTGGGCGATGTAGGGCTGTCCAATCTTCTTCTGTAGGATGGGGATGTAAGCAGATGCCACCGTCATTGCTAGACCCCCTCCTGCCTTGACTAAGTCCCGTAGATCGTCGAGGGGGACCACTGCGTTATCTTTTTCATATATGACGTCTACAGTGTTAGAATCAGCGAGTCGAAGAAGAATTTCATTGAACTGTTCCTGAGATAGAGATCTGCACGCGGAACGGTCGAAATTGCTGATAAAAGATTCAGTGATGACAGGAGAAACAGAATCGCCTTCGGTGGCGTCGCCTTCAGTGGCGAGTATAGTTCGCAGAGTTTCTATCTGCTTGCTTGTCCTGTAGACGTCAGCAGAGTCCTCGACTTCATTCCTTGGAGGACTGTTGGGTTGAGAAGAATGGGAGTCAGCATCATAATCAACGTCTGTCTCCAGCAGGTCCTCTGGAAGTTCTACGTCTGGGAAATAGTGCTTGTCTTTGATCAACAACAACAAGTATATGCTCCTTAGTTGGTAGTAGTCTTGGTCCTGGAGTTGCCTTATGTATTTGAAGATGTTCAGCAACTCCATGGCGCACAGGACGATGAAGGCGCTATTTCCGCTCCCCGGCTCTTCTTGAACTGGGAAATCTCTGATGCCGTAGAATTCTAGACGCCGCTGTGGCGTTGGACTCCTTGTTTGATGACCCGGTGAAGGCACAGAGGAAGAAGCCTGAGGTGCTTATCTTCGGGGCGTACGAAGATGTGCCCCCGGTGGGGGACCTCTGCGGTCCAGCAGCTAAGCAGGGTGACGTCGTGGAAGCGGAGGTCGGCTACACAGAGGAACCAATGCTTTCTGAGCTTGTAGAGGGCTAACACTAGGCCGGGGTTGTGTTCTTCAATGTGTTTCAGCATATCAACCACCGGCCTTGTTTCGTACGCCCCTGCCAGTAGTCGTCTCGCCAAGGCCGGGGTGACGTTGTAGATTGGCTGTCGGCCTGTCCTGATGGCGATATTCTCAAGCATCGCGCCTTCCAGGACCCTAAATAAGATCTTCCCTACGACGGCTTCCGAGCGAAACATGCCTTGGAGTGCTCTACGTCGTATGGAGAAGTACCCGTCGCTCCATGTTCAACAGTTGCTGGTCCTGGATCGTCAGGTAGCCGATGGCGCGCTTGTCAAAGTCGGCCATCTCGAAGGCAGGGATCTTCGACGGCGCAGAAAACACGTCAGCCGTCGAAGTCCTAGCTCTAGGGGGTTGCTCAGCAATCGAGCTATACAGATCACCCCCTTCTCCCTCAGATGTTTCATTTGAATCCTCCACTAGGCCTTCAGATATCTCTTCTGCGTCGTCAGTTGGCTCTAGCGGCTGAGGGGTTGTAGATACGTCGACGCCGCGAGCGCTCCTATGTCTTGTGGGAGCTCCGTTGGCGGTTCTATTCGTCGTCTCTTCCTCGGGCATTGTGGAGGGCCCGCTGGAGGTGGATGAGGATGACGAACCAGAGGAAGATGATGATGATTATAGAGATATGTAGTTTCATGTGTTTTTCTGTTCATTTACTTTGAGTGTCATGTGCTTAGCATGTGCCTCACTTACTTTTTTTCTTATGTTGTTTAGTCCCATATGGGTAAGCGCTTAGTTTAGTCTCTTGTTATGTTTGCTATATAAGAGACTCCTATGTAATCTGTTTGACTCATCCAATAAACAAGATTTCTTCTATCTACATGGTATCAAGAGTAGGCCCGTGTTTTTTCCCTCCCTAATTTTTCCCTCCCATGACATAACACCCCCCCCACAGCCGCCGCCCCCCCCCCCCCGCCGCCACCACAGCCCTTCCCTCCTTCTTCCTCCACCCCTAACCCTATCCCTAGCCGCCGCCAGCCGGCGCCGCCCCTGCTGCCCAGCAGCGGCACGTTGCTGCTGCCGCAGCGGCACGTTGCTGCTGCCGCTCCCAACAGCCACCCGCCATTCTTTTTCCCCTCCTCCCTTCCTCCCTCCCCTCCCTACCCTCTCCTCCATCTCTTCTACCCTCACCATATCCACCTTTCCCCCCTTTTTCTCCCTCCCTATCACCTTCTAAAGCCTTACGTACAGCCTGTGCACTTTCTAATTTTTCTCCGCCTACGTCCGGAAAGTTGCGGATTTATGATCGGGAAGACTCTGGCCTTCTAAGTTGAGAGTCTACTTTGTTCCTCCGTATTTTTGCCTGCGCCTCATGCTGGAATATTGATTTTTCCTCATGACGGCGTAGGTTTCTATGTCTTATCTGCCCATATTGGGTTCCTCTGATCTGCCTTGTCAGATCTCTGCTACTTCTGCCCATTAGGGTCACTGCTGCATCTGCCTGTCCGGGGTTCTCTTGCTTCTCTACGGCGTGGTTCTTTTCTGCTGCAATGGCATATTCTGAGCCACCCAGATCTCTGTGCGTCACCACTGTCAAACTTGAAGGAGGCTCCAACTACCACCTGTGGTCTGCGTCGTTTGTGTTGTATGTTAAAGCACAAGGACGGTACCATCATCTCACTGCTGAACCTCCTGCTGCCCCTGCTGCTAATGCGGAAAACAAGACTAAACAGGACTACATTCAGTGGTCCAAGGATGACTCCGGCGTCATGTCCTGGATTCTCAACAGCACCGAACCTCGGATCAGCCAGTCTCTACTCTGCTTGCATGATGCCAAGACAATGTGGGATCAATTGGCACATGTTTATTCCCACCAGGAGAATCCCAAGCGGGTGTTCGAGATTTTCAAACAACTTGCCAAGAAGGAGTTCTCCACTGACTTGTCGATCGACGATTTCTACAACCAATGTTCTGCTCTATGGAATGAATATGAGCTGTATCATCCGTTGCCTGCCGATATCAAAGTTGCACAGCAGCATCGCAATGAACTTCGCCTGGTGCAGTTTTTGGCTGCGCTTCCTGACTCCTTCTCAGGGGTTGTTGATCAAATCCTATCCAGTGACCCGCTCCCTACTGTCCGGGATGTCCTCAAACGAGTCCAGCGACTACCTTCACTAACTCCTGCTTCTGCTCCTGCACCTTCGGCTATGGTTGCTCGCTCTACTGATTACGGCCGTGGTCGTGGCCGCGGTCGAGGCCGTGGTGGCCGACCTCCTACTTCGAGTGGACGGGGAACTCCTGCACCTGGACGGAGCACTTCATCTCAACCCCGTCACTGTGGCTGGTGTGGCCGTGATAACCATACTGAGGACCGCTGCTGGATAAAGCATGGTAAACCTGCTTGGGCCAACCAAGCGACTGATGATACTGCTCCTGCTGCTTCTTCTGTGGATCAATCTGTTGCACCACCTAACACTGACTGGTTGCGCTCGGAGTTTGACAGAATGTTTCAAGAACGTCTGGCCCAACTACCGTCTACCTCAGATTCATCAGCCATGCTTGCCTCGTCCTCATCCGGTAACACAAAGTGGTGCATCGACTCTGGTGCTTCCACACATATGACTGGTACTCGTCATTTATTTTCACAACTTACCAATCATACTCCTATTTCTTCTGTCACTGTGGCCAATGGTTCAAGAACTACTGTTAGTGGTGCTGGCACTGTTCCTCTATCAAAGGAATTATTTCTTCGTTCTGTGTTATATATCCCAAACTTTCCTGTCAATTTACTTTCGGTCAGCAAAATGGTTAAACAATTAAACTGCTCTGTTAAATTTGACCCGTCTGGTTGTATTATGAAGGACCTCCGCACGAAGACGAGGATTGGTTCGGGCCGTGAGGGACCAGATGGGCTGTACTACCTGGATGGACCACCTACTCCAAAGGCGATGCTCTCTACCTCGGTGACAGATCTTCAACTGCATGTTAGACTTGGTCATCCATCTGCGGCGAAGCTAAAACATCTTTTTCCTGGAATTTCTGGCAATAGCTTTACTTGTGAATCTTGTGTAATGGGCAAGCATACAAGATCTGTTTTTCCTGCAAAAAAATCTATTTCTTCTTCAGCACCTTTTGAACTTGTGCATGCTGATATTTGGGGGCCATGTTCTGTGCCCAGTCATTCTGGAGTGAAATATTTTCTGACTTTTATTGATGATTACTCCCGTCTTACTTGGCTGTTTTTGCTCAAAGGTCGAAACACTGTATTAAACTGTATTAGTACCTTTTTTGCTGAAATTAAAACTCAATTTGAGCGGCCTATTAAAACCTTCCGGACTGACAATGCCCTAGAATTTATGCAACAATCTGTGTCTCAGTTTTGCAACTCCCATGGCACACTTCACCAAACTACTTGCCCGTACACTCCACAACAAAATGGTGTAGCCGAACGGAAAAATCGCCATCTTCTTGAGGTTGCTCGCACTCTCCTGTTTCATTACAAGGTGCCTCACTGTTTTTGGCCTGATGCAGTTTCGACAGCATGCTATCTTATTAATCGCATGCCTTCTTCTGTTTTGCAAAACAAAGTTCCCTACACTCTGTTATTTCCTGATAAACCCTTATTCTCTGTGCCTCCTCGCATCTTTGGTTGTACATGCTTTGTTAAAAACCTTCGTCTTGGTCTCACAAAGTTGGATGCCCGGTCTGTGAAATGTGTTTTCTTGGGGTATTCCCGTACTCAGAAAGGTTATCGCTGTTTTGACCCTGATAAGTAACAATGGTTTGTAAGTGCGGATGTGATATTTTTTGAACACATGCCGTTCTACTCTGCTGCTGGGGATCGTCTGAATACTGATATTTTGAATAATACTCCTCTTCCCGTGGTTGAAGAAATACCTTCTGTTCCTACTCCACAAGAGAAACCTCTACAGGTATACAAACGAAGACCAAAGCCCCTCACTGCCCCGGCCGAACCAAATCCTGCGTCAGCGGAGGATCCACCACAGGCTGAGGTATTTTCTGATTTACATCTTCCTATTAGTTTACGAAAAGGAGTTCGTTCATGTACTCAGCACCCTATTAGTCACTTTTGTTCTACTGATCATCTGAGTGACAGTCTTGCATACTTTACATCTGCTTTATCTGCTGTGCACATTCCTAAGAATGCTGATGACGCTCTTCGCCACCCTGCCTGGAGACATGCCATGGAACAAGAAATGCAAGCCCTATATGATCAACACACCTGGGATCTGGTTGATAAACCTTCTTCTTGTCATCCAGTTGGCTGTCGATGGATCTTTACTGTTAAATATGAACCAGATGGCACCATTGCACGCTTGAAAGCTCGATTAGTGGCGAAAGGATATACGCAAACTTATGGTGTTGATTACTTTGAGACGTTTTCTCCGGTCGCCCGTCTTAATTCTGTTCGTATTTTGGTTTCTGTTGCTGTCAATAAAGACTGGCCTCTCTATCAATTAGATGTGAAAAATGCTTTCTTATATGGCGACCTTCAGGAAGATGTCTATATGGAGCAACCCCCAGGATTTGTTGCTCAGGGGGAGTCTGCTTCTCAAATCTGCAAGTTGCGCAAGGCAATCTATGGGTTAAAACAAAGTCCACGTGCATGGTTCGACAAACTCAGCAAAATCTTAATGTCCTTTGGCTTTCGACGGTCGCAGGCTGATCACTCTGTTTTCATACGCAAAACCACAGCAGGACTGGTTATTCTTATAGTGTATGTTGATGACATCATCTTATCTGGCAGTGACCCCGCAGGGATACAAGCAACCAAGCAATATCTCGCACAACACTTCATTACAAAAGACCTAGGCAAATTGTGCTATTTTCTGGGAATTGAGGTTGCTCGATCATCTGCAGGTGTTTCTCTCTCTCAGCGCAAATATGTTCTTGACTTATTACAAGAAACAGGAATGTTGGGATGCAAGCCAGCCACCACTCCTCTGGATCCCAATATGGATTGGGACAGTGATTCTTCTCCTGCATATGCTGACCGTCATCAGTTCCGAAGAATAGTGGGCAAACTCATTTATCTGACTGTCACCAGAGCTGATTTAGCTGCTGCTGTGGGATTTGTTAGCCGCTATCTTGATAAACCCCGGCAATGCCACTGGGATGCTATTATTCATATTCTTCGGTATCTTAAAAGTGCTCCTGGAAAAGGCCTCTTGTATAAGAAACATGGCCACTGTGACTTATCTGGTTTTTCTGATTCAGATTATGCAGGGAGTCGTTCTGACAGGAAATCCACTTCTGGATACTGCACTTTTGTGGGCGGCAATCTAGTTACCTGGCGCAGTAAAAAACAAACTGTTGTGGCAAGATCAAGCGCTGAGGCAGAATATCGAGCGATGGCTCATACTACTTGCGAGCTGCTATGGGTTCATAGTCTTCTGCAGGAGTTTGACATATCTCCGCCTAGCCCTATGCCCATGTTCTGTGACAATAAGGCGGCCATTTTCATTGCGAGCAACCCAACCTTCCATGAAAGAACCAAGCACATTGAGGTCGACTGCCACTTTGTCTGGGAAAAGGTTCTTTCAGGTCAGATCTACACTCCATATATCAGTACAGAACAGCAGCTTGCGGATATCTTCACCAAAGTGCTACCCAAGACTCGCTTTCAGACTCTGAGTTCCAAGCTGGGCTTCGTCGATATCTTCGCTCCAGCTTGAGGGGGAGTATAGAGATATGTAGTTTCATGTGTTTTTCTGTTCATTTACTTTGAGTGTCATGTGCTTAGCATGTGCCTCACTTACTTTTTTTCTTATGTTGTTTAGTCCCATATGGGTAGCGCTTAGTTTAGTCTCTTGTTATGTTTGCTATATAAGAGACTCCTATGTAATCTGTTTGACTCATCCAATAAACAAGATTTCTTCTATCTACAATGATGATGGCGGAGAGGCGGAAGCCGACAGTGATGGCGATCTTCTAGGACGCCTTAAACGGTTGTGGCTCTCCCTCTCGTCGAGTCTCTGCTCGATGGCGTCGAGGCGTTGGAGCGCCGCCTGCATCGTGTTGTTCAGTGCCTCTAGTTGGCCAGGGAGACCAACTAGAGTTAATAGCCGACGCTCCTGCTCGCTCAACCTCCGCTGGAAGACCTGAAACTTGCGGGTCAGGGAAGCAAAAGTAGAGCTGTGATTGCTCGTTACCTCTTGCAAGTTGTCGAATTCGAAGCCGAAGGCCTTCCCCAACGAAGAGGGGACTGCCACTGAGCGGCTTCGACTTTGGGTGGTGCTCCTCACGTTGGCGGCGCGGCCCGATGAATAGGCATCATCAATCGGGGCCGAGTCCACCTGGATAGTACGCGAGGGCATGGCCTCCGGACGAGGCGTCGACACCTTTGCAGCTACCTCCGTCTCCTCAGCTTGGGGTCGTGGAGAAGATTGCGGAGTAGGCAAATGCTGATCGACCATCTGGCTCTCTGCTTCCTCCTCCATAGTGATCGCCGACGTAGATGGTGGCGGTGTCGGCGTCGGCTGTACAGACCTGAGCTCCGCCTCTAAGAGCTCAGTGAACGCCTCATCGCTGTTGCGAAAGGCGTCCGGCCGCACCGAGGGCGGTGTTTTTGCTTCTGCCGTTGCTGGCAGAGCTGAAGCTTGGGGCGCTGCACCTACTGTTTCGGCGGCAATGCCTTTCGAGGCGATGACTGTTGTAGCGGCCTCGGTGGTGTCGACGACCTACCCAGTGGTCGACACTTCTTCTGTAGCCGCGGCGGGAGCTGTTCTGGTTGCCGCGGCTGGTTCCGTGGGCGGTGGTGGTCGGCTCGGCGGTGGTGGCGACATGCGAGCCTTCGATGACGACTGCCGATGATTTGTCCCGTCGAGCGTCGAGGGGTACGTGCCTCCCTGTGGCGGCCATCCTTTCCTGGATGGCCCTTGTGTCGGCGTAAGCGGCTTCGACAGTCACAACTTCAATCTCTGCTCCTGTGAAGATCAACTTCTCTGTGTCGTAGTTGACACAGAATGGGAGGGGCAGGAGGGTATTTATCCTCGCGAACTTGTAGAAGAGGCGGTGGCCGTCCTTGATTATGTTCGCTCTGGTGAGGAACTTGATGTCGATCTTGTTGTCACCCCTTGTCCGCAACAGGCTGCGCGGCTCCCTTGGGTATCCATCCAAGCCCCGCCGCTATGAGGTTGACGACCCCTCCCATTTTGTACTCCTTGGTGGCGTCCTTTATAGGATGGAGGCGGTTCAGTAGAAAGCGCCCTAGGCTTATCGTCTTGCCCTCCATCATGTACCAGATTAAGTGCAGCTCTTCAGTGTAGAGATTACTCGTCTCATACTTGCTGAAGAGTAGGCTCGCCACTATCTTGTGCACAATCCTCCAGAAGCATGAGTGGATTGCCGCCACTTTGCTTTCCGGCTTAAAGGAGGATTCACCTGTCAGCTTCCTCCATAGGCTGACTGGGTCAAGCCATCGCCTTCGGTGATCCGGGCACCGTTATTTAGCAGCTCTCTCTCAGCCTTGCTGGAGCAGAATATCTCGTTGAGCAGCCTCTCTGAGATGTAGTGCTCAGCGTTGTAAAGGCACCCTTGGAGTTTGTCCGCTCCTCCGAACCTTTTTCTCTCTTCTGGTGTATTTGGAACTCGACGGAGGGAGGAGATGAACTCCTTTGTGAGCTCGGTGTATGAGGCGGAGTAGCTGAAACATATCTTCCGCAGTCCGGCGGCTTCTAAGACGTTCTCTAGTCTATCGAAGACGCCGATCTGGTGGAAAGATGCTTGATGGTAGAACCGGGTTGGTCGGTAGACTTTCGCCGCCAACTCGGTGTAACACCATCAGTGCTTCTCGTCTTTGGGCACGAACCGGCCTGGTGAGTGGGCCAGGATCTCTGGTTCCGCCGTCGTGGTTAGGGGTGGGGTTGCTTCTACCCTGGGCCTCTTCTCAGCCTCAGAGGGCCCAACCGTCTCAGGATTGGGGCGTCTTTGCCCGACAGTAGCTTCAGTAGTGGCCTCGGGGTTGATCCTCCGGCCTTGTTCGTCAACTTGGACAACGGTCTGCCTGGTGCGTGTCATTTTCTGCAATGATTTGGATAAAGAAATTAAGTCAAAAAAAGATGTCCGATAAAAACTGTATTTGCCCGATATCAGGCAGAAATCAAAAAGTAAAAGTGCCGACCGATATGGGTTGGACACTTAAGAAAATCTGGCGCGTGATATGAAAATGCCCGATACCAGAAAGTTAATACGTTTTTCAAACGACACTCAGCACAAACCGATATCGGGCAGATGGTGAAAACAACGCACAGATATGGTCGATATCGAGAAAACGATAAGGTCTGGCGATATGATTTACGCGATAAACCAGTATCAGGTAACTCCTCAAAACTGAGTCTGCACGGGATGATCGGTAGACGCGTCGCGCGATATGGGTGTCGCGTGGCTAGGGTGAAAACACGATAACATCCTTAGGCGATAAAACAAAGGACACACGATGCACTGTGTCGGGCGATAGCCGTGTCGTGCGACACGGATGAGAGCGCGGCGAAATAAACTGAGCGATAGGGTCGCTGTCGCGAGCTCGAAGACTTTACCCGATATGAATGTTTTGGTCATCGTGTCACGCGATATGGGTGTCGCGCGACACAGTCATAAGACCGATGTAAAACAAAACGGTAGGAAAGCCGACATGCTTATCGCGCGATAAATAGGAAAGCCGATAGGATCTTCGGGTCTTCGTCCTCAGGTATACACCTCTTGTATAAGCCATCGGCGCAACGCCTGACCAACAGAGGGTCATCCCAGTAATAGTTCTTCAAATCAGAGAAGAATTTCTTCTTCTGATTGTAGGACATTTCCGGGGGTAGTTGTTTGCAGGCCAGGTAATTGCAGAAATCGGCATACCATGGTCCTTCAGAGTTGCCCCTCTGGGTAGCATAAATCGCCTCATCAGCATAACTTTCGTTGATTGGCAGCGGGTGATCGTCCTCCACCCGGATCCTTGAAAGGTGGTCAGCGACCACGTTCTCAAAACCTTTCTTGTCTATTATTTCGTGATCAAACTCTTGTAACAGCAACGCCCAACGCAACAACCTAGGCTTTGTGTCTTTCTTTTGCATTAAATATTTAATAGCCCCGTGGTCGGTGTGAACAATCACCTTAGAGCCCACGAGGTAGGATCGAAACTTATCGAATGCATAGACAATTGCTAGCATCTCTTTCTCAGTGGTAGTATAATTCAACTGTGCTTCATCTAACGTTTTACTGGCGTAAAAGATCACATGGTGCTTTTTATCTTTCTTCTGGCCAAAGACTGCGCCTATGGCAAAATCACTGGCATCGCACATGAGCTCGAAAGGGAGATTCCAGTCGGGGGACTAGAGAATGGGTGCGGAGACCAAAGCGTCCTTCAAGGTGGAGAACGCTTTCAGGCACTCGTCGGTTAAGTCAAATTTTGCATCTTTCATCAGCAGGTTTGACAGGGGCTTCGCGATCTTTGAAAAGTCCTTAATGAACCTTCGATAGTAGCCAGCATGGCCCAAGAAACTTTGGACTCCGGTTATAGACGAGGGTGGAGGAAGCTTGGCTATCGCCTCCACCTTGGATCGATCAACCTCAATGCCTTGACTAGACACCTTGTGTCCCAAAACTATCCCTTCCTGTACCATAAAATGGCACTTCTCCCAATTAAGGGTAAGACTCAGTTCCTCACATCTTCTCATCACCAGAGACAGGTTATTCAAGCAATAATCGAAGGAGCTGCCATAAACACTGAAGTCATCCATAAAGACTTCCATTTTATTCTCCAGAAAGTCTGCGAAGATGTCATTCATGCACTTCTGAAAGGTTGCGGGTGCATTGCAGAGCCCAAAGGGCATTTCTTCTGAAAGCGAAAGTCCCATAGACACATGTGAAGGTGGTTTTCTCTTGGTCATCTGGATGAATGAGATCTATCAGAACCCCGAATACCCATCTAGCCAGCAGAAGTAAGAGTGGTGGGCCAGACGCTCAAACATCTGGTCGATAAACCAGAGAGGGAAATGGTCCTTGTGAGTGGCGGTGTTGAGCTTTCGGTAATCTATGCACATCCGCCAACCGGTGACTGGCAACCTCTGCTCCATTATCTTCCTTAACCAACGTTATGCCTCCCTTCTTTGGAACCACTTGAATGTGACTCACCCATGTGCTGTCGCTGATGGCGTAAATTATTCCTGCGTCTCGGAGTTTCACAACCTCTTTACTGACCACTTCTCTCAGCTTCTCGTTTAACTTCCGTTGCGGCTGAGCGTAAGGCTTGGAATTTTCTTCCAAGTGGATCCTGTGCATACACACAGAAGGGCTGATCCCCCTTAGGTCTCTAATAGAGTACCCTAGGGCCTTTCTTCGTAGCCTCAGCTCCTCAAGTAGTTGTTCCTTTTGGCTGTCAGTCAGTTTTGAGTTAATCATCACCAGATTCATCTTTTCCTCATCCAGAAAATAGTATTCCAACCCTTTCAGCAAGACTTTCAACTCGGGCGGGGTCTCCTTCTCTTGGTCTTCGGCGAGATCTTTACGGAGGGTGGCGTACATCGCTGTCTCCACTGGGTCTTCCTCTTCGGACAAATTCTCGTCTTCCAGAAACACTAGCAGTTCTTTGACTTCTGGGTCCTCGACCTCCCGTGTCTCGCCAGATAAGGCACGCATCAGTGGGTCTACCATGGTCATTTCTCCCCTTATTTCATTGTAGAGCCTCTGCTAGCTTTCAACGAAATAAGAGGACTCAAAGAACAAAAGAGCTTTCATACAATCACTGATGTTGAAGTCGATGTGCTCTCCTCCAACCCTGATTGTAATCATACCCGCCTCTACGTCAATGAGTGCTCTGCCAGTTGCAAGGAAGGGTCGCCCGAAGATAATGGGGCAGCTAGGGTCTTCCACGGTGTCAATCAAAATGATATCACACGGTATAAAGAACCGCCCAACTGTAATGGGCACGTCTTCAACTACTCCAACTGGTCTAGTGAAGGTGTGATCTGCAAGCTGAATTCTCATATTGGTGCTCACCATATCGGTAAGTCCGATCCTCTTTGCAAGGGACAAGGGCATCAGGCTGATGCTTGCCCCCAGGTCCGCCAGGCCTTTGCGGGTTATGTTGTCCCCAACCTGAAAGGGGATGACAAAAGCCCCAAGGTCTCTCTTCTTAGAAGGCATATCTGCCTTGACAAAAGAACTGGACATCTGTGCTAGCTTCATTGTTTCAACGTCTTCGCCTCTTTTCTTCCTCAAAATCAGATATTTCAGAAACTTTTGCGTATGTGGGCATCTCCACGATAGCATCTAGGAATGAGATATTGAGGTGTAACTTCTTTACTGCAACCATAAACTTCTCATACCTCTTCTTCAACTGTGCCTTCACCAACTTATGCGAGGTGCATATTTGTCTGGACGCTCCTCAGAAGGGACGTCGCCGACTCTTTCTTTCGTCACTTCCTTCGACTTTGTGGGTAGTTCTTCCGCCTCCTCAGGGTTAACACCCTTAGCTGGTGCTGTTGCTCTCTTTTCAATGGCTGGCTGTACCACTGTTCCTGACCTTAAAACAACCATCTTCGCGGTTTCATTCCCACGCGGATTTGCCTCGGTAGTGGAGGGGAAACACCCCACTTGGTGATTGATACTCTGGGCTAGGCTTGCCAGCTGCTGGTCAATCTGCTTGTTGTGCTATTGGAGCTCTCCTACCTGAGCAGAAAAACCTCCCATCTGTTGTTGCATCAACTTGAGCAAGGCCGTGCTGTCCACAGAGCTTTTATGCAGCTTTTCATTAAGATCGTTCTGCTTCTTAGCGAAAGACATCAACTCTGTCATCATAGATGGTCGCTGCGGCTGGTTCTGCTGGAAAGTTCTCTGCTACTAGAACCCCACTTGGCGTTGCTTATTCGGCGATCCTCCCGAAGAAGTTCCGCCCACCAGCTGATGAGAATTCTCAGCTGCACTGGTGTTCCCGTAAGAAAACCAGGATGATCTGGGCGTCGATACTGGACGTAGCTCACGTTTTCTGTGCTGCCTTCATCAGGTTCGCCTTGAACGACCGTGTGTGGGCAGAAGTCAGACAAGTGGTCTGGCTCCCCACAGGTAACACAGCTTCTCACTGTCTCTTGCCAGACTTTCCCTTTATATCCTGCTCCTTCTGAGTTTGAATGTCAGTTACTATCTTGTCCAACTTAGTCGCTAGGGCTTCCATTGCCTTCGATTCTCCATGAGTGGTGTGGCTCATTGACTCTCTGTCGTACTCGCTATCTTGCTGGTTCGTGACCATATTGTCTATGATCTCTCTGGCCCTTTGAGTACTGAGTCCCAAGAAATCGCTGCCAGCTGCAGGGTTCAAGGTTTTCCTTTCTGCGGCACATACCCCATTATAGAATGTAGTGATCAGCTTAGGCTCAGAAAAACCATGGTGTGGGCACTCCCTCTGATAGCTTTGAAACCTCTCCCAGGTCTCATGCAGGTTCTCTGAGGGTTTCCGCGAGTACCTCGTTATCTTGTTTTGGCATTTGATCGTCCTTTCTATAGGGAAGAACTTGGCGATAAACACATTGGCTAGATGCTCCCAATCGGGAGGCTTCCATCTTGCAGACTTGTATACCACTCCAAGGCTTTGTCTCTTAGAGAGAAATGGAAGCATTAGATGTAGATGTGGGATATCGGAACTCTGTTGATCTTAAAAGTATTGCAAGTCCTGTTGAACGTTATAAGGTGGTTGTACGGGTTCTCTTCAATAGTGTTCCCGCCGAACCGGTTGTGCTGCAGCAACCGGAGGAAAACAAGCTTCAACTCAAAGTTGGCAACATTGAGTGGTTGTTCACCCACTGGATTCCTCTCTTCGTTTGCCCTGACTTGGACAAAAGAGCGCATGGATCGAGCTTCGGGGGCCTGCTCAACCATGACTTGTCAGACACAAGGATGGCTCGGAAAGGTGAAGAAGTACCTGGAAAGAAAAGAAAAGTGTAAAAGTATTAGTGTGCTGTATGAACTATGTGCAATAAATATTTGCAGTATTATATGCATATGTACAAGGTTTTTGGCAAAGTGCAAGTAAAGCTCGAGTTCGTAGAACGGTGTTCGTTGCCTATCCCCGACAACGACGCCAAAAAGTTGACAAGCCTTAAACGTGAGTCCAAGAATGGAGACATGTCTAGGTTATCAGACTTTAGAAATTTATAATACCCGAATGTTTAAGACTCCTGCAACTAGCACAGGGTTGAAGTAGTTGGGGGTCGAACACAGGGATAGGAAGAATGACGCTTCAGAACTCGAGTTTTACTTGTCTAAGCACGTCAAAAAGTCGAAGGGTAAGGTTTTTGATGCAACGAGAAAGAATCATAAATGATCAAACAAAAAGCCTATCTCCAAGGGGAGTTACCAGAAGAATTAAGGTTTTTGGGTTTTAACAGTTTTTATGGAGGGTTTTGTATATTGGAAACCGAGGAGATAAAACTATCGTCGGGGTAAAGCACGAAGGAAGAAAACTTGAACGTAACAAGCGGCAGCGGCGTACATCCTGCACCCCCTTCTCTCAAAGAGGGTGCCACCAGTCATGTACTAATTCCCTCTCTCAAAGGAGTCAGGCATAGGCTGGAGCGGAAAGATATGCCGGGGCAACTCTGATCCTGGGTATTCTCGTACACCCGAATCAGACCAAACTCTAGAGTATACAACATCCTTCTTTCAAAGGAGTCAAAACGAGAAACACGATTCGATAGCTAGTCAAAAGCGTGATCCAAACAGAAGAGACTAGAGCTCAGATGCTACAAGAGAATCATCCAACAAAAAGGAACCATACACAGAGCAACATGAGATAAGATCCATGGATTCCAATAAGCATTAAAGAGATAAAAGGGTTTAGTTACAATGGAGTAGTAAATAAAAGTAAAGTGCTGAAAGAAGGGAAGATATGTATCGGCCCCCTTGATGTAGGAGAGCGATATACATAACAGCGGACCCCTAAGGTAACGCTAACCCGTTACCAGGCAGGAGCCCTATCGGGATACGACCGTGTCGGGTTCTTGACCGTGTCGGGTCGTGAACTGTGACGGGTAAATGGCGTATCGGGAAAGGACTCCCTACCCGATATGGTCGTATCTGGTTGCTGGCCCTGTCGGGCTGCAGTCATGACGGGAAGGCCATATCGGGTTGGGTATCGTGTCGTGTTAGGACATGTGTCGGGTTAGCTTTATCTTAGGTTCTCGGGTTCCTCGTGTCGGGTATAGATGGGCGAGCCGTCTCGGGTTGAAGCCCAGCTAGAGACCCGGCATGTTTGAAGTAGCCTTGAAGGTCGTGTCGCACGACTGTTGCTACCGGCTCGAGTTCTAAGTGAACTCCTCTCGTCCCTCTCGGGTTAGGGGTGTGCTCACCTAGTATCGCCCGACAGGCTTTGGAACTCGACGCACTAGCTCCTTTGCTCTCAGTGTTAGCTTTCATAGGGTTCCAACCCGTCCCATCGTAGGCCTGTAGCTGCTATTTATAGGCAGCGGGCTGGTGGGAGATGTGGCTCTCGTTGGGCCACGTGTCCTCCGTCTGCTCTGTTCACGTGGCTTCGAAAGGAGTCGACACATTTGTCGCCCGACACGGATGGCGGGGCGTCGCGTGCCGGGTTGCGAGTAGATCACGCTTGATCGTGTCGGGTAAAACCTTGGTGGGCTGCTGCACCGGGGGGTGGCCGTGTCGTGCAATCGACTCTGTCGGCTAATGGACCGTGGCGGGCAAGGCACCCTGTCGGGTAATAGCTTGCAGTCTGTCAAAGCTCCGACGCGACACACCCGTGTCGGGTTGCTGCCATATCAGGCAGCGACCGGGACGGGTAAGAAGGGCGTGTCGCTTCACTGTTAGATGGGCCAGGGCGGTTTAACTCGTTGCAGATGGGTCGGGACGGGCCTATTAGCATTCTTTTGGTAGAAAAACAAGAGAAACTCTGCAAAAGATAGGAAATGTTATCAAGTGCATAGTAGGCATTATTTCTATTCAACAAATAAGATAAAACGGAGAGGAAGTCAGGTTTGGAGGCAGTTTTGATAGTAAAATATAAGCTCTAGCAGTCATAAAATGGGTGTTATCACAGTCTATTCTACTTCTTTACCAGTAATACTTCTCCTTCGCCTTCCCAAGCATGTCTAGTGTATTATATGTGACTTTCTAAGCATCAATAAGATCAATATCAAGTGGTGTTCTTTTAAGGGCGGCGGAAATGTCATCAAGCTCTCGCTTTCCTTTAGCAATAAGATTCTTCAAATTTAGAAAAATCTTCGACCAAGTCTTTAGTTTTATGTTAACCTATTTTAGTTTGTTACTAAAACAAAATAAAGGATTACCTAGAGACGGTTGAGAATTCCAGGCCTCCTCTATAATATCACAACAGCCTGACCACTCCATCCAAAAGTTGAGAAACCTAAATGGTTTCTTTTTTTGGATTAGTTCTTTCATGTTGACATTGATAGAAGTATGATCAGAATAGTTACTAGTGATTAGCTTTGTCTTTGAACCAGGAAATTTGTTCAACCAATCATCATTAACTAAAGCGCGATATAGCTTGCAAGCAATTCTTTTGGACGCACCTTGTTTACTATGCTAGGTGAAGACTTCATTGCCCACAATGGGGAGCTATGTGAGACCAGATTTGTCAATGGAGGTGTTGAATGAGCTTAAAATGAATGAAGGAACATCACGACCTCTAGATTTTTTTTCATGTCAACTGATATTATTGAAATCTCCGATAACAAGCTAGGATTCATAGATAGAAACAACTAGATTTTCCAATACCTTCCAAAGATCAGTTCTTTGTTGAAGGGAATTCACATATGATATTAAGGTTGAAACTTGGTACAACATACATCAAAGTTTACTAATTTTAATCCAATATAAATGTTTAGGGTACATAAAATCAAGTTTAAGCATCAAAGTAATAATCTTTAACATAGAAGTCCATGTTATGCCATCTAAGTGACATTAGATCATATGGAGTTCACATGTGATATTAAGGTTGAAACTTGCTACATTAAGTTGTTTCTGTCACTGATTTCAGGCAATATAACGAGTTGAGGCATAAAGGATCATGGTTGGGCATTAACCATCATTAATCATGTGAAAAGAGATAAAAAGATGCCATTTTATCATAACATGAGTTACGAGTGGAATTATGTCCAGAAGCTAGGTTCATTGGATAGATCTGGTTCTCTAGATTAAAAATTATATATAATATGACCAAAATGGCCCAAGGGATGATTTTAAACATATTTTACAAGATTGGGGCATTTTATGAAAATGAGAGAGAGTTTACAAGATAGGCACCAAGATCTTCATCACAGTCGTTGTTGTAGTAACCAGAGAGTGCTGGATCACAAGTCCTAGAGAGTGCTAGGTCACAAGAAGTAAGAAAAGTCAACATGCACACAAAAAATGGACAAGTATAGAGTTAACGTGCGCAAAGCACATGCAAGCCAGAGAGTGCTGGCACACAGAAGCAAAAGTCGATGACGTATGCGGATGGAAGACCGGTGTGCAAAGTAGCAAACAAATAAATAACTTCAATATGCAATGTAGACAAAGCTCTATGTAAAGTCAGCAACAAAAGTCTTCATCATCTTCTCTCTTCATAAAATATCCATCACAACAGTAGACGTCGAAGTCCAGAGAGTGCTGGTCCACAACAGAAAGTCAACGTGCAAAGCAAGCACGGACACCAGATAGTGCACAAGCACAAAGGAGCAAGTAAAATGTGCTAATTATAGCACAAGCAACAAGAATGACGTCTCAATATGTAACTTCGTAGCAGCAGTAGAGGTAGATGATGAATAAGCAATAATAGAAGCAAAAAGCTCCACATAGCAACAACACTATCATGAATAGTCCTCCTAACAATAGAAGGATCCTCATAGAAGCAAAAAGAACACCACAATAGCAGAAGGATCCATATAGTAAATGTAACATGAAGACCAATAGATCGCAGAATGAAATTCTTCTCTCCTTCATCTCTTTCTATTCATCTCTCCTCCCTCTCATCTCTTCCCTCTACTCTTCATCCTCTATTCTCCCCCTCACCAACCACAAAAAAAATCAAGAGACTGGTTGGATTGGAGAGTCAAAAACAATGGTAGAGGCAAGGGTTTTATAGGCAAATATGTGGAGGAGGTAATCGATAATGCGAGTCAAGGTGCAATATGACCCGATTACATAGATCCCAATAGAAAAATAAATAGATCTTTTCCGACCCGATACGTCGCCCCCGCAAAAAAATTTGGAGTAGGCCAAAAAATAATATGGGGGTAGGACAAAAGGAAGACTACTAGAATGGAAACTCGGTAGAAAGAGGAGATACAATACCGGAATGTTACTCGGTAGGATGGATAGGCTTAATATGTAAAGGGGGTGGAACAAGTATTGAGGAGGTAGACAAAAAGTTATGTAGGGTTGGAAGACCGAGGGGTGTAAAAAAATTATAAAAATGCTGAAAACGGGAAGATAATTGTTGCTGGTAAGAGAAAGAAGGGACACACATGTATAGATACCTCTGCCATATGATAGAATCCAGGGTTGTTAGACTCGAACCGGTTAGCGAACCGGTGAGGGCTCTGGTTCACTAGTTCAACCAGTGGTCTGACCGGCTCAATCGGTGACGTCAGCATGACGTCACTAATAGTTTAAAAATATATAAATGTCTTTGATGCTCGTGGAAAATATTCCTGCAAAAGTTATGAAACATGAATAATAGCACAACTGCTCACAAAAACTTTAATAAATAGACCAAATAACAAATATTATTTTATTCATGGACATTTATATATCAACATTTATATTGTATTCAATGTTGAATAACAAAAACTGGCAGCAAAATACATTTACTTGTAAAGTGAGAGAATCGGCCGGTTGGGCTAAAACCGGAACGGTTCACCAGTTCAACCGGTTGGTTTACCAGTTTGATGCCGGTCAGACTTCATTTCCAGCTTTAGGAGAGAACCAACCCAGTAGAGTGATCGATTTTCGGTTCGGTTTGGTGCGGTTCTGATAACCATGATAGAATCATTGTAGCACACCAAGATGTAGCAAAGGTTGCAGCGGACACGCCGTGTTAACACGCCATGTCAGCGGACACTGTGTCGATGAAGAGACACGCCGTGTCTTGTAGCACATTAGCAGTCAGCGCCAACAGAAGCCTGCGACACACCATGTCGTTGAAAGGACCCGCCGTGTCAGTTGACAGAAGCTCGGGACAGAAGCAAGCGACACTCCCTGTCAAAGGATGACACGCCATGTCAAGGTACAAGCAACACGCCGTGTCCAAAAGTGACACGCCGTGTCTAAAACCGGCGAACGAAGTCATGAAGAAGTAGATTACCGCCTACACGCTGTGTCAAAAAACGACACGTCGTGTTGACGGCGATCAACAACAGAAGAACCCCAAAAACAACAACAAAAGTAGGGGAAAATCCTTTCAGATCTCAACCATAGCAACATAGGAACGATGTATCCACAATATCAACAGGAAAGAGAGATCCTTATCTAAGATTTTGGATTGGATCTCGATATTAGTGGCATGGAGTAGAATGGTGGCAGAGTAGACTATGACGGTGTAGATCTGTGATGATGGCAGCGAATAGGATAGCGGCAACTTCATTAGTAAGCAGGAGTTGTAGATCTAGATATCATCAACTTCATAGGAGATGATTTGTGTTGATGAAGATGGAGATGGCTCGAAGGAGACGACTCCAAGGAGGAACAAGGATGGAAAATCCATGCGGGCAACCATCAGCAGCGCCCACAAGGGAAGACATCTCTCCTTTGTGGTCTCTCTTAGGGTTGGGAGCAACACAACCTCTAATACCATGTGGAAAAACGATATGAGTAGGGAAATCCCCTTTCGTGTAGATTTTTCTTATTGCTTGATGATAGGAGGCAACCACGCTTTCCTATAAATATGATAAGGGGGAAGCATACAGACACTTAGACAAACCCTAATGGGCCAATACACAATTGGGCCCATGTTACAAGTTAGACTAAACAAAACTTAAGTAAAAGACTAAAACACTTAAGTAAATAGACACTCTAACAAAAGAACATGAGAATATAGCAAAACTTTGGAGAGGGAACGTCCTGACTAGAAGAGGCGTTTGGAAATGAAAGGGAGCAGCAAATGACCGTTGGGCTCCTTCCACACCGGCAACAAATATAGCAGTCAGTGTCACCTTCACTTTTCTGGCCACCGAAGGGAGAAAATATGATGCAACCCTTCAAATTTGTTGCTACTCGAGCATAAGGGGCCTTGAACAAGTATCCAAAGGGAATCATCCACACAGAAGAAGTGTGGAGAGTGTGAGTGGCAAAATTGTTGCCGTATAAACAACTGACTACACTGGGCCCATGTTACAAATTAGACTAAACAAAACTCAAGTAAAAGACTAAAACACTTAAGTAAATAGACACTCTAACAAAAAACATGAGAATATGGCTAAGCTTTGGAGAGGGAACGATTCACCTTAAATGAGAAGCTTTTGTTCCTGACTAGAAGCGTTTGGAAAAGAAAGGAAGCAACAAATGATTGTTAGACTCCTTCCACAGCGGCAACAAATACAGCAGGTGGTGTCACCTTCACCTTCTAGGCCATCGAAGGGAGAAAATATGACGGCAGGCCTTCAAATTTGTTGCTACTCGAGCATAAGGGGCCTTGGACAAGTATCCAAAGGGAATCATCCACAGAGAAGAAGTGTAGAGAGTGAGTGGCAAAATTGTTGTCGTAGGAACAGTTGACTACACTGTTCCTCCCAACGCAGGTATCGAGAGGTATCAGGGTAACACATGGGGGTGTTGGGGCTAGGTTATTTCTAAGTTAGTGGGCTAGGAGGTTAGATTAGCCCCGGCAATAAGGCCTCTAGGAGCCTTTTTTATATATAGTTTGACTAGAATACACTCCACGTGTACAGTTTACATTGTGTGCTCCAATGGTTTTCCCTCATGCAACTACTTTTTTGAGAATCTAAACCATTGATTTCCTTAAACATCTTAATAATAGTTTATATATAAAATTTGAGCTCATTTGGACACTTATAGGTCATGCATGAGGTGTTGAAAAGTGTGAGGGAAACTCAGTTGTGTCATATTATATTAGATGGCACACCCTTGTCCTATACATAGGAGAAAGGGAAGAAACATTACATACGTGGGACTCAAGTAAGGATATATGAGCCAAGACACAACTCGTATACTAATTAACATATTAACCAAATCGTCCTATAATACCTTCTAACACTCCCCCTCTAGCTGGAGCATGGATGAAACTCGTGTCCTATCTTGGACTCGCATGATTTGATTAGATGATGAATATTGTCACTCCCCTTATAAAAATTTTTAGTCCCCGTTAAACAATATTTCCAAACTAAACATATGATGATGCCTCTTTTGAGTTGTGTTTTACAGGTTGGAAATCTCGAGTTTTGAGAAGGTCTTTCGAAGTGCATCTGGAATGAAGAACATGGAATCCAAAAGCCACAACAAAAACTTATCATAATCAAATTGGAATCTATGCCATCATCATTAGGGAGGAACGTGCGAGTGGTATAAGCGCACAATCAACACATTCCACGTACATAGTGTGGCACGAACGCGGAGGAACAATGTCGATGCAACAAACATAGGTATCTTCAAATCATTTGAGAAGTGTAGTCAACTGGAATTAGCGCAGAAGACCACATACGTGCATAATGTGGCACGAAGACGAGCTGGACGAGGTGCTGATGGTTGCCATATTGGTTCCATAAATATGGCACATGAATCTTGGGGGCTTGATAGGAATGAATGACACCATCAAGGAGGAACCTAAGTAGATCAATAGAAGAGTCATATCAACAAATGCCACTCGGAGAAGATGTAACGAAAGTAGCTCGGTGAAGATAAATATGGATGAACTTGTAGATACAAAATGCACAGACTAGAATTTGATGAGCTTTTGATGAGAAGAAGCAACCATTTGTCTCATGGGAATGCTGTGAGAATGATCATCAAAACAGAAACATCATAAACACCAGAGGGAACAAGAGGTTGGAATCAACGCAACAAGGTCTTGTCCTGACGTACATAATGCGGTACGGATGCAAAAATCTTAGTGTCAATCTTGCATTTGAGATCCTTCAATACCATTTGAAAGTTGTGGTCAACTAGAATTCGCAGAGATAGCCAACTCACATGTGAAGTGATGCTTAGTGGTAATGACGCGACACAAAGACATGAGAGAGTAGATGTGCTGAAGATTACGAAGCTTTATGAAGATAGCTTGGAATATCATCTCTTATTCTCTCCTCGTATTTTCTTCTCATACTCTCCTCATACTCTCTCTCTCTATATCCCCCTCTCAAACTAAATAGGAAGAGATTAAGTAGGTGGTGTGGAAAAGAGACATGACCCCCCCGGTACATAGAAAGAGACACACAAATGATGGGTGGGACGTCGGAAAGGAATAACTAAAAACGAGACGTGTAGTATGTTGAGAAGAGAAACTGATATCTGGAATCAATATGCAAAACAACCTGATTATAAGATCCTGATAAAATAACTAAATAGATATATCCTTGACTCGGCTTCTTTGGACACGCCGTGTAAAGTCTTAGCACGACATGTCACTTTGTTGTTCGAAGATGACAGACTTCCAGCAATGTGCCATGTAGGATATCGAAGATGTGAAACATATTTTCGCCAATATGCCGTGTGAAAATCTGACACGCCGTGTAGGTGTGAAACAAACTTCCGTCAACAAGGCGTGCTGAAATGTGACACACCATGTAACTTGCGATCCGAGTGCAACCCCTGCACCGGCGGACGATTTCTGGACTGCGACACGCCGTGTCGGCGACCACTGATACATGATTTGGACGGGAATTGGCGCCGTCCAGGAGAGCACAACCTCGAATAGACGCACATGGGGCTGACAGGAATTAACACCGTCACTTGTGACAATTGATCATGCGAATCAAAGCCGATAATAACGCCCTTTCTAGGCTACAAATAGACCTGGACGGGAATTACTGCCGTCAGAGAAAGACGTCCAGGGAATAGTAGATGCTTTTAGGGTGACAATAGCCACATGGAACAATTGCTAGACCATGACCCGATCTAGACAGGAATTAGCGCCGTCTAGGAAACGAGGATCAGGGGATGACAACGGCTCCCTTGCTGCTATGTTTTTCTTTGCTACTTTGACGAGTGACGACAAAGGAGATCTTTGGGGCAAACGGCGGTAGATGATGGCTAGGGTGAACAACACCTGCACATGACGGGATGGCAACCTCGGGGGAGAGATGACATGACTTGAGGATGATGACTAGGGATGGCAATGGTGTTATAAAAAAACCATATCCGCAGTTAATCGCACCACATTTTACACCGCATAACCGCCACTAAATAGTTATGGTGCGGTTTTGGTTTTAAATTTCTAAAACCACCGCAGTGTGGTGCGGTTATGGTTTTAGAGAAAATAACGATTGATAAAAATCACACTACAATTAATTTATTTAAATGTATATGAATATACGTAGAATAATATTTTGATAATGTTGTTTATTGTTGTTCTCACAATTACTAGATCTCTATTTTTAAATGGCATTTCATGTATAAATAGGTATGCACTTTTTTTTTGCAATTATTACACATGTTCTATGTACAATTACTTAACATGTGCCCCTAGCACATGAAAATATTACCATTCATGATGTACTTTTATATATATTGCACTTCACATTTATGTGTATTTATACAATTTTTTAGAGTCATATGTATAATGGTGGTAAATAGTTGTCGCAGGTGGAATCATTTAGTGTATTCTGTGTAGGGGTGAGCAAATAGCAGACCGGACCTGACCGGACCGGTCAGTTCGGTCCGGTCCGGTCCAAAATGAGTTCGGTCCGGTCCGCGGTCCGTAAATTTTGGTAAATTCGGTCCGGTCCGGTCCAAAAAGGGTCCGACCGTGGACCGGACTGTAGACCGACTTTTTTGTATAATACATGTATATTTGTCGGTATATTATGTAACAAGTACAAATAAAGTACACATATAAGCACTAGTAGCGTAAATATTTTCTATTAATGTTATATAATTGTTAGAAGTAACTAATATTATCTACTTTTTACAATTAAACAAGTTGTGAAAAAAGTAAAAAGGCTGATTACGGTCCAAACGGTCCGGTTCGGTCCTACCTCAAAACGGTTCGGTCCCGGTCCGGTCCTACCTCGAAACGGTCCATAAATTCTTGCAAATCGGTCCTCGGACCGGTCCGGTTTTGGACCGATGCTCACTCCTAATTCTGTGTAGATTTTATCGACTTGTTTCATGCCAATCTCGAATTAGAAACATGCAATAATTAAAAAATGGAAGATAGATTTAAAGATGAGAATTTAATTTATTACTGTAAGTGAACTATTGTGCGCTGATTGATGGATGTAGTTACCGGTAGAGATAAAATGAAGTTAAGAAAAAAAAGTGACGATATAATAGAAAGACATAAAAGAAAAAAGAGAGTCAAGAAGAGTTAATTACATCCATTATGACTAGTCGTCTTTCTCCATATTTGTTCAAATATATTACCATCCTCCCCTACAAAAAGTTGACTTTCCCATCTCTCATAAAATATATAATTACACTTAATTCTTATTATTATTTTACTTTTCTCTCATTACAAATAAATATATAGAGGAAAAATCATAGCTCGCATGTTTGAAATGAAGAGGATGACTTAATAGGAGGGAGCGACTTGAGGAACTATTTTAAATAGGATAATATCGTTTGAAAAAAAGAATGTATATCAGTAGGAAGTCTTAATAAATTTTACAAGAGGATGATAAATGAACTTGGAATGAGAAAATGTGTAGTTGGAAATGATTATACTTGTGTTTATTAGTTTTCAAAAAAAAGTTAGAACATCTGTTGACATGAAAAAAAATTAGTGTTTTTTTATGATGTAATATGAACATGACATTGTTGATTCATATATGTATGTTGTTATTTTATATATTATGTACAATTTCTTGACAAATTTATGTATAATATTATTGAGAGCAATGAACAATTTATTCCCAAGTGGTGTGGTGTGGTGCGGTTAAGTGCGGTTTTTTGACGGTGCGAATATGGTTTCTCATATTAAACACTGCAGTGGGTATGGTGCAAATATGGTGTTTGATTTTCAACCCTGGTGCGGTTATGGTTTGGCATAAGCCACACCATATCCGCACCACTTCCATCCCTAATGACGACCACGAGGGAGACTCGGTGGCTACCTTTGACTATGCATCGGGGAAGCGTAGATAGCCAAGAAGGATAACGCCGATGTATAGATGAAGATCTATATGAGAGAAGAAGAGAAACGACCATGGAGGCAGGGAGGATGCCAGGTGGCTGGACGGTCGAAGCCATGGAGAGACGACAACCATCTATAGGTTCTCTTTTCTCTCTAGGGTTAGTGTAAGTAATCCGATACCATGTCGAAAAGTGTTGTGTTATATTAGATGGCACACCCCTGTCCTATATATAGGAGAAAGGAGGGAAACATTACAGACTTGAGACTCAAAGTAAGTAAGGCTATATGGGCCGAGACACTTAAGCCCATGTACTAATTGACCTATTAACTAAATCGGCCTATAATACTTTCTAATATAAAGAAAGAAAAAATGATGCAATTTAAATTAGTTATGTGCGTTGATTTTGTTGTCTTTGGATGAGTGACTTACAATCATCTAAATGGGGTCAAGTGTTGTATGTGACCTACTTTTATTATGATAATGATGATCAACTGTTTAGATTTTGCAAAAAATTGCTTTATATAGGCAAATATCACTGCGAGTGTACGGTGCAATACGTGCACTCGGTGTATTCTAGTCTGACTCTCTCTCTCTCTATATATATATATATTTATTTATTTCCCAGCCTAACCCAACTGAGCCCATGCTTATCTCTACTCTCATGTCGTCATCATGCATGATTGAACCCATGACGTCTTGGATACAAACAAGCAAGCAATCAACTAGGCTGGTGCACTCTTACATGGTCAAATATCTAGACTTTTTTTTGACAAATCCAAACCATTGATATTCATTGTTATAACAAATACATGCTACATAAAAATTTGAGCTCATTTGGATTCTTCTAAGCCACTTTTTTATGACCTACAAAACCGAGACACAACTAATTTGAATTGTGTAATTTTTGTTTCCTATAGATACATAGACCTATAATTGTTTAAATCACTTCAAATATTATATATTCTCTTTCATAAGATGTCTAAGAAGATCAATAATTTAAATATCCAAAATAGATGTTGCATAATAGAAAATGATTTGAGCGTATTCGGTCTCCGGCACACCCGAGAAGAATTCTAGCTTGACTTTCTCTCTCTCTCTCTCTCTATATATATATAGAGGAGAGGTGGAGCAATATGGAGAGAAACCGTGGTACATTTGAGTATGCAACTGAGAGGACAATGATCTAGTGAGACACATATCTTTGAGAGAGTGTGAGAGGCATTTGAATAACTCTTCATGTTGGTTAGGTTTTTGTATTCCAAGGTCCAACCATATGGATTAAAAAGAATATCATTTGAACTATTTACGTATAAAATTCTTATGTCATCAAACTTGTATATCATGCACAAAAATTAAATACTTTCTACAACTTTATTGAGTTTTAGGCTATCCGTTGGATAGAAAAATATTTCTTGTAAAGATGGACATGTAAAAATGCAAAATCGATGTATCTTTTGTTAAGATAAATACATCAATGATCGTTCTATCTATATGGTCAAATATTGGAAATAAACTCTCTCTTTACTATTATATAAATGCATGTTGCTCTCACCACAACATTTTCTCACTAGATTGCGACCTTATAACACACATATAGAGAGAGTATATTTGATTCTAGATAGAATTGATTTTCTCCTGGTAGTAACTTTTAAAGAAAACATTTCTTCTAAGGCGAAATGGACAATATTGATATGTATTGTCTGGACAATCATCAAACCAATTTTTGAAGCTGTTCGAAAATGTAAGCCCTTTCATCAATCATCATCATCTAAGACTCATTCCCAACTATGTTGACATTAGCTACATGGATTGTTCTTTTCCAATTAAGGTTTTTATAGGTCATATTATCATTAAGGTGTAAAGTTTCATGTCTATCCTTATAGGCTAACCCCAAGTAAGTTATGCCCGTCTTTTTTTTTTTTGATAAAGGGTGCCTGTCGCTTTTTATTTATTCATATCAGAAAGAGCAATAGCTACAATGTTCGCATCGAAGTCCTCAAGCACAGTCTGAGGATCTTTTAAGCAACAGGCATGAGTGGCTAAGGCATGGGCAACTCCATTACCTTGCCTACGGATAAAACAACAGTGAAAAGAGGATAGATGTAAAGACAAACGACAAATCTCTGCGACGATGCTGTCCTCGTATCCCCGTCCCCATCCGCCGGCCTTCACTGCGTGAACCAACATAGCGCTATCGGTCTCGACGATCAGATCCTTCAGGCCTAGGTTCAAGGCTAACCGAATCCCATGTAGGACTGCCATTCCCTCTGCACTAAGCACTGAGAACGCATGGTCCAGATGGGATTGGTACGTAACCTTGATATCCCCTAGGTGGTCCCCGAAGGCAGCTCCAATCCCCGCATTGCCACCGTTGCGGACACTGGCATCTGCATTCATCTTGAAACACCCATGTGGCGGAGGGTTCCAAGCTGAAACATCCATCCCGATGATCCTCTCTGCGTGACGCCGACGAATGTCGCCCGTACTCCACCAATGTGAGAAAGCTGGCTGCAAGTGCTGGAATATACGACTGCTGGGGGTCAAAAATATGCTTATTTCTGGCTGTCCAAGCTATCCATAGCAGTGTCGCTCCTTCCTTCTCCTCAGATCATCATCACGTAACAGCTCCCTAGTAAACTCCCTAGCATCCATGCCCGTGTGGAGCGGCCAAACTAACTGTCCCGCTGCCCAAACGGGACCCACTGAAGCACATAGCAAGAGGACGTGAGTGGAATCTTCCGTATGAGAAAGGCAGCGTGGGCATAGATCGTCTTGGGCTGCGTGCCTTTTGCACAGGGCTGCCTTTGTCGGTAAACTGTCTCGGAGCACTCGCCATATGAAGTGTTTAAGCTTTGGAGGCCAGCGTTGCTTCCACACTCTTTTCCAGCCATCCTCTTCTAGGTCGTCAAGTAGATCCTCCCCTATGCGCATAAGTCTGTATGCGCTGCGCACTGTAAACTCTCCTCTGCTCTCACTGTCCCAGCATAGAGTATCGGCGTCCTCCCGACCACTCAAAGGTATGGCACAAATCATGGAACGTATGTGAGGAGGGAACACGTCTGTCAAGGCAGTCTCATCCCACTGACCCGTCTCCGCATCTATCAACCCCGCAACTGAAGTGTATGTAACCGGCCCCTGCATCAGATAGCGATGCACTGTCCCACCCAGCTGTGGGATCCATCTGTCACTATATATGTCAATGCTCCTCCCCGATCCCACCCGCCACATAAAGCCCGGCTTGGCCAGCTGCAACGCCCCCCAGATGCTCCTCCACGTGTAGCTGGGTGCACCTCCCCTCGCCGAGTGAATGACCGTAGTGTGCTGGTAGTATTTCTCCTTCAGTATACGGCTAACCAACAATCCCTCCTTAGTAGCAAGACGCCATCCCTGTTTTGCCAGTAACGCACTATTAAAAGCTGACAGGTCCCGGAATCCCATCCCTCCATACTCCTTTGGTCTGCAAAGTCTCGCCCAACTGAGCCAATGAATCTTCCTTTCACCCTCCTTAGCTCCCTACCAGAAACATGCTATCATGGAATGTATCTCATCTATAAGTCCTTCAGGAAGCTTGAAAATGCTCATCAAGTAAGTGGGAATGGTCTGGATCACTGCTTTAATAAGAACCTCCTTCCCTGGCTTGGACAACAACTGTTCCTTCCATCCCTGCAATTTTTTCCATACCATGTCCTTAATCGCAGCAAAGACCACCTTCTTAGACCGCCCTACAGCTGTAGGTAAACCCAAATATTTCTCATGTCAGTCCACCTCTCCTACCCCAAACATATTCTTTATGGTGTCCCTCCTTTTCGCCTCCACGTTGCCACTAAAGGAAACCTTAGTCTTTTCATAATTAATTTTCTGCCCGGATGCCCTCTCATATTGGTTAAAAATCTCAGCTAAAACAGAGCATTCTTCTGAGGTAGCTCTAGTAAACACGATGCTATCATCAACGAAGAAGAGGTGAGAAACACGCGGCGCTGTCCTACATGCCTTAATGACATGAATTCTCTTTGCCTGAGCTGCTTTTAAAAGAGATAAAAAGAGAGCTTCAACACAAAAAATAAAGAGATAGGGAGAGATAGGGTCACCTTGGCGTAGTCCCCGAGTCGGTCTTGTAGATCCCCTCCTTTTACCATTGATGACGAATCTGTGTGAAACGCTAGCCATGCACTCATGTACCTTAGTCCTCCACCTCACAGGAAATCCCATCCTTTCCATCACCCTCCCCAGAAAAGACCACTCCACCCTGTCATAAGCTTTGCTCATGTCAAGCTTGAGCGCCAACAACCCCTCTTTTCCCCTCTTCCTGTGCTTCATGGTATGGAATAACTCATATGCCACCAAAGCGTTATCAGTAATCAACCTTCCTCCAATGAAAGCGCTTTGGTTTTTGGAAATAATATTATTCAGCAACGGCTTCACTCTATTGGCCAGGATTTTCGTGATGATTTTATAAGAGACATTACACAGGCTGATAGGGCGATACTCAGAAATGCGGACCGACGCCTCTGTCTTCGGAATAAGCACTATATCTGTCTCATTGATCTCTGCCAGGCTGCGCTCTCCTCTCCACCATCCAGCTATAAAATCAACCACACTCTTCTTCACCGTGCCCCATAATTTTTGGTAAAAAATCGCCTTCATGCCATCGGGTCCAGGAGCTTTATTGGGGTGCATTTGCTGAAGGGCTTGCCATATCTCACTTTCTAAAGGGGTCTGCTCCATACGTGCGACATCCTCATCCTGTAGAACTCCATGCATGCCGTCCAGAAATTCCTCCATGCCATCCAGATGTGATGTCGAAAAAAGAGAGATGAAAAAAGAAGTGACCACCCCCTCAATCTCCTCAAGATCTGTCTGCCAGCTACCATCCTCCTTGAAGATGCCGTCAATGGTGTTTCTTCTTTTTCTCTGGCTAGCTTTATGGTGAAAGTACTTCATATTTTTGTCGCCATCCCTCATCTCATTAGTGCGTGCTCTAGCATGCCAGAAGCTCTCCTCCCACCGCTGTAATTCCTCCAGTTCTTTTGCCAGCTGAGTGCATTCCTGTATCATATCATGAGAAGGTAGCCCATTCTGCGCCCTTGCTAGATCTTTCTCAGTCCTTCAAATTCTCTTCTTAATATTCCCAAAATTTTCTTTAGCTCAGTAGCTCAATCTTTCCGCACACCCCCTCGTCTGTGACAACAGGCCACCATCCAGATTTTCCTTCCATGCCTGTTCCACCACCGTCCTGCATTCTGTAGAAGATAGCTATAGAGTCTCAAATTTGAAACTCTTCCCCTTATCCTCCACCTGTCTTGATTTCTCTGCCCATAGATAAATATGCTCGTGGTCTGAGTTGCTAATAGGAAAATTCTTAACCCTCCTCACATTAAAGATGTCAGACCACTCCCTATCCGCCAAAAACCTGTCCAACCTTTCTATGATGAGATTGTTAGCGTGTAAGCCTTGTCGCCAAGTGAATTTGCACCCCGTGGACCCCAGATCAATAAGTTGACAACTATCAATAGCCTCCATGAAATTCCTCATCTGCCATTCATTGCGTGGTTGACCCCCTTGTTTCTCATGTAGTGTAGTGATCTCATTAAAATCTCCACCAAACACCATAGGCCTGTGAGAGGCCCTGCGCAGCTCTCCCATAAGAGCCCAAGTCTGAGTCCTGTCCTGTACTCTCGCCCAGCCATAGACCCCAACAAAGTAGTAATTGTACTCTGGATTGTTCTCATCAATATCATCACAAATATGATGATCGGAGAAGGATTTGATCGTCACCCTATCACCTCTCCACCACAGCCCCAGACCACTAGATCTGCCCCTCCTATCCACCCCAAAACCACTGTCATAACTACAGGATCTTCTAACTCTATCTTGCTCCGTACTCTTGCACATAGTTTCCACCACGAAAACTATGTCAGACATCTCTCTCCAGCATCTCCTCTTGAGAGAGTTCACCGTTCTAGGGCGGCCCAGACCCTGGACGTTCCATGCCAATATTTTCATTGTTGTTCACGGGTCTGGGCCATCCTAGAACCCGCTACTTGCTTGCCGGACGCAGTTGCCATGTCTTCTGATGTACGAGATCTCTTACCCATGCTTTGCTCAGACTCCTCTAACCCTGTTGCGACTTCGTCCTCCCCTACTCATCCTCGTTTCAGACTTGATTGTCCCTCAGACGTCCACATCTTCGCTCTAGGACTGCCCAGCCTGTCACCCCTCCGAGTAAACCTCCTCCCTCTCCCTTTTTCTCCTGCCTTGGCCATTGCCTTCTTCTCCTCAGCAGATTTCTCAGTATGTCGCTCGTTATCAGTAACCCCATTGACGAGGACCTTCTCCATGCAGATGCTCGGTTCCCTTCCTCCACCTGACTGGTGATCAATTCTTTCCCTTCCCGCGCCATCTCCTTTCTCGCTCCCGGTGCTTTCTTGACCACAGGGTACTAACAGTTCCACCAATCTGTCCGACGACCTGCTGCCTCCCTCCACTCCCGTGCTTGCCGCTATGGTCACCCTCTGCTGCTGTCCGTCACGATCATCAGTAGTTTGTATCAAACTTGGGATTGCTGTCTCTGAGATCACCTTCGGTTGAGTGTGCCCCTCCGTCCCGGTTGTAGCCGCCGTTCCCTCCTCCCCAGCCATCCTCTCCTTCTCCACCATCGGAAAGATGGTGTCCAGGTCAATTTGCGAGAATTGAACCCTTGATGTCGTGTCTTCCTCCTCCCCTGTCTCCCTGTGTGACTGTCTGTTGGACATGGTTCCCCTCGAACCAATACTGGAACTGCGCTGGTCTCCTTCGTCCTCCCGCTTCCCCTTCACCCTCAGCTTTGTGGTGAAAGCCAAAGTTCTCTTCTCGCTGTCCCGCCCGAACAACTCTTCCTTAATCGGGATCGCCCACCTCTTCACCGGCGAGGCTTTAACCCAAGGCCCCCATAGTCGCTGCTGATCATCATCTTCCTCCTCCGCTATGTCCACACAGTCCTTCTCCAAATGTCCGATGATGCCACATCTATAACAGAAGTTAGGCATCCACTCATAGCGGATCTCGATTGAGACGATATTTCCTTTAGCATCCCTGATCTTCTGTTTTTGCCTTAGGGGCTTTGTGATGTCCAGGGTGACCCGGACTCTGCAAGACGTGTCCCACCCTAGGTCTTTGCGGTCTTTTAACTACGCTTTTAGCATCATTTCACATTTGATGCATTTGTCAGTATGCATTGCACAGGTGCTCAGATGACCCTCACTTAGCTTTTCCTCTATAATTGACACACCCCTTTAAAAATATATTTTTTAAATGTTATCTTTCCTTGAAATTCCTATACATCCATCTTAATATGCACATTATCTGCCCCTTTAATCTTGTTGATACCTTGTTTTTTCACCACTCATCATTGTCTCCAATATAATATGGTTGGTCGTATAGCCATTCTATAAAGTTTACTTTTCAACTTGACAAGGATCTTGGCCACAAACTATTCCAGTTTGCACTCTTTGATCTTTCTTTTCATTCATCCTTTTGTAATTCTGTAACACACATCGTCTTGAACATCACCACATATAGAATAATAGAACCGCAGTAATGTTATTTATCACATTTTGGTATATTCACTCCTGCCAACCTCATAATTGCGGGTTAGAAGTTTTCTAAAATCAACCGTATTGTATGTGTTAAATGTTATTAAAATATCAAAGTGATCTCGAAAGTAGTTTGTAGGCTGTAAGCTGAATATCAAGGTTCTACTGGTGGGTTTTACTTTTAGTTAATTAAATCAAGAAAATGGTTGAGCTCTAGTCACACTTTGGTACATTTTTTTTCAAGGCTAGGATCTCTCTCTCTCTCTAACACATAAGAAGAGTCTACATGTGAAGACTTTAGGCATATGGTCTCTACACCCACTTCAATTACCCTCACTAAAGAATGTATTTGTGTAAACGAACTTTATAGATATATGGAGAACATATATGTTGCAGTCGTATGACATTACAGATCATTACTATGTCATGTGTAGTATGTGACATATTGTGAATTAGAATAGAACATAATACACCTTTTGCATTGGCAATGTCGATTCATAAACACACTAAGCAATTTTGATTTTAAAGAATTTTGAAATACAACCCATCACAAGATAAGCTTTTCATTTGAAGTCCTAAATCATGTTAAATGGCTTTATAACAATGTCAAATGAAGGCTAGTTGCAGGAAATTTTCTAAATACACGTCTGATCCCCCTTCCCCCTATTAGTGAGGCAGTATGATGCTTTAAACTAGTAAAAAACTAATATGTATTTCTAAAATCTTAACCGTATAACAGGAAGATTTTTTTTTCTATTGAAATTCAAACGCGAGACACATCATCATTTTTTCTTTGCTTATAAAATCTTTATGATTTGACATGTATTTAATTTTTTCTTTGCAATTTCAACATTTTGAATAATTTTGCAATAAAATCTTAGGCCGAAGTTAAATATGGTGCGTTCAAAAGGTTAAGATTGCTATGTACATTGTTTAGGTATCAGGATGATAACATTTTGTAGGTAGGTAAATGGTGAAATATTCAAACTAAAACGATATCATGGAAAATTGATCACCCAAGGCATATTCCTATTAAGATTAAGTTCTTGTAGATTTTCTTTGTGTGTGTGTTGGGGGGGTGTAGTTGGTACTGAACTTCGATAGCATGTAGGAAGCACTAGGGTGTTAATTGTAAGTTTTTCTTTTTCAACTAATACTTTAGTTGTGCTAGTTGTATTGTGCTAGACGGCTAGTCCTTGGTTTATCTAACCTAATCCCTATGCCTCCCGTGATGATCCTCTATGAGGTTTTTAGATTTTGAAGGGAGTTATCCCCCTTAGGCTTAAAAAATGTATATGTGTTGTGAATAAGTGTATACGATGATATTGTGTTGTTCTATTGATATGTACACCCATGTCCTATATATAGGAAAGGAGGCAATTACAAGGAAGCACAAGGAAGCAGACTAAAGCCTAATGGGTCGTGGGCAACATACCATGTACAAGATAGACCAATTAACCTATTAACTTATAGGCTAATATTCTAACACTCCCCCTCAAGTTGGAGCATGGGTGAACACATGTCCAAGCTTGGAGTTACATGACTTGATTAAACGATCAATGAAAGATAGATATGTCACTCCCCATACAAAAAAATATTGCTCCCCCTTAAACAATACTTCCCAACTAAAAAGATATGATGAAGTCTCTTTAAGATGTGTTCTGCAGGTTGGAGAAGCTCGAGCTTTGAAGAAGGTCTTTCTTTTGAAGTGCATTTGGAGTGAAGAACATTTGAAGTAGATAATCATAAATACCACGACTACGCCATCTTTACTGGAGAGGGATGTTGAGTGAAATAAGCACACTCAACACATCCCACGTACATAACGCGGCATGAACGCGGAGCAACGTCGATGGAGTAGTAGAGGTGTCTTTTAATTGTCAGAGAATCGTAACCAACTGGAATTAGCACAGATGACCGTTGATGTGCATAATGTGGCACGAACACGCTGGACGAGGTGCTGAGATGTCGTCTCAACACCTAGAAGTAGCAAATGCAACTCAAAGAAGACGTGATAAAGTAGCTCGGTGAAGATCACTCTGGATGAATCCTTGCAGATAGGCTTGAAGATGATGAGCTTCAGAGATGAAGAAGCAACCATCTGGAACACCATTAATGCAATGGATGATCAATTGGAACACCATCAACACCAAAGGGACAAGGGGCCGAAATTAGCCGCAACATCTCTTGACGTACATAATGCGGTATTAACGCGAAAGGCTTGGTGTTAATGTTGCAATTGTGAGATATGTCAATGCTGTTTGAAAGTGGTGAACAGATGTGTTGAAGAACATGAAGCTCCATGAAGATAACCTGGAATATCATCTCATCTCATCTCTCTATCTTTCTCCTCATATCCTCTCTCTCATGTTCTCTTTATACCCTCCTCTCTCTCTCTTCTATTCCCCCGCACATCAAATACGACGAGAGTGAGTAGATGGTGTGGAAAAAGGGAAATATGACCCCCCTGTGAAAGATAATGAGATTTGGAGAGCTTAGGGTTGCACAATGTGTGCACCCTTATATTTATAGTAATGTGACAATTACAAAGAAGTCCAAATATAATGTAAAATAACAAAATAAAAATAACAGAACATATATATTAACACTCCCCCTCAAGTTGGAGCATAGATGTCAATCATGCCCAACTTGTCCACAAGTATGCAGCACTGCTTCTTAGCCAGCAACTTGGTGAAAATATCAGCAACCTGGTCTTTAGAGCGAGTAAAAGGAGTGTAAATTTTGCCAGTCATGATAGATTCCCGAATGAAATGACAATCAACCTCGATATGCTTGGTGCACTCATGATAAACAGGATTGTTAGCAATGAAGATATCAACTTTATTATCGCAGTGCATGGGTATGCAAAAGAGGACTCAACCCCAAAGTCTTTTAGGAGAGAACACACCCACAGGAGCTCACAGGCAGTATGGGCCATGGCCCTATATTTAGCTTCAACACTAGATCTGACAACCACATTTTGTTTTTTGCTTCTCCATGTGACCAGATTACCTCCAACATAGGTACAATAGCTAGAAGTTGATTTCCTGTCAATTTTGCATACTCAACATCAGAATAACCCTCAAGAGAACAATGTCCATTTTTCCTGTAGTGAAGTCCCTTGCCAGGAGACTTTTTTGGATATCGCAGAATATGACAGAGTGCATCCCAGTGACACTGTCTGGGTTTATCTAAATACCTGCTAAGAAGACCCACAGCAGTAGCTATGTCAGCTCTAGTCAGTCATATATGTCATTTTACCGATCAGCCTCCTGTATTTTTTATTATCAGCAAAGAGTGGAGAAGACTCATCATCCCAATTGACATTGGGATCCAGAGGAGTATCAGTCATAGTCACAAATTCGGTATTCGGGATACGTACGACCAAGTTGAAAAATTCGAAAATCGGGAATTATGCGTAAAATTCGGATAAAAAACGGTCAACGTACGACAAAAGTTCGGTCAACTATTCGGAAAAAAGTCGGCAAAAAAGTGGAATATATATATATATATTATATATATACATACAAAATATATATAAACCCACACATAATGATTGAAAATGACTAAACATCGAATTGATTACTCTAATATTGGAAGAAGGGGAAGAAGTGGGAGCAGCAGGCACAAATCAGGGAAGAAAGGGGGAGAATGGAGGAGAAAGATGGAGAGCGTACATGTAGAATGTCGAGGGTTACTCCTCTTGGCGCGTCGAGGGATAGAGGAGGAAGGTTGGACGGTTTAGTGGAACCCTGCTACAAGTTAAAAAGGACGTGGAAAAAATAAATGTGAAGCAAAAGTACAGAATTGTTTAAAACGACAAAAAAACGTATTAAACGCGTTTAAAACGCAATTCGCGAATAAAACACAAATTAAACGCGTTTAAAACGTATTATTCGGTTTGGAGTTTAAAACGGCCGTCATATACGTCACGTGAATAATACGCGTTTTAAACGCGTTTTTTCAAAAAAAACGGAGTATATTGTGACTATGGTATCAGTAGGTCTAGCTCCAAGCATACCAGTCTCCTGCAGAAGATCTAAGACATATTTTCTTTGAGATAGCACAAGAGCATTAGAAGTTCTAGATACCTCTATGCCCAGAAAATACCGCAATTTACCCAAATCTTTAGTAGCAAAGTGTTTGCAGAGATGAGCTTTAGTAGCCTGAGTAGCAATAGAGTCACTGCCAGAAAGTATAATATCACCCACATACACAATCAGAATCACAATACCAGTAGAAGTCTTCTTAGTAAAGACAGAATGATCCACCTGAGATCTCAGAAAATCAAAGTCAATCAGAATATTGCTCAATTTATCAAACCAGGCACGAGGACTCTGTTTGAGCCCATAAATTGACTTCTTTAGCCTGCAGACTTTATGTGACTCCCCCTGAGCAACAAATCCGGGAGGTTGCTCCATATAGACCTCCTCCTGCAGATCACCATATAAGAAAACATTTTTAACATCTAGTTGTACTAGAGGCCAGTCAAGATTAACAGCAACAGATAAGAGAACTCTGACAGAATTAAGACGGGCAACATGTGAAAAAGTTTCGAAGTAGTCAATACCATAGGTCTGTGTATAACCTTTAGCAACAAGACGTGCCTTCAGACGTTCTACAGTACCATCTGGTTGATACTTGATAGCATACACCCATCTGCAGCCTACAAGCTTACACTGAGGAGGTGGATCCGCCAACTCCCAAGTTTGTCTGTCAGAAAGAGCAAGCATTTCTTCCTTCATAACAGTCGTCCAAGCTATACTTTGCAAGGCATTTTGTACAATCTTTGGGATGGCAACAACAGATAAAGCAGTGACAAAGTTGCTAACATGAACACTTAAATGATCAGTTGATACATAGTTAGCAACATTGTGAATAGTACAGGAACGAGTGCCCTTCCTAAGAGCAATAGGCACATCAAGGTCATATATTACCTCAGGTGATGCAGAACCTTCTGGAGGAGAAGATTGGCTTGGTTGAGGGGGATCTTGTGTAGGTTGAGCTCTGTTCCTGCGCTGATAAACAATAAGAGGAGGTGTCGGTTGTACAGAAGTAGTGGCATCAGAAACACAATCACTAGTAATAGGTAGTAGAGAAGTAATAAACTCAGACTGAAGACTATCTCCTTGAGTAGAGTAGTATGGTGTACCCTAAAAAAAGACAACATCTAGTGAACCATCTCTTGGTAGTTGGACTATAGCATCTGTACCCTTTCTGTGTACGAGAGTACCCCAAAAAAATACATTTTTCAGCACGTGGAGATAGTTTATCATGCATTGGGCCAAGCAACTTTACAAAGCATGTAGAGCCAAAAATGCGAGGGGGTACAGTAAATAAAAGTTTATCAGGATTCAGAATTTGCACATGTATTTTATTTCCAATTACCGAAGAAGGCATCCAATTTATTAGAAAACAAGCAGTCAAGATGGCTTCTGGCCAGAATCCCCGAGGTACATTAGCATGCAACATAATAGTTCTGGAAACCTCTAGTAAGTGTCTATTCTTTCTTTCTGCAATGCCATTCCGCTGAGGTGTGTATGCACACGAAGTCTGGTGGATAGTGCCAATGGATTTACAAAACAACTCAACATTTTTTGAACAAATTCAAGTGCATTATCCGTTCTAAAAATTTTAACAGACATAGAATATTGTATTTTCGTCTCAGCAAAAAAGAATTTAATAGTGGACAATACTTCAGATCTACTCTTCAAAAGAAATAACCATGTGGCTCGAGAAAAATCATCAATGAATAGAATAAAATATTTGTTTCCAGATAGACTAGGGACATGACAAGGGCCCCATACATCAGCATGAACAAGATCAAAAACATTTTTACTGCTAATCTGAGAACGTTTAGGATAAACAACCCTAGTCTGTTTGCCTAACTGACACGATTCACATTGAAACACATTTGTTCCTACATCAGGTACAATATGGTGCAATTTCTCAGATGATGGGTGCCCAAGTCTGTAATGCCACTGTAAAGCCGATACTGACGAAGATACTGCAGAAGCCAGAGCCACATTGTCTACTTTTTTTAGATAGTCCAGGTAGTACAAGCCATCAGAGCTTTCATGCCCCCCACCAATCTTCATCCTCGTGTGAAGGTCCTAAAAAACACATGAACCAGGTACTAAAGTCGGGCTACAGTTCAAGTTCCGCAAAGTTTTGCTAACAGATAATAAATTCAACGGAAAACGAGGCACATATAGAGCAGATTTCAGCACAATATCAGACACAATGTCTCTAATTCCGGAAACGGTAGACTTGGAGCCATCAACAAGCATAACAGAGGAATTAGTAGTCGGTCTAGATAATTTTCTGAACAATGACCGATTCCCAGAAATATGAGAAGATGCGCCCGAATCTATGACCCATTTCGTATTACCAGTAGTAGAGGATGGTGCAGAAAGGAAGGCAGTGTCACAACCAGAGTATGTCGCAGCATGTGCTCCCGTGGTGGTGGCAGTAGACGAAGAGCCAGTACGCTCCAGTAACAGATGCTCGACCTCGGCACGAATGAAGTCAGCAGTAGAAGTATCCGGGGCATCAGGCTGGGTAGACGTCTCAGAAGATGTAGTTGCATCAGTGGCCGCATTGGCCCAAGCTGGTTTGCCGTATTTTTCCCAACACTTGTCTTCAACATGATTAGACCGGCCACAGAAGTTGCAGAAGCGTTGTCCAGTCTGAGGACGAGCAGTAGCAGTAGTAGGTCCATAGGATGCTCCACGACCTGAAGAATTCCTCCCCCGGCCAGCACCAAGAGGAGGACGAGCATCATATGAGCGACCGCGTCCACGACCATGGCCACGACCAGACATCGCAACAAAAGCATTCGAATCCCCTGTATCAGTAGGAGTCTCAGATGACGATGCAGGCAAGCGTTGTAGTCTCTGAAAGACAGTCTGTAGAGTAGGCAACGGATCACTAGCGAGAATCTGATCGACCACCCCTGCATAGGAATCAGGTAGGCCACAAAGGAACTGGACTACTTGCAACTCTTGTCGCTGTCGTTGAATAGTAGCCAAATCAGTAGACAAGGGATGGTAGGCTTCCAATTCCCCCCACAGTCCCTTGAAAGCAGAAAAGTAATCCGTCAGATCGGATCCAGAGAAACGCAGGCGGCTAAGCTGCTTGTTGATGTCAAACACCTTCTTAGGATTCTGACTGTGTGAATAAGTGCTGGCAAATTGATCCCACATCTGCTTCGCCGTTTGCAGGTATAATAAGGTGACGCTAATCTTGGTCTCACTACTATTCAGAATCCATGTCATGACTGTGGAGTCGTCCTTCACCCAATCATCATAGGTGTGAAGCAACCTGTATCTAAGTCGATACCATCGACATCCTGTCGATGGTATCGAGATCTGTCCAGGTTCATGATGGAGCAAGCCGCATCTTGGTCGATACTATCGACACACATGTCGATAGTATCGAGATTGGTTCAGGCGCAAGAGAATACTCCGTCGATACCATCGACACAAGTCGATGGTATCGACACCGGCACAGCGGCGGAACAGTAAACCGGCGGCTGACCTATTTTTGTTATAAAATGTTATTTTTATTTGTTTTCTCTTCTTGTATCTCATGTACTCTACCCTAATGTATAAATACAAGTGTGTAGGCACTAACCCTACTCACGTTTGCTGCACATAGCAGCCGACATGTAATCGGTGTTCTTCATCTTCTTCCTCCGTCATTCTCAACATGGTATCAGAGCTGTAACTTCGACCGGTCCATCGCCTCTTCTCCAAGCGCCGCCTACCCTTCTTCTTCTCCACAGGGCGCCGCCACACCTTCTCTCCACAAGGCGACACCGCAGCAACTTCTTCTCCACTAGCCGCAGCCGCAGCAACCGGTAGAGCTGTTGTTCTCCGGTTTGAAGATCTCCGGTTGATCAAACGGCCACCTAAAGCCCAAACCGGAGGTCTCGTCTCTTCCAAAGTGTCTTCCTAATCACATCTCCTTCATGTGTGATTAGGAACCTCTCTCTTGAAGGCTGTTGATGCGTCAGTAACGCATCCTCTATCTTGTTCAGTTGTGACGTGTATCTCTCCGTCACGGGACGCGTATCTATCCGTCCACTCAAATTTTTTTTTTTTTTTTTTGTGACGTGTATCACCCCGTCACACATATCCCAGCTGCATCATGGAGAACAAGACCTATTATGAGGTCTCGCCTATTCCTATCAAGCTTAATGGGAAGAATTTTTTGCTATGGATGAATGCGGTTCATACTGTCTTGGAATCGCGCGATCGAGCAAAGTTTGTTGATTCTGCACCTCTCACTAGCACTGACCAAGACTATGCCGAGTGGAAACGTCTTGACAGCCTAGTGAAGACTTGGTTATGGGGTAGCATGGAACCGTCTATTGCTTCTAGGTTCATGTTCTACTCCACCGCTAAGGAGATTTGGGATGCCGTCAAGCAACACTATGCTCAAGAGAAGAATGCTCTTCGCCAGTTTATGATCTATGATCGTCTGTTTGCGGAAAAACAAGGTGATAGATCACTTGAAGAGTATTTCGGTGTGATTCAAGCTATCTCTCAGGAGTTGAGCTACTATCATCCAGTGAAGGTTGCTGAGCAGATTAAGGATAGAGATGATCTTGTCACTGCCAAATTTCTATCTGGCCTTAGCTCCTCATTTGGTTCAGCAAGAAGTGTGATACTTGCATCTGATAAATTACCGAGCCTTGCAGAAGCCTTCTCTAGGATTCAACAGTCCACCTTTGAGTCCATTGGTCCTCCTCCTATTGTTCCTTCTGGAGATTCTCATGCCTCTATTGCTGCAGCAGTTCGCGGAGGACGACCTGCACCTACTTCATCTGACAGACCTGGCTTGGGCAGAGGACGTGGGACTCGCCCTAGATGTACTTTTTGTGACAAACCCGGGCACTCTGTCGAGAAATGCTGGAAGAAACATGGGAGACCTGCAGCCCCACCTGTTGGAGCTGCCAATTGTGCTACTTCAGATTCTACTACTGCGAGCTCGAGTTCCTCTGGCATCACCCTTACTCAGGAGGAATATGACAGATTCATTCAGGCCACTCAACATTTGAATATGGGCACTTCATCTGCTTCTACAGCACATCTTGCATCTACAGCGGGTAATCAGGCTACCTCTTTTATGGCTTCCGGATCTGCAACTCCCTGGGTGGTCGACTCTGGTGCCTCCCAGCACATGACTGGTATGAGGCGATTGCTCCGCACACTTGACTCATATATTCCTCACCCCTCTGTTACCTTGGCAGATGGTTCTGTGAGGAAGGTGGTAGCAAGTGGTTCTGTGTCCCTTACACCAGATATTGATTTGAAATCTGTCCATTTTGTACCTGATTTTCCATTCAATTTGCTTTCTGTTGCCAAGTTGATTGACACTATGAACTGCACAGTAACTTTCGGGCCATCTTGTTTTGTTTTACAGGATCTCAAGAGTTTGAAGATGATTGGTGGGGGGCCTAGGAAAGGTGATCTCTACCTCTTTCCTGGTGATTATCTACCTCGCCATCCACCTCCTGCTCCAGTTTCCTCCGCCATGCTGAGTAGTTCCCCCTTGTTGTGGCATTGCAGATATGGCCATCCTTCCTTAGAAAGCTTGAAGAAATTGGAACCCGATCTAGCTCATGTGTCCTCATTAGAGTGTCAGTCCTGTCAGTTGGGCAAACACCATCGGTTGTCTTATCCTGTTCGTGTCAATAATCGGGCTTCTAGTCCGTTTGAGTTAGTCCACAGTGATGTATGGGGTCCTGTTAAAAACCAGAGTTATAATGGTTTTAGCTATTTCATTTCTTTTGTGGATGATTACTCTCGCATGACATGGATTTATCTTTTAAAAAGTCGTGAATCTGTGCTTTCCATTATCAAACATTTTCATAAACAAATTCAAGTTCAATTTCACTGCAATATTAAAATTTTTCAATCTGATAATGCCCTTGAGTACGTTCAGAAAGCAATGCATGAGTTTTGCAGTTCAGTTGGTATGATTCATCAAACCTCTTGTCCTCACACTCCTATGCAGAATGGTGTTGCTGAGCGAAAGAATCGCCATCTCTTGGATATCACTAGGTCTATCATGTTTGAATCCAATGTGCCTAAACGTTTCTGGTCTGAGGCTCTTCTCACTGCCTGTTTTTTGATTAATCGGCAGCCCTCTTCTGTTTTGCATGGGCGCACTCCCTTTTCTGTCTTACGCCCTATGGATCAACCGTTTCATGTTCCGCTTCGAGTTTTTGGTTGTACATCCTTCGTTCATAACTTTGATCCCAAACAAGACAAACTCTCTCCTAGGTCCTTGAAAACCTTGTTTCTTGGTTACTCTAGTACGAGTAAAGGTTACAAGTGTTATTGCCCGAGTTTGCGTCGTATGTTTGTTTCTAAGGATGTCACCTTTCATGAAACCAGTCCATATTTTGCACATACTATGAGCAAGGGGGAGCAATTGAGTGAGGGAGTGCCACCCGTAATTCAAAGTGAGGGAGTGCCACCTATCATTGTTGAGGACTTACCGCATGATCCACCTACCATTCAACCCTATAACCAGGTTTATCACAGGCGCGGTAGACAGGATCCAGATGAGGTAGCGGCACAAGTCCATGAGCCTTCTTCGTCATCTTCTACTCCAGAGATTCCTGCAGAAGCTTCTGACCTTGATCTTCCTATTGCTGTCCGAAAAGGTATACGTTCATGTACTATTCGACATCCCATATCGAATGTCTGTTGTTTGTCACACTTATCTACACAGGCTCGTGCATTTGCTGTTGGGATGGACTCCATTAAGATACCACGAAACCACTTAGAGGCTCTGAAGGACAGTGGCTGGCAGCAAGCAATGCAGGTGGAAATCTCTGCTTTGATTGACAATGGCACATGGGATCTTGTTACTTTACCTGCGGGCAAGAAAGTTGTGGGTTGTAGATGGGTCTTTACCGTCAAACACAACCCTGATGGTTCGATTGAGCGGTTGAAGGCCAGATTGGTAGCTAAAGGCTACACACAGACATATGGAGTGGACTTCTTTGAGACCTTCTCTCCAGTTGCTCGTCTCAATTCTGTGCGGATCCTTATATCTCTAGCTACTACCTTTGATTGGCCTCTTTTCCAGCTGGATGTCAAGAACGCCTTTCTTCATGGAGATCTTCAGGAAGAGGTGTACATGGAGCAACCACCCGGTTTTGTTGCTCAGGGGGAGTGTCAGAAAGTTTGCAGATTGCAGAAGGCTATCTATGGGTTAAAGCAATCTCCTCGAGCTTGGTTTGACAAGTTCAGTGCTGTTGTGTTACAGATGGGCTTCTCTCGTTCCATGACTGATCACTCTCTATTTTATTCAAATTCTTCTGGTGGATCCATCATTATTGCTGTCTATGTTGATGATATTGTGATTACTGGCAGCGATTCTACAGGCATCTCACGTGTGAAGGAAGGACTACAACATCACTTTCACACGAAGGACCTGGGGAAGCTGAGATACTTTCTAGGGATTGAGGTTCTTAGATCCCATGCAGGTATAAATCTCTCCCAGAGGAAATATGTTCTTGACTTGCTACAGGAAACGGGTATGACTGATTCTAAGCCCGTATCCACTCCTATGGATTATCACATCAAGGAGGTAGACGATGATACTGAATATTCAGATCCAGGTCATTACAGGAGAATAGTTGGGAAGTTGATTTACCTAACTGTCACAAGACCTGATATTTCTTTTGCTGTTGGAGTAGTAAGTCAACATATGTGCACACCACGACAGTCGCATTGGACAGCTGTATGCAGGATTCTGAGATATCTGAAAAGTGCTCCTGGGAAGGGGATCACTTACTATAAACCAAAGAGTTCCTCATCACCCTTGTCTCTTACAGGTTATGCGGATGCAGATTGGGCTGGAAATCAAGTTGATAGACGATCTACTTCTGGTTACTGCACCTTTCTTGGTGACCATTTGATCACATGGAAAAGCAAGAAACAACATGTGGTAGCGCGATCCAGTACTGAAGCTGAGTACCGTGCTATGGCACATGCATGTTGTGAATTACAATGGGTCAAATCTATCCTATTCGAGTTAAAGATTTTGATTCAATCTCCCATGATACTCAAGTGTGACAATCAATCTGCTATACACATCGCCAAGAATCCTGTCTTTCATGAACGTACAAAGCATATAGAAGTTGATTGTCACTTCATCAGAGATCAGATAAAGAATGGCAATATTGTGACGCCATATGTCAAGTCTGGGGATCAATTAGCTGACATCTTAACAAAGCCATTGGGTCCAGCAGTATTCCAGAATTTATGTGGCAAGCTGGGTATTCACAATGTGTACACTCCAGCTTGAGGGGGAGTGTGAAGCAACCTGTATCTAAGTCGATACCATCGACATCCTGTCGATGGTATCGAGATCTGTCCAGGTTCATGATGGAGCAAGCCGCATCTTGGTCGATACTATCGACACACATGTCGATAGTATCGAGATTGGTTCAGGCGCAAGAGAATACTCCGTCGATACCATCGACACAAGTCGATGGTATCGACACCGGCACAGCGGCGGAACAGTAAACCGGCGGCTGACCTATTTTTGTTATAAAATGTTATTTTTATTTGTTTTCTCTTCTTGTATCTCATGTACTCTACCCTAATGTATAAATACAAGTGTGTAGGCACTAACCCTACTCACGTTTGCTGCACATAGCAGCCGACATGTAATCGGTGTTCTTCATCTTCTTCCTCCGTCATTCTCAACAATAGGCTTTCACATCCTTCGAATCGGCTGTTGCAGGAGGCACGGGTGGTGGATCTCGCGTCAGGTGCGACATTTTTCCTTGTGATTTAACATATATCTGCATAGAGTACACCCACTGCTGGTAGTTTCGCCTATCCAGCTTCACAGTTGTCACCTGACGTCGCAGATCTTCATGAGTAGACGCCATCAGGAAGAAACAGATGCAGACGTAGAGTTGCAGGCAGGCAGCAGCTGTCAGGCACAGGCAGTAGAAGGCTGCCTACGGATCCAGGTAGGCAGCAACAGGCACAGAGCAGGCACAACAGTAGTAGGCAGCAGTCAGAGGCAGAAGTCCAACACATGGACTAGTAGTAGAAGGTAGAAGATCCACGCATGGATCTTCAAAAAAAAACCCACGTACGAGAAAAAACCTACGCCAACATGGAGGATCAGTCACTCCACCATGAGGCGTAGGCAGACAGAGAGGATGAAGCCCGTTACGCCGTCAACGTGCCAGAACTGAAAAGTTACCGAAGCTGTCCGGAGATTTCGGAAAGAGAAACGGAGCTAGACGGAGGGGCCTGTGGTGGATTAGGCCACAAGGATGGAGGTTATTAGGGGATTAGAGGTGGATGGAGGGCTGCGGAGGGGTAGACGACGTTACTGTAGCGGCGACGACGCTACTGTAGCAGTACTGTAGCGGCGGAAAAAAAAGATTTCGGAGTGTGGCGGCGGTTAGGGTTGGTGGAGAGAGAGAGGGATTAGGTTTAAGGTGGATCGGCCCGCTCTGATACCATGTGAAAGATAATGAGATTTGGAGAGCTTAGGGTTGCACAATGTGTGCACCCTTATATTTATAGTAATGTGGCAATTACAAAGAATTCCAAATATAATGTAAAATAACAAAATAAAAATAACAGAATATATATATTAACACCCCCATGTGGAAAGACGCACATATGAGGAATGGGAGGGTGGGACATGGAAAATGTAAAACGAGAGGTGTAGAATGAAGAGAAGAACAGAAAGAGAACTTTTGGAATAGAAATTCGGTAGAAAGAGGAGATACACTACTAGAATGTTACTCGGTAGGAAAAGAAGTGGCACCGCCGGAATGGCTTTCGGCAGGAAAACTGATAACCGGAAGCAATATGCGAAACAACCCGACTAAGATCCGGATAGAGAAATTAAATGGATCTTTTCTTGACCTAAAAAGAACATTTGTCCGACACTTAGGCCGACAAATGCAAATTTTTTTGCTAGGTCAAAAAAATAGTAGAATCCGATTATCATCAAGTATTGGAGGAGAGATAGACCTTTAGAGGATGTCAAAACTGGAACTGGAAGTGCACAAATTGCTGTTGACACGCCGTGTCTGTGACTTGACACGTCGTGTAGATTGTCGAGGGTGAGAGGCCGACTCCTGATGACACGCCATGTGAGGTTGCCGACACCCCGTGTAGCTCCTTTGTTTGAAAATGACAGACACCCTGCAATACGACGTGTAGGGGTCCTACACGCCGTGTAGGATGTCGGAGGCGTAACTCTAATCTCCGTTGACATGCCGTGTTGGTCTGCAACACGTCGTATAACTTTCAATCTTGACGAAGTCAAAGATGACAAACCCGTGTTAACACACTGTGTTGGTTGGCCAACACGCTGTGACTTGTGATCTGGATGAAACCTTGTGCCGCCGAATAGATTTTGGGCTTCTACACATCGTGTTGTTGGGCCGACACGCCGTGTGTGATGCCGTTGAAGCATGATCCTGATGGGAATTGACGCTGTCAAGGAGACAAAGACCCTGAGAATACACCATGGGCGATGGGAATTAGTGTCGTCTTTTGTTCTCCTGTAGATCATGATGTAATGGAAGGGTGATGATCACCATCGGTCCTTGTAGTGGCCGTTGTCGCTACTCCATGTAGGGGACGACGAAACTACTTGGAGTGGACGATGTGCATGATGGACGTGACTCCTTGTAGTGGCCGTTGTCGCTGCTCCTTACAAGGGACAACAAGACTTCTTGGTGTGGTCCGGGTGGCTGCTTCAATGGTTGGTGCGACAGATGAATGCAGACTCGACAGGGCAAGAGATGGTGAACATGATGGCGGTGGTTGCTGGAGCGGAAGGTGGATGTGCTTGGCGTGGCTGCTTCAATGACAACAACTGGAGTTGCGTGGCAAATTGATTTTCTCTGAGAAGACGGGGAAAGTGACGGCAGACTAATAGATCTGGACGGGAATTAGTGTTGTCCAGAGACTCGGACTGGATAAAGATCTCTGGGTAGGAAGGCGCTGACGCATGGATAGATCCATGGAGATAGTTGGGAAGGATGACACTTGTTGAAAGGTTGGATCTTTAAGGAGGAGAAGCCATAGAGGTCGGGAAGTGCCTAGCAGGCGGCCGGCCTAAGCCATGGAAGGAGGCAGCAGCCGCCCGCTGACGGGCGCTTCCCCAATTGTCCTCTCTAGGAGAGAGGGGCGGCGGCTAGGGATGGAACGAGGGAGGAGAAGGGAGAAGGGGCGACGACTGCTAGGGTTCTCTCTCTCTTTGTATTGCTCTGATGCCATATGAACAAGTGTATACGATGATATTGTGTTGTTCTATTGATATGTACACCCCTGTCCTATATATAGGAAATGAGACAATTACAAGGAAGCACAAGGAAGCAGACTAAACCCTAATGGGCAAAGGACAACAAGCCCATGTACAAAATAGACCTATTAACCTATTAACTAAATAGGCTAATATTCTAACATGTGCAATGGCTATCAGATAGTCCTGCTAGTTGAAGGTCTCAAGTTCAATTACTATTGGGGTTGACTGTTGAGTTATGATTTGATTTTCTGGTTATACATATGTACATGTACATGCATACACCGTCAAGGCATGGATTGAACGACTTTAGGTTGTCTTCGCCAATGGAGCTGAGGCAGGCTGACTTCTTGTAGATGCAATTCCTGAAGGAACATAATTTATCTCTATCTATATAGTTTCTTTGTATTTCTTCTTCAACTTTCTTTTTACTATCTTATTTACAATTTTGTCTGTCTGCTTTTAGTGGAACGAAAATCTTCTTGTTAAAGTGTCTATATTAGTCTATTAGTTAAATAGGCTAATTAGTTTAGTGGGCCTTTATCTTCCGGCCCGTCTAGTTTAGATTACTTGGGTCCTAAGTAATAGGGCGTCTCTCCTCTCCTATATAAAGGAGAGGTCGTCAGTCTTTGTATCCATTCTATTCTATTCAAACCATCTTTTATATTTTAACATGGTATCAGAGCGGGTTAGATCTTGAGAAAACCCTAGCAGCCGTCTTCCCTCTCTCTCTCTCTCCAAGACCGCCGACTTCTCCCTTGCAGCCGCAGCCGCTCCTCTCTCCGAAGAGAGCAACCGCGGGCTCTCTCCGCCTGCGGGCGGCCGCAGCCGCCATCTCCATGGCTTGGCCGGCTGCCCGCTAGGCATATCTCGGCATCCATGGTCATCTCCATTCATCTATTCTTTCATTCTTTCCATACAACACCTCCGCTGCCTATTATAGCAGCCGTCCTCTATCATCATCCGCAACAATCGCCGCCGTAGGCATCCGCCGCGGTAATCTCCTTCCGCCATCTGAAAGCAGCAGCGCCTCGCCACCATCAGCAGCAGTAGCCGTCAGCAACCATCTCCACAGAGTCGTCGGTCATCAGAAATTGGTTCTCATCCGCAAGGAACAACCATCTCCACCTTCCAGAGCAGCCGCCGCCGCCGCCGCGTCGATACTATCGACACGAGTGTCGATAGTATCGACATCAGACCAGACGCAAACAGCCGCCGACCTCCCGTGACGCAACCCGCATCGCCGGCGTCGATACTATCGACAGGAGGTCGATGGTATCGACTTCATCACAGCGACGGAAGAGTATCTACGTCGATACTATCGACAGGAGGTCGATACTATCGACTTTATCACAGCGACAAGGAGAGAGTCGGTCGATACCATCGACAGTCCTGTCGATGGTATCGACAGTTGATCAGCAGCGATCGGCAATCCGTCGAAGGATCCATCTCATGACGTCTTCAGATCAGCCTTCATCACCGCTTTGGAGAGGCTCCGCCTTGGCTCCGCATGCATCTTCTTGGCGTGCAATATCTCCGGAGTCACGCAGGAGACCCTTTGTCATCTCCTATGGTGCGACAAAGTGCTACACCAACGGACGTCATATTTGCCATCATCTGCAAGTTGTTCCTCCACTTCATCATCATCCCGGCGATCTTCATCTTCCATTTGCTGCTATCTGCATCATCATGCTACTGATGTCCCTACGCCATCACCTGCTGTTTTCATCATCATCATTTCATCATCATCACTTCATCATCATCACTCTCCACCGCTACCAAACAAATAACCCCATATGCATTATCCCTGTCTCTATTCGGATCCTTAATCGATTCTATCTTTTGCTAATCGGATCCTATTTTGACCCTAATCGGATTTTCGTGGGGGCTCCACCCCCACACCCCCGGATTTGTTGCCCTAACGGGCCAACAAACCCCCTTTTCGGGTCGGGACTAGATCCATTTATTTTTCTACCCGGATCTCATGTTGACCCATTTAGTATACTCTCTTTGGCTATTGGTTTCATTCTCCACATATTACCCATCTCCATTTCACATATTTTTCTCTTTTCAGCCCTTTTCTTTCCCACCCACCCATATTATGTGAGCATCCCTTTTCCACATTACAGGGGGGTCATATATCCAGTTCTCCACACCAAACACTCACTCTTGTCGTATTTGGTGTGCGGGGGGGATAGAGAGGACAGAAAGAGATGAGAAGAGAGAGTGAGCATGAGAATATATGAGAGAATGTATGAGAGAGAGAGAGTATGAGATGAGATGAGATGATGATATATGTATTCAGATTATATATTCCAGGCTATCTTCATGAAGCTTCACATCATTCAGCACACCAGTTCTCTACTTGAGCCAGCAGTGAAGATCCAGCGTCGACACCGTATCCGCGTTCGTACCGCGTTATGTACGTCAGGTGTTGATGGTGTATTCCTTCATCTGCATTCACATGAGACAGATGGGTGCTTCTTCAGAAGCTCAGAGTTTTATCTTCACCGAGCTGCTTCATCACGTCTTCTCCGAGCTGTATCTGCAGTATCGACATCGCCTGTAGCTGATCCTCTTGGGACTTTCCTTGATGGATGATCTCCTTTCCCGTCAAGCCCCCAAGTTTCATGGTTCCTGCATCGTATCAAGCAGCAGATCGTCCGTCCGCGTTCGTGCCGCGTTAAGCACGTATTCCAGTGGCGACTTGTTGTAGTATCAGGACCATTCTTCAGCCTACAGAGTATCTTCAGATGTCTTCATTTTAGATGCACTTCAAGGAAGACCTTCAAAGCTCGAGTATCTTCAGCCTGCAGAGTCATCATCACCATATGATTCAGGGGGAATATTATTTCAGGGGGAGTAACATATTTTGTATGGGAGTGATATTTATCTTTTATCTTTCATTTATCATTTTTTTTTATCGAACCCTGTAACTCTCCAAGCTTGGACATGTGTTTCACCCATGCTCCAGCTTGAGGGGGAGTGTTAAAGTGTCTATATTAGTCTATTAGTTAAATAGGCTAATTAGTTTCTTTGTATTTCTTCTTCAACTTTCTTTTTACTATCTTATTTACAATTTTGTCTGTCTGCTTTTAGTGGAACGAAAATCTTCTCTTGATCTTTCTCTCTATTTCTACCTTCCCTCTCTTTCATCTCTAAAACTCTAAATTTGTCTGTAAAGACTTCATAAATTATGTGTACAATGCAATGTAATCCATAAGAGAATGCGTATTTAACATCAAGTTAAACATTCATATATAGGTTCTATGATAGTAATAACTATCTGAAAATATAGGAACTTTGGTGTATTATTGTAATAGGCATCATGATCATATAGGTAGGGCTGTTGTATATAGGTGCTTGTATAAATAAATAGGTAAGATTGATGTAGGGCTGTTATATATAGGTGCTTGTATAAATAAATAGGTAGTGTGCTGGATACATGTGTTTCATATATCTAATGGCAACTTTCAGTTTTCGAAATTTAAAACAGTCAAATGAATCTCTATGTTTTGTTATTTATTTGATGTATAGGGAAATGCACCAGTATAACTGTATCTCCAAAAATAAGAGACAAAATTAATATGTGGATATGGTTGTCACAAAATGAAAAAAACCTTAGGAAATAGGTGCTCTTTTGCAAGACTCAAGGGCGAAGAATGGTGATTAGATAGACAAAATGTAGGACAGATGCAGGAGGATTATGTGAAAGAGAAAAGGACAGGATATCAGAGGATGATTGGGGAGAGAAAAATGAGCCGCTGGGGGAAGGTGACCAGGGAGAAAGTTATAGGTTACAAAAATGTAAAGGGTTCAATCAATAATGAAAAAGCAAAGAGAGTGACTTGTTGTCATGAAGGGAAATAATTTTTTTGATTTATTTTCATGCAGGGACAATGATACCAAATGCTGTAAAGCATTGAACTGTGAGTGTCCATGAGCACATCATGATGCTTCTATATATTTAGTGCTCATTACTGATTTTTTTAAAGTATAACCCTATACTGAAGAAAGATGGAATTTGATTGTGATTCCCATGCTTGCTTCGTTAAAAAAACTTTAAGGTTGTTGCTTACGCTTGGATATTTGTTCTCTCTTCTTTCTGAGGAATATGAACCTGTAAACATCAACGTCATATGCATATGTTCAGATTTCAAGATTTATATTCAGATGTTACAAAACATTATCTTATTTGTTTGTATATGTTTTTCAGTTGCTTTGGCTAATCTTCTTTTCCCTGAGGAAGCCAAAATGGCCATGCAATTTGCAAAATTGGCAGATACTGTGGAAGTCACTTGGGAAGATTGCATTGCAACTCCTTTTGTTTTGAACAACCAGCAGCGTAGAAGGATGGAAGCACTGTCGGAAACTGGTATGCGACCTTTGCCTAACCTATTATTTATAATGAATATTGATTGTACCAAGCTGCCGTCAATATATATTTGGTAGAATCATTGGTTAGATCGCCGTTTGTATTGTGAATTTTACACTTGACTGAATAATAAACTTCTGAGTTTGAAAATTAGCATGTGAACAAAGAAATTTGTTGATATTTATCCTTTTCTTTTTTACTAAGATCGAATCAGAAAAGTAAGTTCCATAGTATAAAAGGCAAAGCACATGAGCCAGTTTTGGGGAGCACCGCTGCCTGCCATAACTTCTTTGTTTGACTTAATATATTTTAGTATACTAGTCATTTTTTAACGGATATACATTTCTTATTGTTCCTTCGGGTGCATTAGCATCCACATACTACTTAAATGCTTAGTGCTCCCCGCTTTTATTTAGTCTACCATGAGAAGAAAAAATAAATACCATCAAAGATCTGCTACTAAAGTTGATTTTACGAGTGATGATTCTAGTCCAGTTTGCACATGATATATAGCATCGGATGATCCATCTAGCTGATTCAACATTCTTGCTGTGTGGTAATGGTTTAACATACTACAACACGACGGCAAACACCCATTTGGGGCAACCTACAACAGAAATTTTATTCCAATTATCTGAGGGAATTTGCCATTCATGTGTATACTGTACTCTAATACTCTACACACCATCTTAAAAGTAATAAAATCAGTAAATTAAGCGTATTTGATATAAAACCACCCAACTATCGCACACCATTTTACAGCAATAAAACCAGTATGTTAATCAGATGTTCTGTTTTATAGTAAGAACGGGCACACAATTCTTCCCGCGCTGTTCAGATTATATCAGCAAAATTCCGGTCCTTGCGGATGAGGAGACAAGTGGAAATGATTTATCGGAAGTTCAGAAGCAGAAAAGATTCTTAGAACTGCAAGAAGATTTCCATAAAGTATTCAGTGAAGACAAGAAAATGTCTAAAGAGGTGCGGTACTCTGCATCTTCATCAGCCTCGCGGCGTCCGGCCAAACTAGCGCGTACCTGACGCCCTGTTGTGGCAACTTTTAAGTACGCTGCTTTCCTGATAGTCCCCCGTCTACTAGTTTTGTATCCATTTTTGCTTGGCCAATGTACAGAATAGGCAAGATGTGGTAGATCATTCCAGAGCCGGAGTGTGGATCCTAGGTTGTAAATATTTAGATCACTTCAACTTGCATGTGTATATCCGAGCAACAGCTCAAGGACGATGTCCGTCCTGGTTTTCTGTTTTGAAAATGCTCCCCGAGTCACGATGCTTAAAGTTCGGTTTAGGAGGTTAACGTATGACGATGCGCTATGTAGTGTCATAGTAAGTTCTAAGTTTCTTTTACTTCTTTTGGGAGCGTGTGTTGTGTTGTGTTATCCACGGCTTTGTTGTAGATAAACTCCAGGAATTCCAGTTGGAATCCTCTTTATATCAGAAACATTTGTGAAACTGGAGTCGGTGAAGAGGTTTCATTGATGAAAAAGTCCTCAAATATTTATACATAAAATTAATCTCCATTTCAATCATGTCTCTACGGCCATGAATTTAACTCGAATGGGGCAACTTAATTCTTGTCAAAAATATGCTAATAATATATTGCCCCAGTCACTAGACTTTTATGTTAATGTCCTATAATAGGTGGAATTATGATTTTCATATGTAATAGTTGATATATAGCATAAGAATATATATTTTGCGCTGATAACTATAAAGAGCCAAATTGAATGTTTGGAGTACGTGAAAATTTTCGGAGGTAGGGCCACTAATGTACTCTTTCCAACAAAATAATCTTTTGCCCCCCCCTACAACTACCACACATAGGATGGCGCTTAATTCACACAGTTGCTAGGCTTAGGTGGCCGGAAGTTGGGTCTCGTCATTTGGGTTACATGCTACCACCTAAGCTACTCTTTGCTCACAAGTTGTGTCAAATTGAATGTTTATTTTGGATTCACAGAATGAAAGATTTAACAAAATTCCATGTTAATAGAGGAATTCTAAGTTGTGTCGTTTTTTTTTATTAAGTTGCATCAAATTGAAAATCAAAGACTAGACTATGTGGTTGTGGGATATGAAGCAATTATGACAAAAACCAAAAACTAGAATATGCAAACAACCTAGTTGGAATAAAGGGTTAGTATTCTTGAGAAATAAGATACAATTTGAAGTTCAACCAAAGAAGCCATCTTTGAATTTGAATTCTACAAAAGTAGTACTTCGTAATTGTGGATTTGGATTCTATGGTTTTAAATATTGAACAAAATAACTCACTAGTTACTAAAGATCATCTCCCACTATGGAAACAACCTCTTTCATGATGCATACCACAACTCAACAAGGAAATTAGTACAATCTCATCAACTTGCGAGATCGCTCTACACAAATATAAGATGGTCATGGCATGTGGAACATACAATACTTCCTTGTTGCATACAAAGTGCTATTAAATGCATTTCAACACATAAAGATATTTGGGAGAGAATAATAACATATGAGTAATGGAACTCTAAATTTGTGAAAGTTAGATTATCGCCTCTTAGAAGATGATCAATAGAAGTGGGCTTCTTACACCAATATTACTGTTCTACTCAATTTTCGTACTAAAATGTAATTATTATTCCACACCACCTTGCTATGTGCAATACCAAATTGGAAGAGTTTAGCTCCTTCATAGGCGAAACACAATGTATAGATGTTATGTGGGACAATGAGTAACCTGGGACAACCACTATACCACAATCATATTAGATTGAAGACCACCCATCCTTCCCACTAACCATGAAGGTACTGGGGAGAATTTTGCTGAATCTAGGATGGGCTCTAAAGGGGGGGGGGTTAAATAGAGCTAAATGTACTTCAAACAAAAATTAATTAGACCTTCAAGATATTTCTAAGATAATATGACATGTATGTATTTTGAGTGCAACTAAAACATACAAAGCAAGGAAGAGAGATTAAACAAACACCAAATAACACAAGTATCTATAGTGGTTCCAACTTTCAAACTAGGAGATGTACGTCCACTCCATAGAGAGGTCAACTTCTAGGATTTTGCAACATGTTTCACTCCTTATATTCCATTGTAAGAGCTACAACATAAGACCGATTTCTTTTTTGGGAAAAGGATACCTAGCTTTCCCTTTGAGGACAAGGGAGCCAAAAACCTACCAAAGGACTTACCTATCCAAGACCAAGACTCTTCAACCTCACCAAGGACTTACCTACTTTTTCCAAGAGTCTTCCGCCTTCACCAATGACTTACCCACTCTTGCAACAAGTCTTCCATCTTGAAGGAATTACCCACTCTTCTTGGATCTTCTGCTTTTTTTTGAAGAAGCCAGGAGTCAATTTCATTCATCCCACACTCCTCATTGTGGGCTATCCCTTCTTCTTCACCTCTCTTATCCAATAGAGAGAATCTTCATATTCAAGGTTGAATGAGAGATTGGGAGGTAGAGGAAGTGAGTGCCTCACAAGATATATATGTAGGACTAGCTCTCTTACAAATCTCCTACTCACTCTAATGGATGTAGCAAGTGATTAAGCTTGAGAGTGGAAGGAGGCACTCATCTATAATATAGGGACCTTCATAGTGCTTGGCTAACCATGAGATGCAGCCAAGGGGTCCTATTTATAGTTGAGGATGCATAAACACTTAAGGATGAATTCTAGCCATTTGAGATGTTGCAACGAATATATTTTCAAGTTTTACAACACTCCAACAGTTAGAAATACTTTTTCTGTGCATTCCGTACAACACAATTGGTCGAGTTTACTTTTGAGAAACTCGGATGATGGCACTATGCCACAAATTAAATTTGAGTTGTGGTCGAGTTTATCTTAGATGAAACTCAATTGACGGCTTAAATTTGTTTTTCCTGTGCAGGGCGTCGGTCGAGTTTGACCCGGGATAAAGTTGGTCGAACCTGGAACTTTTCAAAATCCATCAAGGGTGTCATTCGAGTTTATTAGAGATGAAACTCGACCGACAAAGGTCCTTGTAATGAATTTTAGAAATGCCATTAAAGTGCTTAAATATTCATTTTAAGTGTTCATGATTTTTTTTCTAAGCTTAATTACAAGTGATTTATAACATAATTCAAATATAGATACATCATATTCCATAAAAGTTCACTTGCATTGATTTTGACTTGTCTTTTTTCTAAGATAGCATGTGCAAGCTAGGGCATTTGGAATGTGTCTATACCAAATGGAAATCACTCAAGTAGAAGCATTAGACACAAATAAGTGAAATGGTTAGTCATCATCAAAATAAGGATTTAGTCATTTGAGACAAGGGTTTTAATTTAGACCTTGAGTCAACATTCTCCTCCCTTTGAAGATGAAAAACCATTCCATAAATGTATTGAAAGCATGTAAGTAAAATTATACCTTTAGAGAAACCTAGGGGTTTCAACACAATTGAGTTCATATGCTCCCCCTCAATTGATGCTCATGGAGTTCTCATACTCTCCCTCAATTGATGCCATTTATCCTGCATGGTTAGTTTTCATAACATTTATAGAAACTATGTCTTCTACTCATATATATGTCTTCTCCCCTTTAAATCTCCCCTTCAATAAGACACATCTTCTCCCCCTTTCTTGTTTCAAAAAGTGAGTGGGTTGAAAAACACAACTTGTTAGTAAAAGAAAATGCCAAGAGTTATAATGGAGAGTAGAAGAGCAAAACTAGGGGCTTGTCCAAGCAATGTATATAAAGTAGATCAAGGCATGCATTTGAACAACCCATGGTGTAATTTTAGCACATAATCAAGGTAAGGCTATGTAAGCAAGTAACTCAAGATAGTAGATAAGCAAATCAAGGAGCAAGCTTGAGTATGAAACAAGATACAAGCATAGCATATAGTTGAATACCACTTGATGAGTTAGATATCAAAGGATGAGCAAGGCTAGAACTACATGTATATGGACTACTAGTATATGGTATCACAATTTAGGACTACTAGTAGGATTCAAATCATAGTAAAGGATGTATAAATTGAAGAACATTCTATAAGTATATGTAGAGATATATCCAAACAAAAAGATATGCAATTTCAGAAGCATGAAAGGATATAGCTCACTAGCAAATATGCATCATTATTAAAAGATGATTACCATTAAGAACCCCAAGTTGCATCACAAGATATACTACTTGCATCACAAGATATACTACTAGATAGATGTAGCAAGTTAGAGAACAACAGAAGCAATTTAAGACACAACTAAGAAATCCAAAGAGATTATCACCGAAACATGCATAACAACTCAATATAAGTAATTGCAAGATATATATATATATATATATATATATATATATATACCAATTTAGAGCAATTAGAGAGATATAGTTGTATGCAATATAGGCAATTTAAAGCATGACAATATGAATATCATAAAAATAGCAAAGGGAGTGTCATATAATAAGGCTAGTGGTTGAGAAAGTCTAGTTGAGAGGGAATTCTCATCCAAAAAGCCATCTATATATTCTTTGCACAGTGTTGTTGGTCGAGTTTATGGGTTGAAATTATCAACTGACGACAGCTGTTGGCATCACCTGTTGGTGCTCGTCGATCGAGTTTCATCAGGACAAACTCGGTCGATAACAACTGCTGTCAAAAAGTATATATATTTTAAAAAACATATCTAGAGGCATGATAAAAATATAAGCTATATCTAAACATGTGTAAGCAAGTTAGTAATATACTACGAAAGCATCATGAACACTTTTTGAGCAAGAAAGTGATGAGAATCACAATATATCAATTTTGGCTGAAAAACATAAGTATAGTGCATAATAACTTGACAAAAACAAGCTATGATTGGAGCAAGAGTATCTTTACCTATGTTCTTACCATCACTTCTCCACTTGTCACAACACCCCTATACATTTCACTTTTTTTTTTTCCTTTTATGTGGATTGAGAAACCAATTTGCAAATAAATAGCTCTAGTCAATCCATTAGAAAGTGACCTACAAGAAGAAAGATGAAATGATCTCCAATAATATTTTTGGGTCCGGAGGGGTTATCTTAGCAACCCAAGTCCTATTTCTTTTGGGTGCTTTCCTAAAAGGACAATATGTGGAGTAATGACCAATTTTATTGCAATGATTACATGATCTCATAGCCTTGGAACTAGAGGATTCTTCATTGAAAATTGAAGGTCCTTTGTCTTTTTTGCTCCTTTGGCTACTATCAAGTCCAAGACCACCTCTACTCATTTGTTTAGTAGTATGATATAGGATTTGACTAAGATTCTTTTTATCATCTAATTTTTTTTTGCATAGAGGATCTCAAACTATGGTTATCATGCATACGAGAAGTAATAGTGGAATACAATTAATTCATATCTTCTCTAGCATGTAAAAGACCAGTCTTTAAGCAAAGAGCTTGGGCTGTATAAGATTGTTTATCTAAAGAGTTTAGATTTACCTCATTTGAGTCTTCATTTACATTTTCCATGAGAGCAAAATGGCATTCTCCATCTTCACTAGAGCTTAAGCTAGATTCTCCACTAGAATCTTCACTTGAGCTTGAGTTGGAGGAGTCACTAGAGATTTTATGACATTTCTCCTTGTTCTTGTGATTCTCTTCTCTTCTCTTATGATGATAGATCTTTTTTCCTTGTAGACAATTTTCCTTAGAGTGACCCTTCTTTCCACATTGGAAGCACCAGGTGGAGGAAAGCTTGCTTTTGTGAAGTCTACCTTTGGAGTACATGGCCTTTTCTTCAACTTGAGAGGATGGAGAGGCTTGATCAACAATAGATTCAATTTGAGCTTTGATTTCAGCCTTCTTCATTCTCTTTCTTCTTCCTCTTACTTGTCAAGTGTAACTTTATGGGCTTGCAAATTTCCTATGAGTTCTTCAATATGAATATCACCAAGAAACTTTTCTTCTTCAATGGAAGTCACATTGGATTCCCACCTCTTGGGGAGAGTTCTAAGGATCTTTGAGTTGATCTATCCTCTAGCCGTAGGATGACCTAGGATGGAAATACCATTTACTATGGTATTTAATCTCGAGTACATATCCTCCACCCTTTCCTACTTTCCCATCTTGAAGTTTTCAAGAAGCCCTTTGAGCATGTAGACTTTGCTTTCCCTAGCTTGGTTTTTCCCCTCATAAGTGGCACATAACTTTCTCCACATAGGCTGTCTCACATGAAGAAATCTGGTTGAACTCGATGGGGGAGATGGAGGCATAGAAAATGCTGATGGATCTTGTATTCAAGGTTGCTTTCTTTAAGGTAGTTTCATCCCATTCTTCTATCTTTGTCTCCGGTAGCTTGTATGGAAGGTCCACCATTCTGACATTCTCCATAGATCAAGACTTGATCTTTAGATGTAAAATTGTAACTTTCTCTTCCAATAGAGGAAATTTCTCCCATCAAAGATTGGGATGTTGATGAGGTATCTCCCACCTTGATAATCGCCCATCTTCTCTTACTTGTAGAAGTATACTTCGAGATGACCCTCTCTGATACTACTTGTTGGATCTAGGATGGGCTCTAGATGGGGGTGAATAGAGCTAAATACACTTCAATAAATTTCATTAGACCCTCAAGATATTTTGAAGATAATATGGCAAGTATGAACTTTGAGTGCAACAAAAACATACAAAGCAAGGAAGAGAGAGATTGAACAAGTACCAAACAACACAAGTATTTATAGTGGTTCCAACCTCCAAACTAGGAGATATACATCGACTCCTTGGAGAGGACAACTTCTAGGATTTTGCAACATGTTTCACTCCTTATATTACATTATAAGACCGATTCTTTTTTTGGGCCAAGGATGCCCAACCTTCCCTTTGAGAACAAGGGATCTAAGGGACTTACCTATCCAAGAAGAAGAGTCTTCAACCTCAGCAATGACTTACCTACTTTTTTCAAGAGTCTTCTGCCTTCACCAAGGACTTACCCACTCTTGTAAGAATTCTTCTGCCTTGACGGAATTGCCTTATTCTTGGATCTTCCACCTTTGACTTCATCTTCACCAATGAGAAGCTTTCACCAAGGGACTCCTTCCCTTCTTCTTCACCTCTCTTAGCCAAGATAGAGTATCTTCATCTTCTAGGTTGAATGAAAGATTGGGAAGTAGAGGAATTGAGAACCCCACAAGATATACATGTAGGACTAGCTCTAATACAAATCTCCCCTATTCACTCTAATTGATGTAGCAAGTGATTAAGATTGAGTGTGGAAGGAGGCAATATAATATAGGGACCTTCATCATGCTTGGCTAACCATGGGATGAAACCCAAGGGGTCCTATTTATAGTTGAGTATGTATACAAGCCAGTAGAAACACTTAAGGATGAATTCTAGCAGTTTGAGGTGTTGCAACGAATATATTTTTGAGTTTTGAAACACTCCAATAGTTAGAAATACTTTTTCTACACATTCTATGCAGTGCGACCAGTCAAATTTTACTTTTGGAAAACTCGGCTGATGGTACTATGGGACAAATTTAATTTGAGTTTTTGGTCAAGTTTATCCTGGATTGAACTCCGCCGATGGCTTAAATTTGTTTTTCCTATGCAGGGTGTTGGTGGAGTTTGACCTTGGATAATCTCGGCCGAACCCGACACTTCCCAAAATACATTAAGGCTGTCGAGCGAGTTTATCAGAGATGAAACTCAGCCAAAAAAGGACCCTGTAATGAATTTTAGAAATTGCCATTAAAGTGCTTACATATTAATTTTAAGTGAATCTTATTTTTTAAGCTTAATTACAAGTCCTACAATCATTGCAAGTGATCTATAGAGATACATTATTCCTACAATAGTGCACTTGCATTGATTTCGACTTGTCTTTTCTCCAAGATAGGATGTGCAAGTTAGGGCATTTGGAGTGTGTCTATACCTAGTCTAAAATCACTCAAGTAGAAGCATTAGGCACAAATAAGTGAAATGGTTAGTCATGATCAAAATAAGGGTTTGATCAATTTGAAACAAGGGTTTCAATAAAGACCTTGAGTCAATAAGAATAAATTATAGTATCGTCCTTTTATAGCCTCCTTGTTGAGTCATTATACAAATATTAAATTCACCCTTATCACCTGATCAACATGTAAAGTCCATTTTTTTTATTTTCACTTGTTTTTATTGTTAAACTCCTTAAAGGAAATTCTCCGAGAGTTGGAGCAAATTTAGATTAAATAATATGATAAATCAATCTACTAAGGAATGCACATCCAATATTTAATCTGAAATCCAACATATCTATAATAGAACATACAATTTTGATATGATCAAACATTATTGAACGATATGCTATATGAATTAAACTAAAAATAACTTACTACATAATTATAGTGGGAATCTTTATATGTAATTTAATTACTACATATGAACTATGTAGTAAATATGTATTTTTTCATATTAGCATCCTAATAAAATGTTTTTTTATTTCAAATTTGCATTTGATTAAATATCAAAATATCTAATATATGGTTTGAATTTTTGAACCAAAATTTGATCCATATTTTTTGGGTGTCTATATTTTTCAAATGAATGTGAATAGAATCATTGAATTTAAACATCCATTGACATGCATAAACTTGGCACAAATTTATGCCGTAGTATGGTTATTTGGCACAATAGAGAAATATATGTCTTCATTTTAGGATGACAAAGCAATGGGAACTACCCTAGGACTCCATGAAACGACAAAGGTTTGACATGAGCAATGCATAATTATATTAGTTGAATCAATGCCTATACATCCCATATAAGTTTGAGATTTAGTCACACAGAACTCATAAGATACTCAAAATGAGTTTACCACATGTTGACAACAACCAACTAATAGTGAGAAACTAAAAAGAGGACCATGTTTAAAGCCTAACAGAGTGAAAGAAAAGAATAAGGGAGTCACAACCATGCTTCTTATGGGAAAACATATGAAACCATGTATAAAATCTAAAGCCATAATAAAAGTGAGACCCTTGACCTAAGATCTAGTTAATACATCATTCTTTTGAGTTGGTAAGGCTAAGACACTACAACACCTCTATAAGTATTAGAAGATGATATAAATATAGATCTATACATAAAACACAACATAAACAAGAACATATATCATAGTCATGTTGTCCAAATTTATGAGTATTAATAGAGGCAATATCAATTCTAGGTGTGGGAGTTATTGCACCACTCATGGGACCAACATAAAGGGAATGAGTAAATACATGATTCCTGTTACCATGTTAAGCCCACATTGCTTGGTGTTGCTTTTGTGAGGGATGTGTCTCTTTATTTTCCTCATTGACAAATAGATAAATATCCCAAGTTTGTCACTCACCTCTTGGAATTACAAGTAGGTCACTAACCTTCTGATGGATCTATTGAATCCCCCGATTCCAAGGACAATGATTGAAAAGGTTCAATAAGATCAACCGGTCCAACTTATTGGAACGAACACCAATTTAGCCAAATCAGGATGGGTTCAGACCTATGCACAACAAGTCTCCATCATTTTTATAGAACTGATTCAACCAAGTCGATGACACAAAATCAGCCTAGGTTCAATGAAACCCATCCTGATTCATGTTAGTCCTTCATCAGCCTCCATTTCCAGAAGACAACTGTTGCAAGCCACATGATGAACCATCTATTGATGGTGACTTTAGATGATATTAACTAATGGTGCCGTTGATGGAACAATTCATTGACTTTCATGACCCATGAAATCAAACTAGGGTGGGCTCATGAACCCAACCCCCATTTTCCAGGACATGTCATCAGACACTTGGGTCTTACATAAAAGTAATAGATTTGGCAACTAAGCAGAGGGAATTCTGAGCTACTTTAAATCTATCTCTCAAAATTCAAGTCCACTAAGTAAAGTCCAAGTTACCAAGTTAAGTCCTCTATGTCCTTCACCTATGGGGTTGGAAGATAACCCACACAAGAAGACAAAGTGGAAGCTGTCAACAAAAAAATGTCGATATGTGTAGTGATAGATACCGAGGAATATTAGGGGAAAAGGACAATAATATACTTATCAAGGCTTTCTAAATAAAATAAAATATCAAAGAATCCAAATGGATGATCAAAGAAAATATCACAAGACAGTGACTAATAAAAATGAACCATCATTAAGAGTTCATAATGAGCAAGGCATCCATGTGTTTTACATGTGATAATACTACAACAATATAAAACATGTTGGTAATAAATAACACATCTACCATGAATATGGGGTGAGTAAAAATATATGGATATCCACTCTAAAATATGTGGTGAGCAGGAACATATTCACATCTACTTTGAAAAGGACATGATAGACATATGCTTTATTAAATTCACTTGCAGGAATTATCACCTCTGCATTATCAAATGTGGGATAAATTCACACAAAATCACACATATCACATTATGCATAACAAAAGAGTAAGAAAGTTTAAATCAAAATATGAGGGACGAGAACATCCATTAGATATAAAATGGGGTCAAAGGACCCATAAAAGAAGATCAACAAAACTCTGCGGTGAATGGGAATCTAGTGACAAAAAAGATCTTTCAAATAACACCAATTGAAGGAAATAACTTCACTAAAAAGTTAGAGTTTCAGGTTCCAAAAAGACTAAAAGAGAGAAACATATGGAAATTGTCCAATATTGAATAACATACATCAAGAGGGAGATAAATTAGATCAGTTGCTTAATATAATAAGGAGTGAAACATACCTCAATTTGAGTCTTGAAATATCCAGGGTCAACCCTAGTTGCACACCACGTCACCAACCACCTAGTAAATGCATATATGGAATTAAGATCAAATTCACATTAATTAGATAAATCCTAAAACTCATATTTTTTTATTAATGAATTAGATTATTAAAACTCATTGTATTGTACATTATATTTTCCCGATCTCATAACATATTTTACTTTGTTTCCATGGCTTGTATATTATCATATATGAATTCTAAAAATTCCAGCCACTTAGAAAAATCCTTGAAGATTAATATATTGTTATATTGTAATTAGGTGTTGAAAATGATATCATTAGATGTAGAAAAATCTATAGATTCAAAACATATTTGATTTTCTACTTATAGAAAAATAATTATGAAAATTTTAAGATAATTTTGTTTCACCAAATTGTTAAATAAAACATGTTGATAAATGTCAAATTACCCATGCATTATTGATCAAAATCTTGACACATGATAGGATAAACCCGTACTCATACAACTATCAGATCTAGCGTGACGAAATCAAATCAGAGGAGAAAAATGATAAAAAGGACCATGAGATGTGTGAAAAAATTAAATCAACATGATGAGCAATCACATGAAACAACAAGCACTCATCTTCTTCTTAATGAGAAAACACCACCACTTGTAGATCATTCGCCAGAATGTAAACTCAAAAAATTCAAAAATTGAGCATTTGCTGCAGACATCAACAAATCCGTGGGGTCGAGACGGTTTCATAGAACCTCAAAATGCCCTCAAGTTAGCAAGACTCCCAAACCACATTCTCACCATGAACGAGATAGGAGGAGCTCAAGAAATAAAAAAAGGAAATGAGAGCACAAAAGAGGCTCAAAACCCACCCACGAAGACCAAACAAAGAAATCAGAGAAAAAACTAGCAAAGGAATATTAAAAGGTGGCACTAACACAACAAGAAGAATACTGGAAAGAGGGAAAGTTTCTACACATCTTACAAGATAAGACATAGGTCTAGAAAGCTTGATGTAGACAAGAGAGAAATGTCCATGCCTTCTCCTGACTTTGCCATGGTTAGAAGTCTCAGACCCATCCCTACTTCTCCAACATAGGTGGCTGAAGTTGGGGAAATATACCCAGGGATGGGAGTGGCCAAACTAACAACGAGGAACATGCTTGGTGATGTGGAAAATGCTACAAAAATCTTTTATAGGGTACCATAAACCCATACCTAGAGACACGAGGAGGTAGAAAAAAGAAAAGAAATAGGGGAAGAACAAGGGAGAGAAGTGGTCATATAATTATGAAGGGTTTGGACTAATGAAACCCAAGAAAAGTTAGGATAGAACAATGCGGAATCAGATAAGTAATTCAATGGGAAAGAAAGTGTGGAAGCAGTTGAAGAATTGAGGGAGAAATATGCGAAGGAAAGTCGACAACTCAGACATATATTGTGTACTCTCACGGTCTACTACTCAAGGTAGGAGACAAGTAGAGAATCACTGGATCTGGACCCAATGATCTAAACAATGGTTGCACAAACAAAAGGGAAGCAAAATAAGGGCGTGACACATTAAATAAGCTATTTTATCAAATCAAATATGGAATGCAAATCAATATGAATGCTTGTTCTTCTTCTTTCCTAGATCATTAGATAGCTCGAACAATGTTCAATTAATGCAAATCTGGAAACTAGGCTAATATTGACATGTAGAATACAAATTTGAAATTAGTTTCTACTTTTGGGATGATCCATTGTATTATTTAATGTTTTAGAAATGAACTTATATTTTCTTTCTTTAATGAAAATAAAGCTGATAACATTATTCAATGAATTTGAAACTTGGCATGCAAGCCAACTAACACATTAGAATTTCAAAATTGAGATTAGTTTCTTGGTTAGAGACAATTTATTAGGTGATCTCATGGATTGAGGTTAAAAGTTGTTCATCCATGTTTACTTACAAAATAAATATTTATGGATAATATCTTGATATTATATTATTTTTAGATTTATCTTCGCAGGAAGACTTTCCTTAACTCTTACATGCAATCCATTATTTAATTCAAGTTTCCTTTTAAAGATATTTAGTGACATTTTACTCTCCATTAGAAACAAAAAAATCTTCATTATTATATATATCCTTTTTATGAATATTAGGGTGGTTCCCACCATTATTGTTGAGATCAGATGTTCCATCTTAATTTATACATCATTAAACTCATTAGTTGAGTTAGTGACATTAGCTATCATATTCATGTCTTATTTATTGTATGAAACTTGTATGCCCTCATTAGTTGAGTTAGTGACATTAGCTATCATATTCATGTCTTATTTATTGTATGAAGCTTGTATGCCTTATATTACTATATGGATATCTAAATTATATTTCATGCTTAATTAATTAATTTGTGCGGTTATGTATATTAGTTATTTTATTTTTATTTGAAAGTTATTATGCAGAAGTAGAAATATTTATTATTCATCAATATTAGCTATCTAAGCAGTAACTAGTTATAATTTCCAATCTATTAAGATCAAGCGTGACATAAACCTATCTTGCACGTTAGTAAGGTGTCCATTGTCTCTATTAAGTCACACATGGGATCTAGGTCATATTCATCATATGTCCATCTTAGGGTACATACTATAATACCCTGTTTGGGGTTAAACTAGGAACTATACCCTTTGGTGCATAAAATAGGAGAATTAGGGTTTCAGGGGTAAGGAAGGAAGTTTTTAGTATGTTACAACACTCCATCCTTAGAAGGATTTGTACATCAAATTCAAACCATACTTACACTTCCAACTAACTACTCTCCACCCCTTAAAAAGGTTTAAGTTAATTAGTCAAACTAAATAACTCTTAAAGGTATCACGATCATGGATCAAACATCGATCTATGTTATGATATACACATGTCATGCCTCCAACTAGACAATCTTATCCATATAGGGTTGAGTTTTAGGTCCTTAGAGCTCTAAACTGACAACTCTAAGCTTTCCAAATAGACATTAGATTTAAAAATCCACAACCGAATGGAGAAAAGAGGGTAGGTCCACTAAACCTTTTATTACAAGACACATCTTCTTAATCATCACTCCAACTCATAGCTAGGATTTGGAATTTCTATTCTAAGTAGATCTAGATTTTTTTCCAAAAATGGCATGTATTCATTGTTTATGACTTAGCTCAATAAACCATCGATATAATCAAGAAACCATTTTTACATATATTATTGGAAAGAAAAATATTTTTATGGCAAAACTTTTTGATATAAAATTGAAGATAGGAACCAAAACCAAAGTGAGAACCAAGTCACAAATTTCCATATAATATTTCCTTATCATCTAATTTCTCATTCTCTTAACTAAAACCCCCTAATGTTGAAACTCATCACATTAGGATTTACTCATCAATATCCTGATGTTTACCTCATATGATTCTACATCTTACTTTCATCATCTCATAAACAACATAGGAAAATTATATAGTAAAACATCTCGTCTAGGGTTTTCACTCAGGTTAGGGTTCTATCTAGGGAAGATAAGATCAAAATATAAGAATCTGAATGCCTTGGCTCTGATTCCATATTGTAAGGATTGGAACATGAGAGGGATCGACTCCTAAATCAATCAATAAGAGTCATTAACAATATAACCAACACACACCAATTTTTTATAATCGATAAATAAATATTATTTAATATTTCATATATGGATATCCTAAAGACCAAAGTATACATAGAAATTAAATAGATTGACATTCACAATTTTACAAGACTCATGAAAATTTCCCACTTGGGGCTTACATGAAAGTAAAAACTTTGCCAACTAAGTGGAGGGACGTATTAGCTACTTCAAATATATCTCCTAAAGTCAACTCCACCAAGAAAAGTCCTAGTCACCAAGTTAAGTCCTATGTGCCTTTCACCTACGGGGTTGCATACCCCACAAAATAAGACAAAATTGAAAGTGTTCAGCATAAAAATTCTGATATGTGCTATGATACACATTGAGAAATATTAGGGTATGTGCTATGATGCTAGTCGTGCTTTTCATCATGAAGATGACATTGTTTGAGCCATTGATGTGTCAAGGATTACTAAGAGATGCATTGTTGGCATTCTGAAGCCTCTCTCAAAGACGCTTGAGATTCTTGATGCAAGGGAAAATGTGATTGTAGATGTTGAGCTTCTTGATCATGTATTCAAAACACTTATCACCATTGTGATGAATATCCCACATAGTTGCCATCTTTCATTCTCTCAGGCACTGAAGACAACTTTTTACATAGCGGTAGTAGAGCTGGGATCTGTATCTGCTTGGGTGAGACTGTTGCTTCTTCCACATTATACACTGCAAGTTTTTAGACCAAAGAACAGGCATGATAGAAGGTCTGGCAATAGGAAGTCACTGCAACAACGTCATATTTTGAGCTCACTTGATACCTAGAGAGAGACACATGGTAATTCCAAGATAGTACACAATGTGTTGATTTTTTCTACTTAGTAGACTATGAGCCACAAAAGGTATAACTTCAATGAGGATGATAAAAAGATGAATCCTAACATTAAGCAATGTCTCCGTAAGGTTATAGACGATCACTTTTATAGTAGAAGTCAAAGTCTTGTTCTCATTAGCAGTGAATCCATATGGTGATGATACCATAAAGCCTTTGGAAGATAAACACCCATACAAGACACCTCCTTGTGTACCTAGTTCATTGTTTCCTAAAGCCCCCCTTGTGGAAGATGTTGACACATTTTTTTTGATGTGTCAAATCATTTCCTAAGGGGAATTCATCTGAAAGATCTAGTTTGTGATTCCAACACATATTAGATGCTATGTGTGGATAGGGGGCCCCATTACCATAGATTACCTACATACCATAACTTTGGTGGTTAACTTATGGATTGGGGGGGTTGATGAGTATATTTTTACCCATTTTTACTTATCTATTTATCCACTTTTAGGGGCTGTTGTGTCTTTATTTCCTGGTTTTAGCTTTATATTTACTTAAAAGCAATTATTTTCCCCTTTTTCATATTTTAATGCATTTATATATATATTTCATGCAGAATCAACCAAAGTTGCACCATGATGCCTAGATGGATGGTTAAGCCCTCACGATACTAGAGGTTGAGTTCAAGACCCACCTAGAAGCTACTGAAGTCGTGGAGTGTGCAAAAGAACTATGAGATTTCTCTATCCCCAAAGGCACCAACTTGACTCATCTAGTCCAACCCCCAGGCGAGCCAATTGAGATCAGAGCCCAATGGGTCAGCATGTTGCGAAACTCCGCCTTTACTGGAAGAATTGGAGACGATTTCCGAGAACATCTTATTAACTTTATTGACCTTTGCTCGATGATGAAGCCAACGAGCGCCACTAAAGATGCCATGCAGCTCCAACCCTTCAAGTACTCCCTGACAGACAAAGCCCGAGCATGGTAAAATTCTCTTTAAGAAGATATAATCCATACTTGGGTGGTCTTGGAGAACAAATTCCTAGAAAAATTTACCCTCCTTCTATGACATACTCGATTTGGGGGTAAATAACAAGGTTCAACCAAGTACCCAAGGAATCTCTGTATGAAGCATGGGAGCGATTCAATGAACTCCTGCGTAAGTTCCCGCATCACAACATCCCTGAGAATTAAATCATTGAATTCTTTTATCAAGGAGTTGACGATGAGATGAAGAAATCTCTTGAACCCTCTTCCAAAAAAATTTCATGTGGCAACATTTCGACAATGCCCTCAAGATTATCAAACTTGTGGCAGAAAATAAGACCCATTGGACCAGGCCTTCAGGAAAGGGCATTCTTAAGGTGGCCATGGTAGAAGACCGATCATAACTCAAATCTATCTTTGAAGCATTGAAAGCTCTCTCTCCAACAACAAAACCACGAGAAGTGTTTCAGTTTGTATGAGAGAAATAGCCAGACTCCCCAAGTTCACATTGTACCCCGTATGAATTCTGTCATGCAGTTGACCACAACACCGTTCACTGCCAGCTGCTATACACTACATTCCACGAACATCAGACAAGCCAGTAGTACATAGTTACTCAAGCCAAAGATGTAAAGTCAATCCCTAACATTCCAGGGTAAGAATACTGTAATCCAAACCAAGATCGCACTCATCTAGGTTTCCAATATCAGAACCCAACGGGAGCCGAATGACCAAATCAGTCCTTGACTCTAAACGCTTAGTCGAGAGTGCCAATGAATTACAACAACCTGCACAACCAGGAAAACTTTAGGTTTAATTTCCCCATTCTAAACTCCTAGTTGCGACAACAATTCCATAACCCAAATCAATCCCCACCACTGTAGATCGAAGCGGATCGAGTGCAGGACCCAACGAAAACACTCCAAGAGATGATGGTGTCATTCCAAACTCAACTTGCTAATTCCACAATAAACTAAAAGGCGTTGCAATCTCAGATCGCTCAAATGGCCCTTAGTCAACAACCTCCAGTGGGCATGATCGCTAGCCAGCCAAAAAACAACCCCAAACACCCCAAGCAGTCAGTGCAGCTGAATGTGGTGACGACTAGGTCAAGGAATGTGTATATCACACCTCATGTTTCCACCCATGCTGATGGAACGGAGGGCACCCCAAATGAAACTTCACTATACTCAACCAACCATCTAAAGAATTAGGCGATGGAACCTTCCACGATTCCAACATAGTCAAACTCCGATGAGAATGCAACATAATCAACTTTCCATGCATCTCTAAAGCTCCCATAGGCACCGTATATATGCCACAAATTCCCTTACATAGGGCGTCTCAAGCAAATCAAGTTGGATGATTGGTTCATAAAATTTTAAAAAACCATGAAGAAACTACATGTCGACATCTCATTTCTCGACGCCTTGGCCAAAATCCCAGCATGGAGAAAATACCTCAAAACCTTACTCTCTAGATAATATAAAACTGAAGACCTTAAGACCGTGAAACTTGCACAAGTAGTTTCTAACATAATTCAAATCAGATACCCCAGAAGTATAAAATCCACCTAGTTCCTTTGGGATTGATTATTTTTTGGGCAATGACACATGCCGAAAGGGACTCACTGACTTAGGTGCTAGCATATGCATTATGCCCTACACCTTATACCAGCACCTAGGACTCATAGAACTTCTAGCCACGGAAATGACCATTCAGTTGGCAGACACATCTGTCACCAAGTCCCTAGAGACTATTGAAGACGTTCCCATAAGGTTAGGCCACGACACTTACATCCCATGTGATTTTGTGGTCATGCACATCAAAGAAGACAATTGGTTCCCACTCATTCTGGGATGACCATTCCTAGCCACTGCACGAGTTCTAGTGGAGGTCAAAGCTGGAAAGCTTGTTCTACGATCAGGGAAGAAGACTATTGAATATCGAGTTCTTGAAGATATGAAGAGGGTGCACAATTCAATCGAAGCTTTCAAGGAAGAAGTTACATGGGAACTACACAAATCATACCCGTGGGATCCTAATCAAGACAATGGAGTTACACTCATAGACAAACCATGTGCACTGTATAACCATGATCCTGGCCCCATAGGTTTGGAGGACAAGGGTTCGAATACCCTATCCGCTGATGCCACTTAAAAAACAATAATATCGATGAGTATGTGACGCTAAACATGGACGCTTGTAGTGAGGCAACCCGACCCATTTTCTTTTTTCTATATTTTTCTTTTTGGTTTATGGTTTATTACCTTTATTTTTGTTCATTATTTTCTTTTGAAAAAATTCACTCCAGGAGTAAGAGGGTAATGAGAAAAGGAGGAAAAGGTAGAGTATCATGCCTTTGAATGCCATATATGGGTAAGTCGAAGTGACAGACAATTTTCATGATGATATTCTCTCACCCTTCCATAAACTCTAGCCTGCCAGTCACTCGATTGATGGAACAAAGATATCATGATCTTGTGAATTGATGAATGATGCGGCATGTGGAATACGTGGCCCAATGATATTGATCCTTATATTTTCTATAATTGAGTTATCTCTTTTTCACAAAATAAACTATCCTTATATTTTTTGAGAAATATTATCCCTTATAAATAGCAACTATTTTTATCTCACTCCAATTATGAATATTAACTACCATATTTGATCAAGACTTTCTAAGCGATGAGTGACATGAAATCCCTACGTGCTAAGGTTAACACATGCATGGCGTATCCGCCGGTTCCTTTTGAGGGACTCACAACGTCTCCTCAGTGCAGCTATATTACGGGTGAAGCATAAGGGCTAGGCTACACCAAAGCCTTATGGCAATCAAGCAAAGCCCACAATTCCATCCCTCTCCTACATCAACATCATCCATGGTGACAATAAACATGAATGACATACTTTAGGAAGGAGGCGGAGGCCCTCCACCACCCAACGAGATCCCCTCTGATGAATATCTACAACACTATTATTCCCAGGATACATACATCACCTGGGATCTTTGGTTCAAACACCCAACACAATGCCGGTGAATGCCAATGTTGGACCCAAACCTGATGATCAATTGGCGGCATGATCAACTGGCCATCACCCTAGAAGAAGAGCATTGGCTAAGGGCAGGCTATGGAGAATGGGACGTGTGGCCCAGGGCATCATCACCTCCACTCAATGAAGATCATGGCAACTAGTGGCCACGAATGCGTCAAGATGAGGGCGCTACAAATGGAACATGAACCCTCACCCAAGGTTTTATTGTGTGCTCTTGGATGAGAAACATCCCTCATCTCCACTTTCCCCAATATCCATATCAATTACCATGTATCTCTAACTTCTTTCTACCGAGGACGGGTAGAATTTTGAAGTTGGGGGTGGGGGTGGGTGGAACGTCATCCTTCTCGAACAACTCAACTCTAAACTTTCCCTTTTTTTCATCCTGAAACACTTCTTCACCTTTTTCATCCTTTTATTTACATTTGTCTTGTTTTCTATTTTCTTTTTCATTTTTTATGTGAGTTGTGACCATTACCTAGCCAGTCACTCTGACATATGTAAAAAATGAAAAATATATGAATGAATTGTCCCTTTTTTTCTTGTTCTTAAGTTAACCCGTACAAAAGGAATTTTAAGGATAGACATTTTTTGAATAGTTCTGGGCCCCAATGACAACAATTGAGCATCCCTCCCCCTTAGAAGAGACAATAAGTAGATGGTCAAGCCACATGTGCCTTCAACATGACATGTAGCACTACTCTTCAACACCCCTTTATCCTATATATTAACTGAATTAACTGATATAATACGATGATCTGATTCCAATGCAACAATAAAATAAAGGAGCACAAATCAACATCTTGACCCCACTTTTCTTCCATCACTTCTTATCTATTCACCATCCAAAAAAGAAAAAATAAATGAAATTTCCACTATATGCCAAACCCTAAGCCCGTGGTGGCATCCCTTCTCTAAATACTCTCTCCTTCCAATTTTCATCCACATGCATGCATGAAAAAAGATGCCAATGAGCCCAAATGAAAACATGTGGTCAATGTAACCACAAAAAAATAAAAATTCCTGAGTCGAATAAAGGAGGGATAAAATAAAATAACTGAATCCTATATAGGATCTCGACTCGAATAGAGGATATATCAGGGAATCCGGTTCATGCCATGTCTTTCTCCCCCTTTCGTCCAACTTTCATACCCATGGGACTTATCAAAATCCCCTCCAAACAGCCAAATAGCCCTTACTTGTGCTTACTTCTATTTGCACGGACATACCAGGAGTATTATAGATATGAAAGTAGTTTTTTGCAGGTTCTAGGGTCTAGCGATTAGAGGAACAAGCCCAGTTGGGGGAGATCCAAGTGTGACTATGTAACCCCCAAGAATTGGGGTCGCTTGGTCATGATTGGTTGAAAGGGGACCATGAAGTTTGCTTGATTGGAAGAGGAATCCCTGGAACCTAGTATCAATTTCTCTTTTATTTTTCTTTACTCGGGACAAGCAAAGAATTAAGGCCAGGGTTGTTTGATGACTATATTTTTACCCATTTTTACATACTCATTTATCCACTTTTAAGGGGCCGTTGTGTCTTTATTTCCTAGTTTTAGCTTTATATTTTCTTAAACACAATTATTTTACCCTTTTTGTATTTAATGCATATATATATATATATATATAGTCAAGCTAGGATACATTCGACTGTATTCAGAGCAGTATACACTCAAGTAGTTTTCTATGATGCAATATTTTTTATAGAAATCTAATCCATTGATCTTCTTAAACATCATGTGAATAGCTCATATATAGAATTTGAGCCCATTTGGACATTTATAGGTCATGTTATGAAGGCTACAAAAACTATGCATTTCAAATTAGTTTCATATGTCGATTTTGTTGCCCTCGGATGAATGAATTATACTCATCCACATGGGCTCAAAATTCGTGTGTAGCCTAATTATAGTATAACAATGAAGATCAATGGTTTGCATTTTACAAAAAAATAGTCTTGATATGCAAACACAACTTGAGTGTAGCGTGCGATCTATACACTCAAGTGTATTCTAGCCTAACTCTCTCTCTCTCTCTCTCTCTATATATATATATAGTGCACAATCAGTCAAAGTTGTGTTGCGACACCTAGATGGACGGTTAAGCCCTCACGATGCTGCGCCTCAATGGAAGGAAGGCCCATAAAATTTCTTTTGATCACCTTCCAACCACCTTGTCAAGCGAACGGTTATGCCATTCGCCCGACTCGAGCCATTATTCACCCTGAGTTCTCTCGATTTTATTGACTTGGCACACACTCTCAACATACAACCCATTCCGGTTCATCCACACTAGCTCACCATAGGACCAGACATGAGGTCCAAATTGATCAAGCCACGCGAGTCTCCTGTTGGACCAAGTACGGGCCATGTAAGAAGATGCCTTCAACTACAAGCATTCAACTTTAGGGTTTCAGAGGCAAGGAATGCATATATAAAAGGGAACCCTTATCATCCATTCAAAAGGGCCTCTAATCAGTGATTAGAAGCCACATTCTGTAGCACAAACACTAGGAGGAGAGAGGAGGCAGCGGCCACACCAAGCGTCATGGCGTTCTCCATCGTTCCTACTATATCTTTTTTTTATCCCTCGCCATGAGCGAGTAGACACTTTGTGCTGGGGCATGGTGATTAGCCCCAATCACCTGTATTTTATCTTAGCTTGTATATAAACTTGATAATATAGTTTCTAAATAAAGTATCATTCTTCTCGATGCCTTTCTTTGCAAATTCACAACTTGTTCTGCATATTAGTTATAATCATGGATATGTAGGTTGTTCTAAGTGTGATAGAACAACAAAATGATCTTATTATCCCCTTGAGTTTTGATCTGCTACATGCCGAGGATGGTCGGTCGTAAATGAAGGAGTTCACTAGCATAGGCAAGGAAATTGGGTGGCGAGGATGATCCATTCCAAGGGAGTCTATACCAGGCATTGACCTATATTCCTTGAGTGTGAAACAACTAAGCCTTGATTTAGAAACTACTTTTGGAGATTTATATCTTATTAGGATAATTATACATGCCCAAGCATCAAAACCCCATGCCCTAGTTCTCTTTGTTACATGTTATTTACCTATTTAATCTCTGTTGCTTTTGGTGACAATTGAGTTTAATCAATCTCTCAACTATCCGGTGATAGATATTACTCTTTTCACTTCTGAATCATATTTAACTACTTAAAAAGGTTGTCCTTTGGGTTCGATCCTTAAGTATACTGCAATAAGGCTTCCACTCGTGTGGAGTGGGAAATTGGTGTAGTGCTTTTTGTAAACCGAGGAGATTTCTCTTAGGGTTTTTCTTGGTGCAACATTTGTATCCTCATCGGGGGTGCCCCTTGATTTTGGTAGAGTTTGTAGCTTCAACACCTATTCCACCACTACTCAAGACTGGCAATTCTAACAGGGTCTTAAGTGAGAGACATGAAGACGAGACTCTTTCGATGCTTATGGTTGATTTCTCAAATGCTTTTAACCTTGTGTACAAACCAACATTACTTCATGAGGTGGGTGAGATGTCTATCTATTTCTCTGGGTGGAGTTTTTGTATGGTCAAGCAGCTAGGTTGTACATTGAGGATGGACATATCCTTTCATCCATTAGAGTGCAACATGAAGTCCCTCTAGGGACACTTATTTTTGTCCATGTATTACATCCACTTAGTCATGAGATTAGATACAATTGTAAGTTTCTTCTCTGTGTTTGATAACTTGATGATGGGACCATTATTGGAGACACAAAGGAGGTGGCAAAGGTACTTGATATCATTCACCAGACTCATTCATGTTTGGGTCTTGTTTTGAACATTCATAACACTGAACTTTTCTAGCTTTCTTGTGATGGTAGGAAGCTTCATAAGGGTTTTTTCCCTATTAACACTGGGAGACCTTTAGTGGGAGTGGAATTATGTGGACCTACAGTGAGTAGAGATATAAGATTTATTTAGGGGTTAACCATGGGAAGGGAAACACATGCTGTTGAGATGATGACTCTTCTTTTGCAGTTAGGTGATCCACATAGAGAGATCCTTTTACCCCATTCTTGTATGGGTATTTCCTAGCTTATATTTGACTTACGCACACATCAACCTATAAATGTGGATGAGGTCACAACATTGTTCGACAAGGGTTTGTGAAGGTTTATTAAAGACAATGTAGTTTGTGCAGGTCCTTTTTTGGGGAATTTCAATGGAAGATTTCTTCCCTATCCATTCGTCTTGGTGTCTTGGGGCTTTAATCGACAACAAAAGCTTCCTCACATTCTTTTGTGGCCTCCAAATTTGCAGTATGGACTCTAATTTTGATAGTGCTTTAGACTCCTGTGTGTCACTATCTCAACTTTCAACCTTAGTAATTTTTCTAACAAGTACACTACCTCCCTAGATCCCAACATGCTTTGGCGAGTGCGCTTTTAGAAAAATTATCGAGGACACAGAAGTTAAGTTTGAAATGAAATTTTGACAAAAAATAACTTTTGAGTGTCTACAAGCCGATCATGCCCAATATTTTCTCCTTGCTATTCCTACTGATAGATTCAAATTGCATATGTCACTAGTGGAGTATTGTGCTAGCATTAATCATAATCTTATGATTCCTTTGTTTCTTGTTGATGAGGTATGTGCAATTTTTTGTATGGCATGTTTAGTCACTTTTGGAGAGCATAGAGTTCAATACAAAGAGCTATTTTGCTTCAAGTATAGACATGATCTTGTTTGAGATGTTCTCTATGACATACTCAGACATGTAGGAATTGCTGCTAAGAAAAAGGCACCAATTAACTTTTTGACTGATTCACTAGAGGGGATATAAAATCTTACCCCACTTGATATCTTAATTTTTGGATGGGTTAGGGGGAAGTATTCCTGAGTGCACCTAACAGGGGTTTCTCCACTTGTGGTTCTAAGGGGTGGGGCTTTTGCTTAGGACAAGGTCTCAAAGTTGTCTCAACCAAAGTAGCCAAGCATGAGAAAGTGTGCATCGACAATCAATATGTTTTTATACCTTTCATGTTTGACAGTTTTGATTTCTTAGCACTGGAGGCTGTGTAACTTCTCAAGAGGGTTCAAAACATTATGCATAGTATGTAATGACCCCCAAGTCTATGCATTTGGTGTTTTAGAGGATTGGTTTTTATATTTAGAAAGGGTTGGCGGCACAACTTGTTGCCCGTCTGCCTTCCGTCTCGGTGTAATTTAATATTTTTTGAAATATAATTGTGGGTGTTCCTCAAGGACAACTATATACGTATCATGGATTCCCAAACCAAAAGAAATATATCAAAGCATCCAAGTGAATGATCAATGAAAATGTCACAAGAAGGTGACTAATTAAAAGATGAGACATCATTAAGAGTTCATATTGAAAACTTGCCAATTTAGCGTATAACAATCATGAGCAAGGCATCCATGTTTTTTACATGTGAAAATACTAGAACAATATAAATCATATTAGTAGGAAACAACACATCTGTCATGAATATAGGGTAAAAAGGAACATACACACATTTTTAAAATATCAGATGAACATGAAGATATTCACATGTTCTATGAGTAGGACATGACATGATACACATATGCTATAATACTTTCACTTACATGAATTATCACCTCTGCATTATCAAGTGTGAATACATACACATCCACACAAAATCACACATATACTAGTCATTTCATGTTGCATAGTAAAAGAGTAAGCAAGTTTGGGTCACAACATGAGGGATGAGAACATCCATTAAATATCAAGTGGGGTCTGAGGACCCATAAAATAAGATCCAAAAAATTTCATGATGAAAGAGAATCTAGTAACAAAAGGGATCTTTTAAATATAAACAATTCAAGGAAATATTTTCATTAAGAAGTAAGGATTTCAAGTTTCAAAAAGACTAAGAGAGAGAAAAATAGGTCAATTGCTCAATATTGAATAGTATAATACAGCATACATAAAAAATGGGATAAATTAAATTAGTTTCTCAATATGATTAAGAGTTCGACATACCTCAGATCGAGTACCTTGACATATCCATGGCCAAACCTAATTCCACCTCAAGGTAACTAGAGACCTATTTAATGCAATTATTGAAATAGGGTTAAGTTCACAATAATTACATAAACTGTAAACTCATATTTTTATTATTAATGAATCAGGTCAAACCACACCATATTGTAGAATATATTTTCCTAAGCCCATAACATACTTTACTGTATTTTTATGATTTGTAAATCATTAGATATGGATTATAGAAATTCTAACCAATTAAAGAAACATTTGAAAATTACAAATTTATTAGATTGGAGTTAGGTGATGAAACTAATATTATTGTATGGGGAAAATTTTAACGATTCAAAAATATATTTCATTTCATTTTTTTACTTAAAAATTAATTATTATGAATCATCTAAGAGAAATTAGTTTTACAACTTTTAAATAAAATATATATCCAATTATCCATGCATTACACATTAAAATCTTGATGCGAGAGTTTATGTAACAGTAAAATCTAGCATGATTATATCAAATTAGAGGAGGAAAAGATAAAAAGGACCATGGGATGTGTGATAAAATTAAATCAACATGGTGGGCAATCACATGAAACAACAAACGCTGTCTTCTTCTCGGCAAGAAAACACCTTCACTTGCAGAGCATTAGGTAGAAGATTGAGAATTGAGGGAGAAAGATGAGAAGGAAAGTTAATAGCTCACACATATACTATGTACTCTTGTAGATTCCTACATAAGATATGAGACAAGAGGAAAACCACTACATCTGGATCCAATGGTCCATATAATGACCACACAGAGAAAAGGTAAGTCGAACACCAACAGACACATTACATAGGAAATTTATCAATCAAATATTGAATACAAATTAATATTTTTTTCTTTACTAAATCATTTGAGGGTTCAAACAATGTTTAATCAATACCATATTTGGAACCTGGGTTAATATTGACATGTGTTATACAAATTGGATGATAGTTTCTACTTTTGGATGATCCATCATATTATTTAATATTTTAGAGTTGTACATATATTTTCTTTCCTTAATGAAATTAAGGCATATGTAATTATTCAATTAATGTGAAACTTAGCCCACAAGCTAAATAAAACACCAAGATTCTAAATTTGAGGTTAAATTCTTCTTTTGATACTATTTATTGGGAGATCTCATGGATTGGGGCTAAAAGTGTCCCATATTTATTTACCAAATAAACATTTATGGAAAATTTCTTGATATTAGATTGTTTAGAGGATTATCTTCACATGAAAGACTTTATTTACTCTTACATGCATCCACTTCCACTATTTGATTCAATTTTCCTTTCTAATGATATTTAGTGATATGTTACTTCCCTTTAGAAACAAACATATTCTCCACTATTCTATATATCATTTCATGACTATTAGTGTAGTTTCTACCATTATTGTTGAGAAAAGATGTTCCATCTTAATTTATACATCATTTAACTCATTATATGAGTTAGTAGCATTAAACACGATAATAACTAAGGCTTATTATGATGAAGTCCAACTAATTACTACTCATTAATATTAGCCATCCTATCACTAACTAGTTATTATTACCAATCTGTAAAGGTTAAGGGCGACAATAACCTATCTTGTACATTTTAAGATATTTAATGTCTCTGTGAAGTCAAACATGACATCTAGGTCATCTTTTCATATATCCATGTTGAGGTATGTATCATACCTTGTTTGGGGTTAAAATATATACCCTTTGACACCTAATTAAGTGATATTAGGGTTTAAGGGACGATGAAGGCATTTTTTGGTATGCAATAAGTTCCACATTTTTTGGTCCTAGGACCTCTATCTTAGAGTTCCAAGGCCTGTGAAGGCTAAGGATCTCACCCTACACCCATTCCCATCAGTCTACACCATTTTCCCTCAACCACATCCATCCTACACTCATTTCTATCAGTTTCCACCTTCACCCATCCATCCACTAGATGAACTAGGTCTAGTTTTGTCGAACCGACATTAGGTTTGTCACCATCCATCCACACAAGCTAATAAATAGGACGGAATCAAGGAGAAAGGAGGCCAATGAGTCAAGAAGACCAAAGAGTACAAAATATCCAGAGTTTAAGGAGAAAGAGGCACCTCCCCTCCATGGGCCAATCTCTTCCTCTTCCTCCTTTCTTCTACAATTCTTGTTTATTTCTGTACAAATGATGTATTTTCATATTTGTTCGGTACTAACCATGCTTGTATATGGCTAGTTGAGATTCTCCTCATACATGTATCCTATTTTGGGCATGTTTATGTACTCTAAGCATGTTGTCAATATTCAAATCTTCTATCTTCTCTTTTTGGTTATAATAGTTGGATTGGTTGATATCTTTCTTGTATGAACTTTCACTTTACTAATAAAAGAATGGTGGTCGCAATGGATAGAGAAGGTAGTTTGGACCAAACTCTAAGAGGAAAAGGTCCAAGGAAGGATCTGTATAGAGTCCAAGGTCAGAGAAACCTGACATGAAATGACAAAACTGACCCCAATTCATCCAATATGGGTTAGATTCACTGTGATTTGGATTCTTGGTAGGTCCTTTTCCACTCCTAAAGCTCATGTCTATTTTGAACCCAAAAGGTAATATGAAATAGTTAGGGGTGTTCATCCATGATCCTCAATGGAGGTATTGGGCTGTTTTTGGGTTTTAGTCATACTTCATGAGAGCAATTGGGATACCTCTACATGAGTAGGTGCCATGGTACATGTTGGGATGGAATTTTAATTGCTAGCTAGGGTGTTTGAGGGCTGTCTACACCCAATAATGAAATTTATAGACTGCCTAATTCATGTTCACATAGACCGAAACTCCATCTCTAGATTAGTAGGATTCGATTAAATATGTTTTCTTTATTTTTTCTGTTTTTTTCTTGACTAAATTTGGTTTTATGCATATCGATACGGTAGTAAAACATTTGTAACACATATACTGTTGACAGTACACTTGTAGCATAGCCTAAAACTTAGGATTTGGGATTCAAGTGTAGGAATTGTGGGCCAAATGCCTCCTCTCTACTCCACAGTTCACTTTGTTTTTTTCTGGTTTATTTTTTTTAAAATTTTAGATCAACTTTTTCCTCTATCCATCTTGATACAATTTTGCATACATGTATTGTGTAGGAACTTTGCATATAGATTTGTCTCTCACGTACATGCACTTTCCCTATTGCATACATCCTATTTTGACTAATGGTTGGGCAAGTTACACCCTTGGTGTAATCCTAGTCTGAAAGAGAGTGATTTTACATTTTATTTCCTAAATTCACACTTTCTTCCCTGACAACTGCGTGTAATCAACCCAGTTTCAACCTATCTCTTTTGTATGCCTCTTTTCTTGACATGTTGAAATTCTTTCCACACCCTCTACCCCTTTTGACCATCTTTTACCGCCTTGTGTTCTGTGTCAATGATCTAGCATGCTCTAATGAATGTTGTGGAAAAATTAGACCAGTTTCATCCAAACTGGCCTCGATTTGCGAGCCATCTTTTTCTTTTTTCTCGGTCTCACCATACTTTTATTTCAAAAATGATCTGATCACTCGTAGAATTTGTCATGCACATGTTACACACAGGGAGAGGGTGGTTTTTGGAGAATTGAGAAGTTTTGCATTTTTGGATGGTGGTATTGTAGGCTGGCAGGCGGTGAGGTGGTAGTGGCATTGAAGGATAATTTTAGGGTGATGTGGAGGGGCATTTATTTGGGTGAGATAAAAATTTATTTTGTATATAACTTTTAATCCATGATGATTTTTTTGAAAAAATAAAACCACTGGGCTCCTTGTAAAAAATACTTTCCAACAAGACAAATGTTGATACACTTTTGAAAAAAGATGATACAAAACATAAAAATGAGTATTATTAGGTGGTAGGTGGATGTGATGTGATGATACATAAATTTATTTTATTTATAAATTTTATTCCATGTTAATTTTTTATGAAATAAAACTATTATATTCTTTGTAAAAATACATTTGAATAAGACTAATATTGATATACATTTGAGAAAAAACAATATAAAATATAAAAATGAGTATTGTATATTGGTGATAATGTTTATTTTCTCACTAACACACTAGTTCAAAAATAAATATATAAAATGAAAGAGATGAGGGAAGTAAAAATAAGAGAGGAGGGAATTAATAATGGAAGATCAAAAGTGAGATAAAAAGGGAGGAGATTAGGGAAGTAAAAACAAGAGAGGAGGGAAGGGATTGTGTGCAACTTACACATTCAATGGTTATACAAAGTGGATTAAGTTCATTAAGTTTTGGGCACCGTTAACTTATTTTGGGTGTTAATTACCCATATTTGGGTGCACTTACTCATTCATTGGACGCCATTTCATGTCTCACTGACTGTTGATTTAGTTCATTAAGTTTTGAGCGCCGTTATCATGTTTTGGGTGCCAATTACTCATATTTGGGCACACTTACACATTCAAAATGTGTCATTTCATGTGCCACTAGATGTTAATTAAGTTCATTAATTTTGGGCATCAATAACTTATTTTTGGTGTCAATCACTCATGTTTGGGCACACTCACTCATTCATTGGCGTCATTCATGTGATATTGAGCTTTGATTAAGTTTTTTGAGTTTTGGGCACTATTATCTTATTTTGGGTGTCAATTACTCATTTTTGGACACAACTACTCATTCAATGGACATCATTTCATCTGCTACTAGGTGTTGATTAAGTTTTGGGTACCACTAAAATATTTTGGGTGTCAGTTATCCATGTCTAGTTGTCAATAACTCAGGTTTGGACGCACTTACTCATTCATTGGAGTCATTTCATGTGACATTAGGTTTTTTTAATGTTTATTGTGTTTTGGGCACCATTATCTTGTTTTGGGTGCCAATTATCCATTTTGGGCACAATTACCCATTCAGTGGGCATCATTTCACCCGCTACTGGATGTTGATTAAGTTTTGGATGCCATTAACTTGTTTTGGATATCAACTACCTATGTTTGGGTGTCAATTACTCATTTTTTGGCACACTTACTCATTCATCGATGTCATTTCATGTGATACTAGGTGTTGATTAAGTTTATTGATTTTTGGGCACCATTATCTTTTTGGATGCCAATTATCTATTTTTGGACGTAGTTACCCACTCATTGGGCATTATTTCTCCACTACTGGGCATTAATTAAGTCTTCGGCACCATTAAATTATTTTGGGTGTCAATTACCCATGTTTGGGTGTCAATTACTCATATTTGGGCGCACTTACTCATTCATTGGTGTTGTTTCATGTGATACTGGGTGTTGGTTAAGTTTATTGATTTTTAGGCACCATTGTCTTGTTTTAGGTATCAATTATCCATTTTTGGGCACAGTTACCCACTCATTGGGCATCATTTCATCCACTACTGGGTGTTGATTAAGTTTTGGGCACCGTTAACTTATTTTTAGTGTCAATTACCCATGTTTGGGTGCACTTACCCATAACTGGGCGTCGCTTCATGTGCCAATGAGCGTTGATTAAGGTCTAGCACCATTATCTTAAATTGGGTGTCAATTACCCATTTTTGGGCTCATTTACCCATTTATTGGGCATTATTTTACATGTTAATTGGTAGTTAATTAAGTTCATCATGTTTTGGGTGCCATTAAACCCAAAACAAGTTAATGACATCCCATGCTGGTCTTTTGGCGCCTGTTTTAGTTATTTTGATGCCCAATTTGGAAATTTCAATGTGGGTCTTTATTCTCTACTTTATCCCTCACTTCCCTCCTCTCTCTCCTCACTTCCCCCTCTTTTCTTTTTCTCTCTCTCAAAAAAGAAAAAAATGCAATAGCAGGGTAGGTGATGGAATAGGTGGGAGGTAGAATGGCAAGATGTCAGAGAGACAAAATATGGGACCGCTGGCAAGGTGGGGGATAAGTGGTTTTGCTAGGTGGTTTTGGGACACGTCACCTGCAGGTGAAGTGCGTGAGTGTCACCAAATTTTAGTCCTTTTTATTTGCACTAACCACTATCTTTTTGCTGTCTTATTTTATCACCCTGAATGTTGCCCTTGCCGCCTTATTTTCCACCCACATATGAATTTTTTTGCGTCATTGTTTTCTACTGTAAAATCAAACCGGTTTCATCAAACCGACCTTGATTTTGCCTGTTGTTTTTTGATTCTCACCTCACTTTCCATCCCTAACACTTACCTTTTCACCCAAATTTTGTCAGCTACCTATCTCTCCATGCCACCCTACGCCCTGTCAGCCTTCTTTTTTCATCACACGATTTGACATCAATTTCCTTAAAACCGGACTGATTTTGTTGGTCCTCCACCCACCACCTCTTTATAAAGAAAAATGATATAGGGAAGAGCCCTTGGATGAGAAGTCAGATGACTTCTGTCTGGTAGTGTCCACCCAACACATGTGTCCGACACTCTGTTCAAAAAACCGAAATGATTGGAAAATGTGGGTTAATTAGAAGATGTGGGAGAGAAAGGAAGTGGGAGAGAGAGAGGATGTATGAGAGAGTAAAAAATAACAAGTTATTTTTACTAACATCTTTCAATCCGTAATCATTTTTTGACGAAATAAAAACTATTACCTTTATTACAAAAAATACTTAAAATAAGACCAATGCTAATATACTTTTAATAAAAAATGAATGACATTACTTCCCTCCTATTCTCTGTATTTTTATTAATATTTGTCTAAAACAACTTTTTGACTGAATAAAAGTGGTTGCGATCCTTATAAAAATGCATTAAAGTAAGACCAATAATAATGTACTTTTATGAAAAATTAATCAAAATACTTTCCTCCTATTCCAAGAGAGAGAGAGAGAGAGAAAAATAAGTTATTTTTGCTAACATCTTTCAAACTGTAATCAATTTTTTGATGTAATAAAAACCTTTATGTTCCTTACAAAAAATATTTTAGAACAACACTAATGTTAACATAACTTTTTATAAAAAACTAAATGTCACCACTTCCCACCTATTCATTTTATTTTTACTAATATCTTTGAAACTGTAAATTTTTTGTGTGGAAATATTATTTTGTAAGAGTGACAAAATATAAGGAATAGGAGGGAGGTAGTGCACTTTTTAAAAATTAGTTGTTATCACTGGTCTAATTTGTTGTTATGTATAGACTAATTTGTTGTTATCTCTAATATAGTTTGTTATTTTTAGAAAGAAAAGACCAAAATAGCATGGAAGTAGTGTCATTAAATTTTTTATATTTAGTTGTTATCCGTGGGCCAATTGGTTGTTGTTACAAGTGGAATCGTATGTTATCTCCAGTTCACATAGATGTTATCTCCGGTCCATCTGTATGTCATCTCTAGTCTAATTGGAAAGTTATCTCCCGTCAATTTGGATATCATTTCCGATCAAATTGTATGTTATCTCCAATTAAAATAGAGGTTATCTCCGGTCCATTTATATGCTATCTCTGGTCAAATTGGAAAGTTATCTCCGGTCTATTTGGATGTTATTTCCGATCTACTTGGATGTTATCTCAGGTCTAATTAGATGTTATCTCAGGTCCAATATATGTTATCTCTGGTCTAATTGAATGTTGTCTCAGGTCTAATTGTATGTTATCTCCGGTACAAATAGATGTTATCTTCGGTCCATTTGTATGTTGTTTGAGGTTTAATTTGGAAGTTATCTATGGTCTATTTGGATGTTATTTTTTATTTCCTTGAATGTTATCTCAGTTCCAATAGGATATTATCTCCGATTAAATTGGACGTTATCTTCGGTCCAATTGGATGCTATTTGAGGTCCAATTAGATGTTATCTTCAATCTGATTGGATGTTATTTTAGGTATATTTGGATATTATCTCAGGTTCAATTGGATATTATCTTTGATCCAATTGGATGTATCACCGATCCAATTGGATGTTACCACGAGTCCATTTGGATGTTGTCCCCGAACCAACTGGATATTATCTCAAGTCCAATTGGATATTATCTCCAGTCCAATTAGTTGTTATCTTTGTTTCAGTTAGATGTTATCTCCAGTCCATCTGGATATTATATCCGATAATTTGGATGTTATCTCTGGTCCGTTTGTATGCTATCACTGGTCCATTTTGATGTTATATCGGGTCCATTTGATTGTTATCACCGGTCCATTTAGATGTTATCTCTCATCCATTTGGATGTTATATGTTGTCTAATTTGTTGTTATCTTCGATCCATTGTAACCTTCTCTGCGATCAAATTTGTTGTTCTCTCTAGTCCATATTTTTTTATAAGAGAGAGAAAGTATGAAAAATAGGAGAGAAGCAGTATCACTCATTATTTTTCAAAATTAATTTGATGTTGATCTCGTTGAAATATATTTTTTAAAGAATTTAGTGATTTATTTCGTCAATTTTTTTATTAGGGATTAAAAGTTACACCCAAAAATAAGTTCTTCTATCTTTTTTAATGTAATTTTCAACCACTCACTCTCTCATTTTTTTAGATTTTAGATTTTTATTTTGAAAAATATATAGACATCGGTCTTGTTGTAATTTTTTTTGTAAGGAGTGCAACGGTGTTTATTTTGTCAAAAAAGCCAGTACAGTTATTAGTAAAAATAACTCTTTTTTTCTCTCTCTTACAACTACTTTCTCTTCCCCACTCCCCCTCTCCCACCTTCCTCTCTCTTGTCACAATTTTCAAATCATCCAGTTTTGGGGCAGCGTGCTCGGGCATTGGAAAATCAAGCACACAAGGACAACTTGGTCATCCCGCTTCTCGTCCCACCGGGTCATCTGTATAGCTAATCTCCTTTATAAATGGCATTGTCTTCATTGACCCCAAAGACACGTGCTGGGGTTTCTCTAGATGCTGGAAGAACATGTTCCAGGCCTGGGAGCAACATAGACACCTCTTCATAGTGAATGAATTCTGGATAGGCTCACTCACTACAGCCGAGCTAGATCCTTAAGTCAATTCTCCACGTAAACCTCCCTGCCCATTGGGGTCGCGTCATCAGGAATGAATAGCTAGTAGTGCCACGATGGAGTATCACGTTGCTCAGGGCCCATCACAACACCCTTCCCGCAACGGAAAAACTCCAAGAGAGTGGTTCCCAGACCAAAGTGATGAATGCACTTTTCGCAGCGGAAGAGAAGATTCCCAGCACCTCTTCTTCTCTTGTCCCTTCTCATCCTCTGTATGGACTGCTATCTTCGTCCGATGTGGGCTTGTAGCCATGGGTCCCAGACCCCAGTGGAGACTGTAAAAGAAATCAAGTATAGAAGGAGGGGGCGGAAGCAGTGTCTTAGGCTAGACGCGCGTGCTAGGCTGCTAGCCTAGACGTGCTCCGCTTTACTTCGTGTGGAAGTAGCAAAATGAGAGGCAGAATGGAAAATAAGTCTAACAACAACTGTTGTACGAGGTCATCTACAATGCAACAAGATCAAGATGATGGGGACCGCATGCACCTTCCTACCAATGTCATGAGAGCTTAGGTCCTCCTCATCTAGAGTACCTAATGGATCTCTCCTCACCCTGGGCTACCCAGCTAGAGCTTGCCTAATGACAGACTTTTCACACAAGAAAACATTAGCCTCACCTTTTTTGATCGAATGCAACCCAACTTTTGTGGAGTTATAGTTAGACATATGTATCATTGGTATACTTAGAAGGTCCATATGGGTGTATACAAACACACGTTACATGATGCTACCCTACCTATAGGGTCGAGCCTTCTACTCCATACATGGTGGTGCACCTTGTACCCCATGTGACAAGTTTGTATCGTTTGGGGCCTCGATCCTTCATCTAATTTACCCAAATTTAGATAAATAGAGAAAAATCATGGTTGTTTTCATCATCCTACCGTCGACGACACCCATCTGAGCACTGACAACCTCTATCACCCTATACATTTCTTTTAGCCTTCTTTTATGCATCCTATCTCCTCAAGTCTACCGGTGCTACCACACCCCCAACGAAACTGACGTCCGTCGTGAACTGGAAGTCAGGTTATGCCAACACACCTCTGCGTCACTGATCTTCCATCCCACTACTATCAAATCAATTGTAATTTCGTCACGCCGTTAGCCCTTAAACTAGTCATGCCGCTCCACTATCACATCACCACTGAATCCATCAAGTACAAGGGTACAAAACCAACACCAGTTCACTGAACCCTATGCCGATTTGGCCTAGTGTATGCCATGTTAGCACTAGCACCTCATGCCTCTACTACTACAGTGCCACCGCGGCTCCTCGAACTTGGCCTAGTTTTGTGAAACCGACCCGGGTTGATCCTGAGCGGCATGAATCTTTTCTAACACCCATTCAATGGACAAGGCAAAAGGCACATTTAAAAGATTGAAGAGGGAAGTGGGAACGAGTCTTTTTTGGTAGTCCGCCTACAACTGCTTCTAGGAGCGCAACACTTGCACCGATAGATAGAGGATTACATTGCTACCTTCTGTAGGCAACAAGCACCAAAAACCTGATGTATGATGAAGATTCTCAACATTCACAATCCCTAGGATCTACATTGCACGCCTCCGACCCAAATTTTATAAGTGTGCTTTGTTTCCCCTATGGACACCACCAATAGACCCCCTAACATCCACTTATGCAACAATGATCTGGCAGAGATTACTATGTAGGATTTCTCATGTCAATGACACAACTTCGACCTCTAAGTCTCTAGTGGGCATCAACCACACCCTTCACAGGTGATGCCACAATGCATGTCTTTTACAGAGGTTCAACCTTTAATAGAGCAACATAGAGCATTTTTAAATGGCAGCATCTATGTGGAAATCACCCTCTTCATGCCACTCTACCTCGACTAAAGATCCTCTTGTCACCTCTGTCAATAGAGGGCTAGTCACCATCCATCCTCTCGAGCTCTCTAGATGGTAATAGAAGAAGAAGTTTGATGACCTCAACAATAGGTGGGTCATCACGCCCAAGCATGCTGGTCACACTGCCCTCAACTCCTTGAGGATACACACATATGTTGACCAATTTCTGAATGCAAGCATACATGACTTCATCACCTACTCTGACAATAACACGTATAAGAGGCTCACCCTCGAGTTCTACTCTACACTGGAGAAGCAAAAGGACATGGAGCATGAGTGCCTATGATTCCATTTTCTAAACATACAGCTAGAGGTTATGGTCGACCAACTAACTGGCATGGTGCACAAAAGATTATATTGACGTTTCCTAAGGTGGTCTAAACAGTGGAAACATTGAATTCAACACTGACATTGATTGGGGGATGCTAACTAGGAAGAGAAAGTTTTTATTCAGTCACAACAAGGCCACACTAATATGAAACCCGACTGTCAGCTATATCTAATGAGTTATTGTTAACTCAATTGTGGTCAAGCCAGATAGCCAGGGCATAGTTAGCCAAGCCGACCTTTACCTCCTATGGCATGTTGTGATTGGGAACTCCCTAATCCATCACCTTCACAACACCATCAGCCGACAATGTCACTTCATCTTGATGAGGGGAGTTATTACACTAATCATGCATCACATTAGGGTTGGCTACAACCTATTTACGCTAATGATAGATCAGATCCCACATCAAAGGGTGACTTGGAGCATCTTAACCACTTCAACATGATCAAGATATGCAACATGAGGTATATGTTTGTCTTTGATGACATCTCACATAAACTTCTCCTTATGACCAATGCAGACCCTATATACCAGGGACTACTTGTTGACATCACCACCTTAGATAGTGAAGGCAACACACCTCATGCATGCAAAGATGTAGGACTTATACCTCTTCTGCACCAACGTCAGATGCTCCCTATGTTGAGCAACAATATGGGACATACTTCTGTGACATTCCTCACCAACATATGCCTCATACCAAGCCTGCTCAATAATACTACCAGCCTCCACCTCCTCTGTTCGGACCACGTACTTCCTATTTTGACATCGGTAGATCATACCAGATGAGATCTAGAATATGGTAGGACTTCCATACCTTCCAAGAAGAAACTGGATGTCAAATCAACAACATCCAACAAGAAGTGCAATTCATACAACACAACTTTGAAGGTCATTGGAAGTATGCAATGAGATGTTTATTATATCCTAAGTAGATTAGACACAATCTACCCATCACCACTAAAACTTATGACCTAGTGGCCTAAGAAGCAACAACCTATGAGTGGAAATAACATACCTACTACATAGGTAATTGCATCGCACCTAAGGCAACAACTATTCTTCCTAGAACCATCACCATGTATTTTGACCCGATTCCTTCCTAAACATGAGACTCCTCCAGATCAAACCATGAGCCATATGCCATTTTAATTTTTAGGCTCTGCCCTGGAAGGAAGCTTTCTCAACAATTACATGACCTCTTTGACGGGGCAACATGAGATGCAGTTCCTCTTGGACAAATTTCCTCCTAATGGATCCACCAGCTTTGACCTCAACCAATTGGGAAATGATTGTATTTAGTGAACGTATCACATACTTTACTTGCTACCCTAAGTTTAGCATTTTCTCAAGTACACGATTTTTTTTAAAGATTGGATTGGAATGGTATTCACCCTATATCCTTTGATTTTCACCTTCCTTTGTTTTCACTTTCATGCATGCTTGTTTACTTTCCTTGTTCCCGCATTTAGTATAAAATTACCAAAGCTTTCAATTTTTAGCATAACTTTTGTTGCTTACTAGGAATTTGTTGCTCAATTTGTGGACTTGGCAATTGAGACTATGTAGAGTGAAATCAAATTTCTAAATGCTTATCTAGATACCTAGTCACACAATCATCATCTTGTTTGCTTAACCGCTAGCTTCATTCAATTCAATGGCTCCTTCCTTATGCTCAATGTTCAATCTAGGGTTGCGTTCCATTTCATAGTTTTAAAATGCCTTGTTCTTTGTTTCATGTTGTGAGTAACAAACCTAGGGTTTGGAACTGATTGGATGGATCTAGGGTACAATCAGACTCCAAGTGGTGTCTTCACAAATTTGACTATATTATAAGGATCTTTGAACCATATTATATTCCTTGCCAAGGTATCAGGTGAACTATAAATTTTTTTTTGAGTTTTAATAGAGTTGGATTGTTTTATTTTGACGAAATATTAGATTGAGTAAAAAATCAAAAAGTGCAAAATAGGCTTGGCGACCCTAATTACTGAAAAAATTTAAATCTCTCAAAAACACCAAAATATGAAAATACCCAACACCCAAGCCTTCTAAACTAGAATGCAAAGAATAAAAGCCCAAGATTGATAAAAGAATGAGCGTTTGTTTTCTCTTTTAGGAGGGTTAATAAGGTGGTGCCTAGTGGGTGTATGAATGTGCCAACAAATGCAGGTATGTCATGCATGGTAGTGATGTCCCATAAGCTCATTACAAAGTCCTTATGAAATCATAGGAGATCTATGAGATCATCCCAATGGTAGGGTTGGTTCAAGAACGATATGAGGAGTTCATCTCACTACTCTGGGCCAACTAGCTTTGATCACAAGGACTGTTTCTTATTACACGGATCAACCTGATGTAGATCAAGATCTCCAAAAGTAATTAGAGTCTTTTCTTTTTTCTTCTACTTTTTTAGGAAATAAATAATTGGGAGGCACGTTGTTCTTGATTGGTTACATGAATACATGATAAGAAATTAATTATTTGCCATTACCGCTTTCATTATTACCTAAGTTGTTGTGATTTAAACACTAATATATATGGTTCAATCCCATGAACCTATTGGATTGCATTGTATTTGCTTAAATATGCACAAAAAATCTATGATCTTAATTCTAGTAGGATTTCTTTTAATGATGATGCTTTGTTCTAAAACAACATGTCTTGGGAGTCTCATAGTTTTAAACTAATTTTACTAATTTTATCATCTAACGCCAAGCTTAATTTGGATGTTATTTTTTGTTCTTTAAGTAGAGTCTTGCTTGAGGACAAGCAAATAATTATGCTTGGGATGGTTGATAACACCCAAATTTAGGTGTTACTTCTAAGTAATTAGTTACATGTTTGTGTCTATATTAGCCTTGATATGGCCAAATAACTCTAGAAATGTTTTCACAATCCATCTCTTTGAAGATATAGTTGCTCAACTAGCTAATTTTGGGACTTGCATGCACCAACTAACATACATCAAATACACAGATTCCCAAGACAAAGACTAGAAAGGTTGAACCATATCAACTAGTCTAACTTGATAAAACCAGCCCCAGTTCAGCCAAACTGGTTCAAGTTTAAACCTACACACAACAAGTCTTTGTCATCGTCATTGACCTGATTCAGCCAAGTCGATGACATGAAACCTACCCTAGTTCAATGAAACCAACCCCAATTTGTGTCAGTCCTTCATTGACCTCTTTTATTGGAAGACAACCAATGCAAGACATCCAATGAACCATCAACCAATGGTGACTTATAATGAACTTCACTGATGGCTCCATCGACGGAGCACTTCATCAAATTCCATGAATGATGACACAAAATTGGGTTGGGTCCATTCTCCAAGACATGTCATCGACCGATACAGTGACAAATGCCAATGGATGTACCCTTCGATGATGCCAACCAATGGTCGCATCTAATGGTCACCTCCAGTGACATCAACTAACAACTTCACAATCTGATGGAAACCTATGGACAATAGATAGACAACACGAAACTGGCCCCAATTTCATTCAAACCTGGATAGGTCCATACCTTCATATTTCCAGTTGTAAGATAAAATCGGCCCCAGTTCATCAAAGCCAGGATGGGTTCATTGCCACTTACAAACATATATGTTATAAATACCTCTCCTTGGCCATCAAGACAAGAGTTCCACATTTTTTGGTCCCCAAACCTCCATATTTGAGTTCCAAGGAAAGAGTGGGATAAATCTCAATCTATTCCCATTCCCATCATTCCACACCATTTTCTGTTGACCACCTTCATCCTCTAATCATTTCCATCGAGTTACACCTTCATCCATACATTCATCCACTAGACAAACTATGCCTATTTTTCTAAACAATCATGGTGTTGGGCAGCATATATCCACAACAGATGATTTGAGCCGGAATGAAGGATAAACTATGTCAAGGAGTCCATAAAACCAAAGAGAATGATAGAAAGGATGAGATCTAACCAATCTGGAGGCTATGGAGAGAGAGTCATCTCTCCTCCATGGGCTAGCACTAGTACAACCAATTACAACCAAACCGATGATATACATATATATCATAAGTTTCAAGTTACAGCCAAACTGATGAAATAACATGCAACGTGCGATGAAAATGTGGTTTCCCTTGCCCGTTTCTATTCCATCATTCCAAGTAGAATCAATGAGGTAATGCTCAATTATGTAGTCAGTTTCTTATCAAATAATCGATGAGGTTTAAGTGAATAAAAGTGAAAGTAAGGGATTTGTTGTTGGTTTCTTTCACACAACCTACGAAGTAGGCATATGTAGTCAGTTTCTTATGAAATAACTTATGACATATGTTTTTTTATATAGTTGGTCTGTAGACCTGCTATCTAACTGCTAGCCTTCCAGAGTATGTAGTTCATTAGAACTGAATGTTTTGCAAGCATCAAAACTTAACAACAAGCTAGGAAATTAGTAAGAACTAAGAATATATATACATGAAACATTCTATCTAGTTCACTTCAATGCACACACATATGTATGAACTCACAACTACATTGATTCAGTTCTCATCCCCACATTCAATTTTACATAGATACACATCAGAAAGAGGACTCAATAACATCCAATCCTCCTCATGCACTTCACATTCAATCCACATACACATATGAATCAACACATATACACACCAACTGTCACAAAGTTTAAGTCCACATGTATAATATATAAAACAAAACATTGACATCAAAGTTTGAATATGAATATCAATCAACCATCCCAACTAGCTGACAAGTCCACATTCTTGATCAAGCAGTTTGCCCACTTTTTGTGTAGGTCATTCATCCACTCCAATGTATAGGCTTCAGTAGTGTCAAAAATCTATAGAGAAAATGAGACATAATTCATTTTATATTTTCTTATTTGTATTATCAAATGAGCCTACTTCATTAATTATGATCCAAGAGTAATAAGAAGTCTTTGCTATACATTTGATATCTTGTAATGCCTGCCTGACAATGTTGTCCATGTACAACATCAAGTTCTATCTTCATGCCCAATCATTTTCTTGCACAGGGAAATGTAGATTTACAATTACATTAATAAATATAAGTAAGTAGAGTTGGTAATATATGGATTAGAGTGAGAAGACTATATACATTAACACTCCTCCAAGTATTGGTTTTGTTTTATCTACTTTACCTCTACCTCTATGGGATGTTTTCATGCTCCTATAAGTTAAATTTACAAATATATTGCATTATTAAACTGTCATATGATGCAAACATTTACAATTATGTTGAGCACGGAAAAAATATACTTACACGTGAATAAAAAATTTCATTGGGTTTCCGTCATTTGGTGTTAATTTTATACCCAAAGGATCAAGGACATACATAGTATAGATCTCAGGAACAATCACTAACCATCGATGCTTATTTTTGAGTGAATAAAAGGTAAATAAAATAAAAAGTAAATTCAACAACATTTGTGTATTCATAAGTTAGAAATATAAACAAAATCCCAAAACTTACACAGAGTTGAAGGGAGCTATGATCACGGTCTCGGAAGCAACACTAAAAACCTTCATAGAGGTAGTCACGTCTCAATGATGCTACTCAAATATCTAGCTATGCCACTAATCATTGATGGCATTAGAAATGACATGTTTGATAATATGAACTCAACATCCATGTAATATAAATAATTGAACATATATATACAATAATAAGTTAATATATAGATTTTTTTTATAAAGCATGTATTTTTCACATATAATGAGGTATTAAGACTCATTGTATCTAAATTTCTATCAGTGATGTGTTCAGCCATTGATAATGAAATATCTAAAAGAATCTATCAACACTATAATAGTGCCGCGATCTATACCTACTACCTCTTCCTGAAGGTCGATCACCATGATATCTGATGGTTATGTATTGTCTAATCACAACATCAATGTTTTGTAGTTAAGGTAAGGAGTTGAACAACTCCTATGGAATAAAATGTAGGGGCGGAGGCTTTGGAACCCTAGGGGGCTTCTTAGATGTTGTGTTATGCATGCATGTGTTCTCATATTAGATTCCGATTATATATATATTCAATATACATTTGTCATATCTCAAGAAATACAATGATCCGCTTGGGCCATCCTGTATAGTTGCCTTCTATCTCACCGACTGTGGTGGCATACTGGTGCTTGTATGAGAGTGGTGTTTGTTTCCATCCTGGAATGAAATGTATGACAGAACTCAAACATAATCAGAGGGAAGGGGAACACCATGAACCATATAAGTGTGTAAAAATCTTGATTGCTGCCAAGATGTTGTATGATGGAACATCAATGTCAATACAACATTTTTTGGACACCTACAATTGTATGAAATACAACATTTAAATTGACACACAAACACACACACACACACACACCCACATATATATATATATATTTACATATATATTGACTCTAGGGATTAATTCATCACAATGTATAAACACAACATATAAATTAAATTAAATTGAATCTTACCCCGACTATGACACGTGGGCCAAAAGGAGTACTCCCAATACCCTACTCAGACAGAGAAGCTGTACAGAATTTGTGAATGCTGACAGAGCTTGTTCCATCTTAGGAGCCTTAAACTACTCCAAGGCTGCAACTATCAATCTTTGCACTTTTGGTGGGATGGGCCTAAAAAAGATTTTATCCTAAACCCATCTCTAGCGGCCCTAACACGTCTAGGATGCTCTTATGTCCCTGGACGAACCATCAATTCATCGTGTGTGTCCTTAGGGGTGAACTTTCCCTCCTTTCTTTTCTTACCCAACTTTAACTATTCATAATCAAGACCGACTAATTAGTAAAACTTAACAATCCAGGGAAAAAAGAACATGGACATGCATTGTGAGACCAAGAAATTTACCATTTTTGCACCACCTCTTGGGTTGCTTGGACAGGGTATTCTATAGCTTTATTTTTCCTCACATCTATCCACTCCAAGTAGCAAGACAACCATCCACAAGCACTACAAGACTCAATAGTAGAAGGAGCAGAAGTAGAAGGCCGCCGCTCTTACTCTTGCTCTCTCAACTGGTAGTATTTAGTATAATTACCCGAACCCAACCAGTGGTTGTGCACATTCTTGTCACACCTTTTTTTAACATCATGAATTTCCTATTAATTCAATAAGAATATTTTTAAGTAATATGAATAAATCATAAGAAAGTAATTAATTAAATACCTTGGACTCATCTATTTGACTCTTCTCAAGAAACTGTTCCCATTTTTTTTTTATCAAGATAGGGCCATTGTAGAGTGGGGTCCTTGTCCTTCTTGGATCCAAAGATGTAGACTCTTGTGAGAACTATCTGCCAATCTCTATTTTTATCCTAATGAGCTATATAACATCTTGGGATGTAGCTTTTATTAAGCTCATACGAGCCCTGAAAAGGTTCAACATTCACTACTTTTAGAAATATGAAAAGAAAGAATAGGAGAAGACTATAAAAATGTAAATGCATATATCTCACCTTTAATTCCTTCCAGATTAGGTCTTTAGTGTCCTGATCCATGTGTTTCCAATCCTCAATATGGGGAGGCACTTTGCTTCAGCTAAGGACCCCACAATAGCTAACAAACTCTTTAGTAATCAATGTGCCTACTTCATTAAATTCAACGACTTCTTCCCTTTGTCCCTAGTTGAGGTTTTTTTATTATCAAATTTATCCCTCTCCTATGTGTAGATTTAGCAACACCGTCATCACTCTAGTCAAGAGGCCCAACATGATCCTCATGATCAAGATCATTGTGCTCCTGGTCATATGCCATATATCAAATTAGAAGTAAAAATATGAAAAAGTTAGATCACATATGAAAAAAGTAAACATGTTATATAATGCAAATATAACATATTAAGCGAAGAATGGACTAGAGTCATCATATTGAATGCATGTATGTAGTGTACCTTAAACTAATATCCCTTCTGTATGATTTTCACGTATATAGTTGTATGACCCCTGACTTGAGTTTTGGGATAACCCTATTTGCTTTGGCTTAATATTGTGCTTATAACGTTTCTCTAATCTTTTGAGATGTAATAAGGGATCGTGGAGAGCACAAGTTCCAAGTTTGAGCTCATTTGGATGAAGTTTGTGCTTTCTGTGCTAGTTTTGGTGCAAATTACAATTTACCCAATGTAGGGGGTGGATGTGCAATTTTCCACCTCTACAGTGTTCCCTCTCTTTCTTGACATCATCTAGAGGAAAAAGAAAGAGGATGATGCCTTGTTTGAGTCTTGGTTGAGGAGTATCACCCCAAGTGGTAATTAAGGTTGATGTGAGTGTTGAGTGCCTTGACCATGTGTGTTGGTTGTGTTGTCTCGATCTTGGGTCGCAAACAAGGTTGGTTTTGGAGGGTGTTACAATTGATACACCTCCTCTAGGTGTTTGGGATCATGACCTAGGTAGTCTAGGGTGGTCTTGGGTCGAGATGGTTGCTCATGGCTAGGTTGTTTTGACCTAGGGTTGTGGAGGTGCCTTGTCGCAACCATGAGGTGATGTTGGATGGTGATGTCGTGACCATAGATGGTGCCCCATGGATGGGTTGTGACCCCGACCATGTGGGTTGACATGGTGGTCGTGACACTACCTAGAGTGTATTACCATGTCTTGCATTCCATGCTTAACTGGTTGCATGTTGGCCTTTTGAGTGGACAAGTGTCCCATGGGTCCCTTAGTATGTTGACACTTGATTCCTTGCTCTCTCTCATCTTCCATCTATATAACCCCTTATCTCTTCTTGCTTGCAATCCTTTTCAGCCATATATATTCTTCCTCCTTCTTTTCTTATTCTTGGAGCTTGGTGGAGCAATGAGGTTCGTCCTTAGAGCTTCGGGGATCAATCTCCTCTTTCATGTGACGGTGGTGATCTGAGCTCATCTTCCATCCTTGGTAAGTGTTTTTCTTCTAAGTTGATGTTTCTTTTGATCTCCTACCTTCATCTTGTTGGTATGTATGCCCTGAGAGCCAATCATGAGATGATTGGTGGGATACATTAAGATTGATTTGATAAACATCAAAGGCAAGCTTCCAATTCTTTCTGCTTCAGTCATATGAGATAGTGATAGAGCAGATTGAATGTCTAGAGAATGACAGTACTCAATGACGTATGCCTTCAGGTTCATGACCTGAACTATGAGATCATACGGATGCTAAGAGTTTGTACATTCTTGTTATGTCCATAGTCGGATGTCATTGTGGAAGGTAGATAGACAACAATGACACACAAGACTAGATTGTGGTGTTGGTTGATGACCGAATCTCATTAGTCATGATATAGAGATATCAAACCAAACACATAGGTACTTGTTAGAGAACAAGTGTACCGGACAGACCCACCGTGAGTTTGACACATGGAACCATGACATGGTAGTCACAGTCAGTACTCACAGTGATTGTGGTGAGTGTGATTCTTAGACCTGAAATCACTGCACTCAACACATGTCGTTGGGCACACTTTGACATCATCAAACGCAGTCCTGAAACATGGGTTGTTATAAAGGTGATGATTGGGTGGCTTTGACACATGGGGCTTTTGAGGGGTGAGTGATAGATATGGGATTTGTCCCTCCTGAGGGAGTTTGATATCCAAGGCCACTTGATGAGTAGGATTGAAATAGGCGTGCACACGCATGTGTGAATCAATATGTGATATTGATGTCACACATATCTCTTCCAATCTGCTCTGAGATCAAGAAAGTGAATGAACGTTGACAGGATGACTGTTCCATGCCTCGAGTTCATTCAGGATATCAGTGACAAAGGAATTATACATTCGCTGTAACACCATTCACGGATTGTAGGATTGAAAGTTGTTCTCCAAATTTCTACTTTCACTTGGGTAGCACTGATGTGTGACTAGGCACCACTCTTTGCTTGTGAAGTCATAAGTGTTATGGACTTTCACTTCTAACGTGAAATGGACCTGTAGGGTCACACACATATGATTTAACCTGGAAGAGGAGTTTTGTCCACAAACAATGTTTAGATTGATTACTAAAGGAGTTTAGTAGTTCAATTAAACACTCAGTTAATTGATAGCTCAATATCATAACGTTCAAGGTGTTGGACACATTGATTGGAGTATCAGATTGATTGAAATCACAATTGACTGATTCTACACAACCTGTACTCCCAACCGATCGGTTCATGTGATGAACCGGTCGGCTGAGCTTGGTGAACCGGTTGGCTCAAGTGTTGAGCCGATAGGCTCAAGATCAGGGTGAACCGATTGCTTCAAGTGTTGAAACGATCGATTCAACTGGTGCAATCGAGCAAGTTGGGAAAGTAAGATTGGTGAGAATTTTCTTTGCGTTTCACTTGCCCAATTTGATTGGAACAAGGATTGGTATTCGATACCAATTCGAAACAAAAGAAGGAAAGTCAATCGGGAACCGACCAAGACCACCAACCGACCGGTTCACTTGTGAACCGACCGGTTGAGGTGTCCCAACCGATCGGTTGAGTTGTCAAATGACCGATTCAGGTTGCGAGTTGGTTGCTTTTGTGGAAAATCTTGAACCCTTCTACTCCTGCTTTTAGTCCCGCATTGCCCGGGATGGAGAACCTTGTCCCATGACCCTCCTATATATAGGGGTATTGGGGGCTTCTCAAAGAACAACTCAGTGCAACCAGTTGCTCTGCAAAGTTGTCCTTCTCTCTAGTTTTGGTAACCGAGAGAGAGCCCGAGCAAGTGCTACCCGCAAAGGGAGGTGCACCAAGGAAAAGACAACTGCAGTTGCAACTGGAGGCAGGAGAGTGTGTTGGAGACTAGTACGTCAACAGGAGGGTGCGACTCCTTCCAATTCCTTGTGGGACAAGGAGATTGGAGTTCCAGGTGGTCCGTGTGGACTACTTCAGAGGTGGGAGGTTTCTACCGCTCAGGAGGACAACTGTCAACCCCTACAGTCCCGGTGAGAGGAGGAGTCATCAGTCCCGGTGCAACCAGGAGCTGCACAGACACCGTCCAAGACCGGCTTTGAAGACCATGCAAGGTGTGAGATATTGTCGCCAAGCAAGCCTCGGGACAAGGAATGATTCCACAAACCATCCTTTCCTATTATATAGACATTGACGCGTTTCCTTGTTTCGAGTTTGGGGGAGAACTTTTTTTGTTTCCGCTGCCTTCTCTGCCTCCCCTAAAACCCAACACATCTTCCTCTCTTTTCTTGGACCTAGACCATGGTTCTTTCATGGGTGTCATTTTGGGAGAGAAACTCCTCATCACAAGGGTCATAGACCATGTTTTGACAAGGTAGACCCAATTGTGAAGATGATTTCTCCTCTCTTTCTCCTTTTCTATTTCGGTTTGGCCAAGAGCTTCTTTGCTTCTTTCCTTAGTCTAGCTTTGACCTTGGTGTCATATCCTTCTTGATGTGCTCTTGTGGCTGAGTGTGGATCTTTTGGTGAAGCTTCTTCAACCCTTGGATCGTGTGCTTGGAGCTCTTGATCTTAGAGTTTGGAGATCTTGGTGGCGATCATCTTAAGGCGGGTTATATAACACTAAACCTACTCTATTATTGCACTTCTTCATGCTTTTTTATTAATATTGTCCTCTTTTCTCTAGATTGATTCCTCATCATGCTTGTACTTAGTGGTAATCTATAGAGCTTGTTTGGTGGAGACACCTTTCTTGGTTTGGGAGAAATCTAAAACCCTAATCGATGTGTACCCGATTTAGTAGATGATGAGTTATGGAGGTTCTTCTATAAGTTTTTGCCTTGATCTTTCTCCCATGCATGGTGTTCATATACCTAGAAGTTGGATAGATGTTATGTTCGGTCTTTGTTACCTTGAGCATGTTTTTCCCTTCTTTGGAAGAGGTTCTTTCTTGGTGGTCTCTTGACCTATGCTTTAGGGTTTGGTGATCGGTTTCTTGAATTTTTCTTCATGGTGACCTGGGTTCCTCCCTTGGTTTTAGTTCTATTTTGAGACCTAGATGGTGCATCTTGGTGTGGTCATGACACTTCCCTCTTGGTGGTCACAAACTTGATAGCTTTGGTCGAGATGCTTCCTTGTGGTTGAGTTTGACCTAGCGGTGTTAGGTCAAGACTTTTGGTGTTAAGTGGCCTAGTCACCCATGGTGTTGGTGTCTTGTTCTTGCCTTGCTTGGGTTGAGACTCACCCTAGAGTGTAGGGTCACAACCATGATGGTCTTGGGTTGCGACATGGGTGGAGGTCGATACACCCTTGAGATCGAGATAGGTTTGGTCGATACACGTTGAGGTTGAGACACCTTTTGTCGAGATGTTTTGTGGAACCCTAACCCTAGGTGTGATAGGTGCAGCATGACCTAGAGGGTGGAGGTCGTGACATGTTGGTGGATGGTCACAACACATAAGTGTCATGGTCGTGACATGGACCATGATGGGTGGTCACAACCTATGTGGTTATGTTGTCAACATAGGGTGATGGTTAGTGGATGAGAAGCACATATGAACACTTAGTGATATTCATATGGATGATACATAAGACATATATATAATGCTATTTAGAATGTTATCTAATCAAACCTAATGATGTTTCCTAATCCTTATACACTCTAAAATGATGGAGGGTGATGGTTCTAGTGTTTTTGGTTGAACCTAGTCTTGTAAACTCTAATTGGCTAAGAAGAAACCCTAACCCTAATAATGTGCAATGAGACTTGCTTGTTTCTCTCTCTCATGGAATGGTTATGATGTGACGTAGTTATCTCTCTTGTTTATGAACTTCTAACCATGCATATTTTATGGGCTTGATAATAATAGCTAGTGTATGCTATGGTGATTACACACGATAAAGGTTGAATGAGCCTTCAAGAGGCATGTTGAAACACTTGTGATACATGCTTGATGAGTTGAGGGATTGATATCCCATACCATGTGACTTTGGTATTGATGATGTGATGATTGGAAATGATACAAACATCATGTAGTGATAGCGTGACAAGTTCACACCCAATACATTTATATTTTTTGAAGCGTACTATGCCCTTATCTTTGTAGAGTTTGTTATCACTTTATGCATTGTAACTTTATTGATGTTAAAAAGACTTAATTGACTTAACTAATCAAGTGGAACTTAATCTTATAGTTCTTCCCTGTGCCATAGATCCATCTAAGTGTCAACACTTACTAGATGGTGAAACAAGCTTTCCCTTAGAGGAAGCTTGCAAGACCTACCCTAGTATGAGTGTGACTGCAGGCCATAGCTCAATTTTACTAGTGTAGTAATCTGTACCAAGGTGGGCTTGGACTTTCACTGTTTGGATATATGTCATAGGTTGCGGTTGACTGGTATGTCTCTGGTGTGTACTTATGTACTGATCACAAGGTTTGGTGAGGTTGTCGATTCCAACTCTTCCATGGACCTTGTATGGAACTGATTTCAACTTAGTAGTCGTCAGTTGGATTTGGGTGGTACGACTCAAATCCTCAGATCATAATAAAATACATAATCAATTGTGTAATGTATTTTCTTAGGATAAAATATTAAAACATTGGATGATGCCTTGCTTGCTTTTATATAATGTAGATGGTAGTGAATATACATGTTCTTCACATTCCTTTTGAAATGTTAGATGACAATAACTGTCTTGTTGATATCATTAGTTGATTCTACTTATAATAGTTGTAGCTTTACTTTTTCTTTATTTATTTATCTCACCTATGTTAATAATAGTGTTGGTAGAGAGTTATATCTCCCATTGAGATTTGAAATATCACCCTGTGGGTTTCGACATCTTTTAGGTGGACGTGCAAGAGTCGGTAGAGATCATGCAATGGAGGCAGAACAACAACAAGGAGGACAATAGCTGCTAAGGTTGGAAATGTTGCTTGTGGTCCTTTTGTTGTTAGAGTCCTAGAGTCATCCTTGTAAACTTAGGTCATGGGGGAGTTACATATGTACCTCGATGGTGTTATCGATATGATTTTTTGGTTTATGCACCCTTGTTGTATATAGTTGGTTGTTAAACATGTTTATATAAATGAACATATATCACATGTAACAGGTAGTCTTTTATGGACATGTTGTAAATAATGATGATTTACAATATATAATTCAGATGGAAAGTTTTGGACCATGATGTAATAAGTTTCATGATGTTGGTTCTTGTTGTAATTGGTTTTAATTTCTAGTGTTTTTTGGTAATCCACTTGTTTAGTTTTGTTTTTGCATTTAGTTTGAAGTTATCTCATTGTTTGTGGTGTAAGGCGTCACAATAAAGGTTGGTATCATAGCTTTAGGTTCACTGAGTCCACTAGGACCTAGGACTAGGGTTTGTGTCTATTCTCATGTCCTCTAGTCTGTCTTATAGTGACTTCTGCTAATGCAGAAGAAGAAAATCTTAAAGATGTACGGAGAACATAAAGAACACACTGCTAAGAGCAATGTTTCTGCTCTAGGTGGTGGTGCAAGGAACTAGGTGAAAGAAGATCGAGCGCCTGAGGGTCCACATTTTGACCCAGCCATGCTTGAAAACCCTACCTTTTAGTCTCTTTTTGGATAGTTCATGGATATTATGATGCATATGGTGAATAAGATGCCCACACCACAGCCTAGGACACCGGTTCCTAATGTGGAACTTCAGGTACTGGAAAGACTTTTAAGTGGCTTCACCATGTTGGGGCAGTCGAGTGTACCAGGATGGCTGATCCAGCAGATGCTGAACTGTGGCTTATTGAGCTCAAAAAAGATTTTAAGATCCTTAGAATCTCAGAGGTGGATAAGGTGAAGCCTATGGCGTATCTTCTGAAGGAGAGTGCTGGCCATTGGTGGGCTATAGAAGAGGAGAAGAGGCCTAGAGTGGATGTTTGATGGGAGGAGTTTTGATGTGAGTTCGTCAGTCGGTACTTCCCATGGAACTATCTGGATGAGAAGATCATCCAGTTTGAGCAAATCCGATAGGGATCCATGTCGATCAATGAGTACGAGGCCAAGTTTATGGAACTTCTTTGGTTCTGTCTACATCTGGATGCCACAAATGATGAGAGGATACAATGTTTTGAGAAGGGGTTGAATGCTGAGTTGTCTTTCCCGATGGTTGCTTCGGATAATCGGGAGAGGTTTTCCACATTCATGGAGTATGTTCAGAGGATCAAGAAGTCTATGATATAGAAGTGGGAGACGAGTGTCAGGAAGAGGTATGCATAGTTCCAGGGGCAGTCATCAGGTGGATTTAAGAATTTGAGGTTTTCTACACCTCCAACACCACATAGGTTCAGTTCTCAGATGTAGTGATCACCGAGTAAAGGTAGAGGCCGTAGCCTTCCACCTATGGGAGCTAATATCACAATATCAGTGTCAGTGACAGGGGCCGTCTGGCCATAGTTTGAGACCAGAGCTTGCCATAAGTGTGGGAAGATAAGACACCAGAGGCGAGAGTGCCCAGTGAGAGACAACGAGGTGACCCAACAACCGAGGCAGAGCTAGTAGGGCTCACAGAGGAAGTAGTTCAGCATTGTAGGAGTACGATAATGCGGGAAAGCGTTACAAGCTGGATCGTCTACCCAAGGAAGTAGAGGATGGGGCTAAAAATAGGCAAAAACTAGTTTCTGCGCTATGAGTCAGCCAGAGGCGATGGTCAACCCACAAGTAGGAACATGCTAGATGGAGTTATTTCATTCTGATTTGTCTTCTTCTACATATTTGTTCTAGATGACCTAGATGAAACACACTCTTTTATCACTCATGAGGTGCTTTACAGTTGTATTTTTCCTGATAGCCATAAGAGAGATAAATATTGTTATAGACCCCGTTAGTTGGTTCCATAATGTTGCAAGAGGTGTGTCCTTCCCGTATCCTTTCTTTCTCAGGGCACATCATACAAGTGGATCTCATACCACTTGATATGCATGGATTCAATGTAATACTTGTAATGGAAACCTTGGAGAAGTATAGAGTGGTCTTCGATTGTGGTTCTAAGCAGACAAGATTTGTAGATGGTGATGACATGTGGTCTTCTAAGGGGATGGGAAGATTCTTTTGACGTGTCTGGTGTCAATGATGGTAGTAGGGAAGCTTTTGAGACATGACTGTGAGGCATTCTTGGTACATGTGTTGGATATTGAGGCAAGGAGTCCTAGTTTTTAGGAGGTGTCGATTGTCATGGAGTTTGAGGATGTGTTTTCTGAGGAGTTCCCCAGTGTCCCCCCCACCCCGAGAGATTGACTTTGAGATCAATCTAGTTCCAGACACACAACTGATAGCTCAAACACCATATGGGATGGCTCCACCAGAGATGGCAGAGTTGAAGAGGCAGTTGCAGGACATGCTTGATAAAGGTTTCATCAGGCTGAGTACATTGTGTGGGGTGATGCAATGCTATTTGTGAAGAAGAATGGGTCCATGAGGCTGTGTATAGATTACAGACAATTGAATAAGGTGACGATAAAGAACAAGTATCCCTTTCCAAGGATAGATGATCTGTTTGCTCCGTTGTGTGGCATGACAATGTTCTCAAAGATAGACCTAAGGTCAGGGCATCACCAGATGAGAATCAAGGTGGATGACATACCTAAGTTGGATTTTAGAACAAGGTATGGTCACTAAAGTTCATTGTTAATCTGTTTGGGATGACCAATGCACCGATAAAATTCATGTACTTGATGAACAAAGTGTTCCAACCATTTATTGATCAGTTTGTGGTGGTCTTCATAGATGACATCATGATATACAGTTGTGATAGCCAGTGGCATGAGCAACATCTCTGTCAGGCATTGATTGTGTTGAGGCAACATTGGCTTTATGCCAAGTTGGGCAAGTGCGAGTTCTGGTTGAAGGAGGTATCTATTCGTGGGCATGTCATATCTGTTGAGGGGTTCGTGTAGATCCCAAGAAGGTTGAGTTTGTGACAGAGTGGGAGAAACCAAGGATGCCGATAGAAGTGCACAATTTTCTGGGTTTGGTAGGCTATTACAGGAGGTTCATTAAGAACTTTGATGCTACCACTTTGCCCCTAAAAAGTTGACAAGGAAGGATGTGTCATTCGTATGGGATGATAGATGTCAGCGTGCTTTTCCTACTTTGAAGGAGAAGTTGACAAGTGCACTAGTTTTGGTCTTTCTTGAGCAGGGGAAAGGATATATAGTTTTATGTGATGCGTCTAGGAATGGCTTGGGTTGTGTGCTTATGTAGGACAAGTAAGTGATTTCTTTTACTTCCCAACAACTTAAGAAACACGAGGAGTATTACCCAACCCACGACCTGGAGTTATCTGTTGTGGTCCATGATTTGAAGATATGGAGGCACTATCTTTATGGAGATAAGTGTCATATATTCACCGATCACAAGAACCTGAAGTACATCTTCTCACAACAAGAGCTGAACATGAGTGATGTGCACATTTCATATCTACTTTTTGCACACATCTACACACAAATTCAATTCATTTTGCCTTCCATTTAGCCTCTAATTATACTTAAATTTCCATATTTCTATTATTTTGCTTGTTGCATGATGTTGATTGCAGACACATGCTCAAAATGTCAAATTGGAGATAGCCCAACTCAAATCCGACCTTAATGGGACCTCCCCTTGAATTGTAGTTGACTCGGAGTTCATTCTTGAAGAAACAACATTGTACACGGCGTGTCTTGTTTAAGACATGACGTGTGACTTTCCAGAAGAGCTAACAGAATAAAGAACATGATGTGTATTATTTAAGACACGACATGTAAGATTCCAGCAACCTCAGTGACTGAAGTGCATAACAGCTACACGACATGTCTTATTTAAGACACGGTGTGTCCTCACGATCCAAGGGCCAACCCCGACTCTCTGCTAAGGTACATGCCATGTACCTTATGCTCTGATCGACTCCAACAACAACCACACATCGTGTCTCTCACAGAACACATAGTGTCTTTCTCTCGAATAGTAGTTAGTTGACAAGTTACACAAAGAGACACGACGTGTCTCCTCAAAGACACATTGTGTCGTTATCAGTTTCTGCTGAAATTAACAACAACCACTCCCCATTTTAAAGGAGGAATGCAACTTTTTGGGCAGTTATCTCTCATCATTTTGCAAGCACATTTCGCCTAAGAGAAGTTCCAGAGTAGAGGAAGGTGATTTTGGGGTGGAAGAAAAGGTTTTCTTGGAAAAGAACCTCTGTTCTACTTCATTTCTTCTCCATTTCTCCTCCAAAGGTGCAGTAGAACTTCTCTCCTCACGCAAGATTCTCAGGAGGGAGGATTGTTTGAGTTGGATAAACTCCTAGGGTGGAATATCGTCCTCTATCCGGAGTTCTATTTCCCCTTGGGTACACTTTTGGTTCCTTTAGTTTTTTCTTATCCTAATCATGCAAAACTCTGAAATTTCTACAATGTGTTTGTGCATCTCCATTATGGATGAGTAGAACTATTTTCTTGGGTATAGGAGAGTTGATCCCATGCCATTACTCATGTGAACATGAAATTTATATCTTATGTTAGTCAATTTGATTCTCCATGAATGCCTACAATGATTTCTTGCTTGTATGTTTGGCTGGCCACCTTTTATACATGTTTTATGCTATCTTTGTTATCCAGGAGAATATATGAGGAAGTAGGGAGTAGGATTCATGGAAACATGTTCTTGACCATGGGATTGGTTGGAGTATGTTGAGGGTTTCTGATTGTGTTTGAATCTAGCATAAACATGGGAATGTTATGCTATGAAGAGAACCATCTCATGCCACTGGGAGGTGCATGATGATGACAATCTCCTTGCAAAGTTGACTGCATGTTCTAATTTTGTTGTTATGCATGATGTAATGGCGTGGTAGTGAAATTCCATGCCTAAGATTCTCCAATTTCTGATTTGAACTAAACCTAACTCTTATTTGCTTCTTGCCTTGAGTTACTTGTAATCAATCCAACTGTTTTAAACCGACCTAGATTAATGAAAGTTAATGATTATGCACCTGACTAACCTAGTTCCTTGAGTTCAACACTCAAATACATTTGACCCCGTACACTTGCGGGTGATAAGAGAGTTGAGATCTTTCTCTTAAAACTCCAATACGTTTTTGGCACCATTGCCGGGGAGCTACGATAATATTAGTTAGAGTAGAAGAGTTAACTAGTAATTGAGACTAAGTTATCATTTCTGCATTTCATATCATGGTACCTCTTAGCTTTTGTGAACCTTACTCAATTTTGCTTGCATGCATCATTCTAAGAGTGGTCTACATACATCAATCTTTGTAGACCCAGAAATAGAGTGAACCTTTAGTACCCACATGAGAGAGAGGAGGAGTGAGAACTCTTCAAGTTTGGAGGAATCATGTCCTTCATCAACGCTATCTTCACCTCCACCACCGCCTTCACCCGATCCTCTTTGAGAATCGGAGATGGAGGACAACCGTCCACTCAAAGATTTTGATATGGATACCACCATAAATATTTGTGGGGCCATAGATCATCCTATAATAGAGGCCAACAACTTCTCCATCATCCCTACAATCATGTAGATGATCCAACAAAATCACTTCGGGGGAACTCCTATGGAAGATCTGAATCTTCACATAGCAGATTTTCTGAAGTATATGAACACCTTTAAAATAAATGATGTTCCAGTTGAAGGAGTACACTTACTCCTATTTCCATTTACTCTACATGACTGTGCCAAGGCGTGGCTCTGTTCATTGCCTAAACATTCCATCAAAAGCTGGGATGAATTGTTAAATGCTTTTCTAACCAAGTATTTCCCTCCTAAAAAGATAACCCAGCTAAGGAACCAGATTAAAAACTTCAAGCAACAGGAATGAGAGATGCTCTATAAAAATGGGCGAGGTTTAAAAATCTACAACACCTATGTACTCACCACAGTTTAACCAACTGGTTGATGCTATAAACTTTCTACAACAGGTTATCATACAACACCCGTATGTCCATTGACGCTGCTGCAAATGGAGACTTGATGAATAAGTCATATAGTGAAGCCCATTCCATTATTCAAGATATGGAACTCAATCACATCCAATGGAGTTCAGAAAGGACCAGTCAGCCATTCTCTTCTTCCAGCTCAAGTGATAAGTCCAGCGGGAAACTAACTATAGATGCCGTGGACTTGATTGCAGCCAAGCTTGACACCTTAACCCAAAAATTTGAAAAGTTGGCCACTCATTCAGTTCAAGCAGTCGAGCAAGTATGTGAGGCGTGTGGGATGTCTGGCCACAACTCTGCCACTTGTTTTTCACTGTAGCTAAATGTCATTGAATCACTAGAACAAGTCAAAGCCATAGGTAATTTTAATAACATACATGTCTACAATCCTTTTTATGAGACCTATAACCTAGGATGGAGAGACTATCTAAAATTTTCTTACAGGAACAACAATTCACGGAACCAGTAGCAAGGTCAAGCTCAAGGTCAACAAACTATGAGAAACCACCAACTATTGAATGCCAACCGTCATCAACCATTGAGTTACAACAAAAACAATAGCAACATGAACTTCAATCGATTTCAACAAGTGACCCATCCACAATAGAAATCCATCCTTGAAAGACTCCTTGAGACTTTTGTCACCACACAGATCCAGCAAAATGATGAGTTTCGGGCACATGGCAATCTTCTAAAGGATGCTATCAAACAGTTGTTTTCTAAGGTTGATGGGATTGTTACCCACACCAAGATGTTGGAAAATCAGATAGCTCAACAAGATCTAGCCAACCAAGGAACATCCTCAGGTTCTTTGCCTAGTCAGCCAGTTATGAATCCCAAGGATACTTGTAAATATGTAACTTTGAGGAGTGGAGCAGTCATAGGAGGGTCTTCACCACCTTCCAAGAGGAAATCTGAAAAGGTTGTGGAGACTACTATTGAGGAAACTATTGAAAATCAAAGAAAGAAATTTGTTGGAAATCCGCATCAAGGTGATTCTTCTAGCAAAATCAATGCCCCCTTCTCTCATAGGTTTTCTAACACAAAGGATGATGTGAATTTCAATAAGTTCATGGAAATTTTGAACAAATTGTATTTGAATTTGCCTCTAGTTGAAGTCATAGCTGAAATGCCCACCTACGCCAAGTTCTTGAAGGAGATCTTAACAAAGAAAAGAAGATTTGGTCAAGTCAAGACTGTCATGTTATATGAAAGGCTAAGCTCCATCATCCATAACCATATGCCTGAAAAGCTAGATGATCAAGTTGCCTTTAATTTCCCTTGCAAGATAGGAGACTCCACTTTTGATAAAAGCCTTGTTGATTTGGGAGCTAGCATTAGTTTGATCCCTATCTCTTTGTGGGAAAAGCTAGACTTGGGAGATTTGAAGCCGACCTCTATGACAATCTAGCTAGTTGATCTCTCTATCAAGCATCCTAAAGGAGTGATTGAATATGTCCCTATACAAATAGGGAAGTTCTTCATTCTGTGTGACTTTGTAGTTTTAGACATGCATGAGGACCCAACCAATCTAGTCCTATTTGGAAGACCCTTCCTATAGACTATAGGTGCTTAGTTGATGTAAGAGAGGGAAAAATCACCATCAGAGTTGGAGACGAAAAACTTTTATTATATTTTTATGATGCCATGAAGGCACCCAACTCAGAGGAGTATCTATGTCTTATTGATACTATTGACACACTGCTTGAGGAAGAAAGGAATTCTGTTAAGACCACCTTTGATGATCTTGAAGAAGAAGATGCAAATGTCATTTCCAATGTAGAAATTCATGAAACCTTGAAGACCCCACCTAGTGAAGAAGATTCTAAGAAGAGCGGTGAAAGCAACACCCCAGATCTAAGAAAACATGTAGAATTAAAACCCCTCCTATAGGGGTTAAGGTATGCTTTCTTAAGCCCAAACTCCACTTTTTCGATTATTATAAATGCTGAATTAAACAATGATCAAGAAGGAAAACTCTGAAACAAAGTTAGAATATATAAAGATGTGATAGGTTACTCCATTGATGACCTCAAGGGAATTAACCCATTGACTTGTATGCATAGAATAGCTTTGGAAGAAAATTCTAAACCATGCATAGACCCCCCAGGAGACTAAACCAAAATATGATGGAAGTTGTAACAAAGGAAATTCTCAAACTTAAAGATGCAAGAATTATTTATCTAATAAGTGATAGTCCCTAGGTAAGTCCTATACATGTCGTGCCTAAGAAAGGAGGAACAACCACAATTAAAGGGGAAAATGATGAATTGATATAAACAAGAATCGTCACCGGGTGGCGAATGTGCATTGATTATAGAAAACTAAACAAAGCCACCTGGAAAGATCAATTTCCCTTACCCTTCATTGACTTGATGCTAGAAAGGCTTGCTCATCACTCCTAATTTTGTTATCTTGATGGGTACAATGGGTTCTTCAGATTCCCATCTACCCACCCGATTAGGAAAAGACCACCTTCACATGCACCTATGGAACTTATGCTTATAAGCAGATTCCCTTTGGAATTTGTAATGCCCCCACCACTTTTCAAAGGTTTATGATGGCTATTTTCTCTAATTACATTGAAAAGATAATGGAAATATTCATGGATGACTTTAGTGTATATAGTAACTCTTTTGATGATTGTTTGTTGAATCTAACTAAAGTTTTGCAAAGATGCCAACAGCTCAACCTCGTGCTTAATTGGGAAAAGTGCCATTTTATGGTGCAGACAGGGGTTGTTCTAGGCCATGTTATTTCAAACAAAGGAATTGATGTGGATAAAGCTAAAGTGGAAACCATTGAAAATATGTCAACACCAACCAATGTGAAAGAAATTCACAGCTTTTTAGGCCATGCAGGTTTCTACAGAAAATTTATATAGGATATTTCAAAAATTGCAAAGCCTTTATGCTCCCTAGTAGAAAAAGATGCCGAGTTCATGTTTGATGATGATTGTCAAACTGCTTTCCGAAAGTTGAAAGATGCCCTTGTTTCAGCTCCCATCATCCAACCACTAGATTGGAGTGCTCCTTTAGAAGTCATGTACGATGCGAGTGACTACGCAACAAGAGTAGTCATGGGATAAAGAAGAGCCAACAAACTCCACACCATACACTATGAGAGTAAGACCCTTGATGATGTATAAATCAACTATGCTACTACTGAGAAGGAGATGCTTGCCATAGTCTATGCCTTTGATAAATTCAAACAATATCTAGTGGGTTCCAAGGTCATAGTATATACAGAACATGTTGCAATAAGGTACCTAATGAGTAAGAAAAATGCCAAACCTCACCTCATCTGCTGGATAATGCTATTATAGGAGTTTTACTTAGAAACCAATGATAAGAAAGGGACCAAGAATAATGTAGTTGATCATCTCTCACGTATTTCTACAAATGATGAAGACAAGTTTCCAATCGACGACAAAGTGCCTATTGAGAAGCTCTATGTGGTAAATTCTCTTGTTGTTCCATGGCTCACTGATTTTGCAAACTATCTTTCCACCGGATGTCTTCCACCTGATTTCACATACTAGCAAAAGAGAAAGTTCCTGCATGATGTCAAATTTTATTATTGGGACAATCCTCTATTGTTCAAGCAATGCATAGACAGGCTTATCAGGAGATGCATTCCCAATGAAGAGATTGTTAGTGTGATTTCATATTGTCATTCCTCTCTCTATGGTAGACACTTTAGAGTGAACAAGACTGCAACCAAGATTCTTTGATCAAGTTTCTATTGGCAAATTTTATCTCATGATGTGCATGCATTTGTCAAGGTTTGTGACAATTGCCAAAGAGTTGGGAGGATCTCAAAGAGGGATGAAATGCCATTGAACTCAATCTTGGAAATCAAAGTCTTTGACATGTGGGGCATTGATTATATGAGCCCTTTTACATCATCTTGTAGGTACAAGTTCATTCTCATAGCTTGTGATTACATATCCAAATGGGTGGAGGCAATCCCTACTCAAGCGCCAGATGCAAAGTTAGTGATTGAATTGTTCTAGAAGAATATTTTTCCCAGGTTTGGAGTCCCAAGAGCTATAATATACAATGGTGGCAGCCATTTCAATGAAAAAAACTTCAACAACCTGCTTAGCAAGTATGGAGTGAAGCATAACATGTCCAACCCTTATCATCCTCAAACATCAGGCCAGGTGGAGATCTCAAATAAACAATTAAAAGCTATCTAAAGAAAGACAATCTCTAGCTCAAGGAAAGATTGGGCACTGAAGCTAGATAATGCACTATGGGCATACAAGGCATCTTTTAAAACTCTAATTGGGACTACTCTCTTCAAGCTTGTCTATGGAAAATCATGTCACTTACCCGTAGTATTGGAGCTCAAATCATTGTGACCAATCAAATTTCTTAACTATGACCTAAAGAAAGTAGGAGAGAAAAGATTTCTACAACTCTAGGAGCTTGAAGAACTCAGAATGGATGCATATGAGAATGCTAATATATATAAATAAAAGATGAAGAGATGGCATGACAAAAGAATCAATGTCAAAGATTTCAAAGAAGAAGACCAAGTTCTTTTGTTCAACTCCAAACTCAAGTTCTTTCCAAAATTGAGATCTAAGTGGTCTGGTCCGTTCTTAGTGTTGAAATTCTTTCCATACAGGACAATGGAGCTGCAAGGGAAGCAATCAAAATTCAAAGTTAATGGACAAAGGTGCAAGTTGTACACCACAAGAGAGGAGATCGACAAAGGAGCCTCTTGCTCCCTCCAAGATGCTTGATCAATGAGCTGAAGGGTCTTACTCCAGACCTTAAACGGAGGAACTTGTGGGAGTTGACTCCACACTAGATAGATTTCATTTACTAGTTCTAGTCAAGAACTTTTTTTCAATTTCCCCAAATAAACTTATCATGGAAGAATGTAATAATGTAACCCTTATAGATATGTATCGTCATCTCTGCAGGTACAAAGATAGATGACAATTTTTTTGCAGAAATCAGTAGAGACACGACATGTCTTGTTTTTACACGATGTGTCATCAACCACAGAGGGACCGATTATGAAGATCCTGAAAGTTACATGATGTGTATTATTTCTCACACGACATGTATGATTACAGACATGCTCACTGGAATCAGACACAACACGTTTTTAATCAAACACGATGTATCTGATAGCCCTCTCAAAACCTTCAAGTTTTTATGAAACTCACACGACGTGTCCTTAATACAAACGACATGTGGATATCAAATAAAAGAGTGCATATTCCAACTGGAAGGTCACACGTCATGTCTTTATTTAAACACGACGTGTCGTTATCAGGTTGAAGACTGGGAATATATGTCTAGAAAAAAATTACACGATGTGTTTTTGAATGCACATGGCGCGTCTTCTGTTTGTTCAAATGAAGCTATGTTTCTGGAAAGTAACACATCATGTATTTATTTGAACATGACATGTCTATAAGGCGACATCAACCTTGAATTCTCACATGACATGTTGTAATTTTTACACGCCATGTGGTCTGCAGTAAAGGCTTGTTCAAAAAACAAGCAGGTGATCTCTGTAAAAATACACGCCGTGTCCTTAAAAAGACATGTTGTGTAAAGTGACAATAAAAGGGTTTTCTAACCCTAATTCCAAGCTGTCACTCTCACTTTACCCTACCCTCGATCATCCGTGTGATCCAACCATATGCAAGCTAGTGAACGTGTACACTACCACCACTTCCTCCGGAGCAAGCTTCTCTGCTGTTGTTCTCCCCAACTGAGTTCAAGAGACCTTGCCTTTGTGAAGCCATATCCATAGCACCAGGCTCCACTAGAGACCTCCTCGACACTTTGCCCTCTTTCCCTCTCATTCTGTGCTGTTGTGTGAGAAGGAACCAAGAAGCAAGGCCACCGTCATCCCCAACCGAGATCAAGAACCAACCTCGTCTCTGTCTACACTCAAGAAGCCTCTGCCTCTACCACCATATTTACACATCCTCATTGCAGGTAAGGAAAAAAGCAACACCTCCTCCATTGTCCCTTCCTTCTTCTCCATCTACCCCTAAAGACACGCCGGAATCACCAACCACCACCATGTGAAGAAGAAGCCATCTTCAACCTCCAGCCGTGGAAAAGCTCCAAGTGCACGACATGTTCCACCAAAGACACGTCGTGTAATTACCCTATTCACAATCCCATTCTGTCCAGAACACACCGTGTCCTCTTTCAGACACGCCATGTTCTAGGTCATTTTAACATCATTCTAAGCAGAAATGGCACCCTTAAAGCAAACATCCAACCACAAGTGTGACGTTGCCTCTTCCTGCGCCTCCAACTACACTTCCTCAACCCATTTCTAGGTGACAACAGAGGAAGACTCCACTTATCAGTTCCTCATATCATGTAGGGTCCTCCCTACCCATTTTGCCTATGAATATACCAACAAAGCTCCGGGATTCAAGAATGACATCAAGGACAACCTCAAAGACATCGGCCTTGAGTTCATGTGCTTTTCAGTAACAAAAACTTACCCTTGCCTTATCTACAAATTCCTTACTACTCTTAAGGTCGAGGAAGACCTGAAGCACATGCTAGAGCCCTATGCCTTTATCATTTCTGTCTATTAGGATGGAGTTACAGAATCACTTTTGAGGACTTCTATCATCTTTTAGAATGCCATTACAGGGGTGCTATATCTTTCCCTCCTGCCTTTGAAAGTGACATTTTCTGGAACAAATTAACATATGATGAATGACATGACTCCGCTAAGGCTAGAGCTTCTACCAACCACAACCCCATTTTCCATTACATCCATCATTTTCTTAGAACACACATCTTCACCAAAAAAGAAACACAAGGCGTATGCGGAAGACATGATTTATTCTTCTTATGGGGTATGGGGTATGGTCTATGATTTTAAATCAATGCAAGGTTCTTCATCCTCACCCAGTTATTGGATATCAAGAAAATCAAGAAGAGAGAATCTGGGGACATCATGTGTGGAGGGCTGATTACACTTCTAACCACCAAGCTTGGTGTGGACCTGATGGGCCTAGAAGTTGCTCAAGGCAAAAACATGGTGGACATTGAAATACATGATCTCTGTATGACTGATCAGTAGGATCCCCAACAACAATGCCAAGTTCAGACAATACTTTGAAAATGGTGACTACATAGACTTGCCTGATTGGGAAAACACCACCGTGAGCAACAAAGACAATCAGAAGGTCAATCTTAGTCACCACAATGGTGAAGCCTCTGTATCTGCCGATCAAGCTACTCTAGCTTGTCAGTCGCATACAACAGCGCCACCCTCCACTAGTACTCAAACAGAGTACACGTGGGCGATGCCTGATGTTAGGTATCTTCATGGCAATGTTCAACAGTGGTTTGACAAACTAGATAATTTCCTCAATCTGATGGGGCAACAATATTCTTTGATGCATGACATGGTCCAACACATGGATATGTAGTACATCTCTCAGAACCACTATCAAATACCATAGTCTGAGCTTGCTCCACAACCCATTCTGATCGACTTTTGGATGATGATGATCTTGCCATCCAGTTCTTCCCTAATGGTCATGGGGGAGCTGGTCCCTCCTATTCAGGCCATCCATCAAAGGTACCCAGTTGCATTTTCTTTGAGTTTGATTGATGCAGTGAGGAAACTGCAAATTTCATGCCTAGAGGGGATGCAACTGGCCGGTAATGTAGTTGTTTAGTCATTTTGTTGTTTGTCACTTTCTAGTTCTTTAGTTTTCATCTCTAGCATAAGTTTTTGTTTTCAATTTTTGTTTTCTCTTGGGAAGTTTAGTATGATGTGAGGCTCATTCTGTGTAATGAACAGACTTGCTTCATAAGTTTGAACTATCTTGTTCCTCCCTCATTAGAATGTGCAATTGAAGAAATTTGTAAGAGCATGCTTGAATCAAATGAAATCTTATGGTCACCAATACGTGTTTGTGTTAAATTTATGTTTGTGGCCTAAAATTTCACCGTTTCATACTGGATTATCTAATACATGTAATTGGTGACAAATTTTATGAATATGTCAACTTTGAAACACTATTTAGAACACGAGATAATTTTTCCAAATTCTCAGTGATTTTACAACCACCCTTTTCAGTGAAATTTTTTCAAAACAAATGAATGGAATCCAAGTGATGTTACAATTTAGTTAACTCTCTTCTACTCTGAGAAAAAAATAAGTAAAGCTATCCAATAATTCAACTCCACCTTAATTACCCCATAAAAGATGGCTACAATGACCCACTTGTCATACTAACCTATTGTAAGTCTGATCTGGCCACGATGGTTAGGTGACATGTCCTAAAAGAGGGTAAAAGGCCCCAACCAGCACTCCTTGTGTGCATACACCTACATTAGCAGTCGAGTGTCGGAAACATCAATCCTTCATCACATCCTTTGCGAAAGAAATAAAAGAGAGTTAAAGTTTGCAAACAATAACTAAGATTCCATCATTTGAACCAATAATAGTTGAAAGTTTTGTTTCACACTCATTGATTGTTTGGCCTAATCTTCTAAATTCCTTCTAACGCTGCCTAGTTGAATGCTTCGTTTAATGTGTTACCATCCTTGCTGAACTTAATTTCCTTTATTGGATGTTTAAGCTGAAACCAGGGCTTTAAGTACAAATCTGATAATTATGGTTGGCTTGACCCCTTTTATATCTTCCATTTCAATTGATCTGTACATGAACTTACATTTCCTTCATTTGTGTCTTATGCTCTTTTTGCTTGAGGATAAGAAATAGTTCAATCTTAGGGGGATTTGATGTGTGCATTTCATATCTACTTTTTGCACACATCTACACACAAATTCAGTTCATTTTGCCTTCCATTTAGCCTCTAATTATACTTAAATTTCCATGTTTTAGTTACTTTACTAATTGCATGATGTTGATTGCAAACACACACCCAAAATGTCAAATTGGAGATAGCCCAATTCAAATCCGACCTTCCCTCGATTTGCAGCTGACTCAGAGTTCATTCTTGAAGAAACATCATTGCACACGACATGTCTTGTTTAAGACACGATGTGTGACTTTCCAGAAGAGCTCACAAAATAAAGAACAAGAAGTGTCTTATTTAAGATGAAACATGTAAGATTCTAGCAACATCAATGATTTAAGTGCATAGAAGATACATGACCTGTCTTATTTAAGACACGACGTGTCTGCATGATCCAGGGGCCAACCCCAACTCTCTTCCAATGTACACGAGTGCATATTTAGTTGAACACACTGTGTACCTTATGCTCTGCTCAACTCCAGTGACAACCACACATCATGTCTCTCATGGAACATGTTGTGTATTTCTCACCAACAGTAGTGTGTCGACAAGTTACACAAAGAGACATAGTGTTTCTCCTCAATGACACACCGTGTCATTATCAATTTTTGTAGAAATTAATAGGAATCACCCCTAATTTTAAAGGAGGAATGCAACCTTTTGGGAAGTTATCTCTGATCATTTTGCAAGCACTTTTTGTCCAAGAGAATTTCGAGAGTAGAGGAAGGCAATTTTGGGGTGGAAGAAGAGGTTTTCTTGGAAAAGAACCTCCATTCTACTTCATTTCTTCTCCATTTCTTCTCTAAAGGTGCAACAAAGCTTCTCTCCTCATGCAAGCTTCTTAAGAGGGGGGATTATCTGAGTTGGAGCAACTCCAAGGGTGGAATCTTGTCCTCTAGCCAGAGTTCTACTTCCCCTTGGCCACACTTTTGGTTCCTTTAGCTTTTTCTTCTCTTAATCATGAAAAACTCTAAAATTTCTACAATGTGTTTGTGCATCTCCATCATGGATGAGTAGAACTCTTTTCTTGGGTATGAGAGAGTAGCTCCCATGTCATTACTCATGTGAACATGAAATTTATATCTTATGTTAGTCAATTTGCTTCTCCATGAATGCCTACAGTGATTTCTTGCTTGTATGTTTGGCTGGCCACCTTTTATACATGTTTTATGCTATCTTATGTTATTCGGGAGAATATATGAGGAAGTAGGGAGTAGGATTCATGGCAACATGTTCTTGACCATGGGATTGACTAGAGTATGTTGAGGGTTTCTGATTATGTTTGAATTTAGCATAAACATGGGAATGTTATGCTATGAAGAGAACCATCTCATGCCACTGGGAGGTGCATGATGATGGCAATCTCCTTGCAAAGTTGACTGCATGTTCTAATTTTGTTGTTATGCATGATGTGATGGTGTGGTAGTGAAATTCCATGCCTAAGATTCTCCAATTTCTGATTTGAACTAAACCTAACTCTTATTTGCTTCTTGCCTTGAGTTACTTGTAATCAATCCAACTTTTGTAAACCGACCTAGATTAATGAAAGTCAATGATTATACACCTAACTAACCTAGCTCCTTGAGTTTGACACTCGACTACATTTGACCACGTACACTTGAGGGTGATAAGAGAGTTGAGATCTTTCTTTTAAAACTCTAACAATGAGATAGTAGCACTGGATGGAGTTAATCAAGGAATATGACTGCACAATTGATTACCATCTAGGGAAGGCTAATGTTGTAGCACATTGAGCATGAAGTCTTCCTCTTCACCTATGGATAGAGCCCAATTGAGTTCTTTGGTGTGCCACAAGCAAGACATGTTGGTCTCCATGTGTTGGATGATTGAACAGTTGGAGGTGTTAATGCTAGAAGGTTTGTTGGCACAGTTGCAAGTAAAGCCCACACTGAGACAGTAGATTAGAGAGGCATAATAGGTTGATACCATGAAACAACAGATTAGATCAGTGTTTGGTAGTGAGAAGCATGGTGGATTCCATGAGTCAGATGATAGGATGGTTTGTTACCATGGCATAGTAGCAGTTCCTGATGTTGATGATCTAAGGAAGATGGTGCTGGAAGAGGCTCACTCATCCATGTATGCTATGCACCCAGGTAGCACCAAGATGTATCATAACCTAAAGGACATGTATTGGTGGCCTGGCTTGAAGTAGGATGTAGTAGAGTTCATTACGAGATGCAACACATGTCAGTAGGTTAAAGTTGAACATCAAAAGCCTACAAGGACATTGCAACTATTGTCTATACCATAGTGGAAATGGGATCATATGACTATGGACTTTGTGGTTGGTCTGCCTAGGACATCCAAAGGCCATGATTCCATTTGGGTGATTGTTGATAGGTTGATCAAGTCATCACATTTTTTCCTATAAAGATGACATATACAACTGAGAAGCTTACCCAGATCTATGTTGATGAGATAGTGCATTTGCATAGAGTTCCATCAACCATCGTGTCTGACTGAGTTCCCTAGTTCACGAGTCCCTTTTTTGAGCGACTACACATAACTTTTGGTATGTAGTTGAGGTTTAGCATTACCTTACACCTACAGATAGATGGTCGATACCAAAGGACCATTCAGGCCTTGGAGGATCTATTCAAAGCTTGTGTTCTCTAGTTTTTGGGAAGTTGGGATGTGCACCTCAGCCTGATAGAGTTCACCTACATCAACAATTACTAGAGTAGCATCAACATGGCACCGTATGAGAAATTGTATGGGAGGCATTGCAGGTCTCCATTGTGTTGGTCTGGGGTAAGTGAGTATCATCTTCTTGGTCATGAGCTTGTGCAACAGATGACAAAAAAGATCAAGGTGATTCAATAATAGTTGAAGGCAACACAAGACAAGTAGAAGTCCTATGCAGATAGCCATCATAGACCTTTGGAGTTCCAAGTGGGAGATAGAGTGTACCTCAAGGTATCTCTTTAGAAAGGTGTTTTGAGGGTTTGGAAGAAGGGTAAGTTGGCTCCCAAGTTTAGGGGACCTTACCCTGTGGTGGCACGTGTTGGGAAGGTGGCCTACATGTTGGAGTTTCCACCTGAGTTGCACATCTTACATCCAGTGTTTCACGTGAGTATGTTGAGGAAGTTCCATCCTAATATAGAGTTAGTGTTGCAGCCAGTTGAGGCAGATCTTTATGAGGACATGTCTTATGTTGAAGGTCCAATGTTAATCCTTTACAAAAGAGTGTATCGTGTGGGTTGACATGGTGGCTGAGACACTACCTAGAGTGTATCACGATGTCTTTCGTGTCATGCATAAGTGGTTGCATGTTGGCCTTTTGAGTGAACAAGTGTCCCTTGGGTCCCATAGTATGTTGACACCTCACCCCTTTCTCTCTCTCCTTCCATCTATATAACCCCTTATCTCTTCTTGCTTGCAATACTTTTCGACCATCTATCTTCTTCCTCCTTCTTTGCTTGTTCTTGAAGCTTGGTGGAGCAAGGAGGTTCGTCCTTGGAGCTTGGGGGATCAATCTCTCTTACATGTGGTGCTGGTGGTGATCCGAGCTCATCTTCCATCCTTGGTAAGTGTTTGTCTTCTAAGTTAATGTTTCTTTTGATCTCCCACCTTCATCTTCCTCTCCTTTCTTAGCCCTAGACCATGGTTCTACCATGGTGGTTATTTTGGGAGAGAAACTCCTCATCTCAAGGGTCGTAGACCATGTTTTGACAAGGTAGACCCAAGTGTAAAGAGGATTTCTCCTCTCTTTCTCCCTTTCTTTTTTGATTTGTCCAAGAGATTCTTTGCTTCTTTCCTTAGGCTATCTTTGACCTTGGTGTCTTGTCCTTCTTTAGGTGCTCTTGTGTCTGAGTGTGGAGCTTTTGGTGAAGCTTATTCTACCCTTAGATCATGATCCTAGAGATGTTGATCTTGGAGTTTGGAGCTCTTGGTGGTGATCATCTTAAGGCAGGTTATATAACACTAAACCAACACTATTATTGCATTTCTTTATACTTTTTCATTATTACTATTATCTTTCTATAATGCTTCCTCATCATGCTTGTACTTAGTGGTAATCTCTAGAGCTTGTTTGGTGGAGATACCTTGCTTGATTTGGGAGAAATCTGAAACCCTAACCTATGTGTACTGGATTTAGCACATGATGAGTTATGGAGGCTCTTCTCTAAGTTTTGCCCTTGATGTTTCTGCCATGCATGGTGTTCATATACCTTGAATTTGTATAGATGTTAGGTTCAGTCTTGGTTATCTTGATCATGCTTTTCCCTTCTTTAGAAGGGGTTCTTTCTTGGTGGTCTCTTGAACTATTCTTTAGGCTTTGGTGATCGGTTGCTTAAGTTTTTCTTCATGGTGACCAATGTTCTTCCCTTGGTTTCGGTTCTATTTTGAGACCTAGATGGTGTATCGTGGTGTGGTCATGACACTTCCCTCTTGGTGATCACGACCTTGATATATATTTGGTCAAGATGCTTCCTTGTGGTTGAGTTTGACCTAGCTGTGTTAGGTCAAGACTTTTGGTGTGAAGTAGCCTAGTCACCCCTAGTGTTGGTGTCTTGTTCCTACCTTGCTTGGGTTGAGGCTCACCCTAGAGTGTAGGGTCATGACCATGATGGTCTTGGGTCACGACATGGGTGGAGGTCAAGACACCCTTAAGATCGAGACAGGTTTGGTTGAGACATGTTGAGGCCGAGACACCTTTGGTCGAGATGTTTTGTAGAACCCTAACCCTAGGTGTCGTGGGCATGACATGACCTAGAGGGTGGAGGTCGTGACATGTTGGAGGATGGTCACGACACATAAGTGTCACAGTCGTGACATGGACAATTATGGGTGGTCACAACCTATGTGGCTATGTAGTCAACATAGGGTGATGGTAGGTGGATGAGAAGCACATGTGAACACTTAATGATATTCATATATGGATGATACATAAGCCATATATATGATGATATTTATAATGTTAACTAATCAATCCTAATGATGTTTCCTAATCCTTATACAATCTAAGATGATGGAGGGTGATGGTTCTAGGGTTGATGGTTGAACCTAGTCTTGTAAACTCTAATCGGCTAAGAATAAACCATAACCCATATTATGTGCAATGAGACTTGTTTGTTTCTCTCTCTCATGGAATGGTTATGATGATACATGGTTATCTATCTTGTTTATAAACTTCTAACCATGCAGGTGTTATGAGATTGATAGTCATAGCTAGTGTATGGTATGGTGATTAAACATGATACAAGTTGAATGAGCCTTCAAGAGGCATGCTGAAACACTTGTGATACATGAATGATGAGTTGAGGGATTGATATCCCATAGCACGTGACTTTGGTATTGATTATGTGATGAATGAAAATGACACATGCATCATGTGGTGATAGCGCGACAAGTTCATACCCTATATTTTTATATTTTCTGAAGTGTACTATGCCCTTATCTTTGTAGAGTTTGTTATGTATTTATATGTTATAAATTGATTGATGCTAAAAGACACTTAATTGACTTAAGTAATCAAGTGGAACTTAATCATGTAGTTCTTCCCTGTGCCATAGATCCATCTCAGTGTCAGCACTTGATGGATGGTGAAATGGGCTTTCCTTTGAGGAAGCTTGGAATCATATTTTTTGAGTATATGCATTCACATGATTGGTTGCGGGCCATACCCTGGTATGAGTGTGGCTATGGGCCGTAGCTCAGTGATTTGATGCTTATGAGGTTTCACATGATTTCCTGTGGGCCCTACCATGGTATGAGTGTGGCTGCGGGCCACAACTTAGTTTCACTAGATCTATAAGTTGTACTAAGATGGGCTAGGACTTTCACTATTTGACTATATGTCACAGGTTGTAGTTGATTGGTATGTCTCTACTATGTACTCATGTACTAACCATGAGATTTTGTGAGGTTGTGGATTCTGATTCTTCCATGGACCTTGTATGACACCAATTTTGACTTAGTAGTGGTCGGTTGGATTTGGGTGGTACAATTCAAATCCTCGGGGCATAATAAAATACATAATTATCCATGTATTGTATTTTCTTAGAAACAAATAAAAAATCCCAACTAGGTGTCCCAGTCCCAGAGCAGCTTTGTACCAGGCAGGCGCATAATGGACAATATAGCTTTAGTACAGGAGCTTATACACTCGATGAAGAGGAAGAAGGGGGCTAAAACCATGGCCATTAAGGTGGACCTCACCAAGGCGTATGATCAAATGGTGTGGTATTTCATCAAGGATACTGTCATTAAAACCGGGCTTCCACACAACATCGTCAGATACATCATGGATTCCATCACGAAGGGGTCTACCAGAATAGCTTGGAATGGAGGCACGTTAGATAGCTTCAAGGCCAGTAGGGGCCTCCGAAAAGGGGACCCCCTTTCGCCGTATATGTTCGTTCTTTGCCTTGACAGGCTCAGTCAGCTGATCAACAAGAAAGTGGAGGAGGGTTCCTGGAGACCGGTGAGGCTTGGGGCAAGGGGGCCTAGTGTCTCCCACGTTTGCTTTGCGGATGATTTGATTCTTTTTTACCACGCCAGAATGTCACAGATGGAGACGATTCTGGATTGCTTCAGGCAATTTAAGCGAGCGCCAGGCTAGTCCATTTCCACTCCAAAATCAAGAATCTTCTTCAGTAGGAGCGTGAAGCGAGAGCTGAAGGGCCAGATCAGCGATATGAGTGGTATTCTAAACACTACTGATCTGGGAAGTACTTAGGTGTGCCGATAATTCACAAGAGAGTAGACAAGCACACATACAACGACATCTTGGACAGGGTGAACAACATGACCTCCGCCTGGGTAGCTAGGACTCTATCTCTGGCGGGGAGGGTGTGCCTTGCTAAATCTGTCCTGCAAGCTATACCCACATATGTTATGCAGACTGCGGTGATTCCTCTGCAACTGTGCGATAGAATCGACGGAGTAATCAGGAGGTTCATTTGGGGCGATAACCACAGATCCCATCCCTTGTCCCTAGTGGCTTGGGATAAATTGACTACAAGCAAGAAGGACGGCGGATTGGGGCTGAAGTGTATGAATGACTGGAACTTGGCACTAGTGTACAAACACCTGTTGGAAATCTACACTGGTCGAAACTCCCTCTGGAACCAATACATGCACGAGAGGATGAGGAGTGGGAGTATCCACACAGTGTGCAGCTCGAGGCTCGGTAAGGCAGTGCTCGGTGGCGATGTGTTCATAAACCAAAATTCATTCTATATCCCAATGAACGGAGACACGATCAATGCTTGGTCTGATAGGTGGTTGAGGGAGGGACCTACACTGAAAGAGGTCGCACATCATCCCATCCCTGAGGAGTTGGATGATCTGAAAGTAGCGAGTATACTCGACCTAGACGGGAACTGGGACATGGAGTTCTTGGAGCACTGGGTTCCATATCACATTGCAGAGGAGATTGCCAAGATGAAGCCCCCGACCCCCTTGGATGGCACAGATGTCAGAGTATGGGCGTTGACACGGAACGAACAATACACTACCAAGTCAGCCTATCGAAAATTAAGAGAAGGAAAAGGGATTCGGGTGGAAGGCAACTGGACGAAGCTTTGGAAGCTTGAGCTCTCGAGCCGTATCAAAACGTTCATCTGGCTCATGATGCACGGCGGTCTCCTGACGAATTGTAGGCGGGTGAAACACAAATTGGCTACCTGTAGCATGTGTCCGAGATGTCAAGATGGAGAAGAGTCACTCCTCCATGCTGTACGTGACTGTTACTATGCACGGGAGGTCTGGGAGGGGGTGATAGCTGAAGGGCCTCGTCCAGATTTCTTTTACAGTGAGGATAACGCGAGACAATGGCTCCATTCCATTATGCAATAGGAGAAACATTGCTACACTCGTATTCTGATCATTGCTGGAGGATATGGACTTCAAGGAATAGGTATGTGTTTGAAGGAATCAAGGAGCCAGCCACTCTGCAAAGCAACCAAATCCGGCGAGAGGTGTCTGCGCACGAGGAGGCTTTCCCCAACATCCCGCCGGAGATGACTGAGAAGAAACAGGCGGCTTGGAGAAGACCTGACCGAGGCAAGCTTAAGTTGAACACTGATGCCGCCGTCAAGGGTAAGTATGCATGCTGTGCCATTATAGGTCGGGACGACCTTGGCAGATGGGCAGGAGGAGCGGAGTTCCAATTACAGACCACAGATGTCGTTGAAGTGGAGCTTGAAGGCATTCTTATGGCAGCATAAGCTGCAGCTGAGGACGACTTAACTGAGATAGTCATAGAGTCTGACTCCACCACTACAGTCAAGATGATCAATCAGAAGGAGGAAGAACACCATAGATACACAAAGATCATTCGCAAATTCAAACGGTTGAGGCAAGTTGGTTGGAAGGTAGACTATGTGCCCGGGAATGCAATTCAGTAGCTGACATGGTTGCGAAGAAGAACACCAAAAATCCTGTTGCATACACAGTGTATGCCAACCCCCCCAAGGGGGTTGATGAGTTACTTTACAAGGATTGTAATGGTAGTAGTACTACCATGTATCCTATTACCAGTTTGATTAGTGATCGTAAGTTATCGTTTAATTTTGCTCGTAAGGGGAGGGTGGGATGAATAAGATTGCCTCTTGACTTATCTAAAAAAAATATATGTATGAAAACATTTGATGAGGCTTTGATTTCTTTTGTATAATGTAGATGGTAGTGAATATACATATTCTTCATATTCCTTTAGAAATGTTAGATGACAATAATTGCCTTGCTGATATCATTAATTGATTCTACTTATAATAGTGGTTGCTTTACTTTGTCTTTATTTATTTATGTCACCTGTGTTAATAATAGTGTTGGTGGAGAGTAATATCTCCCGCTGACATTTGGAATCTCACCCGTGGGTTTCCACATCTTTTAGGTGGACGTGCACGAGAAGGTAGAGATCGTGCAGTGGAGGTAGATCAATAGCTAGGAGGATTGTAGCTGCTAAGGTTGGCAATGCTGTTTGTGGTTTTTGTTGTTAGAGTCCCAGAGTCATCCATGTACACTCACGTCTTGGGGAAGTTATATATGTTCCTCGATGGTGTTATTGATATGATTTTTTGGTTTATGCGCCCCTGTTGTATATAGTTGGTTGTTGAACATGTTTATGTAAATGAACAGATATCACATGTGATAGGTAGTCTTTTATGGACATGTTGTAAATAACAATGATTTATGGTATATAATTTAGATGGCAAGTTTTTGGACCCTGATGTAATAAGTTTCTTGATGTTAGTTCTTGTGGTAAATGGTTTTAATTTCTAGTGTTTTTCAATAATCCACTTGTTTAGTTTTGTTTCCACATTTAGTTTGGAGTTATCTCGTTGTTTGTGGCATGGGGCGTCCAATAGTCATCAATGTTAGATTCAACATTTACACTTTATAAGCCAACAAAGAATGGACTAGAGTCATGATACTTGTCATATTACTCTTCTTCATTAATATTGATCAGAAATGAACTATCTTTTCTCATGAATAATGATAGAACAATTTTCTTTCGCTGGACCATCGATATAGGATAGCTACTTTTTGTGTGATGCCATGATGAATGGTTCATCCTTCTCACATGTCCACTCAAAATTCACTATTGTGAAACCGAGTTCATCAACTACAACTCCTTTGTTGTTAGCAACCTATTTACACCTAATTTGTAGGAATTTTAAACTTTTTGGAGTCAATTTCCCATATGTCTTTAATGAAACTGTATTAATACATCTTTCCTTCACGTGGACTATTATCCTTTGCACTAGAAAAATATAATGAAGATGCTTGAAGGGTGACCCCACTATTTTATATGACACTCTTATTATATTTATATTTTGTGTAGTATGAAAATCCACTTATGTCAAACACTTCGTAAGATGTAACGTGCAACTTTGTCTTATAGCAAGCGATTTGATAGTTTCCATAACATAATTTGGTGTTTGAGATCCAAAGAATTATTTTGTCTAGAATTTCTCTTCAAACTACTTAATAAATGTCCAATTGTGATATCTGTGAAGAATAATATTGTATTGAACACAATGGGATTAGATGATTACAAGACTAGACACGGGCTGAGACACTAAATGCCCACTAACTAATTAACCTATTAACTAAATAGGATAATATAGACTCTCTAACAATCTCCAGATGGCACATTGAACTGGCTCAAGGATATTTTGTCTTCAGGTCATTGGTGTGTTCACTGATATAAATACTCACATCATTGAAGTTGTGTAAAACATACAAGTGTGCTTGTTCCCAATGCTTATGAATGATATGCATCTATTGCTTCTCCCAAAGTACCTTTGTTGGAATCACTGTTCAGGAAATCGGTCCGTACAACCGCATATACTCCCACTTATACCTATTCAGTCACCCTACCGCACTGCACAGTGCTGATTAGTCTACTAAGTAGTCATGAGCCACATACACTCCCGTTTGTCTGATTAAGTGGCCGATTAAACTCTGCTTTTTCAAAAGCCAACAACTTATGTTCATGCATTTCATACATACATGCATACATATACACACATTTCATTATATATTTAAATTTAAATATTTAGTCCTTGATTTATATGTATACATTGTAGTACATATAAAAATGTCCACACACATTTGTACATTTATATGAATACCTTTTGATATATTAACATGTACACAAACATATAAAATATACCTAAATATACAATCACATATTTGTACATGTATATATACATTTTGATTTATCAACATTTATAGACACGCTCTACACATATTTGTACATTGATTTACATACATTTTAGTATTAGAATAAATTTATGATCTCAATGTATCATTTTATATATAATTAGTTTATTGAAATTAAAAAAAATCCAAAACCGCATATACTCCCGCATACCCCATATACTCTATGCAGTACCCTTGCCCATACACCGCATACTGCTTTCCTGAACAATGGCTAGAATAGACATCAAGATTCATAAAATAAGCAAGAGTTTCTTTGCAACTCAAAATTCATTGTAAAAGTCCTTAACCTCCCTAGCAACATAGCCCTCAATAATGCTCCCTTCGGGCCAATAACATTCCGAACATCACTTTTAAAATCACTCTTGTACCGCTCAATAAGATATATCAAATGCGAGATAATTAGACCTAACATTTTCACTTCCCTAGTCAAATGGAAAACCAGATGTGCCATGATATCAAAGAATGAAGGAGGAAAATACTTCTCAAGATGGAATAGGGTAACAAACACTTCTCTTTGCAACTTATCTAAATTCTCAGGATCAATGACTTTGCTGCATAGAGTATTGAATAAGAACCAAAGGCTAGTGATTGCAAACTTTACATGCTTATGAAGGATATATTAAATAGACAAAGGCAATATATGTTGCATTAGAGTGTGAAAATCATGAGATTTAAGACCTATCAACTTTAGATCCTTCATTGATACCAATCTATGGGTACTGGGTGAGTATCCATTTGGTACCTTAACATTAAGCAAACACTCACAAAAAGTTTTCTTCTCTTATATAGACAAGGTGTAACTAGGAGGTAAATATGTGCGGCAACCCTTGCTAACTTCCTAATATTAATTTGTTCCTTATACCCATTTCAGCAAGGTCTATTGTAAATATATTTCTATCTATAGCCTTGCATGTTATATTTAATAGAGTACCAATGATGATACCATAAATTTTTTTCTCAACATGTATGATATCGGTATAATGTCGAACTATCAAAGAACCCCAACAAGGAAGATCCTAGAATATCAAACTCCTTTTGAATAAATAATTTTCATCTATAGAAGTAGTACATGGTCTCTTACTAAAATGATTTACAAAGTTGTTTACTCTTGCATAAACATCCTCCCTTGACATAGGATTAGGGGCACTCCATTCCTCCCTTGAGCCATTGAATGTTTTGCACAAATTTCAGTTAGGATGCACCTTTGGCAGAAACCTTCGATGACCAATATTTACAGTCTTACCACCATGTTTTGTTAGGATTAACTTAGTATTTTCCTCACATACATGACACGCCTTCAATCCTTTTATGTTGTATATAGACAAGTTGCCATAAGCTGGAAAGTCATAAATAGTGCAAAACAACATACCACGTAAATCATGTATCTCTCCGTGTAAAGAATCATAAGTCATCACACATTCTCCGTAGAGCTTCTTTAGGTCATCAATTAGAGGTTCAAGGTAAACATCAATATCATTTCTAGACTGTTTTGGGCCCGATATCAACAAGGACATCATGACATATTTATTCTTCTTCATGCAGAACCACCGAGGAAGATTTTATATAACAATCATGACATGTTAAGTGCTATATTGGCTGCTTGATGTTTCATATGGATTCATCCCTTCAGTACAAAGTCCAAGTATTAAATTTTTTGCTATTTCACAAAATTCATGGTACAATAAATCAATCTTCTTCTATTGTGGAGAATTAGATGCATGTCGTATCATACCGTCGTTGTTTTTCTTTATGTTTGCATGACAAGATAAAAATTGTACATCTACAATATTCACAACAAAGCACTGAAACCGTGGTATTATAGGTAGATACAACATCACTTTGGCAGGAGGCTTGGTTTTAATCTTACTTAATGTCATCCTTTTGTACCTAGACCGCCCACATTTCAGATATTCTTTCAGATTTATCCTTTTGAAACATCACACAATCATTCAGGCATGCATTCATCTTATTAGCTCCACTCCCATTGGGATTTTCCACTTCGTATGTTGATATTAGAAGTTTGTTGCCTTCAAGGAGAATTTCTTTCAACAAAGGCAATGTAGAAGTGAAGATTTTTTGCTCCATCTATTGTTAGCCTTCACAATATACAATAATATCACAACACTCAACTTTGTAAACTTAGTACAACCTAAGTATAACTGTCTTTTAACATCATGCACAATGTTTCCAAAAGGTGGATTTTTAACATTTATGCCGTAACTATCTAGCATCACATCAACCATGTCTGTTGAAATTGGTTCATTCACATCAACATTGTCAGCAATTTCTTCTTCGACACAAATACCATTACCGACATTTACTGATCTCATACTAGGAATCTCTCCATTCTATATATCCCTGTACAATTCCATTACACATGGCATAATTCTTGATCATGTCAATAATGTCAACTTTCAAGTTGTTACTACAATTCATACATGGGCAATAGAACCTATCTCCAAGTTGTTTGCAATGTTCCTCTACAAATCTTACAACTAATAAAGACCATTAATAAACTCCACAGTGTAACTATTTGGACTATACATCCATGATCAATCTATTCTATGATAAGAGGAGATATGGGTAGCTCATCAGGGGTTATCTAATAAGTTAATTTCAGAATAAAATATGGTTGAGTTGAAACATAATCATGTATTAGTATTCACCTTGATGAACACGTACCACTTGTACCATTCTTGAGCACTTCATCTCACTAGTAAGTGTTAATGCATGTTTGATTTCAATAAATTTCAGAAACATGTCCCCACAATTCTCGAAGTACACTGATGTAGGTGGGAATATACCCACCTACATATGTACCCAAAGAACAAAAGGGGAAATGATGTCAATTATTGAAATCAAACACACATTATACATTTATATCCTAAGTGAGATGAAGTGCTCAAGAATAGTCCCAAATTGGGATTATCTAATGTTTACTCCTAATGTATAAATCTTGGATAGTTTTCTAGGCCAACAACATGGTTTAGAAATTAGGGTTTAGAATCTAATCTTATAGATTATATTTTACACATTTGGGTTTATAAACCATGGTTACATATTAGAATTCACAAATTAGGGTGTATATATTAGGGCTTACATATTATTAAAACATAATATCCAAACAAACCAAATGACCAATTCAGAACTCATATTGGACTAAGAATACCCAAGTTACTTCTTAGGTCTTACATATTATTCAAACAAATAGTAGAACTTACATATATTTTAGACAAATCAAGCAGAAGAGTTCATCACATTCATGAAGAAAAATAATTTTATACAACCATCACATTCATGCATCATAACAGTTCTTGTAAAACATAATTCAAGAGTTCTTGTCAAACATAATTCAAGAAATTGGGTGGGGGAGATAGAAGACACAAAGCACACCAATCAACAAGGAACAATGACTATGGAGCCAACAAAATAGAAAATGCTTAAAAATGATAAAACCAATCACCAAAATAGTTGCAAATAGAAGGGGCATACATATGGTACATTCACTAAGAAATAAGGGAACCATTCAATATATCTTAGGCTCGCACTTGGAGAGTAGGAAATGGCACTGAGCTTGGACTAAAGAGCAGCTTGGTCTAGCAAGGAGCTCAAAATAGAAAGTAGTTAGAATCAACGTGGATGTGGAGCAACAGAAGGAGTAGTAGAAGGGCGGTATCAGTGATGATGTGGAGTAGCAGAAGGATTGAAGGAGTAGCGCTACCGATAGAGGAGGAGCAGGAGGAGCGCTTGTGGCTATTGAGGATGTGGAGTAGCAGTAGAAGGAGAAACGACAGTGGAGCAAGTGTAACGGATGTGTAGTAAGCATCGACGTCAGCTTGGAAGCATAAACATAAGATATGGTGGTGGACGATGACTAGGAGGCGCACGGGATACATAAATCTCATGGGGAGGGGAAAGAGGAAGAAAGGTCTTTTTTCTGGGGGTTAAGTAAAACATATGTTGTCAGTTATTAGAAAACACCGATGATGTACCTTATATTGCTGGCACGTTGGATAAAAACCACTGATAAAACTTTTGTCCGTGTGAACCTATATTGTTGGTTAACTACAAAAAAACCAATGGCTAATGATGTGTCCCAGCAACACCTATGTCGTTAATTTCTTTCATGACAACCAATGAGATAATTCAATTTGGGGGGATTTTGTGGGATGTTTTGTGCGTACCTTTTCTCGTAGGTTAGTGTATGCAAAACCAACAAGACATATTCTAAAATTATGCTTCTATATCATCGGTTATTGTACAAGAAACTGAAAATATATGATTTTTGGAGGGATGTGAAATCTCTCTAAAAATCCTCAAAATTGTGTTTTTACTGGCTCTCTATGTCATTGATTTTAAGTATGTATAATTAATAAGACAAATAAAATGTATCCCATGTTTTTTGAGTTGTCCATTCGTGGTAATTTTATTATGGAAGCCCATGAGATACCTATCTTATCGATTTTCTTAGTAAATGCAGCTGAGACTGTAAAACATTTCTGTACTAGTGTGATCTCTTCATCTTCCTATCTACTTCTATTGTTCTCCTTTGTTTATGTACAAATGATGTATTTCCATCATTGTTCAGTGCCAACTATGCTTTTCTATGTCTAGTTGAGATCCTTCTTGGTATGTAGCCCTTTTTGGTTATTTTTATGTAATTTAAATATAAGCAAGTAGCTCATATTTAGATCCTACATGCTACCATTCTATCTTATCTTTTTAATTATGATTCTTGGATTGGCTAATCTATTTCTTGCATGAACTTCCATTTTCACTAACCTCAAAAGAGTAGTGGCAGGAATAGGTAGAGAAGGTAGTTTGGACTGAACATCGAGAGGACAAGATCTAAGAAAGGATTTTCTCATAATCCAATGTCAGAGAAATCTATCTGACACAACAAAAATGACCTTGGTTCAACCAATCCCGTCCGGATTCATTGTGATTCGGATTCTTGATAGATATTTTGTCACTCCTAACACTCATGGATGGAATTTTGGACCTAAAAGGTAATCTGGAATAGTTAAGGGTGTTCTTCCATGATCCTCAAGGGAGGTATCGAGATGTTGATGAGTTTCATTTGCTTCGCGCAAGAAAGTGGGATGACCCCAGATGAGTAGGTTCCACAGATTGCCTAAATTGTGGTTACATAGACAAGAACTCATTCTTTCGATGAAATCCGATCTCTTTGTTTTACTTTGATTTGTTTTCTTGACTAGGTTTGGTTTTATGCATATAGCTATCATCCATTTTTTTATCTAAGTAAGATCCAGATCTGAGGTTACTAAATGTCCTCACATCCATGTGTTCGACCCCGTCTTACTACTTCAACCCCATATAATGTTATGGGTGTCCCAAGGTTTTTAGGTTATAAATATAAATTTTGATTACTGTCGATCCACCTCCAATTTGTACGCATGACTTGTAGGCAATCATGATCTTATATTATGATTCTAGAAAAAGTCTCTATTTCATTTAGACTAAGGTCTTGTTCATAGGCTCTAGGGTGAGGGTTTATAGTAGTTTGGGTTTAGATTCCATCAATATGGATCTGAAGAAGTTTTGTTGTCATGCACAAGCTCTGATCTAAAACTATATGAGAAAAAATATGCAACAAGCATGTGTCATACTTCAAGAGAAGAATATCTATGAGAAAGAGTCGATTACGATAGCTTTTACATATTCATTCAAGGTTGTTTATATGGGGGTATATATTTTCTATGCATAATAGACTTTATCTAGGAACTCACTTTGGTTAAGATAATGGTAAGCGGTTGAAGGTTTTTGTGATATACTCCAGGGATATGTATGAACATGCACATATATTTTGTGTGCCTATTATACTATACTTCTATAAAGTTTACAACATGAACAAATTGCTGGGGTCACTTTAGGTATTATAATGATATTGTAAAAAAAAAGAGTGTCTATTAGTTGATTGTTTTAAAGAGGTGAGATCACCTCCTTACTAAAATTTAAAGGAAATACAAACATCCACAATTTTAACAAGAATTAGAGACTTTGAGGATGATTGCATAATATTCCAAATAAATAAGCATGATTCCAGATACATACTAAAATGTCAATAGCAGCGGAAAGAAAGAAATATTAAGCCTTCTCATGGCTACATTGTTTACTACATGAATGATTTCTAAAAGAAAAGATAAGATAAGAGGATCTAGCTATAGTAACCTAGCCATCCTTCTTGACAAGCTACCGATCAACTGCAGGGGAACTTTTCTTCAAGCCCTTCCTTCACCTTGCTCAGCACCAACACCTGGGTGGTTGGGAAATCACCCAGCAAGAGGAAAAAAAAGGAAAAGTATGTGTTACAAGAATGTTCTAACCATGTCAAAGAAAGTTGTAGCCAGTAAATTAGGCAAGATAATTGGTGTAAAAAGAGATATCAAAGAGTATGAGGCTTTTATAAGGAAACTTGCCATTAAAAAAATAAATAAGGGTTTTTGCATGTAAATTAATATGTCTACCTAACTAAGTAGGGTTGAGGCACATACCGAACCTCTAACCTTAGGTGAGGGAAGAATAAGACATTTCCAGTCACCTACAATTTCTATTGGGGAGAATTATAAACATTCCCCTAGGGCGATTATATACATGCCCTCTATGGGTGGTTGTACATAAGTACCACTACTTAAACATTAAATAGATCATTTAATTACATGCTAACAAAAGAGTTATGGCAAGGATAAGCAAAAGAATATATAACATGGCAGTGGGGTATGAATACCCAATCAAGAGAATACTACATCTACTTTTGAGGTAATAAGCAATTTAGGTTTCAAGAATCAAGAATTTAGATCAAGTTAAACCTCATAGATATTATGGGTAATGGCTTAATGTTTTTCCCAACTGAATGGTAGATGCACAATCAAAACACATACCTTGGCCACAGGTGTTCTAGAATTTCTCTTTTCAACTCTTCACACGAAATTAGAACCCACTTTCCCTAATACATCATTATATTTATAAATTAGAATTATATGCATTCATTTTAAAGATTGAAAACCCTAATATCACTAACTTTTGCGCAAACCATCGATTTAGACTCCAAAAACCTCATCATCATCTTAGTTAGGTTTTCCTGATCAAAATAACTTATAATATTGTATATTTTGATAATATAGATTCTTAGGGAAAATTTTAGTGATTTTAAATTAATTAATTCATTCTAAAAATTACGTCTTCGCAAACATCAAAATCAAGACTCAAAATTATTTTTATTGAATAGATCTCGTCTTCCTGGTTTCAAAACACTATCTACTTTTAATTTTTGACCACAGAATTAATTTATACTAATTATTTTGTCTCGACCAATCACAGCCTGCCACGTAGGCAAGGCCGACCAGGCCGAGCGGTCGCGAGCACTTGGCAGCGGTGACCTGCGCCTCGTGGACGCCCGCTACCGGTCGTGCGATCGGGGTCAAGCGGTCAAAGCAGGAGAAAAGGATGAGAACGTCCCTCGCGCGAGAAGCAAACAAAGCAAGCGACTATGAGCAAAACGGTAAAATGGGGATCATCTTCCTCCCCTTGCCCACGCGACACGAGCAACGAGTAGCTTGCTCGACTCAATTGGGCAAAACCGTGATTCTCGACCAAATCAAACGCTTAGGTACTCGAAAGAAAGGGAAAAGAAAGTCGAAGCTGATGGTACCTCTTGATTGAACGGAGACGAAGCAACCAGAGAAGGAGAGGCGCCGCAAGCCAGGCGTCGTCAGCGGCTAGCTAGGGGTCCGAACGTCCACGAAACACCAAATTGAGAACACGAACGAGTTGCTAAGGCGATGGCGGTCACAGGGGTCTAGATATTTATAGGCAAGGAACCCTAAACTATGATTTAGGTAGGAGCAAGGAGAGAAGGTCGGTGGTTGGTTTAGGCGTTTCTTGAAAACTCGTCTAATCCCAAAGTTTTTGGGATAATTCGGAGCGGAATCGCGCAAGGAATCCAACGAAACTTATTTGAGCAAAAATCGTCGAGTAAAACTCGAGATATATCGATTTGAAAAATAAAAAATAAAGCACCTGTTGCCTAATACGGCTAGAGGAAGAAGACGACCGCAGTTTGTCAGATCGGTGGACCCGGGTCCACCAAGGACTCTGGCCGTCCGATCACACGCATTAGATTAGGAAATCAACCCTTAGCAAAAATCGATCAAACTCATTTAATTCTTTAATGTTTTTCTCTCTCTTCGTTTGGAGGCTCAAACGTTGTCCAAAAATTACCAAATTTTATATCCTGACTTATTTTGACGCGTAGAATCCAAATATGAAGTTAGTTTTGCCTTTTGAGAAAGCTTGATAGGTGAATTAATTAATATATCATTTTCTCTTTCCTCCTTCAAAAGAGGTGATACAATTATCTAAAATTAGTATAACTTTACCCATAAGTCTCCTTAAAGGTTTGGAACACGATTTTACAATTATCTTTACAATTTGAGTTTATTTATTTATTTATTAAATAAATAGAATATCCTACACACTTTCTCTCTCCTATTTTACTCATTATTCACACATTATCCAAATTAGTTGCAAATTTGCATAGGGGCTTATTTTTATGTTTAGAATACGAATTTGGAGTTATTTTCCTGATTTGAGAACATTAAGTATTTTATTTCACCTTATTGACCTATTTCTAGTTTTCTTTTGATAATGATATTATTATTTACATTTATGTTCCGCTTTAAATAATACTTAGCCCTTAAGTTACTTTTTGGTCAGGAAAACGAATTTAATTATCAAATTATCCTAATGGATTTCCAAGTATGTTTTTGGTGTAATATCTTTCTCTTTATCCTCTACCATCCATTAAATTCCATATTACCTTTTATTATTGCATTTATCTTCTCCTTTGTATAAAATTCGGATTTTCTCTTATTTCTCTTATCCTAGAAAAAGCTAGAAAGTTCCAGGACAAAACATTTTATTCTTTTTATTACTTAATGTGAAATTTGCATTTTAGACTCATTATCTAAATCTAACTGAGGCATTTGTGCATGCAACCTTGTATTAAGAATATATGGGAAACATTTATCCAATCACCATCATAATTCCTTTAAATCAAATCCAAAGACATATGGAACGAAGATGAAAGACAAAACTTATAGAAAAGAGTACAAAGAGGTACATAGAGGATTTCATTATGTTACAACACTCCACCCCTTAAAAAGGATTTCATCCCCGAAATCTCATACAAAGAGGGAAGGGTGAGTACGTAACATCTCGTCTCTCAACTCCCAAGTGGTTTCTTCTAAACCATGGTATGTCAACAAAACCTTCACTAACTCTATCTCCTTACTCTTTAGCTGCTTTACTCGGGAGTCAAGGATCTTCACAGGTAGTTCTTCATAAGTCAGATTATCATTAATCTCCACAGGCTCAATAGTGAGTACATGTGACAGATCCTTAACGTACTTCCTCAACACAGAAACATGCAACACATTGTGAATCTTATCATAAGCAGGAGGCAAAGCTAGACGATATGCACAATCCCCCACTTTATCCAAGATCTCAAATGGTGCAACATAGCGAGGACTCAACTTGCCTTTTACTTTAGATCTTGCAATAGAACGTATAGGTTTGATCTTTAGAAAAGCATAGTCTCCCACTAAGAAGCTTACATCAAACATCTTTTTATTAGCATACATCTTCTGTCGATCTTGAGCAGCTTTCATCCGTTTCTTTATCAACTATACCTTCTCGAGCATCATCTGCATGTCATCAGTCTTCACCAGGGAACGTTCACCCACATCATCCCAGTGCATAGGTGAACGACAAGGTCTACCATAGAGAGCTTCAAAAGGTGGCATACCAATACTGGCTTGGTAGCTATTATTGTAAGCAAACTCTGCTAACGGTAGATATCGATCCCAGGCACCACCCCAATCCATCACACAAGCACGCAGCAAGTCCTCTAGAATCTGAACTGTTCTCTCGGACTGACCATCGGTTTGCGGGTGGTAAGCAGTACTGAAACGCAGATCAGTACCCATCTCTTCCTGAATCTGACCCCATAAGCGAGAAGTGAATTTCGGGTCTCAATCAGAAACTATCACAATAGGGACACCATGCAGACGAACTATCCACTCCACATACAACTGGGCCATCTCAGCAACTTTATACGTGGTTTTGAAAGGCAAGAAATGAGCAGATTTTGTAAGCCAATCAATCACTACCCAAACAGCATCATAACCTTTCTTGAACTTAGGGAAACCGGTAACAAAGTCCATTGTGATCTTCTCCCACTTCCATTCTGGAATCTCAAGAGGATGAAGAAGACCACCGGGTCGTTGATGTTCAATATTGACTTGCTGACATGTCAAGCATTTTGCTACAAACAAAGCTATATCATTCTTCATGTTCTTCCACCAGAAACTCCGTTGTAAGTCCTTGTACATCTTGGTTGTGCCAGGGTGAATAGTGTACTTGGAACCATGAGCTTCACTCAGAACCTTCTGTCTCAGATCACCAGCATTGGGAATCCACAACCTTTGTCTGAAGCGAATAGCACCATACACTCCGACAGAGAAGTCAGATTGTGGTTTATCAACTAAAGCTTTCAATTCCTCAAGCTCAGAAATCTCCAACTGAGCAGTCACAATTTCTGAGATCCAGGTTGGCGTAACAGTCAAACTGGCCATATGAACACGCAACTTATCTTCATCCACGGTATCATCAGGCTGAGGTCTCCAACTTGACACATGTTCAAGGTTTTCCCACACAGAACATCTCAAAGCAGCACAAACAACATCCTTCCTGCGACTTAAAGCATCAACTACGACATTTTCTTTACCAGGATGATAGGTGATGGTGAAGTTGTAATCTTTAATATATTCCATCCACCTATGCTGTCGCAAGTTCAGATCCTTCTGAGTCAGCAGCTATCTCAGACTCTTGTGATTAGAGAAGACTTCAAACTTTTCACCATAGAGGTAGAGTCGCCAGATCTTCAAAGCATGAACTATGGTAGCAAGCTCCAAATCATGCGTAGGCCAGTTAGCTTCATTAGGTTTCAACTGTCGATAAGCATAGGCGATTACCTTTCCGTATTGCATCAAAACACACCCTAAGCCTTGTCGGGATGCGTCGGTGTAGATGACATAGGGTATGCCCTCAACAGGCAAATCAAGCATGGGAGCAGAAGTCAGACTCATCTTCAACTTCTGAAAACTATCCTCACATTCCGGGGTCCATGAGAACTTGACCTCCTTCTGAGTCAGCTTGGTCAAAGGTAAAGCCAACTCAGAGAACCCTTTGATAAACTTCCGATAGTAACAAGCTAGACCAAGGAAACTACGGATTTCATATGGGTTTTTCGGAGTAGTCCACTTTGTCACAGCTTCTACCTTTGTAGGATCAACATCTATATGGCCGGCAGAAATCACGTGACCAAGAAACATAACTTCCTTTATCCAAAACTCACATTTCGAGAATTTTGCATACAATTGATTTTCTCGCAATGTGCTGAGTACAATCTGCAGGTGCTCGCGATGTTGTTCCAACGTCTTAGAATAAACCAAAATGTCATCAATAAACACCACTACAAACTTGTCGAGATATGGGTGGAATACCCAGTTCATCAGGTCCATGAACGCAGCAGGGGCATTTGTCAACCCGAAAGGCATGACCAAAAATTCATAATGCCCATAACGAGTTCTGAACGCTGTCTTCGGAACATCATCATCCTTTACACGCATCTGGTAGTAACCACTTCGCAGATCCATCTTGGAGAATACAGTGGCTGACTTCAGCTGATCGAATAGATCGTCGATGCGCGGCAACGGATAACGATTCTTCACTGTCACCTGGTTTAGCATGCGGTAGTCCATACAAATCCGCAAAGAGCCATCCTTCTTCTTCGCGAACAGGACAGGGGCTCCCCAAAGGGGAAACACTGGGGCGAATGAAGCCCATGTCGAGAAGCTCTTCAAGCTACTTCTTCAACTCCGCCAGCTCGGCAGGGGCCAAGCGGTAGGGTGGCTTTGATATCGGGGAAGTTCCAGGCATAACCTTGATAGAGAATTCCACCTCGTGAGTTGGTGGCAACCCGGGTAACTCTTCAGGAAAAACATCTGGGAAGTCCTTCACCACATCAACATGTTCTAGAGAAGGAGGTGTAGCATCGAGAACTATGGAGGCTAGAAAGGCTCTACACCCTTGCGAGACTAGCTTTTCAGCTTTGATGGCAGAGATGACGAACTGTCGCTCTCCTCGCTTCTTGCCCTTGACACACACTCTTCCTTCATTAGGATGAAACAGGCTAACCTTGGATTCCTCACAGTACAAAACTGCTTTATACTTCTTTAACCAATCCATACCCAGGATGATGTCAAAGACGGTCATATCAAGCATGACAAAAACTGTGGGAAACATTATTCCAGATATACAGAGGTTCAAGGTAGGAGTTTGGAGATACGAGGAGTAGATTTTACCACTAGGAGTTTTTACATCTAACACATGATCCATAAACTCAGATTCGATTTCAAGCATAGAGGCAAACTGACTAGATATGAAGGTATTGGAGGAACCAGAATCAAACAGGGCTTTTAAAGGATGCATATAGAGGTGCAGTGTACCTTCAATCACTTCATTGCCTTCACCCTCTTCTTCAGCATTGAGAGCAAACACTCTCCCATTCTGCCTCTCAGCTGGCGGACGCCTCGGGTTCTGGTTGTTGTTTTTATTGTTGTTGTTGTTCCGCGGCGGCGGGTTCTGTCTCGGCTGTTGCGGCTGCGGGGCATTATTCTGCCCTTGCTGGAAACGGGGGCAGTTAGGTCAGATATGCCCAACCTGGCCGCACTCATGGCAGGTTGGTGGAGGACGGTTGGCATTACGAGCAGGTGCATTGTTGGCGGGGCATCTGCCAGGAGGATGGTAGCGATTGCATCTGTTGCAATGATCACGTCCACGGTTCTCATGCTGATTCGGATTCTTCCATTTTTTGTTGAAGCCATTGGAAGCTTGAAACCTTGGATAAGACTCAATGACGAGAGCCTTGTCCACCATTTATTGAAACGTGAGTGGCAGCTGTGGAACGAGGCTTCGACCAACATGATAGTTCAGGCCCTCCAAGAACAAGGTCGCTCTTCTGTCGGCTCCAAGGTCAGTGGCGTAACGTTCTAACAGTAGAAATTTCTGAATGTAGTCGGCCACGCTCATGCTTCCTTGCTTGAGACCGTAAAACTCAGCCTCCTTCCTCAGGAACGCAGGACAGATGTACTTCTCTCTGAACAACTTCAGGAAATGGGTCCACTCCATGGAAGAGGTGTCCTGAGTGCGGCAACACCGTTCCACCAAACGCGCGCCGGTCCATCCAGCACGTACGTCGCAAACCGCACCTTCTGATGAGGAGGGCATGCCATACCCTCGAAGGTCCGATCCAGTGCCAACACCCAGTCGTCGACTTTGTCCACCATGTTAGGCTCACTCTCACCCTTGAAGTAGGGTGGCTGCATCTTGATGAAATCAATGAGGGTGAACTCCCTTGGCTTGGTAGCAACAACAGCAATGGTGTTGAGTTGTCCCATCATGGTGGAGGACAACAACTGTCGCAACATCGCCAGCTCTTGCTCCGGTGTGAAGGCAGGAGCACCGGAAGCAGGTTGGTTAACTGCAGGAGTCGCAGGAGTGTCGGGGTCATTAGTGGTCGACTCCTGGTTCGTGTTGTCAAACAAGTCACCTCTCCTGAAAAATAGGGTTAACATATTAAGTTCTCAGGAGTATAGAACCATAGATGAGAAGGGAATAGAAATAGAGGTGAGAAAAGGATAACTAGAATGCTATTGCCTAAAAGCATACTATTTTGGGCAATTCGTATTGGCACAGGCCAGGCTGGATCATATGGGCACGAGAGTCCTCGTATGCCAAGCTAGTGGTGCGAAGGAAAATCTTGCCAGCCCCCGATACCCTGATCCTTTCTATACACCCTTGCCTCAACTGCATGCCCTAATAGTCGCCTAAAGGCTCAATGACCATATTGTAAAGAGGCGAGATCACCTCCTTACTAAAATTTAAAGGAAATACAAACATCCACAATTTTAACAAGAATTAGAGACTTTGAGGATGATTGCATAATATTCCAAATAAATAAGCATGATTCCAGATACATAATAAAATGTCAATAGCAGCGGAAAGAAAGAAATAATAAGCCTTCTCATGGCTACATTGTTTACTACATGAATGATTTCTAAAAGAAAAGATAAGATAAGAGGATCTAGCTATAACAACCTAGCCATCCTTCTTGACAAGCTAACGATCAACTGCAGGGGAACTTTTCTTCAAGCCCTTCCTTCACCTTGCTCAGCACCAACACCTGGGTGGTTGGGAAATCACCCAGTAAGAGGAAAACAAAGGAAAAGTATGTGTTACAAGAATGTTCTAACCATGTCAAAGAAAGTTGTAGCCAGTAAATTAGGCAAGATAATTGGTGTAAAAAGAGATATCAAAGAGTATGAGGCTTTTATAAGGAGAAGCCCCCTATAACCCTCTATTTATAGGCTTTTCTCAAAGAAAAGATAAGATAAGAGGATCTAGCTATAACAACCTAGCCATCCTTCTTGACAAGCTAACGATCAACTGCAGGGGAACTTTTCTTCAAGCCCTTCCTTCACCTTGCTCAGCACCAACACCTGGGTGGTTGGGAAATCACCCAACAAGAGGAAAACAAAGGAAAAGTATGTGTTACAAGAATGTTCTAACCATGTCAAAGAAAGTTGTAGCCAGTAAATTAGGCAAGATAATTGGTGTAAAAAGAGATATCAAAGAGTATGAGGCTTTTATAAGGAAACTTGCCATTAACAAAATAAATAATGGTTTTTGCATGTAAATTAATATGTCTACCTAACTAAGTAGGGTTGAGGCACCTACCGGAGCTCTAACCTTAGGTGAGGGAAGAATAAGACATTTCCAGTCACCTACAATTTCTATTGGGGAGAATTATAAACATTCCCCTAGGGCGATTATATACATGCCCTCTATGGGTGGTTGTACATAAGTACCACTACTTAAACATTAAATAGATCATTTAATTACATGCTAACAAAAGAGTTATGGCAAGGATAAGCAAAAGAATATATAACATGGCAGTGGGGTATGAATACCCAATCAAGAGAATACTACATCTACTTTTGAGGCAATAAGCAATTTAGGTTTCAAGAATCAAGAATTTAGATCAAGTTAAACCTCATAGATATTATGGGTAATGGCTTAATGTTTTTCCCAACTGAATGGTAGATGCACAATCAAAACACATACCTTGGCCTCAGGTGTTCTAGAATTTCTCTTTTCAACTCTTCACACGAAATTAGAACCCACTTTCCCTAATACATTATTATATTTATAAATTAGAATTATATGCATTCATTTTAAAGATTGAAAACCCTAATATCACTAATTTTTGCACAAACCATCGATTTAGACTTCAGAAACCTCATCATCATCTTAGTTAGGTTTTCCTGATCAAAATAACTTATAATATTGTATATTTTGAAAATATAGATTCTTAGGGTAAATTTTAGTAATTTTAAATTAATTAATTCATTCTAAAAATTACGTCTTCGCAAACATCAAAATCAAGACTCAAAATTATTTTTATTGAATAGATCTCGTCTTCCTGATTTCAAAACACTATCTACTTTTAATTTTTGACCATAGAATTAATTTATACTAATTATTTTGTCTCGACCAATCACAGTCTGCCACGTAGGCAAGGCCGACCAGGCCGAGCGGTCGCGAGCGCTTGGCAGCGGTGACCCGCGCCTCGTGGACGCCCGCTACCGGTCGTGCGATCGGGGTCAAGCGGTCAAAGCAGGAGAAAAGGATGAGAACGTCCCTCGCGCGAGAAGAAAACAAAGCAAGCGACTAGGGGAAAAACGGTAAAACGGGGATCGTCTTCCTCCCCTTGCCTGCGCGACACGAGTAGCGAGCAGCTTGCTCGGCTCAATTGGGCAAAACTGCGATTCTCGACCAAATCAAACGCTTAGGTACTCAAAAGAAAGGGAAAAGAAAGCCGAAGCTGATGGCACCTCTTGATTGAACGGAGATGAAGCAACCGGAGAAGGAGAGGCGCCGCAAGCCATGCATCGTCGACGGCTAGCTAGGGGTCTGAACGTCCACGAAACACCAAATTGAGAACACGAACGAGTTGCTAAGGCGATGGCGGTCACAGGGGTCTAGATATTTATAGGTAAGGAACCCTAAACTATGATTTAGGTAGGAGCAAGGAGAGAAGGTCGGCGGTTGGTTTAGGCGTTTCTCGAAAACTCATCTAATCCCAAAGTTTTTGGGATAATTCAGAGCGGAATCGCACAAGGAATCCAATGAAACTTATTTGAGCAAAAATCGTCGAGTAAAACTCGAGATATATCGATTTGAAAAATCGGAAATAAAGCACCTGTTGCCTAATATGGCTAGAGGAAGAAGACGACCGCGGTTCGTTAGATCGGTGGACCCAGGTCCACCAAGGACTCTGGGCCGTCTGATCACACGCATTAGATTAGGAAATCAACCCTTAGCAAAAATCGATCAAACTCATTTAATTCTTAAATGTTTTTCTCTCTCTTTGTTTGGAGGCTCAAACGTTGTCCAAAAATTACCAAATTTTATATCCTGACTTATTTTGACGCGTAGAATCCAAATATGAAGTTAGTTTTGCCTTTTGAGAAAGTTTGATAGGTGAATTAATTAATATATCATTTTCTCTTTCCTCCTTCAAAAGAGGTGATAACATTATCTAAAATTAGTATAACTTTACCCATAAGTCTCCTTAAAGGTTTGGAACACGATTTTACAATTATCTTTACAATTTGAGTTTATTTATTTATTTATTAAATAAATAGAATATCCTACACACCTTCTCTCTCCTATTTTACTCATTATTCAAACATTATCCAAATTAGTTGCAAATTTACATAGGGGCTTATTTTTATGTTTAGAATACAAATTTGGAGTTATTTTCCTGATTTGAGAACATTAAGTATTTTATTTCACCTTATTGACCTATTTCCTATTTTCTTTTGATAATGATATTATTATTTACATTTATATTCCGCTTTAAATAATACTTAGCCCTTAAGTTACTTTTTGGTAAGGAAAACAAATTTAATTATGAAATTGTCCTAATGGGTTTCCAAGTATGTTTTTGGTGCAATATCTTTCTCTTTATCCTCTACCATCCATTAAATTCCATATTACCTTTTATTATTGCATTTATCTTCTCCTTTGTATAAAATTCGGATTTTCTCTTATTTCTCTTATCCTAGAAAATGCTAGAAAGTTTCAGGACAAAACATTTTATTCTTTTTATTACTTAATGTGAAATTTGCATTTTAGACTCATTATCTAAATCTAACTGAGGCATTTGTGCATGCAACCTTGTATTAAGAATATATGGGAAACATTTATCCAATCACCATCATAATTCCTTTAAATCAAATCCAAAGGCATATGAAATGAAGATGAAAGACAAAACTTATAGCAAAGAGTACAAAGAGGTACATAGAGGATTTCAGTATGTTACATTTGTTTTGTGATACATTTTCATATAGGAAGGTGGTTTAAATTTTGATATGTTTTGGGAAGGTCGACTGGATGCATACCGGATGCAAACCCATTTGATCAAGATGAAAAAAAATGTTTAGATGAATTTTTTATATTTTGAGTATGAATGGGTTAATGTAGGGTGATATTCTAGTCATTTTCCTACTCAATTTCTTTGAGTCCCAACTTTATAAATTATTACCTTTATCCATAAATCACATTCTAGATTCAATCAAGAGAGGTGATTAAAAATGGGATGTATATAGTACGATGTTTGTAGATTTTTGCAAATATGGAGAATATGCCAGTGATGAAGGCCATTCAGTCTTTGATGCATGTGTATACATGACATGTCTAAAGCAACCTCATGGATTGCCCACCTTCACTTATAGAAATTTTAATCCTTTCTCAGTGTATATCAAGTTGAACTGGGATCATGAAGTTACCATAAATCTTAAATAGTAAAAACCCTAAACATACAAGAAATATCCTACAAAAGCATATGCTAATGGTACTATAAGAGATCAAACAATAATAGAAGGTCAACACAAGATAATTATGTAAAATTATCAAAATATTTTTTTACTTATATGAATTAGAGTAAAGAACCCTTCTAGGCATCAACCAAAATGAGAATCACTGTTTGTAATTGACTTCAATATCACAAACTATCTCATCTCATTTAAGGAGAGGTACCCGATAGGGAATCCACTCCCTAGTAAATCAAATAATATTTGTCATCCATATAATAAAGATACATCATTTTCTTTTTGAAATGGATGAATATCTCTTATATAATATTTATAAATGGATATGAAAAAGACAAGAGTATAATAGCTGAATAAAATTTCATGACTATTTTCAATCTATAAGATTTCATAACAATCTACCACTTGGGGGTTTACATGATGGAAACCTCTTCTATAATGAAGCAAAGACAAGTTGGATCTACTTCAAGTTTATTTCCTAAAAGTCAGCTCTACTAAGCCAAGTCCAGGCATCACATCAAGTCTGTCGTGTTCACAGAAGAGATTGGGAGCATACTTCACAAAAGAGGAAAAGGTGGAAGTTGTCAGCATAAAAATTTCGGTATGTGTAAAACCAGATATTGAGCAATATTTGGAGAAAAGAACAACAATATACTTAAAAATTCTTCACAGAAAAGAGAAAGATATCAAAATATTCATTTGGATGATCAAAAGAATAAAGAATATAAAAAGGTGTTTCATTTAAGGAGAATAATAGGTAAGAGATTTGCTTACCTTAATCAATGTCACACCAATAATCTCTAAATAATAAACAATGCATAGTGAGTAATAAGTAGACTAACATTTACTAAAAAGCTAGGCAAGAAGAAACATATTCCACATGAAGAGGCAAGATGAATAAAACCTTAGTGCTAAACAAAGATAGAATTTTGCACGAGGAATAAGACCTCAATGTATGATAGGGGAATAAAACCCAGTGCCTAATATCATATGTGGTAGGGGAATATAACCCAATGACTGAAAGAGGAATAAAACCTATTGCCTAAAAATATTCTAAATTGCATGAGAATAAAATTCAGTGCCTAAAACATGGTGTGACCACTTTGAGTTATGACTAGTCAAATAACACATGCAATGGGGAGGGGAAGATAAACTATAGTCAAGCTCATATAAGTGATGAGAACACCCATATATTAACAAGTGGGTTTAGAGGACCTATAAACAAATATTCAAGCATCTCCACAATGAATATACATCATAAAATCATTAAACGCTACCACTCAAAAATAGGATTCCATGTCTCAAATGGAGCAACCTAGATCACAACCACAAACTAGGGTTAAAACATGAAAAAAGATGACCGCTATATTACTTTAGAGTCCAATATGCATATTCACAGTTCAACAAGGTCACAAGATCAATATTAACATATAGCACTCGCATGAGTCAACTTCTAATAAGAGAGAGAAACTATATAGAGTAATATATCCCAAAGAACTAAGAGAGTGAAAAACATGGGTGATTATTCAATACAATCAAGAAGGAATGAAACATACCTAATATCAAGTCTAGATATGTCCAAAATCAACTCTAGTTCCAATCAAAGTCACAAGCCACCTATTAAACAAAAATATGAAACATGATCAAATTCACATTAATTACATAAATCCTCAAAATCATATTTTTCTTATTAATGAATTAGGTTATTAATGACACACCATATTGTGGATTATATCATCCTGAGTCCATAACATATTTTACTTAATTTTTTGACTTATAGATTATTAAATACAAATTTTAGAAATTCAACCAAATCAAAGAATCCCCTAAAAAGCATGTATTTATTACATTGGAGTTAGGTGATAAAAAATACCATCATATAGAGAAAAAGTCCATGATTCCAAAACATATTTATTCATATATTTTGAGATATATGTAATTTACTATGAACTATCTAAGATAAATTGAATTATTGATTTACTAAACAAATTTTTCTTGACCAATTGTGGTTATACCCTCCATAAGATTCACAAGCATATAACGTAATAGAGTACATCCATACATTGGTAACAAGTGAAATATGCACAATATCAAGCGAAATAAAAGGGCAAAAAGATGACAATACCATGCTAGTTGTGACAAAATACAACATGGACTAGGGGAAAACGGAGAAACTATCGAAACCAATCTTCTTCATTCAGATCCTTCACGTGAAGAAGAACACGCTGGCACTAGGATTGATGGTACAATTTGGAATCTCCAATCCCACATACTTCACTTTGGGGAAGAACACAACATATTCCTCAGATCTTCTAGTCACGAAGAACCATAAGATGGACACAGAGACAAAAAGAAACACCTGGGGAACCTTTTTCCATTGTATTTGGGGAGGACAAATAGGAACCACATCAACGAGACCAATATAGTGAAAAAAACCAAAGTAAAAGAAACCTACACATTATTGAGGGTGGATTGGTCTAGGGATGATTGTCCGCGAATCAAATGGTCAATCACTTGCAGCTCAGGAATGTAGGAGGGAACTAAAATGGTCTGTCGAGTTGGGCAAAGCCATGGCAATGAAGTTGGGAGTTGAGTATGCGTTGGAACAAAGCTGGAAACATGTGCATGTTGAGACTGACTCCAGGATACTCTTTTCTATCTTGTCATGCAAATAGGACCAAAGGAATCACCTCGGGCTAGTAGTTGAGGATATCCTCATCCTCTCTTCATGTTTTAACTCTGTGCCATTTTCTCATATTGTTAGAACATGTAACAAAGTAGCACATGAAGTAGCCCACCTCGCTCTGGAGGGGGACTTCTGTGCTACAAATGATGATGGGATGCCTCATGTCATCTCTAACCTTGTAGATTTTGATTTGCATGGGTAATGAAACATGGTCATGATTTATCAAAAAGTGGACAACAATTTCTTATGGTTTTGTGGATATCACAAAGGTAACGTAAAAAAGAAACTAGAGAAAGCTTAGGGCTATAAACCATAACAAGAAAAGTGGCAGAGAAACCTTTTGAAAAAAATAGGAATACTTGAAGAGCACACGGGAAAGGTGAAAATTGAGGATTACATTTGAATAGGGAAAGATGACATTGAAAAAGCATAAAGGGCCTCCCCTAAAGCCAACAACAACGACTCCATGGGTTGAAAGGGTCAAAGAACCACCACTGATGAAGTGTTAATTGTCGATGATAACTAGGCCCAATGGCTGGTAATTTCCATCCCTTGTCTTTATGGTGGATCACATAGTCACAATGAACTTAGAGAAGCATCTTTGTGGTCAAGGGGTTTGAATACATGATCACTAGGAAGTTGGGTGCAAGAGAGGTGTTGGCATACCTCCTATAGGTGTTCCACAAGTTCGGGAGACTTTAGAGGAACACATGGAGACCTAGTGTGGGTTTGGGTTCCAAAACTATGAACCTTAAGAAGGCGAGAGGGATCAATGACATAGAAGGGTTTCTGGGATCTCAACTCAACACTTGAGAAGTTATCTATATATATGGATCAATGTAATAGGGTCAGAGTCTTGTGATGGGTAGATGATTTAAGAAATTGTGGTGAGGGTGATGAAGAGAAAAATGAAGAAATAGAGGGAAAGGAGAGGGAAAGATAAGAGAAAGAATTGGAGGAGAGAATGACAGACTATGGTACCTAAGGAAACTACTGAGTGAGAAGAAGAAGACATAAGCATTTCTATGTGATCCAAATCCAATGACCCATAATGGGTCCAAATTTTGGCAAGTTAGGAGACCAACATGGCGCTGAATAACGTAGAAATTTAGGGGAAACAAAGGATATTGGTTAATAATTAGTATATTTAGATATTTATATGATAATTTCTTTCCTATTTTATTTAAGGGATCAAACAAGTTCCATTTAGTATAAATTTTGACAAATACGCTAATTAAGGCATGTAGAATCCAAATTTTATATTAGATTCTACCATTGAGTCATACTAACACATTATTTATTACATTAGACTTTAACTTATATTTTCTTTCCCTAATGAAAATAAGGCATCCAATGTTTTTACTTTGATGCAAAATTTGGACCCTAATCCAAGTAAAGCATGAGAAATATGAAACTCAGTTTATTTCCTCTTTTGTCATTATTAATTAAATTCTATGATGGATTAGAGTTTAAAGAGTTATTTTCAAATCTATTCATCAAATAAATATATCTATGTATAAGATCTTGACATTAAGTTCATTTTAGGTTTATAATCTCATGATTGACTTTTGTTAGATCTCACTTGCACCCACACCCTATACTAAATTCCAATTTCCTTCTAGATATATTTAGTGATATTATATTTCAAAATAGGAACTGACCAACTCTCCATTATTCCATACATTCTTTATGTGCCCATTAGGATGCTTCTATTTCATCATAACAGATTTGGATATAGTCAAACTTGTTTCCATCACTATTAATGATATTAAGTGAATTAGTTACCTTATTGAGGTTTTGGGACTCATTAGTGTATTCATAGGCATATATTATTCACTATATGAAACTTGACATATATTATTACATGTATTTATAAATTATACTTTAGCAATTCATTTGTAAGTATATGAGTTGTGATCTATGATTTATTACACAAAAGTAAAATTAATTATTATTTACCATGATTAATCATATTAGCCACTATCTATTAGTTATTTCTTTACAATTAGAGTAAAGGCTTACAAAGGACCTAGGGATAAATTTTAGGTCCTTGGGGTTCTAACCTAACAACCCTATTCATATTAGCATCCAATCAATCACAAGGTACAAAACTCCATAATCTAATGGAATAAAATAAGATAGGTCCATTTAACCATTAGTACTTGCCACAACTTTGTAGTCATCACTCCATTGTCAAAGTAGGATTTAGAACTCTGTTCAAACTACTTCTAGGGTTTCTCTAACAAACTTCATACTATTATTCATTGTTACTTAGTTCAAGAAAGCATCAATGCAATCCAAAGAATTTTTTTACATATGGTAGTATATTGTAAAATAAGTTTTTCTTTGAGAAACCATACAACATAAAACAAAGGTGAGCTCAAAATCAATGTGAGAAAAAAGTCACAAACTTACCATTTTAAGATCTTTTATCCTACTACTTAACATTCTCCTTACTCATGTCCATACCAAAGTAAAAACTCTTAACTTTTGAGGAGATATATCCGAACTAACCTACAATATAGGGTATGGTCTAAAGAGATCCCATCACATTAAGGTTTAATCGTCAAGATCTCTCTGTGTACCTCATATGATTATTCGTCTTCCTTCCATCACCTCATTAATAACTTAGGTCAATTCTAGGGTAAACATATAATGTAGGGGGTTTTCAAGTAGGGTAGGGATTCTACTTAGGGAGATAAAATTGAAATAGTGAGAATCCAATCGCATTGTCTTTGATACCATCTTGTAAGGAGTGGGAACCAAGAGGGAATCCACTCCCTACTAAATCAAGTAAAAGTCATCATACAAATAACAAATACACATTTTTTTCAATGGATGAATAACTATTATTTAATCATTCATAAATGGATATCAAGAAGACCATATTATAGTAGAGGAATAAAATATCATGACTATTTTCAATTTATAAGATTTTATAACAATATTCCACTTGGGGGTTTACATGAAGGTAACATCTTCAATAACTAAGTATCAAGAAGTCCTAGGTACTTAAATTTAATCTCTTAAAAGTCATCTCTACTAAATGAAGTCTAGGTTACACGCCATGTCCTCCCTGTTTTTCACCTAAGGGATTGGAATCATACCCCACAAAATAAGAGAAGGTGGTAGTTTTAAACATAAAAATGGTGGTATGTGCAAAAATAAAGATTGAGAAATATCAAGAAACAGGAAATGCCTATCAAGGCTTACCTAATCAAGAGAAAGATATCAAAGTATCCAATTGGATACCAAAAGAATAAATACTATAAAAAGGTGTTTCATTTAAGAAGATAATCAATGTGAGAGTTTCTTGCATGAATCAATGTCACATCAATAATCTCTCAAAAATATATAGTGCATGGAGAGTAAGAAGTAGAATAGATCATACTACAAAGTAGGTTAAGCAATTACATACTCCATACGAAGGGGAAGGAGGATCAAAACCTTAGTGTCAAACAAATAAATAATTATGTAGGAGGAATTTGACCTTAGTGCATGGCATGGGAATTAAACCTAATGCCTAATATCATATGTGGTAGGGGAAGAAATTCCATTTTTTTATAAAGTACTAAAACCTAATGCCTGAAAACATTATTCACAGAAGGTGAATAAAGACCTAGTGCCTAAAAATAGTGTCACAACTTCAAGTTATGACTAGTCAAATCTCACACACAAATATGACATGTAAGATAAAGTATATTTAGACACAAATATATGACCAGGACATCCAAATATTACAAGTGGGGTGAGGGGACCCATAAAAACATTGCATATTCACAACTAAGGTACATCATAAAACCATAGGAGGCCATCACTTGAAAATAGGATTCCATGACTCAAATAGAGCAACTTAGTTCAAAACTACAAAGTAGGGTTAAAACATGAAAAAGGATGATCAAGATACAACTTTAGAGTCTAACATGCATCTCCACATTTTGCGAAGGTCATAAGTCATTATCCCCTTAGAACCACTCACATGAGTCAACTTCTCAGAAGAGAGAGACACTTAATAGAGTAATATGTCCCAAAGGACCAAGCATGATAAAAACACAGGTGATTGCTCAATATAATCAATAAGGAATGTATCATGCTTGATATCAATTCTAGATATGTCCAAGGTCAACCCTAGTTCCAAAATAGAGTCACAAGTTGCCTATTACACACATATATGAAACTAGGGTTAAGTTCACATTTGTTACATAAACCATAAAAATAATATTTTTATTACATATGAATTAGGTTATCAAAACCACACCATCTTATAGGCTATATCTTTCTGAGTCAATAATATATTCTTCTTAATTATATATCAATAGGTATGAATTTCAGAATTTTCACCCAATATGAGAATCCATTGCAAATCACATTTTCATTAGATTGAATCACGTAGAGAAAAATTCCATGATTCCAACACAAATTTTTGCTTATTTTTTGAGCTATAAAAATTTATTGTGATTTATCTAATATAAATGGAATTATTGATTTATTAATAACATTTCCTTAGCCAATTACTAATATACCCTCACATGACATTCACTACCATTCAGTATGATAGGTTATACCAATACATCGATATTGAGTGAAAACCACACAATATCAAGAAAAATAAAAGGGAAAAAGGAGGAAAAGGTCCATGCTAGGTGTGATGAAATACAATTGGTTCGAGGCAAAATCAAGAAACTACTAGAAATATCTTCTTCATTTAGATCCTTCTCACGAAGAAGAAAATGCCTGCACTAGGCTTGATGGTGGAAATTGGGCTCTCCAACCCCACATACTATGCTCTGGGGAATAAGAGCAACATACTCTCCGTATGTTCCAATCAAAGAGAACCCCAAGATGAACACATAGATAACAAGAAACACCTAGGGAACCTTCCACCATTGCATTTAGGGAGGGTGAATATGAACCACATCAATTAGACATTTAACTGGAAAACAAAAACTCAAACCGCATGCAACCAAATGGATAGATAACATTCACTTACTATCCTGGTAGATCTTCCAGATGCTAGGTAATTAAAGTGAATGTAGAAATATTAGGGTGATAAACTAGAACAAGATAAGTGTTGGAGAAACCAATCGAAAATACAAGAAGACACAAAGACCAGAGGGGAAAGGTGGAAGCCAAGGATTACATGTGATTATGGAAAGATGATATTAGAAAATAATCAATGGCCACTGTCGAAGATGAACATGATGAATCTGTGGGGTGAAAGGGCCAGAGACACTAATGAAGTGATAATGGACGATTATAACTGGGTTTCAATAGTTGGTAATCACCATTCCTTGTTGTTTTAGCAGATCATAGAGTCACACTGAACATAGACAAGGATTTTTGTGGTCAAGGGGTTTGAAGATAGGATCATCACCAAATAGTTGGGTGCAAGAGAGTTGTTGACATTACCTCTTAGAGGTGTTCTAGAAGTCCAAAAACTTTAGAGGAAAACATAGAGACCTAGAGAATATTTGGGGAACTGAGATTATGAACCTAAAAGAGACGAGAGGGTTAGATGAAGTAGAAAGGTTTATGGGATCTCAACGCCACCTAGTATACATATATACATATATATATATATATATATATATATATATATATATATATATATATATATATATATATATAAATATAAATGAAATAGGGTTGGAGACACTGTGACAAGTAGAATGACTCAAGAAAGCGTGCTGGTGGTGATGGAGAGGAAAATGGAGAAAAAGGGGGGAAAGAGAGGGAAAGAGAAGAGCATTAATAAGAGGAGAGAACGATAGACTATAGTGCGCAAGTAAACTACTAAGTGAGAGAAAGAATACATCAACACTATATTATGATCCAAATCTAATTAGAATGGGTCCAAATTTTGGCAAGTTGTGAAATCACTGTGATAGCTAAATGGGTGCAGAACTTTAGGGTGAACAAACCATATTGGTTGATAATTAGTATATTTAGACATTTGCGGCATATTTTCTATCCTATTTTATTTGAGGAATCAAACAAGTTTCAATTAATATAAATTTAACACCTAGGGAAATTAATGAAGTTAGATACCAAATTTCAAAATTTTAAACTTTTGGAGTAAACCATTATATTATGAAATTCTTTGAACTTTAACTTATATTTTTTCCTTAGTGAAACTAAGGCATCTAGGATTATTATTTTGATTTGAAACTTACCCCTAAGACAACTAAAATATGAGGAATCTAAAAGCTAATTTATTTTCCTCTTATGTCATTATTAACTAAGTTTATAAATTAGGGTTAGAAGAGGTTATTTCCATATTTATTCACCAAATAATTATATCTATGGATAAGATGTGGACATTGGATTCACTTTAGTGTTATCTATTCAATATTGTCTTTGATTAACTTTCACATGCACCCAATTACATTATTTAATTCCAAATTCCTTTTAAATATATTTAGTGATATTATCTTTCCAATTTGAAACAAACCAACTCGACTATTCCATATATTCTTTTTATCCCCATTAGGATGTCTCCATTTCATTACTATGGATTTGGATACATTAAAAAATCATTTACATCACTATTAATCATATTAAGGGAAATAGATACCTTATTGGGGATTGGGGACAAATTACCATATTCATAGGCATGCATATTCTCTATATGAAACTTGCCATATATTATTACATGGATTTCCGAATAATACTTTAGTAGTTCTTTTTAAGTACATGAGTTGTGATCAAGGATTTATTACACACAAGTCCAAATAATTCTTATTTATCAAGATTAACCATCTTGGCACTACTATTAGTTATTTCTATCCTATTAGGGTTAAGGGTGACAAAGGATGTATCTTGCATACTATACGGTTTATAATATTTCCATTAAGTCAAACAAGGCATCTTGTGTCATCTAAACCAACCATGTGTCCACGTGCATCTTGTGTCATCTGAACCCATCATTGTCCATGTTAGGGCATACACTATACCTTGTTTGGGGTTAACCTAGGAAGTTTATTTGTTGGTACCCAATTCAGAGAATTAGGGTTTTAGGGATTTTAAGGCTTGTTTTGGCATGTTAAATCTCAAGTTTGATGGAGCCTTTTCTTTTATACGATATTCAAGTACAAAGAAATCATGACAACAAATACATGGATTGACCAAAAGAATGGTATGTAGTCATGAACGAAAATGAAGAAGTGAGAAACATGAAGAATATGTTGAATATGTAATAGTGATTCTAAATGAAATATCATAATAATGTAGGATCCAAAAAATAATGTACACATAAAGTTGAATCAAGATATTGTATTGTTGAATGCTAACCCTATGCTAAGATTTCTTCTTCAAGTGATTAGTGCCTAAGGAAAAAATTGAGCACCACCAATTTTTAGAACAATTGGACTTTACTACATAAACTTTTCTATGATGTTAACTAGGTTGAAATTGGTAGTGAAAATCCGATACCCTTAAAAGATATTATCAAAAATATTTTAAAATAAAATATGCAAGGATATCTCTGACAGTTAGTATCATCTATTAAACGAAGGTATTCTACTTTCCCTTTCTAAATAAGTTAACACCGTTTACTTAACTTGTAAAGTATCATTTCTTTTGGCAAATATAACACATAAATAGCTTGAAAATATCTTCATCATTGCCCATTTCATAAAAAACACATTTTCACTTCATTTATAATCATGCAAGTATATAACCATTTAATATAGAGACAAATTCTTAAATGTGTATGTTTCATCAATGTTAAAGCATCATTGAAGAAAAAAACATAAGTACCCAGTTTTTCATAAGCTATCACTATTTATTTGGAGATGCTTTTTGCACTAAATTTTGGATATGAAATACTTGCTTGGAAGGGAACAAAATATGGGATTGAAAATGTTATCTTGGAGGAGGCATTTTTTGGTAAGAAAGTTTACTTGTAGGAATATACTTTACCTAATAGAACTGAATTCATAGAAGTAAATAATATTTTGAGAGATAAAGTCTTGGTAGGGAGTATTTAATTGGAAGGATAATAACGTTTTAGGTAGAAACAAATTGACTGGATGGACAAAAATATCATTGAGAATCATAAAATTCGTGCTGGAAAACTTATACTTTAGGTTGCAGGAAGCTGGCCGATTTCCAAAAGCAACGACTTGGGGGCTAATCTGATACAAAACATAAGTAGACTGAGAGAGGCCCTGAAGGCATCATATCATAGACCCAAGGAGTTAGGCACACAGATCCGAGTAAACTGAGAGAAACAAATTCTCAACGTGAGATTTTTCTTTAAGAGAAACAAATTCTTAGAGAAGATGTGTTTGCTTGGAAGAACCATATGTAAGAGTTGAAGTTCTTCTTTTACTTATGCCATTTAAAAAGAGGGAAGCATACTCACATTCTGGCCAATAAGTTTTTAAGAGAAAGGTATCCCTAAGAGAAGTTATTTACTTGGACAAAAATTCTTGACATTGAGAGAGTGAAGATAAGAAATATTTAGCTAGAGGGGCATGAATTTTGACTAAATGTACCTAGAAGGGAATATTTTATTGTCAGGAATTCTTTGCTTGATATCGATAATCATACACATTAATGTATATTCTTTACTTGGATGAATTAAGAATGATAATATTTACTTAGTGGTAACCAACTACATACTGATAAAGAACAAGAAAATATTATAGAAAGGTGTGCGGTGAGAGTAGTTTGGGTGGTAAGATCTCAGTAAGTCTCAATGAAGGGCTCCTAGTTTGAATCACACCGAAGGCACTCTGTAAATGACATTCCACACTGATTAGACGCAGGAGGGGGTGACCTAACCACACCCTCATATCGGGGTGAGTCCATTAGTGGCCCTTCCCGGGATGGATTCTCTTGTATAAATGTAAAAATAATATTATAAGAAGGTCTTCTTTACTTATGATATGAAATGGACACCGGGAGAGAGGGAGGATCGTCAAATTGATTGGGGTTGTAAATGAGTAGGAGATGTAAGAGAAATGCATGCTAATGGTTGAATGAAACAAATGTCTCGATGAGGATCATAAATACATGGTTGAGAACTTTTATTAGGAGAGGAAAAAATCTTAACATGATATATGTAGTTGAAGAGAAACACTTCAATGAAAAAAATGTTTGTTTGGAAGAATGAGAGGAATTTATATCAAATAATTATAATTGGAGGGTTTGTTTTGAGTATGTCATTTATTTTTAGAGGGAAACATGCATTTGCATGGAGTAAATAAGTTCTGGCCAACAAGTTATCACTGGAATATCAGCTTCCTAGGATAGTTTTGTTATGTATCTTGAAGAATTGTGTCGATCGAACTATAGATCTGGTCTAAAATTAAATGGATCTTCACCGCCCCAATTAACGGCTCACAGTATTGTATGATCTAAATTCTAGATCCAAATAGGAATCCAATTACAATTCTACATATATAAGTATGTGCGCCCTAATTACAATTTTAGCATGATCATGTACTCTATTTACGTAGACAACAACTATCATACTCAGGGTGTATTCAGCCTCTTCCAAGAGTGCTCCTCCTTGAAATATCTTCTATGATATAGTGGAAATCTTGCCCTCTCCCTAGGTCATCCCGATCAAACCATGAAAAACCTATGTTCTTTGATTGTGTGATCGTTCTCTTTATTCTCCTCCTCTTATTCCACACGAAATCATAATATTTTATCGTTCAAAATCCTAACAAATTGGTATCAAAGCCTCGTGTTTAAGATCCTAACAATGATGAGTCTATACAAGATCAAGAGGTTTGATTGCAAAATCAATTTCGGAATGTGACAAATCATGATGTGTTGTGTGCTTGTTCAACAAGGAGTAACTGTGGCTCTAGAAGGGACCGAGAGGATGCTAGCCACTATAAGGATAAAGAAAAGAAGGAGATGGACCAGAAGGCTCTTACTGTCATCCAATTATCATTAGACTACAAGGTTTTGGATGAAGTTTTCAAAGAAACTACTAGTGCAGGGATATGGAAGAAACTCAAAGATCTCTATATGATGAAGTCTCTCCAAACCAAACACTATCATAAGTAGTGTCTCTACCTACTGTGCATGGTGGAAGGTAGTTCTGTTCGTGATCACATTGACAAATTTACTTCACTTATTATGGATTTTGAAAATATAGATATTAAACTCGAAGATGAAGATAAATCCCTTATTCTGTTATGTTCTTTTCCTCCCTCATACAAGCAATTTTGTGAAACTATTCTGAATGGAAAATATTCAATCAAGGTAGATGATGTTATATCTTCATTGTTGTCAAAGACCATGGTTGATAAAGATCTGTTTGTTTCTTCTAGCAAGAGTTAGTTAGAGACTCTTATGGTGAGGGGTCTAACAAAGGAAAAAGAAAACAATAAGAAGGATACCCACAAATCTAAGTCAAAATCCAAGAAGGTCTATAAATATTATAAAAAGATTGGACACATAGTTGATGACTTCTACAAGTTACAAAACAACAATAAGAGGGAGAATGAAAAACTAGAACAACATGTAGATGCTAATGTATCATGAGAAGATCCAAATTATATTCTTATGGAATCATCATCTTCTTCCTCATCCGTAAACTTTCAAACTTCTTGGATTTTGGACTCTGACTGTTCACACCACATGTGTCCACATAGAGATTGGTTTTCTTCGTATGAACACTTTGATGTAGTTATAGTAAACATGGTGAATGATACCACCTGCAAGACTATTGGCATTGGGTCAATTTGGATAAAGATGTTCAATGATGTTATCCGAACTGTCTCAAATGTTCATCATGTTCAAGGTCTTCTGACAAATCTCATCTCAATTGGCTTACTTGAAGCAAATAGTTTTCAGTACAAGGCTGAGAATGGAATCTTGTCCATTATCAAAGGAGATTATGTTCTAATTAAGGAAGTATGTATGCTTGGAAACCTTTACAAGATGCTTGGTGAAACTATGACTGGAGTAGTCGCTGCTGTTTCTTCCTCAACCACTCTAAATCTGGATACCACAAAATTGTGGCACATGAGACTAGGATACATGAGTCAGAAAGGTCTCAAATTATTAAGCAGAAGAGGACTTCTAGGTGATATACTAAAAAGATGGATTTCCATGTGCACTGTGTAATGGGAAAGAAGAAAAAAGTCACTTTTTTCAACTACAAAGAATACTACAAAAGGTACTATTGATTAAATTCATTCCGACATTTGTGGGCCTTCTCAAGTGCCTTCCAAGGGTGGTGCTAGATATATGCTTACATTCATTGATGATTTCTCAAGGAAAGTTTGGGTGTATTTTCTAAAGCATAAGTGAGGACAGATAATGACATGGAGTTTTATTCTTATGAATTCAATGAATTCTGTCTGGGTCCACTACCCAAGGCTCTAGTAGAGTTTTAGGAATGATGACTTCCCCACAAACCACTACTAGCATTAACTACATGCTTTGTCCTCACTCACGTGCAAGCCAGGATAAACTTCCTGACTAGTTATCCATCTTAGTACTACTCTGGGCTGAGCATACTTAACCACAACATTCTTTAGTGACGAGCTTATGAAAAGGAGGTGCACCTTGGTGATATGGGTAGTCCAATCATTCCTATTAATATCATTATATCTGAGGTCTCAAATACTGAGACATTACAATCTCCCCTACTTACACTCTTGACTTTCTCATCAAGACTCAAATATATGGCCTCATTATATTTCCTCATTTTAGTGCAGACCCAAATAGCCCATGGACACCCAACTCTAGATCATGAAATACCAGCTCAAGGGTGGCTACATCACCATGGATATCCCTTTCCAACATGCATGGACAATACGACTCAAGACTAGCATGCCACATGCCCATGTGGGGCCCATCTAGGTTATGGCTCTGGTACCATTTATAACACCTAGGCCCATTGCCCAAGGTTCTAGTAGAGTTTTAGGAATGATGACCGCCCCCACATAACACCACTAGCCTTAACTGCGTGCTTTGTCCTCACTCACATGCAATCTAGGATAAACTTCTCGAATGGTCACCCATCCTAGTACTAATCTAGGCTAACACGCTTAACCATAGAGTTCTTTAGTGATGGGATCCTTAAAAAGGAGGTTCACCTTGGTAATATGGGTAGTTCAATCATTCCTTTTAAGATCATTATATCTGAGGCATCAAATCTTGGGACATTACAGCATGAACGATGCGTGATAATTAGTGGAGGTCTTGATAAAGATTTTTTGGCTGAAACCATCTCTACTTCAGCCTACCTTATCAACCTTCTCCATCTACTCCACTTGGTTTCAAAACTCCAAAAGAGGCTTGGTCTGTTCATCCTGCGAAATATTCAAATTTGTGTATTTTTGGTTGTCCTACATATGTCTATTCAAATGAAGAAAAGCTTGATCCTAGAGCAAAAAAGTGCATTTTTCAAGGTTATGCTGATGATGTGAAGGGATATGGATTATAGTGCACTGAGCAAAATGCATCAAAGTTCTTGATTGAAAGAAATGTTACATTTTATGAGTTTGCCATGCTTTCTGCAAAATAAGATGGCATTAGTTCTTTTATTATAAGTTCTCAGAGTTCCACAGAGTAGGTGGAGCTTGTAGTCAGTGCATACAACCTGGCACCTCCTCTTGATGTACAGGAAAATCCAAATGATAATGAAGATGATACTCCTGAAGAATAGACATATAGCATTGCCTCTGGGAGACCAAGAAAACATACCAAACCACTTGCAAGACATTCAAATTACGTTGTTGCATATGTCTTGGCTACTGTAGAAGAGACAAATGATTATGGTGAATCATCTACCTATGATGAAACTATGCCTAATCTAGATTCTGCCATGTAGATTGCATCTATGAAGGAAGAGATAGAGTCTCTTTAAATGAACATCACTTGGGTGCTTGTAAATCCTCCAGTGGAAAGAAGATTGTTGGATGCAAATGGGTATTCAAAAGGAAGGAAGCTAGTCCTAGAGATACAATTGCAAGGTCCAAAGCACAGTTAGTTGCAAAAGACTACAGTCAGGTGGAACGTATATATTACAATGATGTTTTCTCTTTTTTTTTTCAAACACACCTCTATCATATTTCTATTGGAATTAGTTGCTAGATATGATGTCAATCTTGAGAAACTTGATATAAAGACCACATCCCTCCACTGTGACTTAGAGGAATAGATCTACATGCATCAAAGTGAATGTTATGTTTATGTTGCAAAGAAGGATCATGTGTGCTTACTGAAGAAGTCTCCTTATAGCTTGAAGCAATCCCCACGTCAGTGGTATTGTAGATTTGATTCTTTCATGGACAAACATGGATATTCCAGGAGCAGAGATGTCGTTTGTGTTTATTGCAAGAAACTTCCTGATAAGTCTCTTATTTACCTCTTGCTCTATGTTGATGACATGTTGTTAGCAGCAAGTGATATTTCTAAAATCCGCAGTCTCAAGATGTTACTTAGTGGCAAATTTGAAGTGAAAAACTTGGGAGCAGAAAAGAAAATTTTGGGGATGGAAATGATTAGAAGTCGTAAAGCTGGAAGGTTATTTCTCAGTCAGGAGAAGTATGTGAAGAAAGTTCCACAAATACATCTCTTGTATTTATTACTTTAGAAAAACTAGTTCAAGAAGCTCTCATTTACTAAGTCGTCGCAATCTGAAGAGGATGAAAGCTACATTTCTCGTATTCCCTATTCCAATGTAGTTGGTAGCATCATGTATGCTATAATTTGCACTCATCCAGACATTACTGAAACAGTTAGCATGGTGAGCAGATACATGTCCAATCCGAGAAAGCTACATTGACAAGCAGTCAAGTACATTCTTAGGTACCTTACAGTACATCTTCTATATGTCTTGGATTCTACAAGAGCATAGAGACACTTGTCGATTATGTTGATTTTGACTTAGCAAATTATCGTGATAAAAGGTGTTCTCTTAAAGGCTATCTATTTACTCTTGGTGGTTGTGTTGTAAGTTGGAAAGCTACATTACAACCCATTGTTGCATTGTCTACTACTGAAGCTACTCAGCTTAGAGGACTGCGTGCTAAATTTTATATTCTTCAGATAACAACGGCTATCTACTGTGACAGTCAAAGTGCAATTCACCTTACAAAAGATCATATGTTTCATGAAAGATCAAAGCACATCAACATCAAATATTATTTCATGAGAGAGGTGATAGTGCAGGGGAAGATTGTGGTAAAGAAGATTGCAAGTTAAAAAATCTTGCTGATGTGATGACAAAGCCATTTCTAGTTTTCAAGTTTAGACATTGTCTGGACTTGGATAGTTTACACAACCTGTAATTACGCCCTTAAGGGTAGGAGGAGGAGAGAAATCTAATATATTATTTTTCATAGAGTTATAAAGTTCAAGTCAGGGTGGAGATTGTTATGTACCTCAAAGAATTATGTTGATCTGACTGTAGATTCGGTCCAAAATTAAACATATCTTCACCGACTCGTGACTAATGGCCCGCGGTATGGTACGACCTAAATTTTAGATCTGAATAAGAATCTAATTACGGTTCTACATGTATAAGTACGTGCACACTTGTAACACCTGGGCCCACGACCCAAGGCTCTAGTAGAGTTTCAAGAGTGATGACTGGCCCCACAGACCACCACTAGCCTTAACTGTACATTTTTTTCCTCACTCACACGTAAATCAGGATCAACTTCTCGACTGGTCACCCATCCTAGTACTACTCCAAGATGAGCACGCTTAAAAAGTTCTTTAGTGATGGGCTCCCTGAAAAGGAGGTGCACCTTTGTGATATGGGTAGTCGAATCATTCTTTTTAAGATCATATTATCTAAGGGCTCAAATCTTGAGACATTACAATATTTCCCACTTAGACTCTTGACGTCCTCATCAAGACTCAACTATATGGCCTTATAATATCTCCCCATTTCAGTCCAGACCCAGAATGGCCCATGGACACCCAGCTCCCGATCACGGAATACCAACGCAAGGGTGGCTACATCACCACAGATAGCCCTTTCCAACATGCCTGGACCGTACGGCTCAAGACTAGCATGCTACATGCCCATGTGGGCCCACCTACTAGAGAGATTTTGACTCTGATACTATTTGTAACGCTCGGGCCCATGACCCGATCACGGAATACCAATGCAAGTGTGGCTACATCACCACAGACAACCCTTTCCAACATGCCTGGTCCACACAACTCAAGACTAGGATACCATATGCCCATGTGGGCCCACCTACTAGAGGGTTTTTGGCTTTGATACTATTTGTAACGCCCAAGCCCACGACCCAAGGCTCTAGTAGAGTTTCAAGAGTGACAACTGGCCCCGTTGACCACCACTAGCCTTAACTGGACACTTTTTCCTCACTCACACGTAAGTTAAGTCAACTTCCCGACTGGTCACCCGTCCTAGTACGCCTTAACTGTGAATTTTTCCCTCACTCACGCGCAAGCCAAGATCAACTTCCCTACTGGTCACCCATCCTAGTACTACTCCAAGCTGAGCACGCTCAACTATGAAGTTCTTAAGTGATGGGCTCCCTGTAAAGGAGGTACACCTTGGTGATATGAGTAGTCTAATCATTCTTTTTGAGATCATGTTATCCAAGGCCTCAAATCCTGGAACGTTATAGCACTAGTTAGGGTTTTAGCATCGTCCTGTATTATATTTATGTAGACGGCAACACCGTACTCAGGGTGTACTCTGCCTCTTCCAAGAGCACTCCTCTTTGTAATCTCGTCTCTAGAAATCTCACCTCCTCCCGTGGAGTACGTCATCCCGACTGAACCATATAAATCCTATGTTCTTTGATTGTGTGATCGTTCTCTTTATTCTCGTCTTATTATTTTGTAAGAATTCGTCGTATACCTAACAAGTTCTTTACTTAGAGTGAAATTCTTAACTTTGAGGGAACTAAGATGAGACATATTTACTTATATGGACAAATGGTTTTGACAGAAATCTCTTTAGAAGGAAACAATTCTTAGCTATGAATTCTTTGCTTACTATGGATAATCATACATGTCGGTAAGAATTTTCTATACCTTTAGGAACCAAGAATGACCAACATTACTCAATGATAAACAGATTTTTGCTTCTAAATTAGAAGTGGGTCTGCGGAAGTTACCCGTACCATTATGCATGCCAGAGTTGTGTGTAACATGTATGATACTTACGTCTAAAGCCATTTAATATGAGATATTCTATACTACAAATATAAGATACTATGTAAAAAACTAGTTATGAATAATAGTAAGTATGTTTGGCATACACCCAAGAAACAACTATTAGTCTTTAAAACATTTTTTTATATCAATAATGACCATCTATCTTGGTCGATAATTTAATTCACGGAACTCCATTGTTCTTCCTAAAAATTGTATTAAAAATCCTAGTATTCCTGTGCAAGAATATTGTTTGTGGTTTCCTGAGCTTTAAGAATTAGTACATGTTGATTAAATCCGAAATTAGTGTTATACTACTGAATGAAGGTTATGCTGCCCGACTTAATGCATATGACGGTAACGAAAAAGCAAATGATGGGTAAATAATATTGATTTTTTCTTCTTCAAAACGGCCTTTACTTTTCCTCAAATTTCGGATAACTCCCTGAACTCTAGATAATCCCAACACCCTCCTCAACTATCTCAATAATTCCAGTTATCCGCCTAGCCGTTAGCCCCCGTTACCAACTAACGACTAGGCTGGTTTTTATTTTTCTTTACGTTGCCCATCACACTGCTCGTGTAGTTACTCCCTCATTTGATTTTTTTATATTTTTAAACTCCAATCATGTTCATATATTTGGATGGAAAGTTGACAATACTAATCATAGCATGCCGTTAAGGTTGTATCCGTCCAAATTGAAACTTTAACCGATCAAGACCCGGTTTATAAAACAATCATAGGCCGAGGACCACACCAAATAAAAATTGCTCTGGTCGATCGAGACTCGGTTAACAAAAAAAATCTCGGAACGAATCAAACCAATAAGAACATATCCGATTCCATACTGGATCGGAAAATAAAGGAACATACCACGACTGAATCGAGACCGGATCAGATAACCAACATATATAGCCGTGTATTTATCTCTAAAGTAAAATACACAAAATTATAAAACATTAATGAACTATGCTACAAAATTATAAAAGAACTCAATGGTTACACAATCCAAGTTGCACAATGGAATTCTTACAACTCGAGAGTACATTATTATAAGACTATTGAGAACATTACTAATATAATGGTAACACAAAATAACATATTCAAGACGAAAATTTATAAATTCTCTGCACACAGAAAACTAACACGTAAAAATATTATAAAATTAAATTATATGATAGTTAATATGTAATACACTAATTTATTAACAAGTCAATTGAACATGCAACATATTCGTTGTCACAATGTAATGCAATATTCAAATTTGTTTAGTGGTGCTTGTAGAGTGCAATATCTACCGACATTGATATTTATTGATATAATCACATCAATGTTAGCCAATATTCATATACATATTGGTAAATTTTAGATAGATTGATAATGTATTGCACATCCCCACAACCCTTGATAAATATTAGATTTCATTAATATATATAAGCTTTTTTTCATTAATCATCCGATCCAGACCAGTTTTTACCGTTTCAGACTAGGCCGATGATCGAATTTAGGAAAATAGCAGACCGAAGACCGGTTTGAAAGTCCAGTCGGACCAAAACCAGACCGGACCGAATAATTAATTTGGTCCGATCCACCAGTGTGGACCGCTATATGTACAATCCTACATATCGATATTTATTTTATTATATTTGATTAATTAAAATATGCAATAGAAAAAATTAGAAAAATCAAATAAAGAAGTAACTTAACGTAGTGGGAGACGTGGGAGACGGACAAAGTAGAAAAGAAAAAGAAATCGGGCCAGCCGTTAAGTTGGTAATGGGGGCTAATGGTTGGGGGTTATTTGGAATTGTCTTAATAGTTGAGGAGGTGGTTGGAATTATCTATACATGAAGGGGTTATCTGGAATTGAGGGAAAAGTGATGGGGGTTTGGGAAAAAAAACTCAATAATATCTATTCTTATCGTACTCTACACGGTGTTAGCGGCACGTAGCAATACTACCCTATTCATTGACTATCTTATCGTGTTCGCATGAAAGGAGAACAGAGAGAGGACGCTAAATTTAGTAAAGGTTTGCGTTCGTTCTACTAGAAAAGGAAATTCAATAGACGTCGAATACATCATTCCATTCTATTCTCCCACATTCGGAAGTGTAAATTAAATGAAAATGTACAATGATCATTTCCTTGCGCTCAGTTGCCTTCACCATCACTTCGTCGGTTAGTCCATACAATCGAAATTGGACTCTTGCCTTTCGCTTCCTTTCCCCGCATCGTGTTGCTTGGTTTAGAAGAAGAAGGATTTAAAAAAAATAAAAATAAATGGAGGAGTCATTATATTCAGGAGAAGGATGCTTTGGACCATGATAAAGACTGCGGCTGCAGGAGGATCTCCGCCTACGCCTCCTCTCCACCCGCCTTCAAATTCCGTGTCTCCAATTCTCCATCGTTGAAGCTTGAACTCCTTCCAAAGTCCAATCGTTTTGATCTACTTGTGTGGCTTACTCACCTCTGTGGCTGAACCAGTGATCCACTACTACTATTAGGGCTGGCAAAACGAGACCCGACCCGCTCGACCCGACCCGAACCCGAAATTTTAAACAAGTTTAGGGTCTAAGGTTTTTCGACCCGACCCGAAATTGACCCGAACCCGAAGAACCCGGAATTAATTTAGGCTCGGGTCCGGGTTTGGACTTTAGACCCGAATTGACCCGATTGACCCGAAATTCAGAATTATATTTTCAAATAAAATTACAAATATTATACTTTAAGACACCCGATGACCCATTAATTTACTAATCCATCAATCATGAAGTCTATTTTGGCAATTCTACATGATTTTGTATTGATTTGTATGATTTATTTTACTATTTATATTAGGAATTTGTGTTTAAAAGTCTCGAACAAACTACAATAGGCTTTATATATGTTTCTCAACCACATTGTAAGTTTATCACAATGAAATTTATTAATTACACTTGGGAATTATCAATGACTAAACAAATCATAGTATTTCTTTTTTAACTATTGTTTTGGTGTTGGATTTACGGGTCAGACCTGATAGACCCGAAATTATTTGCGGGTCGGGTTAGGGTCAAGGGTTTCGACCCGAAAATACATCTTTTGTAAGTTTAGGATCTAGCCGAAAAGTGTTGACCCGAAATGACCCGAAATAAAACCCGCTCAACCCGAACCCGATTGCCACCCCTAACTACTATTTTGAAGGTTCAAGACCTGGTCAAATGCCCCACAAGAAGGCGCCGGTCATGTCGTTGGAATTCTTGCTCCCGGTTGAGTGCTCAACAACTGGCGAAGAAAAGGACATTGCCTGGCTTGATGGCTGTACAAGACAGATCGATGGATCATCACCTAATTTTCTTTATTCAATTTCTGCATTTACTAAATGTGATCTGGATATGGACCACCTGAGGATCTCCCAACATCATGAAGTTATAACCCAGCCTTCAATGCTGACCTCACTACCTCTCTAACAAATATGAGGTCACCAAGAACTATATGAAAACTCTGATGTTTAGGTATTAAATATAGCTACTTGACCTTGAGAATCACAAGAACTCGGGCGCATAATACATGAAGCTCCGCACCATGACCAATCATGGGCTATTGTTGGCTACAGATGCTGATTCAGCAAAAAACAGGCTTCATAACTCAGTTCTTGTTGACCGTGACCGAGACTGAGGCCGAGGCGGAGGCCAATTCCAAGATGCATTCTAGAGCAGGAACCGACGTGGATGCTTTTGTTGTGGCCTTGTGGGGCACGGCAAACTGCATGCATCTATAAAAAAACTTCCACAGCATGGCCACACCTTGCAGGATACTGCCAGCAGAATAACATAATCTATACATTTGAACAAATGCCTAAACGAAGGGCAATTAAATATGTTTAATTTCTCAGTATTTTATTATGTATTTTGTGCTCTATTAGGTATGTTTCTAAAATCAGAACCGTGTTCACATATATAGAATAGTCATTATTCTAGCCGGATTGTTACTGACGTATATCCGTGACCAGATCTGGGCGATGATAATTCATGTCTGTATTTAACTAGGTTTATCTAGAATATTCACTTCACACCCTCTTTCTTTATATCTTTTAGAGGTCCAATCATCTATCAATCAGTCTCACAATGCACATTGTAATCTTCTTTAGTTACAGTAACACTTTTCTAATTTTGTCAATGGATCTTGCGAATTTTAAGCATATCTAATTCAAGCAGTGACCATTGAACTAACATAAATGGGTTAGTAGTGACCATTGAACTTACATAAATGGGTAGTACTTTAAACGTGTTAGACACAAGATAGGTTGTAATGTTACATGGACGTGGACTAGTCCAGCCTTAGTCTGTCCATGATTGTAGAGATTGTTTGTATGGCTCCACCATACAAGTCTTAAGCACTTCAACCTCCCTAAGACTACAAAGACATCTCATTTCCCCCATAGTTGCCACGTCTGGTTGTAAGGCCTCCACAACCTCACTACTACGGTCATGTGACTCAGACATATAATATATATACTCGAGTCATAAGTGGAACTAAGGCCTCAGACATATAATATATATACTCGAGTCATAAGTGGAACTAAGGCATTACATTTAAGGCTCAACTTGGGATTACCTCCACACAAAAGCCCCCCAAAACAAAACAACAAGAAAACTCAAGGTAATACCATCAATCAAAGCACGATAAAGAATTTGCAAGCATGCCCAGTTGACCCTCTTGTCTACCCTACAAGTTTGAAATCATATTTTATTTGAATCGTGATAAATACATATTCATCCTAATTTTAGTCGTATTTTTAGTTTAGTTTTGCATTTAGATTTCTCACTTTGCCTTATAATAGCTTCATTTACTTTTATTTAGATTTAATATTAATTTATTAGGGTTTTGATACCCTTCTTGACTTCCTTTGTCAGATTGAAAATTTATTTCAACATACCGATGCAACCTATAGGGTGTCGAAGCCCTTTAGCGGGTGGGAATCGAGGTGTGGGGGAGCACCCTGACCGAAATGGATTTTGGGTATATCCATAAAGGAAAATCGGTCGATATTTTTGGCTCAAATCCATGATCAACCCCCTCAATCGACCACCTTTCAAGCTTTAATCATCAAGCTCTTTTGATCTAACTACATTTATTGATCAACTTCTTTGATTGACCTTCCAATTGAGCTTTGCTGATTGGCGTCAACCAATCGAGCGCTAAGGGCCTTTTTGGTAGGATGTAGTCAGATGACAAAGTGCGAGTTTGATGTACATTTTTACATTGCAAATTCACACAACTGCACCCTACTACACCCAACCAAACTAGCTCTATTGGTCAAGCTCAAACAGTCAATGTATTTTGTTCGAGCTCCAACTGTTCAAGCTCTACTAAGTGACATCATCCAATCATGTGATAATGATCGAGCTCCACTAATCCATCACTTCAATCGACCATTTAGTGATTGACCTCCTAATCGAGCTCCACTAATTGCCCGCTCAGCGATCAACCATCCGATAATAAACATTTACCAATCGATCTCCTTTGATCGTCTTCAACATATCGACTTCATGCTCCAACTAATGGCTTCAACACTTTTTCTTCACGGAACCAATGCATTCACTATAGGCACCTCATAGCATTCCTTGGAGGTTGTTAGACTTTCTCCTTGCCTCCTATAAATAGAAAGCCATTTCTTCCACTTGAAGACATCTAGAGACGAAGAGGCTATAGAACTCCATCCACAAATCCACCTTGTATTCCTCCATTGCAAGGCTCGTATGATCGACCTTGAAAGATCTAGATCACTCGGCTTGCACCCTACCTTAAGTGATCAACCTCGAAAGAGTTAGATCAATCGACTTCCACCACTCTGCAGCTAGATGGATCACTCTCAAAAGAGATAAGTCGATCGATCAACCCTCTGCCTGAGGTCGATAGTGTAACCTTGATAGAGGTTGCTCGATTTACCACTACCACTCCACAAATCAAACTACCACCTTCGTCTACCAGCTTGATTGACCTCTACCACTCCATAGCTCGACCGATCAACCTTAGAAAAGATAGATTGATCAAATTCCATTCAGTAACAATCAACCTCCACTCCATCATCCAATCAACCATTGTGATATTTTTCTCCTCTCAAGACGTCCCTAAGCTAGAAGATAAACATCTGCACATCACGACTACTCATTTGTTTGTTTTTGTGATTATGGAATTTGTTCAATATATATTGTTTATCTTGTATTTGGAATGAGGATAGATTATTTCTGTGAGAACCCGTTACACTAAACAAGATTAATTAAAACGTAAAACACAATCAATCACTAATTAATCACACACCCAAAAATATGGGTAAATTAAAACCGATTTCAACGTCAGAACCCGCTCAGAAACATTTGCATAAGAACCCAACATCTTTCTTATATCGATACTATGCCAAGAATTTTGATACAAATTGTTCTATCGCCTTAGCCACAACATATATACACAAGAGAACAATTTTCTATATGCCACACAACAAACATTAACATGCTAACAAAATTTCGATTCGTTTGAAACACCCTATACAAACCATTCCTTCCTGGACCTGAGAGTACATGGACGACTGTAGGACACACTAGACATCTAATCAACTTTCTCAAAGGTTCATTACTATAGCTCCTCCTTTCTTCCACATGTTTGTTTTCGTCACTTTCAATTAGCTAAAAAATGTGGCAAACCACAAGGGTGAGACCTAGTCCCAACAAGAGATATAACCTCCAATAACATTTATTGATTACAACATTTTTAAGTAATTAAATAATTAAGAAAATTAATCAGATATAAAAAATGAGCTCAGAAGCACTGATGATTAACAAAATGCACAAGGAAGTAGATAATAACTATCATCATTAGCCAGACTATCGTCCTTTATGTTGTTGATAATATAAGCAATTTAATAGTATATCCATATCTGGCATCATGAGCAAGTCTAGTAACATAGAATAGCTAACAACATGAGCATGTCTAATTGGTTGAACATATCAACATTATAAGAAGAGCTAACAACATAAGCACGACTATCTGGATAAGCATGATCAGCAGTATATGCATATCTAGTTACAAAGGCATGGCTAGCATGCTAAACATAACTAACAACATGAGATAGCTAGCATCATGATTATAATAAACAATAGCATTATAGTTATCAACACAATCATGACTATTGTATGTACGCATCTACAATCTTAAGCATATCCACAACATAAGTATATCTATTATCTCCTAATTGTACTAAGCATCATCTTTATGTAAAGAGAACAAACAAGGGTTATCATCCAATGTGAAGTGTCATGTATAACCCTAAATAGATATGATATACGGATGTATTACATTTTTTGTTACGCCTTGAGGAATTTGAGGATTCCACTCAAAATCCAATTGACCACTGCTAATTCGAAATCAGTGCCATATAAGATCTAGGAAGATCCATACTCCTAAGATCTTCTCCACCCCCGGTCAGTACGGCTCCGCCAGAGCGACACATAAGGTCAACTAGCTAACATCCTAGTCCATCCTTGGTATAGGTCATGACACTAGTGAAAGGAGGTGGGTACGCATACCCTACCATCTGAGGTACAATCACAGTTGTCCTCCAATCTCATCACATATATAATCACCGAGACACGACCGCAACCGTTCTCAAACTGAGGGCTAGGTATGATTGTAGTCATCCTCCCTAAACACTTGAATTCAGGATGACAAGCACCCCACATACTCATCAATATGCATTCTGAGTTTCCCTTAAGAATACTCGTTTCACCATCTGGAATGTTCTGACACTTAGATGGATCTATGGCACAGGGCACTACATGATTAGAGTTTCACTTGATTAGTTATTCCAATTGGGTGAATTAAGGCTACATCAAACAAGTGGACATACAAATCCTAATTCACTTCTAGCAAGCATATAAATATCACAACTTCAAAAGATTTAAAATGTGTGAAACATAATTTCTCATCTCATCATCACATGGTACTATTCACTTGCCATTCATGAGACCACACTAGTCATCATACTATCACAAGATATAAATCCTTTTCACAATATCACAGGGTATCAACCCTTATCAACACAAGAGGATTACACCTCATTCAGGGCTCAACCATGCCCAAAGGTCATTAAGACCATCATTGTGATGACCGTCTCACAAAAACAAGATTAACTAATGCGGAAGCATTCATTAAGCAACGGATTACCAAAAATCACTAAAAATTAAAACCTTTTTATCAAAAGATACATCAAGTAAAAACTTTCTCACATAGAATAAAAGTAACACAATTACATTCTTGTTCACAGGTACATATTCTGTATCATCTCCTTTAGAGAATTACAAACATTAACTATCCTGTCAAGCTAAACACAGACAGTTCAAAATCTCGAGGCATTGAGCCAAAATCTCAAAATCATTAACTACTACTCCGAGGACCTGAGAGTACAGAGACGACACATAGGACTACTATCTATATGACTTGACAGACAATATCTCCACCTGAAATCTCACTGCTGTCTCTGCTGCTGTTGTTGCTATCCTTCACCTACTGAAGGTTTTCTGTCTTCTCGTCCGCATCCACCTAAAAATGTGGTTCCCACGGGGGTGAGACAATTATAAAAATTGCCCCAACGAGAGATATAACTCTCTGCCAGTAACATTATTATTGCAACTTAAGAAGATAAATATGAACAGAGGAATCATATTTATTTGACAACAAATATTTTAATGTCTAATAGATTAGAACATTATTCTATATCAGAAGCAGTGCAACTATAACTTGATAGGATCAACATGTCACTTGTTCTTTATTGAATATAAAGAACATGTATAACATCTATTCAAACTATAGAATCATTACCACTGCATTAACTTTCTTCAGGCTTAGATCATATATCTAAAGCCTAGCATTATCATTGTGGAGTCATGGCCCGTAGCCATACTCTTATCACAAATGTTGGGATCTTAATGCCTCATTTCAACACTGGGAATTCTCCTCCTTTCACAATTTCAATACCATAACCATGAAATCATGGGTATTCAAACCCTTAGCTCATCACCTGAGCATTGTTACTTCTTTCTTAGGTAACTACACCTTTAGGTCATCTGACCAAGGTAAGTATGATGCTTGCTACACAAGCATCCATCATGGCACTTGAGGCCCATTAACTCTCTTGCCACCTCTTACCAGGCACAAGGTATATTATGGCACACAAGGCTCAATAAACAAATTTAATTTAATAACACATCATAGCTCATACCTGGCTATGCCCATCATCTCATGATACCTGCATGGTTAGCACATATGATAGCAGCACATCAATTATCTATCAACACCATGCAAAAACAATATATTAATAATTCAAGGGTATTATCCTTAATCCTTTACCAGGATTTGGATTTCCATCACACATAGCTCATCAGAACACTGTACATCTTGTCACCTTTCACTAGGCAACAACTTTATTCACATGGCTCACAAAACCATTCACATCTTGTCACCTCTCACTAGGAAACAACTTATTTCACATGGCTCACAAGGCCATTCACATCTTGTCACCTCTCACTAGGCAACAACTTTATTCACATGGCTCACAAGGCCATTCACATCTTGTCACCTCTCACTAGGCCACAACTTTATTCACATGGCTCACAAGGCCATTAAGCATTATACTTGTTATACAAGTATTTAACATGCCTTTCAAGGCTTATGTAATAAGAGAAATACAACCTTCCCATCATTAGGGTTAGGATTTTCCTTTCTTATCGATTAGGTTTCTCTCACATATCATTACCCTTTTAGGTTTTCAAGATCATATTATCAATGATCAAACCCTAATTCATTGCTCCCCACATCTAGGAGCCAACATTTATACCATAAGTATTCAATCATACTTATTTATTCTCATCATTTATCATTAAATGATTATCATCACAAGGTATGAGTTTCTCTCTCATCCTTATGTTGGGAATTAACAAAACGACCATGTTAGGTCACTTTCAATTCAGCTCTAAGTCAAGCATAGAGCACCACGGCCGTGTAACCAAGAACGGCCGTGCAAAGAGAAGCCACCACGGCCGTGCTACCTTGCATGGTCGTGCAAAGGGAAGATACCACGGCCATGCTACCTTACACGGTCGTGCTACAGGAGTTTACCTCAAGAATCATATTTAAGTATGAATTCTATTCTTTCATTTAGGAATTAGGGTTTCACATACCATCTCCCTTCCTTAGAATAGAGATTGCATATAGCATCACCCTTCATTAGGGTTTCATATCACATTGCCCATAATTAGGGTTTACTATTCATTCCCAATTAGGGTTTCTCATAAAATCACCCTCAATTAGGGTTTCACATGGATACACCCTCAGTTAGGGTTTCACATGGATACACCCTCAACTAGGGTTTACTATTCATCCTAATTAGTGATTTCACATGTAGACAACCTCTTATTAGGGTTATACATGGAATCAACCTCAATTAGGGTTTTCATCATGTATTGGATCCATGCATTTGTTATGAATTCTTAATTAGTACCATTAAGGTATCTCTCACCTAATTACATTAGGTTTCCAAAAAGGTTTGATCAATTGAACCTTCAATAACATGAGGTATCCAATTGAATTAGGGTTTCCAATGTTGATTCCTTCAATCATTGAATTTATGGAACCAATCATCAATTGGACCTATATTCATACTTCAATTGAGTTTGATAAGTCAACCTTCAACTAATTTGACCCTCAATTGACCCTCAATTGATCATCAATTAGGGTTTGATTCAATTGAATTAGGGTTTGGAATCGATGATTCAACAACACTAATCAATGTAAGACTAGTTGCTTTGAAACCATTGAACCATCATCCAAATTGGGTATGACCTGACCCCAAACGGTCTTGAGGTCGTTCGGATGACCTACAAACGGTCTTGAGACCGTTTTCCCATCATATCACTCAAATCTAAGCAATCCAATTGGGGTTTGGTTCATTGGATTGATCACCAAATCAACATTGCAATGTATATCAGCTTAGTACCTTTAGACCTTCAAACACCTAACCATACTCAACCCTAGAGCTCCAAACGGTCTTGGGTGACCACCAAACGGTCTTGAGACCGTTTGTCTCATCCAACCTTTGGACTTTAGTGAAAAATCATCATGGATTGGTCTATCGAGTTGATCAACAAATCAGCATTGAGTTGCAGTATGATTTGGTACCTTTGGACCTTCAATTGGTCAACTATACTTGACCCCAGACCTCCAAACGGTCTTGGGGTGATCCCCAAACGGTCTTGAACCCGTTTGGATGAACCCCAAACGGTCTTGAACCCGTTCGGGCTAATCAACCCAAAATCTCAACTTAACTCATTGGAATTTCAGCACTGTTTTCAATTAGGGTTTGCCTAATTGAATAGCCTTCAACTCACGATTCCTTGGGAGTTAACCCCTCAAATTTGGAGAGTCATTAAAAAATAATAATTATGAACAGGAATCCCAAACGGTCAACGCTTGGTCAACTCACGCAAACGGTCTTGAACCCGTTTGCCCAAGCAGGTCAAGTTAATCAGGTTGAAAATCAGCACTTAATCCAATTAGGTTTTCCTAATTGATTAGCCTTCCACCTATGATTCCTTTTGAGTTAACCCCTAAAATTTGGCGGGTCATTAAAAAACATCATTATGAACAGGAATCCCAAACGGTTAACGCTAGGTCAACCATCTCAAACGGTCTTGAACCCGTTTGCCCAAGCAGGTCAAGTTAATCAGGTTGAAAATCAGCACTTAATTCAATTCGATTTGTCTAATTGATTGGCCTTCAACCTATGATTCCCTTGGAGTTAACCCCTCAAATTTGGAGGGTCATTAGCCTACATAATTAGGAACGAGATTACAAAACTGTCAACGCTTTTTCAACTCCTTCAAACAGGTTTGAACCCGTTTGCCACCAAACGGTTTGCAACCCGTTTGGTCACCAAACGGTTTTGGTGAAACCGTTTGGTCCCAACTTTTTAGATCGTTTGCTCCCAAGATATTTGGTGAGGTGCTTTCTTATGATGATTTCATCATAATCTTCCTTCGTGCACCCAAGAACAGCAACCGTTCTTGATGGAATTTGCAGCAAAGAAACAAAAGTGTATAAAATTGAAGAAATCAATCAACAAAGCATAGAAGATTGATGCAATAGCAATGTTTGAGGGTTTAAGTTATAAAACCCGCCTCCAATTGAGCTCCAAAGCTCCAAGATCACGCCATCAATGGTGGATGAAGCTCTAGCAACTCCCCCTAGGCTCGTCCTCAAGCTTTTTATTGCAAAAGTTGGCTAGGGTTGAAGAGGAGATCGAAATAAGAAGAATCCATAATTTATTTTCGATTTCCACCATGAAATCATGAAGAACGAGGGTCAAGAAGCTTACCAACAGGTTGGGGCTCGTCCTCCTGTTGCTCCTAAGTCCCCTTGAGCTCATCCCAAGTAAAGGAAGAAGAAAGGGCCTAAAAAGCCTTTCAATTCATTTGGAAAAGGCACTTTTATAAGGAAATTGATGAGAGAGAAAATGCCTTATAAAAATCTAATTAATCCAAAAATTATGGCCGCCTCTTCCCCCTCAATTCCATGGATACGAGGAACCTTCCTTTGCCTTTTATTCCCCTTCATTATCCTCAATTTAAAGAAAAGCAAATTAAGCACCTTAATGCTTATTATATTAATATCCCATATGTGAGTGGAAATTACTTTTCTTTATAATAAGGTGAGTGGAATTTCACCTACTTAAGATATTTTCGTTCCTTATCTTAGCAAAGGAACGTCCATCCTTATTCAAAATCAACCCAAAACATTTTGGTTGAAAGCCCTTCAATTATGTTTATTCATTTTTGCCCTAAATCGAATTAGGGTTTCAATTAGGCATTATTCTTGATTATTTTAATGTCAAGATTCTCTCTCCTACAACTTAGTTCAAATGAGAAGTCCCTCTCATTTTCTTTGCTATAAATGATTCCAAGAAACATTAAGGACCTTATTGAAGTGGTATTTTGCATATTGAACCCTAGATTTTGGGTAAAATGCACTTTACTCCAAAACTAGGTTTTAATGCACAACATTGTCCAACAAGCTCTATCTTGGTGTCCAGGCTTGTAGAAACCATACTACTACATCATATTCATCCTTATGATGTCTCAACATCAGAGGAACATCTTATCATGTGCAATTTGCAAGTTAACCCCTCAACTTGGGTAATTTGCACTTTAGTCCAAAACAAACAAAACATTGATTTCAACAATGTTCAAAAAGGACTAGAATTGCAACATAGGTTCCTCTTGAGGCCTAATTACTTTTCACAAGATGATATTAAACATTTAATCACCTTTCTTAATCAAAACACCTAGGGTTAGAGTATAACCCAGGTCAGGGATGTTACAATCATACTATTACATGATATAAATTCCTTTCACAATATCACATGGTATCAACCCTTATCAATACAAGAGGATTACACCTCATCCAAGGTTCAACCATGCCCAAAGGTCATTAAGACCATCATACTATTCCCTACAAGATCATCATTATCTTTCCATGCCTTATAACAAGGCTCAACAACATCACTTACATATAATACACCAGATCAACACAATATTGCATTAATGAGCTAGGATATATTCATAAACAATCATAGTAGGGTTATATTAACATTAAGAACATTCCTTTATTACATCAACATGCAAGGAATCTATATATGATTAACACACATCATATTCATAATGCACATGTTTAGCATAAGAAAGTATCAACCATGTAGCTATAATAACCACCAATTAACACATTAAGGTTATGATCATGTTAAGGAGGTTATTTCACCATCATGTCATCATATAAGAAGGCTAAACACGAATACTCATATTTATCTATTTGCATTAGAGTTAGGCTCAAAAAGATAAATTATATTAATGTTACTAATCAACATTCATAACCAAACCCTAACTCAAGGAATCCCCATTGGATCATGGATGCATATGGTGAAGCATCACCATCACATTCCATAGTATTCTCAAGTATGGACCCACACATAAATCGAGGTGTAACCATCGGGTTATAGCATACTAGGGTTTCAACAACAATAACAGAGTACTCCATGATTGTATTAGTCATTCAAGGACTATTCATACCCAATTACCATCATTTAGTTATATTAAAGCTAGGTATAACAAGCTATAACTCTTTACGGTTACATATCAACACAATATGATTATCATCCCTTCTATTCATATGAGTGAATAGGTAAGACTACCTTATTAAGGGTAACCCTCCATTTGTTCCATCATCATTCAACCCATATCACCATATCACAATGTCACCCAGAATCATTGTATGTTTAAAATATAAGACAATTGGTTGTTTAAATAAGTAAACACCTAGGATAAACCACCAAGGAAGTCCTTGATTGGTGATCTAGAAAGAGTCACCATCGAACCCTAGACATCCCTTGATTAACAACACAAAAAGTTCCATTGAGAGTAGGGTAAAACCCACAATCGATTGTTCAGTTAAAACAAGCCATCAATTGTGAACAAGTAAGCTCCTTAAGTTGATCATATAAAGGAAACCATATATGTTATAACCCGTTCCTAGCTTTTCTAGTAATCTTAGAGTTTTAAGATAATCTTAATGCTTGGCATACTTTTGTAAGTAATATTCTATGTTGTGCTTTATCATAACTTTGATAACCTAAAATACTTGTTTGGGCAACTCATAATCATAACTTAAGCATACTATAAAGATTTGAGTTGGAGTTAATATAGCATTAACACATACATGTGTGCAAGAAGAGAATTAATGAAATTGGAGGAAATAATTAATAACTAATTTTTATTTGAGAATATTATCAAAATAATATTGTAAGATTATAGAGAATTCAATTATGAATACAATAAAAAAGAATGAACCAAATCGGAGTTAAAATGAGAGAGTTATGTCCTTTTTAGTAAACATGTATTGAGGACCGCGACCGACGCTGCGTCAACATCGTGACCCGTGGTCTACACCGCAACTGCGATGCTGCGTCGACACAACGACCGCGGCCGCCGCCGCCCAAGATAGTAAATCATAAAATGATCATATCTCGAGCAATACTTATCCATTTTCAACGAAACGAAGTGTGTTGGAACCACGATTCAATTCTCTATCATCGTATATATCTTGCTCAATAATAGGGGGACCTAGAAGGCGATTTATGGGGTGTTATTTGGGAAGAATGTGAAGAATGACGGAAATCCAAAAGGGTTGTTATAGATTCGACATGGTAAGAAGTTTTATCCGTGGATTCCTCCTTATCTTCACTCCCCCTTGATCGGAACCCTTGATCCAACAATCTTAAGGTTTGGATTAACCTCTGACCTTCATTTTCTACCTTCAGCAGACCTCATTTAGGGCTAAAAGGAAGAAGAAATTGCGGATTTTGATAGAGTCTTTCTATGGATTCCAGATCTTCAAAGATGGGCTACGTTTTTAAGGTGTTTTCACACCTTAGGGTGAGTGGGTACTTCATTTAAACAATATATTGCATGAAAATGATTTAAATCATCAAATATCTTCAATTGGTTAGTATGCGAGTACAAACCCTAAGTTGCCTTTTTGATCTAGCTTTTGCAAGATGATATGAAATCGATTATTTCTCTATTGTGATGAATTTTAGATTATGAAATTACATTAGAAATGATTGCAATCCATATAAATGAGAAATTTTAAAGTATTTGTAGAGGTTACATGAATATACTAAAATCTAAGATTTTCAGCTATGGCTGAAATTGTTGTATAATTGAATAAAGAAGTTGACTAGTTGAATCTCCTTGGTTATGAATGATTGTTTTATTTGTATGTGAATTACATATATGTCAGATAAGATCTTGCACTTCATTTTTCATGGAAACCCTAGTTAATTTTATTACATGGTTTCATATATATATATATATATATATATATATACATATTCGCTTATATGTGAACTATTGAGAGCAATTCTTATTGAATTATGTTATGATGTATTCAATCATCATGCGAGTTATGGGATAAGTGAATGAGGTAAATCAAACCCGAATGATAGGGTGTTCAGTGAAATAAGTATTGTGATTTCAATGTTTCTCAGCTTGAGATGTGGTGATGCTTAATAGTTCAATTGTGGTATATGTAATCAGATGATTTATGAAATGAACAGTTTACAAAGCTGAACAAAGATATGTTGATGTGATGATTGAATTGTGAATTTAAAGAGTGAATTAGACATGTAGATGCCCTGAACACAGTAGAATCCTCACAGGATGAGGCCTGTGCTGTGAGGAGGAAACCGTTTCCCGGATGGAGGTAGTCCAGATCGAGGAAAGTCAGAGCGCACCAGTAGGGTGTGGGGGTCCTGACCAGTAGGGAAGACTCCTTACAATTGTGTGGTACCCAACACCAACTGGGGATGTCGGTGGTACCTGTGTTACATGTTGAGTAATCAGTGGTCAGTAGGTCCACTGATGCACAATAAGCCTGAGGGCTTGGACTCACCGCCTGAGTACCCAGGTTGAGAGGTGGAGTCTGAGATATCCGACCACTCCTATTAGTCGCCGAGAGGCAGACATGCTGAGGCCGGCTGCAGACAGGGTATTACTCAAGAGATAGGCTTAGGAACCCGAGCATGCTTCTAAGCCTTGTATAGTGAGATCATAGCTTGCTGCGATTCTTTCACATGTTGTGGTACACCTCATGTGGGTTCAGGGCATAACATGATGAATGAGATGTTAAATAAGTGTGTGCAATTATTGAATTATTCTTTGTATGTTTCTAAATTATTATTTTTCTTTATGATCAATCAAGCATGTTCATGTATTGATTCATTTTTGTAGATATCTAGAGTATCCTGCCATATTTATGATTGTCAATGATTAGACTCTTTGAAGCTTACTATTGTTATAATTGATATCAGTTGCTCAACAATATATCTGCAATTATATAAGTGCTTTAAACTATTTCTTTGAAGTACTCATTCACTGAGCGAGTAGGATCACCCCTCTACTCACAATTTTTAGGGAAACCACGTGGACTCGAAGAAGGTCAAAGCATCATAGTAGATCTACCACATGAGTTAAGTATGAGTTAGTAAAGTTCAATTGGTCCCTATCACTCTAGGTCCTTGTATAGATGTGAGAGAATTGTAAATGATGTTTTGTATCTTTGTTTCCTTGATAAGAGAGAAACATGGAAGTGTGAGAAATAGAATGAATGTATGGATGTGTATCATAAATGTTGAGATCATATTAGAGAAATAAAAGTTTAATTCTCTTGTAAAGTTTGTTTATGTGATTGGATGCGAGAAAACAACGTGTTTGAAATTTTAAAAAAAGTAAGGGAGTGAACTTTGTATTAACTGTAATCCTTAATTCATGCCCACATATCGTGATTAGTGGTAATCATCAGATTCGGGCGTGACAATCTTTTGGTATCAGAGCTTAGGCTGAGTCTTCAGGGACCATTAGGATAGAAAGTCAGAGTTATAAGTGTGACAGATAGGTGGTGATGTGTCTTTAGCTCTGGAAGGTCTGAGTATTTAGATACCCTGGCCCAGTATCTGAATACTTAGATTGACCAATATCAAGCTACTTTGTCTATTCTTCTCTGGATGCCCTGGCCAGGTATGTAGAGGAAGGATGGGATAGAGAGAAACCCTAGAAATATTAGTTTTAGGAGACCGAAAAGTAATGAAGGAGTAAGAGATTAAACATAGAATGTGATACAACTCTTGCTTTATATTTCTTCTTTGATTGGAGATCAATAGAAATGCTCTTATATGTATGAATTCAGATTATCAATTTGTAGAATATATATGGTTCTTTTATATTGTTGTGTATCATGAAGTGATTACGTTATTATTTATATTTTTTGTATCAAGCAGACCAGAAGTTATGTTTAAATGAGTTTTCCCTAAGTGGATATTCTTTCCACATGTTTGAGATTAATAGGAGTCAGTTAATCTTGAGTATCTCTTGGCTTCAGGACTACAGGTTTGGCCTGATCCGGCTGACAAGATGCATTACTGGGATCTAATGATTCCTATTGAAAATATAATAAGAGTAGACTATGGATAAATTAGACCGATATCATAGTGAGAATGTTCATACACTAAGATGTTGAAACATATGGGAAAGATTAGAATAGCTAAGAAACAGTTGGTACTGATATATGAGATCCAACTTTGGGGCCTCATATGAGAAACCCTTAATTGGGAAAAAAGGAACACAATATAAGGTTCAGATTAAGTTATGATTGGTATCATATGAACTACAGATATGAAATATGGAATAGATATGAGAAAAGTATGTAAGGGCCAAGATAGTAAGAATCAATCATGAGGAATGGATCATATAATCGAGTACAATGCTTTTATGTACTCCAAAGCAAAGGGAAAATAGAAGAAAAGAGTTAAGTATACGATAAGTACATAGAAGTGAAGTTTAGAGGAATGAAAGTGAAGAGACCTAGATAAGCATGTAAATCATAAGACTAGGATAAGAAACTTAGATTAAACAAAGAGAATTGTTTGAAACAATGAGCTTGATTAAGGAATGAGGGTTACGTGATATAATTGAGAGTATGAAATGTATACCTTTATTATAAAGTTTAATACATTCATCCTTACTACCTTTGGGGTTCTAAGTCTCTATAGAAGAAAACTAGTTTCTAAAAGAAGAACAAAAGTGTAGATAAACAAATGAATAAGTCAAACAAAGGTAGACTATATTCAGGAAGGAAAAAGAAAAACTCGATTGAAAGAGAAACTAAGTTTGACCCATGCATGAGTCGTTTGATTTAAAATGAAGGATATGTAATTTATTAAACATGAGGTGAAACTAGTAGAGAGATTATTGATTTAGAGTTTCAACTTCACATTAGTAGAAGGATAAAAAAAATATGCAACATGGTATACATGATAATACACATGAATAAGTAACATGATCATAAGAGAAAAGTAGAAGTTAAAGATGACAGGTGGAAGAGTAGTATATGGTAAGAGGATTATGGAAAGTAAGGAAGGGTTTGAAACATGATGGAGTAATATAGATTGTAAAAGAAAGAGGTTAGGAGATTTAAGCAAGTGCTAATTAGTCAAGTATCCTTGTTGATAACTAATTAAACCTACATACGAGAAATGTATTAAGGGAACATTTGAAGATAAGAATTCGAGGCCTCAGAATCATCTTGTCTTTCATATCTTCCTTAATGAGAGCAATGTGGGAATGAAGTGATAAGAAAATGAATCATATATGATGCATAACCACCATGGCAGAGACATCTAGTGAATGTAATAATGACACACAATATGATGATGAAACCCTAGCAAGGTAAATTGAGAATGTAATTTATCTGAATGGCCAAGTAAGAGAAGAAATTCAATTGATAAGATAAGGAAGACTTTAGTAAAACTTGTGAGATCCAAAGTTTGAATTTCAAATTAAGGGAGCAAAGTCACATAACAATAGCGCCATGCTACTGATAAGGATAAAACCCTAGAATGTTTAGAGTTGTAGTAGTTCAAGGGATTTCACTAGTGATTTGACCTTGAATACTAGCATCTCTATAAAACAAGATCATGTGATTTTCACTATGAGAAGTAAACTATCACTGATAGTGATCCTAGCTAATCTGAAAGGTTGATGAACAATATGAAAATGATTCAGAGAAAAGGGTAAGAAATAAATTTGAAATGTAACAAGTGTGTTTTGAACAAAAGGAGAAGTACAAGATGAGCAAAGTGTAATCTAAAGCAAATTCTTGCAGTGATGCCAAGAATGATGAATAATCTATATTTACCTTGTATGTTTCAATTTTAGGGATGTTTATTCTATATGATCAAAATGAGAAGGATAAGTAACAAGAAGTCTGTAGTAATGAATGAGGAGATAAGAGAAAATAATGGCTTTCAGTAATACATGAATTTGTTTTTAGAAGTGTAATCTGTTGAAGGTATAATGAGGGATGTAAATTGGTTCTACGTATGATTTTAGTGTACATGTGCAAGCAATATGTTAATTAAAGGTGTCTGATAGTCCTATTCATTCATACCAGTAATCCATCTTAGCATTGTACAATTATGGTATGGTGATATGGGTTAAATGGTGATGGAACAAATGGAGGGTTACCCTGAATATGATAGTCTTACCTATTCACTCGTATGAATAGAAGGGATGATGACCATATTGTATTGATATGTAACCCTGATGAGGTATAGCTTGTTATACCTTGCTTAAATATAACTAAGTGATGGTAATTGGGTATGAATAGTCTTTGAATGACTAATACAATAATGGAGTACTCTGTTACTGTTGTTGAAACCCTAGTATGCTATAACATGATGGTTACACCTTGATTTATTTGTGGATTCATAATTGAGAATAGTATGGAATGTGATGGTGATGCTTCACCTTATGCATCCACGATACAATGGGGATGCCATGGGTAAAGGATTGGGTATAAGTGCTGATTAGTAACATTAATATAATTTATCTTGTTGAACCTAACTTTAATACAAATAGATAAAGATGAGTATTCATGTTTAACATTCTTATATGATGGAATGATGGTAGAATAACCTCCTTAATATGATCATAACCTTAATATGTTAATTGGTGGTTATCATAGCCACATGGTTGAAACTTTCTTATACTAAACATGTACACTATGTATATGATGAGGGTTAATCATATCTAAATTCCTTGCATGTTGATGTGATAAAGAAAGGTTCTTAATGTTAATATAACCCTGCTATGATTGTTTATGAATATCTCCTAGTTCATTAATGCAATATTGTGTTGATCCGGTGTAATATATGTAAGTGATGTTGTTGAGCCTTGTTATAAGGCATGCAAAGATAACGATGATCTTGCAGGGAATAGTATGATGGTCTTAATGAACTTTGGGCATGGTTAAGCCCTGGATGAGGTGTAATCCTCTTGTGTTGATAAGGGTTGATACCTTGTGATATTCTAAAAAGGATTTATATCTTATGATAGTATGATGACTAGTGTGGTCTCATGAATGGCAACTGAATAGCACCATGTGATGATGAGATGAGAAATTATGTTTCACACGTTTTATATCTTTTAAAAGTTGTGATTTGAAGAGAAACAAATGACTCAATGTGGAAAATAAAATTCTAGATCGTAGTATTTGAAACCTTAAAAGGAGAGAGATACCCCCAGTAAAGGTTTTTCAGAGGAATCATGTGTAGAAGAAGTTACTTGGAAATTTGAATCAGAGATGTTTAACAAGTATCTTTTCATCTTTTAGAAATTTTGGGATGAAATTTTTTTATTAGAGGGGGAGAATCATTACAAACTGTTCCTAGCTTTGTTGGTAATCCTAGAGTTTTAAGATAATCTTAATGCTTAGCATACTTTTGTTAGTAATATTCTATGTTGTGCTTTATCTTAACTTTTATAACCTTCAATACTTGTTTGGGATACTCATCATCATAACTTAAGCATACTATAAAGATCTGAGTCAGAGTTATTATATCATTAACCCATACATGTGTGCAAGAAGAGAGTTAATGACATTGGAGGAAATAATTAATACCTAATTTTTCATTTTAAAATATTATAAAAATAATATTATAGGATTGTATAGAATTCAATTATGAATCCAACAAAAAAAGAATGAACCAAATCAGAGTTAAAATGAGAGAGTTATGTCCTTTTTAGTAAATATGTATTGAGGACCACGACCCACGCTGCGTCGACACCGTGACCTGCGGTCTACACTGCGATAGTGATGCTGCGTCGACACTGCGACCCGTGGTCTACACCGTGACCACGACGCTGCGTTGACACCACGACCGCGGTAGACACCGCCCAAGACAACAAATCGTAAAATGATCATATCTTGAGCAATACTTATTCATTTTCAATGAAACGAAGTGCGTTGGAACCACAATTCAATACTCTATCTTCACATACATCTTACTCAATGACAGGGCGACTTGGAAGGTAATTTATGGTGCGACTTTTGGGGAAGAATGTGAAGAATGACAGAAATCCAAAAGGGTTGTTATAGATTTGACTTGGTAAGTAGTTTTAACTGTGGATTCCTCCTTCTCTTCACTCCCCCTTGATCAGAACCCTTGATCCAACGATCTTGAGGTTTGGATTAACCTATGACCTTAGTCTTCTACCTTTAGCAGACGGGTTTAGGGCTAAAAGGAAGAAGAAACGGCGGATTTTGATAGAGTCTTTCTATGGATTCGAGATCTTCAGAGATGGGCTACGTTTTTACGGTGTTTTTACACCTTAGGGTGAGTGGGTAATTCCTTTAAATAGTAGATTGCACGAAAATGAGTTAAATCATCAAATATCTTCAATTGCTCAGTATGTGAGTACAAACCGTAAGTTGCCTTTTTGATCTAGCTTTTTCAATATGATATGAAATGGATTATTTCTCTATTGTGATGTATTTCAGATTATGAAATTACATTAGAAATGACTGCAATCCATCTAAATGAGAAATTTTAAAGTATTTGTAGAGGTTACATGAATATACTAAAATCTATGATTTTTGACTATGACTAAAATTGTTGTATAATTGAATAAAGAAGTTGACTAGTTGAATCTCCTTGGTTATGAATGATTGTTTTATTTGTATGCAAATTACATGTATGTCAGATAAGATCTTTCACTTCATTTGGCATGGAAACCCTAGTTCAGTTTATATATATATTCATTTATATGTGAACTACTGAGAGCAATTCATATTGAATGATGTTATGATGTATTCAATCCTCATGTGAGTTATGGGATAAGTGAATGAGGTAAATGAAACTCTAATGATATGGTATTCAGTGAAACAAGTATTGTGATTTCAATGTTTCTCAGCTTGAGATGTGGTGATGCTTAACAATTCAGTTGTGGTATATGTTATCAGATGGTTTATGAAATGGACAATTTACAAAGCTGATCAAAGATACGTTGATGTGATGATTGAATTGTGAATTTAAAGAGTGAATTAGACATGTAGATGCCCTGAACATTGTAGAATCCTCATATGATGAGGGTTGTACCGTGAGGAGGAAATGGTTTCCCGACTGGAGGTAGTCCAGATCAAGGTAAGTTGGAGTGCACCAGTAGGGTGTGGGGGTCTTGACCAGTAGGGCATATTCCTTACAATTGTGTGGTACCCAACACCAACTGGGGATGTCGGTGGTACCTATGTTACATGTTGAGTAATTAGTGGTCAGTAGATTCACTGATGCACAATAAGCCTGAGGGCTTTAACTCACCGCATGAGTACCCAGGTTGAGAGGTGGAGTCTGAGATATCCGGCCACTCCTATTAGCCACCGAGAGGCAGACGTGCTGAGGTCCACTATAGGAGGGGTCTTACTCAAGAGATAGGCTTCGGAACCCGAGCATGCTTCTAAGCCTTGTACAGTGGGATCATAGCTTGTTGTGATTCTTTCACATGTTGTGGTATACCTCATGTGGGATTAGGGCATAATAAGATAAATGAGAAGTTAAATAAGTATGTGCAGTTATTGAATTATTCTTTGTATGTTTCTAAGTTATTAGTTTAATTTCTTTATGATCAATAAATCATGTTCATATATTGATTCATTTTTGTAGATATCTAGAGTATCCTGCCATATTTATGATTGTTAATGATTAGACTCTTTGAAGCTTACTATTGTTATAATTGATATCTGTTGCCCAACAATATATCTGCAATTATATAAGTGCTTTAAACTATTTCTTTGAAGTACTCATTCACTGAGAGAGTAGGCTCACCCCTCTACTCACAATTTTTAGGGAAACCACATGGACTCGAAGAAGGTCAAAGCATCAGAGTAGATCTACCACATGAGTTAAGTATGAGTTAGTTAAGTTCAGTTGGTCTCTGTCACTCTAGGTCCTTGTATAGATGTGAGAGAGTTGTAAATGATGTTTTGTATCTTTGTTTCCTTGATAAGAGAGAATGTATTTGAATGTCATGTCATATGTACATGGAAGTGTGAGAAATAGAATGAATGTATGGATGTGTATCATAAATGTTGAGATCATATTTGAGAAATAAAAGTTTAATTCTCTTGTAAAGTTTTTTTATGTGATTGGATGCGAGAAAACAAAGAGTTTGAAACTAAAAAAAATAAGGGAGTGAACTTTGTATTAACTATAATCCTCAACTCATGCCTACATCTCATGATTAGTGGTAATCGTGGGATTCGGGCGTGACGATATAAATAACTATATTAGGGCCAACATATTACATTATCAATCATTCCACTTTATTGGAGGAATAAACATTAGATCTTAACCATTGGTTCAAGTTCATATGTTAAAACCATCAGTTACAGTATAGGTTCAACCATTGCATCAAGTGACCCAAGAAACCATTGATCAAAAGCTTAATTGATGCTACAACTATATGATTAACTCACCATAGATTTTAGAGATATGATACACCATCATTAGTGACCATTAAGTCACCATAGGTTGTTAGATCAGCACTATATTCATTAATCAACATCAAATATTAAGCTAATGTCATCATTGATTGATAACATCAGTAGGGTACTTAATGGTTGATCATTAAACTTTTAATTGATCCAAAACCTGACCTAAGGGGGTGACCATAAGTTGTCACCATCATATGACACCTTTGATCACGACCATCAGTTGTCATGAAGACAACACCAGAGGGTTGTTGCAATGGTACCATCATCGGGTCATGTGTTTATAGAAGAAATCATCTTAAAACCCTAAAATTGACCATTGGTTGATAGGTGCTTAGCACCATAGGTTGTCAAAACAACCTGATACAAGTCATATTATACCTTAGGAATAATGTACACATGATCGCATGTTCATCTAAAACTAAAATTAGAATAGGGAACATTATATAAATTGAAATCCAAGTCAAGCGTAACTTTTTAGTGCATGGATCATCATTTTCAAGCAAGAACAAGAGCTAGAAAGCTTATGGTAAGAAATAAACGTAGAGCAAGTTATAAAACTTGCCTCTAATGAGAAGATGAAACCCCACACATAAGAAAACTCGAGCAGGTAGGGTAGAAAATCCAAGAATAAGCTATGAATTCGTCCATCTAGCACCTTTCTTCATCAAATGAGCAAACCCTAAGCATAAGGAGCAAGAAAGGTAGGGTCTTAGAGCTTTAGAGAAATTTCTACCATGGAACAAAAAGGTTATGACATGGAGAAATCTAGGAGGAAGGATAAAAAATATATAGATGTAGGAAATAGGGAAATTCTTACTCTTTTAGGTCAAGATCACTAGAAGGAAACTTTTTCAACCCTAAAATGAAGTCAATTGCAACCCTAAATCCTTTTTCCAAGAAGATCCCCACTTTCTTCTTCCTTGGACAGAACAATTCACAGTAGCACAGAGGGAGAACGAGGTTGGGAGAAGGAGGGAAGTGGTGGAGATAAAATGGCTCGTTTTGATGCTTGGGGATAAGTATATGAAACTTTAAGATAAAGATAAAGAAAAAGTTGAAGTTCTAGTATCTATCCAAGTGTCCATGGCCTTAATTTATTAAGAATATACAAGCAAACACACAAGAAGATCCCCCACCATGTGTTTTGACCTGTTTATCTTTCCTTTTTCAAATTTCCCAGCCAATCAAATAATTCATTAGTTGATAGCTACTAAAGGTAGCTCATCCGTGAAGGGGTAAACCCTAAAATACTCTTGGAGAAAACACCTTCAAACCAAGGTTTAAATAGGTGACCCATGGCTCAAAAAGCTCAAGAATGATGAGAGAATATCCAAGGAACATAATGCAAGTGATAAATTGCAAAGAAACCCTCTCAACTGTGTAAATTACGTAAAAGTCCAAAATGTGCATAAAATTGCATAACTTGCCCAAACAGTGTCCAAATTGGACCAAATTTGAAACTTAAGCTTGTATTATGATTTCAAAGAATATAACAAGGTTATATTAGGGTTATAAGAATTCAATTATGATAATTAAGCTCATTCAACTCATTAAGCAAGTTTAGGGGCCTTACAATTTCCCTCACTAGGGTGCAACAAGTAACTTGTTTTCTGCTTTGCTCTGTTAATTGCATTAAAACATGTGTGAAAGTTATTACATTTTAAATATATCATTCACTACTTGTTTATGTGTTTGGATGACATATATGTATGTTTATCTGGACTTGGGTTTAGAGAACTTCAAACCTAAGAACATGGATATTGATTAGATTCTGATATAACCCTTGATGAGAATTTAGAATAGGTGTTTCTTGAGGCAATAGATACATGGTCACCATGTAACACGATGATGAGCATAGAGTAATATATGTCTATTTTTAATCTCAATAGTGAAAGGATGGATTTATTCAACCTCAATGTAATATGTTTGTGCATTTTTTGATGTATTGAGAGAGTGAACAATAGGTAGTTGTTTTGAAACTCATTCACCCTAGTGTTTCCATTAATGAATACTATAAAATTTTAATTACTCTAACTTAGTTTAATCAAACAAAGTTCAAATTTTTTGATAATATTCGCCCTTCCTTAGTTACATGGATAAGATAATTCTTAAAAATATTGTTCTTTGATTCGATCCTAATATTGTACTACAATAAGATCTATTTGCTTGTAGGTGGGATTGTCATACATTTGGTTTAGGTAAAACCTAGGGATTTTAGCTCTAGGAAATTTGTGTGTGTGAATAAATCTTGCATCAAATTTTATTGTTGTTGTCAGAGATAATGAATTTTCTTGATCAATTTAACCAACTTAATCAGTTAGAATTTTTTGTTACAATTGACAATATTGACAATCATCCATAATCCAACTCATCTTCAATCATATGGTTTTGGTTGTGTGAACTTCTCAAGTGACATCTATTATGCATGCAACACTCTTATAGAATTGACTCAATTTTTGAATTTGACCCTAAGATAGAAGGAACCTACCATAGGCTCCTTCGCTAACACAAAACCAAGATGGACAAATAAGAGATAAACCATGGAGTGGAAGCATCACTCGGAACATGGAGAGATAGACTCTTGGATGAGGCATAGACACTATGCAAGCAAAGTTATGACCTACTCATGAAGTAGAATGAAAAAGAGATCTATGGCAGTTCTCTATTCCTAATGCTATAAATATTTACCACCCAGTCATCCATTCTTCCATCACATCACAAAACTCTGATATCAAGACGTAATGGGTAGAAATGACGCAAAATTACATTTTATAGAAAGAGCCAGTGGGGATGCGCACGACCATCTAGAAAAGTCCATATATATTTGTGGACTAAGAAAGCAAGGTGGTGTGTTTGAGGAAACCATTAGGTGATGTCTTTTGTACTACTCTCTCACTGAAAATACAAGGGTGTGGTACAAATCTAAAGATGATCACAACATCACAACTTGGGAGGAACTTCAGAACAAGTTACTAGAGGAGTCCATTCTTCTCTCACTTACTTGTCAAATTTGAGGGCAAATAACTCAATTCAAACAACTCCTTAGTGAAACTTTATCAGAAGCAAGGAAATGATACAAGGAGCTACTGCACAAATGTCATCGCCACAACATTCATTCTTCACTTATTATTAAGCAGTTATATAGGGGAGTGTATGATGACATTAAACCATTTCTTGATGCCACCTCGATTAGATACTTCATGCCACAGATCTTTGATGAAGCGTGTATATTTGTGAGTAGGGGATCTAGAACCATGCCAATTGGGACTCATCAAGCAAGAGAGGAGTTCCCAATGTTGTTATGACAAAGGGAAAGTTTGATTTGAAGTCTATTGCTAAATCTTTGAAAGCTCTTGCAATTAAAAAAGACAATGTTGAGTCATCCTTCCAGAGGTATTGGTAGAGAGGTCAATCCTCTTTTCAAGCTAAGGCATCCCAAGAAGTCTGTCAAGTCTATAGTGTAGAGGGGCATACAAGTCTAGAGTGCAATCACCTCTACCAAGCCAAATTGAACTTGCACCAGTCGCAGTTTGATAGTAGTTCAATCATTGAAGAAGTCAAGGTTGTCAACTCTATTCCAGGATAGGGTTACTATGACCACAATTGACCGAGGAACCATCCATACTTTCAGTATGGGAACCCAAAAGAAGTAGCTAACACATATCATCCCAATTTAGGACTAAATCAAAACCAAGATGGGCTCCTCATGGATTCTAACAGAACCAAAGCTACCGCCAAAACAACTTCAACCCTATATAATAGTGCAACAAACTCAATCAAAGAAAAATCTACAATCCATAGCACCAAGCCTACAATAACCAAGGACAACTTCTCCTAGGGCAGGGAAACCAAAAAAAAAAATCTTGCCTCTAAAAGTCAAGTTTGTCTAGATGCTATGAAGAAGATGCTTGTGAACAAGCACACATACACTAAAATTGTGGAGACTCACTAGCAGAGACTGCTGCAATGATTCACCTTCCAGTTGGTTCATTTGCAGGTAAACCTAAAAACAACCCCAAGAATCAGAAGGAGTAGCTAAAGGCTATGACCACCCATTCTAGTTTTGTTCTACCAGAACCACCGGCCCCAGTCACCAACCACAAGTTGGTTCTTGAAGATAATGATGATGATGAAGTCACCTTGGGCTGAACCCCTTGAACCAATAATGGAAATGCCAAAGAAAAGTAATTCATCAACCCAGATATGAGGTGCATACCTAATCACATATAGTACAAATCTAACATTCAATATCACTTTCACTGACGTTGGTTCTTTAAAAAAACTAACACCAATGCACCAAAAACATTAGTTTTTCATTACAACCGTCGCCGTATGTAAAGTATTTCCAGTTTAGAAAAATATATGGGTACCATTTCTGTAACATCCCTGGCCTGGGTTATGCGTTAACCCTAGGTGTTTTGATTAAGAAAGATGATTATATGTTTAATATCATATTGTGAAAAGTAATTAGGGCTCATGAGGAACTTATATTTCAATTTTGGTCCTGTTTGAACAATGTTGAAGCAATGATTTCTTATTTTGGACTAAAGTGCAAATTACCCAAGTTGAGGGGTTAACTTGCAAATTGCACATGATAAGATGTTCCTCGGATGTTGAGACATCATAAGGATGAATATGATGTAGTAGTATGGTTTCTACAAGCCTGGACACCAAGATAGAGCTTGTTGGACAATGTTGTGCATTAAAACCTAGTTTTGGAGTAAAGTGCAATTTACCCAAAATCTAGGGTTCAATATGCAAATTACCACTTCAATAAGGTCCTTAATGTTTCTTGGAATCATGCATAGCAAAGAAAATGAGAGGGACTCCTCATTTGAACTAAGTTGGAGGAGAGAGAATCTTGACATTAAAATAATCAAGAATAATGCCTAATTGAAACCCTAATTCGATTTAGGGCAAAAATGAATAAAAATAATTGAAGGGATTTCAACCAAAATGTTTTGGGTTGATTTTGAATAAGGATGGACGTTCCTTTTCTAAGATAAGGAACGAAAATATCTTAAGTAGGTGAAATTCCACTCACCTTATTATAAAGAAAAGTAATTTCCACTCACATATGGGATATTAATATAATAAGCATTAAGGTGCTTAATTTGCTTTTCTTTAAATTGAGGATAATGAAGGGGAATAAAAGGCAAAGGAAGGTGCCTCGTATCCATGGAATTGAGGGGGAAGAGGCGGCCATAATTTTTGGATTAATTGGATTTTTATAAGGCATTTTCTCTCTCATCAATTTCCTTATAAAAGTGCCTTTTCCAAATGAATTGAAAGGATTTTTCGGCCCTTTCTTCTTCCTTTGCTTGGGATGAGCTCAAGGGGACTTAGGAGAAACAGGAGGACGAGCCCCAACCTGTTGGTAAGCTTCTTGACCCTCGTTCTTCATGATTTCATGGTGGAAATCGAAAATAAATTATGGATTCCTTCTTATTTCGATCTCCTCTTCAACCCTAGCCAACTTTTGCAATCAAAAGCTTGAGGACGAGCCTAGGGGGAGTTGCTAGAGCTTTTTCCACCATTTATGGAGTGATCTTGGAGCTTTGGAGCTCAATTGGAGGTGGGTTTTATAACTTAAACCCTCAAACATTGCTATTGCATCAATCTTCTATGCTTTGTTGATTCATTTCTTCAATTTTATACACTTTTGTTTCTTTGCTGCAAATTCCATCACGAACGGTTGCTGTTCTTGGGTGCAAGAAGGAAGATTATGATGACATCATCATAAGAAAGCACCTCACCAAATATCTTGGGAGCAAACGATCTCAAAAGTTGGGACCAAACGGTTTCACCAAAACCATTTGGTGACCAAACGGGTTGCAAACCGTTTGGTGGAAAACGGGTTCAAACCCGTTTTAAGGAGTTGAAAAAGCGTTGACAGTTTGAGAATCTCGTTCCTAATTATGTAGGCTAATGCCCCTCCAAAATTTATGGGTTAACTCCAAAGGAATCATAGGTTGAAGGCCAATCAATTAGACAAATCAAATTGAATTAAGTGCTGATTTTCAACCTGATTAACTTGACCTGCTTGGGAAAACGGGTTCAAACCCGTTTGAGATGGTTGACCAAGCGTTAACCGTTTGGGATTCCTGTTCATAATGATGTTGGTTAATGACCCTCCAAATTTGAGGGGTTAACTCAAAAGGAATCATAGGTTGAAGGCTAATCAATTAGGAAAACCTAATTGGATTAAGTGCTGATTTTCAACCCGATTAACTTGACCTGCTTGGGAAAACGGGTTCAAGACCGTTTGAGTGAGTTGAGAAAGCGTTGACCATTTGGTATTACTGTTCATAATTATGTTGGTTAATGACTCTCCAAATTTGAAGGGTTAACTCCCAAGCAATCGTGAGTTGAAGGCTATTCAATTAGGCAAACCCTAATTGAAAATAGTGCTGAAATTCCAATGAGTTAAGTTGAGATTTTGGGTTGATTAGCCCAAACGGGTTCAAGACCGTTTGGGGATCATCCAAACGGGTTCAAGACCGTTTGGGGATCACCCCAAGACCGTTTGTAGGTCTGGGGTAAAGTATAGTTGATCAATTGAAGGTCCAAAGGTACCAAATCATACTGCAACTCAATGCTGATTTGTTGATCAACTCGATAGACCAATCCATGATGATTTTTCACTAAAGTCCAAAGGTTGGATGAGCTAAACGGTCTCAAGACCGTTTGGTGGTCACCCAAGACCGTTTGGAGGTCTAGGGTTGAGTATGGTTAGGTGTTTGAAGGTCTAAAGGTACTAAGCTGATATACAATGCAATGTTGATTTGGTGATCAATCCAATGAACCAAACCCCAATTGGATTGCTTAGATTTGAGTGATATGATGGGCAAACGGTCTCAAGACCGTTTGGAGGTCATCCAAACGACCTCAAGACCGTTTGGGGTCAGGTCATACCCAATTTGGATGATGGTTCAATGGTTTCAAAGCAACTAGTCTTACATTGATTAGTGTTGTTGAATCATCAATTCCAAACCCTAATTCAATTGAATCAAACCCTAATTGATGATCAATTTAGGGTCAATTGAGGGTCAAATTAGTTGAAGGTTGACTTATCAAACTCAATTGAAGTATGAATATAGGTCCAATTGATGATTGGTTCCATGAATTCAATGATTGAAGGAATCAACATTGGAAACCCCAATTCAATTGGATACCTCATGTTATTGAAGGTCCAATTGATCAAACCTTTTTGGAAACCTAATGTAATTAGGTGAGAGAGACCTTAATGGTACTAAGTAAGAATGCTTAACAAATGCATGGATCCAATACATGATGAAAACCCTAATTGAGGTTGATTCCATGTATAACCCTAATAAAAGGTTGTCTACATGTGAAATCACTAATTAGGATGAATAGTAAACCCTAGTTGAGGGTGTATCCAAGTGAAACCCTAGTTGAGGGTGTATCCATGTGAAATCCTAATTGAGGGTGATTTCATGAGAAACCCTAATTGGGAATGATTAGTAAACCCTAATTATGGGCAATGTGATATGAAATCCCTAATGAAGGGTGATGTTATATACAATCTCTATTCTAAAGAAGGGAGATGGTATGTGAAACCCTAATCCCTAATGAAAGAATAGAATTCATACTTGAATATGATTTATGAGGTGAACCCCTGTGGCACGACCGTGCAAGGTAGCATGGCCGTGGTGGATTTCACTTTGCACGACCATGCAAGGTAGCACGGCCGTGATGGCTTCCCTTTGCACGGCCGTTCTTGGTTACACGGCTGTGGTGCTCTATGCTTGACTTAGAGCTGAATTGAAAGTGAAATAACATGGTCGTTTTGTTAATTTCCAACCTAAGGATGATAGAGAAACTCATACCTTGTGATGATAATCATTTAATGATACATGATGAATGTAATAAGTATGAATGAATACTTAGGATATCAATGAATGCTCCCAGAGGAGTGTAGCAATAAATTAGGGTTGGAGTGATAATACAAATATGAAACCCTAATTGATAAGAAAGGAAAATCCTAACCCTAGCTTTGGGTAAAAGGATAAAAAGCCCTAATTGATGGTAAACCCTAACCTTGGTAAGGGAATAGTGGTGTTACCCTGTATTGCATGATGTGTTGTGAACTTGATAAGTCTATTATCATGTGTGACAATCATGCAGGTCTCATGAGGTGATGATCATAGCCAGGTATGAGCTGTGATGTATATTTGATCAGAGTTGATTGTCCATATGTGCCATTATGTTTTTGTTACTTAGAAAGAAGTAACAAGATTAGTAGTGGCTTGTAAGCCTTTTCCTAGTGAGAGGTGACAAGATGTGAATGGCCTTATGCGACATGTGAATAAAGTTGTTGCCTAGTGATAGGTGACAAGATGTGAATGGCCTTGTGAGCCATGTGAATAAAGTTGTTGCCTAGTGAGAGGTGACAAGATGGGAATGGCTTCTGAGCCATGTGAATAAGTATATGATGGAAGTGGTACACGTCTCTTTATGGCATTTGTCTGAATAAAATATGTTTGAGAAATTGACTGGTGCTAAAAGAATATGATAATGTACTTAATTGATCAAGTGAAATCTATTCATGTAGTGCTCTGACCATAGATCCATCATCGTCAGGAATAGGTGATGGTGAAACAGGTTGCTCCGCAGCATATCCTGGATTTTGTATATTTTTGAATATACGGGGGTCAATGGGCGAAAATATCCTTACGTCCTCTTGAAGTGATTGTGAGGAGGTAAACAAGAAACCTCTCAAATCCTTCATGAATAGGTCGGGATAGATGTATCACTAATCTCTCGATGATTGGGTCAGATGTTGTACCCATCTGCCAATGTTTTTATCGGGTCGATGGAGATAAACATGAAATCTCTCAATTGCCGACGAGAGTGCAGTTGACGCTGTAACTCTGTAGCGAAGTTTCCAGTATACCCTGGAAAACTACGTTAGCAGAGACATGAGATGTCCTGCATTTTATCTCGCACTGACTGAGACGTGGGAGTTCTTGGAAGTCGGCTCTTCCCTAGACCTATGTATGGTACCGGTTTCGACTTCGCAATGGCCGGTTGGAGTATGAGCGGTATACCTCATCTCCTCAGAGCTTAAATATGATTGTAAAATGTAATCAGCCGTATAGCATGTTTTCTTAAGGATTGAATACGGAGATTCATTGGCTGATGTTGCATTTCTTTGTGCATTCCTTAGCGGATAAATGTTATTTATGTTTCTTTATATTCTCTACAAAGTAGACAGATGAATTACTTATCTACCATGGGTAGATGCAATACTCTCCTTGAGAATAGGAGATTATCTTATTCTGTTCTATGATGAATAATTCTGCCTGATAAGGTTAAAGTAACCCCTGCTCAGTTTTAATTTAATAAACTGCAATAACAATGTCTTGGCGGAGAGTTATATCTCTCGCTGGGGCAATTTTTCAATTGTCTCACCCCCGTGGGAAACATTTTTAGGTATGCATGGGAGGCAAGGCAGGAAATCCCTAAGATCATAAAAAGAGCAGCAACAACAACAAAAAGGACAGCAATCAGATCTCAGGTGGAGATATTGTCTGTCAAGTCATATAGATAGTAGTCCTATGTGTCGTCTCTGTACTCTCAGGTCCTCGGAGTTTTAAATGATTCAATCGGAGTTTTGGCATAGTGCCTCAAAGTTTTTGTACCGCCTGTGTATATTTGTAACAGGGCAGTCAATGTTGTAATCCTTAAAAAGGAATTGTATAGGCTGTGTACTTGTGAACCAGGATGAAATGGAAACACTTTGGTTCTTGGTTAAAGAGTTTTCCTGTGAATGGATCTCTTTGAAAAAGTTTTAAATTTTTAGTGATTTTCAGTAATTCCGCTGCAAATGATTTGCTTCTGCATGTTTTATTATTGTTAATGGCACTTGTTATCTTAACGATGGCGAGTGTCGTTACAATTTAGTGGTATCAGAGCTCTAGGTTCGCTGAGTCTACAGAGACATAGGACTAAGTTGTTGAGTCTGTGTTAGTGTCCTCCAGTATACCCTATAATGATTTCTGCTTGTGCAGAGAAAGGGTAAAGTTTAAAATGACTGGAGATCACAAGGAACACATTGCTAAGGGCAATGTTGTTGCACCAAGAAGAGGTGCAAGGGATCATGCAAGAATAGAATGAGTGCCTGAGAATCCCCATTAAGACCTGATCAGGATAGAGAATCCTATGATCATGCTCTTGTTGGGTAGATTAGGGCAACATTAATGCATATGAGTGGAATGGATGCTAGGCTTATAACCTAGGTAATCAGTCCTTAATACAGAAAGCTTGATCTTAAAATGAGTTCCTAAATGACTTAGTCATGTTGGAACAAGGGAAAATATGGAAAAGATTAACTTATGGCAAGAAAGTAGACTCTGCCATGAGCTTAGATAGATAATAAATATGTGATGGCAGTGCCCAAGAAGGGGCAATAAGCTGAGAAGTAGGTGATGATCTCTATAATTTTAGAGACATTTGCCTAATGGTTCTAAAAAGCCAAGGTTTTTGGTACAAATAGTGCAATAAATGCTTAGTGTACCAGGGCAGCAACCCCTAAGTAAGTGTAAAGGTCTTAACCTTTCACCTATAAAATTCCATGGCTTAGTTTTTGCATAATTAATAAGACTAACAAGACCATGATGTGAGGACAATGTATGTTATAAATGTGTACATGTTGAGTACACTAAACCCCTTTTGTTATAAAAAGGATGACTGCTGATTTGGTTTTCCCTATTAGTTGTCATATAGGGAAGACATGATGAGAATTAGAATTTGAATTTTGTTCAAGTATTCTTCTAAATGTTCTATATTGATCTTACCTCTATGAAAGAGGAAGAGGTATAGAAGAGATGCCTGGATAAAATCTAGGGATGTTAAATCTTATGTTATGATAATATGAAAAACAAGAAATATGATAGCATGTAAGTGCATACTACTTGATCTCAGTACTTGTAAACCCTGATCAGGTTTACAACTATTGATGATAAAGTGAGTATGGAAACTCTTAGATTGATATCTTTTTGATTGCCCTGATCAAGCAATCATTCTGATACAATCTAATGAGTATCATGAAATAAGAAATATGGTATGGATAAATGTATCATACCTTAAGTACAAGAAAGAAGGATCTGATAGGAATTTAGATCAGTATGTGTATATGAGGAAGTAAAAGTATGACCTTCATATGATGAGAAAGAGGACAAGGGAGGTGATCCCAGTTCAATAAAGTTGTAAATATGATAAAAGAAAGATGAGAATATGATGTGTTTTCAACACATGTGACTGATACCAGGGTAATGGATTCTGGTATCTGAGAATTATCAGATGGTTTAGATTAGCTACCTGGAGTGGTCAACTATGAAATCAGTTTGATTATATAAAATGATATGAACATCATATGTTAGGGGTTTATGCTTTGCATAAACATAACAACTAAATATGTCTATAAGATAAGATCTCAATTGACTCTATGAGAATATTGTGAGAAGGAACTTTGTGTTGATTAAAGCTCTATGATGTCTCCATAACAATGAGGTGTTATGTAGATACATGATGATATGTTGAATGAATAATATATGATCCCTTTATCTGGGATTTCAGGGACGAAATCCTTGTTAGGGGTTTATAATTTGTAACATCCCTGGCCTGGGTTATGCTTTAACCCTAGGTGTTTTGATTAAGAAAGATGATTATATGTTTAATCTCATCTTGTGAAAAGTAATTAGGGCTCATGAGGAACTTATGTTTCAATTTTGGTCCTGTTTGAACAATGTTGAAGCAATGATTTCTTATTTTGGACTAAAGTGCAAATTACCCAAGTTGAGGGGTTAACTTGCAAATTGCACATGATAAGATGTTCCTATGATGTTGAGACATCATAAGGATGAATATGATGTAGTAGTATGGTTTCTACAAGCCTGGACACCAAGATAGAGCTTGTTGGACAATGTTGTGCATTAAAACCTAGTTTTGGAGTAAAGTGCATTTTACCCAAAATCTAGGGTTCAATATGCAAATTACCACTTCAATAAGGTCCTTAATGTTTCTTGGCATCATGTATAGCAGAGAAAATGAGAGGGACTCCTCATTTGAACTAAGTTGGAGGAGAGAGAATCTTGACATTAAAATAATCAAGAATAATGCCTAATTGAAACCCTAATTCGATTTAGGGCAAAAATGAATAAAAATAATTGAAGGGCTTTCAACCAAAATGTTTTGGGTTGATTTTGAATAAGGATTGACGTTCCTTTGCTAAGATAATGAACGAAAATATCTTAAGTAGGTGAAATTCCAATCACCTTATTATAAAGAAAAGTAATTTCCACTCACATATGGGATATTAATATAATAAGCATTAAGGTGCTTAATTTGCTTTTCTTTAAATTGAGGATAATGAAGGGGGATAAAAGGAAAAGGAAGGTGCCTCATATCCATGGAATTGAGGGGGAAGAGGCGGCCATAATCTTTGGATTAATTGAATTTTTATAAGGCATTTTCTCTCTCATCAATTTCCTTATAAAAGTGCCTTTTCTAAATGAATTGAAAGGCTTTTTCGGCCCTTTCTTCTTCCTTTGCTTGGGATGAGCTCAAGGGGACTTAGGAGCAACAGGAGGACGAGCCCCAACCTGTTGGTAAGCTTCTTGACCCTCGTTCTTCATGATTTCATGGTGGAAATCGAAAATAAATTATAGATTCCTTCTTATTTCGATCTCCTCTTCAACCCTAGCCAACTTTTGCAATCAAAAGCTTGAGGACGAGCCTAGGGGGAGTTTCTAGAGCTTCATCCACCATTCACGGCGTGATCTTGGAGCTTTGGAGCTCAATTGGAGGTGGGTTTTATAACTTAAACCCTGAAACATTGCTATTGCATCAATCTTCTATGATTTGTTGATTGATTTCTTCAATTTTATACACTTTTGTTTCTTTGCTGCAAATTCCATCAAGAACGGTTGCTGTTATTGGGTGAACGAAGGAAGATGATGATGACATCATCATAAGCAAGCACCTCACCAAATATCTTGGGAGCAAACGATCTCAAAAGTTGGGACCAAACGGTTTCACCAAAACCGTTTGGTGACCAAACGGGTTGCAAACCGTTTGATGGAAAACGGGTTCAAACCCGTTTGCAGGAGTTGACCAAGCGTTGACCGTTTGAAAATCTCGTTCCCAATTATGTAGGCTATTGACCCTCCAAATTTGAGGGGTTAAATCCAAAGGAATCATAGGTTGAAGGCCAATCAATTAGACAAATCGAATTGAATAAAGTGCTGATTTTCAACCTGAATAACTTGACCTGCTTGGGAAAATGGGTTCAAGACCGTTTGAGATGGTTGACCAAGCGTTGACCGTTTGGGATTCCTGTTCATAATGATGTTGGTTAATGACCCTACACATTTGAGGGGTTAAATCCAAAGGAATCATAGGTGGAAGGCTAATCAATTAGGAAAACCTAATTGGATTAAGTGCTGATTTTCAACCTGATTAACTTGACCTGCTTGGGCAAACGGGTTCAAGACCGTTTGAGTGAGTTAACCAAGCATTTACCGTTTGGGATTCCTGTTCATAATTATGTTGGTTAATGACTCTACAAATTTTAGGGGTTAAATACCAAGGAATCGTGAGTTGAAGGCTATTCAATTAGGCAAACCCTAATTGAAAACAGTGCTGAAATTCCAATGAGTTAAGTTGAGATTTTGGGTTGATTAGCCCAAACGGGTTCAAGACCGTTTGAGGATCATCCAAACGGGTTCAAGACCGTTTGGGGATCACCCCAAGACCGTTTGTAGGTCTGGGGTCAAGTATAGTTGATCAATTGAAGGTCCAAAGGTACCAAATCATACTGCAACTCAATGCTGATTTGTTGATCTACTCGATAGACCAATCCATGATCATTTTTCACTAAAGTCCAAAGGTTGGATGAGCCAAACGGTCTCAAGACCGTTTGGAGCTCATCCAAACGGTCTCAAGACCGTTTTGTGGTCACCCAAGACCGTTTGGAGGTCTAGGGTTGAGTATGGTTAGGTGTTTGAAGGTCTAAAGGTACTAAGCTGATATACAATGCAATGTTGATTTGGTGATCAATCCAATGAACCAAACCCCAATTGGATTGCTTAGATTTGAGTGATATGATGGGAAAATGGTCTCAAGACCGTTTGTAGGTCATCCAAACGACCTCAAGACCGTTTGGGGTCAGGTCATACCCAATTTGGATGATGGTTCAATGGTTTCAAAGCAACTAGTCTTACATTGATTAGTGTTGTTGAATCATCGATTCCAAACCCTAATTCAATTGAATCAAACCCTAATTGATGATCAATTGAGGGTCAATTGAGGGTCAAATTAGTTGAAGGTTGACTTATCAAACTCAATTGAAGTATGAATATAGGTCCAATTGATGATTGGTTCCATGAATTCAATGATTGAAGGAATCAACATTGGAAACCCTAATTCAATTGGATACCTCATGTTATTGAAGGAATCAACATTGGAAACCCTAATCAACATTGGAAACCCTAATTCAATTGATCAAACCTTTTTGGAAACCTAATGTAATTAGGTGAGAGATACCTTAATGGTACTAAGTAAGAATGCTTAACAAATGCATGGATCCAATACATGATGAAAACCCTAATTGAGGTTGATTCCATGTATAACCCTAATAAGAGGTTGTCTACATGTGAAATCACTAATTAGGATGAATAGTAAACCCTAGTTGAGGGTGTATCCAAGTGAAACCCTAGTTGAGGGTGTATCCATGTGAAATACTAATTGAGGGTGATTTCATGAGAAACCCTAATTGGGAATGATTAGTAAACCCTAATTATGGGCAATGTGATATGAAATCCCTAATGAAGGGTGATGCTATATACAATCTCTATTCTAAAGAAGGGAGATGGTATGTGAAACCCTAATACCTAATGAAAGAATAGAATTCATACTTGAATATGATTTATGAAGTAAATCCCTGTGGCACGACTGTGCAAGGTAGCACAGCCGTGGTGGATTCACTTTGCACGACCGTGCAAGGTAGCACGACCGTGGTAGCTTCATTGTGCACGACCGTGTACTGTAGCACGGCCTTGGTGGCTTCCCTTTGCATGGCCGTTCTTGGTTGCATGGCCGTAGTGCTCTATGCTGGACTTAGAGTTGATTCGAAAGTGACCTAACATGGTCGTTTTGTTAATTTCCAACCTAAGGATGAGAGAGAAACTCATACCTTGTGATGATAATCATTTAATGATACATGATGAATGTAATAAGTATGAATGAATACTTAGGATATCAATGAATGCTCCCAGAGGAGTGTAGCAATAAATTAGGGTTGGAGTGATAATACCAATATGAAACCCTAATTGATAAGAAAGGAAAATCCTAACCCTAGCTTTGGGTAAAAGTATGAAAAACCCTAATTGATGGTAAACCATAACCTTGGTAAGGGAATAGTGGTGTTACCCTATATTGCATGATGTGTTGTGAACTTGATAAATATATTATCATGTGTGACAATCATGCAGGTATCATGAGGTGATGATCATAGCCAGGTATGAGCTATGATGTTTATTTGATAAGAGTTCATTGGCCATATGTGCCATTATGTTCTTGTTACTTAGAAAAGAAGTAACAAGATTAGTATGGGCTTGTAAGCCTTGTTATAAAGTTGTTGTCTAGTGAGAGGTGACAAGATGTGAATGGCCTTATGAGCCATGTGAATAAAGTTGTTGCCTAGTGAGAGGTGACAAGATGTGAATGGCCTTATGAGCCATGTGAATAAAGTTGTTGCCTAGTGAGAGGTGACAAGATGTGAATGGCCTTGTGGGCTATGTGAATAAAGTTGTTGCCTAGTGAGAGGTGACAAGATGTGAATGGCTTCTGAGCCATGTGAATAAGTATCTGATGAAAGTGGTACATGTCTATTTATAGCATTTATCTGAATAAAATATGTTTGAGAACTTGACTGATGCTAAAAGAATATGATAATGTACTTAAATAATCAAGTGAAATCTATTCATGTAGTGATCTGACCATAGACCCATCATCGTCAGGAATAGGTGATGGTGAAACAGGTTGCTCCGCGACATATCCTAGATTTCATATATTTTTTAATGTACGGGGGTCAATGGGCGAAAATATCCTTACGTCATCTTGAAGTGATTGTGAGGAGGTAAACAAGAAACCTCTCAAATCCTTCATGAATAGGTCGGGATAGATGTATCACTAATCTCCCGATAATTGGGCCAGATGTTGTACCCATCTCCCAATGTTTTTGTCGGGTCGATGGAGATAAACATGAAATCTCTCGATTGCCGATGAGAGTGCAGTTGACGTTGTAACTTTGTAGCGAAGTTGCCAGTATACCCTGGAAAGCTACGTTAGCAGATACACGAGATGTCCTGCGTTTTGTCTCGCACTGACCGAGACGTGGGAGGTCTTGGAAGCCGGCTCTTCCCTAGACCTATGTATGGTACCGGTTTCGACTTCGCAATGGCCGGTTGGAGTATGAGCGGTATACCTCATCTCCTTAGAGCTTAAATATGATTGTAAAATGTAATCAGCCGTATAGCATGTTTGCTTAAGGATTGAATACGGAGATTCATTGGCTGATGTTGCATTTCTTTGTGCATTCCTTAGCGGATAAATGTTATTTATGTTTCTTTATATTCTCTGCAAAGTAGACAGATGAATTACTTATCTACCATGGGTAGATACAATACTCTCCTTGAGAATAGGAGATTATCTTATTCTGTTCTATGATGAATAATTCTGCCTGATAAGGTAAAAGTAACCCCTGCTCAGTTTTAATTTAATAAACTGCAATAACAATGTCTTGTCGGAGAGTTATATCTCTCGCTGGGGCAATTTTTCAATTGTCTCACCCCCGTAGTAAACATTTTTAGGTATGCATGGGAGGCAAGGCAGGAAATCCCTAAGATCAGAAAAAGAGCAGCAACAACAACAACAAGGACAACAATCAGATCTCAGGTGGAGATATTGTCTGTCAAGTCATATAGATAGTAGTCCTATGTGTCATCTCTGTACTCTCAGGTCCTCGGAGTTTTAAATTATTCAATCAGAGTTTTGGCATAGTGCCTCAAAGTTTTTATACAGCCTATATATATTTGTAACAGGGCAGTCAATGTTGTAATCCTTAAAAAGGAATTGTACAGGCTGTGTACTTGTGAACTAGGATGAAATGGAAACACTTTGGTTCTTGGTTAATGAGTTTTCCTGTGAATGGATCTCTTTGAAAAAGTTTTAAATTTTTAGTGATTTTCAGTGATTCCGCTGCAAATGATTTGCTTCCGCATGTTTTATTATTGTTAATGGCACTTGTTATCTTAACGATGGCAAGTGTCGTTACACTTTAACCCTAGGTGTTTTGATTAATAAAGATGATTATATGTTTAATCTCATCTTGTGAAAAGTAATTAGGGCTCATGAGGAACTTATGTTTCAATTTTGGTCCTGTTTGAACAATGTTGAAGCAATGATTTCTTATTTTGGACTAAAGTGCAAATTACCCAAGTTGAGGGGTTAACTTGCAAATTGCACATGATAAGATGTTCCTCTGATGTTGAGACATCATAAGGATGAATATGATGTAGTAGTATGGTTTCTACAAGCCTGGACACCAAGATAGAGCTTGTTGGACAATGTTGTGCATTAAAACCTAGTTTTGGAGTAAAGTGCAATTTACCCAAAATCTAGGGTTCAATATGCAAATTACCACTTCAATAAGGTCCTTAATGTTTCTTGGAATCATGCATAGCAAAGAAAATGAGAGGGACTCCTCATTTGAACTAAGTTGGAGGAGAGAGAATCTTGACATTAAAATAATCAAGAATAATGCCTAATTGAAACCCTAATTCGATTTAGGGCAAAAATGAATAAAAATAATTGAAGGGATTTCAACCAAAATGTTTTGGGTTGATTTTGAATAAGGATGGACGTTCCTTTTCTAAGATAAGGAACGAAAATATCTTAAGTAGGTGAAATTCCACTCACCTTATTATAAAGAAAAGTAATTTCCACTCACATATGGGATATTAATATAATAAGCATTAAGGTGCTTAATTTGCTTTTCTTTAAATTGAGGATAATGAAGGGGAATAAAAGGAAAAGGAAGGTTCCTCGTATCCATGGAATTGAGGGGGAAGAGGCGGCCATAATTTTTGGATTAATTGGATTTTTATAAGGCATTTTCTCTCTCATCAATTTCCTTATAAAAGTGCTTTTCCAAATGAATTGAAAGTCTTTTTCGGCCCTTTCTTCTTCCTTTGCTTGGGATGAGCTCAAGGGGACTTAGGAGAAACAGGAGGACGAGCCCCAACCTGTTGGTAAGATTCTAGACCCTCGTTCTTCATGATTTCATGGTGGAAATCAAAAATAAATTATGGATTCCTTCTTATTTCGATCTCCTCTTCAACCCTAGCCAACTTTTGCAATCAAAATCTTGAGGACGAGCCTAGGGGGAGTCGCTAGAGCTTCATCCACCATTGATGGCGTGATCTTGGAGATTTGGAGCTCAATTGGAGGCGGGTTTTATAACTTAAACCCTCAAACATTGCTATTGCATCAATCTTCTATGCTTTGTTGATTGATTTCTTCAATTTTATACACTTTTGTTTCTTTGCTGCAATTTCCATCAAGAACGGTTGCTGTTCTTGGGTTCAAGAAGGAAGATGATGATGACATCATCATAAGCAAGCACCTCACCAAATATCTTGGGAGCAAACGATCTCAAAAGTTGGGACCAAACGGTTTCACCAAAACCGTTTGGTGACCAAACGGGTTGCAAACCGTTTTGTGGCAAACGGGTTCAAACCCGTTTGAAGGAGTTGACCAAGCATTGACCGTTTGGGAATCTCGTTCCCAATTATGTAGTCCAATGACCCTCCAAATTCGAGGGGTTAACTTCAAAGTAATCATAGGTGGAAGGCTAATCAATTAGGAAAATCGAATTGGATTAAGTGCTGATTGTCAACCTGATTAACATGACCTGCTTGGGCAAACGGGTTCAAGACCATTTGAGTGAGTTGACCAAGCGTTGACCGTTTGGTATTACTGTTCATAATTATGTTGGTTAATGACTCTCCAAATTTTAGGGGTTAAATACCAAGGAATCGTGAGTTGAAGGCTATTCAATTAGGCAAACCCTAATTGAAAACAGTGCTGAAATTCCAATGAGTTAAGTTGAGAGTTTGGGTTGATTAGCCCAAACGGGTTCAAGACCGTTTGGGGATCATCCAAACGGGTTCAAGACCGTTTGGGGATCACCCCAAGACCGTTTGGAGGTCTGGGGTCAAGTATAGTTGATCAATTGAAGGTCCAAAGGTACCAAATCATACTGCAACTCAATGCTGATTTGTTGATCAACTCGATAGACCAATCCATGATGATTTTTCACTAAAGTCCAAAGGTGGATGAGCCAAACGGTCTCAAGACCGTTTGGAGATCATCCAAACGGTCTCAAGACCGTTTGGTGGTCACCCAAGACCGTTTGGAGGTCTAGGGTTGAGTATGGTTAGGTGTTTGAAGGTCTAAAGGTACTAAGCTGATATACAATGCAATGTTGATTTGGTGATCAATCCAATGAACCAAACCCCAATTGGATTGCTTAGATTTGAGTGATATGATGGTCAAACGGTCTCAAGACCGTTTGGAGGTCATCCAAACAACCTCAAGACCGTTTGGGGTCAGGTCATACCCAATTTGGATGATGGTTCAATGGTTTCAAAGCAACTAGTCTTACATTGATTAGTGTTGTTGAATCATCGATTCCAAACCCTAATTCAATTGAATAAAACCCTAATTGATGATCAATTGAGGGTCAATTGAGGGTCAAATTAGTTGAAGGTTGACTTATCAAACTCAATTGAAGTATGAATATAGGTCCAATTGATGATTGGTTCCATGAATTCAATGATTGAAGGAATCAACATTGGAAACCCTAATTCAATTGGATACCTCATGTTATTGAAGGTCCAATTGATCAAACCTTTTTGGAAACCTAATGTAATTAGGTGAGAGATACCTTAATGGTACTAAGTAATAATTCTTAACAAATGCATGGATCCAATACATGATGAAAACACTAATTGAGGTTGATTCCATGTATAACCCTAATAAGAGGTTGTCTACATGTGAAATCACTAATTAGGATGAATAGTAAACCCTAGTTGAGGGTGTATCCAAGTGAAACCCTAGTTGAGGGTGTATCCATGTGAAATCCTAATTGAGGGTGATTTCATGAGAAACCCTAATTGGGAATGATTAGTAAACCCTAATTATGGGCAATGTGATATGAAATCCCTAATGAAGGGTGATGCTATATACAATCTCTATTCTAAAGAAGGGAGATGGTATGTGAAACCCTAATCCCTAATGAAAGAATAGAATTCATACTTGAATATGATTTATGAGGTGAACCCCTGTGGCACGACCGTGCAAGGTAGCACGGCCGTGGTGGATTTCACTTTGCACGACCATGCAAGGTAGCACGGCCGTGGTGGCTTCCCTTTGCACGGCCGTTCTTGGTTACACGGCTGTGGTGCTCTATGCTTGTCTTAGAGCTGAATTGAAAGTGACCTAACATGGTCGTTTTGTTAATTTCGAACCTAAGGATGAGAGAGAAACTCATACCTTGTGATGATAATCATTTAATGATACATGATGAATGTAATAAGTATGAATGAATACTTAGGATATCAATGAATGCTCCCAGAGGAGTGTAGCAATAAATTAGGGTTGGAGTGATAATACAAATATGAAAACCTAATTGATAAGAAAGGAAAATCCTAACCCTAGCTTTGGGTAAAAGGATGAAAAGCCCTAATTGATGGTAAACCCTAACCTTTGTAAGGGAATAGTGGTGTTACCCTGTATTGCATGATGTGTTGTGAACTTGATAAGTCTATTATCATGTGTGACAATCATGCAAGTCTCATGAGGTGATGATCATAGCCAGGTATGAGCTATGATGTCTATTTTATAAGAGTTGATTGGCCATATGTGCCATTATGTTTTTGTTACTTAGAAAGAAGTAACAAGATTAGTATGGGATTGTAAGCCTTTTCCTAGTGAGAGGTGACAAGATGTGAATGGCCTTATGAGCCATGTGAATAAAGTTGTTGCCTAGTGATAGGTGACAAGATGTGAATGGCCTTGTGAGCCATGTGAATAAAGTTGTTGCCTAGTGAGAGGTGACAAGATGTGAATGGCTTCTGAGCCATGTGAATAAGTATATGATGGAAGTGGTACATGTCTCTTTATGGCATTTGTTTGAATAAAATATGTTTGAGAAATTGACTGGTGCTAAAAGAATATGATAATGTACTTAATTAATCAAGTGAAATCTATTCATGTAGTGCTCTGACCATAGATCCATCATCGTCAGGAATAGGTGATGGTGAAACAGGTTGCTCCACGGCATATCCTGGATTTCGTATATTTTTGAATATACGGGGTTCAATGGGCGAAAATATCCTTACGTCCTCTTGAAGTGATTGTGAGGAGGTAAATAAGAAACCTCTCAAATCCTTCATGAATAGGTCGAGATAGATGTATCACTAATCTCCCGATGATTGGGCCAGATGTTGTACCCATCTCCCAATGTTTTTGTCGGGTCGATGGAGATAAACATGAAATCTCTCGATTGCCGACGAGAGTGCAGTTGACGTTGTAACTCTGTAGCGAAGTTGCTAGTATACCCTGGAAAACTACGTTAGCAGAGACACGAGATGTCCTGTGTTTTGTCTCGCACTGACCGAGACGTGGGAGGTCTTGGAAGCCGTCTCTTCCCTAGACCTATGTATGGTACCGGTTTCGACTTTGCAATGGCCGGTTGGAGTATGAGCGGTGTACCTCATCTTATCAGAGCTTAAATATGATTGTAAAATGTAATCAGCCGTATAGCATGTTTGCTTAAGGATTGAATACGGAGATTCATTGGCTGATGTTGCATTTCTTTGTGCATTCCTTAGCGGATAAATGTTATTTATGTTTCTTTATATTCTCTGCAAAGTAGACAGATGAATTACTTATATACCATGGGTAGATGCAATACTCTCCTTGAGAATAGGATATTATCTTATTTTGTTCTATGATGAATAATTCTGCCTGATAAGGTAAAAGTAACCCCTGCTCAGTTTTAATTTAATAAACTGCAATAACAATGTCTTGGCGGAGAGTTATATCTCTCACTGGGGCAATTTTTCAATTGTCTCACCCCCGTGGGAAACATTTTTAGGTATGCATGGGAGGCAAGGCAGGAAATTCCTAAGATCAGAAAAAGAGCAGCAACAACAACAACAAGGACATCAATCAGATCTCAGGTGGAGATATTGTCTGTCAAGTCATATAGATAGTAGTCCTATGTGTCATCTTTGTACTCTCAGGTCCTCGGAGTTTTAAATGATTCAATCGGAGTTTTGGCATAGTGCCTCAAAGTTTTTATACCGCCTGTGTATATTTGTAACAGGACAGTCAATGTTGTAATCCTTAAAAAGGAATTGTACAGGCTGTGTACTTGTGAACTAGGATGAAATGGAAACACTTTGGTTCTTGGTTAAAGAGTTTTCCTGTGAATGGATCTCTTTGAAAAAGTTTTAAATTTTTAGTGATTTTCAATAATTCCACTGCAAATGATTTGCTTCCGTATGTTTTATTATTGTTAATGGCACTTGTTATCTTAACGATGGCGAGTGTCGTTACAATTTCTACTTTAATGTTGGTTTATTTTCATGGAAACTAATGTCTTAAATTTCCAGTAAAATATAATTTTTTAGGGAAAAAGTTGTCTCCAAACTTTTTAGTCCGACATCATTTTTGTATATAACTGACGACAAGGTATTCGCGTCATGTCCCCATGGAAAAAATTATCCCCCTATTAGTTGTCGGGTCTACCAAACAATCGACGACTAAGTCCCCTTATTGAGACACATAATTTTTATTTGGAGATGGGTCTATATCGTCGATTTTTTAGATGAAACCAACGGCTAGGTGTTTTTGTGCCATGTCCCTACAAAAATATCCCCCCCCAAATTGCCTGTTCTCGTCAGTTTCTCTTGTAAAACTGACGACTATACCCCTAACTAAGGGCAATTTTTTTGTTTGGATATGGAGTTAGTTGTCAGTTTTTTCAAACATAACTGATGACTATGCCCCTAAACTGATGTCTATTTTTTGTTTGATTTAGGAATTATTCATTAATTTTGTATTCTTAACCGATGATTATACCCCTAACTCGAGGGAAAATTTTTTGTTCGAATATGTAGTTAGTTGTCAGTTTATTCAGACATAACTGACGACTATGCCCCTAAGCTAGTGTCTATTTTCTGTTTGGTTAAGGAGTTAGTCGTAAATTTTGTCTTCTTAATCAATGATGATGTTCTTATTTGTCGACTTTTCAAACCAACCGACGACTAAGGATAACTTAATAGTACCCATGTGAAATAGACTTTCTCATAGTCTCTATTTCATCATGATTCCCCCCCTCCAGCTTAGGTCTCTGGTGATTCCCTCCACTCTATTTGCTCAATCTACCTCCACCGCTGCTCACTACCGCCATTGTGTCAGTGCTCATCACTGCTATTGCTCACCACCGCTCTCTCCAGACGCTCTTCCTCCAGCCACCCTCTATGCATCATCTGCCACCTCAAGCTACTCGCCTCCATCTTCCACCTCCAGTCGCCAATGCCAGTGCGTCACTACAATCATCACCACCACCACCACTGCCATCATCTACATTGCTAGAGGTAAAGTCGTCATTGATTTCAACACCACCTAAATGTATTCATACCTTAACTATTTTTACAAAAATGCTTGCTTGAATATCTTGAAGATGATTAATGTTGCTATGTACTCAGTCTTGATCTTTTATGATCCAAAACATGATAGTATCTCTAAATCTATAAGATAACGTTACTTTTTACTCAAACAATATCTTGGATCATATTTGATATTCCACTAATGACTATTTTGACCTGAAAGTAACTCTTTATGCTACTGCATGTTGTTACCTAATGAACACTTAAACTTTGATTTGATCATACATCAAATGACTATCCCATTTTGAAATCAATAAAATTCATGATGCTATGTGCCATGAAAGATAAGATATCATGCCTCTTTACAGGGGTACCTCATATGACATAAAGATTCATCTTTGTAAAATAATTAGACCTAACATAATATTCATGCACATATCACTACAGAAAAATTGCCCATTAGTGGCATTTATTCAAGTAGATTTTATAAAAAAAGCCACTATCTTTCTAATATACATGCATTTTAAATTAAAATGCCTCTAAACCACCTATTATAGAGTTTCTAAAAAGGACATAACATTAAAGGCATTTTTATTTTTAATTAGTGGCAATCTTAAATTGCCATACCAAATTAGAAAGTAATTGCTAATGCAATATTTACTTCCCGCGCGCTCCAAATTTTCCCCTTCGCACTCTAACAGATCACGACGATCGATCTCTCTTCTATCTCCCTAATTCAGTGAGACGGCCGATCTCTCCGCTCTCTCCCTAATTCCTCGCTCACGAGCTAGACCAGCGCGTGGAGGAGATATAGTGTCCTGGCCGATCGTCGCCCTAGCTAGGTGTTGGTGGATCACGTCTGACTGGGAGACTGGTGGCGGCATGTTGTGTGCTAGTTGCCGGCCTCGGAGTGCCAACTTGCCGTCCGTGGAGTGCCAAGTTGCCGGTGCCGGAGTGAAACATTGCCGGTGAGTCCCAACCGAAGAATACTCAGGCATCGTTCGACCTTCCTCCTCCACCAATTTGGACCAAGCCCAGCCGAAGCACCGCCACAGACTCAATTTGCCCCTCCGGCGTCAGCGAGCTTGAGTCAGGGACTCTAATCAATCCTCTTCAGGTAACCATCGCCGCACCCTATTCTACAACTCCCTTATCTCCTTAGGGTGTTTGATCCACCCCATCTATCTACCCACAAACTAGGTTCAGGCCAGGGAAGCTAGACTTCCAGCTAGGCTTCTCGGCCACAGTTAGACCCAGAAACCAATCCCACAACTTCAGTAGACAGTCTTGAAGAGGTGACCGATCTAACGTTTGCATGCTTTGCCCCTCCTTTAGAGAAACTGATTTTCAAGCTTACCTGCTCTGTTCCAGCCATTTCATTAAAAAACTATTTTGAAACACCAAAAATGATTTTACAGACCTGCAACTTTGCTATGACCATCTTCAATTATAAGTTAATCATCAGTTTGAAGCCATGAATCAAAAGATTATAAAGTTTTTAATTATAGAAACTATGTAAGCTTTAGTCAATTAGGCTTCTTAAGTATATATGGATCATCCATGTTCCTTGTTAGTGTTAGCATCCCTCTTTAAAACAACATCTACAAAAGTATTGTTGCTTAATTATATGTGAATGTGTTTAATTTGCTTGTGATAGACATGATAGCTTTGGTTTTCTTTGATATGGAACACAAGATATGCATATTGGATGACCAAATGACTATCTTCATGTGACATGATTTGAGGATTACCTCCATATGTTATGTACATCTATGATTCTATAAGTTTCTAGGAATGGAGCATATTAGGGCTTCTTTAGAGGAGTGGTCTTGTAGTCACATGTCTGCTGGTGAAAGTACATGCCACTAATTATATGTAAGTCTCAGGTTTTACAACCCTAAACAAGATGTTGAACATAAATATGTCCCTTTGAAAGGGGGATTTGAAATAGAGTGCCCAATTTTTGCAATAAATAAAGAATGCAATGATAGGGAAATGAATGAACTAATACATGGTACATAAAAATCCCATTGCGTGGCAAGGGTCTTCATACTATCATTCAAGACTCATTCTCAGGTTTGTTTAGTGGGGTGTTATGGGTAATATATAAACTTTCCTCTTATGCATAAAGGGGCAAGTAGAGATTAGAAGGGTTCATCAAGTGGTCTTGATTTGACTTGGTTATGATTGGGATATTCTACCTATGAAAATTAAGATAATTTCCTTTATGTTTTCCCTATGAGAGTTATAACATCCGCCATGAATCCTTGCATGGATATAGCAGTGTGGGTCCATCTTGTCATGGCTCAATATCTATGTGGTTTGATTTGTTCAGTTTTATATGTTGATGACTTAATCAGCGACTGGGGTTCCCTATTGAGAAACTAAGTCCATTCTATTACCATTCATCCTCTTAGGTGGTAGGTGTAGGTCTAGATATTTCCTCATTCTCCATGGGCCTCAAATGGGTGTGATGATAGGCCAAAATCAAGATCCTCAAAATTCCTCATCATGGATTATGTAGGGAGGAAAATAGTTGTATTTTACATTTGTTATTGTGAGAGCTAGTCAAGATATGTTTCCTATCTTATCATTTGTATATAGTCATTGATTATTAATTATTATACCTTTCTATATGTATTTTGTATTACATTCTGATATTAATTGTGCCAACGTATTGCTAGGAATCTAGGTATGTGTTGCCTAACAATCTTGAGGATCTTGCAGCCTGTCTTGGCAGTTCTAAGAATTTTGTAGTTTTGAATCTTCCATGGAAAATATATCTACATAAAGATTATGGAAATCAATAGAATTCAACCATCTATAACTGGGTTCAAGAAAAAGGTTTTACATGATCAAGCATAATTAGGCTTGATGTGGATGAATTTATTTTGAGAAAGTTTGATCAAGTTGTCAATAATGGTTCGACATCACCAATAACACCTTTGACTAGATGAACATGTGATATCTTTATTTTCAAAGTTTCCTGGTAGGTTGGGTTGTTGAGAAATCAGTGGGAATCGTAAATAGTTGTTGCTCATGACTATGTAAGACCAAGATCAAATATTCCCATGTTAGTATCAACCATGAAGACTTGACCTACAACAGTTGCATTTGGGGAGAGCAACACATACATATTAGTTAGATTTTTTCTCTCTAAGTGTTGAACATCAAATGTCAGTTAATTGAAACATGAAAAAATGGAATACATCAAATGTCAGTTAATTGAAACATGAAAAAATGGAATAGTATGTCATTTTGTATTAGAGTTGTTATATGTAAAGTTGTATCTAGTAGCTGCTTCCAGTAGAAACTAGAATTAGATAATAAGCTAGGCGATAGCAAAGTACAGACTAAGAAAAATCCATTATATTTATAGTAAAAATAGAAATGTTGCTTCAGATATTTTTTTATAGTTTGCAAGCAAATACTTGACTCAAAAATGAAAAACCAGTAGTAATACCAGGTGCATTACATGTGATCATTCAGGTTCAATTAGAATTTTGATGAAAAGAAGCTCAACATACATCACTTTTGGAAGGTCCACAGACTTAAAACCATCAAGCTGAATTTTTTTATGGCTGAAACATAAAAAATTCAGTAGAAATTTATTTCTTAAGGCTATGCTAAACTTTAGTTGTGAAACATATATAAGGAACACATTTGATATTGCATTATTGATTGATAAGTAAGACAAATCTTTAAGATTATGATATTTAATGACACAGATATGTATCATATATGTTATAAGTTCAGCCAGACTTTTTAGTGTGAGGAGGAGGCACGATGATCTCTGGTGGGATACTTTGTCTCATTGTGTAGATGAGGTAGGCAAAATGAACTTTGTGGGTTCATGGAAATCTCTTTGTACAACATTATATTCTGGATTTGATGGCTCAAGTTGAGAGAAGTACATTTCAAACTAATGGAGTGCAACATTAGCCAAAGCATAAATATGTTTATTTTAGGGTAATAACACTTGTAACCTATATAGAAGATTAAATAACATAAAAAGATGATCTTTGCTACTATTAGATGTAGTTTGGTAGCTATTTGGTCTAAGTTGTGCACAAAGTTGTAGTGTACAACCAATTTATATGTGCACAAAGTTGTAGTGCACAAAGTCATACTAGGCATTGATGGGTTTCTCTCCTTTGCCAAATAGTGCTTATGAGTCAGATTTAGACCTATCCCTAATAGGGTTTTCTTTCCACTTGAGCCAATACAACTGAACATGTCTCTCTTTCATGTGCCAAGCAAGCTGCATGATAGACTTTGCAGTCATTGATATGTGCAGCCATTGATACTTTCTAGTTGTATATGTTCTAAAGGTTTGTAGAAGGAGAGCTTGTAGAAGCTGAGGTTGTAGGTTTGGAAACCATGTTGGTGGTTTTGAGGTTTACCAATTCTCCTTTGATACTAGCGGATAGGACCCAGGCTCCTGTTCATTTTCTCATTTAGTTCAAAATGATTAGAATGTGTCTGGGTCCTTATTATAAGTATGTTCTTTTATCCTTATAAAAAGTATTTCAAACATAGTGTCATGTACTCATAAAACTAAAGAGGCAGAAATCTATCCCATTTACATATAGGTCAGAGAATAATAACCTCACATAACTCATTTAGAAAATTTACAATTTTTAGATGAATCCTTCTTGTCATAAAATTTTTGGTACTATCAAAATAATAAGATGATAAGATATCTTGTAGTAGTGTTTTGATAAACACATAAGTACAAGACTATAGTAAAAATTTGGAAAGACACCAGTAACCTCTTTAAATAGGTCTCACACCTTCTATAGTAGTGCATGGATACTCCAAATTAAATAGGTCTCACACATGTACAAAATAAGCCAGACACAAGTAACCTCTTTGATAATCTAAAATATGAGTGTTGATTCAACAAATAGTTAATAAGTGTCACCTCATTGTATGAAATACCAATATACATCAAATTATAGAAAATACTAGTTACTTCCTTGAAATTCTCAAAGAAGGATTAATGAACATTGGACCAATTGCAAAGATATAGGACATGATCTCCTCTCTTAGATTTGTTTTCAAGCTATCATGTCCACTTAAATAAAGTTGGTTATGACAAGAAATAAAAGGTTAACTTATGTTATACTACTTTTTCTAAAAATATATAACATCGTTATATGTACTTACAATTGTTAGTACTAATATTTTGCAGTCTCTGTCCACCCACAACACTCACTATGAACTGGGCCTCTATGCCAATGTTATTGTTCCCTGAAGAAGAACAATTGGATATCATCCTAGATGATCATTCCTTAAACCAACTAGCCATACCCAAACATTGGCATTTTCTAAATGGAAGACACTACATGCCTGGTGAAGTGACCCAAAATTTTGACAATTCTTTACATGTTATTGAGGTAGAGTATGATTTGGTGGGAAATCTTATATCAAAATCCGGTTGGAGTGATTGGATTAGAAAGATTCTAGTGGGCCGTAGCGATAAGATTTTTCTCCATCCACTTGGCCATAATACCATAAAAGTGTGGATAACCAACATGAACAACAAGACCCCTGATCATCTACAGCGGTATGAGCGCATGATGGAGAAAACCAGCTCAGACAAATCTGATGATGAGGCATCTATCAATTTAGATTCGTATGAATACAGTGACAAGCTTCGTGACACAACACAATCATCAAAAAGACCACGGTAGGTCCAATTAACAAATATAATTGTCCTGACAAAAAATTTGTGTTTACAGTTTTTGTCTTAAAGTAATCAATCCTCATAGCTACTTTCTTTTCTAAACTTCAGGAGAAGATCGCCACAATGAAAAAGCCTCAAAGTTACTAATGTTGGTTAATGTTGGTGTAGTATTTAGTTGTCTATCTATCTAGACTTGTCTGTATTAATAGTTATTTTAATTATACACGTGTTTAGGGGTACACCAACCCCTTTGTTTAGTTACTATTTAGGGGTACACCCATGTACGTGGATGTAAAAAGAGATTAATGAATGGAACTGAAAGTTGCTACATGAATGCTTATAACTGAAGTGTGTGTTCCCATGAATGTTCCAAATTCACAAATCCATCCTATCTAATGATACATTCGAAACCCAACAATAAAAAGAAATATGCATATCCTATTATGTTATAAATTATTGATAAATTTCATTATAGATGTTCTTTTATCCTTATTATAACTATGTTCTTTTATCCTTATTATAAATACTTCAAAAAATTCTTGGGTGCCTGCCTAGTCGGATAGGCTCATGTGAACTTCATTTGCATGATTACACTAATATTTTCTCATATTGTATAGTCTTTTTTAATATGACATACTTACTCATATATGTTATATTTTTTACTATTTTTTTAGAATGGATAAGTCTTGGATAGAGGATGACCGAATGAGCAGTAAATACTTATGTGGAGTATCAAAAGTTTTAGATTTTTCTTTTGAACATTCATCAATTGGAGACAAGATTGTATGCCCGTATAGAAAGTGTGCTAATGTATACTAGATCACCAGAAAGACTGCATTGATCCATTTATTGTGGCATGGCTTTTTACCAAGTTATATTTCTTGGGCTTTTCATGGTGAAGATATCAATGTTCAAATGGATGCTCCTACTGATCAGGGAGACTTCCTGAATGCTGAAAATTTATAAGATATGTTGCATGATACTTTTTTGAGTTTTAGTGAAGATGAAAATACAGAAGGAGTGGAGCCATCTAGTAATCAACATTTCAATACTGACAAATTTTATATCTTGTTAAAGGATTCTGAGATAAAATTATATCCAGGGTGTAAGAAATATAGCAAACTTACTTGCATCCTAGAATTCTATCACCTGGTTTGTCTTAATGGCTTGAGTAAGAAAGCATAATCTATGTTTCTTACGTTCTTTAAGAAGATGCTATCAGAAGGATAACAGTTACCCAATTCGTTTTATGAGCTAAAAAAGATGATTACAGGGTTGGGCTTAGATTATGTGAAGATTCATGTTTGTCCAAATGGTTGCATGTTGTTTTGGAAGGATTTTCCTGATAAAGACGGCTGTGATACATGTCGAGCATCAAGATGGAAAATGATTACAATCCCAGATGATGATGACAAGCTTGCAAAAAAACCCAAGAGAATACCTGTCAAAGTGCTCAGACACTTTCCACGTATACCATGCCTAATGTGGTTGTTCATGTCATTAAAAACCTTTTCCTTAATGAGGTGGCATGCAGAAGAATATGAAAAAGATGACAAGTTAAGACACCCGGTAGATTCACCTGCATGGAAAACATTTGATGTGATGCATCAAAAATTTTCTATAGACGCTAGAAACATTCGATTGGAACTTGCAACTGACGGATTTAATCCTTTTGGGACAATGAGTACTTCTTACAGTACATGGCCTGTTGTGATTATTCCATATAATTTACCTCCTTGGTTGTGCATGAAGCAACCATATTTTATGTTGTCCCTACTCATTCCTGGACCAACTTCACCCGAAAATATAGATGTGTACTTGCGTCCATTGATTGATGAGTTGAAAGAACTATGGGATACTAGTGTACATACATATGACACTGGAACCAAGGAATTCTTTCTGATGCGTGCTTCTTTATTATGGACTATTAGTGATTTTCCAAGATATGCACATCTATCTGGTTGGAGTACTAAAGGCTACAAAGCATGTCCTTATTGTAATAAAGATACTATCTCACATTTGTTGCCACATAGCCATAAAGTTTGCTACAGAGGACACTGTAGGTTTTTATCAACTAGCCACAGATTTCGAAAAGAAGCAAAGGCATTTGACGATGAGCAAGAATTTAGGTGTCCACCTAAACCTCCTTCTGGAGCTCAAATCTTTTCACAATTGGAGGATGGAAGAACTATAATTGGTAAGAAAAGGCCAAGAGGTAAAGATTCAACACACAATTGGGAAAGGAAAAGCATATTTTTTGAGCTACCATATTGGAAATCTAACATTGTAAGGCACAATCTCGATGTCATGCACATTGAGAAGAATAGATGAAACAAATTTGGAAAATGAGCCAAACACTTGACATTGATGATTGGCCTATTTTCTCGATAGTAGGTTGTGGTATTAGTAAAATGGTAACATGTGTTTTGGACAAACATACACTGAAACAAGCCCATAAGCATGTACTATTCAATTGTGAAGCAATTGAACCCTACATTAAGTAAGTTAGTGACAACTAGATTCTATTAATAATATGCTATAACATATTCCAATGACATATTGCACATATTTTGTATTCAGGAAGCACTATGATATCATTAGGCAAAAACATCCTCAAAAGTCCTTAAAGAAGGTTCAGAGAATACATAGTAACTCATTTGATGGATGGTTTAAGGAACATGTAAGTTTAGTTGTGCTAATTAAATTTGTTATGCTTCATGAATAAAGTCTAACAAACTTTTCTTTTGTTAGATTGAGACACTCCTAAGAACAGAGATGATGGATGATAAAATCAAGTTTCTTTCTCAAGGTCCACATCAACTGGACATTCAGTACAAGGGCTATGTTGTCAATGGTCACAAATTTCATACCAAGGCAAAAGATGCAAATCGAACAACACAAAATAGTGGAGTCTTTCTGGTAGCTAAGACTGATTGTTATTCTAAAACCATTGACCGCAATCCAATTACTAGAGATGTTACCTACTATGGTGTTTTGAAGGATGTTATTGTGCTCAATTATTATGAACACTTTAAGGTTACATTATTTAAGTGTGATTGGTTGGACATCTACTTAAAGAGGGGAATCAAGCATGATGAACATGGGTTGACTCTTGTTAACTTGAGATGACTTCAAACTACAGGAGAATCGTTTGTAGTGGCATCTCAAGTTGGAAAAGTATTTTATGTAGAAGATGTCATTGTAAAAGGGTGGCATTTTGTTGTAAAGATTGCCCCACGAGATATGGTCAACATGGAAGAACAATCTTGTATTGAGAATGTCGAAGCTTATGTGCAAGTTGAAACTAGAGATGGGCCATCAATGACATCAGAGGATGAAGATACTGATTGTGACATAGTTAGATTGGATATGGAAGGAATTATTGTTGATAGTTCAACAATTGAAAAATACCAATCCCAAATTTAGTAGGATGATGAAAGTGTATCTCAAAGTGATGATGATGACAGTTATAAATGAGAAGATTACAAAATAGCAGCCAATGTTTCTTTTAGTTTGTCATTATTATTTGACTTAAATAAGCCTTTTTTGGCATGATGTATCTCTTTAATTTTCTATCTCACATTGTGCTCTAGCTAGGTGTATGCATTTTGCATGTCTGACATTCTTCTTATCAAATTTATCCTTGTCTCTACTATTGTTTATAATTATATTTGCTTAAATATCTGTGTTTCATTTTTAAATATTAATTATAAAATTGTTATTATGTTGTTCAATATTTTTTTAAATGACTTCATTTTTATGTGACTTGATATACTCAGGATGAGAGAACAGTACAGTGACAACTTCCATAACAAGACAACCACAAGGAATGATAAGAACAATAACAATGACTCTTGTACGACGACTCATTTACCTAACAATACTCGACATGGTTGTTGGCAATCTTTAACCTATCATCCTCAAATCGCTCCAAAAATTTTTTAGCTTCCCTTCCAGCAGAAATTCATAATGATAGGGAAAACAAATTCAATAAAACTACTGCTAGCTCTGCAAAAAATACCCAATCAGCCATGTCTTTCCAAGACTCTAATATGGTTGGTGGTTTGAAATCCTCTCAAACATGCACAACTGAAAAGGAGATGGGAACAAGGTTCCAAAATCAGCACAACAAAGAAAGTGGTGATAAAGTTACAAGATCAAGAAATTCACAGCTATCACGTGTGCCTAATGTCAATGCTTCTGTGTCTATTCATTCGAGAATTGTAGAGAATAGAGATGCCAGTAACCAAAATAGCAATGCATTTTATAATAACATGGACCAAAATGTCATCTCTGATCACCATGTTGAGTCATTGAATGTTACAACAACACCTTCTGATGGGCTAGGTAATCATTTCATTCATATCATTGCATTTATAGTGTTGCATTTAATGATATATAATTTTACATATATATATTTTATCCTTTATGAATGAATGCTTAGGTCAAAAACATCGAGCACATGGCCGAACACAATGTTTGAAAGTCTGGAAAAGAAAGCCCGATGATCCAATTCCCATTGAGAAAAATCAATTTGGACAGCCAGTAAGTGAAAACCAATGTCACTTATCAAGTTTTCTGACAACCATTGTAAGAGATCCCAATCTTTGTCCACTAAACTATGAGGACTAGAGACAATTTCCAGCAAATAAAAAAGATTCTATATGGAATTTTGTGAAGGTATATTATTAAATTTTATTTTTAAATGGTTAAATGAAGCTTCTAATTGATATCCTTTATGTCGATAGAGTAAATTTACAATGGATTCAAATATGAAGGAGTGGACAATGAAGAGACTAGGAAAGAAATGTAAGGACCACAAGTGGGAGTTAAGGAGACTATACTTCCTAGAAGATAGTCCATATGAACAACAACTTGAACAAGTTGTTCTCCGCATGGACAAGTCTAATTGGAAATTTCTTGTGGATTATTGGAGGAGTAATAAAGGAATGGTAATAATTGTTTTTCTATTCATTGATACTTAAAGTACCTCACAAATAATTACTATGCACAATACTACAATGTTTTTCACAGAGTAAGTCTATAACTAACAAGACAAGCAGAAAATTTCAAAAGGTTAGCCACACAACAGGAACCAAGTCATTTGCATGTCTGAAATATGATGTAAGTTATTAATTTTTGTGATCCATTTAGACAATTTGATGGCATCTATTTATTTGAAGTTTACAATAACCTTGTTTGAATGATAAAGATTGAGAAGGAAATAGGCAGAGAAGTGGATCCCATAATATTTTTTGAGAAAAGTCATTGTAAAAAAGATGGGAGCATAGTTGATGTTGAATTTGCCAAAATTTTGGTACAACACATCCTATCCTATAGTATTATGTTACATATACTAATTTCAAAGAGGTATATATTTGGCATAAAATGCATCTCCTATGATTTGTTGTATGTAGGAAAAAATTTCTGAGGTAGGAGAAGAGATGCGAAGAAAACAACCTGATGTTACTTCAGATGAAATTTATAGGTATGTTATGGGATAAGAGAGACTAGGATATGTTCGTGGTTATGGACTTGGACCATCACCTTCTGATATCTGGGGAAAGAACCTTAAATCCCGAGAAGCTGAAGAAGCACAAAGGAGCATTTCCAGGATAAGCTTGAAGAACAACTGTTGGAATTTGATGCAAAACTTCAAGAACAAAAGGATTTATTGAACCAAAAGTTAGAGGAGTTACTTGCCTTAACTGGAGAAGGATATAGTCAAGCACAACATGTTGGCACTGGCTAAGTATGAATACATTTTATACAAGATGTGTGATATCAATTATTTTCCATATTGACTTTTATGGACTTATGAAAAAAATAAAATAATTATGCAGACAAACTTATCAATGCAAACTCCACTCCATATAAGACATTCATAATTCAAGAAGGGACAAGTATGTTTGTATTTGTGTAAATTGCACTTCATTTTACGTTTATATAAATTTGTTATGTAAACTATATATTATTTCTAGGATGTGTATCTGTTGAGTTTTACAGATCCAGATGCTAGAATTGGATTTGGTTGAGTATCTGAGGTTGACCCCATGAAAAGGGTGGGAGGTGCAATTTTAGGCTCATCATTTGTTGATGTTTTTGTAGAGGTTGCTTTGTTGGGCAACGATCCTCTAGTGAGACCTCATGATCAATATCAATCTATTGATGATGTTGTTGGCAATGTCATAGCAAGGCCGAAAACACATATGTTGCCAAGGTGAGCATAAAGTATTGCTTATACTGTTACATAATTGAAAACAAAAGTAGTATCTAAAGTCATTTCCATTTGTTGCAGGACATGAAGTTTAAAGCTAATTGCATTCTTGGATACTATCTAAAGAGAGGAGATCTATAGTTTTTTTATTTAATTCAATTTTTTATTTGTACATGATGATCCAAATAATGGTGTTTCATGTCCATTATCGTAGACAATGTTGCCAAATAACAATCTTATTTTGTTTTGACCTACTTTTAATTTTGTTATGGAGAATCTTAGTATTATGTATGATACATGCACTATGATTGGTTTGTGGTTTTTAGCTATGAGCGGTGTTTTAGCTTCTTGTTTGTGATATTTACATATTAGCAATGTTTTCATTTGTGATGGATCATCTATGCATTTGTTCTTACTATGGATTAATGACTTCATGATATATATGAATGTTTCATCTTAGTATATTCAAGATCTAATTTGGAGCTTAGAAATTGGTCCTTGGGATCCATTCTTCTATTTAGATGGCTTGGTTATGCTGGAATAAGGCCCTTCAAGATCTAGCTATTTTATCTATATCACTTGGGATGTAGAAAGCTTCTACATCTAGCTATTTTATCTATATCACTTGAGATGTAGAAAGCTTCTAGATCTAGCTATTTGGGAGGAATATTGAAACATGAAGTACAACAATTTTTTTTTTTCAGTTGATATCCCCACATCTTGAGGTCTCACATCACTTGAGGTCTCACATGTTACCTTATGGGTAATTCATTTGAGTTTTGCTTGTATGTGGATGATTAACTTATTTGTTAGCTGAAGCATCTGAATCAAGAACTCATGAGTAAGGTAATAGTGTTTCACTTTCTTGCCATTATGGTTTTTCACATAGAGAGCTTAACAATTCAAATACGAGTAGTGAATATTGCTTGAAGGTTACAACTGTGCAGATAGGTCCCAAATTAAATACCACCTTCTTAATCATCACTGTTATACATCTATACATATGAAGGTTGAATGGTAGTACTGCAATTTATGTCTTCCATCTCTGTGCAGATAGGTCCAATTTATGGACGGCAACTGGGCTCTTTAGATGAAAACTCAGTTGAGAAATCTGACGATTGTCCTTCAGGTTGGTCAACCAAAAAGAATTGAAATTACTAATTTTCTTTATTTGCACCCTGTAGCATTTCATTCTTTCTTCATTTCTTATTTTTTAAAGTAGATTTTAGACTTTATGTAACTAGGTTATCCTCAAAGATTTTGATGAATAATTCATGATTGTAAAAGTCTCCTATTGTACCAAAACCTCTAAAGCATGTTATCATCATATATAATAAAGAAGGTAAATGTAAGTGCTACTCTAGAAATTCATAGTTGCATTTGTATTTATATCTTGAAGAATAAACTAAACATGAACTGGATAGATAGTTTTTATTATATTTCCATAAGTGAACAAGGATATAAACCAAGTGGAATGTCTATATATACAAAGATGTAACTTCCCTGCTCTTAGAAGTATTACCTTTAAGAACTCTAAATAAATTTACAAGTCTGAATATTATCTGAAACACAGATTTTTGGTTACATTGTAACTTAGAAGTATTATCTTTAAGAACTCTAAATAAATTTCCCCTGTCTGTAGTAGCAATTGCGGTGGAAAGCTACTTGATGTCACTTTGTAGTTGAATAGTAACAAAATAAGTAGTAGCTAACTTTGTATGAGTTTTTCTTGAATTCAAATGTGCATTTTGATTTTGCACTTTTGTTAATATACCCCTTTTAGACGTGCTTATCCACACTAACACACAATGGTGGTTCGGAAGAGGCTTCATTAAGTAAATAGTAAACCCAGGGATAACAAAAGGAAAACCTTATATTGTATTAATGTATAAGTAAGGGGTCTATTGGTGCACAATTTAACATAATCTAAGTTTCTTGAACAAGTTGCAGATCAAACACCATGCCCTAAGAAGAGTGATCGTAGTCTGGATAGGACATATATTATTACTGTTATGGATTTAAATCTATAGCTCTACTAGCCATGTTTCTATTGTATAGTCTAACATGATTTTTATATGTTTTCCATATCGAATACGAACTTTGATGACAGTTGCATCAAGTGTTAGGGAGAGAAGGCAAAGGCTAGTGGTGGATTAGCTTCCATGCCCACACCATATTCTACCTAGAATGGATATATTTGAAATCCTTACAATGCATTGGGGTGAGAGTGAGTATTTTGTAGGATAGGGCAATCTGTAGCTTCTATATCTTCTTTAGATTACACTTAATGTGTTTACACTTCACATGAATGTATGTTTTAGTGACATACACCTTTTTTATATGATCCATACCCATTTACTTAGTCTTTTTAGTTGCCCTTAGTCAAGGTCTCACTGACCAAAAATCTATTGCTTCATAGACCAGACCTAGATGACCACGAGTGCACTTGATAAAGAAGACCAGGGTTAGGAAGTAGTCTAGATACAACTTGATCCAAGGAAGGAAATGTATTGCAAACTTAGTTTTCTTCATTGAGGATAAGTCTCAAGCACAATACGATAAATTATATGCAGCAACAAACCTGCATATGGTGATAGTTCTGGCTCAAGGATTAGGAATGCTAGCCTTACACATGGGCTATAAGTTGCAGGAATGAAGCTACAATGTCAAACGACTGTATTGTTGCTAGTTGGCTTTTAGTAAGTATTAATATATGCCTCATATTATTAGGTAGTCTATTTATCACAGTGTTAGTGATATATCACCTAGTGCTTCCTATTTTTTGCAGCCCTGATCACCCTTGTATAGAAAACCCTACAAGATGATTATCAATTTTCTGAATTTGCTTGTTGTAAGTAATGACCGTACAACTCATGTACATGTGAAGTAGAAACATTGATTCCTTTGATACTATAAACTTTAGAGTAGATTGCTTAATGGTGGTGCAAAAGAGTTGTTCTGAAGTGTGTATTCCTCTCTGCAAAGTCATATGACATTGTTGGTTTTGTTATGCAAGCCTCTGTGTCCTTTTTTACCTTTTTTCATTACATTCACACCAGTCAGCTTAAATCTGTCTCCTGATTTTTTTATGAGGTGGTTAATTTGACCCTATTTTTTTGGCTTTAGGTACTTTCTTACTTAATTGGTTGTGAGAATTCAAATCTGTTGCATGTGCTTGCCTTGTATTGATATTGCCTATGAAGTGAAAACATTGAACTGCTATGGCTTGTAGGTGATGTATTGAAGATGATGTTGAAAGTTTTTTAAGTTGATGCTATCTATGTCAGAGTGGTTATCTCACAAAGACTGTGCGTGGCATCATGACCATAGCCAATGGGCACTTGCGGGTATGAATAAACACATGGTATGGTATTTTTTATATGTACATGGTTTTTATTGTAAGTTAATTGACTTAAAACTCTAGACTTGCAAACATATTCAATTTGAATGGCATTATTCAGTAAATGAAACTACATTGGAGATTATTAGCCAAAATACCTTTCATATTCAAAGGGGGTGCATGTTCACCTCTAAATCAAACCACAAATGAATTGTAAATATTTAACAATGCACATTGGAGACATTTTATCATGTGTGATTATGTTCATCTAGTGCTATTTGAACTATTGGTGGTTCAATACTGACCATTATTATGATTAGCCATAGAGTTTCTGGTCTGCTACCTTACTACTTTCAACAACCTCAACTTCCATCCTATTGCATATTCACCCTATTCAGTTCTCAACCTTTTTAGTTGTTTTACAGTTGTGTGGTTATATTAATTTCTAATTGTCTTATGGTTTATTGTAGGGAACCAAGATTGCTTCTGAGGAACTAAAACACCGATTCTTTGAGGTTTCTCTATCTGATTTACAATAGGATGAAGATCAGTCATATAGGAAGATCCGTCTAAGGGCCGAGGATGTCCAAAGGAAAAATGTTCTCACCAATTTCTGGGGCATGGATTTTACCACTAACAAGCTCAGATCTCTAGTCCGCAAGTGGCATACTCTTATTGAGGCCCATGTAGACATCAATACCATTGATAATTACACCCTCAGGTTGTTCTGCATAGGTTTCACCGGGACTAGGCTTAATCCAATAAAGAGAACCTCTTATGCACAGTCTAGTCAAATTAGACATATCCGTAAAAAGATGACTGAGATCATGGTCAACCAAGCATGTTCTTGTGATCTTAAGGGGCTTGTCTTGAATTTCATCCCAGAGGTTATTGGAAAAGAAATCGAGAAGGCAACGTCTGGCATCTACCCTCTTCAAAATGTCTTCATCCACAAAGTAAAGATCTTGAAGGCCCCAAAGTTTGACCTTGGGAAACTAATGGAGGTGTATGGTGATTATTCTGAAGACGTTGGCATTAAGGTGGATCACCCCACAAAAGAGGTAGCTGAACTAGAGCCTGAGGTCGTAGGGGCTTAAATGTGTCATTCTTGTAGTGTTCTCTCCCATCTTAGTGGTTGTATGAGATAATTACCAACTAGTAAAGTTTTGTAAGGATGTTTATTAATTTATTTAGAAGTGATTCGTTTGTAAAAAATAGAAAAATGTTGTATGAAAGTATATCAATGGTGTTGTATTCAATATAAGGGGCAAGGTAAAATGTCCTCCCCATGTAATTGTCATTTGACTATAAATAAAAAATATTCATACTTTTGGAAAACTGAGTTCTGCTGCAATTGGCATTCAATTAGAAAACTTGATAATGAACTAAAAATTGAATGACTAAAAGACATAAAAATGTAGTAATACAGAACTAGTATGTCATTAGTGGCTTTTTTATACCCCATTACACTAATAAAGAATCGTTTCATAAACCAACATAATACAAAATAGTGGCATTTGTATAAAATCCAATTGATGGATAGTTGCTTTTTTATAAATGCCAAATGATGTTTTAGTGGCCTTTATTTGGCATTTATTGGAAGCCGCTAAAGACAAATGTTTAGTGGTGTTTACAACTTACGCCACTATCTTTCTAGTGGCATTGGTACTAGAGGCATTTTTTAAAGTGTCAACAAATGCCACTAAACATGTTTAGTGGCGTTTATTTGTTTTCAGGGGCATTTCTAAAAGGCCACTAATGTGAATGTTTGATGTAGTGTATTGAATTGTAATCTATTAAGATTCATTATCTAATATTACATGTGTTATCCTAAGACTTCAAATCAGTAGATTTATCATACTTGTAGCCCTAAATCCTATCTTGGACTACCTTATGCTCTTTTATGATCATGTGACTTGAAAACAAGACACTATTACACGAAATTGATTTAATATGAACTAGTCAAGTAGTTTAGAACTAACATACCTAGAACTCAGTCAAGTAGTTTAGAACCAACCCTAGTCTTGCTAGCCTTATCTAGTTAAATGAAAATAGTAACTTAGGTGGAATTAATTTTGACAAACTCATATGACTTACCCATTAGTGAAGATGAAACATCACCATATTAGTAGAGATGAGTTGAGGTGTCATAAAATGTGAACAACCTAGAAATGGGAAGGAGACTAGAAAAAACTAGAAGCCCAAGTTTAGATTTGTGAATGAAATCCTTATTCCCTAAACCATTAGTGAATAGATGAGTCAAGTAGCTAGTATGGTGAATGTTGAGAAAGTTGTTCAGAGGTGATTGTGACTCAGTTATCACATCAATTTTGGCCATTTTTTAGTTTCACATTGAAATGTTTCCCATCGAGAAATAGGTGGTACACATATTCACTACTAAACCCTAAACCCTAATATTTAAATCATAAACCCTAATATTTAAACCCTAAACCCTAATCTATAAACCTTTATCCCTAAATCTAAAACAATAAATCCCAATCTATCTGTAAATCCTAAACCTAATATGTAAATCCTAAACCCTAATACTTTTTTATCTTTGATCATAGAATGGATAGATCATGGATGTCCATTCCAAATCACTACATCCCAGATTTTATTACTGATCTTGATCAGTTTATAAGATTTGCAGAGGAACATAGGAAACAAATTGGAGATAGGTTCTATTATCCATTTAGGTATTGTTGTAACAACTTGAAAGTCAACATTGGTGATGAAATCAAAAGGCATGTCATGTGCAATGGGATTGTATAGGTCTATACAGAATGGTACTGGCATGGAGAGATTCCAAACTTGAGATCAGTAGATTTCAATAGAAGTACTTGTATTGAAGAAGAAATTGCCGCCTATGATGTAGATGTAAACAAACTGAACTTGATAGACATGGTTGATGTGATGTTAGATAGTTGTGGGGCAGAGCACACTGATCCACCTTACTTATTTAGGAACATTGTGCATGATGTTGAGAGACTATTATACATAGGTTGTACTAAGTTTAAGAAGTTGAGTGTTGTGTTGAGATTGTATAATATGAAGGCTAACAATAGATGGAGCAAAAAAAGCTTCACGTCATTGTTGTCTTTGTTGAAAGAATTTCTTCCTGAAGGCAACGAGCTTCCAATCTCAACATACGAATTAAAGAAAGTGTTATGTCCAATGGGAATGAAGTCTAAGAAGATACACACATGCCTGCATGATTGTGTGTTATTTCAAAAGGACTGTGTCGATTTGAAAGATTGTCCAAAATGTGGGGCGTCAAGGTATAAAATGACAACTTTGGGGAAGTCCAAAAATGGCTATCATGACAAGGTGATGTGGTATCTACCTATAATACCATAGTTTCAATGCTTGTTTGTGAATCATATGGATGCAGAGAATTTAAGGTGGTATGCACAGGTTAAGAAGAACAATTATGGGATCCTACGACATGTGTCTGACTCCCTATAGTGGAAGAAGATTGATTTATTGTACCCTAAATTTGGTGAAGAAGTGACGAATCAAAGACTTGGACTTTGTATCGATGGGATGAATCTATACGACACATTGATCAGACAACATAGCACTTGGTCTTTTGTGCTTGTTATATACAACATAGCACTTGGTCTGTTATGCTTGTTATATACAATCTTCCTCCCTGGTTGTGTATGAAAAATAAGTATGTTATGTTGTCATTGTTGATATCGGGCCCTAAGAAACCTAGAAATGGTATTGACGTTTATCTTGAACCTATGATTGATGACTTAAGGAAACTCTGGGGTGAAGGTGTGATGACCTATGACACTTCTCTTAGAGAGACATTTTGTCTGCATTCTATGTTTTTTTGCACTATTAATGACTTCCAGCACATGGGAATTTGTATTGATACAGTGTAAAAGGATCCAAAGCATGCCCTATATGTGAAGAGAACACTGATTCAATATGACTAAAATGTGACAACAAGGTTGTATATCTTGATCATCGAAGGTTTCTACCAAAATTTCATCCTTATCGAAGGTTGCGTAAAGCATTCAATGGATCGAATGAGGAATAGAGTGCCCCTAAACCTATAGTAGGGGAAGTTGTTTATGAAAGATTAAAAGATGTTGTTAATGAATTCAGTAAGAGATCACAATGTACCATTCCCACATCAAGTGACAAGTATTTATCCAAGTAGAGGTTAATATTTTGGTATCTTCCTTATTGGGATGAGCAACATCCTGCACACACTGGTGTAAGTTGTGTGTTGTTTTATCAACACTCTGTGCATTTTACAATATGTCTATCTTGTTGTATCACATTTAATAAGTTTTATTTGTTTATGACCTCTATGTATTTTTTTTGTCAATTTTAGGTTGACGATGTACGTCATGATGATCCTTTTTAGCTTGATGAGTAGCATAAAAAATAAAAAATAAGGGGCATCACCATGATGAACTAGTTGATATAACAAAGGGGTAACATACCAAAGTTGGTCGTTGAGTTTGATCATGTAGGAAATCCTATTGGAAAGAACCAGAGCTCTTTTGTTTCATATCTAGGGGTTCTTACTCATAGCCATTGTAGTATAGAAGTAGAATCTTGACATAAAGTTGATAAAATCACTAAAGACTTCATATGAAAAGAACTATGTGTCATATATTATCATTTACAATTTTGTTTTTAAAACTATCTACTATTTTATTTTTAAGAACATTACATTAAGAGCATATTTGACCTAGATGAAAATATGCATTGCAAAAAGATGATGCAACATTATGGGAGGATTCTGAGGAATTATAGAACAAATCTGACAAGACTATACATACAAGAGGTTGAGAAGAGGAAGAAGTCAGCCACTGAGAAATGGAGCTATGTTGCAACTGTGACATGGGAGGTGTTTTTTGCTATGGAAAACACTAATGAATTCAAATATTAAACCTCACTCCCCATTTGAATACATTCTTATGAAGTCATTATTTTACCTTGACATAGTAGGTTATGCTTTACTTACCAATTACTATTGATGATTGTTACTAACCAGGCAGTAAGTGATGCTCAAAGAGAAAGGCGTGCAAAAAATGTACACAACCACATGATGGGTCAAGGTGGCTATGCTAATCTTCTCCAAAAGCTATGACACATGTCTTCTTCTCAGCAACCTACTCATGGGACTGTTGAGTCCTCTACGACTGCTGAACCTTTACTTTACCATGATATATGGATAGCTGGGAGGCAATCCAAATTTGGAGAAATATCCTACCCACAACTACTGAGGCGGCTGTAAAAATGGTAAAATTCAACTCTCATAGCAATTAGTATTGATGATTGTTATGTTTTACTTACCAATTACTATTGATGATGATTAGATGGAGCTCCATGAGCAAAGGAAATAATGCAAGTTCATCCCTGAGGGCACAAGAGATGAATTGATAGTTGCTCTAGGTAATGCAGAGCATCCTAGACGTGTTAGGGCTGCAGGAGCTGGTGTGGGTATAAGGGCGTTCTTTTGGCCATCAGAGAACAAATATGTCTAAAAAGGAGGATTCTCAAAAGAGGAGGTAAAAGAGTTAATTGCAAAGGGAATTCAAGAAGCAATGAGCCAATGGGAGGCTTCTCAATCAGCTAATCAGACAGTACCAGTTGTGCTTCCTCTCTCTTCATACACGGTGGACCCCCCTACGATAGAGGTGGTGGGAACTAACCATGTGGACCCAACACCTAGAACGTTCCTTGGAAGTAATTTTATGACATAGTAGTCTTTTCAATATGATATGTTTAGGTATATATATAACACTCTACACAAATTTGTAGGGGGTTGAGGCCATGTTGTATAAAATTACAAGAATATGTCATTTCTATGGGTGAGGATTGCCCACCCCTTACAGTGCCACTCTTCATGGTGCTCCATTACCCGCCGATGTAGTTCGCATGTGCCCGAGGCTTGTCTACGAAGCTTGGAAGAAGTATCCACTACCATATGACCACCCCGACACTGAGACGATAGGTGAAGCAGAAGGCAAGATGGTAGTGTGGCCCAAAGTGGGAGTTATCTATATTGATAATGATGTATGGTAAATTTACATTATGTTTGTATTTGTATATACATGACAATTGATATCAAATTATATATATGTAGGACATAGGGCCTAAGAAAACCCTTAGAGCTCATCCTCCTCCACCTCCACCTCCTCATCAATTACCTAGTTGGCTTATACATGACCTATTTGACTCGATATGAATCAATTAAGGATATGGCACTATTTACAGGCCAACATGAAGAAGATTCACCTATGATGGTCTCTATTAAGGAGGACGTTGTAGTCAATGTTATGATACTAGTATATTTCTACAAGATGTTTTGAAGTTGTTTCATTTTGCTTGGTTGAATACATATGTGATAGAACTTTGGATATGGTGAGATCTTATATAACTATATACCTCATTTTATATATGGTGATTTGTTTTCTTATATATTAATGCATACATGATATATGTTTTGCTGCCACTTACATAAAGTCTGCATAGAGTTTTCAATGACCCATGAGGAATTTCTAATTCCACCCTTGATTAGATGTGTAATTAAAGTCCTTGCATCTGTTATCCTATACTACTCTATCACATTTAAATATTATGGTAAAAAGAGTGTGATATTATCTCCATACAGTGTTGGGTAAGTTTACTTACTTTGCTTATAATTTTGACTTAAGAAAATACATTTCATTGTGGATTTTGAGTTATATATTTTTTGCCTCCTTATCACTCAGGAATAACCATTGGGTTTTGTTACTTGTTGTCCTCACGATGCTAAATCTTTATTATCTAGTTCCTAAGGGTGAAAAAATATACGCTGGGGGACACAATTTGAAAAAGGGCATTATTCATGTGAGTATATTTTTATATTTATATCCTTAACATATATATTACATGACTATTTACTAATGTCAAATCAATGTTCTAAATTAACATATAGGGCTATAAAAATTTCAAAAAATCCGAAGGAAAGGTGGATATGAAAAAAAAGTGATAGGTTGGGAGAATGTTGAGGTAGTTTTTTTTTTACTCCAATGCATATTTATGCCAACTATGGTTACTTTTATTTATTAATGTTTTGTATGCTGAAATGTATAGTGTTCTGGTTGGGCATGTGCATACTACATGATGTGATATATGGACATGATTGTCAGATATGCAGTATTAGACATCGATGAGATACATAATGTAATCCATATATATATATATATATATATATATATATATATATATATATATATATAGAGAGAGAGAGAGAGAGAGAGAGTCAGGCTAGAATACACTCGAGTGTACAAATCATACAAATACACTCAAGTGTGTTTACATATCAAGACTATTTTTTGCAAAATGTAAACCATTGATCTTCACCGTCATACTATAACTAGGCTACATACAAATTTTGAGCCCATTTGGATGAGTGTAAGCCACTCATCCAAGGGCAACAAAATCGACGAGCGAAACTAATTTAAAATGCATAATTTTTGCGGTCTTCATAACATGAGCTATACATATCCAAATTTGCTCAAATTTTGCGTATGAGTTGTTCACGAGATGTTTAAGAAGATCAATGGATTATATTTTTTTTAAAAATATTGCATTATGAAAAACTACTTGAGTGTATTCCGCTCCGGATACACTCGAGTGTATTCTAGCCTAACTCTCTCTCTCTCTCTCTATATATATATATATATATATATACATACATATATATAGGGCGCTCATTCGTTGCCCGCGCGGGTAGCCTAGATTTTCGGTACCCGACAGCCAAAAAAGTAACTATCCTGGCCAAAAAAGTAATTATGTTGTCAAAAAAGTAACTACACGAATAAAAGAGTAACTCTGCACAAAATATACAGTAGATATATATAAGGACGGGTTTTTTGATTTTGGAGGGGCAAATGATATTATTTTTGGCTAAATTTTTTTGGAGAGCTAGACAAAATAGTCCTCTACAATTGCGAAAAAAATTGAAAAAAAATGGTTGGAAGGGTGGGCGGGTAGCTACCCATGCGGGCAATAAAGATGGGCCCATATATATATATATGTATATATATACATATATATATATAGTCTTGATCTTAGATAATATGCACATATCGAACTTATTAATTATATATATCATTCTCTTTGCATGTGTTTAAAATTAAAGACTTTGATACATAAGAAAAGATAGTAGACGTACACATGCTCTATTCGAGAGAGCTACTAGATGAGACATGAGAACAATGGGAAGAAGCCTTTGAAAGTGAAGTGAATTTTGAATTTGATTTGGATGAAGATGATGAAGAAGAAATTTGAATTCTATTATACATATGGTGCTTATGACTTCTTGCAACTCTAAATTTGATACATGCGTATGTGAATGATGATCTATATACATGTGTGTGAATGTGAAGATGAATGAATGAATATTTCTACATGTCATGAGAATGAAATTGGTATATATGTAAATGAAGTAACATGTGTGTGAATGAATATGAAGATGAGTGAATTATGATTGCACATGTGATGAAATGGAATTGGGGAATGAATAAAATTATGTGCATATTATTTTTGTTATTACATGTTTGGTGTCCTCTTGTTGAGCTAAACTCACAGTATGTTGTTAACCTACAGTTCAAAACTAAATTGTAGGCTCTGTATCCTATTGATCATCCAGGCAGCAGGCTGCAAGCCTGCCATTTAAAAAAAAACTTAGTTGTCAGTTTTATCAAACAAACTGACACTATAGGCCTAATTCGTCAGTTTTAGTAAAATAACTGACATTAAAGGACAAAACCAAAATGGTCATGCTAGACAACATGACCTTGCTAGGTAGCATGTCATCGTCATTGGTTTGTTAGATATAACTATCACCTTACATCACAATCATCGGTTATTTGGGCTACAACTGACACTGTACATCATGATAAGTGTCAGTTTATTATAAATCAACGATGTAGGATCCTATACTAGTTACAAATGGGACCTGGTATGGCTCTTTCAATGTTGGGTTTTGCATGCAATTGATGCCTAGGACCCCTATCTATGTAAGTTTCTTTTATCCACATAACTGACATTGGATCTCTGTCGTCGGTTTTTCCTTCCCCAAAGAATTGACGTCTTAGACATGTGGCTATAGTGCCACCCATTTAGGTGTCAGTTTTTAACTGACGTTATAGGGTAGTTTTAACCGATGCCAGAGTAATTTCTATACTAGTGTGTTTAAAAATCCTTTTGAGGTTGATAATATGGTATTCTATACTTTTGATTTGGCAATCATGTCATCCACATAAACCTCCACCTCCTTGTGCATCATGTCATGAAAGAGAGAGACCAACACTTTTTGATATGTAGCTCTGACATTCTTGAGAATGAATGTCATGACCTGATAGACAAATGCTCCCCATTTTGTGATGAAGTTCATATTCTCTTTATACTCATGGGCCATATTATGCTAGTTGTAATCGGTGAACCTATCCACAAAGTTGAGGAGTTTGTGGACAACTATATTTTTGGTGAGTACATCTATGTGTTGAAGTGGGAAGTCATATTTTAAAAATGCCTTGTAAAGATCATGATAGTCAATGTACACTTGTACCTTGACATCCTTCTTTGATGATGACACAATGTTGGCAAGCCATATAGGATAGTTACCTGATTTTAAGATACTAGCATTATACTGCTTTTGAACTTCATCTTAAGGCTCCACTCGGGCCACAACTACCTAGCCTTTTTCTTGATAGGTTGAATGTCGGGGATGATAGGTAGTCGATAAACCATGACCGCCTAGTCCATTTTAGGCTCATTACAATAACTCCATGTAAACACACTGATATAGTGGCATAGAATCTCTATCAATTGGTCTTTGATATCTTGAGGTATACATGCCCCTATTTTGACTTTGTGTTGCTTGGGACCTGAGTTGAGATTCACCATCATAGTCACGTCTGTGATATGAAAACATCTATGCTCTTTTGTAAATATACTCTAGGATGGGGGCATCTTCAAACTTATTGTCTTCATTGTTGTAGATTTGTGCTACTTCAATGAACTAGTTAGCTAACTCTTAGAGAGCATGCACATCTTTAGATATTTTTGGTTTTTCACACTTTCTAATTTTTTGAGATTTTGTGCATTTTGAAAATGTTTAGGATTTTGTGGGGTGAGCGAGGATGTGATAAAGCATTATTAAACAACCAATCTGGGATCTCTACCACATCAGGGTGTCATTCCTCTAAAGGTTGTGTTTGGATGTGTAAGGGGACATGGTCCTGAGGACATTATAGTCATCCACACACCTTTTGGGACTCTTTATAACTTTGGACAGTGTAGAAGAAGATTTTTGGGTCTTTTGCAGCTTCAACGTTAAATATGACGCCCATCTATCTATCATGTCATAGGCATTGCAGTATTCATCCCATGTAATGCCATGGTCCACATCCATGGCTCTGGGATTTGTAGTCTTGGAGTCATCTTGGCTCATCCAACCAGGGAAGATCTAGAGAGGATCAAGATCAACTACATCAGATGGTTTCTTCACCTCTATGGGGTTTGGGTCAGTGATTTGCACCTTGCCAACATGATCATCATGGTGATTTTCATTGCTTTCTCCCACGTCAGAGTACAATGGGCATGATTGTTTGACGACATGGGTAGGAAACATCTTAATAGCTTCCTAGGTTGGAGGGATGATTTTGTCTTCAAAGTGTTGGTTGTTTTGGGTAGTGGGGACACCATACATTTCTTATGTGATGAGGGATACTTCCACAATGTTGGACACAATCCCATGGTAGTATTCATGATTATCTTCACTGAAATCTTGAATGAGTTAAGGTATTTTCATGGGGATGACGTCCTTGGTGACATTTACATCTTCTTCATGTAGAAAGCATGGATAGGGACCTTTATGCTCAGGGCTAGGGTCCCATTGATATATTACTTTTAGTCAACACCTTCACATAGCTTAATGTGTCTGGCTTCTTGGCTTATAGAAGGACTCAATGGTAGATGGTTGAGGTAACCTCTTCAGGTCTAGTCCATCATAGTGGGCCACAACGTTGAGGGGTTCCAATATGGTGTCTAATATGAGGTCGTGAATAGGATGGGTCATAGAATCCTAGGCCCAATCCCTTTTGTCTTAGAGGAATCTGAATGATATTTTTACGTCTGTGTCAGCTAGATCCCAGTCCTTAATCTAAGTGGATATGCATCTCCTAGTATCTATCGAGAAAATAATGATGGGGTCATACAGGAGATGCGGGCCCTTCTTCAGGGTGGAACCCAACTGATGATTGATATGCATCATTTGGAAGCAAATTTGGAGATTCTCTTCTTTAATGTAGGCTATGGTGTCAGGTTATTGGCTGGATGGTGAAAGTGGCATGTCCCATACAATACTTTAATCTTTTCTGTAGTGATGAGGGAACCACCCAGTTGTGGTGAATCCATGAGTTTCCTAAGAGTAGGTTGAAGGAGGGACTCAAATCCATAACCATGAACAATATTGTGAACATTTGTGGTCCAATCTATAGCTTTAGCCTGATCTCCCAAGGGCATCTTTGATTACCCAGTTGGACGAGGTCACCTTTTTATTGTAGTTTGCATGTTAGAGTGATCCCTTCCCAAGATGATGTGCATCTTGAGGGGCACACATTGAGGCATGTACCATTGTCAATGAAGTAAGAAGGGAGTTCGATGCCCTTGTATAGAAAGGGCTTGTAACTTCCTTTGGTGGGTATCTCATCTTTGAAACATGAGATTACATGTGGCGTTGTGATTAATGTGATGGTGGAAGTAAGTGTTAATGGCCTTACATCTTTGGAGACATAAGCCCCTTCCAATGTAGTCATAACTTTGTAATGTGTAGGGGAGATTTGCATTACTTCATCCAGTCACACTCCCCCTTTAGGTTCTTCTATAATCCATAGTATGTATGAGAATCCATATTATGTATGAGAATCCAAATTACTTTCTCTAGAAATCTCAGGTTTGAGCGGTACATGCTTGGTGTTGATCGTAGGAATGGAGGCCTTACTTGTCTCCTCTTTTGTTTTGCTAGTAGGAACTCCTACATATGTAGTTATCTTCTGTTTACCTTTATCAAGGGACGAAGGTACTTATGGTGGTATGAGCTGTTATTCCATCTTTGAAATTATTGGTTTGGATGTCGTAGCTTGTAGCACCACCATGGGACAAGCAATCAATGTCTGCTGAGATTTTCCTAGGACTAGTACCTTAGGAACTATTTGATTATTACACTAAAGTTTCAATCATATAAATGATCTTTTACTCAACCAGCCAATTCCCGCAAGTATATGGGATTAGTTGTAGTCAAGATCGAACACAAGGAGCTTTAACAATCAATTAAATGCAAGAGTGCTAAGTTTCAACAATCTAGATCTTTTTCAAAGAAAGATTTGGTTGATGAAACTAAAATTTCATAACTGGACTAAATAGTAAAAGAATTACTTAAAAGGGTTTGATCTCAGATTTAAGATAGTCTTGGACTTAGGATTTCACCATCACATCATAAAATGAAGTAGAAACATGAAATTTAAACATACTAAGCACTTGCTAAAGGAGAGTTGTATGTTATGCTTCAACTCTCAGTGCAAATACAATGTTCCTAACTCAATACAACACTCTCGTGTATGTATTTTGATTGGGATCACAAACCTACTCCTCAACTCCATAATTTCTATTGTCATGGAAAAGGAGGAGTTTCCTAGAGAGTACCTCCTTACTCTCCTACTTATCTTCTTAGATCAAGTAAGAAAGCATAAAACATGCATACATAGTGGCCAGCCATACATGTAAGAAGCAAGAAACCGATACTCAAAGGGTAGAAAAGCAAGCATTTAGCATTTAGTATGAAATTACCATGTTCCATACATGTTATAACATGGGAGTTACTCTCCCATGCCCAAGAAAAAGAGACTACTCGTCCATGATGATGTATAGCGGAAATGATACATAATTTTAGAGTTTAACATGGTTTAGAGAAGGAAAAACTAAGAGAACTAAAGGGGTAACTCAAGAAGAGTAGAATTCTAGCTTGGGGATGAAATTCCACTCCTAAAGTTGCTCCAAATCGGAAAAACTTCCCTCTCGAGAAGCTTGGTGGAGAGAAGAAGTTATGTTGCACATTCGGAGAAGAAAATGGAGAAGAAATGAAGAAGAATGTAGGTTCTTTGGCAAGAAACCACCTTCTTCCACCCAAAATCACCATCCTTTGCTCTAGACCTCCTCTTGGATGAAAGGCATTCGAAATATGATCAGTGATAATTGCCTCCTTAGTTGGTTCTCCCTTTAAAAATGAGAGACGTCATTTTTCATATTTGCTGAAGCTGACAGAGACACGACGTATCGTTTTTCAGACACATCATGTTTCGGTCTCTGATAGTTGATCTAGTTGACTTTGACATCCCAGATACACACCATGTCTATGGTGAACACACTGTGTTTTCCTCTTCTCGACACTTTCTGGGATCGCACACATCATGTTCCAAAAGGAGATATGATGTGTCTTTTTCCCTTTTAGCTGGGTGCATGGCTAACTGGGATCACGCATGTCGTGTCTTAATTTAGACACGTTGAGTACAATGCTGTTTTAGTAGAAATAAGATTCTGAGTTGTCTGCAAAGTGTGGAGAGACTCCAATGATGTCAGAGTTGAGTTGGGCTATCTCTAATTTGACCCTTTTTAAGCATATATGCAATACACATCATGCGATAAGCAAAATAACAAAAAAAAGTGGCAAGAAGAACATGAATAGAGGCTAAATGGAAACAAAATGAACTGAATTTGTGTGTGGAAATGTGTAAGAAATTGATGTGAGATGCACACAACAAATCCTCCTAAGCTTGAAACTTCGTTTTCCCTCAAGAAAAATGAACGTGGAAATGCACATGAAAGAATTTTCAAGCTCATGTATAGATAAGTTGAAAGAAATATATGCAATGCTCAACCAACAATGATCAACATTTTATACTCTTGGCCATCAAATCAACTTAAACATCAATGAAAAAGAACAGTTTATACTCATGGCCATCAACTCAACTTAAACATCAATTAAAAAGATTCTTAAGCTCAGCAAGGGTGGTTTCAAATTAATGAATCAATCAACTCAACACCATTAAATAGAATTTGGATAACCAAGACAAACAATTAGTGGATGCACAACCCTATTTCTTAGATATGAAGGATACAAATGATGAAGTCTTAGCTAATCATTAACATAATTAGTTGTACTCCCCTTTAGAAATGATATGGAAAATGGATTATGGGTTCCAACACTCAGTTATGCTCATGTGGAGTACCGGTTGGGGTATTTTACCCTCTTTCTAAGACATACCACCTAACCATCATGGACATATTGGACTTACACTAGGCTAGCATGATATGTGGGCAGTTTAGCTGTGACATCCCGCTATCACACAGACAAAAAAATGCCATGTGAAAACGTGTGGAACTATCATAAACCACATATTATCGAAATCACGGGTTAATTAAAACTGATTGCGGAAAATAGATTAAAAGAGAACATTACATACATATCCTCATCCTACAAGGAAACATGTTATATAAATAATTACAAGCCTTGATATATGTCCATAGCTTATAGGAACCAGCTGTCCTGTCAGCACCAGAGTTCATCACTTATTTATACATACATAACGAGCCACGTAAGGCCAGCAACAGGATAAACAAAGCTACATCAGTTATACATTGTAAAACATCGTCAAAACACCTATGAGGACCTAAGAGTATAGGGATGACTCTATGACTCTACTACAAAACAACCAAAACAACATCATATCCATCTCTTGCCTCCTACTGCTCTTCTTGCTGCTCGGCCGCAACCTCATGACCACCACCACGTCTAGCGCGATCACCTAAAAAGGTTGTAAACAAATGGGGTGAAACACACAGTCCCAGCGAGAAACACAACTCCCTGCCGAAACTATAAAACTTTTGAAAAAGCAGGTAAAGCAGATAATTGATATCAACAGATCATAAGAGCAGCATCCTGAGCAGAACTTATTTTATTAACAATCTTACCAGAGTATCCAGGAAGCATATGACCAGATATTCTTATGGAACATGATTGACAAGATAAGCTTTATAAGAACTTATCACAAAACATAAGGATCGTACAAATAACTGCAAGGTATAACTAGATCAACTATACAAGCAAGACCTCAACCAATGTTCCATGTTTTGCCCTAAGCAGTATATACTATTCGGCTGGATTACGTATCATTGTGCCCTGAGGAAGTGAGCTGTACTGCTCAAATCCAACCATCAGTTGTGAAGCCCAAGCCGATGCCATACAAGGTCAATAGAAGAGCTGGACTCCATGACCTCACCACCTCGTGGTCAGTTCATGAGTGCTAATCAAGTAGAACTGCAATCTAATGCTAAGGTGGTCGCAGCCACAGGGTCAGGCTACCCTCTGCCTAGCCCACCTTGGTACATGTATCAGCACTAGTGATCTGAGCCACGGGCCTGTTCGTCGTGATCCATAATCATTGAGCCATGGGCTTGTTCACCATGCTCTTATCACACATCCTGAGCCATGGGCATGTTCACCATGCCCTATCATATTGAGCCATTGGCCTGAATCCATGCTCTAGAGTCTACAACCGAAGTAGCACTCTAATCCTCTTATTTTCAGCTAGGAGCAACCACACATATTCAATAATATGCACTTCTCGATTAACCCGCAGGAGAACCCATTTCACCATTACCAGCTACTGACGATGATGGATCTATGGCTAGGGCAAACTACATGATGAGTTTCACTGTAATTAATTAGTATATTTTAGGTGGATTGTTGAGGCAACCAAGTTGTAAAACATAAACAACATTGAGTTACATTATTACTGTCATTACCATGCGATCTCACTCCCTCATCACAGAATTCCACTGCCTCTCAAGGCTTACATCATCACTATGGGATAGCAATCCCTTATCTCAACATCAGAGGATAACACCTCAACTAGGCAATCAGCCTTTATCAGGTCAACAAACCTTTCACATCATACTAGTGATACATGTTATCTTATCAACAAGGTGTTGGTATGTATGCCCATAGAGCAAGTCATGTGATGATTGTAATGGGATACTTTGTAAATGATTTGAATAATAATAAAGGCAATTTCCGATCTATATGTTTGAACTGTTTCTGAGATAATAGTGTAACATGATAGATGTCTAAAGAATTGTTTACTCGATGATGTATGATTTTAGGTTCAGGACCTAAATGATGAGATCATATGGATGTTAAGAGTATAAATTCTTGTTTTTGTCCCTAGTCAGTTGTTATTGTGGAAATAACCATAGACATCAATAACACTAAAGACTAGATTGTGTATTGGTTGATGACAGAATCTCATTAGTCATGATATAGTGATATCAAACCAAACACATAGGTACTTGTTAGAGAACAAGAGTACCGGACAGACCCACCGTGAGAGTGACACATGGAACCATGATTTGGTAGTCACAGTCATCTCTCACAGTGATGGCGGAGAGTGTAATTCTTCGACCTGAAATCACTACACTCAACACATGTCGTTGGGTACACTTTGACATCATCAAACGCAGTCCTAAAACATGGGTTGTCATAAAGGTGATGATTGGGTGACTTTGACACATGGGGCTTTTGAGGGGTGAGTGATAGATATGGGATTTGTCCCTCCTAAGGGAGTTTAATGTCCATGGCCACTTGATGAGCAGGATTGAGAAAGGCATGTGCATGCATGTGTGAATCAATATGTGATATTGATGTCACACATATCTCACCCAGTCTGCTCTGAGATCAAGGAAATGGATGAACATTGAAATGATGATTGTACCATGCCTTGAGTTCATTCAGGTTATTAGTGACAAAGGAATTATACATTCACTGTAACACCATTCATGGATTGTAGGATTGAAAGCTGTTCTCCAACTTTCTATTTTACTTGGGTAGCACAGATGTGCGACTAGGCACCGCTCTTTGCTTGTGAAGTCATAAGTGTTATGGACTTTCACTACCAATGTGAAATGGGCCTGCAGGGTCACACACATAGGATTTAACCTAGAAGAGGAGTTTATCCACAAACGATGTTTAGATTGATTACTAAAGGAGTTTAGTAGTTCAATTAAACACTCAATCAATTGATAGATCAATATCATAGTGTTCAAGGTGATGGACCGATTGATTAGAGTATCAGATTAATTGAAACTGCAATTGACTGATTTTGCACAGTCTACACTCCCAACCGATCGGCTCATGTGTTGAACCAATCGGCTCAGGATATGTTGAACTGACCGGTTCAAGGGTTGAACCGATCGGCTCAACTGGTCCAACTGAGTGAGTTGGGAAAGTCAGGTTCGTAAGAAATTTCTCTTCGTTTCACTTGTCCAATTTGATTGGAACAAGGATTGGTATTTGGATCAATTCGAAACAAAAGAGGAAAGGTCAATCGGGAACTGACCAGGGCAGTGAACCAATCATTTTAGAAGTGAATCGATCGGCTCAGGTGCCCCAACTGATCAGTTCAAGTGTGAACCGATCAGCTCAGGTCCCCAACCGATCAGTTCATGCTTGAAACGATCGGTTCAACTGGCACAGTTGGTTGTTTTGTGTAAAATCTCAAATCCTTCTACTCCTGCTTTAATCCAGCATTGTCCGGGGTAGAGAACCTTGTCCCATGACCTTCATATATATAGGGGTATTGGGGGCTTCTCTCAGTACAACTCAAAACACCAGTTGCTCTGTAAAGTTGTCGTTCTCTCTAGTTGTGGTAACCAGGAGAGCCCGAGCAAGTGCTACCCGATAAGGGAGGCACATTAAGGGAAAGACAATTGTAGAAAAGTGACAGGTGGTAGGAGAGTGTGTTGGTGACTAGTACACCGACAAGATGGTATACCTCCTTCTGGTGCCTTATGTGACAAGGCGATTGGAGTTCCAGGTGGTCTGTGTGGACTACTACAGAGGCGGGAGACTTCTGCCGCTCGGAGGATAGTTGTCTATCCCAAAAATCCTGGTGAGACCAAGAGCTGCACAGACACCATCCAAGACTGGAGGTGAAGACTGCACAAGCCGCGAGGTAACATCTTCGAGCAAGCCTTGGGACAATGTATGCCTCTACAAACCATCCTTCCTACTGTATAGAAATTGACATGATTCCTTCATACTGGGTTGGGGGAGAATAATTTTTTTTTCACTGCCTTTACTGTCTTCCCTACAACCCAATAGTGGTATCAGAGCCACGTCAACTGCTCTATAGTTTAGGATTATCGATATAATTGATTTTGGTTTGTCTCCTTTATTTATTGCATACAATGCGAATAAAATTGGCTTTATGCATGTCCAATCCTAAATCCACAAATCCTAATATACATATCTGATATGTAATGTGAATGCACTCGATATGCGTCGCCCTTAAATGAGTTTTGTGGTGGATGTATAGCGTGGTTATGGCCAATAAACCCTATGTATGCTTGGTTGAATTTGGTTGCTTGCATCTCAGTTTGTGCATTGATTCCCTATCTCCTATTCCTGATGTAACTCGAGATAACTCGAGATTTCTTTCCAACCTTTGCTCCCTCCCGAATGTAACTCGGGGTTTCCTTTTTCAAATGTAAAATAGGATAGATTTTTTTATTTCCAGTTATGTCAAAGAACGAAGGACAATATGATGACAACTGATATGATCGGTTCAAGGCATGAACCGATCGGTTGGCGATCAAGGTGAGGGGGTGGTGACATGAGGAGATGCACAATGACCAGTGAACTGATCGGCTGGAGGTGCCAGAAGATTGACTGGTGGCACCCAAACGACCAACCTGATGATGAGCTGATCAATCATGGAGATGAGTTGATCAAACCCAGAACGGCAAAGCACATAGTTCATCTTGTACATGTTGCATGTGATGTGGACCTAGATGACCGTGATTCCTCTTGGCTCGAGGAATCAGATTAGGATGGCCATAATCATAGCTTTTATCATTTCACATGTTTTCTGTGGGATATAGCATGTATATGATACTTACTATATTGTGGTGGTTGGATATGTATATGTACCTATAAAAACCAAATACCTCATTAAATATTAAAGTTTTATATGCCTTCCAAATGTGACACACATGAAAAGCTTGATCGGCCAAGTGTGGGCACGCCCTAGCATGGTGCACTATCTATCTCGTGGAAGCATAAAGGATGGATATGTGGGTTTGTCCTAGCAGGGTGCATATTCATCGTGTTGGCTTTGGGTCAGAATTAACAAGGTGACCTAGATAGGATCTAGCACCTTGAGGCATGGAGGTGATCATGGCAAGGAGTTGCATATGACATCTTTCAAGAGTTTCATATGATGTAATTGGAAAAAGTTGCCTACCTGGAAGATCTGAGTTGTGGGTGACAGCCCTACCTGGTCCATGACTCGGAGGATTTTAGGATCTTGACCCACTAGAAGATTGTATGCTACAATCTTCTGAATTGATGGTGAGGGCTGTCAATTTGAATCAAAATAGTGGGAGCGGTAATTAATTAAAGGCCTAATTAACTACTGTCAAATTTTATTCCAATCAAATCAAATCAAAAGGAGTTTTGACAAATGCAATTTTCTATTGTAGAATGGCAAAAGAATCATCTTTTAAAATGGGAAAATTAATTGAGAATAAATTCCATAACTGGTTGGGGATTGTGAGGAGTGTTCTGCACAATCCAGATATATCGGTAGCCTTTGAATCCACTCTATGTATGCTTAAGAAGAAGGATAGTTCATTGATGGATATCAATGGAACAAAGTCTAAGGACAAAGGTGAGGGAGAGAAGGGTTCTCTCGCCGAACCAATGTCAGAATCTTCTACGTTTAAAACATGGAGAGGATGGAAGGAACGACGGAAGAAGAAGCAAGAGATAGAGATCTCTACTTCTGGTGTATACATGATAGAGATTAACCTTACTACTTCTTTGTCATGGGTACTTGATACCGGATGTGGATCTCACATTTGTTCAAATGTGAAGGATCTTAAGAAAAGTAGGCCTTTGGGGAAAGGCGAGGTTGAACTACATGTTGCCAATGGGGTAAGAGTTGCCTCCCGTTCCGTAGGAACCTATGAGTTAACTCTACCTAGTGGGCTAATAATAGAGTTGAAGAACTACTATTATGTACCTTCCATAAATAGGAATATCATTTTCGTCTCTTGTTTGGACAAGGATGGTTTTGAATTTCTTATTAAGAATGGAAAGTGTTCTATTTCAAAAGATGGGATCTTTTATGGCAGTGCCCCAATGTATTATGGTCTATACTTGATAGATCTATAGATAAGTGTATACAACATAAACACTAAAAGGCAAAAATTCAACAACTCAAACAAAATGTATCTTTGGCATTGTCGTCTAGGGCACATAAATGAGAAGCGCATTTCTAGACTCCATAAAGATGGTTATCTAGACTCTTTTGATTATGAATCAATAGAGACATGTGAATCTTGTTTGCTGGGCAAGATGACCAAGACTCCCTTTTCAGGTAAAGGTGAGAGAGCTAGTGGTCTATTAGGACTGATACATACTGATGTATGTGGGCCTTTTAGAACTAATTCTAGAAATGGATGTCAGTACTTCATTACCTTCACTGATGATTTTAGTAGGTATGGCTATGTGTACTTGATGAAACATAAGTCAGAAACCCTTGAAAGGTTCAAGGATTTCATGAATGAAGTACATAACCAACTTGGTAAAAGTATTAAAGCACTTCGATCCGATCGAGGTGGAGAATACTTAAGCCAGGAGTTTGAGGACCTTCTGTGAGCCTGTGGTATTGTATCACAATGGACTCTGTCGGGAACACCACGGCATAAAGGTGTATCTGAAAGAAGGAATCACACATTACTGGACATGGTGAGATCAATGATGAGTTTTGTTGATCTTTCGATTTCCTTCTGGGATCATGCTCCTGAAACCGTTGTGTTTACACTTAACCGAGTACCATCTAAATCGGTTCAAAAGACACCATTGAGATATGGCATGGGAAGCGTCCCAGTTTGTCTTTTATTAAGATTTGGGGTTGTGAGGCTTATGTCAGGAAAATGTTTCCTGATAAGCTTGGACCCAAGTTCGATAAATGTTATTTTGTTGGATACCCCAAGGAAATGAGGGGATATTATTTATACCACCCTACTGATAACAAAGTGTTTGTTTCTAGGATAGTTGTGTTCCTGGAAAAGGAATTTATTTCCAAAGGAAGCAGTGGGAGGAAAATAGAGCTTGAAGAGGTTCAAGCCCAATAAGAAAACATTGAACTAGTAGAGAGGAACATAGAGATTCACAAGGTGTTGTGGAATCTCAGTCTCCTCAGGTAATACAAGGACCTCATAGATCTAGTAGGACACGCCTTGAACCTGAGAGGTTTGGATACCTTGTGACTCAGGAAGGCAGTGAGTTGATCATAGATGATGATCCATCTATCTATCTAGAGGCTATGGAAGGACCAGATTTTGAGAAATGGCTTGAGGCCATGAAATCTGAGATGGAATCCATGTACTCCAACAAAGTATGGACTTTAGTGGAACCACCTGAAGGGGTAAAACCCATAGGGTGCAAGTGGGTCTTCAAGAAGAAGACCGACATGGATGTCAATGTGCAAATTTATAAAAGTAGATTGGTTGCAAAGGGTTTCTGACAAGTTCAAGGTGTTGACTATGATGAAACTTTTTCTCCAGTTGCCATGATTAAGTCCATCAGGATCATGCTTGCTATTGCGGCTTACTATGACTATGAGATTTGGTAAATGGATGTTAAAATTGCATTCCTTAATGGGAATATAAATGAGGATGTGTATATGACACAACTTGAAGGTTTTGTAGATCCAAAGAATGCCAATAAAGTTTGTCAGCTACAAAGGTCAATTTATGGATTGAAGCAAGCATCTCAGAGTTGGAATCTTTGATTTGATGAGGAAGTCAAAGTGTTTGGCTTTATTCAAAATGAAGATTAACCTTGTGTGTACAAGAAGGTTAGTGGGAGCACGACCACATTCCTCATATTGTATGTGGATGACATACTATTTATGGGGAATGATGTCTCAGACTTAGAGAAGGTAATGACTTGGCTTGGGAATACTTTCTCAATGAAGGACTTAGGAGAAGCATCCTACATTCTAGGTATTAAGATCTATAGAGATAGATCTAAAAGGCTTCTCAGACTAAGTCAAAGCACGTACATTGACAAAGTGCTGAAGCGGTTCAGCATGGAGAACTCAAAGAGAGGCAACATCCCCATGCTACATGGAGTCACCATCTCTAGAGCTCAATGTCCCCAATCTTGTGAAGAGAGGGAGCGTATGAATGGGATCCCATATGCATCATCCATCGGATCCATCATGTACGCTATGTTGTGCACATGCCCAGATGTCTCATATTCCCTCAGCATGACGAGCAGGTACCAGTCAGATCCCAGGGATGCTCACTGGACAGTTGTAAAGAACATCCTCAAGTACTTGCGAAGGACTAAGGACCAGTTCCTTATATACGGAGGTGAGGAAGAACTGGTTGTAAGAGGTTACACTGATGCAAGCTTCCAAATCGAAAAAGATGATTACAGATCACAATCAGGATTTGTATTTTGCCTAAACAATGGAGTCGTGAGCTGGAAGAGTTCCAAGCAAGAAATAGTTGCTGATTCTACTACAGAGGTCGAGTATATTGTTGCTTCACATGCAGCAAAGGAAGCTGTGTGGATCAGGAAGTTCATCACTGAACTTGGTGTAGTTCCCAGTAGTTGTGATGCAATTGAGCTTTATTGTGACAATAATGGAGCTATTGCTCAAGCTAAGGAGCCCAGATCACATCAGCGGTCCAAGCACATACAGCGATGCTTCCATCTCATACGAGAGATCGTATAGTGAGGAGATGTGAAGATTTGCAAAGTACCAACTAAAGAAAACATAGTTGATCCACTGACAAAGGCCCTTTCTCAGTAGAAGCATGATGGTCATGCTAGGTCACAAGGACTGAGGTTCCTAAGTGACTGTCTCTAAGTGCAAGTGGGAGTCTGTTGGTATGTATGTCCATAGAGCAAGTCATGTGATGATTGTAATGGGATACTTTTTAAATGATTTGAATAATAATAAAGGCAATTTCTGATCTATATGTTTTAACTATTTCTGAGATGATAGTGTAACATGATAGATGTCTAAAGAATTTTACTCGATGACGTATGCTTTTAGGTTCAGGACCTAAACGATGAGATCATACGGATGTTAAGAGTGTACATTCTTGTTTTTATCCCTAGTCGGTTATTATTGTGGAAATAACCATAGACATCAATAACACTAAAGACAAGATTGTGTATTGGTTGATGACAGAATCTCATTAGTCATGATATAGTGATATCAAACCAAACACATAAGTACTTGTTAGAGAACAAGAGTATCGGACAGACCCACCGTGAGAGTGACACATAGAACCATGATTTGGTAGTCACAGTCATCTCTCACAGTGATGGTGGAGAGTGTGATTCTTTGACCTGAAATCACTACACTCAACACATGTCATTGGGTACTCTTTGACATCATCAAATGCAATCCTGAAACATGGGTTGTCATAAAGGTGATGATTGGGTGACTTTGACACATGGGGCTTTTGAAGGGTGAGTGATAGATATGGGATTTGTCCCTCCTAAGGGAGTTTGATGTCCATGGACACTTGATGAGTAGGATTGAGAAAGGCATGCACATGCATGTGTGAATCAATATGTGATATTGATGTCACACACATCTCACCCAGTCTGTTCTGAGATCAAGGAAATGGATGAACATTAAAAGGATGATTGTACCATGCCTTGGGTTCATTCAGGACATTAGTGACAAAGGAATTATACATTCACTGTAACACCATTCACGGATTGTAGGATTGAAAGTTTTTCTCCAATTTTCTATTTTACTTGGGTAGCACTGATGTGCGACTAGGCACCGCTCTTTGCTTGTGAAGTCATAAGTGTTATGGACTTTCACTACCAACGTGAAATGGGCATGTAGGGTCACACACATAGGATTTAACCTAGAAGAGGAGTTTATCCACAAATGATATTTAGATTGATTACTAAAGGAGTTTAGTAGTTGAATTAAACACTCAATCAATTGATATCTCAATATCATAGTGTTCAAGGTGATGGACCGATTGATTAGAGTATCGGATTAATTGAAACTGCAATTGACTGATTTTGCACAGTCTGCACTCCCAACCGATCGGCTCATGTGATGAACCGATCGGCTCCGAACAAGCTGAATCAACCAATTTAAGGGTTGAACCGATCAGATCAACTGGTCCAACTGAGCGAGTTGGGAAAGTCAGGTTGGCAAGAAATTTCTCTTCGTTTCACTTGTCCAATTTGATTGGAACAAGGATTGGTATTTGGATCAATTCGAAACAAAAGAGGAAAAGTCAATCAGGAACTAAACAGGGTAATGAACTAATCATTTCAGAAGTGAACCGACTGGCTCAGGTGCCCCAATCGATCAGTTCAAGTGTGAACCAATCGACTCAGGTCCCCAACCGATCGGTTCATGCTTGAAACGATCGGTTCAGATGGTAAAGTTGGTTATTTTGTGGAAAATCTCGAACCCTTCTACTCCTGCTTTAATCCCGCATTGCCTGGGGTAGAGAATCTTATCCCATGACCCTCCTATATATAGGGGTATTGGGGGCTTCTCTCAGTACAACTCAAAACACCAGTTGCTCTGTAAAGTTGTCATTCTCTCTGGTTGTGGTAACCAGGAGAGCCTGAGCAAGTGCAACCCGATAAGGGAGGCACAACAAGGGAAAGACAACTGTAGAAAAGTGACTGGTGGTAGGAGAGTGTGTCGGTGACTAGTAGGCTGACTGGAGGGTATGACTCCTTCTGGTGCCTTGTGTGACAAGGCGATCAGAGTTCCAGGTGGTCTGTGTGGACTACTACAAAGGTGGGAGACTTCTGCCGCTCGGAGGACAGCTGTCAATCCCGACATTCCCGGTGAGACCAGGAGCTGCACAGACATCGTCCAAGATCAGAGGTGAAGACCGCGCAAGCCGTGAGGTAATGTCACTGAGCAAGCCTCGGCACAAGGTATGCCTCTACAAACCATCCTTACTACTGTATAGATGTTGACGTGATTGCTTCATACTAGGTTCGGGGAGAAGAATTTTTTTTGTTTCTGCTGCCTTTACTGTCTCCCCTAAAACCCAACACAAGGATTATCATCATTTAGTGTTACACAGAACACATATACCTCATAGCTATTACATGGTTATGAATTATTTTGATACACCTACATGGTTAGTATGCATATCGAGAGAGATAATTCAAACACCAAACATAGATCTTTATGATTATCATGCTATAGGGTTGAAGGTACATGATTGGAACAACATCCATGATCATAGCTACATGAAGCACAAAACTATATCTATAGATAGATTACATTATTGTTATCAAACCATGAGCATCCACTATGCCTTTATCTTATGAACATAAACATGTATCTTATCATCTTACTTAGCACCAACTTTAGGTATCAAACATATCATTAGTTACAACCTATCATTCATAACTCATCATCCACAAAGGTGCGGTTACAAGATAACGACTCACCAAAACTAGAGTTTTCGAGCTAGGTGCAACCTTTACCAAAGATATTGCCTACCCTCACTATAGGTGTGGCGGGTAGCGCATCCCTTACCCAAAGAGGTATCGAGCAGGATCACATCTCTCACCAAAACCCTATCGGTTAGGGTACTTAGCCACACATATCGGCCAACCCAGGAGTGCATCCATGCACAAGGGATATCAGGCAAACAGACCTGATGTGTGTCGTGCAACCTGATCCAAGAGTTGTGTCGTGCATCCAAGGAGCAAGGCGTGTATCGTGCCCCCAAGTGCCAGGATGTGTCAAGAAGCACAACCAGCCCTAACAGCCAAGACCCTATCGCCCATTAGGGTTAGGGTTCATATCGGGCAGCCTTCTTCAACATATCGGCCAAAGCCATAACGGCCAAGGCCATGGTGCCCAAGCTCAACACTGTGTCGCCCAACAAGCTTACTACAACAAACCACATCAAGGCACCACAAGGTGTCCTGTCATCCAACTGGGTTAGGACTACATCTCGATCAGCACTAAGGCACCTGTTAGGGTTTCACTACCCAAGCGTCATAGCAGGCAACAACAAAACTAGCCTATGTCACCCAAGGTACAAAATAGAGGTATCTACTATGCACCATGTTGGCCAAAGGCACAACACCAACTAAGGCAAAGGTACATCTCAGTCAAGGCATATCACCCAAGGACACTAGCAATGTTAAGGGGTCATATCGGGCAACAATGCCAACAGAACTCAACTTATCATATCGTCCAAGCCAAAACCCTAGAAGAGGAGGGGTATTGTGCAAAGCACAAGGTCCATATTGGTTTGTTCATCACCAACCTCAAGATCACCATCATAAAACCCTAATAGATCAAGATAGTTGGCTCACCTCCCAACAACCAAGAGAGAGGGGTTTTGCACAACCTCCATCACATATGGGGCAACATGGTGGATCATCCCCATATCGGTCAAGATCCCAACCTCCACTAGGTCAACGTCCAACCAAGGCTCACCTCTCAAATCCATGGTGAGAGAAGGGTATTTCCCAACCAACTAGAGTATAGACTCACCTCTCAACAACCAAGTGAGAGGGGTTTTGCCTACACCACTAGAGCTTGGAATCACTTCTCTAAACCAAATGGAAGAGAAAGGGTTTTTGCCCAAGAAACCCTAAACTCATGGTTCGGCTAACAAGGTCAAGAACACATAAACAACATATCCATCATATATTCAACAATATTAAAGGTACAAACTAGGGCAAGAAACATATCTAACAAGATGCATGGCCGATCAAGATGAAGCATAAACATGAAACAAGAAAAGGAAGTAGTATAGCTAGGGTTAGGAGTTGTGTAACCCGCCTTAAGCAAGCTCCAAGCTCCTAGCACCAAGCTTCCAAGCTCCAAGCACCACCTTCGGCCACCACAAGAAGAGAAGCAAAGCTCATAACCACCATGGCTGAAGAACAAGCAAGAAGGAGAGGAAGGTGCCAAGGAAAGAGGAGGAGATGCTCACCACAAGAAGAGAAGCAAGACACACTCTAGGGTTCGACCACCACTAGAGGAAGAAGAAGACTCCAAGAAGATTGGCCACCAAGCTTTCTCTACCAAGTGTATCGGCCACCAAGCTCTCCAAGGAGATGTATCAGCCACCAAGGAAGAAGGGAAGCAACTAAGGAACAAAAGGGATACTAAGCAAGAGAAAGGAGAGACATATATAGAAGAGGGTGAAGAGGAACCTAAGGCAAGGTGTCGCCCATCCTAGGGACACTTGTCCATGGGGCAAAGCCACCTACTAGCTCGCCGCCACCATATGTCCAAAGCTTTTTCCACATGCAATCAACAAGCACCAAGTGTCCACAAGGGGGTGACACAAATGATGCTAGGTCAAAGGAGGTTACTTGGTCGATACACCTCATGGGCGACACACCCTTGCCCGACACAACCACCTAGCTGATACACCAAGGTCGTCATACTCAAGCTTGGCCGGTACACCTAGGGCTTGCCCAACACAAGGCCCAACAAAGCAAGGCAAAGCCCAAACAAGGCTCAACAAGGCAAAACAAAGCCCAAAGCTACTCAAACAATGAGCCCAACCCATCCTCTCAACCCTAGAGGATGCAAGGAGAGAGAGAAACATCTCTCAAGGTGTCAAACTTGCACATCAACCCTAAATCTTGGGTTATTTGCAAGAAGCACCTCCAACTCTCAAAAAAGCACAAACAAACCCTAATCACCACTAGAGGTGATTAGCAAGCAACTAAACACAAGGTTTAGGCAAAGCAAATAGGATAAGCCCAAAATGAAGGTCAGGGTCCTTACAAGCCATAAACATCTACAAAGGGATTTCACCCCCGAAATCCGAAGAGAAAAGTGAGGGATACTTCCTTTTCATCTCTTCCTCGAGCTCCCATGTGGATTCCTCAATGCCACGATGATGCCAAAGAACCTTCACAAGCACCAGGTCCTTCCTTTTTAACTTCTTTACTCTTATGCCAAGAATCATCATTGGACCTTCCTCGCAGGTCACGTCTTCATCAAGCTCAACCTCAACTGGTTGTATCACCGTCCCTGGATGACTTTTCTTTAGCATACTGACATGGAACACCGGATGTAACTTGTGCAACTCTGGCAATAGTTCTAACTTGTAAGCTACCTTGCCAACACGTTCTATTACCAGATATGGCCCCATATACATGGGTGCTAACTTGCCTTTCCATCCAAACCTCAGCACGCCTTTCCATGGTGAGACCTTGAGATACACTTTGTCTCCCACCTGGAACTCTAGGGGTCGTCGGTGATTATCTGCATACGACTTCTGTCTGTCCTACGCTGCTTCAACTGTTGCTATATCACTTTGATCTTTTCTATTGTCTGGTGCACTAACTCAGGACCCAAAAGCTGATACTCGCCCGTCTCATACCAGCACAAAGGAGATCTACACTTCCTGCCATATAAAGCCTCATAAGGAGCCATGTCGATGCTCCACTGGTAACTATTGTTGTAGGTGAACTCTATCAAACTGAGATGCACATCCCAACTGCCTAGGAACTACAGAACACAAGATCAGAGAAGATCCTCCAAAATCTGAATAGTCCTTTCAGACTGTCCATCTATCTGTGGGTGGAAAGCGGTACTGAACCTCAACTGCGTTCCCAATGCTTTATGCAACTGTTCCCAAAAACGACTCCTGAACTGGGGTCCTCTATCAGAGACTATCGTCGCGGGCACACCATGCAACTACACTATCTCATCCACATACACCTGAGCAAGCTTCTCTGTTGTATATGTTGTCTTTACAGGTATGAAATGATCAAATTTTGTCATTTTGTCCACTATCACCCAAATGGAATCATGATTCTTAGCTGTCCTTGGCAGACCAACTACGAAATCCATGGTTATATAATCCCATTTCCACTGCGGTATTGGCATGGGTTGCAACGTACCTGTCGGCTTTTGATGCTTAGCCTTAACTTGTTGGCATACCACACACCTTGCTACAAATTCGACTACATCTCTCTTCAAGCTAGACCACCAATATAGGTCCTTCAGATTATGATACATCTTAGTGACATCTGGATGCATTGCATACATCGATGTGTGCACTTCCTTGAGCACTAGCTTTCTCAGATCATCAACATCGGGGACAACCATCCTACCATGATAGCAACCTAGTCCATCCTCAGACTCATGAAACCCATCACGCTTTTTGCTGCCAACCTCTGATCTTATCAACTGAACTGAAGCATTTGCATGTTGTGCGTCTTTGATCTATTGTCTCAATGTAGGCTTTACTTGCATCTGTGCCAATAGTCCTGCCAACAAGGAGACTTCCAACCGTACATTCATCTATCGCAAAGAGACAATGCTTGTCGAAGATGTTGTTCATGCTCTTGATTGTCCCGACTATAGATCAAGATGTCATCTATAAAAACTACAAAAAACTGATCTAGAAACGGATGAAACACTCTGTTCATCAAATCCATGAACGCAGCAGGCGCATTGGTTAGCCCAAATAGCATAACCACGAACTCAAAGTGACCATACCTCATCCTAAAAGCTGACTTTGGTTTGTCCACATCCTTGATTCTTAACTGATGATATCTAGACCGTAGATTGATCTTTGAGAACACCTTCATGCCACACAACTGATCAAACAAATCATCTATCCTCGGTAAATGGTACTTGTTCTTGATCGTAACTTTTTTCAACTGTCAGTAATCTATGCACAAATGCATCGATCCATCCTTCTTCTTTACGAATAGGATCGGAGCACCCCATGACAATGTGCTCGATCTGATGAAACCTTTATCCAGCAACTCCTGTAACTGCTTCTTTAGCTCTTCCATCTCAGCTGGAGCCATACTGTACGGTGTCTGAGCACCTGGCTGTGTTCCTAGATCCAAATTGATCTCAAACTCAATCTCTCGAGGTGGGGGAACACCGGAGAACTCATCGGGAAACACATCTGCAAACTCTCGGATAACAGGCACCTCCTCAAGGCTAGGACCTTTTGCCTTGGTATCCACAACGTGATCTAAGAACACCTTACATCCTTGCCGCAGAAACTTCTCTGCCACCATAGCTGATACTAAACATGTCAGAAGGATCTTTCTATCTCCCTAGAAGATCTACTTCTCACTATCGTCATCAAACACTACTTTCTTGGAACCATAGTCCAACACAACCTTATACTTTTCTAAAGTATCCATTCCATGGATCACATTGAATCCATGCATATCAAGTGGTATAAGATCCACTTATATGTTGTGTCCCAAAAAAGATAGAACACAAGATGGACACTCCTCTCAAAGCATCGAGGAACCATATCCTCTTCCTTTACTCATAGACCACTGTGACGGTGCACTGGAACCTTGTATCACAGAAGGTGCTAAAAACCTTAGCTTGTTGAAGCCATCAAACCTCTGTCTCAGAAACTGAGCAGGCCTTTTCTTGGTCATGGACTCTCTCTTCTCCTTAACAGACCGTTCCATCCTTCAGACAGACTCCACAAATGTGGCGAACCGCTCCTGGTTCTCCAAAGCAGCAGCAGGTGTTGTCAACTCAGTGCTCAAACCTTTTTCAAACTGTCTGATTCTCTCATCATTTGTTGTCGCCATGTGAGGATAGAACCTCAACATGTCCATAAACTTGGCTTCATACTCAATGATGCTCATCGATCCTTGGTGCAGACTCTCAAACTGGTTGATCTTCTCATCCAGATACATCTTCGGGAAGTATCAGCTGACAAACTCCCGACGGAAAACCTCCCAATAGATCACCTCACTAGGTCGCTTCTCCTCCTCGATGGCCCACCAATGGCCAACACTACCTTTCAAAAGGTATACAACATGCTTAACTTTGTCTGCTTCAGGGATGTCGAGGATCCAGAAGGCCTTCTCGAGACATGTCAGCCACAGATCTGCATCTGTTGGATCATCCATTCCAACACAATCACCAGCTCTGACTCGGTGAAGCCGCTCAAAGGTCTTCCCAATACCCAATGTTTCACCATGGGGAGCCTGTGCTCTTGGCGGAGGCACTAGCAACCTTTCCACCATGAGATTCATCGTAGCCATTAACTTCCCCATAAGGTGCTGATAGGAAGGGTTTTCAAGAATGGTTGGGTCAAGTTGGGGGACCTCAGGCACCCAATATTCATGTGCCTGCACTCTTACTCCATCAACTGATGCAACATCACTGCTCTCGATAGCATGTTCTTCATGGTTTCCAGACATCTTTAAGCTTTATCTTCCACTGAGGGCAGAAGGTTATTGTAAGAAAATCTAGAATACTCACAAGAACAGACACAACCCTAGTCCTAGATCCCTATAGACTCAGCGAACCTAGAGCTCTGATACCAAAACTGATTGTGACATCTCGCTATCACACAGACAATGAAATGTCATGTGAAAACGTGCAGAACTACCATAAACCACATATTACCGAAATCACGGGTTAATTAAAACTAATTGCGTAAAAAAGATAAAAGAGAACATTACATACAAATCCTCATCCTGTAAGGAAACATGTAATATAAATAATTACAAGCCTTGATATATGTCCATAGCTTATAGGAACCAGCTATCCTGTCAGCACCAGAGTTCATCACCTGTTTATACATACATAACGGGCCACGTAAGGCCACCAATAGGATAATTAAAGCTACATCAGTTATACATCGTAAAACATCATCAAAACACCTCTGAGGACCTGAGAGTACAGGGATGACTCTAGGACTCTACTACAAAACAACCAAAATAGCAGCATATCCATCTCTTACCTCCTATTTCTCTTGTTGCTACTCAGACACAACCTCACGACCACCACCACGTCTAGCGCGATCACCTAAAAAGGTTGTAAACCAACAGGGTGAAACACACAGTCCCAGCGAGAAACATAACTCCCCGCCAAAACTATAAAACTTCAGAAAAAGCAGGTAAAGCAGATAACTGATATCAACAGATCATAAGAGCAACATCCTGAGCAGAACTTATTTTATTAAAAATCTTACCAGAGTATCCAGGAGGCATATGACCAGATATTCTTATCGAACATGATTGACAAGATAAGCTTTATAAGAACTTATCACAAAACATAAGGATCGTACAAATAACTGTAAGGTATAACTAGATCAACTATACAAGCAAGGCCTCAACCAATGTTCCGTGTTTTGCCCTAAGCAATATATACTATTCGGCTAGATTACGTATCATTATGCCCTGAGGAAGTGATTTGTACTGCTCAAATACAACCATCAACTGCGAAGCCCAAGCCGATGACATACAAGGTCAATGGAAGAGCCGGACTCCATGACCTCACCACCTCGTGGTCAGTGCATGAATGCTAATCAAGAAGGACCACAGTCTCATGCTTAGGTGGCCGCAGCCATAGGGTCAGGCTACCCTCTGCCTAGCCCACCTTGGTACAGGTATTGGCACTAGTGATCTGAGCCACGAGCCTTTTCACTATGCTCCATAATCATTGAGCCATGGGCATGTTCACCATGCTCTTATCACACATCCCGAGCCATGGGCCTATTTACCATGCCCTATCATATTGAACCATGGGCCTGAATCTGCACTCTGGAGTCTAGAACCGAAGTTTTACTCTAATCCTCCTATTTTCGGCTAGGAGCAACCACACATATTCAATAATATGTGCTTCCATATTAACCCACAGGAGAACCCCTTTCATCATCACCAGTTACTGAAGATGATGGATCTATGGCCAAGGCAAACTACATGATGAGTTTCACTATAATTAATTAGTATATTTTAGGTGGATTATTGAGGCAACCAAGTTGTAAAAAATAAATAACATTGAGTAATATTATTATTGTCATTACCATGGGATCTCACTCCCTCATCAAAGAATGCCACTGCCTCTCAAGGCTTACATCATCACCATGGGATAGCAATCCCATATCTCAACATCAGAGGATAACACCTCAACTAGGCAATCAGCCTTTATCAGGTCAATAAACCTTTCACATCATACTGGTGATACATGTTATCTTATCAATAAGGATTATCATCATTTAGTGTTACATAGAACACATATACCTCATAGCTCTTACCTGGCTATGAATTCTTTTAATACACCTGCATTGTTAGTATGCATATCGAGAGAGATAACTGAAACACCAAACATAGATCTTTATGATTATCATGCTATTAGGGTTGAAGGTACATGATTGGAACAACATCCATGATCATAGCTACATGAAGCACAAAACTATATCTGTAGATAGATTACATTATTGTTATCAAACCATGAGCATCCACTATGCCTTTATCTTATGAACATAAACATGTATCTTATCATCTTACTTAGCACCAACTTTAGGTATCAAACATATCATTGGTTACAACCTATCATTCATGACTCATCATCCACAAAGGTGCGGTTACAAGATAACGACTCACCAAAACTAGGGTTTCGGAGCTAGGTGAAACCTTTACCAAAGATACTGCTACCCTCACTATAGGTGTGGTGGGTAGCGCATCCCTTACCCAAAGAGGTATCGGGTAGGATCACATCCCTCACCAAAAGCCTATCGGCTAGGGCACTTAGCCACACATATCGGCCAACCCAGGAGTGCATCCATGCACAAGGAATATCGGGCAACCATACCTGATGTGTGTCGTGCAACCTGATCCAAGAGGTGTGTTGTGCAGCCAAGAAGCAAGGGGTGTATTGTGCATCCAAGTGCAAGGATGTGTCAGGCAGCACAACCAGCCCTAACGGCCAAGTCCCTATCTCCCATTAGGGTTAGGGTTCATATCGGGCAACCTTCTTCACCATATCGGCCAAAGCCATAACGACCAAGGCCATGGTGCCCAAGCTCAACACTGTGTCGCCCAACAAGCTTACTACAACAAATGACACCAAGGCACCACAAGGTGGCCTGTCGTCCAACTGGGTTAGGTACTACATCTCGATCACCACTAAGGCACCTGTTAGGGTTTCACTACCCAAGCATCATATCAGGCAACAACAAAACTAGCCTATGTCACCCAAGGTACAAAACAAAGGTATCTACTAAGCACCATGTTGGCCAAAGGCACAATACCAACTAAGGCAAAGGTACATCTCGGTCAAAGCATATCACCCAAGCATACTAGCAAGGTTAAGGGGTCATATCGGGCAACAAAGCCAACAGAACTCAACTTATCATATCATCCAAGCCAAAACCCTAGAAGAGGGGGGTATCGTGCAAGGCACAAGGTCCATATTGGTTTGTTCATCACCAACCTCAAGATCACCATCATCAAACCTAAATAGATCAAGAGAGTTGGCTCACCTCCCAATAACCAAGAGAGGGGTTTTGCACAACCTCCATCACATATGGGGCAACATGGTGGATCATCCCCACATCGGTCAAGATCCCAACCTCCACTAGGTCAACGTCCAACCAAGGCTCACCTCTCAAATCCATGGTTAGAGAAGGGTATTGCCCAAGAAACTAGAGTATAGACTCACCTCTCAACAACCAAGTGAGAGGGGTTTTACCTACACCACTAGAGCTTGGACTCACTTCTCTAAACCAAATGGAAGAGAAAGGGTTTTTTTCCCAAGAAACCCTAAACTCATGGTTCGGCTACCAAGGTCAAGAACACATCAACAACATATCCATTATATATTCAACAATATTAAAGGTACAAACTAGGGCAAGAAACATATCTAACAAGATGCATGGCCAATCAAGATGAAGCATAAACATGCAACAAGAAAAGGAAGTAGTATAACTAGGGTTAGGAGTTATGTAACACGCCTTAAGCATACTCCAAGATCCTAGCACCAAGCTTCCAAGCTCCAAGCACCACCTTCGACCACCACAAGAAGAGAAGCAAAGCTCATAACCACCATGGCCGAAGAACAAGCAAGAAGGAGAGGAAGGTGCTAAGGAAAGAGGGGGAGATGCTCACCATAAGAAGAGAAGCAAGACACACTCTAGGGTTCGGCCACCACTAGAGGAAGAAGAAGACTCCAAGAAGATCGGCCACAAAGCTTGCTCAACCAAGTGTATCAACCACCAAGCACACCAAGGAGATGTATCGGCCACCAAGGAAGAAGGGAAGCAACTAAGGAACAAAAGGGATCCTAAGTAAGAGAAAAGAGAGACATATATAGAAGAGAGTGAAGAGGAAACTAAGGCAAGGTGTCGCCCATCCTAGGGACACTTGTCCATGGGGCAAAGCCACCTACTAGCTCGCCACCACCATATGTCCAAAGCTTTTACCACATGCAAGCAACAAGCACCAAGTGTCCACAAGGGGGTGACACAAATGATGTTAGGTCAAAGGAGGTTACTTGGCCGATACACCTCATGGGCGACACACCCTTGCCCGACACAACCACCTGGCCGATACACCAAGGTTGTCACACTCAAGCTTGGCCGGTACACCTAGGGCTTGCCTGACACAACGCCCAACAAAGCAAGGCAAAGCCCAAACAAGGCTCAACAAGGAAAAATAAAGCCCAAAGCTACTCAAATAACGAGCTCAACTCATCCTCTCAACCCTAGAGGATGCAAGGAGAGAGAGAAACATCTCTCAAGGTGTCAAACTTGCACATCAACCCTAAAGCTTGGGTTATTTGCAAGTAGCACCTCCAACTCTCAACAAAGCACAAGCAAACCCTAATCACCACTAGAGGTGATTAGCAAGCAACTAAACACAAGGTTTAGGTAAAGCAAACAGGATAAGCCCAAAACGAAGGTCAGGGTCCTTACATTAGCCATCTTTTATGGGGTATGAGGGTGAAATGAGATAAAAGAGATTTTAATTATTTTCCACAACATGGGAGAATCAACTAAATAGCAACATTAGCTAGATTTCATCTGTTTGTTTTGAAGAAAAAAAAACTAAAATAAAGGTTAAAAAATGCACTAAGAGTTTGGTAAGGGTATCATGTATTCCAAATGATGTTGTGATGTTAATTTACTCACCAAAAAGAAACCATTACATGTTTTAGGCAATCAATGATGAAAAAGTTGAGTATTCAAGCAATGAGTATAAACTAGAAATAAACATGTGTTGGAGGCAAAAGAATTTCAACCAATCTATGCATGTTCTTTAGGATTCTTTCAATGACAGATTAAGGTGGAAAAAGAAAAGATGATTCAAACATTGTAGAAAAATCAGTTCATTACATCAACATAGACTCACATCATACATGATTTTTTCCACAAAAGAAAAACAAAGAACAACATGAAAATAGAAAAGACATGATAACATGAAAAACATGAAAAACAATAAAAGTAAACTACATTATCGGCCGATTGCATCCCCCTAAGCTTGAAATTTGTAGTGTCCTCACTGCATCAATCAAACTTATGAAGGAAACAACTGGGTACCTGTCATGGGGTGGGGCATCAGTGGGATGGGATAGGGCGCATGTGATCAGAGGGGAAGAACTGGCTGATGAGATCATCGTCATCTGGACGCATGGGGTGCGGGACAAACTCAGGCTGTGAAAGCGGAGTAGGTTGGTGCTATTGTGGCATGGAGTAGTGGCCTTAAGAAAGGTGCCAACTATCCATTCGGTGAACCATATCATTCATAGAAGAAAATTGTTGACCCATCAGGTCCATGTGGTTGTCTATGTGGTCAAACCGCTGCTGCACATAGCCATATAGATTCCTGACATCAGGCATGGCCCAGGAGTACTCTATTTGTGTGCTGGTGGAGGGAGGTGGTGGAGCAGTAGGGGGTGCCTCAGTGTCATCAGTATCTCTAGCTACATCAACTTCTTCTTTAGTGTTAAGGATGACTTTCTAGTTATCTTTGTTCTCCAATGTGATATGCTGAGGATCTGGAATGTCAATGTATCGATCGTCATCAAATAATTGCCAAAATTTGGTATCACTATTGGACTTGAGATCAACCCTACAAAAAGAAGGTATTGAATGTCTACCAGGTTTCTACCTGGTGTAGCCTCAAGACCTGTCAGATCAACATCTAACTTTTGTGCTATCAAAGTGATCAAACCACCACACATTATGTCACCAGCATCCCTCTTCTTCACTTTCTTAATGTCCATGAAACATGTGAGGAAATAGTAAGTAGCATTGATCATATAGTCATACATCATTCCCCACAAAAAGAAAAGATCATGTTTTCCAACAACTCCTTGAGTGTCTTTCTTAGCAAACACTCCGATACTTAGAAGGTGATGCATGCACCGAAACATAGGGTTGTGAATAGAGGACACCCTAGCTTGCTTAGCTTCATGGTGTTCCTCATCTGATATCTCAAACCAAAATTCATCACTATGAAAAGCAAGTGGATAACTAATTGCCCCGTCATAGTGGCAATCCAAAATCTTACATAAATGACTGAAGGTAAGCTTAAAACTACGACCCAAAAGCCAAAAATAGATAATACCACAAGGTTCCATCTTCTTTTGTGGGTCTTGCTCTGTAGTGAGCATCGTCAAAAACTCATAAACTAAATGGGGGTAAGTGTTTGATATCGTGCAGCATATGTAGCTTTGCCCCAAATCTTGCAGGTGCATGAAAACCTCATCCTTGAAGCCTAGGGTGGTGAGAGTCTTCTCGCAAGAAAATCACATAGGAAGCACCCTCCTTGCTATGAGAAATTGGTACATTGGGTCTACCTCAGGAGTGACCCAAAATTGGGTCATGGAGATGTATGCCAGTATGAAGGAGGAGCTAGCACCATGCTTGTGATTTGAGGTTTGCTTAATAGGTGCCATTTATTGCTGACGGGCTAAGACACGACATGTTTAGAAAGGGGCATGGCGTGTGCAGTTGTAGAGACTCTGACCGAATCAGTGAAGCACATTGCGTGTCATTGGCTAGACATGGTGTGTGCCTAGAGAAGTTTTGTAGTCTAAAATTGGGGACGATGGCACTTGGAGAAGGTGGAGATGGCAGTTAACAAAGTGGCAGTGGTGTGGCTCAGTGTAGACAACAAAGATGCGGTCGTAGCTTGAAGAAGATGACTTGGTTGCATCTTGAATGGTGGAGAACGGCGGTGCGGCTAGAGCAGGGAATCCGCTCTTGAAGAAGACATGTCTGAAGAACACAACAGTTGCGCAAGCAAGGGGGCAAGGGTGCTAGGGCACACGACTACTTGGGAGTTCTCACATGGCTCGAAAGAGAGGTGTGAGTAAGAGAGGTATCTCGGCTAGGGTTAAAAACTTGTATTCTTGTCAAAAGACACGACGTGTCTGAATCTAGAAACTCAAATTGTGTCCCTTTCACTGATAACCACACGACATGTTCAAATAAAGACACATCATGTTATTTTCTAGATAACTTATGCTTCTTTTTGCTGCTGAAGTACACGTCATGTGCAAAATGAGGACACGACGTGTTCTTTTACAGATCGAGTAATACCTTGAATCTACTAGATAGTGACATGGCGTGTCTTTTTTTGACACGTCGTGTACCTAGAGATATGGCTCAGCTATTGTGTTTCTGGGAGCAGCGACACGCCATGTCAAATAAAGACACGTCGTGTCTTATGTAGTTTCTGTAGAAACACCTTCTGATCAATACAGTAATAGGGATAGATATTGTCTAAGTTATTACATTCATCCATGACAAGCTTATTTATGAAACTAAAAAGTGTTCTTCACTCAAATAATAGAAAGGAAATCTATCCTAATGTGGGTTTAACTCCCACGAGTTCCTCCATTTAGAGTCTAGAGTCAGACTCTTCATTCTTTTCATCAAGCATCTTAAAGGGAGCAAGAGGGTCCCTTTCCAACTTCATCTCCAGATGTATATAGTTGCAATGTTGTCCATTGAATTTAAAAACACAATCTTCTCCTTATAGTTCAACATCTCCATATGGGAATATCTTCATTACAAGAAATCGACTGGACCACTTGGATCTTAATTTTCCAGGAAATAACTTGAGCTTGGAGTTGAATAGTAGCACTTTGTCTCCTTCGTTGAAATCTTTCATGCAGATTCTCTTGTCATGCCAAGCCTTTGTTCTTTCCTTATAGAGCTTTGCATTCTCATATGCATCTAGCCAGAGTTCATCTAGCTCTTGCAGCTACAATAGATATTTATCACCAACCTTCTTCATGTCAAAGTTTAGGAATTTGATAGCCCATAAAGCACGGTGTTCTAGCTCTAGTGGAAGATGACATGATTTACCATATATTGTCTTTAATGGAGTTGTGCCTATGAAAGTTTTGTAAGATGTTTGATATGCCCAAAATGCATCATCTATATTCAAAGCCCAATCCTTCCTTGAGCTAGAAACAGTCTTTTCTAGAATGTTTTTCAGCTGTTGGTTGGAGACTTCTACTTGCCCAATAGTTTGAGGATGGTAGAGCATAGAGACTTTATGGGTGACTCCATACTTGGATAGAAGATTTTTGAACTCTTTCTCAACAAAATGTGTGCCTCCATCAGAAATCACATCTCTAGGAACTCCAAATTGGGGAAAATGATTTTTTGGAATAGCTTGATTACAGATTTTGCATCTGATGCTTGTGTTGGGATGGCCTCAACCCATTTAGAAATGTAATCACAAGTAACTAAGATATATTGATATCCACAACAAGATGGGAGAGGTCCCATGTAATCAACTCCCCACACATCAAATACCTCAATCTCTAAGATGGAGTTAAGAGGCATATCATCGCGCCTTGATATTCCTCCAGCCCTTTGGTATTTATCACATGCCTTGATGAAATGGTTGACATCTTTGAATAAGGTTGGCCAATAGAAACCAGCTTGGAGAATCTTTGTTGCAGTCTTCTCTCATCCAAAGTGACCTCCGTAAGGGGAAGCATGACATTTAAAAATGATTATGGTGATTTACTCTTCAACAACACACCTTCGGATGAGGCCATCACCCCCATGTTTGAACAACAAGGGATCGTCCAAATAGTAGAACTTTACATCATGGAAAAACTTCTTCTTCTGTTGATATGTCAAGTCTGGGGGCAACTGTCCAGTGGCAAGAAAATTAGCAATGTCTTCAAACCATGGTACTTGTGTGGTTGATAAGGCATAGAGTTTCTCAATCAGCAATTGGTCCTCAATAGGCAATAAATATCCAGCATCTGTAGTCAACCTAGATAGATGATCAGCAACATTGTTCACCGTCCCCTTCTTATCTCGGATCTCAAGATCAAACTCTTAAAGAAGCAATATCCAGTAGATGAGACGAGGTTTGTCATCTTTCTTGTTAAGAAAATACTTAATGTCAACATGATCTGTATACACAATTACTTTGGATCCTACCAAATACTATTTGAATTTCTCAAAGGCGTACACTATAGTAAGCATCTCCTTCTCGGTGGTTGTATAATTGATTTGTGCCTCATCTAAGGTTTTGTTTGCATAGTATATGGCATGAAGCTTCTTATCTTTCTGCTGTCCAAGAACTGCCCCTATTGCATAGTCACTTGCATCACACATTAATGCAAAAGGGGCACTCCAGTCCGGTGGTTGGATGATTGGGGATGAAACAAGGGATTCTTTGAGCTTGTTGAAAGTTGTGTGGCAGTCATCATTAAATATGAACTCACCATCTTTTGCAAGCATAGAACGTAATGGTTTTGCAATCTTGGAGAAATCTTTAATGAATCTCTTATAGAACCCTGCATGTCTAAGGAAACTATAGATGTCCTTGACTGAAGAAGGAGTAGACATCTTCTCAATAGCTTCCACCTTATCCATGTCAACTTCAATACCCATATTAGATACAATATGGCCTATTACTACACCGGATTGTACCATGAAATGGCACTTCTCCTAGTTTAGTACTAGGTTAACCTTTTTGCAACGGGATAAGACTAGTGAAAAATTGCATAAAAATTGATCAAAGGAATCTCTATAAATGCTAAAATCATCCATGAATATTTCTATTATGTTTTCAATAAAATCGGAGAAAATAGCCATCATGAAGTGTTGAAACTTCGTCGGGGCATTACAAAGACCGTAAGGCATGCGACGGTAAGCATAGGTTCCATAGGTGCATGTAAAAGTGGTTTTCTCTTGGTCGGGAGGGTAGATAGGAATCTGGAAAAACCCAGAATACCCGTCCAAGTAGTAAAAGTAAGAATGTTTTGCAAGTCATTCAAGCATCAAATCAATAAATGGCAAAAGAAAACGATCTTTGCGAGTTGCTTTATTCAAGCGCTGGTAGTCAATGCACATGCACCAACCCGTGACTACACGTGTTTGTATTAACACATCATTATCTCCCTTAATGACAGTTACACCCCCCTTCTTAGGTACCACATGAATGGCACTAACCCAGGGGCTGTTACTTATAGGATAAATGATACCAGCGTCTACCAACTTTAAAATGTACTTTTTAGCCACTTCAAACGTGTTTTGATTTAAACATCTAGGTGGTTCACTAGTAGGTTTAGCATCATCCTCCATTTTTATTCTATGCATGTAAAACGAAGGATGGATGCCCTTTAAATCATCAATAGAGTAACCAATGACATCTTTATACAAATGCAAATCATCAAGCAATTTATTTTCTTGTTCATTAGTTAACTCATCATTGATTATGATAGGAGAAGCATAATCGGAGTCAAGAAATGCATACCTCAGCCTTGGTGGAAGGGCTTTTAGCTCCACCTTTCTCCCAACTAAATTTTCTTTGGCTTCATCATCAACAAGTGAAGTGTCTTCATTAATAGCATATGATTGAGAGATAGAAAGTACTCCTGAATTTCCAGATTTGTTGTTTGTAACTTCATTATAATCACAGTAATTTAATATCAAATTAGCAACATCATGATTTTCATCCACAATAGAATCATTAGAATCTATCAAACAAAGCTCTTCTACTCATGAAGGTGCCTTCATGGCATCATACACCGATAATTCCATGGCTTCTTCACCAACCCAGAGTGTAAATTTACCTTCTCATACATCAACAAGGCATCCAACAGTTCTCAAGAAGGGTCTCCCAAAGAGAATGGGATTGGAAGGAGCTTTTACCATGTCTAACACAACAAAATCACAAGGAATGTATAATTTACCAATTTGCACTAACACATCCTCCACAATACCTTTGGGATATTTGATGGAATGATCGGCTAGTTCAATGGCCATCTTTGTAGGTTTCAAATCTCTGAGATCTAGCTCCTTCCACAAGGTAGACGGAATGACACTAATGCTAGCTCCAAGGTCTACAAGAACTTTGTCAAACATGGTGTTTCTAATCTTGTAAGGTAGAGTGAAGTCTCCCAAGCCATCTAGCTTCTCAAGAAGTTTGTTTTAAATAATTGAACTTATTCTTTCAGAAAGAATGACGGTTTCAACCCGGTCCACCTTCCTCCTCATGATGAGGATGTCTGTTAGAAACTTGGTGTACAATGGCATCACAACTATAACTTCATCCAGTGGAAGGTTGGCATGGAGTTTGTTTAGGATATCCATGAATTTCCTGAACTTTGAGTCCTCCTTGTTATTTGCAAGTCTTTGTGGGAATGGTGCATTTTCTTTGTAAGAGGGTGGTACCTCAGTTGTACCTTTTCCTTTGTCACCAATAGGGGTGTCAAACTTATTTTCATCAGTGACCTCAACACTCTTCTCCTTGGGTGGAGAAGGTCTTTGGATTTCAGCTCCACTCAAGGTGATATCATTCACCTGCTGTCTTGGATTCACCTCTGGTTGGCTTGGAAGAGAACCAGATTGTGTGTTCTTTTGTTGTGCCAAGGCCTGCTGGGCAATTTGGTTCTCCAACATCCTTGTATGAGTGGAAATGCCATCCACTTTTGCGGAGAGCTGAGTAATTGTGTCCTTCAACAATTTGGCATTGCCCCTGAACTCTTCATTTTGATGTGCTTGAGTAGAAATAAATTTCTCCATCATAGTCTCCAAGGAAGAACTTTGAGATTTTTGTTACTGTTGGTAAACCCTATTTTTGTTGAATCCTGGTGGATTCCCATTTGTTTGCCCGTTGAAATGTTGTTGTTGTTGTCCTTGTTGAAAGTTTTAGGCATTGCTTGTATTCTGATAAGAGAAATTAGGATGATCTCTCCATCTCGGATTGTAGGTGTTGGAATAGGGATTGTATTACATGTTCCCCTGTATCCCAGCCAACATTCACTTGCTCTTGGTTGTCTTGATTCATATTAGGAGAAAACCAAGTAGAAGAAGTATGTCCAGAAAATCTACAAGCTTCACAAATTACCTCAGCTGCTTGGATATGCATGGTAGTCATCTTCTCAAACTTTTGTGTAAGGACATCAAGCTTGGCTGCAATCAAATCAACTACATCAACATTGTGGTTTCCTCCTTGCTTTCCGATTGAAGAACCCTATGTAGAAGATGATTGTGCTTTTCTATCCGACCCCCATTGGAAATGGTTACATGTTATATCTTCAATGATGTCATAAGCCTCCATGTAAGACTTATTCATTAAAGCTCCATTAGTTGTGGCATCCAATGGCATATAGGTGTTGTAGAATAGTCCATTGTAAAATGTTTGAAGGAGTAACCAATTTGTCAATCCATGGTGAGGGCAAAGAGGTTGCAGGTCCTTGAACTTCTCCCATGTGTCATACAAAGTCTCTCCTTCTGATTGAGAAAAGTTTGTGAGCCGGTTCCTGAGTTGGGTTGTTTTGCTGGGTGGAAAATACTTTGTAAGGAAAGCATTTAAAAGTTGATCCCAACTTTTGATGGACTTCTTAGGGAGAGATAAAAGCCATGCCTTGGCTCTACCTCTTAAGGTGAAAGGGAACATCAATATCCTTATTCCATCAACAAATACACCATTGATTTTGAAAGTGTTCATGTACTCCAAGAATTCAGCTACATGAAGATTTGGATCTTCATTAACGGTACCCCCAAAACGGTTTTGCTGGATCATCTGCATCATTGAAGGAGTAATAGAGAAGTTGTTTTCTTCCATTACAGGTAGATCAATGGCTCCACAAATGTTTGTGGTAACCAGTATGGTGAAGTCTTTCAAAGAACAATCATCCTCCATGGTTGGATCTTCTTGTGTGGCTTCTTCAAAGGATGAAGAAGATGGTGATGGTGATGATAAAACACCCTCTAGCAGTGGTTGATCTTTTCTTCTTGCTCTTCTTAAGCTTGAAAGAGTGTGCACAATTTCAGGATCTAGAAATGCAGATGGTTGAAGACCCCTCTACGAGTGATGCATACAACCTGAAAAGAAGTAAGAGATATTGAGAACACAACTAAAATGTATATGAAAATTAAAAAATGGAAGTGGTGATCTAGTCTTGAATACTAGTTAGCACTTTTTACTCTAATTAGATTAATCGTAGCTCCCTGGCAATGGTGCCAAAAATTTGTTTGATTATTACACTAACGAGTTTCAATCATATAAATCATCTTTTACTCAACCGGCCAATTCCCACAAGTATACGGGAGTAGTTTTAGTCGAGATCAAACACAAAGAGCTTTAACAGTCACTTAAATGCAAGAGTGCTAAGTTTCAACAATCTAGATCTTTTTTAGAGAAAGATTTGGTTGATTAAACTAAAATTTCAGAATTAGACTAAACAATAAAATAATTACTTAAAAGGGTTTGATCTCAGATTTAAGATAGTCTTGGACTTAGGATTTCACTAGCACATCATAACATGAAATAGAAACACAAAATTTAAACATACTTATACTTGCTAAAGGGGAGTTGTATGTTATACTTCACCTCTCGGTGTGAATACAACGATCCTAACTCAATATAACACTCTCGTGTATGTATTTTGTTTGTCAAACCTACTCCTCAACTCCATAATTTCCACTCTCATGGAAAAGGAGGAGTTTCCTAGAGAGTACCTCCTTACTCTCCTACTTATCTTCTCAGATCAAGTAAGAAAGCATAAAATATGCATACATAGTGGCCAACCATACATGCAAGAAGCAAGAAACTGATACTCAAAGGGTAGAAAAGCAAACATTTTGCATTCAGTACGAAATTACCATGTTCCATACATTTTATGACATGGGAGTTACTATCCCATGCCCAAGAAAAAGAGACTACTCATCCATGATGATGTACAGTAGAAATGATATAGAATTTTTAGAGTTTATCATGATTTAGAGAAGAAAAAACTAAGCGAACTAAAGGTGTAACCCAAGAAGCGTAGAATTCTGGCTTGGGGATGAAATTTGACTCCTAAAGTTGCTCCAAACTGAACAAACTTCCCTCCCAAGAAGCTTGGTGGAGAGAAGAAGTAATGTTGCACCTTCAGAGAAGAAAAGAAGAAGAATGGAGGTTCTTTGGCAAGAAACCACCTTCTTCCACCCAAAATCACCCTCCTTTACTCTAGACCTCCTCTTGGATGAAAGGCATTTGAAATATGACCAATGATAATTGCTCCCTTAGTTGGTTCTCCCTTTAAAAATGAGAGACATCATTTTTCATATTTGTTGAATCTGACAGAGACACGACGTGTCTTCCTTCGGACACGTCATGTTCTGGTCTTTGATAGTTGATCCAATCAACTTCGACATCCCAGATACACGTCATGTATGTGGTGAAAATGATGTGTTTTCCTCGTCTCAGGACTTTCTGGGATCGCACACGTCGTGTTCCAAAAGGAGATATGACGTGTCTTTTTCCCTTTCAGCTGGATGCATGGCTAACGGGGATCGTGCACACTGTGTCTTAATTCAAACACACTGTGTGCGATGTAGTTTTAGTAGAAATAAGATTCTGAGTTGTCTACAAAGTGTGGAGAGATTCCAATGATGTCAGAGTTGATTTGGGCTATCTCTAATTTGACCTTTTTAAGCATATCTGCAATACACATCATGCGATAAGCAAAATAACAAAGTAAGTGGCAAGAAGAATATGAATAGAGGCTAAATGGAAACAAAATGAACTGGATTTTTGTGTGGAAATGTGTAAGAAATTGATTTGAAATGCACGCAATAGGAACCCACATGCTCTATCTTTTCTATTCTTGGCAAGCTCTCGGTATGTTGATCTGCTTCCTGGTGGTCACTGGGATCATCTATATCTTCTCTTAGATAGATGCAACAATTTGTGTACTTTGAGACAAGTTCTTGACGACATGTCTCAAAGGGAGGATAAGCCCATGCGAGGGGTCTTCTGGTGATGAGATGACAACTACAATGTTGGAGGATGAAGGCATATCCTATGATGTGATTGTATTAACCTCATCAGATTCTATTAAGTCTTGCAATGCATGCTTGAGCACGAGGCAATAATCTATCTTGTGCCCTTTATCTTGATGGCAATCACAGAAGGTGTTGGTGTTGTAGCTTTTTGACAAGGAATTTGATCGCTCCCTTATAGATGGGAACTTCAGTAGGAGCTTGATGTTTGGAAATATTGAGCTTAGGGAATCCCCCATTGGAGTCAACTTCCTTTTTGTCTTGGAATATTTTTCTAATGGTGTCACAATGGTTGTTGGATCCACTTGATGTGTAGGGTTTCTTGATGTAAGAAGGGTGAGGGGCCCTACTAGATATACATACAGTTGTAACGCTAGTGGCACATACCCATAGTAGTTGTACGTTGGCAAAAAATACTATATAGGCATGTATTGACTATTGAGGTTGATAGTTGGTTGGCGTCATCTGAACCTGATACTTTTGGGGTACCAAGACATTGGTTGCTTGAGTTTCTATCACCTAAATCGGTGATAATTGAACAGTCGGTTGTTGTCTCTTATTGCTTGTCATTGGGATGAGCACCGTTCCCACTATTGCATCTACTGCTTTTGCCTTGGCTCATTTGGGCTTCTAATTAGTTGTTGTAGATGTGGACTGTATCTAGAAAGTTAGGCCTATGTTTTGATAGACCCCTCTCTTGATGAATTCTCCATCCAGACTCCTAGTTGTATGCATTTTGGGAAGGTACTATACTTTTGTAGAGATAACAGGTTTGTGAGAGATGTTGTGATGCTCTAATAATCGTGTCAGGGCCTTTTTATCACTGAGCTTGAAATCTAGCAAGATGGTAGTTCCATCCATCATTCTAGGAACTTAGAGAAGCCTCTTTATACTTTCTATTATAGCGCCTCAAGGTCCTCCTTGGTGGGGACTTGGTCTAGATTTCAAGTGTACCAATCAACATACCTTTCAACCATCTTGGTCCAGGTGGTGGTGATTTACATCTCTTGTTTGTTGTACCATGCCAATGCAAAACCTGTTAGGGTACATGCAAAGCAACAAAGTAGCACCTCCACCATGTCTGATCAACATGCCTTGACGTTGGTCGCTGGGTCCCCCTTTATAGAGTACTTGTGGAACTTGGGCATGTTGAAGTTGTCTGGCATTTTTGCATATGGGAAGAGGTAAAATTTTCTCAAGGTTTTCCAATTGTCCTTCTTCCCTTCTAGTTGTTTAATTTCTATAAAATCTCGATCATGAGGGGGTTTGTAATAGTGGGTTTTGGAGTAGCATCTTCCTGGAGGTGGCTACCACAAGTGTCAATGGTGGTCCAATTGTCATTGGTGGCATTGTGTATACTAGTGGTGGGGATTCGTGCCCTCCTCCTCTATACGAGGTGTACCAAGAGTGTGGTTGTGGATAAAAGGAATGTAGGATGGGGACATGTCCCCAGTCATCTAGATGTTGTGCTTGAACTTTTACTACTATGTTGACTCTCTCAGTATCCTTAGGATCCTCTTTTATATATGTATCTCCTTCCTCCTTTTGTTTCCCCTTAGTCTCTCCTTTACAATTCAAGATGGATGTTTTCACTTCTAGAGTAGTGGGACTAACTCAGTGTTCAGGAATGGTGGACCATAGTAGGTCCCTTGTTGGAATGATCATGGTTAAGTCTAGAGGGAAACCCACACACCTTATGGGAAGAATGGCATTGACAAACTAGCTTATGCAGATCCTTATCCAGTGAATCCCAAATAATGTCACCCTCCTACGTATGTAGATCTTGGTGGAGGCGTAAAGGGAACATTAGCTGACAGATCTAGTGTGCATTGTGGAGGGAATTCCTGAGAGGCGTACGTCTTCGACATCAATTTGGATTCTTTGTGCTTCTTGCCTCCAGTAGGACAATCTTTCTTGTTATTTCTGACATCTCCCTTGGTGCCTCCACATCAGATTGTTAGTCCACATTGTTGCTTCTATCCATTTGGGTTGATCGTCAGTTAAATTGGGTGAAGTGTGGTTCTCGTGACGTCCTAAAATTACATTAGCAGGATTCAAAAGTAGGTGTAACATTGTATAAGAGGATATTTTATTTTTAGGGACCGGTCCATCCAGACACATTATATCTTACAAGAAGTTAAAAAGATTTCCTCCTTTGTCGGAGATTAATAAAAAGAATGTTCCTTAATTTCTACAAATCTTCTCATAAAAAAGACACATGCAATAGTCTCCTTTTTATCAATTTTTAGGCGATGACACCTCCCCCTAGCCTAGGTAAGATAGGTAAGTTTTTTAAACTTTGTCATAAGTTGTACTTGCTAATGACTTGGTAGGATATAAAAAAGTAAAGATGGTTGAAGTGGAATGACATGATGTTCCTCGGGGAAGTGTCCCATAAGAATTATTCAAAAGAGGATGGAAAGGTGAGATTATGAGGTGTTGATCAAGATTAAGGTAGCCCCTTCAAAGATAGTGACTTTTCTAAATCAATATCCTTTTCTCATTTGTCCAGTGGGATTTCCAAACTAAAACCCTTGACATCATCCATGACACCTAGTTTCCTCATTGTTTGAGGAGTTTTCCCTGAGGGTTCTTGCCTCTTGGAAGTGATGAGCGGTCAACAAGGAGAGATCCTTGAATTGGCATCTCCCTATTGATCACATAATTGGGTAAACGGTTTGATCCAATTTTAGGTCACAGTCTGAGACCATGGATGTAGGCACGAAAAGTACATTATCGTCTTATTTAAGGTCATAGTCTATGACTATAGATAGATGTCCACATGACAAGAGTCAGGTGGTCTAATTTTAAGTCTTGCTCCACAACCATGATGATGAGTGGACCTGACATTGACAAGTGACATATTAATCAACCTTGAAGAACAATTTGGTTGGATAGGGTTTTGAAGGTAGGGCACCTTTAGAAAGAAAACTACCTACTCTTTTCGAGACGGCTTAGCATGTTTTGAAAATAAGTTTTATTTTTGAAAGGTTATCAATCCTTTACATGATTGTTGAAAATGAGAAGTTTATTAATCTTTAAAAGGTGGTTTGATATTAATAGATTTAGTCTTTAGCAAGTTTTTTATTATTTTGAAAAGATTGGTGATCTTTAAAAAAGATTTTTGAATTTGAGAGGATTGATAATCTTTTAGAAGATTGTTTGATTTTGAAAGTTTTTTAATCTTTAAAAGAATTGCTTGATTTTGAAAAGATTGTTAATATTTAAAAGACTGTTTGATTTTGAAAAGATTGGTTAATCTTTAAAAAAAATGTTTGATTTGAGAAGATTGTTACATTTTTACAAGAATTTCACTACTACAAAAAATAATTTTTACAACAGTTCATTTTTCCATTTTACAATGGGTGTCAAATGTTGTATTAGATCGTGTGGTCTTATGGGGGGTTCTTTATACAACAGGTGTTGTGCAAGTTGCAATATATGTATTTTATATAACAGTTAATACATGTTGTAGTTCATTGAACACACCTGTTGTAATAGGGGTGTTGTATATAACATGTTGAGACAAAAGCAAAATACATCTAGACACAAGGTTTTGAACTTGAGACCACTTGAAAGTAAGGCACATCTCAAACTGTTGAACCAGTTTCATTTTATGCAACAAATATATTATTTATTGTACATATACAATAAATGACATGCAAACATGTTGTGTGATTGTGGTCTATTACAACGGGTAACTATTACAATAGGTGAAAGCCTATTGTGTAATTATAGTATACTACAATGGGTTATAGTATGTTGTGTAATGATGGTCTATTACAATAGGTTAACATATGTGACTATTACAACAAGTAGAGCATGTTGTGTAATTATGATCGTTTACAACGGGTTAGAGTATGTTGTGTAATGATGGTCTATTACAACGGGTTAACATACATGACTATTACAACGGGTTAGAGCATGTTGTGTAATTATGATCTTTTACAATGGTTTAGAGTATGTTGTGTAATGATGATCTATTACAATAATTTAGCATATGTGACTATTACAATGAGTTAAGTATGTTGTGTAATTATGGTCTTTTATAATGGGTTTGAGTATGTTGTGATATTATAGTCTATTACAACAATTTAGCACATGTTGTAGTATCACATATACTACAACGAGTTTGGCCCATTGTATATAACTTGTATTTTATAAAATATATAATTCACAACACACAAATAGACTTGTTGTAAAAGATATGCTAACTACAACACAACCAACACAATTATTGTGTTTTTCTCGTTGTAAAGCATTTTTTGTAGTAGTGTTTTTTATTTGACAATAATGGTTAATCTTATAGAAGACTGATTCATATTTAAAAAGCATGTTTGATTTGATAAGATTGTTAATCTTATAGAAGATTGTTCAAATTGAGAAGATTGGTAATCTTTAAAAGTATTGTTTGTATTTGGGAAGATTGTTAATCTTTTAAAAGATTATTTGATTTTGAAAGATGCTTAATCCTTAAAAGGATTGTTCGGATTTGGGAATGTTGTTATTCTTGTGAAAGATTTTTTGATTTTGAACAATTTTTTAATTTTTAAAAAGATCGTTCGGATTTGATAAGATTGTTGATGTCTAATATGATTACATGATTTTCTCACAAAAGTGGTTAGCAATAATCTCTAACTTCTCAGCAACCAAATAAAGGTATATGTATATGAAGCAAACAAACCTCCCTTTTTATCCCATGAGTTTAGATCTACATTACTTGCTAACTCAAACATGACATGCATAGGAGGGGTTGGTCCTTATCTTCTCTATGGGTAGATGGCACTCGTCGAGGGGGTAACCCAGGTCCAAAGGATGGGGGTACTTCTCTGAATACACCTGGTGACTATGAAAACCATAATCGGTCGTGAGTGCTAGGAGTGGGGGTGTTTTCAAGGCCTTTAAACATCCATCTTAATGATGTGTCAGTACCTTTACTAACACCTCAAATCACTTCTAGGGATTGAATGTGAGGTTAGCACTCATTCCATGAAATATAGGTTTGTAGGAGTGTAGAGCGTAAGTGCAAAATTTTAACATTTTTAGAAGCAATCCCCATAAAGCATGCAAACAAGTCATATTCAAATAAATAAATAATAACAATATTTCTACAAAAAAAATCAACCATGTTTACAACTACATATGTTATTCATCCTTTTCTTCATTTTTTTATTTTACTTTTTTAATAATACTTATATATTTTTTTATTTTATAGAAAAAAGACATAAGGTAAGGGAACTTGAAAAACTAAAAGGAAAGAATGCTTGAATCCCTAAAACAATATGAAAAATGAGTAAAAAGGAAAAAACCTCCAAAGCAGCAAAACAAAAGGAAAATTGTCAGAACTGCCCAAGGGAAGTAGGAGAGTGGGCCTAGGGATTACCTTGATCTGTAAGCTAGAGGCCATCAGATCATGTTGATGCACGACCCTATCCTCAAAAATGAAAAACAAAACAAGAAAAAGGAAAATAGAGACAAAATAAAAAATAGAACAATCCTGAAAACACTTAATCTTTGTGAATGCAAGTGGGAATTTGATTTAAATCACCTTGGAATCCCAGTGGACTCTTCAGTCTATTACACACTACCCAAAAAGGGTTCTGATGTGATTCATATCCTTTTGATAGTGAAACTTAGTTTGACTGTCACATGGAAACTAAAGACAATTGTTCAAAGTTGCCACCACATTCTATGTGGAAATGAGGAAAAATAATAAAGCTTTAGAATTTCATTTTGGAAAGTTGAGTCATCATCTGAGTTAGATTGATAAGAAAATAAAAGAATAGGATAATATCAGAGAAATCATGTTCAAAAATCTTGTTATGGATGTGGAAGTATTAGCGCCGCCATCTTGCTTGATAAACAAGTTGAGCCATTTTTAGGCAATTGCAAAGAAAAGAGAGTTTTTCAGGATGATAATAAAATAAAACAAGGTGATGTTAATAAAAACACATTTTTATTGGCATGCTTTTAGGGCTGAAGATGTCCATGTCCTTCCCAACATTGCTCTAAAAGTCCTATTTTTAGGTAGATTGGGGTCCTAATCACCTAACCTCCCATGGTGGAGATCTCCCATGGGTGGTTAAGACTAATGTAGGATTAGAGGATGATTAACAAACATGGGATAATAATAATATATGATTATGGACTAGTATTAGAAATTAAAGATGAATAATAGAGTAGTTAAGATAGAGTTACAAAGCAATTAAGGCTACTAACGCTAATAGTGTAGGTGATATCAGAGGAAGGATTCTTTGATCATGAGTACAGTAGAAATTAGAGAGGTCGTATTTTGGTCCTCTTCCTTTAAGAGGTTTGAAAGGGGCCTGCAATATAGTGGATATGGTTGTATTTATAGGTGGATATTAGGGTTTGGGGTTTTATACAAAATCTTTTGGAATAGGCAGTGGATTACCATGATGTGCCACATTTGTGAGGAGTATAGATCAATGTGATTCTCTACATGGTACGTGGTAGATGGATCACATCTTTCCAGTTTCTTTTTTGGATAAATTTATTTTCTCGATCTTCCCATAATTTTAAGAATATTCTGGAGAAAATCAAAGAAAACTATGGAGTGAGACAATTTTGGATTACCCCTCAGATTTTGCCATGGAAAATGCAATTGAATATCAGTGGAAAAAAATGAATATTGATTCAACATAATTCAACGGATAAGTATTATAAAAAAGGGTTGTAAAAAGAAAAATTGAAGAGCAAATTTCACTTCAAGTATGAAAAGAAGGTTTCTTCTCAAAAAGGCCCAAATAAGGTGAAACTGAGTGGATAAGTATGTGGTAAAATGTAGAAAATTGTGGATAAATGTTAAGATGTAGAAAATGTGTGGAATGTGGAATGGGATCCATCATTAGCCAAAGAATTATTATTAATCGTGAATTCCAGCTGAGTGAGCAAAAATGAGGTATCAATAATAAAACTCTGCTTCAACTTAGTTGTTAAGGCCTTTAGTTTCATACATAATTGCCACTCTTATCCAAGTGTTTGGCCCTATTTACTATAATAGACCATGTGTTTCCTTGGAAACATCTCCTAGAGTCAGATAGGAATTTAAAGTCCAATACATTTAAACTAGACAATCATGCTTACACTTTTGAACCATATTTTGAGTTGACCAACATTTAGTGTCATTGATGGGACACGGCCAAATGGGAACCATCTAAGAACCTAGGGTCTATTTACTCTTTACCACTAATCATTTTTTTTTCTCAAAACAAATTTAGTATTTACATTCTAGCATTTCCTTTTGAAGTCTTAATACACATCTTGTGCTACGCCTTAGTTGTTGAATTTTTAGGTACTTGCTAGATAAGAAGAGATTTCATCACAACCTTCTTTTTATTCCTACACAAAATCTAAGGCAAATCAAACTAGTAGAATGATGGTAAATCTAGTTACTAATGTTTCTACATCCTATATGAAGGGGAGCACCAATTGTTTAACACAATATAGGATATTTTTAAGAAACTCACCCGATGAAAACCCTACAATCATATCAATGCATTCATAGTAGTCTATAACACTTAAAAGACTTAAAGAGTGTCACAAGACACTAGCTATGCTAAGGATTTCTCCTTGTCTTTAATGGATAGATATCTAGAATGGTACCTCACTTTGAAGCCATTAAGCATCAAAACTGAAATGAACTTGTTAAATCCTTCATCAACATGTTCTAACATGTGCAAGCAACTATCCATTTCTATAATACAATATTATGTATATCTCTTAGAAATGTTTTCAAAATCTTTAAGAAGCTTGGGAATTGTTTCAAAGTTATGATAGGGAGTTCCCACACCACTATTTTAATGACACTTCATTAATCAAAACCCCTTTAATGGTCTCACTCAAGAAAATATGAAATATATTGTTATCATGGTAGGATGTGATTTTATGGAAAATATGTGATGGAGTGCACTCATACCATAGAAAAATGCATCACAACAATCAACATGGGACATCAAGTGTGGATCCAACCAAAACAATAGATTATTAGCATCAGAGAATAAAGTAGGAGTAATGGATAACTGACAACAAATCTTAACAAGATTGCCAAAGTTGTAAAAGCCTCACATACCAGAACATCAATATGTCATCATAGGCAGTCATACAATGAAAAACTTGCAGTGATCAACAAAAACATCTGACCCAATGTTGGGTTTATTCTTAACTAGTACAAGATGTCTAAATAGAAGAAAATGACTACTATATCAATAATAATAGGCCTCCTCATCTTGGGTTTTACTATCAAAATAAATTTGCAGTTGAAAATTCCAATCTCCTAGATCAACCAAATAATTCAGAGAGAGGTTAGTATAATACTACTATAGGAAGAGTTCAAACTCCACCCAAATTCAAGCAATCTAACAATTTTCAACATAATCGAGTTTCTGATGAGCAAGAAAATTTCACTAGACAATAACCAGGAAACTGTCTAAATCAACTGAATAGTGTGATAAATAGTTGAATTCTTTGACATAACAACTAGGATAGACCATGATAAGTGTTAAAAACATAATGGATATGATGCAGACTTAAATGGGAACAATGAACACATAAAATTTTTACTGCTAGGAGCTCAATAGGATGATCAAACAATAGTTGGATTCACTAGATGAGTTGATCAAGAATATAGTAGGTTAGTTCCCTTCTAGTACTGAACAAGATCCTAGAAATCACGAGGCTGCAAAAATGTCTACTATGAATTTTGGTGTAGTCATTAACCCTACAATTGTTGTTTAAGAAATCTAGTATAGTGGAAGTTACACTTGAAGATTATAACTCCTCGAATAAACAACTCATATTCCAATGAGGAAAAAGAAGAAGGAAAGGCACAAGCATGGAGAGACATCTAAGAAAACTAGTGCACCTACCTGTATATTCCCCACCACTGACCCATACATGCCTCGAACACCTTTCCCCTTTAGTTTCTCAAGGCTCAACTCAAAAGTTGCGTAAAACATTTTTGAAAACTATCAAGAAGATACATCTCAACATACCATTCCTAGATTAATTGATGAAATGTCAACTTACTCAAAAATTATTAAAGACCTCACCACAAGGAAAGACAAAAAAATGTGAGATAGAAACTTCTATCTAGCTAGCATGCCCACATTGTTTGTTCAATCCATCATGTCAACTAAATAGGAGGACTTAATAGCTTTTATAGTCCCTTTACACATTGGTGTTTCTACATAAAGGAATGGTATGGCTAATGTAGGTGCAAACATTAACCTAATGACATTGTCTCTAGAAAACATGATGGGCTTAACTGAAACAATAGTGTCCGGCATGAGAATCCAGTTGAAATATAACTCTTTTATGAGACCCATAGGGGTTATGAAAGATGTTTCCATACAAGTTGGATGATTCTTCATCCCTTCTGATATTGTCCTTATCAATACTATCAAGGACCCACACAATCCAATGATCTTTAGGAGACCTTTTCTTTCACCAGAAAAATATTAGATCCATGTCATGGGAGAACTAATCACCAATTGTGTAGGAAATGAACATATCGATTTATTATTCATGGGTCACATCAAAGGCCTTTCATAGGTGGAATCAGTTTACTTCACCAACTGCTATAGTTATTTTTTATGTAGAGATTTATCAAGAGAATGTCATGGTCAATCCACTAAGGAGGGTACTCACAAACTCATTATTGGGTATCTCAGGCCTAGATGTTTAAGAAATCATTGTCTACTCAAATGCAACATAAGAGGAAGATGATGAGAAATGCATTGAGTCAGTAAGATACATATCCTTAAAAAATGGCACCTATTGACTGAACACATATCCAAGCCACTTCCTTAATTAAATTAGCTGCTCAAATTACTCAAATATGAATTCTTAGAATATGATGAAGATATACGGTCATTTTAAATTCTCCACTTCTGAATGAACAACATGATCGATTGCTTAATGATCTCATGTTTCAAAGGAAATCCCTAGGATAATACATCATAAACATAAAAGTTCTAAGCATGATAGTTTGCATGCACATAATCAACTAAGAGGAAACTTCCAAGTGAAGAGTTTAAGGATAAAGGAAACTGAGCAACAAGATGAACGGAGTAGAACAAAAGGAGGTTGTCAAGCTATACAATGCATGGATAATCTACATTATCAAAGATAACAACTGGGTTAGTCCAATACACATTATACCAAAAAAGGGAGGAATGACAATTCTAAAAGGAATTAAAGGTCAAGAAATTGCCAACAAAAATAGTATCTAGGTGGCAGATGTGTATAGAGTAATGTATTCTAAATTCTACAACAAAGAAGGATCACTTCCCTCTTTCATTCATAGCTCAGCTACAAAATCACCATGCCATCTACTAGGAAAGAAAAACCATGGAGAAGCCAAATAAATTACATGAATATTAAAAAAGAATTGCTTAAAATCATCTATGATTTGATAAATTTTTCTTGTACATCCTAGGGGCAGTAGTCACTGCATACACAAGTTACAGGGATGTAAAGTATCTCATGACAAAGAAGGATAAAATTCCCCAACCACTGAGGTGGGCACTCTCACTCTGACAGTTTGGTCACAAGATCATACACAAGAAGGGCACTAAAACATGGTCACCAACCATCTTTCCAGAACCAATCTCAAAAACAACCATTTTTTACTGATAGATGACTATGGTAAGGATTCACTAATGGCTTTCTAAATTGTCAACCCAGTTACACCCTAGTTTATTGACGTTTGCAAATATTTAACATGTCAAAAACTTCCTCTAGATATCACTTACTATCAAAAGAAGAATCTTTTTACTATTTGGTGAACTACACCCATTACTATTCTAAATATGTGCAACCAATATGTACCACCATGACATCACCAATGAAGAAGTCTATTAAATCCTCAAGAAATGATATGCTTCTCCTTATGAAGCACATTTGGAAGTAGAAATACTGCAATGAACATATTACATATGGAATCTACTATCCCTCAATTATGAAAGATGCTCAAGAATATGTCAAAGAACATGTAATATCTCTAAAAGCAATGAAACATGTCTTGTTTACTAGATGGATGTCAGATATTGTGATGTCTATGGAATGAATTGCATGGGTGTAGTCCCATCCTCTTCCAAAAAATAGTACATTCATATTGCAATGAATTACATATCTAAGTCAAATCATGTGATCCTAAAACCTTTATAAAGATGTTCAATAATATAATTTTCTAGATTTGGTGTCCTACAGACCATAATAAGTGATGGAGGACTTTTCCAGTGGTAATTTGAAACATTAATAAAGAAGTATGGGGTGAAGCATATTGTACCTACACCTTATCACATGTAGACATGGGGGAAAGTCGAAGTATCAAATATCTAGATAAACCAAATCTTGGAGAAGACGGACGAAAGATCTAGAAAGGACTAGACATCCTATCTCAATGAGACTCTTTGGGCATATATTATAGCTTTCAAGACACCAATTGATACAACCTCGTGTCATATGATACATGACAAGTCACGTAATCTACCACTAGAGCTCAAATATAAGGCATTTTCGATAATAAAAAACCTCATCAAGGACCCAAAATAATCTGGAAAGAAGAGATGTCTACATCTTTAGGAGTTACAAGCACTCCACTACATGCATATGAGAATACCAAAATATGTGAAGAAAGGACCAAACTATGACAAAATTCTCACATAAAAAGATATATTTGGAGGGGATAATGTTTGCTTTTCAACTTTGTCATTCAATTATTCCTAGGGGAATTAAGATCCTATTGGTCAAGACCATTCATAGTGGTATGGATTAAGACATCAAAGATGATGACATTTCATAGTGACAAGTCTAAAAACTTGTTGGTAAATGTATAATGTTTGAAAAGGTACTCTGACGATGAAGCTTTCACTAGGAGAGTTGAACATGAGCTCTCTGAACCACAACCTAAAGATTAGAAAAGAAGGGTGTCCAAGATAAGCAAGCTTATATTAGTGTTTCCTAGAAGGCAAGTCAGTCTTCCTTTATTTTACTCTTGTTGGATATTTTTAGAATACTTATTTTTCTCTTTATGTTTTTCTTCAAGATGATTTCCCTTGTTATACATCCAACTAAGGGAAACATTCAATCCGCCATTTTTCTCAATAGATATTAATAGATCACTTCACCAACTGAGTAATTTTGACAAAGTGAATAATCAAGGATTACTATGCTAACTTGAAAAAACTTCTTATCCACCCTCGATCTATCAACCACTTACATCAATCATATAAAATTATGGCATGAGATATCAACCAGTCAACCAATTGAGAAATCACCTCAATTGTTTATGTGTTGCACGCTAAAACCCATAGACCCCGCCTACCTCAGGTATAAAATGAGGGAAGAGACCACATACTAGATTTATGCTCTTAGAACTTTCTAAACATCTAAAACAAAAACCCCATATCCATACTTGAGTGATCAATTAACATAAGTCAAGCTCCTACCCTCGATCAATCTTTCTTAATTTACATTGCTTCACTTCCAACTACACTTGACCATCCTTGGCCATGCCCGGTTGACCATTCCTGCTCAATAACATAAGTTTTTCACCATAGTAAAACCTTGGGAACTCGATCAATTAAAAAAAACAACTAATTGACCTATGAATCATTTTAACCCAACCAATCAAGAACCGATCCTATCAAACATCCTAGATCAAAAGTGTTTTATTGTATTTCCTTTCACTTGACCTATGGTGCAAGGTTTTATTTTGATCAACCATTTTGATTGACCTCAACCCATGAACACTTGAAAGTGAGATGGATCCATTGAGTTAGCATGATTGACCTTACCTGATCAACCATTTTTTGTCAACTATTCTAATGGGACCCATCAAGAGCTTCCATTGAGCGCCAAATTGAGCATACTCTATCTAACATTCTGGAATATGAATTACCATTTATTGGGATGATTTCTTACCTACTATCGAGATGCATTCAATTGACCTCTACTTATATATGTTTTTTCTTGATCATTATCTCGAGGTCAATTAGATATCAATCTGCAAAGTATCAACCAATCAAGTTTTTCAACATATTTTTTTCATTAAATGCTTTCTCCTATATAGGTCAATTTCTAGATAGGTGGAAAGAAGTAAGGTTACCATATTATTAGTTAATTCATAGGAAGAGACCCTTTCCATCTACGAAGGAGTAGCATCAAAAATGTCCAGCAAGGTTAAAGACTCTATATTTGAGGGGAGTGATCAAAAATGTTTTGATACCTATAACCCACAAAGTCGGGTGTTAAAATGATGATCAGAGGAACCACCAAAACAAAACCCAACCATTAAGAGATTGTAGATTGATCCACCAATGATAGATAGCATTTGCTCGAACAACAACAACTCCACAAACTAATCACCCACAAGGCCTTGCATGGTTGTTTCCATGCTAGAATGATAGCCATGAATCCTAATATAATGATATGGGAGGCAAAAAAAATTAGATCCACTTGATCAATGAGGGTAGTGTACAACAACTTGGTATCTTGGATTGAGTCCAAACTCTACTCATAGGATCTGAAATCTTAGATATTTGTTTCATCATGACCCAAACCTACACTAAGGAAAAAAGGAATTCATGACCTCTCTCCTTCAGATTCCTATCAAATCACTAAAAGAAAGGAACATAGAGGTGTTACACAATCCAGACACCTCTTTACAATAAGAAGCACAAGATCATTGATATTTAGAATCTACATCTGTGACAAAGTGGGTTTTTTGGGCTTAATTTCGAGGACGAAACATATTTTAAGGTGTGTAGGATGTGATGGAGTGGACTTTTGGAATTCTTAAATCTCAATAATATATATAACTCATATGTTGGGTTATATTAAGAGTTCCAAGCAGTTTTCTAATGTTGGATGTCAAATGATATTTATATCATGATTAAGATCCCTATATTTGATGTCCTTTGAGGAATTTAGTTGGCAAGTCGTATAGCTGAGTTTTGTCACCAAATTTGTGTATTATGTAGCATGAGTGATGATAGAGCTATGGTTAAAATTTGATGGCAATTGGAAGTTCCTAGAAGAAGTTGTGTAGGTTTGAATGTTATGAAATAATGTGTATTATTGACCAAAATATTCAGGTTTAGCTAAGTTTGCTAATGTATTGAGATGTCATGCAACCAATGTGACCCTTGGATATGCGGAGTGAATGAGTGACCTCGGATATGTGATGTGTCCTATTTAAGGCCGTTGGATAAATGATTGGATGAGTGTGAATCGTGGGAAGGAAGCCATGCTCCTCCACCCACCATGATACGAACGTGGAGAGGGAACTGTTTTGGATGAGCAGTTGGTCTCCGGATAGTGGGTGAGAGATAAGGGAGATCAGAATCCCACTCCCTACCCCGTCTTCCATTCTTCTCATAAACGTGGCTGAGGAGAAATGAGAGCATGAGATCGGTTATCCCCTTTTTCTCTACCACCATAGCCGACTACAGTGGCCATCTCTTTTGGCTCTGCGAGGAACTATAGATGCACACGGAGGATCCATGGATAGGTGGAAGGTGGAGCAGAGGGATGCACTAGTAGAGACTTGTGATCTCTCACTTGAGCACTCACAGCAACTCACAATAGCAGTTGCAGCTACCGCCGACCAATGACTAAAGCACAAGTTCCAGAGTCAGACCGAGAGTGGATAGGAGACCAGGCTTACGGCGGCTCCAATCGAGGTAGGTTCCTCATTGGAGGTAGCCCTTCTCGGCGGCAATGCACAGTAGAGAAGGAGGACAGGAGCCAGTGAGGAGGTCAGCAGCCCCTAGTCCACACCAGAGAAGGAGGACGCCCAGCGGCTAACCAGAGAGGCCGGAGCAGCGGCGGCGGCCAGAGCACGACCGGTACGATCAGTGCAGCTGTAGAAAATGGAGGCGACGAGAATCGTGATCGCTCGAGGTGCAGGAGCAATGGTGACGAGCCTGCAGTGATGGCCTCCCGGAGGTGCAGCATGTAGGCAGGGTTGTCGCACATCGGAGACCCAGCCACGACAGTGGCATGGATCAGAAATAGGAGCACAAAGCCCACGGCGGTGCTCATGCACTCTCAGAACAGAGAGAATGAGGAGGAGGATGGGGCGGTCGATCACCGCTAGAGCAGCGGTGGCTTGGGCAGAAGAAGGCGCAGCCCTGCGGAGCACCCAACACACGACGGAAGACTCGCGTTCACGCGAGTAAGGAAGATGGAGAAAGAAAGAGAAGACTGGGTCCTAAGCAAATATTTGAGTTGAACCAGACCGGCTCAGCGCAGGCCATGAGAGGAGCAGTGCTGACACGTGGCCATCTCTGATTGGCTCTAAGAGGTAAATGTCCTTAAAATATCCAGATCTTAGATAAATCACAGTAAATAGTCTGTTTATCAGAAATATACAAACAAGGTATCAAAATGTTCATAAAAATTCGTAGAATACAGTAGAATGATAATATTAGGCTTTTGATGCTTAAAACAATATGATATCATTTAAGGTGCTTTACACTTGTTTCATGAGTAATGAATCTTAAATGATGACCTAAAATTATGGAAATGAATCATTTGATCTGAAATATGATATATAATTCAATAGATGTCAGGTATAATCACGTTATGACACATAATCTTGTAATTTACTGCATATGGATAATTAGGGCTAATAACCCTAAAGAAAATGTAGAAAATACATACATGCTCAATAAATGATGAAATTTACAGATTAAGCTCATATCATTATGTGGAACCTCATATTTAAATATGAGATCGGGATGATTCACATAATCCATGTTATATGATGATGTTTTCTCTTAATGTGATATAAACCCTAATATGATTAATACATGTAACATAGGGTTAACATGTGAACATAATCATATGTAACCAAGTAATCAGATTATGAACCATAATCTAGAATATGACATCAGTAAAATAATTCTAAGACAAGAATGCAAGTAATGATGCACATATCCTAATGAACTAAGCTAAACCCTAATGGACGTAACTAGGGTTTTGATGATGAGAACCTGATGATCATATGTGATCTTGTCTTAATCAGGGTTTGACCAAGGATATAGTTGACATGAGGAATATGTGATGATTAAGTTTATCTCTTGATCAAGGTACGCCATTACCTCTTGCTTGGCTTATTATACATTATGCTTGTGTTATATGGTAGTAAAGACTTGGCATATGGTATTGATTGAAATGATTGTATTGTATGATATGTTGCTTGAATTTCCATACTTATGGCTATGAACACCTGCAAACATAATATAGATGTTCCATCATAAGATAGCTCATAAACCACTTGGTGGTAGAGTGCATGCATAATGATCACAAACCACTTGGTGGTAGATCATATGATGTTTGTATAATGATCACAAACCACTTGGTGGTAGATCATAAGGCCTAAAGACGTCAAAGCCACTTGGTGGCAGACGCACGAGATGTATGATGGAAATGTGCTTAAAATATGTGTTCTCTTTTGTTAATGAACATCTTTGTGCAAGTATATGATTTTCTTATATTTCTTTATAATTACCAAGTATTAGTTTTATCTTATTGCCAAGATATGATGAGAGGTATATAAAAGACATGTAGGCGTACTCATTACAATATTCTCAAATATTGTGCTGACGTGTACCGCATGTAATCTTTTGTTTAGGTTGTGGTTATGCTTTTGAAGATCCAGGATAGTTGAGAGTTGTGTGGCAAGCTGATGTATAGGTGGGCCTATTGTCTTAAGATCCTGTAGTTTAGTGGTAGTACATGTATATGTATTAGAAGTTTGTTATTCAATATGTAAAATCAAATGTTGTAACAATTCATGTTGTAATTATATGTTGAATGGTGAACATGTGTGTATGGTTTTATTTTTGTTCATGTACATGTGCTACTGATTGTTTCCTTTTGACTTCCTCTGGGTTGTAATTTGAATGATTCTCTTTATGGCATAATGATTATATTTAATTGCTTTTATCATGAAATCCTGACCATGCAGGTATTATGAGATAATGAGCATATCCATGTATGAGCTATGATGATATGGTATAGTACATATTACATGGGCCTTGTGAGCCATGTAAAATACTTATATCACAAGTACGATATATATGGGTCTGATGACCTAGTATTGATTATTGCCTGGTAAGAGGTGACATGGTTCAATAATGAATTGCTTCTTAGCCTTGTGCGGGATGTTTAAGTTGGGATTCTCGCTGAGGTGAGGGTTTCAATTTGGATGTCACACATCAGATTAAGTTTTAGAAAATTCGGGGACGTCACAACATCATCATAAACAACCATAATTTATTTAAAGATCTATTGATGCCTAAAAACCTACAAACATTTTACCCCCTCATTCCCGGCCCTATAAAATACTTATTGGTAGACACTTTGCAATGATGTACAACATCATCCCAGTCCACCATCACATCAACTACAATCTATTCTAATAGATCAGTTGTGTTTGATAGTGCAAGAACCACCTACTCATTTTCCACCTCATTCCTCGTCTCATCTCCTAGGAGTGCACATCTTGATAATTAATCAACACCTCTAACATGAACTATCTATGACATTGAAAACTGTTAGGAATTCCTATTAGAGGATAATGTAGAATCTAGGGAAGAATTCATGATCACCTACAATGGTGCATCCAAAATGGAAGAGGATTGAAAGTGGTCAGACTTTTAAATTATATACTTGATGATTAGATACCCACAATGATAATATGGGTCCTTGTGTAGTAAACAAGGTCAAACTCAAGGACAAGGGTGACAAGTAGTTTAGGATTTGCGATCTTATCTTAGCTAAGTCTAACCAAATGGTAGATAGGGTGTTCCTCATGGAACAAAGTGACCAAACTAGAAATAAGGGGGAAAATTAGAGTAAATCTAAGTTAACAAAACAAGATGAGCATAGATTGTTTTGGTATGTCTAAATATATGGATGGAACTTGGATTGGATTTCACCATTTAAGAAATCTCACCAACATGAAATACTCATACCCATTGAGTAACCTTAATATAGTTTATGTGTAACATACCGGATCTTGGACCTTATCCTAGAACTTTGACCTTTTGGACTTAGCCAAACAAGTTTAAGGTTTCTGACCTAAAAGATGTTTAGTATAAACTAATGAGATAATGCATGTATAAATCACACTAATGCAATCTAATGTTTCACATTAGGCTTAACCCATTAATGGACAGATAAAAATATGTCATATGATGTAAATGGAGATTTCATAATAATGATATAATATAGATCATGGGACATATGACATATCTCATAACAAGAAATCTCAAAAGAGGAAATAAACTTCAAATTCATAATCTACATATTGAAATTAGCCTACATGTCAATTTCATCTAATTTGGACAACCTTAAAATATTGGGGTAAGTTTAGGAGAGAGAAAATGAGTAAAAAGGCATAAGTAATAAATAATGTGATATATGTCTTCAAAAGATGGAAATAAAGGAAAATTGATATTCAACACATCAAATATAACTTGTGGATGAAGTTTCACCAAATTTGAATAATCCTAATGTCTTTAATGCATGAGGAAAGAGAAACTAAGGTTTTCTTAATTAATACATCAAAAGTTTTCAAATGTGAAATATAATTTCATAATCATAATCTACATGCCAAATTTAGCCCTTGTTTCACTTAATTTGGATAATGTTTGAACCCTTAAATGAAGAGAGATAAAAAGGAAAATAATTAATGTATCACTTTAATCGATTTCATTGTCTGACTATGGTTTCTGATTTATATTAAGCCGCACACTGATTTTCGTTCTCCTTTATTGTAGTGAGAGATCTAGACCGCACATTTTTGGATCAGGAGGCTGAGGAGTCGCATCCTACCTTAGGTAGGAGTGTACAGTAACTCTAGCCCCTTTGATTCATCTCGACAAGAATTTCTTGGATGCTAATGCATGAATCTTCTCAAAAACACTTCCATCAAGTTTAGGAGAGATATCTACATCTTTTGAACCCTAAATAAGATCCTAATTTCCCTTATCTGAGTTTTCCCTAAATCTCACTGCTTGTTTCTCCAAGATGCTATCTCTAGATGCCCTTTTTTTTAAAGTTCACCTATATATAACCATGTCGGCGGTACTGCTGGTCTAACTACAAGTTTTCTATCTCCTCAATTCCTTTGTTGTTTACACCTTTAGATGTTGAGACCTTGAAGCTTTTACATCTTGGACTCCTTTCTCCCTGATTTGTCAATGACTAATTCAACCTGCTGGGGCAAGCTTCATTGGCCCCTTATCTTCACTTTGGAGCTTTTGAAACTAAAAATTCTTCCTTCTATCAGTTTTCCCCAATTTTCTCGGTCGAGGAGCTTCTCACATAGCAGTCATGGCATGCTCAGAAGCTTGAGGTTGGGTTTGTGCTTGATTTCTGCTAAAACCGCTGCTCACCCTTCATTTTCTATTTTTGTACCAAGGGTAAATCAGTCTTTTGACATCGGGTATTGTTCTTTGTTTTATGCCAACCATGTGATGATTTGGTAGTGGGTCCAGTTGAGTTGACTATAAGTGATTGGGACCACTCAGTGCATCTCTCTCTCTCACAAGCATTTTCTCTACTTACTAGGCTTTTCAGAATTTCTTGATTGGTCTAATTTATACAAATCATAACTAATTATCTGTTGGGCCAAAAATTACAAATAAATAGTTGTTGGATTCATAAAAATATTTCCTATCTTATGGTGATTTTTTATATCATAAATAAAATGTTTAATAATAAGAGAGCTTAATGGATCTACTTAAATAGATAATGACTTGTAAAATTCATAACTAAATATTTAAGAGTCAGAATAATAAAATAAAATATGTTTTGAACTAAAAATAGTATAACATAAAATGTGACACAATTTCATAACCAAATTCACATAAAAAGAAAAAGGTGATTTTTAGGGTTTTATTAATCAACATGTAATTGACTTGAAATCTACATGTGTGCTTAATAGGTTCTTTGGAAGCCTAGTCTTGGACCTAGATTGGACTTTGGATCATTTTAACTCTTAAAAGAGGTATGATTACATCCCACATTATTTCTATATTGAGTAATTTTGAATTCTTTTCTCTTATTGTATGTTTGCATCTCCTATTTTTCCTTTGAGCAATTAACCTATGTTTCATCTTTCTCTTGGTCCTATGGACATAAGCCTATACACAATGTATTTTCTTTTGAAAATCATGGTTCATGTGAACTACCTTATTTTATTATGATCTTGTAATCAAGGATATTATTATGCTTTGTGCATGTTGGACTTATTTGATGATATGTACTTCTTTTCCCACCATGGTAGTGGATGTGTATATGGCACATTATTTGATGGCATGGATCCACTGATCCCACTTTATACTTTATGGATGTTCTCATCCTCCCTCATTTGTTTATACTTGCTTATTCTTTTGTTATGAATCACGTGGTGACTGCTAGTATAATGTTACATGTTATTTTAAGTGGATGTGAACATTCCCACTTATGAGTACAAATGTATAATTCCTGCATATGAAAATATATTTGAGCATATGTGTATCATGTAATACTTGGATGGATGTATAGAGTTCCTACCCACTCCATATTTATATTGGATGTATACAGTTCCCACTCACCTCATATTTTTGGTAGATGTGTTGTGTCCTACCTACACGTTTATATTGTCTAGTATTGTCATAGGTGAAACCCATGGATGCCTTGTTTATATACTCTTTTGTTTCGTTCTTATTTTTTTGTTCATATTCTTTTATGCCCCTTTGGGTAGTACTTTTCTCTTTGATGGGAAGCCTTTATTATTGATGTCCTTATCTCTTTATATTTCTTGATTTTCTTTTAGTATGCACATACCAGCCTTTGCTGATGTTTTCTATTTTTATCTTCTTACTGGGGTATGCTTCCAACCCTTGGTGGAGGGCAATGAGGATATGGCATGATGATGTGAATATAGCTTAAGGAGTTAAATCTTGGAGACAATTTTGATATGGTTTATATTTCCCTCTACATGGATCCTTATGATGTACCTTTTATGTAAACCCTTATGGGAGATGATTTTGGGATACTTTTGTAATCTTATGATAAATTGAATATATTCAATGTTTTTATTCCACTGCTAAACTTTGGTGTTATGATACATTCATGTTTGATAAATTTATTTCATCCCCTTTGCTAAAAAATTATATGTTGATGTTTGGTTTGAGATGTTGCCTTTTTATTTTAATAGGGAATGGTTCCCCTCTGGGAACCCACTCCTTACAACATGGTATCAGATCCCATGGTAGTTGGAATATGACTATTTCAATTTTGACTCCCTAATTAGAACCCTTACCATGCATAGATTCCCTCTAGGTGAAATGTTCACCCTAGAATTGATCTATGTTAAATATGTGACGAGGATTAGGAGATCTTACCCTATCATATAGATTGATTATGATTCATATCTATTGATGCTATGAGGTTTGACTTGAGGACACAATTAGGTTGAGGAGGTAGTAGGATGAAGATTTCTTGTTATGGATATATTGTGACTTGGTTTTCACATTGAATTTTGGGCAACTTGTTGGATTTACTTCACAATGTTTCTTATCGAAGAAAAAAAATTCATTACACTACTATATGTACATAAACTTTCTCTAATTTTCTTGATGATTTCTTGAGCTAAGTTTCTAATAAATATATGTGTGAAGTTTAAGTGGATGAAACCCTAGAATTAGTTAGAATAGGATTTTAACCCTAGTTTTGGCTACGATGAAGTGACTAGGATTATGTGAAATTATAAAGGTCTAGTGTACCTACCCTTTGTACCCTATGACTTTTTTTTGGTATCTTGGGGTTGTTAGGTTAGAGACACGAGGACCTAAAACTCAACCCTAGATGGTTATGAATTTTTAGTTGGATACAAGAACAATATAAATCTCTAAGACATTCACAATTTAACCCTAAATGTTGTTTAATATGACTTGTTAGGTTAAACCGGGGTGGAGAGTAGTTGGTTGTTGATGTTTGGAACAATAAATTTTGAGGATGAAATCCTTTTAAAAGGGTGGAGTGTTGTAGCATACTAGATCTTGGATTCTATCCTAGAACTTTGACCTTTTGGACTTAGCCAAACAAGGTTAAGATTTTTTACCTAAAATATGTTTAGTATAAACTAATGAGCTAATTCATGTATAAATCACCCTAATGCAATCTAATGTTTCACATCAGGCTTAGACCATTAATGGACAAATAAAAATATGCCATATGATATAAATGGAGATTTCATAATACTGATATATAACTCTTTTAGTGGTAATATGAAGATAAGGAACTTAATTGGATGAATAATATAGATCATGGGCCATATGACATATCTCATAAAAAGAAATCTCAAAACAGGAAAAAAACTTCAAATTCATAATCTACATATCAAAATTAGCCTACATGTCACTTTTCATCTAATTTGGAAAACCTTGAAATATTGGGGGTAAGTTTAGGAGAGAGAAAATGAGTAAAAGGCATAAGTAATAAATAATGTGATATATGTCTTCAAAGGATGGAAATAAAGGCAAATTCATATTCAACACATCAAATATAACTTGCGGATGAAGTTTCACCAAATTTGGATAATCCTAATGTCTTTAATGCATGAGGAAAGAGAAACTAAGGTTTGCTTAATTAACACATCAAAAGTTTCCAAATGTGAAATCTAATTTCATATTCAGAATCTACATGCCAAATTTAGCCCATGTGACAAAATTTCACTTAATTTGGATAATGTTTGAACCCTTAAATGAAGAGAGAGAAAAAGGAAAATAATTAATGTAACACTTTAATCGACTTCATTGTTTGACTATGGTTTCCGATTTATATTAAGTCTTGCGTCAGTTTTACATTTTCTTTTACTATTGCAAGAGATCTAAACCGCATGTTTTTGGATTGGGTGGCTGAGGAGTCACCTCCTACCTTGGGTAGGAGTGTACAATAACTCTGACCCCTTTGACTCATCTCGACAAGAATTTATCGGGCGTTAATGCATGAATCTTCTCAAAAACACTTCATCGAATTTAGGAGAGAGATCCACATATTTTGAACCCTAAATAAGACCCTACTTTCCCTTATCTAAGTTTTCCCTAAATCTCACCTCTCGTTTCTTGAAGCTACTATCTCCTGATGGCCTTTTTCAAAAGATCACCTATATATAACCCAGTTGGTAGTACTGCTGGTCTAACTACAAGTAATTTGTCTCCTCAATTCCTTTCTTGTTTATGACTTTGGACATCGAGACCTTCATGAACTTGAAGCTTTTGTGGCTTGGACTCCTTTCTCCTTGGTTTGGCTCTGACCAATTCAACCTGGGGTAAGCTTCATCGACCCCTTATCTTCACTTTGGATCTTTTGAAACAACTAATTATGCCTTCTATCGGTTTTCCCCGATTTGCCCAGTCAAGCAACTTCTCCCACAATAGACATGGCATGCACATAAGCTTAAGGTTGGGTTTGTGCTTGATTTTCACTAATACCCCTTCTCGCCCTTCATTTTTTATTTTTGTGCCAAGGGTAAATCAGTCTTTTGACATTGGTTATTGTTCTTTGTTTTGTGCCAGCCATGTGATGATTTGGTGGTGGGGCTAGCTGAGTTGGCTATATGTGATTGGGCCAACTCAGTGCATCTCTCTCTCTCTCTCTCTCTTTCTCACAAGCCTTTTCTCTGCTTACGTGGCTTTTCAGAATTTCCTGATTGGTCTGATTTACAAAAAATCATAACTAATTATCTGTTGGGCCAAAAATTACAAATAAATAGTTGTTGGATTCATAAAAATACTTACTATATTATGGTGATGGTTTTATATAAAAATACATTTTTAATAATAAGAGATTTTAATGGATCTACTTAAATAGAGAATAACTTGTAAAATTCATAACTAAATATTTAAGAGTCAGAAAAATATAATAAAATATTTTTTTGAAATCAAAATAATATGAACTAAAATATGGAAAACTTTAATTACCAAATTCACATAAAAAGAAAAAGGTGATTTTTAGGATTTTATTAATCAACATGTAATTGACTTGAAATCTACATATGCACTTAATAGGTTCTTTGAAAGCCTACGCTTGGACCTAGATTGGACTTTGGATCATATTGACTCTAAAAAGAGGTATGATTGCATCCCACATTATTTTTATATTGAGAAATTTCTAATTATTCTCTCTTATTGTATGTTTGCATCTACTGTTTTCCCTTTGAGCAATTAACCTATGTTTCATCTTTCTCTTGGTCCTATGGATGTAATCCTATACATAACGTCTTTTCTTTTGAAAATCATGGTTCATGTGAACTACCTTATTTGATATTGATCTTGTAATCAAGGATATTCTTTTGGACTCTCTCTATGCTTTGTGCATGTTGGACTTATTTGATGATATGTGCTTCTTTTCCCACAATGGTAGTGGATGTATATATGGCACATTATTTGATGGGATGGATCCTTTGATCCCACTTTATACTTTATGGATGTTCTCATCCTCCCTTATTTGTTTATACTTGCTTTGCTTTTGTTATGCATCGTTTGATCCCACTTTATACTTTATGGATGTTCTCATCCTCCCTTATTTGTTTATACTTGCTTTTCTTTTGTTATGCATCGTTTGATCCCACTTTATACTTTATGGATGTTCTCATCCTTTGATCCCACATTATTTGTGGTGACTGTTGGTATAATGTTACATGTTATTTTAAGTGGATGTTAACATTCCCACATATATGAGTGCAGAGGTGATAATTCCAGCATATGAAAATATATTTGAGCAGATGTGTATCATATCCTACTCAGGTGGATGTATACAATTCCTACCCACTCCATATTTAGAGCAGATGTATACATTTACCACTCACCTCATATTTTTGGTAGATGTGTTATTTCCTACCTGCATTTTATATTGTCTAGTATTGTCACAGGTGAAACACATGGATGCCTTGGTTATCTACTCTTTTGGTTCATTCTTATTTTGTTGTTCATGTTCTTTTATGCCCCTTTGGGTAGTACTTTTCTCTTTCATGGGAAGCCTTTACTATTGATATCCTTATCTCTTTATATTTCTCAAAAAAAAATTATTATGCACATACCAACCTTTGTTGATGTCTTCTATTTTTCTCTTCATGCTAGGGTATGCTTCCAACCCTAGATGGAGAACAATGAGGATATGGAATGATGATGTGGATATAGCTTAAGAAGTTAAATCTTGGATACAATCTTGATATGTTTAGATTTCCCTCTACATGTATCCTTATGATGTATCTTTTATGTAAACCCTTATGGGATATGATGTTGAGATACTTTTGTAATCTAATGATAAATTGAATATAGTCAGTGTTTTTATTCTGCTGCTAAACTTTGGTGTTATGATACATTCATGTTCAATAAATTGGTTTCATCCCCATTGCTGAAAAATTATATGTTGATGTTTGGTTTGGGATGTTGCCTTTTATTATTGTAGGGAGTGGTTCCCCTCTAGGATCCCACTCCTTACATTATGATCAATCATCATTGGTACATGTCCCTCCTCTCTCAAGATCAAGTTAGTTCTACATAATAAGCATGTCTCTCTCTTGAGATGGCAAACATACAATTGAAAATACAACCATATGTTCACTACCTATAGTATTCCAACACTATCATGCATTCACACTACTCCTTAACTCTAGATATCAACTAATACTATTCTTTCTAGGTTTTAGAAATCAAACATCACAAGTTGGTATTTAATCATTCAACTGAAGCATTCAAGAACAAGACTAAAGAGATAAATGTTACTAGGAAATATATTCATTCAATGGAATATAAGTATCTACATTTTGGGAGAGTACTTAGTGGCTACTCCTAAGACAAGTAGGTGGACTTGACACATTCATGAAAGACAGTAAATATTCCCATGAGAATGAGTCCATAACTAGATGGATAATGGAGGGGAAGTGAATAGAGGGAGGAAGAAGAAGAAACATGGAAAACAATATCCACAGGGGAGTACTAGACGTTGATGCAACCTCCTTCTCCTCATTGATGGAAATGGAAAGCGAGATGGTGCCCTTTGCCATGCTTCTTCTCTCAAACACAGGCGTTAAGGTTGATAGGTAGATGTGAACACCAAAGGGGAGGCTTGAACTCTTGTTCTTACCTTCCAATGGATCGATGGTGGATCTGGAATGGGGGCCACTTCTTTGTGATGTAAAAAGTGCTTTCTTTGTACGTTGGGGTCCCTATTTATAGGGACTAGTGAGGCACTCAAGGAACCTAGGGATGGGATCTTACTTGTACTTCAAGACTTTGTGGTACATGCCTTGAGGCATGCTCTTAACCAACTATGGCAGAGGCATAAAGGTTCTATTAGTAGACACAAACTTAGTAAAAGCATCAGAAGACAAAGGCTAGAGGGGGTTTTGAAGATGAAAGCAGTGCAACCTTAAAAAGATGGTTTTATGTTGAATCATTGGAAGATAGCAGAAATAAGATCGTCGATTGACACTAGCAGCTGGACCATTGGCGGATTAAGGCTCTGCCAAATTGTTAACAGACACTACTTTAGGAGAACTTTTGGTAGACAAAGCTAGTAGAACTGTTAGTAGGTGGTACCAAATGGGACATCGGTAGACAAATACATGTATTGCCATTAGAAGATGATGGTAGTGGGGCCATTGATTTGTTGAGGTATCACAATCATCGTAATATGGTATTCACAGGAACCATCACAGGCCGTTCGGCTGCTTACTTTTAGAATGCAGTATTTTTATGTGTCAATCATTTGATTTTTAATGTTTTATAGTTGTGACCTGTGAAATAGAGAAGTGAAGCTGCATGACGGAGAGCCGCGGATGGAGCAAAAAGCTAGATTATCAGACACAATGCAGAAGTCTTCAGTTCCGCCAAATATGGTGTGATTTTAAATCATGCCAATTCATTAAGATGAATATTGAATCAAATACAGAAAGTAACTTCTTGCTACTAAATTTGCACCGTATTTAGATATAAATGTTGCAGTCTAAAAGTAAGCGGTCGAACGACCCCTCAAAAGATGCTTTTTGTTGTGTTTCCATCGGTAGGTGGCTCATAGAGCCTCTGGTTGATGGCCACCAATGATAGATTTGTGTCTGATGAATTCCATCAGTTGTTGGGTAACAAGTGTAATCAAGTGATGATGTGGCTGTTTCCATGGGGTTCTCTAGATTCCTTGCTTGTTGACACTATCTATTGATGGTTTGTTCATCTTTCTTGGAATCGGTGATTTCTTAGAGAAAGGTGGAAATTTATTGTTTATCAAAGGTAAAGTAGGAAAAACATGAAAGTAAAGGCAAGAATATCCACATAAAGATATAATTATAAGGGAAATGAGGCATAAAGTAGATATTTAACATCCACAAACTTGGACATTATCAACAACCATCCCCACCGCCACTATAACCCCAAATTTTATAAATTTTATAGGAGTGCATGGATTTAGCTTTTTGAAGATGATTTGAACATTATCATGTTGTGACTATAGGATAGAGACAATTATTGTATTTTATTTCCTCCTGATAAGATATTGTCATGAAAAATCATCTCCATGATATTTTGAAGGTTGGCATTTACATGGATTTGAATGTCATGTGCACTTACCAATGCCTACTCTGTCAAGATTTAGACAATGTCTACATGGCTGGTCCAAATGTGATTAATGACCCCTATTCTTGGGACAACTCTAGGGAGAAAGATCTTTTAATTCAATGTTTATAGTTATCCATCCCTAAGTTCATTTTCTACTTATGTTGTACAATAACTATTGAACATTGCTCACAATTTTTACAAGAGATGATAAAATAATGCTTTATAATAGCTCTAACTCCTTGTGCAATCTTATCGACCTTAAAAGTTGAACATAGGTCAATGTGAAAAAGGATGTCGAGCAAAAATATGTGCTTGATAGAAATATTTTCCTGTAAGTATCCTACAAAATAATAATAAAATATCAAAGTATTGAGGCTAATATATATACACATATACATGTATATATAGTCAGACTAGATACACTTGAGTGTACAACTCACACTGTGCACCCCGATGGTGTTTTCCATTATAAACTATTTTTTGCAAATGTAAACCATTGATCTTGATTATAATAATTAAATTAGGCCGCATACAAAACTTGAGCCTATTTGGATGAGTGTAAATTAGACATCTAAGAAAAACAAAATCTGCGCACATAACTAATTGAAATGCATCATTTTTTGCTTGGTTTATATGCATGACCTATAAGTGTCCAAATGATCTTGAATTATATATATAATATGTTCAAAAGATTTTTTTTAATAATATCCACAATTTGAAGGTTGTGTGTAGGGAGACATGTAACAAGGATGTGTCACATTTAAGATGAAATGAAATCTAGTATGACCAATGTGGACTCTAGATGAGCATGTTCATATAATGTTCCCTCTTTTTCCCAGATATACAATCATCTTGATTCGTCATACCCTCTCATAATTGCTTAAAAGCATGTAGTAAATGGTGATAACAAAATTTGTGAGATGTCCCTTGAATGAGTAGATAGACAATAACCCTAGAAGGTAAGCCACACAAGCACCAAGAAACACTTATAATATTGGGCCCAACCATCCCTCTTACAAATTGAGGTAGTACATTCAGAAGGACGTAGGAAATATATCGAGCCCAACCATCCCTCTTACAAATTGAGATAGTACATTCAGAAGGAGGTAGGAAATAATACACCATCCTCATCAATAAAATCCAAGAAAAAAGTCCTCATAGGGTGTGTGGATGACCCATGCCCCTTTCTTGGGTCCAAAAACCTTTCTCTAAATAAGAGAACATAACGTAAAGTAGAGATTGAGGTTGGGGCTCCTGGGGTGCACAAAAGGTGCATGACTCATCTCTCATATCCAAAAACGTTTTTTGACAAAAAAATCGACATCATAAATCAACAAGCGAAAGAAGGATACACCGAGGCACGCAGGCGACATGTGCCCCAAAAGAAAAACACAAATAGACAAAATCAAACCTCAATGAGATTTCCATTGACTATGCTTTTTTAATCCCAGTGGAGTTGCCATTGTGGTTTCAGTACAATTTTCAAAACCAAAAAGATGGGTAAACGTTGATGGATAGGTCAAGAAAAAGAAAATTAATCTAGGTTGACACCACATTTATAAGGGAAACTAAGAAACCCATAAAACTACTTCAAAAAGTGGGTGAAAATACAATAGGTCAACTAAAGTCAAGGTCCATTAAGTCATGCATTGGGAAAGTGTTAGGCCCTCAGGTCGCCCTTTTAATATTACAAATCATATAGTTATATTTATAAAATGGTGTAAGATAGTAAGAAAAACAACCTACAAATAGGAAAATAGGTATAACAATATGATATCAGTGATCATAAATGTAGAGTGTTCATAGCATCACACCAATGTGGAGTTGGAAAGAAGCAGGAGAGAGATCTACATGATTGTTAGGCCTAGATTACCTTTCTTGAAAATTGTAGGAGGTGGGGATGGACATTTCCTATATTTTCTCTATTGGATTTAGAGGTAGGAAAGGGAATACCTATATGTTTGGGGGAGGTTGGCTAGTTTTCCACTTAAAGGGAAAAGATGCATCTTTGGGTTACTAAGACTAACCTCTCTTAGTAAGACTCAATCACTTGAACTGTCAACATGTGGCGGGGTCTGAGTTTTTGAAGGCTATCTTTTTTATAGTTGTTCTGAGATATCATCCCTCTAGTCCCTGTAAATGGAGGCTAGAGGTTATATATATAGTGGTTGGGGGTTATGTCGGGTTAGGGTTTAGTTGAATACTCTCACAAGTCAAAAGGTAGAGGGGGAGTACAACCTTCCTTCTAGAGGATTTTGAGCATGTTTGGCTGGCATTTCCTCGACTAGCAAAGCAAAAATGGGGGAATGATCGGTGCACACCCCACCTTATAAAGGCTTTCGAGTGTGTTTGACTATCATTTCATTAACTGGTCAAAGTGGTAAAAGGGAGGATGCATTACTGGTGAACCCTCTTTCACTTGGTTTCCAACTTGACTTGAACATGTCAGATTATAGACCAAATTGTGGTGGGTCCAACCCCAAAAATGGACATGCATCTGGTAGGCACCCCTCTTGATCTTAGTACTCAAAGGGGTTTTTATCAGACTGTGGTGGCATGTGAATCAAGATATGATAAAAAAAATCACATAAAGGTGCATGATTTAGGTACATTGCACAGGCTTGAAGCTAAAGAGCTCATTTGGGTGACCAAGTTATGGAACTCTCTTGGGTTGGGGCCTCAATGAAAATATTCAACAAGGTCATTTGTAACATATCGTCCATGAGTTAGACATTCGTTCCAGTCGATAACCTTCCAACTCATGGAAACTTTATGTCTAAATTTGTGCAAATATGACATCTAATCATCCAAATATTTAGATTTTTTTCATCAAGTTCATTTAATGACAGTCGATCATATTAATTGACATGTCATACTTCCATAATTCATTGTGGATCTCTAGTTAAAATTCTTATGGTTAGTTAGATTTACTGAGTCCTGAATAATGTTTTTGTGTCCCGACGTCCCCAGGGTTTTTAGTTGATGAATTAAGACATTCATACTGATTCCTCCCATTTCAAGTTGAACTTAGTCCCTCACAAAAATATTTTGGGGTTTGTGGTTATGCCCATAGTTTGTCTCCAAATCTATTCTAATTTCCAAGCTTGTTTGCAAATCTCAATTTGATTCATTTAATTATTTTGAAGGGACAACATGACATGATTTTACTCATTCAACAACTGAATAAGGTGGACTTAGAAATTGAGTGTCAATACTTTTTTATTAGAAAGCCCTGGATAGTTTGAGGTGTAGTACTCAAACTACTATCTAGTGAGTATGAAGTACCCTATCTTGTTCTATAGGATCTTAAGATAACTGATCCCCATAAGATTGTGACATGCCTCAGTCAATGTGAGTATAACAAGTAGGACCTCACTGGTCAAAAACCTACATAATAAATTCAAGTTGGTCATGTGTACTCAGACACAATACCTATCTCATGGTTATAAAGTGACACACATACAAATACACATATATATGCATTATATATATATATATATATAGAGAGAGAGAGAGAGTCATGCTAGAATACACTCGAGTGTATTCGGAGCAGAATACATTCAAGTAGTATTTCATGATGCAATATTTTTTTCAAAAATCTAATCCATTGATCTTCTTAAACATCTTGTGAATAGATCATACGCAAAATTTGAGCACATTTGGACATTTATAGGTCATGTTATAAAGACTGCAAAAATTATACATTTCAAATTAGTTTTGCACGTCGATTTTGTTACCCTTGGATGAGTGACTTACACTCATCCAAATGGGCTCAAAATTTGTATGTAGCCTAGTTATAGTATAACGGTGAAGATCAATGGGTAACATTTTGTAAAAAATAATCTTGATATGCAAACACACTTGAGTGTATTCTAGCCTGACTCTCTCTCTCTCTCTCTCTCTCTATATATATATATATATATATATATATATATATATATATATATATATATTTGTGTGTGTGTGTATGTGTGTGTGTGTGTGTCATATGGTTCATAATAAAATTGTCAGATATAACTGGAGATACGACCTCAACTACTCTCACATACATATCCATATTAAGTCACCAAGGGAAAGCCATACCTAACATGGAGCCTTAGTTATTCACATATACTCAACAATATATGACTATCGGTACCTTCCCACAACAAATATTTCTACAAGGTTACTTATTTTACTATGTCAACGTCTAAAAATTGTTATAGTTCTACATTCAAAGGGCACTACATGATTTAGGTTTCATGACTAAATTATCATTTTACACACCTTGTGTTTATAATCAAGCTAAAAATAAAACATAACAACAAACTAGTGTATAACTTCATCACTAGAATCTCTAAACACATTTCATTATTCCAAAAATCTGAACTCGTAAGCACACATGGTTTCAAGGGAAGTCGGATGATGGATGAAAACCCCTAAACATGCACAAGCAACCAAAATCCATTCGGTTTTAGAAGGGCCAACCCAGGTCCAGGATTATCCAGGCAGAACCATCTTTTTCTTCATTAAGAACGTCATACAAAGACTAGATCCTCAAAGTTTCATCTTATAACATTGATAGGAGTGTATGAGTTCTTGATTTCATGACAAAGTTATACCAAGACTCATTCATATGTAATATATCATGGGAAATCATAGCTAGAGGTAGAAGAAGGTATTAAAACACCATTTTTGTAAATAAAAGGCTTACTTTACAAAAGATTTTCACCATTATAATGGCAAGAGAAGTTGGAGTTTACATCCTAGATATTCATGGAATAAGAAGGGAGGTATAAATCTTGGATTTTCATAACATGCATGGCAAACAACACATTAAGATACCAGTTTTGGACTAAGATCACACATACAAAAAAGTATACAACCTTATGAAAGCAAGAAACCTAACATATTCCACTTTAGAACGACATGCAAGGTAAAGGAAGGTAGGATTACTCAGATTTCTTCTTCATACAACCAAAACAATCCATAAAACTTTCACTTTTAAGGCATGCAATCATGATCTTAGCTTTGTTACGGATGACAAGAAGGTTTTGCAAGCAAATAAATCCAAAGCAACCATCATATCACTCGCCTTCATGAATATCACAAGCATTGTAAGAAGTTATAAGAACAAACTAAGCATGAAACACCTACAAACTATCTTGAAAAGCCCATCAAAGGTCCTATGTATGTTCTGTCTAGCAAGATCTAGCATGATCTTGGCCAAAGAGGGTATAAAAGAAGATGATCATATGTAGTAGAAGGTGTTTCCATCATGACCTTCCAAAAACCATGGACAAAGAATCTAAGATAAGGTAGATCATTAAGAAAAAAGTTGAGAGAGGAGAGTTATGTTACTTGGAAATAGATCAAGAAAGCTTGGGGAAGAAGCTCCTTTATTAGATGTCCAAGATCCAATCTAAAACTACAACATGCAAACGCCAACTCTAGGTCTACCTTTGGGAGGTTTTCATCTCTCTCAAGAAGTCCTTCATCACTCTCAATATGCAAATTGGTTGTAGGTAGACCGAGACCTCTATTTATGGTCATAGGTTCAAGATTAACCTAAAAGTAGAGTCAAACAACCCCCACATTGGTCTCTTCCTAGTTTTTGGATGTGGGTAACCCGACCAGGTTTAGGGAACCCCACCAAGGTTTAAAGGATCAACCAGATTCTAATCCCATGAATCCTTCCTAGATTTACCTTAACTTGAACAATTTTAGAATTCATACAAGGCCACTTATTACACAAAAACCAAAACTTGGTTCCCTAGATCACAAACCTAGTCCAGCTTCTTATGAATCTAGTTGGTTACTTATATGCATAAACTGTACATGTACTATGCAAGTGTACATACTGAAGTCATAAGGAGAAAGAGTCTCGAGTTATCAAACTCAAGGATCTATGTATCTAGAGACTATTATTAGTTAAAACCTAATAACCATACCAAAGAAAAGTTTGTATTAATTTCAATGAAACTAACACACACACACACACACTATATATATATATATATGTGTGTGTGTGTGTGTGTGTGTGTGTGTGTGGGTGTGTGTGTGTGTTTGTCTATGGGTAGGTGTAAACTAGATTAAATTGGTTTGTTTTTTGATGATGAAAAGTTTATATGTTCGGCAGTTTTAGCTTGGTGTTATATGTACTAGGGTTTTATCAATTTATCAAAATATTATTGTTGCATTTGAATAGAGATCCTAATGCAACTATCACCCTATTTTGAAGAATGATTTTATATTCAAACTTTTCAAAACTATGCTTCTATTGCATTACTTATTCCAATTTGAACTATTAAGATTTGTCTCTTGGTTTATTCTATTAAATGTTATCTACTTTTTCATAATTCTATTAACTAATTGTATGCAATTCCAACTAACAACTAGCTCCTCTTTAGAATATGTTAACTACCTAGAAAATTTGTGTATGGTAATCAAGAATTGGCAATAGAATGAAATCCAAATTTGTGTATAATTGAAGCAACACAAATCACAATACTAAAAATCAATAGTCAAGTACATCATTATGACGGGATACTCCTGGCGCCTAGAGAATAAGAAAATAGTTGGACATTATCATCATGTTATCCCAATAATTTGGGAAGAGAGAAGACATTGAAATAAGAATATTGAGCCATGGAAAAGAGATTAATTAAGCAATACGGATAGAATGAGCATGATCCATCATTGTTTCCATTAATAATCACCGCTTGAACTTGCCAAAAACAATACTTTTATTCTTTTCCTCCTCTTTCTCTCTTGTCAACCTTCAAAGGTTTAAACCGTGATATTAGAGATAGGTTGGCAGCTGAAAGTACTTTAGGTTTTATAAGAACCAAAAGATCCAACTTATAGAACAACTATTGATCTTAACACCTTTAATCTTGACCTTATCATCTAACTAGGTACCATGTCATTCTATAATCCAATCTTTTACCCTTTTAATCTGGAAACATTATTGAAAATAACTCCAATACTATGTTAAAATGAGTCTATGTGAGAATTTTCATGTAATTTGGATAATCCTTAATATACAAGTGTAACTAAGAGAGAGAGAAAGTGTGTATAACCTTCAAAATATTAAATAAATTTACACACAACTTTAACATGTAAAATTGTTGGCAAATTTGTATCCAAGACACTTAATTTGACTTGTGGGTGAAGTTTCATGAAATTTGGAGACTATTATAACCATTAATGATGGAAGAAAGAGAAAACATGATTTGGTTTATTTAACACATCAAATGTTCCTAAAAGTCAAATATGATTGCAAATTTCATTTCCTTATATCAAAAATAGACTAGGTGTCAATTTTCATCTAATTTGGAGCATGTTTGCACCCCAAACATGGAGGGAGAGAAAGAGAGATTAATATACACACACTATATTCCAATTCAGTTTAGGATTACATTTAATATGTCACGCATCATTTTCTCTTTATTTTTCTTTTTTTTCTCCAACGAATGGTTATGATTTGAGAGGACCATTGTGGTCCATGATCTGATGGTCGTCGGGTCATCTTCCTCGTGAGGTGGCTCGCTACAGTGGCACCACAAATAAGGAAGTTACATACATGATTTTCTCGAGCTACACTCCACCAAATCTAATGATTTCTTCTCCAAAAGCTTCTAATTAGAATTCCAAATAGATTTATCCCATGCTTGCCTCTTTTAGTTGGGAATTTAGGAAATCCCCAATTCTTCCTCTCTAAGCCTTGCGACTACTTTCCTCCTCGCCTTATCCCTCTTCCTCATCTATAAATACTCATACCCTGATCATCCATGGCTTCATTGCAAACTTCCTCTTGTCTTAATTTCCTCTTTGCTTGTGTGTTGGGTCTTCAAAGAGCTTCAACTACTCTTGGATTTGTGGCAGCCATTGCCCTCTTCCCCCGTCATCCTGGTTCAATTGCACACAAGGTATGCTTTGCAGGCACCTTTTCTTTGATTTTGTGTGATCGGTTTGCTGTTTGGTCGCCTCCCTGTGATTTCCCCAATTCAACCTGGTTAGCAGTGACCTGCTATGCGGACTTGGTATGCGAGTAAGGGGTTGGGTATAACCCCTGGTCACTTTCCGATAATGCCCTTGTTCATTCTTTTACTTTTGTTTCATTGTCAAGGGAATTATGGTCTTTTGCACTTCTTTTTCTTTGCCCTTGACGTGTGGCAGTTGGCGTTGACTAGTGATTTGGCTACCTGTGATTGGGCCAAGTCACTCTGGGGGGGCCACTCTCTCTCTCTATCTCTTGCTCTTTCTCACTTATTTGGATATTTAGAATTTTCTTATTAGTCTGAGTTGCAAAAATCAAAATTTTCATTTCGCTTGTCCAAGAATTAATGTAAAAATGTTATGGAATCAAAAAAATATTCTCTGTCTAATAAAAATACTTTCAACACATGATTTCAATGGTTTTTGAAAAATTATTTTTATAGAATGAAATATATGTATAAAATTCATAATAATTGTAACTTTAATAATATAAACTCCAAACTAGTCAAAAGGACATGTTTTCTTAATCAGGAGAATCTAGCTAAATGATTGGTGAGTTTTTAGAGTCTAATTCCAATTTAATAAAAAGGTGATATTTTTAGGGTTTTAATGTACTCATTAAATAATGGTTTAAATCTAATATGATATTAGGTGAAGATAAACACTGATTGGATCTAGGGTGTGGATCCTAACTTGGTATACACATCAGTGAGGTATGTTGCATCCTCTTATAAGTCATATTGGACAATTAGTTATTCCTGTCTCTCTCCCTTGGATTTGATGGTGATATATTATTTAGATTTCACATATTTGCTTAAAGTTGTATCAATTGTTTCCTAATCTTGAAATTGGACTCGTGTACTATGATCATTGTTAATTGGATCATATCCTTATATCTTATGGATATTTCATATAGTTTGGATCGTGTTGGTGTTGATAATCTATAATTAATGGAAACCCTAATTTGGCTAGGCCTATACTTCTCTTTGATGACTTTGAAATTTGGACACCTTTATGGTGATATGACAATATCTCTACTTACCTCTCTATTTATAATGCATGTTCGGTTTGGGTAATTTGTGTTGGCTAAATGGACATTTGTAAATCCCTTTGTTTTGATAATGACAAACATTTCATTCTTGTTAATCTAACGTGCTACTTGAGTGTTGCAGGAATAAGGTGGATGACAAAGCACTATGGAATCTATATGCTTGAATAATTGTAAATGTCATGAAATGTAATCGCCTTGTAAAAACTTGTACAAATATATAATGTACAAGTACTTAGATTTCATGTAAATCAAGCGTTAGATTCTCCCTAGCTAAACATCACATTTAGATAGGTCATCCCCTTCAAATAAGTGTCACATATGCACACTCATACACACACTTAGTGCTTTAATTGAAAAATTGAAACAGGGTCAATCTCGGTCGACTAACTCCTCGACCGAGACACTCTCGGTCGACAATCTTCTCGACCGAGAAAGACCCAAGTAGCCGTTAGACACATCTGACAAGGTAGTTGGTAGTTGGAGATAAACGTTGCAAAACACTTGATTCAGAGATCCTGTCGGTCGACAAAAGTTCGACTGAGTAGGTGTCTCAGTCGACCAATTCTCGACCGAGATAGTCTCTGACAGCAACTGCAGGATTAATTAATTAGCCGTTATTAAAGCAACAAACTTGTATCTAACGGCTAGTTAAGCACTTAGAAACCCCTAGAAGGTGTCTAGAACGTCCTTAAGCATTTGTAGGACATTCCTATAAATAGGACATGCCTTAGGACACCTAAACTCACTTGTTACACTTGAGAAATCTTTGAGCATACTTTGAGCAACCTGTTTTTGAGCAAATTGAGCATAGTGACAATTGGCTACTTCTTCTCTTAGCTCAAAATTCGTGTCCTATAGGCTAGCATCTCCTATCCACTGCAATTACATTTCCATACACTTTGGTTAGGAGATCTACACGCTTGATCTAGGAAAATCAAGCCTTGTGCTACAAAAGGATAAGTTGTAATTTCTATTTTCTTTCTTGTTCTCTATTGTTGTTTGTACTCTCCTTGCTACTCCTAGGTTGGAGGCTGCGGATTGGAGAGGTTGAAGATCTTCTTGGAGAAGAAGGGGACCTTGAGATACTTCAAGAAGGTTGGTGCAACGGGAGGTTACTTCTAGAGAGGAAGGCTACTTCAAGGGGGAGCTTGGAGTTACTTCAAGAAGGCTACCTCAAGTTGGTGCATCTACTTCAAGTGAAGGTTGTTCAAGGGGTGTAAAGAAAGTATTGTATTTTGTGTAAATCCTTGTGAAGGTAATAAAATTAATACTTTCAAAATCCCGGTTGGGTAAGCAACCGGGTAGTGGACTGACAACTTTAGTATTTGCTAAAGTTGGAACCACTCTAAACACCTGTCTCCTTCTTCCATTTGCAATTGTGGTTGTTTGAGTCAAATAATTGTTAAAATATTTAAAAACTCTATTCACCCCCCCTCTTGTGTTTTTCAATTGGTATCAGAGCAGGCTTCAAGGAGCTCTAATTGAGTCTTGAAGTATGAAGGGTGGTGGTGTCTACAACCGCAAACAAAGGAAAAGTATGGGGCAACCTTCAACAAGTTGCAGTTGGTGCTTAGGAACAAGCCATGCAACACTTGGTTGCCCGTGGAGGTCAAAGAAGGAAGATACACATAAAGAATGTCTTATTGCTACAATAAGTGAAGAAGAAGAAGAAGAAGAGGTAAGCCTTTTTGATTTATCTAAAGAAGAGTTAGTTGCTTCTCTTCAAGAGACACACAATAAATATATTGAGTGCAAGAAGAAATTAAAGAAATCTAATAAAGCAAATGATGAATTACATGCTAAGCTTCTTGCTCTTACATCTGAAAATGAAGATCTCAAAAAGGTTATTGAAGATCATGATATTAAGCTAAAATCTGTAGAAGCAAATTGTAATCTCCTTTCTCTAGAAAAGATTAATTTGCAGACTCAAGTGAATGATCTTCAAAAACAACCTGTTTTGTGCTCACATCTAGATTATGATACTATCGTGAAAGAAAGAAATGCATTATCATCTAATCTAGATCAAGCAAAGCTAGATATCAAGAAGAGAATGGATGAGATTGCTAAGTTACAAGAAAAAGTTAGTAGTCTAAATAATAATGGCATTCTTGATCAAATCTTAAATGATCCTTACCATCAAGTAGGAAGGAGAGGACTAGGTTACAAGCCTAAGGGAAAATCTTATCATAAACCTAGTTGGAAAAAGACACAAGCACATCAATCTATGTATGTACCTAAAGGCACAAATACAAATATACCCAAGAACAACCTAGACCAAAATCATAGAAAGAGATATGAGGTTGATTCTATATGTTGTCATTATTGTTTGCGCCTTGGTCACTATTCTTTTTCATGTCCTTATAAGAAAAAGGATGTTGAGTTAGTTTGGGTTCCAAAACCTCCAAACTAAATGAACGGAATTAAGTTGAGATATGACCAAGGACCTAAGTTGTATATTTCTATGTCTATCTCAACTCAACATAATGGGATATCAAATTAATTCAAGTATCTAAACATCTAACTTGCATAATTGTGTTTTACTTGGAAGCAATTAACAGTTCAGAAAACATTTCAGAAATCTTGTCGGTCAAGAAACTGTCGACCGAGAGAACTGTCGGTCGAGAAATTGTCGACCGAGCAGGTCACTGATTTCCAGTCTGAAATAAATCTGCTGAATATATTTTCAAATTGCTATCTACCTGTTGTACATGCAAAACAAAGTATACATTCTGGAAATCATATATGAGATTAATTTGGTTTACTCTCTAAATGATTTTAGTTAAAACTATGGATCATATTGATTTAAGTCAAAATACTAACTACATGGTCTGTCCTAAGTATTCTTTGATTTACTCACATAGAAACCATATGTTGAATTTCATGTTGTTACTGCTTTATCATTACATCATGGATATACTCTCAACATTTCATACATAACGTTGATGCTTGCTGCATGAACAATGATTATTGCATCCTTGATGATACATAGGCAAGCAAAATGATGTGTTGGTAATATGTTGTTTTAAATGCTTACATCACATAAGATAAATTTTTTTTGTATCTTTAAAGACCTAAGATATTAATCGTGCTTTCATGAGGATACAAGAAGAAGTGAAATTTGATATTCATGTAACTGCAGCAAAGCTTATATTCTAAAAAATCAAGGACAAATGTTTTCATATTGAGTATTATGCTTCAAATTGATATCTAATCAAATTATATGCAGATATTATACTTCATTTATTCAATTTGGAAATCTGCAAATCTGCCTCTTGGTTGAAATGAAATTTAACCAAGGGGCGCTATGGTCGTAGTCAAAGTCGACCTAAAATAAGTTTGACACAATACTTATTTGAATATCATTTTCTATATAAAAATTGTGATTAAAAGAACAATTAATTTATGATCACAAAATTGTCCAAATATTGGTAACAATAATCACAATATTACTCCCTTAGAAAGTATATATGCTCTACAAATTTAGTCTATCATTTGCATTAAAAATCAGCTTAAAAATTCATACTCAGTAAGTCTGTCGGTCGACAAATTCTTCGACCGAAAACATTTCGGTCAGCCTATCTCTTTCGACCAACAGATCTCAGACAGAAATAACATTGGACACACTTCCGGTCGACAATTGTTTGACCGAGCCAGTGTCGGTCGACAACTGTTCGACCGAGAATTGACCGTTGGGATATGACCGTTGGAATCCGACCATTTACAACCGTTACCATTGGGCGGCCGACCGTTACCAGTCGACTGTTGGACGGCCGAGTGGCGCGTCTGGAATATGACCGTTGCGGTCGATCGGTCGACAAATTGTCAACCGACCTGGTCACTGATTTGCTATAAAAAGGGCCAAAAATGGGTCATTGTTACACACTCTCATATTCTTACTTCCATAGCTTCTCTCTAGTGCTTTCTTGTACAATCCTTTAGCTTCCTCATCCCCAAGACTTTCTTGCTTCTTCTCCACTTTAAAGCAAAGAAATGGCTTCATCCTCTACACGTGGAAAGAAGAAAGTTGCTAGCAAGAAAGGAAGGGAGGCTACTCCACCATTGACGATCATCAACGACATCCCCTTCGTCGACGCAGATGCTGGTGATCGCTATCTCAGGCTCTCCTCCAAAACTCCTCTTCCACGACGGCCGGTTGACGTCTTGGACTTCCTCAGCATCGTCGACCTGGAGGATCTTTTTGAGGTACAAAATTTGAAAGAATTTCTTAACCCTTCCTTACCTTCCTACTCTTCCAAAGTGGTAAATGAGTTCTATGCAAACCTAATCTCCCATTCCGAAAATGACAATAACTTCTTCTACTCTATGGTCAATGGGCATAGCTTTCGATTTACTGAAGAGGATATTCTTGACATGCTCAACATCGACTTAGATGAATATCAAGACACACTTGACCTCACAACTGGAAATCCACTCAATACATTTTCCCAAGGTGATCATATCGTCAGTCTTAGTGACATTAAACGAGCCATTTTTCAATCTAATACTACGTGTCACGAAGATAGGGGTACCTATTATGCCATTAATCTCAAACCTGCTGCTAGGATTGTCAATCTTATTGTTTCCACAAACATACATCCTAGAGCAAACAAGTCTGAAGTTCCTATTTTTTGCATGTGTTTAATTTATGCCATTATCAAACGTATTCCCGTAAATTTTATCCGCATAATCCTTAAGAACATGCTTGAGTTTTCTGGCAATCCCCCATATGCTGATTTTGTATGCCAAATCACTCAACACTTTCTTAAAACACAAATTGAGGATATGGGATACACATGGGAAAGAAGACCACAAAAAATAAGCAAAAACACAGAGAGAAAATGGGAATTGATTTTGGTCATAAGAGGGCTAGGACGGAAGGTGAGACATCTACTCAAGATATACCACCACCACCTCCTCCTACAAACCCATCCTATGATCCCATCCAAAACACCCTAACCTATGTTGCTGGGTCACAATATCATCTAAGCAGACAATTAGACTATAACCACCATGCCATGACTTATCTAAATCAAAGGATGCAAACCCTCTCTCCAAATCAACCAGATGAATATCCTTATTCTTTAAATCATGGCATGCTCAACCCATATACTCCATCTTACAACTACTACCAACCTCCACCTCCACCATCTACAGATCTCACACATACTCAGTTCTCCTCAATACAATTACAAGACATTGCTGCTCATTTCCGTTTTGATCGGGTTCCTACCTTCTTGGAAGCATATGCTTTAACCAAGACAGGTGCTTTGGAGTGGCAAACTTTAGTCCAATATTATGGAGCTGAGCCATTTCTTGGAAAAGACCCTGATATTGATGTAATACTCAAGTCTTTCCAGTGAGATTTGGAGTGACCGTTGTATTAGTTGTAATGAAATGATTATCTTTGCATGATTGTAATGAAATGATTATCTTTGCATGATTGTAATAAAACGATGATCTTTGCAATGAAATGGTTATCTTTACTGATTATATTGGATATTCCTCAATGGCATCATTCGAATATGGCTTATAAGACCACTCTAAGAGCATACAAAGTAAGGGGAGTAATAAATATGTCATAAATAAAAAGGGATGACATTTTTGCAAAACCTAAAATTTAAAAATTGTGGCTAAATTGACCATCTATTTAAAACGGATATGTATTTAAGGGGGAGCAATACTTTTTATACAATGTTTATTCTTAAACGGATATCTTTTTTAAATGACAAAGGGGGAGAAATAAATATAAAACTTAGTATATGTGCAAAATTCAATCAATGAGTTTGAGTTTCATAAACTCTTGGCTTTACATTGAAAGTTGCTATATTCCCTATAGAATTGGATTTCATATTCCATAATTCATGAGGAATACTAAGCACACATTTTATAAACAAGAGAAGAATTTCACAAAGGTAATCTTCATGTTTTTATACTTTCTTATTTTATATTTAGGAAATGTTTGTCATCTTCAAAAAGGGGGAGATTGTTGGCTAAATGGACATTTGTAAATCCCTTTGTTTTGATAATGACAAACATTTCATTCTTGTTAATCTAACGTGCTACTTGAGTGTTGCAGGAATAAGGTGGACGAAAAAGCACTAGGGAATCTATATGCTTGAATAATTGTAAATGTCATGAAATGTAATTGCCTTGTAAAAACTTGTACAAATATATAATGTACAAGTACTTAGATTTCATGTAAATCAAGCGTTAGATTCTCCCTAGCTAAACATCACATTTAGATAGGTCATCCCCTTCAAATAAGTGTCACATATGCACACTCATACACACACTTAGTGCTTTAATTGAAAAATTGAAACAGGGTCAATCTCGGTCGACTAACTCCTCGACCGAGACACTCTCGGTCGACAATCTTCTCGACCGAGAAAGACCCAAGTAGCCGTTAGACACATCTGACAAGGTAGTTGGCAGTTGGAGATAAACGTTGCAAAACACTTGATTCAGAGAGCCTGTCGGTTGACAAAAGTTCGACTGAGTAGGTGTCTCGGTCGACCAATTGTCGACCGAGATAGTCTCTGACAGCAACTGCAGGATTAATTAATTAATTAGCTGTTACTAAAGCAACAAACTTGTATCTAACGGCTAGTTAAGCACTTAGAAACCCCTAGAAGGTGTCTAGAACGTCCTTAAGCATTTGTAGGACATTCCTATAAATAGGACATGCCTTAGGACACCTAAACTCACTTGTTACACTTGAGAAATCTTTGAGCATACTTTGAGCAACCTGTTTGTGAGCAAATTGAGCATAGTGACAATTGGCTACTTCTTCTCTTAGCTCAAAATTCATGTCCTATAGGCTAGCATCTCCTATCCACTGCAATTACATTTCCATACACTTTGGTTAGGAGATCTACACACTTGATCTAGGCAAATCAAGCCTTGTGTTACAAAAGGATAAGTTGTAATTTTTATTTTCTTTCTTGTTCTCTATTGTTGTTTGTACTCTCCTTGCTACTCCTAGGTTGGAGGTTGCGGATTGGAGAGGTTGAAGATCTTCTTGGAGAAGAAGGGGACCTTGAGCTACTTCAAGAAGGCTGGTGCAACGAAAGGTTACTTTTAGAGAGGAAGGCTACTTCAAGGGGGAGCTTGGAGTTACTTCAAGAAGGCTACCTCAAGTTGGTGCATCTGCTTCAAGTGAAGGTTTTTCAAGGGGTGTAAAGAAAGTATTGTATTTTGTGTAAATCCTTGTGAAGGTAATAAAATTAATACTTTCAAAATCCCGGTTGGGTAAGCAACCGGGTAGTGGACTGACAACTTTAGTATTTGCTAAAGTTGGAACCACTCTAAACACCTGTCTCCTTCTTCCATTTGCAATTGTGGTTGTTTGAGTCAAATAATTGTTAAAATATTTAAAAACTCTATTCACCCCCCCTCTAGTGTTTTTCAATTTGTTTATTTACACATTGGGTGATGTATCCCGATTGTGTGTAATACCAACAGAGGGTGCAGATGGTGATTCATGTCCCTAGGTAATTGTGTTGTGATGCCATTACTCCCCAAAATATTATGGTGGTGATGCCATAATATATAGTTACGGTGGTGATGTCATATACCCCAAAATGTTATTATGTGGGTTATTGTTTAGTTTACCCACATGCAAAATTCTTATTATTAAATGTTGTTCTATTCTTGAGATTTAAAAGGCAAGATTTGTTTAATGTGAGCTTTATTGTTTTCTTCATATAAATACTCTTTCAACTTACTATATCAAGAATTTCTTTTGATATCAAATTGGATGTTTCTTCCTTATTCTATGGGAAGCCTAGATATTTGTTGTCCTTATTTCCTTTATTTTGTCCAATCCCTATTATGTGCACATACCGACTTCGACAACTGACAATTCCTTCATTTTCTTCTTTTTGGGGTATGTTTCAAACCCCTAGGTAGTGAGAAAGGAGAACGTGCCAAAAGTTGACTAAGGCTATCCAGGAATTATCTTATTTAGCTTTTAGAGGTATATTGAGATAGTGGGACGACCCTCTTCTTAATAGCTCCTTGTGTTTCCTTCTATATACACCCTGTGTGGTGAAGAAGTTTTATAGACACTCAATTGTAATAGTTAGATATATTTCTCTTCCACTGCTACATTAATGGTTTTATGATACATACATGTGAATGAATTGGTTATCATCCCTTTGTGAAAAATTTATGAAGGTTTTGGTTTGTGAGGGATGTTGCATTTTTATTTTAGTAGGGAGTGGGTCCTTATGGGATCCCACTCCTTACAGCAATATTTGTAACACCTGAGCCCACTGCCCAAGAATCTAGCAGAGTTTTAGGAATGATGAATGGCCCCACAGACCACCACTAGCCTTAACTGTATGCTTTGTCCTCACTCACATGTAAGATAGGGTCAACTTCCTGACTGATCACCCATCCTAGTACTACTCCAAGATGAGCACGCTTATTTATGGAGTTTGGACATGTCACTATCCCATGTGGGCCCCACCTACTTGAGGACAATTGGTTCTGATACCATTTATAACACCCGAGCCCACTGTCCAAGGCTCTAGTATAGTTTTAGGAATTATGACTGAACCCACAGACCACCACTAGCCTTAACTACGTGCTTTGTCCTCACTCACATGTAAGTCAGGGTCAACTTCCTGATTGGTCACTCATCCTCGCACTACTCCAAGCTGAGCACGCTTAACTATGAGTTCTTTAGTGATGGGCTCCCAGAAAAGGAGGTGCACCTTGGTGATATGGGTAGTCCAATCATTCATTTAAATATCATTATATCTGAGGCCTCAAATCTTGGGGTGTTACAATGCTCATCCTCAAGCAACATTACTCTTAGATATGACTAAAATAGTCATCAAGAGACAAAGTTAATCAACTAAACTATCCTAACCACCCTCCACTGATCAGGCTCAAACTAATCATGGCCCCACCACAAATCATGTAGCACTTTGAAACGATGAATCATGCTCGTAGCAGAATGTTGATAATAAGATCAATGAAAACATGAATAAATTGAGCAACAAAACATCATGGCTACTGGGACACACACTTGGTATACATATGATCTACCTATTTGGATTTATTTAAAACACAATCAATTTATAATGGAAGTGATCCCCAATTTGAGCGAATGAGGGGAAAAAAAGGGATGTACCCTACCAAACATAGTAATTGGTGGATGGAAAAGGTGGCATGAAATATAAATAACAAAACAATCTATGTCATTATGCAATTGAAAATAAAATTATGTGCTTATATTATGGATTTATGAATAGGTATCTAACTGAAATGAAGGTAGAATGATGCATGCATGGATCCCTCATCCTAATGATGATATTGAAGATGGAAGTTGTCTTTCATAACTAAGTTTCACATTATTTTCGTTATTGATTCAAAGTGATATTTTCAAACTTGAAGCAATCTTTTTTTTTCATTTTTTATCTTTTTAAGTACTCTCTTTTAGAATGTAATTGATAAGTTTGTGGCCATCATAACATTGTTAGGATGAGTAAGGATATAAAATTCCCTCAAATTATGAAACACAGATCATAGATATAACAATGCCTTATGAATTATATATAAACATGCATCCACACGACAAATGTTATGTAACTCTAAACAAATAATATTTTATAAATGTAGATTCATAAACAAAATGTGTGAATCCTATTATGATTTTTAAATCAAATAAAAGAAAATCATGTGTATCATCATGTTCTTTCTATGATGGTGGTGAATCTGATGATGAGGGTGGATGAGATCATATGGCTAAGAGACATTGTTTTCACACCATGATATGTCCTTCTCATGTGAATTATAAATCAGGGTGAACTAAGAGTCTATTTATAATATTTACATGAGAATGCACAATATTGCTTGGTTGATTTTGGACTCAGACATCATAATCATACCACAAACAAAAAGGTTAAGTTAGGTGTAAAACTCATCAAACACCTCTTCAAGCTTAAGGGTCAAAGTCAATTCTAAACTTTTATGTGCTCAATGAAAGAAACACTTACATCCTAAAGGATAGAAGTAAAATAATATGCGTGAAAATATGAGGAGAAAGTGTCATGTCACATGAATGACTATCCCAAAAAGTTATGTCCATAATAACACTAGATAGATGTGGACCCTATAAAAAATTGGCAAAAGTAATGCATGAATGAAGATAGAATGATAACGATGTAGAGATGAAGTGAAGTATTTCATTATATTCCTCCCATATAGTTTAATTTGGCATTGTCCTCAATTTCAAGAGAAAGGGAAGAAAAAGTAAGAGATATACCTATATGTCCTGCGATACTATGCTCAAAGATGGGTGAGTGGGATCAAATGAATGTCAAGCTCTATGGATAATGCTTGATGAAGTGGTTGATATCATCTATGATCTTCTGTTTGAGGAGTGTAGGTGATAGAATGAAGAAGAACCTCTACAAAATGTCCTTCATTAATATGCATAATTGATCGATTAGCATGTATCGACATTGTTGGGTCAATCAAATCTAAAGTTGCAAATAGAGCTAAAAACATTTGCACAAAAATTCTTAGACCTTCAAGCTATATAGTGTGCAACTAAACATTCAAATAAAGGGTGGGAGAGATGGAAACAAGAATCAAGGAACATAACCATTGATAGTGGTTCCAACCTATAAATCTATAGAAGTAATCTACTACCTAAAGAGGTCAATATATAAGATTTTGAACTATTAGCACCACCTTATATTCAATTCTAAGAGATACACCATATGACCACCCTTTCTATATTAAGGGGTAACTAGCTTCCCTTCTAAGTCATGGGATCCAACAACATTAATAAGGACTTACTTATCCACTGACCAAGGGTCTTCAACCTTCTCCTAGGTCTTACCCACCCTTGACTTGGATATTTTTCCTTGATCTTCAACCCTTAGCCAAGGAGAGAACTTCAATCAAGCCTTGTAAAGGGAGATTGGAGAAGAGGTATTTGAGAACTTTAGTAATGATCACAGTGATGCTGGATCTAGTACAGAAAGCCTAACTCACTCAAATAGATGTAGTGTAGTAATCAAGCTTGAGAGAGATTAGGAGTTTTTGTAGGCAGTACCTATAAACTACAACTAGAAACATAGAAGGAAAACTTCAAAGTCCAACGGTCCTTATTTATTTGTGAGTTTCCTATTAGACAGTAAAGACACTTAGATTGAATCCTAAATGTTTTGAGGGTTTCTGATAGATCTAGTTTTTAAGTATTTACCCCTTTAAACCATAAAATGCACTTTTCAACACTTTACAGTTAGTGTTATTGGACGAGTTACATGTTAGGAAACTCGACCAATATGATAATTTTGAAGACTATCACACTTTTCAGTTCAGTCACTTACTGATAAGAAAATTATCCGATAGATGTTCATGTCGAGCTATTGTTGGTTGTCAACTGGGTTACCCAGGGCAATCTTTGTTGATAGAAGATTTTATTGAAGCCTATAAAATGGTTGATAGTCTTGTTACCCTAGGGGAAATCGCACTCGACAAACCTTCTTGTTTTTTCTAAAACAAAATCCTTTGAAGTGCATATATATTCATTCAAAATGACTCTAATTATGACAACCCAATGCCACACAAACCAGATTACTCAAAACAAAATGTCTGATTAACAACTAAACAACCACATTACCGGAACAACAAGTAAATTAAAATTGAAATCATATTACCAACTTGTGAGGAAAAATATTACAATAAAGGTCCATCAACATGTATCACATCACATACCATAATAAGTATTTACAACTATTTAGTGGCCATCTGCCACAACCTATATACAAAAGATACTATTTCACATATGCATGCCACATACACAAACCACATGCATACTACCAAAACTGCACATCGATGTACATAATCTACAAAACAAATCCCTTCCCAGACCTAAGAGTACAAGGACGACACTAGGAATCTACTGCAACAACAACAACTAGTAGATATCCAACCTTCTGCATCTATTTTTCTCCAAACCGCTCTTCCTCAACAGCAAAATCCTGACCACACCGCTAACGACCACCTAAAAAGATGTGGTGACTCACAAAGTGATACCCATGTCCCAACAAGAGATACAACTCTCAACCAATGGTTATTGTTAAAGTAGGTATATTATTAAGTAGGATGAGCTGATTCAGCTAAATGAACAATTAAAATAGATTACACGTGTTAAGCAGGTTTAACAGATTAACAACCAAGTTGATGTGCATAGCAAGGTAAATGACTAGAAGGAATAGGAAGAACATCTATAACAGCTAACTTCTCTTACCGCATTATATAACAACTAAGCAATATAAGAAACAAGTCAAGGGTAGACAACCAATGTGAAGTGTGTTTAATCCGATATAGGTAAACTACAATGTTGTATTGCATCTTTTATTAATGCCCTGAGGAATTGTGGTGTACTGCTCATTTCTAACTGACCACTGCTAAGTCAAAATCAATGCCATACAAGATCTAGGAGAGTCAGACTCCTATGATCTCCCACACCTTCAGTCAATACGAGTCCACCGCAGTGACATCTAAAGTCAAACTACAAAACACCTAGATGTCATTGGTATAAAGGTCACAACGCTAAACGCCAGGGTATATAAACCCTGCCACTGAGATACAACCGTTGTTTCCATCAAAATTTCATACATATAAAACTCTAAGATATGATCGCATCCATTCTCACACTAAGACATGACCGTAGCCATCCTCCATACACCTTGTGATCAAGATGAGAAGGACACACAATCACTTACACCTCGCATAATCAACAATTTGCACTCTGAGTTTCCTTTGGGAATACTCATTTCACCATCCAAAAAGTGTTGACACTGGAATGGATCTATGGCCAAGGCAACTACATGATTAGGGATCCACTTGATAAGTTAAAGCCAATTGGGTGTCTTTTATTTCATAAATCAAGTTACAAGCAAATCATAGAAAGATTCTACAAAGATAAGGGTAGATTGCAACTTCATAAGATATAAAACGTAAGAAGCATAGAACTTGTCACATCATCACATGGTACTATTCATTGTCATATAAGGTTCAATACTCATCATCAACTCATCATGGGATCCCATCCCTTATCACATCATCAAAGGTTATCACCTCAATTAGAGTTTAAATCCACTGCCAAGGTCATAAGACCATTCACATTGTTCCCTACAAGAACATCCTCATCTCTCCCTGTCTCAACAAGCCTCATCATCATCACCACACATGATACATAAGGGATACAGTAATCATTCAAGAGTTATGATGTTTTTTTTATCGGGTAAAATATTACTATAAACAAAAGTATAGGAGACCTATACTGTGCTATACAAGGGTACCAACAAAACCCCACGGGGTACTAGCTACAAAAGCCCTAGCGTCTTTTCACATTGAGGTCTAAGTATTTATAAAGCATAGGTTTAGCCTTACAAACAAACCGTAGTCTCTCCGTCAGCACATCAAATCCTTCGAATTTATCCAGCACCCTACCGCCATGTAACCTTGCATTTCTTTGCTGCCAAACTTGGTACACCAGAGCCGAGAAGCCTATACTCACAAAGTACCCCAAAAAATGCTCCCTTGCCATCTTGGTGTGCAGCCAATCCAGTATATCTGCGAGAAAAGAGGGGGGAGCCCCACCCTGTTGGCTAAATGGATATCTATAAATCCCTTTGTTTTGATTATGACAAACATTTCATTCTTATTAATCTAACGAGCTACTTGAGTGTGCAGGATGACAAAGCAACAAGGGAAAATCTACAAGCTTACATATTTATATTTTCATGCAATGTAATCACTGTTGTAAAAACTTGTACAAAATTATAATGTACAAGTACTTAGAATTGCATGTAAATCAAGCGTTAGATTCTCCCTAGCTAAACACCACAGTTAGACAAGTCATCCCATTCAAATAGGATTACTTTTGCACACTCACACACATAATTAGTGCCTAAATTGAAACCTTGAAACATGATCAATCTCGGTCGACAAACTCCTCGACCGAGACACTCTCGGTCGACAATCTTCTCGACCGAGAAAGATCCAAAGTAGCCGTTAGACACAACAGAAACGTTAGTTGGCAGTTGATGAAAGATGTTGCAAATCACTTGTTCCAGAGAGCCTGTCGGTCGACAAAAGTTCGACCAAGTAGGTATCTCGGTCGACCATTTGTCGACCGAGATGGTCTCTGATAGCAACTGCAGAATTAATTAATTAGCCGTTGTTAAAGCAACAACTTTGTACCTAACGGCTAGTTAAGCACTTAGAAACCCCTAGAAGTTGTCTAGAACGTCCTTAAGCATCCTTAGGCCATTCCTATAAATAGGACAAGCCATAGGACACCTAAACTCACTTGTTTTACACTTGCTACACTTGAGAAAATACTTGAGCATACTTGAGCAATCTGTTGCAAGCAAATTGAGCATTGTGATCATTGGCCTACTTTCCCCTTAGCTCAAATTCGTGTCCTATAGGCTAGCATCTCCTTACTACAGCACTTACACTTCTACACTCATTGGTTAGGAGATCAATACGCTTGATATAGGCAAATCAAGCCTTGTGCTTAAAAGGATAAGTTGTAATTTCTATTTTCTTTCTTGTTCCTTTTTATCCTTTGTATTCTCCTTGCTACTCCTAGGATTGGAGGCTGCATATTGGAGAGAGTTTGACTTCTCATGTGGAGAAGGGGACTTCAAGCTACTTCAAGAAGGCTATCGCACGGGAAGCTACTTTAAGAAGGCTATTGCAACGGGAAGCTACTTCAAGAGGAAGGCTGCTTCAAGGTGGTGCAATTACTTCTAGGTGAAGGCTGCTTCAAGGTTGGGTGATTACTTCTAGGTGAAGGCTGCTTGAAGGGTTTAGGAAAAGAAATTGTATTTTATGTAAAATCCTAGCGAGGTAATAAAATAAATTTCTTTTCAAATCCCGGTTGGGTAAGCAACCGGGTAGTGGACTGACTTCCTTAGTGTTTGCTAAGGTTGGAACCACTCTAAACTCTTGTCTTCTTGTCCAATATCTTTGTGGTTGTTTGTTTGAGTTAAATAATTGTTAAAATTGTTATAAAACTCTATTCACCCCCCCTCTAGTAGTTTTCAGTTGGTATCAGAGCAGGCTTCAAGGAACCCTAACCAGGTCTTGAAGAATGGAGGGAAATGGTGAAAGGTGCTGTTTGGACAAAACCACAACATGCTGCAATTGGTGTTTAGGAACAAGCCACAAAACAACGGATGCCCATGGAGATCAAAGGAAGAGCACAAAGAATGTCTTATTGCTACAACTAGTGAAGAAGAAGAAGAGGTAAGTCTTTTTTATTTATCTAAAGAAGAATTAGTTGCTATTATTGAAGAGACACATAATAAATATGTTGAGTGCAAAAAGAAATTAAAGAAATCAAATAAAGAAAATGATGATCTAAATGTTAAACTTCTTGCTCTTGCATCTGAAAATGAGGATCTCAAAGAGGGAAATAAATATTCTGATCTTAAGTTAAAATCTATGGAAGCCGATTGCAAGCTCCTTTCTGTTGAAAATTCAAACTTGCAGACTCAAGTAAACGATCTTCAAAAACAACCATTATTATGCACTCATATAGATTATGACACTATTGTTAAAGAAAGAAATTTATTGTCATCTAATCTAGACCAAGCAAAACTAGATATTAAGAAGAGAATGGAAGAGATTGCCAAGTTACAACAAAAAGTCAGTAATTTAAATAATAATGGCATTCTTGATCAAATCTTAGATAATTCCTATCATCAAATTGGGAGAAGAGGACTAGGTTATAAGCCTAAAGGGAAGTCCTATCAACCTAGTTGGAAAAAGTCACAAACCCATCAAACTATATATGTACCTAAAGGAACAAATACATTTTTACCAAAGAACAACCTAGAACAAAACCATAGAAAACGACTTGAGGTTGATTCTATATGTTGCCATTATTGCTCACGTCTTGGACATTACTCTTTTTCATGTCCTTATAAGAGAAAAGATGTCGAGTTAGTTTGGGTTCCAAAACCGCCAAACTAAATGAACAAAATCAAGATGAGATATGACCAAAAACATTAGTTGCATATTTCTATGTCTATCTCAACTCAACATAGTGAGATTACAAATGTAAATGAAATTAATATTAGTTTATTCCCTAGATGATTTAAAGTTTAAACTGAAATTATGCTTAGTTAAAGAAAATTCCTATTTTCACATGATTGTTCGTAAAAGTATTTTCTCGTCTATTCATATACTAATCATGTAATGGAATTATCATTGTATGCTGATAACATGCCTTCATCATTGGGTGCGCATAGATAATGAAAATTGTATGCATGGATCCATGAAAATATAGGCAAGCAAAATAATTTATTAGTTATATATTAGTGCTTGCAACACAATCCATAAATTAGTATCTTTGAAGATTTGAGATAATGAATTGTACCTAAGAATCTTAAGTATTATGCTTCAACTTGACATTTAATGCAGATATTATACTCAACATATTCAATCTGAAAATCTGCAAAATTAGCCTCTTGGTCAAAACAAAATTTGACCAAGGGGCGCTATGGTCGTAGTCAAATTCGACCTAAAATAAGTTTGACATAATAACTATTTTGGATATCCTTTTATGATTAAAAGAAATTAATTTATGATCACAACTTGTCCCAATATTGTCAATAATAAACACAATATTACTCCCTTGGAAAATCTATATATGTGTGCTCTACAAAAATAGTCTTAAAAATCAGCTTCAAATTCGTACTCAGTAAGTCTCTCGGTCGACGAACTCTTCGACCGAAAACCTCTCGGTCTGTCCCTCTCTCTCGACCGACAGAATCTATACAGATTTAGTATCAGACACACTTTCGGTCGACAAATGTTCGACCGAGACAATGTCGGTCGACAATTGTTCGACCGAGAAATAGCCGTTGGATATAACCGTTGTAAACCGACCGTTATGACTGTTTATGACCGTTGGGGAGCCAAGTGGCGCGTCTGCAACATGATCGTTGCGGACGCTCGGTCGACGAGTCGTCGACCGACCAGGTCGCTGGAATGTTATAAAAGGAACCAAAAACGGGTCACTTCCTCACACTTGCATACTCTTGCTTCCATAGGCTCTCTCTAGTGCATTTTTGTGAAACTCTTTAGCATTCTCATCCTCAAGCCTTCCTTGCTTCTTCTCTATCTTCAAGCAACACAATGGCCTCATCATCTGCTCGTGGGAAGAAGAAGGTCGCCGGCAGGAAAGGAAGGGAAGCTCGGGAAGCTACTCCACCACTGACGATCATCAACGGCATTGCCTTCTTCGATGGAGATGCTGGTGATCGATATCTACGGCTTTCCTCAAAAGCTCCTCTCCCACGACGACCAGTTGAAGTTATGGACTTCATCAACATCGTCGACTTGGAGGACCTTTTCGAAGTACAAAAGTTAAAAGAATTCATCAACCCTTCTTTTCCTTCCTATTCAATCAAGGTAGTGAATGAATTCTATGCAAACCTCATTTCCCACTCTGAAAATGAAACCATCTTCTTCTACACTATGGTCAATGGGCATAGCTTCCGATTTACTGAAGGGGATATTCTTGAAATGCTAAACATTGACATAGATGAATATCAAGACACCCTTGACCTTACTTCTGGAAACCCCCTTAACCAATTTCTCCAAGATGACCATACCATTAGTCTTAGTGACATCAAAAGGACCATTTTTAAATCCAATACAACCTGTCACGAAGATAGAGGTACATATTATGCTATAAATCTTAAACCAGTTGCTAGGATTGTAAACCTCATTGTTTCAACAAACATACATCCTAGAGCCAATAAGTCTGAAGTTCCTGTTTTTCACATGTGTCTAATATATGCCATTATTCAACGTATTCCCACAAATTTTATCCGCATCATTCTTAAAAACATGCTTGAGTTTTCTGGCAATCCTCCATATGCCGATTTTGTATGCCAAATTACTCAACATTTCCTTAAGACCCAACTTGAGGATATGGGATATACATGGGAGCGTAGACCACAAAAGATAAGTAAGAATACAGTAGAAAAAATGGGAATTGGTTTTGGTCATAAAAGGGCTAGAGTTGAAGGAGAAACATCTCATCAAGACATACCACCACCCCCTCCTTCTACTAACCTATCACATGACCCCATTCAAAACACTCTTACTTATATTGCTGGCTCCCAATATCACCTGAGCAAACAACTAGACTATAACCATCATGCCATGACCTATATAAACCAAAGAATGCAAACCCTTTAACCAAACCAACCTGATGAATATCCGTATTCTTTAAATCCTGGCATGCTCAATCCATACAATCCTTCATACAACTATTATCAAACTCCACCTCCACCATCTGTGGATCTTACACACACTCAGTTTTCATCCATGCAACTGCAAGATATTGCCGCTCATTTCCGATTTGACCGAGTACCTACATTCTTGGAAGCATATGCTCTAACTAAGACAGGTGCTTTAGATTGGCAAACATTGGTCCAGTATTATGGAACTGAGCCTTTTCTTGGGAAAGACCCTGACATTGATGTAATCCTTAAGTCTTTCCAGTAAATGTTGGAGTTATTGTAATGATATCTTTTGAATAATTGTAATGGGTCATCTCTATATGATGTGTCTATCTTTCTATGCTTGTAATACATGCTTTTAATGAAATTGGCCATCTTTACTTGATTCCAATGGATATTTGTTTTGTGAGACTTATTCAAAATATGGATTATAAGATCATCATTGTAGAACATACAAAATAAGGGAAGTAATAAATAAAAATGCAACCTTTAAAATTGTGGCAAAATTGACACAATTACTTAAAACAGCTATGAAACAAATCCAGACTCATTCTCGGTCGAGAAACTGTTCGACCGAGAACACTATCGGTCGAAAGATCGTCGACCGAGAAGGTTTCTGTTGTCAAGTTTGCAATAAAACTGAATATATTTGCAAAATAAATCATGTTGAAGATAATATTGGCTAAACCGTTTTCACCTTGGAAGATGTTTGCTTTGATATTGGTGCTACTTAAACACAAGCTCTTGGTTTTTATATGGACATCATTTTAATGTACTTAATCTTCGTATACTTTTGATAAAGGTCAAAATCAAAATCAATTGTGACCTTAGAAGCCTTAAATTGCTTTAATTGTAAGATTAAGGGGGAGCTCATCAAAACAAATTTGATTATTTGATTAAGAAGCTTACAAAAAACATTATATGGAGCTTGTTACGACCTTAGTATTTTTTTTGGTTATGAAGAAATCTATGAAATTTCAGAAAAATGATATAACTTGTACTTAAAGGAACTCTCTAAACAAATCGGGGCTTAACATCCCTTGCATTTTGATGGAGACACTTTTATGTACTCTGAGATTAAAGGATTCTCATATCATTTTATGGGCTTAACATCCCTTGTAAAATGGATGAGAAATCAATACATATGCCATGAACCTAACAGGATCTCATATCATTTCAAGGCTTAACATCCCTTGCACATGATTGAGAAACAAATTGTGGCTAAATTAGACAAAAATGATATTAAATCCATGTAGAATATCTATCTAAGGGGGAGCATAGTATCTAATTAAGGGGGAGTCTTTTATTCTTAACGGTTATCTTTTTGAAATGACAAAGGGGGAGAGATAAATAAAACTAAAATATAGCAATTAATGAGTTTCATAAATAAACTCTTGGCTTTACATTGAAAGTTGCTATATTCCCAAATGATCTGGATTTCATGTTCCATAATTCATGGGGAATAATAAGCACACATTTTATACACAAGAGAAAAAGCTACAAAAGGTAATCTAAAGGTATGAAACTCATATGTTTTATATTTCCTTTATTTATATTTTGGAAATGTTTGTCATCTTCAAAAAGGGGGAGATTGTTGGCTAAATGGACATCCATAAATCCCTTTGTTTTGATTATGACAAACATTTCATTCTTATTAATCTAACGAGCTACTTGAGTGTGCAGGATGACAAAGCAACAAGGGAAAATCTACAAGCTTACATATTTATATTTTCATGCAATGTAATCACTGTTGTAAAAACTTGTACAAAAATATAATGTACAAGTACTTAGAATTGCATGTAAATCAAGTGTTAGATTCTCCCTAGCTAAACACCACAGTTAGACAAGTCATCCCATTCAAATAGGATTACTTTTGCACACTCACAACATAATTAGTGCCTAAATTGAAACCTTGAAACAAGATCAATCTCGGTCGACAAACTCCTTGACCGAGACACTCTCGGTCGACAATCTTCTCGACCGAGAAAGATCCAAAGTAGTCGTTAGACACAACAGAAAAGTTAGTTGGCAGTTGATGAAAGACGTTGCAAATCACTTGTTCCAGAGAGCCTGTCGGTCGACAAAAGTTTGACCGAGTAGGTATCTCGGTCGACCATTTGTCGACCGAGATGGTCTCTGACAGCAACTGCAGAATTAATTAATTAGCCGTTGTTAAAGCAACAACTTTGTACCTAACGGCTAGTTAAGCACTTAGAAACCCCTAGAAGTTGTCTAGAACGTCCTTAAGCATCCTTAGGTCATTCCTATAAATAGGACAAGCCATAGGACACCTAAACTCACTTGTTTTACACTTGCTACACTTGAGAAAATACTTGAGCATACTTGAGCAATCTGTTGCAAGCAAATTGAGCACTGTGATCATTGGCCTACTTTCCCCTTAGCTCAAATTCGTGTCCTATAGGCTAGCATCTCCTTACTACAGCACTTACACTTCTACACTCATTGGTTAGGAGATCAATACGCTTGATATAGGCAAATCAAGCCTTGTGCTTAAAAGGATAAGTTGTAATTTCTATTTTCTTTCTTGTTCCTTTTTATCTTTTGTATTCTCCTTGCTACTCCTAGGATTGGAGGCTGCAGATTGGAGAGAGTTTGACTTCTCATGTGGAGAAGGGGACTTCAAGCTACTTCAAGAAGGCTATCGCATGGGAAGCTACTTCAAGAAGGCTATTGCAACGGGAAGCTACTTTAAGAGGAAGGCTGCTTCAAGGTGGTGCAATTACTTCTAGGTGAAGGCTGCTTCAAGGTTGGGCGATTACTTCTAGGTGAAGGCTGCTTGAAGGGTTTAGGAAAAGAAATTGTATTTTATGTAAAATCCTAGCGAGGTAATAAAATAAATTTCTTTTCAAATCCCAGTTGGGTAAGCAACCGGGTAGTGGACTGACTTCCTTAGTGTTTGCTAAGGTTGGAACCACTCTAAACTCTTGTCTTCTTGTCCAATATCTTTGTGGTTGTTTGTTTGAGTTAAATAATTGTTAAAATTGTTATAAAACTCTATTCACCCCCCCCTCTAGTAGTTTTCACACCCCACCCACATTTGAAAGTCAAACGTATCCATAGATATTTAGAATAATCACACTCAAAAAAGAGATGCCCATGGGATTCATTCAGCTGCTTGCATAAGATGAAAACTGGCTCAACCTACAGTCCCCACCCAATCATCCTATCCGTAGTAGGTAGCCGGCCCAAAATACATCTGTAGAGGGTGCAACTCCACTTGGGATTCTGCATTTTATTCCAAATGATCATGAACCAAGGAACAGGAGGCCCAACCATCCTTTGAATCTGATTAGGAACCCCACGACACCAAATATTTTGATTCAGCTGGTTGTACTCGTGCATTTTATTCAAGAGTTATGATGTTCAACTGATCAGCAAATTAGGGTTGCATGATTAGGAGAAAGAAAGTACTCCAAAATTATAGTAATTACTTAAGAAAGTTAGGCAACATTAATTACTTGCATTAGGGTTAAGTTTAATCAAGGTAACTGCATTCGGGTTTCAAATCAGAAATTAAAGCTAAACCCTAAATACACCACCTCCCATATTCATGGAAGTGATTGGGTCAAACATCATCAACATAAAGTCAACAAAGCATGATAATCTATATGGGCTAGAAACCTTCACTGGCCGCATAGGATCATGGGTGTCATCGACCGAAGAGAACCTAGGTCACACATATAAGTGATTGAAGAGAATATCACACATATTCATCAACCAAAGAGAAACTTGGTTATCGAAGGGAAGACACCAACTTTGGCGATCGAAGAGATACCTCAACATCTCACCAGCCTAAGAGGATTCAAACCATCAATGACCACATGAATTAAGACTTGGCAACCAAATGAAAAACATGGAATCATCATTGATTAAAGAGGACATCTCATCATTCATAGCGATCATCCATGGAGCACAGGACTTCATCGACCATATAAAAGAAAACCAAACTTAATGACACCATGAATCAACATCATAGAGACCTCATGAAGAGAGAGAAAACTCATCACCCATACCATCAACAAGGTTGAAAATCACCGTGAAACTGAAAACCACAAAATAGTAAAGCACATGAAGGAAATAAACCTCAAAAACCTAACATTGATCATCAACATGCGAGAGAACAAAAACCATGATCATGAGAGAGAAAATCAAAGTTTAGCACATGCATGCAAGGATCAATACCTTCGTCGTCGAACAAGATTTCGAGAACAAAGATTAGGGTTTATCTAAAAGAATTTATCTACTCAAGATCACCATAAAACATAAACTCTACATCATAGATGTTATAATCATTCTACTTGTAACCACATTTTTAGGGTAGATTACTTGCATGTAAGGTAACTGCAACAATAATCGAGGAGAAAGTTATATAACTCACCTTATCCAAGATGGATCAACTCCAACAGCAAGGAAGCTTTAAGAAGAGAGAGGAAAACCTTAGCTTGATCACCACTTCTTGGCTAGATCCACCTCCAAGGAAATAACAAACCCTATGTCAAAGGGTAAGAAGGAGAGAAAAAACCCTATGCCTAAAAGACAAGAAAGAGAAGTTCCTTCATGCTCTACTCAAGCACTACCACGGAGTACCATGGATTCAGCCAAGAAGAGAGAAGTTCTTCAAGCTCAACTTAAGCACTACCATGGAGAACCATGGTTTCAGACAAGAAGAGAAAGAAGGCAAGGGTAGGGAAAACAAAGATCAAGATAGGTAGATCACTTACCTAAATCAAGAGGAAGAAAAGATCAGCAAATAATTACCAAGGAAGGGTTGCTCCAAACCCTAGATCAACATGTAAGAGGTTTGAACACCTTCACCACCAACACAAGAGGATGAGCTCCAAGCAATAAGAGAGAAAAAAAGGGTGTAAAAGTGTTTAGTTGCATGCAAGGAGAGAGGCTTATATAGCCAACGGTTGGAGAGAGAGAAGGGGCGTTAGGTGTCATGCAAACACATGCCAAGTGTCACCAAAACTCATCCATGCAAGAACCAAACTCAAGTATGCTTCTTAGGGCATCAAAACTAAGAAAACTCAATGACCAACCTAGTCCAAGAAAGCATGGCGACCAATGGGAACATTGAGACCAAAGGAGATCAAACATAGCGACTGCATAGAACCAAACCCTAGGGTTTTCCTTAGCGATCGAAGAGGAGACATGGGTCCATCGACTTCTAAGACCACTACGCACCCATCAACCTCATCAACCACAAAAAACATGGTCAAAGGAACAACTTGGCAATTGCTAAAAACAAGGTTCATCCATCAGGACACACCTCAAGGTCAACCATCCACTTAGGGCATCCAAACAAGCCCTAAAACTCAACACATGTTGTCACCACATCAAACCAAGGCACAACAAGGATTTAGGGCACCACTCTCTCCAATATGATGTCAAAACATGTGGGGTACAACAAGCATATGACAGTTTGCAAAAAAAAACCTAAACATGGAAAAATTTCTAATTAGGCCCAAAACAAGTACATATATAGAATAACTATCTCAAACCACATCCAAACTGGACCAAACTGAATACATAAGCATTTCACATGTTATCAAAGCACTTCATGAGATTAGGTTAAGGTTTTAATCATCTAATTATGCTAAGAAAGAAAGATCAAGGAGAAAGGTAGGTCAGGGGTCTTACACTAATATCAGTTAAGCATAATTACAATTCATACATCGATCATGAATGATTTATAACACAATTCTAATAGAGAATTATATAATCTTCAAACTTGAATGTGTGTTGTATTTTGACTTATTCTTTGGAAAACTAGGATTTTTTTTAATTTCATCCTTTTGGTTTGCCTATATATTTGAAATTGATTTTAAGTACACATGTTTATTTAAAATCACATCTCTTTATCTGAATTCAAATCCTCAAGTGCCAGTACAACCATGTATGGACTAAATGGACCCTAGACTTTGAGAAGTTCAAGGATAATATGGGCTTGGGTAGCTAGACAGTATGTTATCAAATTACATTCATGAAATACATGTTTTACATTGATATCATCAATCTACTTGGAGAGGTGCAAGAAGTCATTTATAATGAGGTATACATATCCTCTCCATGTGCCTCCAGCCTTGATTGCCCAAACCAGAGGATAACAATTGGATTCCATTAGGACCATTCTAAATCCTAGGAAGAAGTAGGTCCTCATCGCGTCCCTTATTGAAGTAGACTCATCCATCGATGTTAATGAGCATGACCCTAAAGTCTATTGCATAGTTTCTAAGAGCTTGCCTCTTTCATCTTTTGGCTAGAAACAATGCCAATCTCACACCTTTTTGTGACATACTGACCATAGTAAAATGAGATTACTCAAAACAAAGCACAGAATCAAAATCAATCATCCAAATTATAAGAAAACGCGATAAATTAAAATCGATCACATAACCACATATCAACCTAAACATATCATATATAAAGCCACAAACTTAGGCCACCTGTGTTACATATCACCCCATAAAGTGTTACATATCACTTTTCACTTGGCCAACTTGCCACAACCTGTTACATATATAACATGTTCATATATATACAAACCATATCTGTACAACCATGGCCTACTGCCAAAAGTCATGTCGATATACAATGTCACAAATACCCCTAAGGACCTGAGAGTACAAGGATGACACATAGGATTCTACTACAAAACACTAGCAACATATCCGACCTTTAACAACTACTGCTCCTCTTACTGCTCAGCCTCAACCACATGATCTCTACCTCATTGTGCACGACCACCTAAAAGATGTGGAAACCCACGGTATGAGTCCCACGTCCCAGCGAGAGATATATCTCTCCGCAACTTCTATTATAACCACAGATAGATTAAAGCAGATAAAAAGCATTATGTTCAAGATGAGCAGATTCAGCTAGATGATAGGAGTAAAGAAGTTACCATTGTTTAAGCAATTCAGGCATCCACAATTGATTAGTAGAACATCTTATAATTTAAGAAGGAATATGAAGAACACTGTATAACAATTTATTTCTCTTACTACCTTATAATTCAAGAAATTAGTACAAGAGACAAGGCAAAGGGTCATCCAATGTGAGTCATATTTAGCCCTAAGCAAGTATACTACACGGCTGTATTATGTCTTCTATTATTCCCTGAGGAGATGAGGTATACCACTCATGCTCCTACTGACCACTACTAAGTCAAAATTACTACCATACAAGATCTAGGAGGAGCCAGACTCCTATGATCTCCCACACTCTCAGTCATCTGAGTCCGCCATAATGACATATAAAGTGTAAGTGCAAAACAACCTAGTCTGCCTTGGTATATAGGCACAACACAAGTGAAACCTAAGCTACGACTGCAACCACACTCATGTCGAGGTATGACTACAACCATCCTCAATTATATCACATATGTATTGAATCACATTATTGAGATACAACCTCGACCATTCTCCTATAGGTATGACCGCAGCCAATCCTATGAAATGCATATATTCAATAGCATACGACTCTTAGCTTCCACTAAGGGAGAACCTATTTCACCATCCAACAAGTACTAACATTGAAGATGGATCTATGGCACAGGGCAACTACATGATTAGGGTTTCACTTGATTAGTTAAGACAATTATGTGTCTTTTAGCATCAATCAAGTTACAACGTACAAACCCTAAACAAACTCTACAAAGATAAGGGTATATTAAAACTTTAGAAGAAATAAAATGTATGAATCATAGACTTGTCACATCATCACTTGATGCCACTGCCAAACAAGGCCATCAACATTATCACATTATTAGGGGTTAGCAATCCCTCATCTTATTATTAGAGGATATCACCTCTCATTTAGGCATTAAGCCTCAGGCAGGTCATGAGACACAAAACACATCATTATTATCTCATAATGCCTTAACGAGCCTCATTATCATTCACCTTGTGTCACTTTAATTGCACCATAGCATTCACTAGCTATGTTATTTAGTTCCACCTGCAAGGTTCGAGTTACACAAGTATAAGAGATAAAATATCATCTCATGCTAATTACTTAAGCAAGTTCAACAATTATAATATATATTTGAGAATTAGGGTTAGTATTTTCCCATGTAGCTAACTAGGGTTTCAATACAATAATCACAATTAAACCTTAGATACATAATCTCTCATTATATTGGAATACATTAGGGTTTAACATCATATCTATGATTATTCAATCAATCACTCCATAGCACTAAGTATCCACAAATCATGGATTAAGATGTAAGGACCAATATGATTAACATATGTGTAACGACCATCAAGGATTCTCATGTGTAGAGATCATTAGCATAGGTTAGGGTAGCGACGGTAAGCAAAGTATCACCCATGTGTACTGACCCTATACACGTCACCATACATGCCTTAACCAAAATCAAACCAAAGCTCATGTTGCGACTGAAACCAACACAAAGAATAGCGACCAACCAAATCCAAAATAGGTGTTGTAACCAACATAGCACAAGTTTAATGACCTACTAAACAATGATCATGTGTTTTAACCAAAATAAAAGGATAGTAACCATCGACCAAGATCAAGGTGTATCGACCGAAACAAGCTCAAAGGTGTAGCGAACAACAAGGGTACAAGGTGTAACGACCAAGGGTGATTAGGGTTAGCCATGTAGTGCCCACAAAAACCATAAACAAGTAGTGACCATGAGCTTCAAGATAAGTGTAGTGAACATCAAGGTAAAGCTACAACCAACAGCACATGACCAACTTCAAAATGGAACTAACCTTGATCAAAACGTATAATGAACATTAAGAAACCATGTGTCATTAGGGAGAGGACTCCATATGAGATCGGATATCAAAACCCTAAAACCAAACATCACCAAATCACATAAGGGGAATCATTATAGGAGGAAGACCAATTGTCAAACTCATGTAATTAGAAATCAAAACCTCCAACATCACTTAACATGGTGATAACACCCAAAGATCATATGCATGTAAGAATCATCAATTCCTCCATCACTTACAAATCAGGTACATGAAATTAGGGTTTAGGAAAGAGAATAATCCATGTAAGAATACTTCAAGATCATAAACCCTAGATCATAACAACATCATCAATCATCTCAACATCACATTTTAGGCATAGAACAAAAACATGCAAGCCAAATATTGGTGCAATAATAGAAGAGGGGAAAGTTATATAACCCACCTTTTGAATAAGATCGAGCTCCAAAGGCATAAGATCTAAGAGAGAAAAGAAACCCTAACTTGAGTCAACTCATCAGCCACAAGATCACCTCAAGAAGAGAAGAACACCATGGTCAAAGAAAACTCAAGAAAGAGGGTGAAAATCCTAGACCCAACAAGAGGAAGAAAGGAGAAGGAGAAGAAAGCTTCATCTCACTTGGGTACCATCATGGTCAAACCATAGTCTCTGACCCTTGTAAAGAGAAGATCCTCAAAGAATATCCACCATGGTTGCACCATAGTCTCACAAAAAATAAGGGTAGAAGGAAGGAAGAGTTTACAAGACAACATGATTAAAGGTGTAGAACCACTTACCAAGATCGAAGATCACCAAGAATCACAACCAAGAAGATGGGCAAGCTCAAGATCACCACATGCAAGGATGATCGGTCACCAAAGCTCCAAGATCAACCTTCTCTAGCTCCACCAAGATCCAAGGCCGAACACAAGGAGAAGAGAGGAAGAAAACAGAGATAAAAGGATTGCTTGCATGTGGAGGAGAGAGATTATATACATATGAGGTAGGAGGAGGTAAAGATATGAGGTGTCAAGAACTTAGAGCACCACTAGGAAACTTGTCCCATAAAGGATCGTCCATGCAAGCACACATGCGAGAGCAACGTTAAAGCCAAAGTGGTGTAGTGAGCACTTGGTTCCAAACTCAACATGGTCGAGTATAACACATGGTATCTATTGCAACACACCATAAAAGACTAGTATTGACCACACAAAAAAGCAAACCAAAAGTATTGCGGTCGCAACACTTCAATAAGGCAAAAATCGTAGTGACCAAACCAAAGGTTAAAGCACCAAGGTGAAGAAAACCAACCAAACATGACGTAGCGGTCGAAGCACTTCCAAAACACATCATCAAGGTCGCAACACTGGTTGCTACACTCTAGAACACACATAGTCAACATCACCAACCATGCAACTCAAGCAAACCCTAATATCACCTCAAGACATCACCTCATCAACCAAGGCCCAAACAAGGCACCCACAACATCATCTTCTCTCTCATGATGATAAGGAACAAGAACAAAAACCTACATGTAACAAATTTCAAGATTAACCATCATCATGGGTAAATTGCAACTTAGTCCAAAATAAGCATAACTAGCTCAAACATCCACCAAACATGACCAAACTAAAAACATAAACTTGTCACATGTTATCAAGGCATCTCGAGAAATTAGATTAAGGTTCAAGAATCTTATTAAGCAAAGAAAGCACACTTAAGCATTAAGCTAGCTTTGGGGCCTTACAACCATATAGCTCTAACAAGGATTTTCCCCCTAAAATCCTACATGAAAAGAGACGGGTACTTCCTATGCTTATCTTCTTCAAGCTCCCATGTGGCTTCCTCCACGCCATAGTGATGCCACAAAACCTAAACCAAAACGATCCTTATTCTTCAATTTCTTGATCCTTCTATCTAGGATCAACATAGGACCCTCCACATACGACACATCCTCATCTAGATCAACCTCTATGGGTTGTAAAACTAACTCAGTGTTGGGGTGACACTTCCTCAACATCAAAATGTGAAACACTGGATGCAACATGTGCAACTCAGGTGGCAACTCCAACTTATAAGCCACCTTCCCAACACGTGCCACCACATGATAAGGTCCCAAATACTTGGGAGACAACTTACCCTTCTTCCCAAACCTCAACACGCCTTTCCAAGGAGAGACCTTGAGGTATACTTTGCCCTTCACTTGGAACTCCAAAAGTGACTCATAGACTGAGGACCTCTATATGACACAATGGTAATTGAAATTCAATGCAGGTGCACTATCTCAAATATAGACCCGCATCAACTTTTTAGTTGTATATGTTGTCTTCACATGAAGGAAATGTGATGAGTTAGTCAACATTTCAACGATCACCCATATGGAATATTGACCTTGGTTGTACTACAAAGTCCATTGTGATATGATCCTATTTCCACCATTTTATAGGAAACAGTTATGAAATTCCCGCATGTTTTTGATGCTCCACTTTAACCTACGGACACACTATGCACTTAGCCACAAACTCATCTACATCACGCTTCAATCCAGGCCACCAATACAAGTCTTTTAGATTGTAGTACATCTTGGTGATTCCTGTATGCATAGAATACATCAAAGAGTGAGCCTCTTTGAGAAACAAATTCCTCAGATCATCAACATTAGGAACCACTGCTCTATCATTGTAACATACCATCCCATCATCTAACTCATGGAAGCCATCACGCATCACGCTTCTCGCTACCAAACTTTTCTCAATTTTGGTGTATCATAGTATCATCACACTGGGTATCTTTGATTTGCTACCTTAATGTAGGCTTCACCTGTAACTGTGCCAACAACCCCTCTAACATGGAAACCACCAACTTCACATTCATCTGATGCAAGGACACCAACATGTCTCTTTTATGGAACACCAAAGAGCACAATTTTGCCTTATCCACAGATGATGACAAAGAAGACTTTCTTCTCAAAGCATATGCCACTACATTTGCCTTCCTTGGATGGTAGTCTATGCTACAGTCATAGTCTTTTATCAACTCCATCTAGTGTCTTTGTGTCATGTTCAACTCCTGCTGTGAAAAGATATACTTGAGGTTATTGTGGTCAGTGAAGATCTGGCACTTCCCACCATTAAGGCAATGCCTCCAAATCTTCAAGGTATGGACCACCACTGCAAGCTCCAGATCATGCTTTGGGTAACTCTCTTGGTGTTTCTTAAACTGTCATGAAGCAAAAGAAATCACGTTCTTATCTTGCATCAGCACACAACCCAAACCATTCTTCAACACATCACAGAAGACTATGAACCCTTTCACTTGCTTAGGTAACACTAACACTAGCACACTGGTCAGATTTTCCTTCAAAAGATGAAAAGAATGTTCACTTGTCATCCCAAAAAAATGACACATCCTTCTGTGTCAACTTCATTTGGGATAACACCACTGCATTGAAGTTCTTGATGAACCTCCTACAATAGCCTTTCTACCCCAAGGAAACTATGAACCTTTGTCGGTGTCTTTGGCTGCTCCCACTCTAACACAAACGATATCATGTGCTCAAGGAAAGACACCTCCTTCAGCCAAAACTCACACTTGTTGAACTTAATGTATAACTTGTGTTGACTCAATAAGGTCAACACCTATTGTAAATGATGTTCATGCTACTGGATGTCATAGGAGTAGATCAAGATGTTGTTGATGAACGCAACCATGAATTGGTCAAGCAAGGGTCTGAACACTTTGTTTATTAGGTCCATGAATGATGTCAGCACATTGGTTAGCCCAAACGGCATAACCACAAACTCATAGTGACCATACTGAGTCCTAAAAGCTAATTTGGGTATGTCATCCACCTTGATCCGCAACTAATGATATACTAACCTTAGATCTATCTTTGAAAAGACTGTAACACCTCTCAAATGATCAAATAGATCATATATCCATGGAAAAGGATACTTGTTCTTGATCGTCACCTTGTTCAATTGTCGGTAATCAATACACAACCTCAAGGATCCATCTTTCTTCTTCATGAACAACACAAGAGCACCCCAAGGAGATGTACTCGATCTAATTAATCCTTTCTCAAGAAACTCCTACAACTACTTCATATCTTGCATCTCAGTTGGTGCCATCCTGTATGGTGTTTGTGCTATCAGTTGTGTGTTGGGTACTAGATTGATATCAAAATCAATCTCTCAGGTTGGGGGAACACCTGACAACTCATCGGGAAACACATCCTCAAACTCATAAACAACTGGAACTTCCTAAATACTAGGACTCCTCACCTTAGTATCCACCACTTGTGCCATGAAGGCCTCATAAACCTGTCTCATCAGCCTCTCTGTTGTCATAGTTGATACCAGACACATCAAAAGAATCTTCCTATCTCCTTGGAAGACCCATGAAACATTACCATCATGAAATATTGCCACCTTGGCACTACAGTCCAAGACCACCTAATACTTCTTCAAAGTATCCATTCCAAGGATCGCATCTAACCCATACATGTCAAGTGTTATGACATTCACTTGAATGCTACGTCTTGAGAAAGAAAGAACATAGATGGACGCACCTCCCACAACTTGGTGGAACCAATTAAAGGGGTTTATAAGTGAAGACTATCACGTCTATGATTAATAGGAGGGGAACAACTAGAAATCACTTCTCTAGTGACAAAAGAGTGTGTCGCACCTGAATCGACCAAAACAGATAGAAAATAGGAAGAAGACAAATCAAAATGAAATAACTCCATCTGAATTGTCATGACCCAAGGGTTGACTACTCATTCCGGTTGAATCATGTCATAGAATTGATTTGTGGCATGTTGTCACCCCCGTCCTCTATTGGCTTGTCCAAACAAACCAACGTGGGATACCTGACCGCATCCTCTTCCCAAACCACTATCAAATTGACAATATTGTGACCCTTGTTGACTTTGTCTCAAATGTTGTGTCAATTATTCATCCTTTACAGGACATGCTCACCTTAAATGTCTTACTTTCCTACACTTGTGGCAAGTCCTGGTCTCGTACTGTGGCCTAGATGGCCCCATAACTGACTCTAATGTTGCACTATGAGCTCTTTCTAGTGGAAAGGTATGACCTCTACCCTTGCTTGGTGACCAATGGGACTGAACCTCCGATCTCTGCTATGATTGAGGTGCTAAAAATCTAGTCTTCTTGAAGCTTCTAGATGACTGTCCTTGATATTATGTTGATCTCTTCTTGTCATAGCCTCTTGCTTTTCTACAACTGACCACTTTATCCTCCTGAATGACTCCAAAAATATGGCAAACTATTCCCTATTCTCTAAAGATGACACTGGCATAGTCAACTCTATACTCAAACCCTTCTCAAAGCATTCGATCATCTCCTTATCTGAAGCAGCCATATGCGGGAAAAACCTTAGAAGCTCCATAAACTTCACCTCGTACTCATTGATCATCATAGATCTCTGTCGAATCGTCTCAAATTGTGTGATTTTCTCGTTCAGATAAGTCTATAGAAAGTATCATCTCACAAAATCTCACCAAAACTCCTCCCAACTGATCACCACACCAGGCCTCTTCTCCTCCTGGATGGACAACCAATGGCCAACACTCCCTTTCAATAGGTACACTTCATGCTTCACCTTATCCTCTTCTGGGATGTTAAGGATCTTGAAGGCCTTCTCCAACTCAATCAACCACATGTCAATGTCTGTTGGATCCATTGTACCAGCATACTCCAACGCCCCCACACACCTCAACCTCTCAAAAGTCTTCCCAGATCCCTAGGATTCCTCATTGGGAACAGTTGCCCTGGCTTGGGGTACGGGCATTCTATCCACCATATGCATCATTATGGCCATGAACTATCTAAAGAGCGACTGAATAGCGGGATTGGCCATAGTTGATGGGTCAAACCAAGGCTCTTTAGGCACTCCATCAACCCTTTCCTACCTCATGGCACCCCCTCCTGATGTAGCAATGCTACTCTCAGCATGTTCTTCGTGTTCTCCAGACATATCTTTTCTTCTCTTCTTCTTCTTCTTCTTCTTCTTCTTCTTCTTCTTTTTCTTCTTCTTATTCTTCTTCTTCTGCATAAGCAAAAGTTACCATTAGATATGTTGGAGGACACTAGAACAAACACAAACCCTAACCCTATGTCCCTGTAGACTCAATGAACCTAGAACTCTAATACCAACCTAACTGTGACACACTGATCACAATAAAATGAGATTACTCAAGACAAAGTGCGAAATTAAAACTAATCATCTAGATTACAAGAAAATATGGTAAATTAAAATTGATCACATCACCACATCTCAAGCTGAAAAAATCATATATAAAGCCACAAACTTAGGCCTACCATATTACATATCACCCCATAAAGTGTTACATATCATTGTTCACTTGGCCAACTTGCCACAACTTGTTACTTATGAAAACCTATTCATATATATATAAACCATATCTATACAACCATGGCCTACTGCCAAAACTTGTGTCAATATAAAAAGTCACAAACACCCCCAAGGATATGAGAGTACAAGGATGACATATAGGACTCTACTACAAAACATTAGTAGCATATCCAACCTTTAACATCTACTGCTCCTCTTGCTGCTCAGCCTCAACCACACGATCTCCACCTTCTCATGCACAACCACCTAAAAGATGTGGAAACCCACAGGGTGACACCAATGTCCCAGTGAGAGATATAACTCTCGACCAACATCTATTATAAGCATAGATTGATTAAAGAAAATAAAAAGCATTATGTTCAAGATGAGCAAATTCAACTAGATGATAGGAGTAAATTAGTCACCATTGTTTAAGCAATCTAGGCATCTACAACTGAGCAATAGAACATCTTATACTTGAAGAAGGTATCAATAACATGTATAACAGTTAATTTCTCTTACCGCCTTATAATTCAAGAAATTCGTATAAGAGATAAGGCAAAGGGTCATCCAATGTGAGTCATATTTAGCCCTAAGCAAGTATACTACATGTCTATACTACATCTTTTATTATGCCCTGAGGATATGAGGTATACCACTCATGCTTCAACTGACCACTGCTAAGTCAAAATAGTGCCATATAAGATCTAGGAGGAGTCAGACTCCTATAATCTCCCACACCCTCAGTCTGTCTGAGTCCGCCACAGTGACATATAAAGTCCAAATGTAAAACAACCTAATCTGCCTTGGTATATAGGCATAACACTAGTGAAAACTAAGCTATGAATGCAACAACACTCCTACTAAGGTATGACAGAAGCCATCCTCAAATTATATCACATATATATTGAATCACATCACTAAGATACGACCTCGACCATTCTCCTACCAGGGTATGACCGTACCCAATCTTGTGAAATGCATATACTCAACAGTATACGACTCCCAACTTCCACTAAGGGAGAACTCGTTTCACCATCCAACAAGTACGGATGTTGAATATGGATCTATGTCACAGGGCAACTACATGATTAGGGTTTCACTTGATTAGTTATGACAATTGAATGTCTTTTGGCATCAATCAAGTTACAATGTACAAACCTTAAACAGGCTCTACAGAGATAAGGGTATATTACAACTTCAGAAGAAATAAAATATATGAAGCATAAACTTATCACATCATCACTTGATGTCACTGCCATACAAGGCCATCAACATTATCACACCATTATGGGATAGAAAATCGTCATCTTATCATTAGAGGATATCACCTCTCATTTAGGCATTAATCCTCTACCAGGTCATGAGACCCAAAACACATCATTATCATCTCTAAAAAGGCTCATAATCATTCACCATGTATCACATCAATCACACCATAGAATTCACCAGCTATGTTATTGAGTTCCACCAGTAAGGTTAGAGTTACATAAGTAAGAGAGAGAAAATATCATCTCATGCTAATTACTCAAGCAAGCTCAATAATTAAAATATATATTTGAGAATTAGGGTTAGGGTTTTCCCATGTAGCTGATTAGGGTTTCAATACAATAATCTCCATTAAACTCTAGATACATAATCTCCCATTATCTTAGAATAAATTAGGGTTTAACATCATAGCTATGACTATTCAGTCATCACTCCATATCAAAGTATCCACCAATCATGGATTAAGATGTAAGGACCAACATGATTAACATATGTGCAACAACCATCAAGGATATCTCATGTGTAGTGACCATTATCATAGGTTAGTGTAGCAATCATAAGAAAAGTTTCACCCATGTGTAGCGACCCGCTACACATCACCACAAATGTCTTAACCAAAATCAAACCAAAGTTCATGTTCAGACCAAAACCAACACAAAGAGAAGTGACCAACCAAAAACAAAACAGTCATTGTAACCAGCATAGCACAAGTGTAGTGACCTGTTACACAATGATCATGTGTTTTGATTGAAACAAAAGACCAAGCATAGAGACCATCAATCAAGATCAAGGTGTATCGATGGAAACAATCTCAAAGGTGTAGCAACCAATAAGGGCACAAGGTGTAATGGCCAAGGGTGATTTGGGTTAGCCATGTAGTGCCCACAACACCCATAAACATGTAGCGACCATGAGCTTCAAGATAAGTGTAGTAACCATCAATGTCAAGCTACAACCAACAACAGATGACCAACTCAAAAACAGAACTAAACATTGATCAAAATAGGTAATGAACATCAAGAAACTGTGGGTCGTTAGGGGGGGACTCCATGTGAGGTCAGACATCAAAACCCTAAAACCAAATGTCACCAAAGCACATAAGGGAAATCATTATAGGAGGATGACCAATCGTCAAACCCATGTAATAGTAAATCAAAACCTACAACATGACTTAACATGGTGATAACATCCAAATATCATATGCATGTAAGAATCATCAATTCCTCCATCACTTAACAAATCGGGTGCATGGAATTAGGGTTTAGGAAAGGGAATAATCCAAGTAAGAATACTTCAAGATCATAAACCCTCGATCATAAGAACATCATTAATAATCTCAACATCACATTTTATATATGGAATAACAACATGCAAGCAAGATAATGGTGCAATAATAGAAGAGGGGAAGTTATGTAACCTACCTTGTGAAGAAGATCAAGCTCTTAAGGCACAAGCTCCAAGAGAGAAAAGAAACCCCAGCTTGATTCAACTCCTCAACCACAAGATCACCTCAAGAAGAGAACAACAACATGGTCAAAGAAAATTCAAGAAAGAGGGTGAAAGCCCTAGGCAAAACAAGAGGAAAAAAGGAGAAAGAGAAGAAAGATTCATATCATTTGGGTACCACCACGGTTGAACCATAGTTTCCGACCCTTTTCAAGAAAAGATACTCAAACAAAATCCACCATGGTTGCACCATAGTCTCATGACCAAGAAGGGAAGAAGAAAGGATGAGTTTCAAAGGAAAACGTGATTAAAGGTTTTGAATCACTTACCAAGAAGGAAGATCACCAAGAATCACCACCAAGAAGATGATCAAGCTCAAGACCACCATATGCAAGGATAATCGGCCACCAAAACTCCAAGATTATCCTTCTCTAACCCCACCAAGCTCCAAGGACGAACACAAGGAGAAGAGAGGAAGAAAAGAGAGATAAAAGAATTTATTGCATGTGGAGGAGAGAGATTATATACATATGAGGTAGGAGGGAGGTAAATCTATGAGGTGTTAAGAAGTTAGAGCACCACTAGGGCACTTGTCCTATAAAGGATCAACCATGGATGCACACATGCACAAGAAACGTTAAAACCAAAGTGGTGTAGCGACCACTTGGTTCCAAAATCAACATGGTTGAAGCACAACACATGGTAGCGGTTGCAACACACCTTGAAACCCTAGTATCAACTGCAAAAAAAGTGAATCAAGAGTGTTGCGGTCGCAACACTTCAACAAGGCAAAAACCCTAGCAACCAAACCAAAGGTTAAAGCAGAAAGGTCAAAGAGAACCAACTAAACATGGTGTAGCGGTCAAAGCACTTCCAAAATACATCATCAAGGTCGTAACATTGGTCGCTACACTCAAGAACACACATGGTCAACATCACCAACCATGCAACTCAAGCAAACCCTAATATCTCTTCAAGATGTCACCTCATCAACCAAATCCCAAAAAAGGTGTCCCATAGCATCATCTTCTCTCTAATGATGCTAAGGTACAAGAAGAACAACCTACATGTGACAAATTACAAGATTAACCCTCAGTATGGGTATTGCAACTTGGTCCAAAACAAGCATAACTAGCTCAAACATCAACCAAACAAAACCAAACTGAAAACATAAACTTGTCACATGTTGTTAAGGCATATCGAGAGTTTATATTAAGGTTCAAGAATCTTATTAAGCAAAGCAAGCACATTTAAGCATTAATATAGGTTAGGGGCCTTACACTTTCCTTCTCCCTTCATGTCACATCCACATTCATCTTGATCATCCCTTATAGCGATGTACTCCACTTCTCTCTCTATCTAGTTCTCATCATAACATAAGTATTGCCTTTGTGATAAGCTTTGTAGTCATTTACCAGATTTTGAAAGTTGACTACTAGTCTAGGGATGTAGATAGGATCCTCTTCAAAAATTTGTTTATTCCTTAGGGTGAAGCAATCCACATTGATGTAGCCTCCTCTTCAACATCTTATTCTTGGTTGTGAGTCATCAGGGCTTTCCATACCTCTATGACTAACATGCCATTGCCACACTAGTGTCTGGGATCAAGATTAAAGTATGCCAATACCTTCTTGCTTTGAGAAACTCAAACAAAGTGTGGTTTGCGTCCTTTATCTCCTGTTGGTAGTGTTGACATAGATCCTCTTGGTGACGTGATTTCATTCAAGCTTCACCTTCATCAATAATATACCTCCTTAGTAACACCATAGGAAGTGGGCAAGCTTCAGTAACCACTTCTTCTTCCATAAACTTTACATACTTCTAGCTTTATCTTCATTAACTCCGTTGATTCTTGTAAGAAGGAAATCATAGGATGAGTGGACTGAAAAGTTACCCCAAACATCTAGTTACCATGTCATTGTGTCCATACCACCTCCTAATGTAAATGGGGAGTCTAGTACGTGCACAACCAAATGTGGGGGAAGCCTATTGTGTGTGGATTTCTCATGCCATATCATGTCCTCATGGTTAATGAAGTCACTAACTTGTTCTCCCTCCTTGAGTCCCTCTCCCAAATACCTATCCAAATGACATGATAATCCTACCACCAATCTATCTTCTAGATATATGATCCTTGTGCAATTTATTACTCTCCATATGAGGCCCCCTTTCACATTTTGCAACCCCCCCACAAATTCTACACTATGTGCAGTTTGGTCTGTGCCCCACACCCCCGTGCAAATTTGACCATCCTTATATATTTTTTCCCAACGCACAACTCACCAATGTGTCTGATTTGTTAGGATCCTCCATCCTTATTTTTCTAACAAAGACATATTAAAAGTTTTCAAATCATACTAAGCCATACCTACCTTTTATTTGTGGGTGAATGAAAATTCAATTAGTGTATCTTCCTTTCCCCCTCCTTTGAGCCCCACAAGAACTAAGCTATCATGTTGTTGATATCATCAATTAAGCCCTCAGGTAGGTCAAAGATGCATATGAAATATTTCAAGATTCGTTGTACCACTACTTTATTTATAATCTTCTTACCAGATTGTGACTATAATTTCTCCTTCCACCCCTATAGGTTCTTCCATTGACTCTCCTTGATGGTAGAAAATACAAGCTTCTTGGACCATCCCATGGAACTCGGGACTCCCAAATACTTGGCATGCATGTCCATCTCATCAACATTCATGATTATCTTAATTTCCTTCCTTCTTTCCCTACAAACATTGTTTCTAGAGGTAGCCTCTTATTTTTCACAATTAAATTTCCACTATCATGCTCTCACATATTAGCAGACCATGGAAGTTAAAAATGAGCACTCTTCAGGTGTTTCCCTTGGAAATAAGATATTGTCATATGTGAGAAAAAAGGTGAGACACTCTTGGTCCATGCTAGTTGATCTTAGCCCCATGAATTTTTCATCCTGTGCAACATGGATGAGAGACAAAGAAAAATCTTCCATGAAAAAATGAAAAGGATAAGGAGGGATTGGGACATTTTGGTGCAAACGTCTTATCAGTTTTATAGATCCTCTTATTTCCCCATTGATGATGACTGAGTGTCACACACTTTAGATACATTCATTGACTTTGGACCTTCACTAACTTGGGATCCCCATTTTATTCATGGCTCCATCCAGAAATGAGCATTGAATTCTATCATAATCTTACTCATGTCCATCTTCAGAGCCATGGATTCTTCCTTCCCTTTCTTATTCCCCTTCATGATATGAAACAATTCATATACCACTAGAGCATTATCAGTTATCATCCTTCCACTAATAAAGGTGATGTGATTACTAGATATCATTTTACTAAGGAAAAGGATTGATGTTACTAGCCATCACCTTGGTTATTATCTTGTAGGACATGTTGCAATGACTATTGGGGAGAAAATCAACAATACTTTGAATCTTTGTATAAGCACTATATCTGTCTTATTGATTTCCTTCCTTGCCACCAACCTATAATGAACCCCATCACCTTCGTTTTGATGACATCCCAAAAATTTTGGTAGAAAATAACCTTCATATTGTAAGGACCTAATTCCTTGTTTGGATGCATTTGGGAATGTGTTGTCCACACCTCTTTCCACTCTACAAACCTCTTCAAGTGTAGCAACTTCCTCTTCAAAAATGACCTTTGCCATGTATGATAGTGATAAATCAATTTTGAGGGATGCAATTTCATAAAAAACTCATAAAAGTAACCCACAATGGTTACCTTAATGTCCTTAGTCTTTTTCACCCACTTACTCCCAGTAGAAAGAAGTTTAGATGTAGTGTTTGTCTTCCTTATTTGGTTGGCTTTCTGATGGAAGTACTTTGTGTTTTTCCCCCATCTCTCATTCCATTCTCTATGACATGATCATGCCAATAACTTTCTTCTAGTTTTTTGAAACTCTTGTAACTCCCTTTAGAAATATATGCATTAGCTTAACATGAATTCATCAGGGGGTAGTCCTTGTTCTTATTTGAGCCATGATTTTGTTTCCTTTATTCTTCTACAATATTTTAAAACTTTTAGGCTGCCCCACACTGAATGTTTATCCCCACATGTTGTGGCACGATCCTTTAGGCTCCCTTACCCATGCCCTCTCCATGCCTCTTCAGTCATAGTTCCACATTCAGGTAATCACAACCACGAAGTTTCAAACTTGAACTCATGGTCATCCTGGTCCCTCTACTACATATGTTTTTTCTAAATCAAACTATGAGCATGATCTAAATATTGTAAAGGGAAGTTGTAACCTTTTGCACTGAGAATAAGTTATACCACTCTTGATCGTCTAGAAATTTGTCGAGCCTTTCCCTCACCATATTGTTTTTTTCTCTTTTGTCTTTTACAAATGAACCTCAAGTGTTTATGACCTCAGTCTTTTAACTTCTACATGTCAGCAGTCTCCCTAAAGTTCCTCATTTTCCATTCAACTCTTGGTTGCACCATGCACTCCTCAATATCACAAAAAATCGCATTGACGTCACCTCCCATAATATTTGGCAACGCAGTGGACATGCATTTGCAGTGCATGAAATCCTATGTCCAAAGTATCTCCCCTACTATTCCTCACACATATATCCCATGAAATCAAATCCTCCTCATAACTACCTCACCCACCTCCACACAAATATGGTGATATGGGTAAGAATTTATTGTCATGTTGTCCCCATCCATCAAAAATAAAGACCCCTTGATCTTAAAAAAACACTAACTCCAAAACCAACCATCAAATCCACAACTCTTTCTAATATTCTCTACCTCTCCATTATCACACATGGTTTCAATCATAAACACCATGTCAGGCATCTCTCTGCAGCACATGGACTTGAGGGATGGAACCAATCTAGGGATGCCCAATCCCTAGATGTTCCTGTAAAGGATTTTCATTATTGTTTGTGGGTGTGGACCATCCCACCACCTGATACTTCCTTGAGCACCTCAGTCGTCAGTGAACATGTCTTCTTGTATTTCTTCCTTGTAGATCCTTCATCTATCTCCATTTTAGAAATGTGGTTAACTTGCCTTCTAACCTTATTTTATCCTAACTTGTTCATGTCAATCTCGGATCTCTCCCTCTGTTCCTTTCTTCCTATCAACCATGTGTCTCTATGTGTCTTATGAAATGTCTTTTTACATCACTAATCATTGTTTCCCCCAACCCCTTTTGAGAAGACCTTTTCCTATGGAGGAACCCACTGACTATGCTACTGCAAATTGCAACAGGTGTTGTCTCAGTATTGAGATTGAGATCAATTCCTCTTCCTTGATTGATGATAGAATAGGACACCAAACCTTTTGTTTTTATCATGTTCTCAAGTCATTGTAGATCATGTGACTCCACCTATTCCTATGGTACCTACTCACTTGAAGTGTGAGACTTTGGGATGTTTTGATTGCCCTACATAAAACCAATTCTTAGTATTGCATGGTTCCCCTCTGAGACTTTATCCCTCCCACTCTTTGCCCATTGAACATTGTGTATACTGCTACTGCTTCAAGAACTCGCTCATCCTATGCTTCATTCATTGTTTGTGCAAACCCCACAAATAGTTTTCTTCTCATACCTCCTCCTTGATCCACCTTTGTTGCCATATTATCATTACCCCCATAAGAACTATTCACTGCCTCCAATGGTACCAACACATTATTATTACTTCCTTCCTCAATCTAATTGTTCCTTCTACCCCTTTCCTCTTCAACAGCTCGTATAGGTTTTTTGGTAAAGACAATATGCCTTTGTGCATTGTTCTTTATGAAAAGATCATTTTTTAACCCAGGTTCCCCATGAACATGGTTTCTCCAAGTCTTCTTATTCATCCTTGAAATCTCTTTATGTGTGTCCTATTAAACCACAGAAGTAGCAAAAAGAAGGCAGGCATTCATATTTGAAATTGGTTTGGACCAACCACCCTTCTTTATCCTTGATCCTCTAACTTTGCTTCACATGCTTAGTAATATCCACATGAACCCTAACCCAACAATAGGCATCCAAACCCAAGTTTGATTGATTAATAGATACCACCTCACTGACCTTCCTAGCCACCATCCTCACAACATGATCCAATCTGTAACACAAGGGAAAATTGTACGTTACATCCATAAAATTAAGTCGACTAGGCCAATTTCTATTGGAATATCTTCAATAAAGATTTATTTAGTCACAAGTAGGCAGTTGTCAAAGTTACATGGACCCTCCATCAAGAGTTTCTTTTTATTTTACCAATAGAAGAATTGGATCAAAAACATGTTATCTACCACATGTCTAAACATTTCTTCATTCTTTAGACCCAATGTTGAGATCAAGATCTACCACATTGCTGGAAAGTTGTATGGGTGCTTCTTCATGATAATCCTGACAAGTGCCAACTCAAGATGATATCATGTGGTATCCATGTTCTCCTTCACAAAGTCGATGATCTCTTCTTCTTCATGCTCAACTCTTAGCACTACATATCTCACACTCAAATCATGTGCCATTGGGATGGAGAGTACATGCAAAACAAATATAGGTATGGTCCTGATGGCCCATGAAGATTGTGGTTTTCGGTGGTGTTGGTGCCCAAATCACCTTTGTTATAGCCAAGGATAACTCTAGATGGAGTCGATGCAATGGGAGACTATGTTCTAGGTTCTATTTTCTTTAGTATTTGAAAAACATAAGATAGTATAGAGAGACTCACATGATTGTGAGAATATCGTCCCTTGATGTCACTAATATGGTAATAAATAATGGGGGTTATCAATGGTGAGGAGCAAATTCACCTTACATTCCTACCCTCACAACTATATATTTTGTAATAAGAATACCTTTGATTCAATATTGATGTGCACTTTAGACTGGTGTTAAGCTTTTTGATCAATCATGAGGTTCATAATCTCTTAGATAACTTTCATTCAATTCTATTTTACTATGAAAATATGATATGAGATAATAATCTATTATCTACATCATTTTGGAAGCTAATAATGAGTACACTTAGACTAGAATTTTATGTCTTACAATTACCTTGTGCTAGTTGTCAATCACATCCAAAAGTAAACAATGCATATAAAACCTTAGGTTTCCTGACATTGGCCCAAATTTCTTTATCTCCACGTCATATATATCAACATAAAAAAGATAAGTATAATAGAAGTCATCTACATACTAATTATTGTTGTTCCTGTTATTTTGTATACACTTTATGTCATAAAACTTGTACCTAAAACATGAGGGTTCTGCACTTTTCCCACATCCATTAAAGAAAAATAATAATAACTTAGGATGGAAGGAATATCAAGGGAGTGACTCTGGAAACATGTAAATAAACAATATATCCATTTTCAAAGAATAAGTGTGAATGTGAAAACACTTGAATAAAAACCTCCCTCAAAACTCAATCCTAGACGCTTAGTGGTCCGTGATTATCATCACATGCATCCACATATTTTATCAGATGCCATAATAATTTTGTTGAATAAAAAATAAAATTTCACAAAGAGGCATAAAGGAAGATTTTAAGATACATATATGAGGGAGTATTCCAAAATTGAATATTCAATGATAATTGAATTTCGATTTTCCAAATATACAATTATGGAGAAGGGTACTCCCATTGAGTCCTTATCTGAAAGAGGCTTTTTGCTTCTAGATGCTTTCACTTAGCAACAAACCCTATGTATGAGGAGATTAATGGTTTGTATTCTTTCTTTGTATAGAAGTGCCTCACTTGGAATTATCTCTAAGCATATTCCAAGATAACAATTCAATCTCAATTTATCTTTATGGACTCATGCGTTTTTATTTCTAGTTACAAAACATGAAATTCCTTTGAGCAAGGAAGGTGATGCTTTAACCAGGAAAGGTCATAAAAAATTGGTCTCCTGAGAAAATCCATCTCAACATCTAAAAGTATGTGTGTGGAATTAAGAGAGAGAGGGAGAGAGATTTCTCACCCTTCTCCTACAACCTATAATGGAGGTTTGATGTATGAAAGAGCAATAAATTGAGGAATTCTTGTATGTGTTTTTCAAACTAAGATCCCTTGAATGGGGATCATTAAAATTCACCAGAAATGCTACCCCTTTCTGACATCGAAAAGGATGGATATGTTTGAATATATAGATGGAGGATACTATGCACAAAAAAAGGAGTGCAGACACAAGCTAGTGGAAGTTAAAGGAGGGGAAGATGAGAAAAATAATCATTTCAATAGATAATGGGGGGGGATAAAAAGTAATTATGGGACAAAAAATGAAACTAAGAAGCATAACGACTACCTAGATGTGTGACTTGCCACTCAATTCTCATTATCATGTTTTTTAAAATATTGAAACTAATGAGAGACCATCAAATTCCAAAATGTAGCATGTTTATTGGTTTAATTATATTCTATATTTTAATGACAAAAAGTCCAAATTTATGTTAGTCAATACAAGTACCATTTTGCAATGAACAATTATCAAAGACATCTTTGTTGGGAGTTTCATTTATTGACATAAATATTCTAATATGGTTGTTTTCCTAAAAATACATTATTCTTATTTTTAATGTTTCAATTAGACAATTAGTCATAGTCACGACAACACATTATTCACAAAACCACACATTATAATATCATACTTATTTTCATGTTAACTCCCTCAAAGTTCCCCAAACCCATTATATCTGAATAATTAAGTTGAGTTTCAATGTATCTAAGGGTAAATAACTTAAAGATATTACAAGGAATTGTCATTATTTTCCAGCTCCATGCATGATAAAATGTTCTTGTCGTAGTGTTGCTTATAGCTCATAATACACTTTTATTATTGAATGAACATAATGAAGTGTATATTATTATAGAATATATGGAGGTGGGTTGCATGAACTCCAAAATGTTGTAACTAAAATATTTTGTGGTTTTAGTAATTCATGAAACATTTTCCTAATAGGTAGAATTTATATTGGAATAAAGAACTTGGAGTCCCTTAATATTCCTCCTCTACCCTATGTTTCTATGTATTTCCCTTCAAGTAATCCAATTTGATTTAATATAATTGTTATATGATTCTTCAAATTCCATTGTGATGTCAAATTTAAATAAAATTAACAAACCTAATGTACATTCTTCACATTTATCTTCCCATTTTCTTATCATGAACATGTCTTCAACATTAGTGACTTCTTGAGTAGCCTAGGATTCCTAGAGGTGGCTACTCTTATTTTTGGGGAGGGGCTCAATTGTTGGTGCACAGTAGCTTCATCCCCTGAGCCTCTTCCTCTTCAGACTTCTAATATAGTGGATAAAATTTGGTGGTGGCATTTCCATGTTCCCCTCCACCATTCATTCCTTTAGAAGTGGTGCATGAGAGTGGGTTTCCATTTCTGGAATCTTATAGTGTGTTGTACTGAAAGCAAGCTCACAATTGATTCCAACCGTGTGGCTCTACTCTTTGGATGTGCCAAGTGGACCATCCTTCCCATTCAAGCTTGAATTAATCATAATAATCTCATGTGGAAAAAAATATTCCATTCTCTAACTGAATGGTGTATAAAGTAACTCATAGTATAACTACTTCACTAACTTGTGTCATCATAATGTAGAAAAGATGACTTCTATATGACATGCACACGTCCACGATGCATGTTCAAATGGAAGTATTTTTCGATCTTCTCATTTGTGATGTTAAGAGCCTATTGGTGATTTTCCTTGGTCTTTGTAATTCAAAGGAAGTAATTTATTTCTTTGCCATCTTTTGTTCATTTTCATTTGAATTTTTTCTACCAATGTTTTTGGTTTTTTTAGGCTTGTCCCAAGTATCCATCAGCTTATGTGTGCTTATCTTCCCTTTTATATGATTTTACCCCTCTCCTTTGTGAGAACCGAAGATCCATAGGTTATGTTGGTGTTATTTTTGTCTCAACCAATTTTTGTTGTCTTGGTTGTATGGCTTTCCTTGTGGGGTTGATCTCCATTAGGAATTCTATAATGACTTGGTTAATTATGTAAGTTAACTAGGGTTTACTTAAAAGATTACATGCTTTGGTTGCTCAATCCTTGTTTAAGACCGATTACTAAATTATAGTTTAGTTATTATATGTTGAACATTTTAAGATAAGATCGACATGCTTTGGTTGTAAATAATTAGGGTTTGGTAAGAAAAAACGATTGATTAAAATTCATTTTTTTGGGTATATTAAATATGGTTACTTATATGAATTGAAGGAATATGAACCCCTAAACCTATTTAATTGGCAAGGAAAGTAAGACTTTTGGTGTTATAAAAGCCATAGATCAGACACTAAAACCAATACAAAATAATGGTTCTTTTATAGAAGAAAATATCAAATTTATGATCAAAATGAACTAACTTTTAGTTTTTTCTAACAAAACTTGAGCAACTATAAAAAAATGTATTGAACAAGCTAAGAATATTCTTGATTGACGAGGCAATACAAAATTAAAAAGGGTTAAAGGACTAAAAATTAATGAATAAGGCTACATGGACACCATTTTTGAACCCAAAATGGAACCAAAGTCATTATCCACCACAAAACAAAGGGTATTTAGAAATAAAATATGTTCTTATATATATATATATATATATATATATATATATATACCCTTTTGTGTTGGAAAATGACTTGGGTTCCAATATGTGTCCACATAGCATATCCCCAAAAATAATTAACCAACGAACATGAATTGGCTTGAATGCTACCAATTCAGCCTAAGAACCTCTCATTTACCTCTAACACTCTATAATTCTAAAGTTCTAGAAAGTGAGGGATATTCTAGAGTTTTGATTGAGTTAAAGCTAGGAGAAGATCAATAGGGTTTTAGCTTGCTAAAGCTTATTAAGTTAAGAAAGCTAATCAACCCTAGTTGGGATTTCATGGTGGTTCTTCTCCCATATGTCTAAAATCTATCTTTCCTCTCTTTGGATCAAAATGATACCAAATCACCCTATTTTCTAATTTTTCATCTCTAGTTCTTCATTTGTATGATTCTTGTGCTGGAAGGGGGAACAAAAAGATCAATTTCTTTATGTTATATTTGGATTGAAGACAATCAGTTCTTGCCCTATGAATTTAAGGAGCTTTACACATAATGTGTGTAGTTAAGTGTTGACCCAAATGTTGAAACTAGTTGAAAGCCTAATACTATCTGATTAAAGATCAAGGGGATTATTGTTTGTATATCTAAGTTTTGGGGTAACTAGTTGGGGATTTTTTTGAATAATTAGATTCATTCTTAATGTTTTGTATATGTTTAGTTCATGACTAGTAAATAATGTTTTTTTAAAGTTAATTGTTAAGGTATTACATTATTCTATGTAAAATATTTCTTGAATTAGCCTAAATATATAACATGCTTTGGGGATTGAATGTGCAGCTATCAAATTTTGTTTGAATTGAGCATGATTAAATATGGTTACTTAATTTTTATTAGTGAATGTTGGTGAAGTTTGATATGGTTGTGTATTACAATCGATAAAAAGGTATCAAATGAAGATAATACTATTTAGGGTTGACCTTAAGGGTAGGCTCAACACTCCAATAAAAAATAGCAAAAGTAGTGGAAGCCAGACTAGGAGGAAGAGAAAGCAGCTAAGTCAAAGATAGACTAGTGTGAGAGGACACGTGTCAAGGTTCAATAGCGGTAGGGGTAGAGTGGGTGATGGAAGGTGCATACTGAGCTACAATGTAGAACTAATCATATGCATGGGTGGCATAGTCAGCAGCAGAGCTAGAGGGTTAGTAGGCAAGATAAGGTGAAGGAAAATATAGGTTCATATTGGACACTATATGGATTAGCTCTTGATGGAGATGATCCTACACATGTAGATCATTGGCATTATGATACATCGTGTATCCCATGAGAGACTCATTGGACATAGAGAAAGAATACCTACTAGGTTTAGGTGGTGTAGGTGTGGAAAATGATTGGTTTGGTGTAGTTGTGTGTAAGGAAGAAGTACTAGATGTGGATGAAGATCTAAAGTTTTGGAAAGACTTATTAACTAAGGTCTCACAGATCACTATGCCTCTCCTACTGGCATGATAGTTAAACTCAGTAATGAAACAATTTTCAATGAGGTAGTAAAAGAAACCACATATAAGATCGAGATATGAAGGATGGATATCCCTAGTGTACTTATTAGAGTCAAATCATGTCAATAGTGAAGAATGAAACAAAAGCACTTGACTTTCATTCCCTTCAAGAGGCAGTAGACGATCACTATAACATTTTCACCAATGTCCTTTTGATTTTTCTCTGGATGGACATCAAAATCTACTACAAGTGAAATGAATCACTACCTAGTATCTAGGACAGAGTAAGGTAGGATGGATTTATTCCTATATGGATGGCCATGTTTCTTAAGGAACATGTAGATGTCATGAAGTGTAAGCTTGGGATCAAAATTCTTATAGAATTTTTTACGATAAATCATGTCAAGATGTTGAGGATAGGTTTGTTTCCAAGTACACCCATGGCATTTCTTGTGAGACAGTAATTAAAGTAATCCTCAAAGATTTGGTTTAATATCAAATATCATTTAAGGGAGCACAACTTGGGTATCAGGTAGTGGAACATTGGTAGTGTCGTTCTGTGTCAAGTTAGAATAGAACTCATCTACATCCTTCTTGCAATAGTGAACATCGAAATAAGATAGGATTCCAAGAGACAAGAAAACAAGGCACTGATCCACAAAAATGTCCTTCATTTTTTTTCCTCTTCCTCTTATGACTTGAGTGTCACCTCATATGCTTGAAGGTTTCCTATGAGTTCTCAATGGGGATAGTGGAAATCATATTGATTTCTTCTATGGTTATAACCTTCTTGTCCCAATGGTGAGGAAGAGAGAGGAGAATCTTGGAGGTCCATGGTAGGACCCAAAGGTGCAAGAACATTCATGAGAGTTTTGAGCCTTGCATACATTTCAACCACACTCTCTAACTTTCCCATCTTGAAGCCTTCAAATAGTTGGGTAAGAATGTAGACCTTGATTTCTTTGACTTGCTCCATCCCTTCATTGGTAATGCATAGCTTCTCCCATATCTCATGAGCTTTCTCTTGAGAGGAGATGTGGTTGAACTAAGTTGGAGTGGTAGAAGAGTAGAGGATGATAATTTCTCGACAATTAAGTTGAGCCTTCTTCATGCTTGACTCACTCCAAGTTCTTCTCACCTTCCCAAGGGATGTAGGGGAGACCATCCACCTTCCACATGTCACATCTCATTCCTTATATGTAGAATTGCATCCTTCACTTCTAATAGGAAAATGTTGTGCCATCAAAGATACAATGATGCATGGAGAAGCCACCCCCTATGTTGAGAGAATCAAACATTTTATCTCCCATATTTTCTTACCCATGGGAGTGATGTGTTGGAGAAGACCTTATTGTGATATCACTTGTTGGATTAATGGGCTCTAGATGTGGGGGTGAATAGAGCTAAAAACACTAGTACAAAAATTGTTAGAACTTCAAGCTATATGAACATTTGTGTGCAGTTAAACATGAAAAGCAAGGGTGAGAGACATTGAAACAACCAAGCAATACAATTAATTATAGTGGTTCCCACCTCTAAATATAGAGATGTACTCAACTACCTAGCCAAGTCAACCTCTAGGATTTTGAACTTTGGAACCACATTGTATTCAATTATAAGAGACACATTATATGACCACCTATATTTATATCAAGGGGTAACTAGTTTCCCTTTTAGGCCAAGGGATCCAACAACCTTACCAAGGACTTTCCTATCCACTGTTGAAGTGTCTTCAGCCTTCTCCAAGGTCTTACCCACCATTGACTTGGATCTTTTGCCTTGATATGCACCTCCTTAGCCAAGAAGAGAATCTTCAATCCAACTTTGTGAAAGGATATTGGACAAGTAATATTTGAGAGCTTTACAAATGCTCATACTGATGCTAACTCTTTTATAAAAAAACCTAACTCATTCAAATGGAAATAGAGAATTAATCAAGCTTGAGGAAGGTTAGGAGTTCTTGTAGGCACAACCACTCAACTATAGAATAGAAACATAGAAGGCAAACTTGGAATGAAGTCCAAGGGTCTCTATTTATAGTTGAGGTTTCCAAATAGCTACTAGAGACACTTAGATTGAATTCTAGGCATTTTGTGGTTCCAATAGATCTATATTTGAAGTTTTCACCTCTTCAAACAACTAAACACACTTTTAGCACTTTACCTACAATCTTTTTGGTCAAGTTACCTTTTGGGAAACTCGTCCAATAGTGATAATTTTAAGACGATCACTTTTTTTAGATGAGTTACTTCTTAATAAGAAACTCAAATGATAAATATTCCTATCAAGCCAATATTGAGGGGTCAGCTGGGTTACCCCGAGCAATCTCGACCAATAAAGGAATTTGTCAAAGCCTATAAAATGGTTGTTGTCCATGTTACCCTAGGACAATTTGGATTGAGAAACCTTCCTATTTGAGATAAAATAAAATCCTTTAAAGTGCATATATATTCGTTATTAATGACTCTAATGATCCATTAAGCTTGATTATAAATCTTCATATGAATGATTTTCAACATGGTTCTAATAGAGAATTTAGCTAATCTTCAAATATTGGATTTTCATTGAATTTTACTTGGTGTTTGGAAACAAGGGTTTGCTAATTTCATCCTTTTGGTATAGGTATATAGCTGAAATTAATCTCAAGTAAACATGATAGATACATATGAATGGAAAAGGTTAAGTCATCATCAACGTATGGACAATGTTTAAATGTTAGGTCAACTTGTGCTACCAAGTTGAAATTGATGGTTGATGTGTGCACAAATTGTCACTATTTTGGATATCTAATTTGGTTGTTTTCTTTGTCATTTAGGCTCAATTGAATATATTTTCACACATATTTCACAAATTTGTATAAAATCGATGTGCACCAGTTCTTACACTTATGCATGTATTTTATATATTTTAATTATTATAATAATTATTTGATTTAATTCATTGCTTATTTTATTGCAGAATATTATTATTTGCTAGAACAACATGCAACTCAGTAATACTGACATGGTATTGAAGTGAAAAAAAATATTATTGTTCCAGATTGAAAAGGAAAAGGATTTCTACTATAAAGAACTCGGTAGTACCGACTTCCAAGTTAGTAGTACCGAAACAGGCACTGACAGCCAAGATTAAATACATTAAATCCAACTATTATTGTTATGAAAAATAATATTTAGGTTTTCTCTTCACCTAAACATATATAACGGTCGGAAAGGGCACCATTAGAGAGAGATCGTCGAGATCTATCACATTTGGATGACATGAACGGTGAAAGGAGGGAGAAAAGTGAAGGAACCCTACCTAGTAGAGCTCATAGGAGATTTGGCGGCGGAAACAATGGAAAATCTTCTCCATCTTCTCTAAATCAATTCTTCAGCTCTGTCTCCAATTTACTATATCTCAAAATTCATATTTTACATATTTTCAATTTATAGTTATACCATGTCATCTATTTTTGACTAGAAAAATATTCCTTAGGATCCGGGAGTCTCCCGGATATGCATTGTACCTGACGTTTTTGTATTAATATCACTCTTACTCCTCTTTTCTGGATATAAATCTATGAAGTTGCATTGTTCTGTTTATGCCTGATCAGCATAGATAGATTATTAGACCTGTAATCATTCGAGAGAGAGAGGCTAAGGATTGGAAAGCATATATTTACCCATTTATTGCACCCCTCGGGAAAGGTAGAGTACAAACGGGAGGAGAAATCTAAAGATTAATCGTAAATAACCCAACTAATTAACCAAATACTATCGAAATGGGATTGGCACTAGAATAGGTAGTGAACTACATTGTGGTAGTGGGTAGTTCTGGCTACAGGCTCTTTATCCAGAGATAGGGGTGCTCGATGTTAATGTGTAGAGGTTAGTTGTAGTGTTATCCGTGGTGAAACCACCATTCTAAGGAATCTGTTCCACTCTGATTCACCCATTCTTGATTACAACAACCTTGTTTAGATTTACTTTTTGTTCTTAGTTAATTAAACAACCAATCAACTCTTTCTCTAGGTCTAGCTGATTTGGTTTTAGTAATTAGTAGTCTCTGGTGTATGATTCCCTGGGTTCGACAACTCGAGCCTCTTTTGGTCTTATATTACATGACACATGCACTTGTGTTTTACATGCATGTTTTACACGTGTCAAGTTTTTGGCGTCGTTGTTGGGGAATCAGCATCACCAACACTACGAGTGTTGAGACCGGCCTATCTAGGCCATTGTACTTATTTTCATTATTTTTCTTTCTTTTTTATTATTTTCTTACCATTTTTCATTACATAAAACTTCACTGTTAATTTAGGCATTGTTCATATTTCATCTAGATATTTCTTTATAGTTATTCTTCTTTCCTTTTGAAAAAAAAGAGGCACATGGATCCTATTTGTCCCGGGTGTGGTAATGCATATGTAGACTATAGGTCTTTGAGTCCACCTTCATCACATCATGGGAAAACCTTCAAGGAAATTCATCGTGAGCATATTAGGATTATGGTTCAATCTATTTTAAATCGCAAAAGTCCTACTTCTAATGGAGGTTGGGGTAGAGTAGAGAAAATGGAAGAAGTTGAGATTGACGATAAGGAATTAGAGTGTGAAGAAAATATACTAGAAGAATTTTTAGAATCACCTCTACCACGTCCTTTCATTGAGCCAACACCCACACCCTTGACTCCTAGGATTGATCTTGAATATGATTGGGGATCTAATAAGGAAGATGAGGAGAATGATGCAAGTAAGGTGGAAGACAATTTGGATACATGTGTTTGGGATATGAGTGAAGGAGAGGAGGATCTAGAAGGTGCTTTATTTGATAATGATCTTAGAGAGGAGGAAGAGAGTGAGTAAGAGGATGTTGAGAGTGAAAAGTGGAGGAATATCCTATTACCCATCAAATAATTCCTTCACCACAAGACCCATCTCTTCATTTCCTTATGGAGGATCCTATATGGGATATATATCCAAATGATAATTTCAAAAAAAATTGTAAGGATATTAATGAATGTGGGGGGATTGAATTATTAGAAGAGGAGGAAGCACATGAATTCACCTTTTATGTAACCCCTCCATTATGTGTAGAAAGGAGTGATCCATTTGGGATGGTCATAGAAATTAAGGAGCAATCATCATTATACATTTCACCTCATGGCTACCTATTTCTACATGTGCTCCCACATCAAGACTTGGTTGTGATTCATGTTCATGTTCATTGCAATGATAATTTACTTTTGAAATGGAATGTCAACCATACATGCTAGTATTCTGACTATTATTTGTTTTTTTTATCATTGTTGCAAGGAACCATGTGTTTATAAGGAAGAGGTAGAGAGAGCTTCACCCTCCTCCATGACCACTTGATTATTGTTGACTGACATGTGTCTATCCTAGGACATTAAACAAGGGCGCTTGTGGAAGGCAACCCACCAATCAGGTTTATTTTGTTGAACTTCCAATTCTATTTTTACATTCCTATTTTGTAGTTTTGTGATATCTAGTTTTGATGCAAGTAAAAAAGATGCCTTGATATGTGCATTCAGTGTGTAGGGATGCACTAAGTCGGTGGTACCGAGTTTTCATCAGTGACATCTCACAAGTTGAGCAAGCATCGACACTTCACCGAGCTCAAGTGCTTATTGGAGGGTATGTCTTAATGTGGATCACACCCACTCGTCTTTTTCCCCAGATCTCACCTCACATATCGGTACAACCATTCCATTTGTCTTCCTTTGCTTTTGACATTGAGGACAATGTCATATTCAAGCTTAGGGGGAGGAATGAACCGATGCTTCTATCTTTATCTCTTGCATCTTTACCTTTTGTCATATATCTACATGTTTTTTAAAAAAAATAGATCTCCCATATTTGTTTTTAGGGTCCACTTCTATCTAGTGTAATTGTGGATGAAATATAAAATTTTGGTTAGGATTAGCCATTTGTTGATGATGTGGTATCAATTATGAAAATTCTACAAAAATCTAAATGTGTTTTTATGCTTTGCTCTTTAAGCTAAATTTGCTATGTTGAAGAGTACATAACTGGAGGAATTGTTTGGATTAGTTAGCTTGAAGACATACTGAATGAGTGAAAAACCTAACTCAACCCTATGGCTTGTGTTATGACGATGATGTTTGAGTCCAAACCAACCAAACAGTAACGTGATCTTTAATGTGAATTCTAGAAATAAACTCGAAGGTCTCCCTATTACACAAGTTGATAGGAGAAGGACATATTATGGTTAGAAAAGACACTCTCTCTTATTTATGTGATCTCATCCACCTTCCATTCATCTTCATTCACCACCACAGGATGATCAAGTTTAATCCAAGTTATTTTTCTCTTATTTGCATTACATGGCATTATAGGAAGCATATAGTTAATTCATTTTATTTTGCATTAGAAAAGAAAAAAACCATATAATCTCTTTTGGGCATTTGTAGTTTGCATAAAAAAATTGCATATAGTTGCATTTGCATTGCATATTTCATAAGGTGTTACATATTTGTTATCTTCTACGATCTTCTCTCATGTAAGAGTGTAAAAAAGAATTGTATCTCCTTACTACTTCTCCAAATAAAAAAAGTAAAAAAAAATCCCAAGCATGAACTATTTATCTTGCTAAAATAAAAGGGAAAAAATTATCAAAAAAAAAGAAAAAAGAAGAGAAAAGGAGGAAAAGGATTTTTAAGTTCAATGTCATATTCTGTCTAAGCAACAAAGAAGGTGATTGTAGATTTTTTTGTAAATACCTTTCCACGTATACTCATCATTAGGAGGAGACATCCACTATAAGCATCATTCCACCAAAATAACAAAATAGTCATTAGAAGTCATACATTCACATTTTATCCATCATATAGGTGCATCATATTTTCACTTCTTGCATAAAAAATTTGGATAGTTCTTGTGAATCATATTTTCATAGCCACCCATCTTTTCTACACATTGCTCTGTAGGCCACCATCATAATTAATCCCCTCATCCATGTTTATTTGGGGATATGCTTCCAAGTAGTTTATTTAGGTAGATCAAAGCAATATAGATGGGGTGATCACATGGTGCATCAAGCATGTGTCCTAGTGACCATGATATTAATTGTGTCATATTGATAGTGTTTTTCATTGATCTTATTGCTGGCATCTATTATGAATATCATTGATCGCTTTAGAGTAGTTACTTGTTTAGTAGTTGGCAAGGACCGGTTTGGGACCGACTAGTGGAAGGTGGTTAGAAAAGTAATTCATAGGTATTTGTCTTCTAGCTAACTTTTTCAAACAAATCCAAGAGTAGTGTTGTTCGCGGACGAGCAATATTCAAGCTTAGGGGTGTGATGTGTGCACAAATTGTCACTATTTTGGATATCTAATTTGGTTGTTTTCTTTGTCATTTGTGCTCAATTGAATATATTTTCAAACATATTTCACCAAATTCGTATAAAATCAATGTGCACCAGTTCTTACATATATGCATGTATTTTACATATTTTAATTATTACAATAATTATTTTATTTCATTCATTGCTTATTTATTACAGATAATTATTATTTACTAGAACAAAGTCAATACTACCGACATGCAACTCGGTAGTACAGACATGGTATCGAAGTACAAAAAATGTTATTGTTCCAGATTGAAAAGGAAAAGGATTTCTATTGTAAAGAACTCAGTAGTACCGACTTTTAAGTTGATAGTACCGACACAGGAGCTGACAGCCAAGATTAAATGCATTAAATCCAACTATTATTGTTATAAAAAAATAATATTTAGGTTTTCTCTTAGCCTAAACATATATAACATATGGAAAGGGTACCATTAGAGAGATATCATCGAGATCTATTGCATGGGGATGACATGAATGATGAAAGGAGGGAGAAAAGTGAAGGAACCCTATCTGACGGACCTCAGAGGTGATTTGGCAGAAGCAACGAAAGCAAATCTTCTCCATCTTATCCAAATCTATTCTTCAGCCATGTCTCCAATTTATTGTATCTCGAAATTAATTTTTTACATCTTTTCAATTTACAGTGATACCATGTCATCTATTTTCGGCTAGAAACATATTCCTTAGGATCTAGGAGTAGCCTGGATATACATTGTACATGACTTTTATACATTAATATCACTCTTACTCCTCTTTTCTAGATTTATATCTATGAAGTTGCATTGTTTTATTTATGCCTGATCAACATAGATAGATTATTCGACCCTTAATCGTTTCGGGAGAGAGGTTAAGGGTTGGAAAGCATAATTTATCCGTTTATTGCATCCCTTTAGAAAGGTGGAGAATAAATGGGAGGAGAAATCCAAAGATTAATCTTAAAGCAACTAACTAATTAACCAATTACTATGGAAATGAGATTGGCATTAGAATAGATAGTGAACTACAATGTGGGAGTGGGTCTGGCTATAGGCTCTTTATCCAGAGATAGGGCTATTCAATGTTAATGTGTAGAGGTTAATTGCAGTGTTATCCGTGGTGAAACCACCATCCTAAATCTGTTCCACTTCGATTCCCCCATTCTTGATTACAACATCCTTAATTAGATTTACTTTTTGTTCTTAGTTAATTAAACAACCAATCAACTCTTTCTCTAGGTCTAGTTGATTTTGTTTTAGTAATTAGTAGTCTCTGGTGTACGATTCCCTGAGTTCGACAACTTGGGCCTCTTTTGGTCTATATTACACGACATATGCACTTGTATTTTACACGCACGTTTTACACATGTCAATGGTATGGACTTTGGTCTTGATAGATGTTGTAATTAGCTGCTCTAGCTACCGAAATCTCAACATGTGCATTGGTGTCAATTCCACCAACTGGGCAGTCAATGGTATAGAGCTTCTAATGTTCAAAACTGGCAATTATCTTAGTGATACCGACACTACAATTGATGCCATCAAGATAACCTTATGATTTTCCAATAAAACTAACAATGAAAGTCAATGCCACTGAGTTGAGGTTGGTGCTATTGAATTTATGCAATGAAGATCATAGTAACCTTTTTTGAGTGAAATTTGTGCCACCTACTAGGATGTCGGTGTTATAAGGACTGTAGAAGTTGTTCCCCATAAGAAATCAAGAGCTAATTTGGTGCCACTAACTTAGGGTTAGTAGTGTTAACTCTATATTATTTCTACACATGAAAGAAATACATTATCTTACCTTATTTACTTACATCTAAAGCATATTATCTCACTACTACAAATGAACATGAACTAATCTTTTCAATAACATATAACTACTAAACGTTATAGAGTAAAAATAAATGTAATCTAATTATCCTAATTTGTGGGTTGCCTCCCACAAAGCACCATTGTTTTATGTTCGAGGATTGACACAATGCCTACCTCTAACCTGGGTTATAATGGGTGGGTATTGAATAGTAATCTGGTAGTCCGAAATGCACCCTATCATTATCAATGCAAAATGTGAGGTAGCCATGACCCATTGAAATAATAACAATCATGGTGGTAAAAAAAGGTCTCCCTAATAACAACTTGGATCCTTTTGTATCCTACATGTTCATAATCATGAAGTTGATTAGAGAGGTATATTTATCGACTTTGAAAACACAAGCATTTTCCAAAGGGACTCGCCATTGATTCATTTTCCAATTGAATTGTCATGCATGTGTTAGACAACTCTTTCAATCCCAATTTCTAAAATGTGGTAAGTGTCATGAGACTTATGCTTTCCCATGAATCACATCAAGCATTTTTGAATGTGTTTCTACCTATGGGACGTGGGATACTGAAACATCTTGAATATTTCTTATTTGGCGGAAACATCCCTTGAATCATTACACTCATCACCTCATTGACTTAAACAATGTTAGTTGATCTTGCACATCTGGGTGATGATTTCTTTCAAGAACTTGCCATACTCCCGTATGTGCTCTATTTCCTCTAAGAAAGGGATATTGGTGAAATTTTTTATTAAGACATCTAAGAATTTGTTTAGTTGTTTCCCTTCTTTAGTGACATTAGACTATCAAGGTAGGGAACCCAATGACACATATGCACATTGATGTTTAGGACTGATGCATTCTTAAGGGTTTCCCCTCCTATGCTTGTTGTAGAATCTTAATCCATCACAACAAGATTTTGTCTTGTTGTATCATCTTGGAGGTGGCTCACCTCTAGAATTGCTAGGGTAGACATGGTGGTGGTGGAATGTCTGGGTGCATCATTTTTCCAAACATGTGTGGCTGAAATTTCTTTGCCTCTCCTCAATGTCACAACATGGACATGCTTCTCCTCATGTGTTGGACTATTCACCTATGTGTGATTCAAAGACTCACCTTATCATCTCTACCATCCTAACTTGTTGGGGTATATCATCAACGGTACATATACTTGCATGGGATATGGTACATATTTCTCCTCGATAAATGCCTTGATTGCATAAGCTATCCTATTGTAGATTGAAATTGTCTTTTCTTGACAGTGATGATTGTGGTAAGTCTCCATGGTCCTAGAAAAATTGTGTTGGGATACCTACTTAAGATATGCAATGTCTATGGACAACATGTGATATCTAGGTCTCCAAACTCTAGATTTGGTATCCTTGGTTATGCATCTCCTTTCTTTCACAAGTCAAAATAAGATTATGTCTTCATCACAAACTTCTCCATGAGATCCTCTAACTTGTCCAATCTTCTTGGGCCCCTATTTTCTTATTGTCTAGGTTGTTTTTTAGATGAATCTTGTTGAAAATGGTTGTGAATCTCTCTAAGGAATTTTGGGATCGTTGTGCCAGGAGTAATGATAATTGCTCCTATTTTTGGTATGTGATGTATATTTGCACTCTTCCTCCTAAGGCGAAGTCTTCTTTGTGATGATGCTCAGATATGACTTTAAATACTTTGTCACATGCCTCCATGGAGCTCTTTGGTTCCCCATGAGTCTAATGTTTGTCTCCATTTGATTGATTCCTGGCCATGTTCTTTGGGATCTCCTTGAATTTCTTTGCTCTATTGTTCAAGAAAAATCTGGCACTTATATTATCAAGTGTTATCCTATCCCCCTTGTGTAAAATATAGTATAAGATTATTCCTTGATCAAAGAGTTCTATGCCATTGTGAGGGTCTGATCATTTCCTATTAGAGCTTCCATGCCCCAGAGTAAGATTCATCTAAGTGTTGCTTGAAATTATGAATCTTGACTTTGTGGTATCCAGTGGGGGATACCTCTAAAAAAATGTGTCTATTATTTCATCCCATGCCTCAATAGACTCTTTTTATAGGATTTACAACCATGTCTTCTCTGTGTCCATCAGAGAGAAAGGAAAAAACTTCAAGTATATCATTATCACTGACAACCTGTCAATATTGAGTGTGTCGTAGCTCTCCACAAAGCTATTAATGTGCTGCATTGGATCCTTATGTGCAAAACTATGAAAACTCTATGATTTGACATAAGCCACAAGACTAGGGTCGATCCTAAAACTTCCCATGTCCACTGGCTATTTGTTAATTGGACCCAACAATGTTGTGGAGGATAATGCCTTGATCCTTTCCCAAATAGACTACTCATCGTCTAAAACCCCTACATTGTTGACATCGTCATTCATATGATTAGGCATAAATGGTTTTCCTTCTCTACCTCTAGTTATTCTTGATCTGCTACTAATTGAGTTTAGACGAGCGATGAATATTCAAACTCCCATGCTCGTTGTGCAATCAACTCCCAATCTAGCAGTGAAGGTGTAGAATCATTGTAATATGCAGATCGGGTTGCACCAAAAACTAGTACCTATAAAGAATAATAGATTTATCATTGAGTACTAAAAGAAATTGAAACAAAATATTTCAAAATAAACTATATATATAATATAGTAATCGGTCCTAATCTTCATAGTGCTAAGGCGTCAGCTCCTAGGAAACAACACTAAGTATTGGCACATATGAATTGTGTGTGTACTACCCAAGTGTATGTATCGAAGTAATAAGGACAAAGAGACATGAGTTATCGAACCCAGGGAGATCTATAGTTATAGACTATTACTAATTAAAACTAATAAACTATGTTATAGAAAAGTTTGGATTGATTTGAATCAAACTAAGAAAAAACATTATGTTGATTTGTGAACTAGATTAATGAAATATCTAAGTTTTCCAGTTTCACCATTGTTCTATATATACTTAGGTTTTACCAATTTAATAATAGATTATCGCTGCATTTGAATAGATATTTAAATGTAAATATATCCTCTTTTGAAGTGAGATACCATTTTCAAACTAGTTGAAACCGTACTTTGGTCACATTCGTTATTCTAGTTTGAACTTTAAAGAATTGTCTCTGGATTCAATATCTCTTATTTGTGTGCCTTCTTTTGCAACATGTTATTAGATAAGCCTATACGATTCCAACAATCAAATAACCCCTTTTTAAATTAATAACTTCCTAGAAATATTTCTTATGGTGATCAAGCATTGAAAATAACATAAAATCCAAATTTACATAGAATTCAAGAAACAAATATCATATTAGTTTAATAGTCAAGTATAACATCACATTGGGCTACTATTGGTGCCTAGAGATCAAGAAATTAGTTGTATATGGTCGACATGGTATCATGCTAAATTTTAAAGAGAGAAAATGTTAAAATACAAAAACTAGGCCCTAAAGATGATAATAATGAAGCAATTTGGGGAAGATGGAAATGATCCACTACTGTTACCATTGGGAATCACCCCTGGAAGCCACCAAAACCAACACTTTTGTCTATCTCCTCCTATTTCTCTCATATTGTCTGTCAAAGGTTTAAAACCATGATATCAAGGTTATGAGACTATTTTAGGTTTTATAGGAATTAAAGGATCCAACTTAAAAGCAACCACTAATTTTAACACATTTAGTTTATCTTAGCGTAAGAGTTGGTACCATGGACTTAAGTTGGTAACACTAACTTTTCACTGAGCCAATCTTTTTTCTTTGTCAATGTGGAAACATTAATAAAAATAGCTCCCACACCATAGATACCATCGACATATATCTACTTTTGCCTTGTAAACTAATAACTTTTGGTAATATAAATATGCAATGAATTTGGCTGAATAATATCCTGATAAAATAATGTAAAATACATGTAAAAGGAAAATAATTGATGCACAAGTAACTATATCCTAATCTTGTATAAATGAATGAAAATATGTGCAAATGAGATCAGTTGACACATAAAAACACCCAATATAGAACGTGAAATAAAGACAAATATGAGTGCATCAGATACACACCCATTCAACCTCCCACTTCTCTCTAGATTAAGACACTCAACCTCCATATGAGACTAAATTAGGTTAATGACCAAACCAACCAACATGTTAACTCCACCTACAAGACTAGTACAACCAATAAACATGAACTGGGCTCAAATTCACATGATCCTGGATAGGTTAGGCTCAAAGGCCCAAAAATTGGCTCAAATTCAAATAAACTGGACCAATTAAAGATCCAAAAATACTCAATGTAAAATCACAGTATAAAACCATGTTTCAAGGAAGAATAATTAAACATCATCATAACATGTGTTGAACACTATAAATCTTGACGTCACATCTATATCATAAGATAAGGCAACCATATTCATGCAATTATCATCTTATTAAGGATATTTCATATCAATCAACTAGATTAAGTTCTAATTAAGTAAACAACTAATATTAGTAGGATGATATTAGGGTAAACCAAAGATCGGGGTCTGACAATTTGAGTCGAACAAGTTCTGTGTTAGAAGACGTGCTCATTTTATTCTACCAAAAGTACAAACCTTTCATAACAAAATTAGGGGCCAAATGAGAGTTCACAATCGTTGTTTCAAGTTTTACTACAAGCAATGCATGTTAGAGGACGTGTGGGTTGCTTTAATACTCAAAAAATGTATACATTACAACTATTAAGTATTGGGATACAACTCAAGCTTAATATATTCTTTTATGTAACATTTTCATTTAACTAATTTTAATATGATGGGCATGTTGCATAAATCTATTGACTAGTTAAACCAAATTTATAGTAATGATTTTAAAAAGAGCAATAAGTGATATGTATTAGTCCTATTTATTTTATTGTTATCCAAAAGAATAAACACACATGCGTGCACACACATAGACACATACACATACACACACATATGTGTGTGTGCGCGTGTGTGTTTGGGTGTGTGTGTATATATGTATGTACATATGTATGTATGCACACTAATATTGTAACCAATTTGATGTTTATTTATAATATAATAATAAAAACAATATCTAAAAGACACAATTAGATACCTTAAATGCACATGGTCTATCATCAAAAGAGTTATGAGTCATTGGAAAACATATGTGTAAAAGGAACTGGCTCTGTATTTCTATCTATAACCTTTCATTGACACTCTAATAAGAAAAGCAATTTTGTCTTTAATGAATTAATTTTCATTTCTAACATGCTCCAAAAACCACTAATTATATGGCTAGTGATAAACTTTTACAACCAATTATGACATCACTTTTTCACGATCAAGCAACCTATAAATACAATTGATTATTTAAATGCACAATACACTATGTCAGTTTGTTTAAGAAATTTACACACATACTTAATATGAATTGTTTTTTCCCTAGTAGAACGGTCATGTTAAACATATTGAACTACTCAAAAGACTACCACATTGTGCCTCATATTTAAATAAAGCAAAAAGAGAGTGAACATTCACTTCACAACTTAAGCCTATTCTGGCAGACATCATAGGATTAAAACAAAATGCTTTTCTCAAAGAAGATCATACAAGACCATACATTATGGTTAGTGTGACGATACACACTTATAATATTAGAAATATTCAATTACTCACTTTTAATCTTGATTTTGAAACAACTTTTAATAACATCAACTAGAACTTCATGCTCACTTGTCTGCAATGATATGACTTTTCACTTAGGTGGAATAATTAGATCAAATCATGCATCAATTCATGTCACTTCTCCACTATCATTAACTAGCCTGTCTTTGGATACTTCCCCAACTCAAAGAGGCTCAGACAAGGACATCCACTCCCTTCGATACTTATTCATTATTATGACATTCATACTCTCCAAAATGATTAAATTTGTCACTAAATACAAAATCATAGAAACATCCATTCAAGATATAGAACAATTCATTCAATATGTGGATGACACTATCATCTTCATCAAACCCAATAACACTAATATCATTTGCATGATTCATGTGTCTTGGTATATTTTCACATCTATCAGGGCTTGAAATAAAATTACAAAACTCCTCCATCATAGGCATCAATACCAGCAATGACACCCTTATAAGGTACTATAATGTCAAGTTGAAAACTTTCCTATCATAATAGCTTGGACTAGCATACCACCACACTCACTACCATCATCTTATTGGAACCCAATTATTAAAGCCATGCAAAACAAACTCTATCTATGGAAAGCACACCACCTTAATATTAGGGAATTTCTCACACTATTTAACTCTAAAATCACCTCTCTCAGTACATATTACCTCAATCATATTACTATTCCATCAAAGGTTCTTAAAAATTGACTATGTTAGAAGCATATTCCTCGGGGGGGGGGGGGGGGGGGGGACACGACCGGAAATAAGAAAGCACATCTCATTAGATGGGAGTACATATGTAAGCCTAAACAATTAGGTGGATGGGGGCATCATTAACATCAAATGACATGCACTTAGCCTCATAGACAAGATCATGACCAACTTGTGTAACAAAAAAATAACATTTGGAGAGCAGACATAAATAGCAAATACTATCAATCACACAAAAAAATCCCATGGCAATTTTTTTTATAAAACAAACCTTTTTCTACTATGAAAACATGTCACAGACACACTACACATCATTAATGGTAGTATTGTTGTATAGCCACAGTACTCAAATCACATATCGTTTTGGTTCAACCCATGGCATAACGGGTGCATGATCATCAATACTAAAATCCAATTAGACATCCCTCAAAAACTACAATAGTTTACCATATATAAACTCTTAACCCTTCTTAACTCTAATAAAATGATCCAATTCAATCAATTTCTACTCTATACCTTCAACACAAAAGAATAAGATGATATTAATTACACACTTGAATACGACACACTAAACCATATATACTGGAATGGGGGAAAACATACACGTCAAAATTTGTATACATATTTGTCATCAACTCTGGTATCAAGACAATCTTTGACAATATTTGGAATATCAAATGTCTGACCAAACAAATCATACTCAAATAGTTAATGGAACAAGATAAAATTCTCAAAGGGGATAACAGATTAAGAGAAGATTCTATGGACCATCTATGTGTCTCTACTTAAAGCTGACATTGAGAACATTGAACACATCTTCTTTAGTCACAATTCCACTAGGAGAATATGAAAAGATGGCCTGCATAATATGACTAGAACAAAATGCATTAGAAGGAATACCATCATTTTGGTATTCAAAGGTAAACAAAAATATCTACATATGACCTACCCACATATCCTCGATACCGCTATCATTTTCTCACTTCTAATATAAATACATGTTAGATTTTTTGAATATAAAGAACATAGCACATTGCAAATAAAAAAAGAAATCATCCACACATATAAGAACGTCATTCTATCCAATAGTTGATTCATGGATTGGAACTATTATCAGGAAGGTGAAATTCAATCATATGTTGCATTACAAAGATGTTGTGTTGGTATGTATGCCCATAGAACAAGTCATATGATGATTGTAATGGGATACTTTGTAAATGATTTGAATAATAATAAAGGCAATTTCCGATCTATATGTTTAAACTATTTCTGAGACAATGGTGTAACATGATAGATGTCTAAAGAATGGTTTTACTCAATGACATATGCTTTTAGGTTCATGACCTAAACGATGAGATCATACGGATGTTAAGAGTATATATATTCTTGTTTAGTCCCTAGTCGGTTGTTATTGTGGAAATAAACATAGACATCAATAAAACTGAAGACTAGATTGTGTGTTGGTTGATGACAGAATCTCATTAGTCATGATATAGTGATATCAAACCAAGCACATAGGTACTTGTTAGAGAACAAGGTACCGGATAGACCCACCGTGAGAGTGACACATGGAACCATGACTTAGTAGTCACAGTCAGCTCTCATAGTGATGGTGGTGAGTGTGATTCTTAGACCTGAAATCACTACACTCAACACATGTCGTTGGGTACACTTTGACATCATCAAACGCAGTCCTGAAACATGGGTTGTTATAAAGGTGATGATTGGGTGGCTTTGACACATGGGGCTTTTGAGGGGTGAGTGATAGATATGGGATTTGTCCCTCCTGAGGGAGTTTGATATCCTTGGCCACTTGATGAGTAGGATTGAGAAAGGCATGCACATGCACGTGTGAATCAATATGTGATATTGATGTTACACACATCTCACCCAGTCTGCTCTGAGATCAAGGAAATGAATGAATGTTGACAGGATGACTGTTCCATGCCTCAAGTTCATTCAGGATATCAGTGACAAAGGAATTATACATTCATTGTAACACCATTCAGGGATTGTAGGATTGAAAGTTGTTCTCCAACTTTCTATTTCACTTGGGTAGCACTGATGTGTGACTAGGCACCGCTCTTTGCTTATGAAGTCATAAGTGTTATGGACTTTCACTGCCAACGTGAAATGGACCTGCAGGGTCACACACATAGGATTTAACCTAGAAGAGGAGTTGTGTCCACAAACAATGTTTAGATTGATTACTAAAGGAGTTTAGTAGTTCAATTAAACACTCAATCAATTGATAGCTCAATATCATAATGTTCAAGGTGTTGGACACATTGATTGGAGTATCAGATTGATTGAAATCGCAATTGACTGATTCTGCACAATCTGCACTCCCAACCGATCGGCTCATGTGATGAACTGATCGGTTGAGCTTGGTAAACCAGTTGGCTCAAGTGTTGAGTCAATTGGCTCAAGGTCAGGGTGAAACGATTGCTTCAAGTGTTGAAATGATCGGTTCAACTGATGCAACCGAGCAAGTTGGGAAAGTAAGATTGGTGAGAATTTTCCTTTTGTTTCACTTGCCCAATTTGATTGGGAAATAGGATTGGTATTCGATACCAATTAGAAACAAAAGAAGGAAAGTCAATCGGAAACTGGTCAGGACCATGAACTGATCGGTTCAGAAGTGAACCGACCGACTCATGGGTCCCAACCGATCGATTGAGGTGTCAACCGACCGGTTCAGGTCCCCAACTGACCGTTTCAGTTGTGAAACGATCGGTTTAGGTTGTGAGTTGGTTGTTTTGTGGAAAATCTCGAACCCTTCTACTCCTGCTTGTAGTCCCGCATTGCCTGGGATGGAGAACCCTGTCCCATGACCCTCCTATATATAGGGGTATTGGGGGCTTCTCATAGTATAACTCAGTGCAAGTTGGTTGCTCTGCAAAGTTGTCATTCTCTCTGGTTTTGGTAACCGAGAGAGCCTGAGCAAGTGCTACCCGAAAAGGGAGGCACAACAAGGGAAATACAACTGCAGTTGAAAATGGTAGCAGGAGAGTGTGTTGGCGACTAGTACGCCGACAGGAGGGTGTGACTCCTTCTGGTTCCTTGTGCGACAAGGAGATCGGAGTTCCAGGCGGTCCGTGTGGACGACTGCAGAGGCGGGAGACCTCTATCGCTCAGAGGACAACTGTCAATCCCGACAGTCTCGGTGAGACCTGGAGTCTTCTGTCCCGGTGCGACCAGGAGCTGCACAGATATCGTCCAAGATCAGAGGTGAAGACCACACAAGGCGTGAGGTACTGTCACCGAGCAAGCCTCGGGACAAGGTATGAATCCACAACCCATCTTTCCTATTGTATAGTCGTTGACGCGATTCCTTTTGTTCTGAGTTTTAGGGAGAAAATTTTTGTTTCCGCTGCTTCTCTGCCTCCTCTAAAACCTAACATTGGTATCAGAGCCAGGTAAACTATTCTATATTTTAGGATTATTGATATGATTGATTTTGGTTTGTCGCCTTTATTTATTGCATATGATGAGAATAAAATTGGCTTTATGCATGTCCAATCCACAAATCCCAAATATACATATATGATATGTAATATTAATGCACTCGATACGCGTCGTCCTTAAACGTGTTTTGTGGTGGATGTGTAGCATGGTTATGGCCTATAAACCCTATATCTGTGTGTGGTTGTATGTGGTTGCTTGCATCTCGGTCTGCGTACTGATTCCCTTCTCCTATTCCTGATGTAACTCGAAATAATTCGAGAATTCTTTTCCTACCTTTTCTCCCCTCGAATGTAACTCGGGGTTTCACAATTAAATTGTAAATAGGATAGATTTTATTTCCTGTTATGTCAAAGAACGGCGGACAACCTGAGACGATCGGTTCAAGGCATGAACCGATCGGTTGGTGATCCAGACAACCGGTTCGAGGAGCGAGACGAGCGGGTGGCGACCTAATGAGATGCACGACGACCGGTGAACCGATTGGCTGGAGGTGCTAGTCGATCGGCTGGTGGCACCCGAACAACCAACTTGATGGCGAGCCGATCAATCATGGAGATGAGCTGATCAAACCCAGAAAGGAAGGCACAGATTTCATCTTGTACAGGTTGCATGTGATGTAGACCTAGATGACCGTAATTCCTCTTGGCTCAAGGAATCACAATAGGATGGCCATAATCATTGCTTTTTATCGTTTTGCATGTTTTCTGTGGGATATAGCATGTATATGATACTTACTATATATTGTGGTGATTGGATATGTATATGTATATAAAAACCAAATCCCTCATTAAATATTAAGTTTTAGATGCCTTCCAAATGCGACACACGTGAAAAGCTTGATTGACCAAGTGTGGTCACACCCTAGCGTGGTGCACCGTCTATCTCGTGGGAGCGTGAAGGATGAATGTGTGGGTCTGCCCTAGCAGGGTGCATATTCATCGTGTTGGCTTTGGGTCGGACTTGACAAGGTGATCTAGATGGGATCTAGTACCTTGAGGCATGGAGATGATCATGGCAAGGAGTTGCATATGACATCTTTCAAGAGTTGCATATGTTGAAATTGGTAAGAGTTGCCTACCTGGGAGATCTGAGTTGTGGGTGACAGCCCTAGCTGGTCCATGGCTTAGAGGATTTCAGGATCTTGACCCACTAGAAGATTGTATGCTGCAATCTTCTGAATTAATGGTGAGGGTTGTCAATTTGAGTCAAAATAGTGGGAGCGGTAATTAACTAAAGGCCTAATTAACTATCATCAAATTTTATTCAAATCAAATCAAAAAGGTTTTGACAAAATGCAATTTTCTCTTGTAGAATGGCAAAGGAATCATCTTTTAAAATGGGCAAATTAATTGAGAATAAATTCCATAACTGATTGAGGACTGTGAGAAGTGTTTTGCACAATCCAGATATACCAGGAGCATTTGAATCCACTCTATGTACACTTAATGCGTTGGTGAAGAAAAAAGAAAGTTCATTGATAGAGATCAATGGAACGAAAGGTGAGGGAGAGAAGGGTTCTCTCGCCAAACCAATTTCTTCTACATGGAGAGGATGGAAGGAAGGATGGAAGAAGAAGTCGGAGATAGAGATCTCTACTTCTGGTGTATACGTGATAGAGATTAACTTTACTACTTCTTCGTCATGGGTACTTGATACCGGATGTTGATCTCACATTGGTTCAAATGTGAAGGATCTTAAGAGAAGTAGGCCTTTGGGGAAAGGCGAGGTTGAACTACGTGTTGCCAATGGGGCAAGAGTTGCCGTCAGTGTCATAGGAACCTATGAGTTAACTCTACCAAGTGGGCTAATAATAGAGTTGAAGAACTGCTATTATGTACCTGCCATAAATAGGAATATTTTTTCTGTCTCTTGTTTGGACAAAGATGAATTTGAATTTCTTATTAAGAATGGAAAATGTTCCATTTCTAAAGATGGGATCTTTTATGGTAGTGCCCCAATGTCTTATGGTCTATATTTGATGGACTTAGAGACAAGTGTATACAACGTAAACACCAAAAGGCAAAAACTCAACGACTCAAACAAAACATATCTCTGGCATTGTCATCTAGGGCACATAAATGAGAAGCAAATTTCTAGACTCCATAAAGATGGTTATCTAGACTCTTTTGATTATGAATCAATAGAGACATGTGAATCTTATTTGTTGGGCAATATGACCAAGACTCCCTTTTCAGGTAAAGGTGAGAGAGCTAGTGATCTATTAGGACTCATACATATTGATGTATGTGGGCCTTTTAGATCTAATGCCAGAAATGGGTGTCAGTACTTCATTACCTTCACTGATGATTTCAGTAGGTATGTCTATGTGTACCTGATGAAGCATAAGTCAAAAGCCCTTGAAAGGTTCAAGGATTTCATGAATGAAGTATAGAACCAACTTGGTAAAATTATTAAGGCACTTCGATCCGATCGAGGTGGAGAATACTTAAGCCAGGAGTTTGAGGACCTTCTGCGAGCCTGTGGTATTGTATCACAATGGACTCCGCCTGGAACACCACAGTATAATGGTGTGTCTGAAAGAAGGAATCACACATTGTTGGATATGGTGCGATCAATGATGAGTTTTGCTGATCTTCCAATTTCCTTCTGGGGTCATGCTCTTGAAACCATCGCGTTTACACTTAACCGTGTGCCATCTAAATCGGTTCAAAAGACACCATACGAGATATGGTATGGGAAGTGTCCCGTTTTGTCTTTTATGAAGATTTGGGGTTGTGAGTCTTACGTCAAGAAAATGTTTCTTGATAAGCTTGGACCCAAATCCGATAAATGTTATTTTGTTGGATATCCCAAAGAAATGAGGGGATATTACTTATACCACCCTACTGACAACAAAGTGTTTGTTGCCAGGGATGTTGTATTCCTAGAGAAGGAATTTATTTCCAAAGGAAGCAGTGGGAGGAATATAGAGCTTGAAAAGGTTCAAGCCCAACAAGAAAACATTGAATCGGTAGATGTACCAGAGGAAAATGTAGATTCATAAGGTGTTGTGGAATCTCAGTCTCCTCAGGTAACACAAGGACCTCGTAGATCTAGTAGGACCTGCCTTGAACCTGAGAGGTTTGGATACCTTGTGACTCAGGAAGGTGGTGAGTTGATCATAGATGATGATCCAACTACCTACGTAGAGGCTATGGAGGGACCACATTCTGAGAAATGGCTTGAAGCCATGAGATCCGAGATGGAATCCATGTACTCCAACAAAGTATTGACTTTGGTGGAACCACCCGAAGGGGTAAAACCCATAGGGTGCAAGTGGGTCTTTAAGAAAAAGACCGACATGGATGGCAATGTGCAAACTTATAAAGGCAGATTGGTTGTGAAGGGATTTCGACAAGTTCAAGGTGTTGACTATGACGAAACATTTTCTCCAGTTGCCATGATTAAGTCCATCAGGATCATGCTTGCTATTGCAGCTTATTATGACTATGAGATTTGGCAGATGGATGTTAAAACCGCATTCCTTAACGGGAATATAAATGAGGATGTGTACATGACACAGCCTGAAGGTTTTGTAGATCCAAAGAATGCCAATAAAGTCTGTAAGCTATAAAGGTCAATCTATGGATTGAAGCAAGCATCTCGGAGTTGGAATCTTTGATTTGATGAGGAAGTCAAAGTGTTTGGCTTTATTCAAAATGAAGATGAACCTTGTGTGTACAAGAAGGTTAGTGGGAGCTTGACCACATTCCTCATATTGTATGTGGATGACATACTTTTGATGGGGAATGATGTCTTAGCCTTAGAGAAGGTAAAGACTTAGATTGGGAATACCTTCTCAATGAAGGACTTAGGAGAAGCATCCTACATTCTAGGAATTAAGATCTATAGAGATAGATCTAGAAGGCTTCTCAGACTAAGTCAGAGCACGTACATAGACAAAGTGCTGAAGCGGTTCAGCATGGAGAACTCAAAGAGAGGCAACATCCCCATGCTACATGGAGTCACCGTCTCTAGAGCTCAATGTCCCCAATCTTATGAAGAGAGGGAGCGTATGAATGGGATCCCATATGCATCAGCCAATGGATCCATCATGTACGCTATGTTTTGCACATGCCCATATGTCTTGTATGCTCTCAGCATGACGAGCATGTACCAGTCAGATCCCGGGGATGCTCACTGGACACCCGTGAAGAACATCCTCAAGTACTTACGAAGGACTAAGGATCAGTTTCTTGTATACGGCGGTGAGGAAGAGCTGGTTGTAAAGGGTTACACCGATGCAAGCTTCCAAACAGATAAAGATGATTACAGATCACAGTCCAGATTTGTGTTTTGCCTTAATAATGGAGCTGTGAGCTGGAAGAGTTTCAAGCAAGAAACAGTTGTCGATTCTACTATAGAGGCCGAGTATATTGTTGCATCACATGCAGTAAAGGAGGTTGTGTGGATCAGGAAGTTCATTTCTGAACTTGGTGTAGTTCCCAGTAGTTGTGATGCAATTGAGATTTATTGTGACAATAATGGAGCTATTGCACAAGCTAAGGAGCCCAGATCACATCAGAGGTCCAAGCACATACTGCGGCGCTTCCATCTCATACAAGAGATCATACAGCGAGGAGATGTGAAGATTTGCAAAGTACCAACTGAAGACAACATAGCTCATCCACTGACTAAGGCCCTTTCTCAGCAGAAGCATGATGGTCATGCTAGGTCACAAGGATTGAGGTTCCTTGGTGACTGGCTCTAAGTGCAAGTGGGAGTCTGTTGGTATGTATGCCCATAGAGCAAGTCATATGATGATTGTAATGGGATACTTTGTAAATGACTTGAATAATAATAAAGGCAATTTCTGATCTATATGTTTAAACTATTTCTGAGATAATGGTGTAACATGATAGATGTCTAAAGAATGGTTTTACTCAATGACATATGCTTTTAGGTTCATGACCTAAACGATGAGATCATATAGATATTAAGAGTATATATATTCTTGTTTAGTCCCTAGTCGGTTGTTATTGTGGAAATAACCATAGACATCAATAACATTGAAGACTAGATTGTGTGTTGGTTGATGACATAATCTCATTAGTCATGATATAGTGATATCAAACCAAGCACATAGGTACTTGTTAGAGAACAAGGTACCAGACAGACCCACCGTGAGAGTGACACATGGAACCATGACTTGGTAGTCACAGTCAGCTCTCACAGTGATGGTGGTGAGTGTGATTCTTAGACCTGAAATCACTACACTCAACACATGTCGTTGGGTACACTTTGACAACATCAAACACAGTCCTGAAACATGGGTTGTTATAAAGGTGATGATTGGGTGGCTTTGACACATGGGGCTTTTGAGGGGTGAGTGATAGATATGGGGTTTGTCCCTCCTGAGGGAGTTTGATATCCTTGGCCACTTGATGAGTAGGATTGAGAAAGGCATGCGCATGCACGTGTGAATCAATATGTGATATTGATGTCACACACATCTCACCCAGTCTGCTCTGAGATCAAGGAAATGAATGAATGTTGATAGGATGACTGTTCCATGCCTCGAGTTCATTCAGGATATCAGTGACAAAGGAATTATACATTCACTGTAACACCATTCAGGTATTGTAGGATTGAGAGTTGTTCTCCAACTTTCTATTTCACTTGGGTAGCACGGATGTGTGACTAGGCACTACTCTTTGCTTATGAAGTCATAAGTGTTATGGACTTTCACTGCCAACGTGAAATGGACCTACAGGGTCACACACATAGGATTTAATCTGGAAGAGGAGTTTTGTCCACAAACAATGTTTAGATTGATTACTAAAGGAGTTTAGTAGTTCAATTAAACACTCAATCAATTGATAGCTCAATATCATAATGTTCAAGGTGTTAGACACATTGATTGGAGTATCGGATTGATTGAAATCACAATTGACTGATTCTGCACAATCTGCACTCCCAACCGATCGGCTCATGTGATGAACCGATCGGTTGAGCTTGGTGAACCGGTCGGCTCAAGTGTTGAGTCAATCGGCTCAAGGTCAGGGTGAAATGATTGCTTCAAGTGTTGAAACGATCGGTTCAACTGATGCAACCGAGCAAGTTGGGAAAGTAAGATTGGTGAAAATTTTCCTTTCGTTTCACTTGCCCAATTTGATTGGGAAATAGGATTGGTATTCGATACCAATTAGAAACAAAAGAAGGAAAGTCAATCGGGAACTGGTCAGGACCATGAACCGACCGGTTCAGAAGTGAATCGACCGGCTCATGGGTCCCAACCGATCGGTTGAGGTGTCAACCGACCGGTTCAGGTCCCCAACCGACTATTTTAGTTGTGAAACGATTGGTTCAGGTTGCGAGTTGGTTGTTTTGTGGAAAATCTCGAACCCTTCTACTCCTGCTTTTAGTCCCGCATTGCCTGGGATGGAGAACCCTGTCCCATGACCCTCCTATATATAGGGGTATTGGGGGATTCTCAGAGTACAACTCAGTGCAAGTCAGTTGCTCTGCAAAGTTGTCGTTCTCTCTGGTTTTGGTAACCGAGAGAGCCCGAGCAAGTGCTACCCGAAAAGGGAGGCACGGTAAGGGAAAGACAACTGCAGTTGCAACTGGTAGCAGGAGAGTGTGTTGGCGACTAGTACACCGATAGGAGGGTGCGACTCCTTCCGGTTCCTTGTGCGACAAGGAGATCGGAGTTCCAGGCGGTCCGTGTGGATGACTGCAGATGTAACACCCCTGACCTGGGTTATGACCTAACCCTGGAAGTTTTGCCTAAATATGTAATTAATATACTTGTGAATACTCCCTGGCATGTAACTAAGTTCCTCAGGAACATTTACTTTCAATTTCGCTCCTTTTTGTATAAAGTTGTAGCATTGTGTTGTATGAAGGGACCTATGTGCAAATTACCCAGTTTAAGGGTTGAACTTGCAAAATTCACAAGATAAGATGTTCCTTTGATGTTGAGACATCATGAGAATGGTTATGGTAAAGTTTTAGGGATTTCCCAAGCTTGAGCACCAAGGTGCAGCTGTGGAAGCAATTCCCATGCTTAGAAACCCTAATTTGGGGTAAAGTACAATTTACCCAAATTGAGGGGTCCAAGTTGTAATTCTTAATATCTAGAATATCTTTTATGACTCTTATCATCATTTAGAGTAGAAATGATGAAAGGGATACATCATTTAATAATCAGATGAGAAAAATGACCTTTGTGATAGAAATCACCTAGAATGGGTATGAAACCCTTTCATGTATGTACCCTAGTTGAAGGTTGGATTCCTTTACCCTTAGATCTTGAGATTTCATGAGTTTTGCATAAGGATAGATAGGTTTGGTCGTGCCCTTGAGCAAGGAGGGGCCTAGATGTGATTTCCAATCTTGTGAGGTCCTTAGGGTGTAAAAGAGGCTAAAGTATATAAGCCCTTTTCCCTTGCAATTAAGTGAACGAACTTTCTTTCCTTCACTTCTCTTCTTTTCTTGCTCAAACGGCCAAGGATAGCTCTGTAGATCAGAGGGGGGACGACCAACCTGTCCTAGGTAAGAGAACCCCACCTTCTAGCTCGAATTCATGGAGGAATTCACTTTCTAAGGTTGGTTTTGTGGTTAGCTTACTTAGTCTTCTTGTTCTAGCCGACCAAAGCAATGTTTCCTTGGAGAATTCACCCCTGACCAAGTTGTGGAAGCTCAAGGACGCCATTAAAGCTTGGAGCTTGAAGGCTTGGAGCTTTAGGATCAACTTTGAGGCGGGTTTTATAACTCTAAACTTATGCTTTATATGTATGTTCAATTCTTGCAATTTACTTGGTAAATTCTCCTTCTACCACCCTTCTATCTTGCACGTTTGCAAGAAAATCAGTGGAGAACCTGACCTTGAAAGAGGTTGAAGATGAGGGGCGTGACTCCCTATGTTACTTTTTCAAACGACCTTGGACCTTTTGGTCCAAACGGTTGCAAACCGTTTGGGTTCAAACGGTTTCAAACCGTTTGCTCTCAAACGGTCTTGCAAGACCGTTTGGATTGAAACGGTCTCAAGACCGTTTGAAAGAGTTGACCAAGGGATGACCGTTTGAGGTTATGTTCCTAACATATTGAATTTCATCTCTGCAAAGAATCAAAGTCTAATTCTTAACCAATTGAGAGTTGAAGGTACTTCAACATGGAACCCTAATCGGGTGAAAGAGTGCTGATTTGACATATAGATCTTGTTGAGTTTTGGGTTGAAGGACCCAAACGGTCTCAAGACCGTTTGGGGATTCCTCCAAACGGTCCTAAGACCGTTTGGGCACAACCCAAGACCGTTTGAAGGTCTAGGGTTAAGTTAATCTAATGGTTTGAGGGTCCAATTGTAGGAAATTGATGAATTGATGAAAATTGCTGATTTTGACCTAATTGGACTTCAACCTTAGTCAAAACGACTTGGATTTTGGTCAAACTTTGGGCAAACGGTCTCAAGACCGTTTGGATGAAGTCCAAACGACCTCAAGACCGTTTGGTCCAAGTTTGAGCCCAATTGGAGGTCAATTGATAGGTTCAACCTTGAATTGATTCACATTGTTGAACATTGATGACCAATCGAATTGAAACCCTAATTGAGGAGGATTGAACCATAATTGGCTTGCAATTGAGGGTCAATTGGATGTCTAAGTGGTTAAGGCTAACCCTGACTAACTCAAATTATAAGTGGTTAGCATAGCTTTAACCATTTGAGGACTTCAACACACATATCCATGAACATTGGTAACCTTTGAACCACTTTGGAGGTCCAAACGGTTTGAGCCTTTTTTGGACCAAACGGTCTCAAGACCGTTTGGATCCAAACGGTCTCAAGACCGTTTGAGACCAAACGGTCTCAAGACCATTTGGGGCCAAACGGTCTCAAGACCGTTTGGGCTCAAACGACCTCAGGATCGTTTGGTCCAATCGATCTCAAGTAAGTTTGATCAAACGGTCTCAAACCGATTGAAGCTCCAAACGGTTTGGAAGTCAACCCTTCCAAACGGTCTTCACCTCCAAACGGTCTCAAGACCGTTTGGATCCAAATGGTATCAAGACTGTTTGGGGTCAAACGGTCTCAAGACCGTTTGGGTGGTTGAAACCGTTTGAAGGTTGAAACCGTTTGGAGATTGGTGATGGTTTGTACTTAACCATTTGATGATGTAATTAGTTCAATGATGATTCAATCTAAACCCTAATGGTAACCTAGGTCATTAAGGGACTATGTGATTAGTGAGTTAACCCATGATGGTAATCATGTGGCAAATTACCAAAATACCCTTGAGGGGTCTAAAGGGGTAAAACCTTGTTCTAATCAAACCCTAATCACATGATGTTGATGTTTTGGATTATGTTGGTCAATGAAGACTTATCTCAACCTGATCTAGAGTGGTGTTGTCACCATCTACTAGTGAGAGAAGAGAGAAAGTATTTCTAGAGAGAGAAAGTATCCTAGAGAGGGAAAGTACCCTTTTAAGGAGGAAACTCAAGTGAGATACTTTAATTACACATGAATGTGCATGATTAGGGAATGACCCACCTATGTGAGGTCATGGAAACCCTATTTATAATATCTAATGGATCTTAATCCTAATTAAGAGCCTTAATGATGATGTTTCTCTTACATAATGATGTAATGAGTACAATTCACCATGGAGTGAATAGTAAACCCTAATTGACAGGGTTATTGAATTAAACCCTAGTTGAGGGTGATTCCATGTGAAACCCTAGTTGAGGGTGATTCCATGTGAAACCCTAGTTGAGGGTGATTCCAAGTGGGACCCTAATTGGGAATGCATCCCTAATTATTGAATTGTTTATTATTATCCGTTGAACTAACCATGCAGGTTATTATGAGATAATGGTCATACCCAGGTATGAAATACCATGTTATATTCATTGGAAGCATGTTTTAAGCTTTATGAATAGTGAATCATCTTGATGCACTGCTAAGTGACATCTTTTGTGATTTATGGGCTGTAAGAGCCATAAACACCATCAAGGTCATGCTTAACAGATGACTTGTGATGAGATAATTGAAAAATGGTAATTGAAATGAGTTAGGCCTGCTACATTTTAGTATTCTCATATATAGTTGTGATGCTAATGTTTTTGTATGATGATATGAATACTGAATGTACCTAACTAATCAAGTGAAATGTAGAGCCCTGATCATAGATCCATCATTGTCAGAATCTAAATGATGGTGAAACAGGTTTTCCTCAGGGAACTCCTGGATCACATACTTTTGAGTATGTGGGGTACATGGATGTGTAGAACCTTACATCCTAGTGTAGGTATTTGATGTAGATTCTTGTAGTCCGTCATACCTTCACTATAAAAGAAAAGGTGAGAGGATGATGTAGATTCTAGTAGTCCATCAGACCCCACCATAAAGTCCTAAAGGTGAGATGTATATCTACACTCCCTTAAAGACACAAACACCGCATCGATAAAAGATAAACAAGAAATCTTCCGATGACGAAGAGAGTACAGAACGCCACTGTAACTCTAAAATAGCGAAGGTCCAGTTTACCCTGGAGAGCAATAACAAAAGATATCCTGCCAGATATCTAACATTTGATCCTCTAACTGACTGAGGAAGATGAGGTCATAAGAATCCGGCTCTTTTAATGACCTATGTATGATACTGATGTGACTTCTTAGCGATCAGTTGGAGTATGAGTGGTAAGCCTCATCTCCACAGGGCATAACAATAATGTTTGAAAAACATAATCAACAGCGTAGTATATCTGTTAGAGTTATCTACGAGATATTTGATTGATGTTATTTTGAATAGCATAGATGTTCTCATATTTTAATATTGATTGAACTCTTGCTCATCATCAGAACGGCTAGTGAATATCTTGAAGGCTCTTATTGCTTTAGTTATTCCTTGCTTTGCTTATAAAGCCTAGTGGAGAGTTATAACTCTCGCTGGGGCAATTATGTATAATTGTCTCACCCCGTAGACTTCTACTTTTTAGGTGGTCGTCGAAGACGGAGGAACAAGAACACAGGTGACCAATCCCAGCAACAGCAGCATCAGGAGCAGTAAATATCTCAGGTGGAGATCTAGCCTGCTTCATGGTGTAGTTAGAGTCAAGTCCTATGTGTCCTCTGTACTCTCAGGTCCTGGAGTGTTTTGGAGTATGAATTCTTGAGAATTTTGGTATCATGTTGTATATAATTACTCAAGAAGTAATTGTCAGTGATGTAAACAGTTAAATCCTTTTTCTATGGAAAAGGTTTGTGGTTTCAGGCTCTTGTCTCGAAAAGTTTTAATTTCCCGTGATTTTTTGTCTTCCGCTGTTTACCGATTGCTTCCGCACATGATTAAATCGGGATTAATTTTTGGTTTGGAGATCGGAGCCCACAATTAAGTGGTATCAGAGCTCCAGGTTCAGTCGAGTCTACAGAGGCATAGGACTTAGGATGTCGAGTCTACTTTTAGTACTCCTTCCTCATCTAATAGAATCTTCTGCTCCTCAGGAGAAGAAGATACTTAAGAATGTCAGAGCCACATGATGAGTATGTGGAAGAAAGTAGTGCCAGTGCACCTCAAGGCGGTGCAGGAGTACCAGAGGTGGAACAGCCTGTACCAGAACAACCTAGAGAGCCACCCCAGCTTGACCCAGCTGACATGGGTAACCCAGCAGTCCAGACAATGTTTGGGCAGTTCATGACTGCCATGACACATATAACCGACAGGTTGCCTATGCCTGCACCTAGGGCACCTGTCCAGCCTGAGGGGCAAGGTATCGGGAAGACGTTCGAGCGAATACGTCGTGTCGGAGCTACCGAGTACCATGGGACTGCTGTCCCCGCAGATGCTGATCTGTGGTTGACAGAGCTGGAGAAGGCTTTTAGGATCCTCAACATCCCTAAAGCTGAGAAGGTTAGACATGCTGTCTATCTTCTCAAAGGAAGTGCTGGTCACTGGTGGACCATGGAAGAGCAGAAGAGACCTGGAATAGAGATCTCGTGGGAAGATTTTCAGCGGGAGTTTGTCCAAAGATATTTCCCAAAGACCTTCCTAGACGAGAAGATCTCTCAGTTTGAGAGACTGAGACAGGGTATGATGAACATTAGCGAGTATGAAGCTAAGTTTATGGAGTTGTTGCGGTTCTGTCCGCACATGGCTGCTACGGATGAAGAGAGAATCAGGAGATTTGAGAAGGGGTTGAATGCTGACATGTCTACCCCAGTGTCTGCCTTAGAGAACCGAGAGAGATTCTCTACCTTCGTTGAGTCAGTCCGAAGGATAGAGAGATCTGTGGTTGAGAAGAGGCCAACACAGAAGAGGTATCCACAGTTCCAGGGTTCTTCATCTATGGACTTTAAGAAATCTAGATCCTCTGCACCTAACCCCCCACCATCTAGATCTAGTCCTCAGACTCAGTGGTCTCCTAGTAGAGGTAGAGGAAGAGGACAACCACCTCGGGGGACACAGAGTTCTGCATCAATGTCTGCTACCGGACCACAAAGACCGCAAGAAGGAAGATGCTACAACTGTGGTAAGGTGGGACATTTGATGAAGGACTGCCGATCTAGGCCTGTCAGTGTGACACAGCCTCCGAGACAAGGACAACAGGGATCACAGGGAGGACAATCTCAAGGAACAGGTCGAGGACGCGGGCAAGCGTCTCAAGCTGGATCATCAGCACCACCTCAACAACAGGCTACGACGAGGTTCTATGCTATGAACCCACCAGAGGCAGTGGTCAATCCACAAGTAGTGACAGGTCAGATGGAACTTTTATATTCTGATATGTCTAAATCTTGTGTAGTATCTGTTTTGATTGACCCGGGTTCTACGCACTCTTTCATCACTCGAAGAGTGATTCGTAACTGCAATATGATAACTAGTCATAGGGCAGATAAGTTGTTGTTGGAGACTCCGTTGAGTGGGTCTGCTGTTCTGCAAGAAGTATGCTCTCCTTGTGTACTTTCCTTTTCTAAGTATCACATTCAAGTGGATCTTATACTGCTTGATATGCAAGGATTTGATATAATCCTAGGGATGGATACCTTAGAAAGGTATCGAGTTGTCTTGGATTGTGAGTCCAAGATGGCTGTGTTTGCTGATGAAAGCAACACATGGATCTTTCAAGGTGAAAGAAAGATTCTTCCCACCTGTCTTGTATCAGCTATGGTTGTTGATAAGTTGATGAGGCAAGGATGCTACGCATTCTTAGCCCATGTGGTAGATGTTACCAAGGAGAGTTCCAACCCTGTTGAAATTCCGATAGTCAGGGAATTCGAGGATGTGTTTCCCGAAGAACTTCCTGGTATACCACCACCCCGGGAAATTGATTTTGAGATCAATTTGGTCCCAGATACGAAACCCATAGCCCAGACTCCGTATAGGATGGCGCCTGCTGAGATGGCAGAACTCAAGAAACAGCTTCAAGAGTTACTTGAGAAGGGTTTCATCCGACCGAGTACCTCACCTTGGGGTGCTCCGGTTTTGTTTGTTAAAAAGAAAGATGGATCGATGCGGTTATGCATTGATTATAGACAACTCAATAAAGCAACAATAAAGAATAAGTATCCTTTGCCGAGGATTGATGATCTTTTCGACCAGTTGCGTGGGGCAACAGTCTTTTCCAAGATAGACTTAAGGTCTGGATATCATCAAATCCGCATTAAGGACAGTGACATATCCAAGTCTGCCTTTAGGACAAGATATGGTCACTATGAGTTCACAGTTTTGTCGTTTGGACTAACCAATGCACCGGCTGCATTTATGGAACTCATGAATAGAGTCTTTCGACCTTTTCTTGATCAGTGTGTTGTCGTCTTCATAGATGACATACTGATTTATAGTAAGGATGCTCAGCAGCATGAGCAGCACCTTCGCCGGACTTTGACCTTGCTAAGGGAACATAAGCTATACGCTAAGTTTAGCAAGTGTGAGTTTTGGTTATCTGAAGTATCCTTCCTTGGACATGTGGTATCTGCCTTGGGAATTCGTGTTGACCCTGCAAAGATAGAGTCTGTTCTACAGTGGGAACAACCGAAGACACCGACGGAGATTAGAAGTTTCTTGGGGTTAGCTGGTTATTATCGAAGGTTTATTAAAAATTTCAGTTCTATAGCCTTACCTTTGACCAAGTTAACCCGAAAGGATGTTCCTTTTTCTTGGAGTGATAAGTGTCAACAGTCTTTTCAGCTGTTGAAGGAGAGGCTAACAAGTGCGCCGGTGCTTGTGTTACCTGAGCAAGGAAAGGAATATATAATCTTTTGTGATGCCTCCAAGAATGGACTTGGATGTGTGTTGATGCAGGATAAACAAGTGATTTCTTTTGCTTCCCGACATCTTAAGAAACACGAGGAGAATTATCCGACACACGATCTAGAGTTAGCTGCTGTGGTCCATGCTTTGAAAATCTGGAGACATTATCTCTACGGAGAAACTTTTCAGATTTTCACAGACCACAAGAACCTTAAGTACATCTTCACTCAGCATGAGCTTAATATGAGGCAACGTCGCTGGATGGAGTTAATCAAGGACTACGATTGTACAATTGATTACCATCCGGGCAAAGCCAATGTGGTTGCTGATGCCTTGAGTAGGAAATCAGCAACATCAACCATGGATAGGGCACAACTAAGTTCCTTAGTATGCTCTAGAAGAGATATGCTTATCTCTTTAAGGCAAGACAATGTGCAGTTGAAGGCATCATTGTTAGCTGAGATGCAGATTAAACCTACCTTAAGAGAGCAGATAAAGGAGGCACAACAAGTAGATGTTTTTGTACAGCAGATTAGATCTGAGTTTGGAGATGAGAAGCGAGAAGGTTTTCATGAGTCAGATGACCAGATGGCATGCTATCATGGAAGGATGATAGTGCCAGATGTGGACAACCTGAGGGAATTAGTCCTGGAAGAAGCTCATTCTTCGATGTATGCTATGCATCCAGGGAGCACCAAGATGTATCGAAACTTGAAGGATATGTATTGGTGGCCTGGGATGAAGAAGGATGTAACTGAGTTTGTTCTGAGGTGTCCTGTGTGTCAGCAGGTCAAGGCTGAACACCAGAAACCTGCAGGGACAATGCAACCCTTACCCATACCACAGTGGAAGTGGGACCATGTAACCATGGACTTTGTTGTTGGCCTACCCAGGACAAACAAAGGACATGATTCCATTTGGGTAGTTGTTGATAGGTTGACAAAGACAGTGCATTTCTTACCTGTCAAAACAACCTATACTGCTGAAAGGTTATCCCAGATATATGTCCAAGAGATAGTGCGTTTGCACGGAGTTCCTGTCACTATAGTTTCTGACAGAGGTCCCCAGTTTACAAGTCGCTTTTGGGAACAGTTACACAGAGCCCTAGGCACCAAGCTAAGGTTTAGTACAGCCTTTCATCCCCAGACTGATGGACAGTCAGAAAGAACTATACAGACCTTAGAAGATCTGTTGAGAGCATGTGTTCTCCAGTTTACCGGGAGTTGGGATCTACATCTAAGCTTGATAGAGTTTGCCTATAACAATAGCTATCAACATAGCATTGATATGGCACCATATGAAGCCTTATATGGTAGACGTTGTAGATCACCCTTGTGTTGGTATGAAACTGGTGAGCACCAGTTGTTAGGCCCTGATCTTGTGCAGCAAACTACAGAAAAGATTAAAGTTATACAACAACAACTTAAGACTGCACAAGATAGGCAGAAGTCGTATGCCGATAAACGTCGTAGACCCCTAGAATTCCAGGTTGGAGACAGAGTGTATCTCAAGGTCTCACCTTGGAAAGGAGTCCTTTGTTTTGGGAAGAAAGGAAAGTTAGCTCCTAGATTTATGGGACCTTATCCAATTGTTGAAAAAGTTGGGAAGGTGGCCTATAGACTAGAGTTACCTCAGGAGTTGCAGAAGCTGCACCCTGTGTTTCACATTTCCATGCTAAGGAAATGTCATCCAGATACCGAGTCAGTTCTACAACCTATGGAAGTAGAATTGAATGAAGATATAACGTATGAGGAGGGACCAGTGTCAATCCTCGATAACAGAACTAAAAAGTTAAAGAAGAAGGATATAAGCCTTGTAAAAGTCCTCTGGAACCATCGTGGTGTTGAAGAAGCCACTTGGGAACTAGAAGATGAAATGAGAAGAAAATATCCTGCTCTTTTCTTATAAGATGCTTTATCGATTTCGGGGACGAAATCCTTTTGAAGGGGTAAAGAATTTGTAACACCCCTGACCTGGGTTATGACCTAACCCTGGAAGTTTTGCCTAAATATGTAATTAATATACTTGTGAATACTCCCTGGCATGTAACTAAGTTCCTCAGGAACATTTACTTTCAATTTCGCTCCTTTTTGTATAAAGTTGTAGCATTGTGTTGTATGAAGGGACCTATGTGCAAATTACCCAGTTTAAGGGTTGAACTTGCAAAATTCACAAGATAATATGTTCCTTTGATGTTGAGACATCATGAGAATGGTTATGGTAAAGTTTGAGGGATTTCCCAAGCTTGAGCACCAAGGTGCAGTTGTGGAAGCAATTCCCATGCTTAGAAACCCTAATTTGGGGTAAAGTGCAATTTACCCAAATTGAGGGGTCCAAGTTGTAATTCTTAATATCTAGAATATCTTTTATGACTCTTATCATCATTTAGAGTAGAAATTATGAAAGGGATACATCATTTAATAATCAAATGAGAAAAATGACCTTTGTGATAGAAATCACCTAGAATGGGTATGAAACCCTTTCATGTATGTACCCTAGTTGAAGGTTGGATTCCTTTACCCTTAGATCTTGAGATTTCATGAGTTTTGCATAAGGATAGATAGGTTTGGTCGTTCCCTTGAGTAAGGAGGGGCCTAGATGTGATTTCCAATCTTGTGAGGTCCTTAGGGTGTAAAAGAGGCTAAAGTATATAAGCCCTTTTCCCTTGCAATTAAGTGAACGAACTTTCTTTCCTTCACTTCTATTCTTTTCTTGCTCAAACGGCCAAGGATAGCTCTGGAGCTCAGAGGAGGGACGACCAACCTGTCCTAGGTAAGAGAACCCCACCTTCTAGCTCGAATTCATGGAGGAATTCACTTTCTAAGGTTGGTTTTGTGGTTAGCTTACTTAGTCTTCTTGTTCTAGCCGACCAAAGCAACGTTTCCTTGGAGAATTCACCCCTGACCAAGTTGTGGAAGCTCAAGGACGCCATTAAAGCTTGGAGCTTGAAGGCTTGGAGCTTTAGGATCAACTTTGAGGCGGGTTTTATAACTCTAAACTTATGCTTTATATGTATGTTCAATTCTTGCAATTTACTTGGTAAATTCTCCTTCTACCACCCTTCTATCTTGCACGTTTGCAAGAAAATCAGTGGAGAAACTGACCTTGCAAGAGGTTGAAGATGAGGGGCGTGACTCCCTATGTTACTTTTTCAAACGACCTTGGACCTTTTGGTCCAAACGGTTGCAAACCGTTTGGGTTCAAACGGTTTCAAACCGTTTGCTCTCAAACGGTCTTGCAAGACCGTTTGGATTGAAACGGTCTCAAGACCATTTGAAAGAGTTGACCAAGGGATGACCGTTTGAGGGTCTGTTCCTAACATATTGAATTTCATCTCTGCAAAGAATCAAAGTCTAATTCTTAACCAATTGAGAGTTGAAGGTACTTCAACATGGAACCCTAATCGGGTGAAAGAGTGCTGATTTGACATATAGATCTTGTTGAGTTTTGGGTTGAAGGACCCAAACGGTCTCAAGACCGTTTGGGGATTCCTCCAAACGGTCCTAAGACCGTTTGGGCACAACCCAAGACCGTTTGAAGGTCTAGGGTTAAGTTAATCTAATGGTTTGAGGGTCCAATTGTAGGAAATTGATGAATTGATGAAAATTGCTGATTTTGACCTAATTGGACTTCAACCTTAGTCAAAACGACTTGGATTTTGGTCAAACTTTGGGCAAACGGTCTCAAGACCGTTTGGATGAAGTCCAAACGACCTCAAGACCGTTTGGTCCAAGTTTGAGCCCAATTGGAGGTCAATTGATAGGTTCAACCTTGAATTGATTCACATTGTTGAACATTGATGACCAATCGAATTGAAACCCTAATTGAGGAGGATTGAACCCTAATTGGCTTGCAATTGAGGGTCAATTGGATGTCTAAGTGGTTAAGGCTAACCCTGACTAACTCAAATTATAAGTGGTTAGCATAGCTTTAACCATTTGAGGACTTCAACACACATATCCATGAACATTGGTAACCTTTGAACCACTTTGGAGGTCCAAACGGTTTGAGCCTTTTTTGGACCAAACGGTCTCAAGACCGTTTGGATCCAAACGGTCTCAAGACCGTTTGAGACGTTTGGGGCCAAACGGTCTCAAGACCGTTTGGGCTCAAACGACCTCAGGATCGTTTGGTCCAATCGATCTCAAGTAAGTTTGATCAAACGGTCTCAAACCGATTGAAGCTCCAAACGGTTTGGAAGTCAACCCTTCCAAACGGTCTTCACCTCCAAACGGTCTCAAGACCGTTTGGGTGGTTGAAACCGTTTGAAGGTTGAAACCGTTTGGAGATTGGTGATGGTTTGTACTTAACCATTTGATGATGTAATTAGTTCAATGATGATTCAATCTAAACCCTAATGGTAACCTAGGTCATTAAGGGACTATGTGATTAGTGAGTTAACCCATGATGGTAATCATGTGGCAAATTACCAAAATACCCTTGAGGGGTCTAAAGGGGTAAAACCTTGTTCTAATCAAACCCTAATCACATGATGTTGATGTTTTGGATTATGTTAGTCAATGAAGACTTATCTCAACCTGATCTAGAGTGGTGTTGTCACCATCTACTAGTGAGAGAAGAGAGAAAGTATTTCTAGAGAGAGAAAGTATCCTAGAGAGGGAAAGTACCCTTTTAAGGAGGAAACTCAAGTGAGATACTTTAATTACACATGAATGTGCATGATTAGGGAATGACCCACCTATGTGAGGTCATGGAAACCCTATTTATAATATCTAATGGATCTTAATCCTAATTAAGAGCCTTAATGATGATGTTTCTCTTACATAATGATGTAATGAGTACAATTCACCATGGAGTGAATAGTAAACCCTAATTGACAGGGTTATTGAATTAAACCCTAGTTGAGGGTGATTCCATGTGAAACCCTAGTTGAGGGTGATTCCATGTGAAACCTTAGTTGAGGGTGATTCCAAGTGGGACCCTAATTGGGAATGCATCCCTAATTATTGAATTGTTTATTATTATCCGTTGAACTAACCATGCAGGTTATTATGAGATAATGGTCATACCCAGGTATGAAATACCATGTTATATTCATTGGAAGCATGTTTTAAGCTTTATGAATAGTGAATCATCTTGATGCACTGCTAAGTGACATCTTTTGTGATTTATGGGCTGTAAGAGCCATAAACACCATCAAGGTCATGCTTAACAGATGACTTGTGATGAGATAATTGAAAAATGGTAATTGAAATGAGTTAGGCCTGCTACATTTTAGTATTCTCATATATAGCTGTGATGCTAGTGTTTTTGTATGATGATATGAATACTGAATGTACCTAACTAATCAAGTGAAATGTAGAGCCCTGATCATAGATCCATCATTGTCAGAATCTAAATGATGGTGAAACAGGTTTTCCTCAGGGAACTCCTGGATCACATACTTTTGAGTATGTGGGGTACATGGATGTGTAGAACCTTACATCCTAGTATAGGTATTTGATGTAGATTCTTGTAGTCCATCATACCTTCACTATAAAAGAAAAGGTGAGAGGATGATGTAGATTCTAGTAGTCCATCAGACCCCACCATAAAGTCCTAAAGGTGAGATGTATATCTACACTCCCTTAAAGACACAAACACCGCATCGATAAAAGATAAACAAGAAATCTTCCGATGACGAAGAGAGTACAGAACGTCACTGTAACTCTAAAATAGCGAAGGTCCAGTTTACCCTGGAGAGCTATAACAAAAGATATCCCGCCAGATATCTAACATTTGATCCTCTAACTGACTGAGGAAGATGAGGTCATAAGAATCCGGCTCTTTTAATGACCTATGTATGATACTGATGTGACTTCTTAGCGATCAGTTGGAGTATGAGTGGTAAGCCTCATCTCCACAGGGCATAACAATAATGTTTGAAAAACATAATCAATAGCGTAGTATATCTGTTAGAGTTATCTACGAGATATTTGATTGATGTTATTTTGAATAGCATAGATGTTCTCATATTTTAATATTGATTGAACTCTTGCTCATCATCAGAACTGCTAGTGAATATCTTGAAGGCTCTTATTGCTTTAGTTATTCCTTGCTTTGCTTATAAAGCCTAGTGGAGAGTTATAACTCTCGCTGGGGCAATTATGTATAATTGTCTCACCCCGTAGACTTCTACTTTTTAGGTGGTCGTCGAAGACGGAGGAACAAGAACACAGGTGACCAATCCCAGCAACAGCAGCATCAGGAGCAGTAAATATCTCAGGTGGAGATCTAGCCTGCTTCATGGTGTAGTTAGAGTCAAGTCCTATGTGTCCTCTGTACTCTCAGGTCCTGGAGTGTTTTGGAGTATGAATTCTTGAGAATTTTGGTATCATGTTGTATATAATTACTCAAGAAGTAATTGTCAGTGATGTAAACAGTTAAATCCTTTTTCTATGGAAAAGGTTTGTGGTTTCAGGCTCTTGTCTCGAAAAGTTTTAATTTCCCGTGATTTTTTGTCTTCCGCTGTTTACCGATTGCTTCCGCACATGATTAAATCGGGATTAATTCGTGGTTTGGAGATCGGAGCCCACAGCAGAGGCGGGAGACCTCTGTCGCTTGGAGGACAACTGTCAATCCCGACAGTCTCGGTGAGACCAGGAGTCTTCAATCCCGGCACGAACAGGAGCTGCACAGACACCGTCAAAGACCGGAGGTGAAGACCGCACAAGGCGCGAGGTACTGTCGCCGAGCAAGCCTCGGGACAAGGTATGCATCCACAAACCATCTTTCCTATTGTATAGACGTTTACACGATTCCTTTTGTTTTGGGTTTTGGGGAGAAATTTTTTATTTCCGCTGCTTCTCTGCCTCCTCTAAAACCTAACATGTTGACCTTTGCCAAGAGAACTATTTTATGGAGCACATGCTAGAGGTATACCGTGAAGTTGTTTGAAGCCAGATGAGGATCAGCTAGCATCGGTTTGAACTCATTATCTTTTCTAGAGGATTGTTATTGTGGTTAATTTTATATGTGTCCTTACATGCAAAAGAAACAATTGCAATAGATTCACAGTTTAGGGCATATCTATATAAGAAGCACGTAGAATTAACAATGTAGGAGAATAGAAATAAATGAGAGTTAAAATCTCAGACCAAATCATTCATTACAAAATAAACACAATACTTAAATAAATGAACATCTTGCAAACACAAAGATGTGAGATGTTTTTCTAGTCGACCAGGGCACAAATCTATAACTGAAAGTCATCTCGCTCATGCTTGACGATGATCAACGTGCACTACCAGTGTAGCCCAATGATGCATGTACCACCACTTGGATAGATCAAGCCATTTGGAGAGGAAGGGAGAACTTACTTCTCATAGGAGAGAAATCTTGCATTAAGCCCAACATAAGTGCAACCAGTAACATCAGTTATCTTCCATTTTTTCCATCTCCTTTTTATTTGCAAAAAATATAAATACAAAATTAATTAAAAAATAAATTTCCATCTCCTTTTTATTTGAAAAAATTAACATAGGAAGAAATTACTTCTCACAGGAGAGAAATCTCCAGAAGCAAATTGGGAGTGACAACGGTAGAGAAATAAGCATGAAATTGGGTTTCACGCACAGAACGACTAACTAATGTATGTTTTGAAGTTGTTTTTAACCCAAATGAACAAAGTCTTATCAATAGTCCTTTCACTCCCTCACATACTATTCCTAGTAAGATGTAATCACTTGATCTCTCTTGTACAAGTAAAAAAGCAAGACGAGGAGTCTCTTTCAAAATAAGGAAGACAAGGAATCCATTTCCAGTTAAGGAGGAAAACCTCTCTTTCCAATTAATATGGAAAATATCTCTTTCCAATTAATAAGGAAAATGCCACTTTATAATTGATAAAAAAAATCTCTTCCCATTTAATAAAGGAAAACATCTATTTCCAAATAATAATAAAATGTCTCTTTCCAATTAATAAAGAAAACATCTCTTCCTGATTAATAAAGAAAACATGGAGTCCATTTCCAATTTGGAAAGCATTAAATAACCATTCAATTAATTAATTAAGTATTTATATTTTTTGTAGACAAAAAGGAGATAGAAAAATGGAAGATAATCTATGTTACTAGCTACACTTATGTTGGAAAAATATAGAAGATAACAAAAGATAACTTAGTTTCCAGAAAAGAAATAAACTACTTTTTCCTCCACCCTCCTTATGTACTGACTGCACTTACATTTGTCTTAACCTATGTTAAATAAATAGTTATAAAATGACATATATCTAACAATCCCCCACAAGTCCAATGTGTACTGTGCACTACCATTCAGTCCTCCATACTGTGCTTTCAACATATACTTTTCAATTTGAATCTACCTGAGTTATCAAACTTTGACCGTTGCAAGACAAAGATGAACAAAAATCTTGAACCTGAACCTTAGGTGAAATGATATCATTTGATAACAACACAATAAATACATATTTGGAAAGGAAAAACAATGCATTAAGGCCATGCATAAAAAAAACTTATCATGATTGATATCAAGGAAGAACCCATTTCTCCGATTGTAGCCTACACAACATCAATCATTTAGTTGGAGTCTTTAAGGATGAATTGCTAACGTCCTATATTAAGACTTGACACCACTCAAAACCTATTCTCTTACTAACTTATAGTGATGACACTAACAAGTTTCCCAGGGGATAGTCACACAGATGCAAGAAGCATCAATGAAAAACATAATATCATCTTATTTGCCCGGTAGCTTGTTATTACCACATTGATTTGGATCACCACTCTTTTGGGTTGGGTTGCTAGAACCTATGAATCTAAAGGGGTTTCAGTCACATCCCCAACCTGGATCTCTCCACAGAGGCTAGGTTGAGACCTTTAGTGAAAAGATTAGTTGTATTATCTCTGATACTGACATAGTCTACAACCATGACCCCATTAGATACTAATTCCTTACAGTCTTGAGTTTGACTTGGATGTGTATATGCTATTTTTTATTGTACTTTGAACTCTTTATCTTAGCAATGGTTGTAGTGTTGTCACAATTCACTAAAATTTGTAGGAAGTGACTTCTTTACCATAGGTAAATTGGACATAAGTCTATCCAACCATTCGTCTTCCAATCTAGTTTCATCTAAAGCATACAACTCTGTCTCAAAAGTAAACTGAGACAATGCAGTTTTTTTCTAGACCTTTTGGCAACATCAACTCCTCCCAATAAGAATACATATCTTGAGACACCATTACTCCCAGAGTTTATGGCAATCTAACTTGCATCACTATATCCTTCAACTACAAAAGGATATTTGCCATAATGTGGTCCCAAGGGAACAAGTTCCCTTGATATACCTCAAATATCCATCAAGTGATTCCTAATGGGTCTTGTCATGATAAATGGTGTATCTACTTAACCTACTCACAACAAATATAATGGTTGGTCATGTGCAATTTATCAGATACATTAAAATTGTGATAAATTGATAGTATTGTAAATTTGAGATAGTGGAACTCCAAAATCATTTTTGAACAAGGCCTTGGATGAATCATATGGAGTCTTAATAGGTTTACGTGATGTGTAATCAGACCTCTCTATTATCTTCTCATCACAGTGAGACTGAGACAGAGTTATACCACTATTAAACCTTATGATTTTAATCCTTAAAATCACACCAACAACACCCATATCATTCATCTCAAACTTGCTACACAAGAATGACTTTGTCTCATTTACTACTTTCATGTCTGAACCAAAAAGCAGGATATCATTGACATATAAGCATAATAGAATGAATCCATCACTAACAATTTTGCAATAGATACACTTATCAAAGTTACTAAAAACAAAACCAAACGATGATATTACATAATCAAACTTTTCATGCCATTTCTTAGAGGCTTGTTTCAATCTACATAATGAATTAGCAAGTTTACACACTTTGGACTCATTCCCATGACCCACAAATCCTTTAGGTTGTTCCATATATATCTCCTCTTGAAAGATCATTGTGTAATAACATGGTCTTCACATCCATTTGTTGTATAAAGAGATTATAAATGGAAGTCGATACTATAAGGACTCGAATTGTAGTCAAATGGGAAACATGGGAATATGTATAAAAAATAATATATTCCTCCCCTCTATGTGTAACCCTTAGTAATTAACCTAGATTTATACTTATTGGATGTCCTGTCTGCATTGAGTTTCTTCTTAAAGATCCATTTTCATCCAACTGTAGAAAAATTAGGAGGTAAATCCACTAATTCTCAAGTTCCATTCGAGAGAATTGACTAGAATTTATTGTTAATAGATTCTTTCCAAAACTTAGCTTCTAAAGAATCCATAGCTTGTTTGAAAGATGCATGATCATCCTCAGTAAGTTAGAAACTCACTTCCAAAATAATTATATGTCCTAGGCCGCTCACTTATCCTTAGTTCAACCATTTCTTTAGAATTTTTTGATTCAGAAATAGCTTGTTTTGAGTCACCCCCAAAGTTGTCATCCTTTCCACATGGTATGGGAATGGAACCTATAGTGAATGCATCCTCTTCAGATACTTCTTTAGGTGCACCAGATTTTGTGGAAAACAATGTTGACTCAAGGTCAATTAGGTCAATGTTGACTCACGTCTAAATTGAATAAACCCGTGTTTTGATGATGACTAACCATTCAACATATTAGTGTCTAATGTCTCTACTTGAGTGATTTCAGATTAGGTATAGAAACACTCCAAATGCCCTAACTTGCGCAAATCAAATTGGAGAAAAGACAAGTCAAAGTCAATACAAGTGCACATTTTTGTAATATGATGTAAATCCAATAGAATCATGTTGTAAATCACTTATAATGATTGTATGACTTGTAATTAAGCTTAGAAAAAATCAGGAGCACTTAGATCGAATGTTTAAGCACTCAAAAGCCATTTTCCAAAATTCACATCAGGTTGTTCATCAGTCGAGTTCTGTGAGTTGCAAACTCGACCGATCTTGATTGGATCTTGAAAATGAATTTTGATCGGCCGAGTTTACACTACACAGAACCCGACCGATGGAGTAACTGACCAATTTGATTTTCATTGGTCGGTCGAGTTTCCCCAGGACAAACCTGACCGATGGTCTGAATATCGGCTTTGTCTTTTACTCTATCGGTCGAGTTACCCTTATAGAAACTCGACTGATTGCACTGTACGGAAAAGTGTAGAAAAGTACTTCTAGCCGTTGTGGAGTTGCAACAAGTGAAAATATATCTGTTGCAAGCCACAAAATGGCTAGTTTTTATTCTCAAGTGTTCCCAAAGGCTAAGAGGCATCCCCAGCTATAAATAGGACCCCTTGGGCTTCATTCCAAGGTTGAGCATTCAATGCAAACTCTATGTGAGGTTCCTATTCTATAGTTGAGTGCTTCCTACAACCTCCTTTCTCTCTAAGCTTAATCACTTGCTACATCCATTAGAGTGAGTAGGAAATCTGTAAGAGAGCTAGTCCTACATGTATATCTTGTGAGGCTCTCACTTCCACCACCTCCCTATCTCTCATTTCAACCATGAATATGAAGGTTCTCTCTCTTGGCTAAGAGGGGTGAAGAAGAACAAGGGAAGACATCCCTTGGTGAAGATCAAGGGTGAAGACTTGGAGATAGAGTGGGTAAGCCCTTGGTGAAGGCAGAAGACTCCTTGCTCAAGTGGGTAAGTCCTTGGTGGAAGCTTCTTCGAGTGAAGGTGAAGTCAAAGGCAGAATATCCAAGAAGAGTGGGTAATTCCTGCAAGGCTGAAGACTTGTGCAGGAGTAGGTAAGTCCTTGGAAGAAGGCAGAAGACTCTTGCAAAGTGGGTAAGTCCTTGGTAAGGTTGAAGACTCTTTTTATTGGATAGGTAAGTCCTTTGGTGTTGATGTATTGTATCTCTTATAATGAATATAATGAAGATGCAAGGTTAAGAAATCCTAGAGGTTGACCTCTCTAGGTAGTGGACTGACTCACTTCTAGTTTGAAGTGTGGAACCACTCTAAAAAACTTGTCAATTGGTGTATGTTCAATCTCTCTCTCCCTTTCTATGCATGTTTTAGTTGCACACAAATTTCCTATTTAGCAACCTTATCTTGTGATATATCTTGAAGGTCTAATGAATTTTGTTTAAGTGCATTCAGCTCTATTCACCCCCACCTCTAGAGCATCTAATCACCTATCTAGGATCCAACAATTGGTATCAGAGAGGGCTTCTTCAAGCATATGTCCACAAGTAGGAGAAGATGGGTGACTACCAAGGAGGGAGATACTTAATCATCCTTCCAATCTTTGATGGAAGTAATTTCCTCTATTGGAGAAGAAGACTTCAATTCTACATCCAAGGATCAAGTCTTGAGATGTGGTAAATGGTGAACAACCCATACATGCTACCAAAGACAAATATTGAAAAATGGGATGAAGCTACCTTGAAGAAAGCAACCTTGAATGCTAGAGCCATGCACATCCTCTATGCCCCCATGACCCCCACCGAGTTCAACCGGATTTCTTCATGTGAAACAACCTATGAGGTATGGAGAAAGCTATGCATCACTTATGAAGGGACAGATCAAGTGAAGGAAAGCAAAGTCTACATGCTCAAAGGGCTGCTTGAGAACTTCAAGATGGGAAAGGAGGAGAGGATAGCCAACATGTACTCAAGGCTCAACACCATTGTGAATGGCCTTACTGTTCTAGGTCATCCTATGTCTAGTGGAGAGATCAACTCAAAGATCCTTAGAACTCTCCCTAAGAGGTGGGAACCCAAGGTGACTTCCATTGAAGAAGCAAGGTCTCTTAAGGATATTCCTATTGAAAAGCTCATTGGAAATCTACAAGCACATGAAGTCACACTTGACAAAAGAGAAGAAGTTGAAAGATAAGAGAAGAAAGAGCTAAAGAGAATGAAGAAGGCTGAAATGAAGGCTCAAATTGAAGCTATCATGGAACAAGTCTATCCATCCTATCAAGTTGAAGAAGATGTCATGTACTCCAAGGGTAGATTCTAAAAAGGCAAGTCCTCCTCCATCTGGTGCTTCACATGTGGAAAGAAGGGTCACTACAAGGAAGATTGGCCACAAGGCAAAAAGCCCCATCTTCACAAGAAGAAGGAGAAATGGCACTCAAGCTCAAGTGGCTCATCCGACTCAAGCTCAAGTGAAGATTCAAGTGAAGGATCAAGCTCAAGCTCTAGTGATGAAGGAGGATGCCATTTTGCTCTTATAGCATCATCAAGTAAGGACTCAAGTGAGGTAAATATAAACTCTTTAGATAAAGAATATTTGATTACTATTATTCATAATACTTGTGCCTCTCTTAAGTCTTATAAAAGGAAAAAGAAAAAACTTGCTAGAATTGTTAATAATATGCATGTAGAACTAGATGATCTTGAACATGCTAATTCTTGCTTGCTTGATGACAAAAATGCTTGTCTTAGACAAGTAGACTCTCTTAAACTTGAAAATGCTAGTTTCCTTGATAAGATTAGATTTCTAGAAGCTCAACCTCTCATGCCTAGTTCTAATGAAGATCATACTTTAATTGTTGATTCTCTCGTGCATGATATTGATGTTCTTAAATCTAAAAACAAGGACAAAGATTTTGTTTTACAAGAATTAGAAACAGAAAATGCCTCCTTTGCTAAAATCAATGTGCATGAATCTTGTTCTAGTTCTACTAGTAGAGAAAATGATGTTGCTTCTCTTCTTATTGATAGAGATTCTTATTTAACTAAAGCTCTTTGCTTAGAAAATGATCTTTTGCATGCTAGAGATAATATCAATCATTTCTCTTCTACTATTACTTATCTTATGCATGATAATGATAGTTTGAGATCTTCTTTACAAAGATTCTTAGTTGGTAAGAAGAGCCTTAATGATATCCTACACCATACTACCAAACAAATTGGTAGACATGGTTTAGGGTATGATAGTAGTCAAAGGAACAACAAAGGTAAAGGACCTCCAATATTCCATGGAGAATCCTCTAGTTCCAATACTATGGGCACATGCAACTATTGTAATGAAATTGGTCATTATTATACTTGTTGTCCTTTTAGGAAAGCAACCAAGATCAATAGGACTTGGGTTGCTAAGCTAACCCCTCTGGACCCAAAAACATGATTGGGGACCATTTCATCTTTCTTCTTGTAGGTACTCGCAAATGGATTGACTTGAGATATTGAATTGCAAATTTACATGTCAATCCACATGAAAGAAAAAAGGTGAGATGTGTAGAGGGTGACAACAAGTGGAAAAAGGTATGGTAAGCACAAAGGTAATGTTTCTCTTGCTTATAACCTATCCTAACTTGTTTTTGTCAAGTTAGTGTGCACTATGCATGTGGTTTTTGAGTCAAAAGTGGTATTTTGTGATTCTCATCACACTCTTACTCAAAAACTATTTCTAATGCTTTCATAGTGCATTACTAACCTGCTTACACATGTTTGGATATGGCTTATATTTTTAGCATGCCTTTAAATATGTTTTTATGAAATTATGTGCCTTTTGACCGCAACTCTATCGGTCGAGTTTGTCCTGTTTGAAACGTGACCGATAGGCACCTATGGGTGTTGCCAGAAGCTATCATCGGTCGAGTTGTCAATGCACAGAACTCGACCGATAACACTGTGCATAGAATACATAGTTGGCTTATTGAATGAGAATTTCCCTCTCAACTAGATTTTCTCAACCAATAGCCTTATTCTTTGGCACTCCTTTGATATCTTTATATATGCATATTGCCATGTTCTAAATTGCCTATCTTGCTTACAACTCTATCTCTCTAATTGCTCTAAATTGGTATACCTATATCTTGTAATTACTTGCTTTGAGTTGTTTTGCAGGTTTTGAAGATGATCTCTTTGGATCTCTTGGTTGTGTCTAAAATTTCTTCCGTTGTACTCTAACTTGATACATCTATCTAGGTGTATATCTTGTATTGATACAACCTTGAGGTTCTTAGTGGTGATCATCTTTTGGTAATGATGCCTATTTGTTAGTGAGTTATATCCTTTCATGCTTCTAAAATTGCATATCTCTTTGTTTGGATATATCTGTACATATACTCATAGCTTGCTTTATCTTGTGTATATTTTGGTATCTTTTGCTATGATCTAGATCCTTCTAATATTCCTAACTTGTGATAACATCTACTAGTTGTTCATATACGTGTAGTTCTAGCCTTGTTTAAAATTGGCATCTTTGCTCATCTATATGCTATGCTTGTATCTTGTCTCATACATGCTCAAGATTGTTCCTTGAATTGCATATCTACTATCTTGAGTTGCTTGAATAACATTGTGATGAAGGGTACATAGATCTACATTATATGTAGAAATTAGAGTATTTTTGGATTTCATACATCCTTTGCTCCAGTTTTAGTTTTTGCTTCAAGAGTAATGTTTTTTATGCAGAAATGACCTCTTGAGCAAGGCTCATCGCTATGCCATGAGCCTTGGTACTTTTTGGGCAAATTCTATCATCTTGAGGGTCAAAATTGCGATTTATTATTTTTATACAACACTTTATCTTGCATTTTGGGTTGTTCAAGTAATGCTTTAACTTGCTTTTATTTATATGCTTGGACAAGCCCCTATCTGTGCTCTTCTACTCTCCTTATATAGATTTTTGTTATCTCCTTTCCTTTAACAAGTGGTGTTTCTTATTTCTTCATACCCCCACTTTTTGAAATGACAAAGGGGAGAAAGGTATGTCTTCTTTTAAAAGAGAAAGAAGGCATGTCTTACATGAAGAGGAGAAGTATGGCCATGTAAAGGGGAGAAGGTAAATGGGAGAAGACATATATGTGTAGAACATATATGAGTAGAAGACATAGTTTCTATAAACGTTATGAAAGATAACCATGCAGGAGAAATAGCATCAATTGAGGGGGAGTATGAGAACTCCATGCACATCAATTGAGGGGGAGCATATGAGCTCATTCCTATTGAAACCCCTAGGCTTCTCCAAAGGTATGACTTTACTTAAATGCTTTCAATACATTTATGGAATGGTTTGTCATCTTCAAAAAGGGGGAGAATGTTGACTCAAGGTCAATTAGGTCAATTTTGACTCACATCTAAATTGACTAAACTCGTGTTTTAATGATGACTAACCATTCCACATATTGGTGTCTAATGTCTCTACTTGAGTGATTTTAGATTAGGTATAGACACACTCCAAATGCCCTAACTTACGCATATCAAATTGGAGAAAAGACAAGTCAAAGTCAATACAAGTGCACGTTTTTGTAATATGATGTAAATCCATTAGAATCATATTGTAAATCACTTGTAATGATTGTATGACTTGTAATTAAGCTTAGAAAAAATCAAGAGCACTTAGATCGAATGTTTAAGCACTCAAAAGCCTATTTGTTAGTGAGTTATATCCTTTCATGCTTCTAAAATTGCATATCTCTTTGTTTGGATATATCTGTACATATACTCATAGCTTGCTTTATCTTGTATATATTTTGGTATCTTTTGCTATGATCTAGATCCTTCTAATATTCCTAACTTGTGATAACATCTACTAGTTGTTCATATACGTGTAGTTCTAGCCTTGTTTAAAATTGGCATCTTTTCTCATCTATATGCTATGCTTGTATCTTGTCTCATACATGCTCAAGATTGTTCCTTGAATTGCATATCTACTATCTTGAGTTGCTTGCATAACATTATGATGAAGGGTACATAGATCTACATTATATGTAGAAATTGGAGTATTTTTGGATTTCATGCATCCTTTGCTCCAGTTTTAGTTTTTGCTGCAAGAGTAATGTTTTTTATGCAGAAATGACCTCTTGAGCAAGGCTCATCGCTATGCAATGAGCCTTGGTACTTTTTGGGCAAATTCTATCATCTTGAGGGTCAAAGTTGTGATTTATTATTTTTCTACAACACTTTATATTGCATTTTGGGTTGTTCAAGTAATGCTTTAACTTGCTTTTCTTTCTATGCTTGGACAAGCCCCTATCTGTGCTCTTCTACTCTCCTTATATAGATTTTTGTTATCTCCTTTCCTTTAACAAGTGGTGTTTCTTATTTCTTCATACCCCCACTTTTTGAAATGACAAAGGGGAGAAAGGTATGTCTTCTTTTAAAAGAGGAAGAAGGCATGTCTTACATGAAGATGAGAAGTATGTCCATGTAAAGGGGAGAAGGTAAATGGGAGAAGACATATATGTGTAGAACATATATGAGTAGAAGACATAGTTTCTATAAATGTTATGAAAGATAACCATGCAGGAGAAATAGCATCAATTGAGGGGGAGTATGAGAACACCATGCACATCAATTGAGGGGGAGCATATGAGCTCATTCCTATTGAAACCCCTAGGCTTCTCCAAAGGTATGACTTTACTTAAATGCTTTCAATACATTTATGGAATAGTTTGTCATCTTCAAAAAGGGGGAGAATGTTGACTCAAGGTCAATTAGGTCAATGTTGACTCACATATAAATTGACTAAACTCGTGTTTTAATGATGACTAACCATTCCACATATTGGTGTCTAATGTCTCTACTTGAGTGATTTTAGATTAGGTATAGACACACTCCAAATGCCCTAACTTACGCATATCAAATTGGAGAAAAGACAAGTCAAAGTCAATACAAGTGCACGTTTTTGTAATATGATGTAAATCCATTAGAATCATGTTGTAAATCAATTGTAATGATTGTATGACTTGTAATTAAGCTTAGAAAAAATCAAGAGCACTTAGATCGAATGTTTAAGCACTCAAAATCCATTTTCCAAAATTCACATCAGGTTGTTCATCGGTCGAGTTCTGTGAGTTGCAAACTCAACCGATCCTGATTGGATCTTGAAAATTACTTTTGATCGATTGATTTTACACTACACAGAACTCGACCGATGGAGTAACTGACCAATTCGATTTGCATTGGTCGGTCGAGTTTCCCCGAATATCGACTTTGTCTTTTACTCTATCGGTCGAGTTACCCTTTTTTTTTATTAAGCCAGGGGACCATCTATTCACCCCACTCCCCTCGTGTGGGCACAACAAGAAAAAGAGCATACATCTCCTGCTAAATAGCAGGTCATACCCCCACAGAACCCACAACATGGACACTAAACCACACAAGCCACCCAAATCACCTCTTACCCTGCCGCAGCACTATATAAGGCGTCTTGTGTTTTTCAAGGATTACCATGCCCCTAATCCTAGCTGGGACATCCCTAAGGTAAAAAACAATGAGCGGTTCATTGAAGTTCACTCCCCATCTCCCTATCTCCTTTGGAATCGAATTTATAGCTCTATGCACCAACGAACCATCAATGTCCTTCTCCACAAAGACCTCCTTCACCTCCTTGATCAGGTTACCGATCTTCCAGGGGGCGATATCCACTCCCCACAGCATACCATACACCGATCTATCATCAATCTCCACAATAGAAATGCATAGAAACTGGTCATCCGCGAACTTAACGCCAACTGTGCAAGCTTGGATGAGCGCCATCTGGTAGCTATCAGCCGTCAACCAAGCTCTGGTAATATGACATACTGCAGCATGATGGTTCCTAACAATGCCAGCCATCCACCATCTTCTATGCCCATGAGGATCACGGTTTTTCCCAACGGCAATGTTCAACTTTAGATTATAAATGTCAGGATTCATCCACCTCTCCAGACTTATCTCCTTCAGAACGTACTTAGGATCCTCCACACCATATGCTTTTAATCTGTTATGAAATGTAGTATCAGCTATGCGGGTAAATATCTTCTGTTTCATCATAGCATTAATCTGATACATCAACCAATCCACCTCCCTATTCCAGAGAATTCTTTTGTTGTCGTACCTAGCCGCACATCTCATACGCCATATGCAATAAGGAATAATAGTGGCCATGCAGGCCACAAGCCACAACTGCAAATCATCAGATCTACCAAAAGAGCACGTACCAAGTAAGGTAATCCGATCTATGGGGGCAGGATAATCAGTAACCTCAGTGAATCTATTCCAGAAGGAAGTAGCAAGCTGACTATGGAAGAAATGATGGTCTATACTTTCCATACTTGGCTCATCACAACAATCACAACGGGACGCTAAAGCAATACAACAGCTGGCAACATTTTCATCAGTTGGAATAGCATTCTTCATCATCTTCCAAATAAACGAACTCGCCTTAGGCGAATGAATATGCCATACTCGATGAAGCCCCTGTGGTCCATCATATCTCGTACTCCCCAAGACCGTCTTTATCGAGCGGATGGAGAACTGTCCCCTCGTATCCGGGACCCAAATGGGATAATCAACTGTATCTGAGATTTGTTGACCTGCCTTCCTAACAAGCTCCACACCATGCTCGTCAAGTACCTACTATAGAGAAGACCAATCCCACCCAGTATCATGAATCCAGAAATCATGTACCAAAAACGGATGGTTACGGTCACTGTTTATAACGTGCGTAATCAAATAACCTCTCATCACACCACAAAAAATCCCAGAAAGGAATGTTACCCCTCCCAACAATCCAGCGACAGTGAGGGTATATACTCGGAAACATATTCCAAATCCACTTCCAGTAAGGAGATGCATTCGATCTATACTTCAGACGATTGGGATATAGAGCTGAACGACTATACGCTCTACTAGCATACTTATCGCTGCAAAACTTGGCCCATAAGGTGTCACCAACAATCAGCTCCCAACACGCCTTAGCCACAAAGGTGTCGTTAATGTGGCGAGTATTCGACAAACCTAAACCACCTTGTTCCACCGACATAGCCATTCTATCCCAACTAATCCATGCTTTCCTGTGACAATTCGCCCAATCCACCCATAGGAACTTTGATAACATAGTATCAACACGTTTAGAAATACCATTCGGAATGCCGACTACAGTCGTTGTGTATACCATAGTAGAAGCAAGAACATGTGCGATCAAAAGCTTCCTACCCACAAAAGATAACAGCTTGGACTTCCACGAGGCAATCTTGAGAGAAATCTTCTGAATTAGAAACTCAAAATCAAGTAATAAATTACTTCCAACTCTAATCGGCACTCCCAAATAGACAAAATTGTCGACCACATTATCCATCTGAATAGTTGCCCCTATATCCATCTTAGTAACTGGGTCTTTTCTGCCAACGATACATGAGGACTTCAACCTGTTAATCCGCTGGGTCGACGCTCTCTCATACATAGAAAGTAAGTTCTGGATCTCATCCATCGTGTTAGGAGTAGCATTCAAACATACCATAATATCATCAGCATAACAAAGAAACAAAGGAGGAGTCCTGTTTCCCCTAGTTCGAAACCTCGCCAACCTTCGCAATTCCCCCATATGCGTAATCCGTCTGCATAGAATCTCTTCAAACAGAATGAAAAGAAAAGGATATATCGCATTACCTTGTTTCAGCCCTCTGAGCAAAGGGAAGAAACCTGCAGACTCGTCCCCTATTGTGACTGTCGCCCAAGAATTTGAGAAGAAACTAATACACAGCTCAATGAACTCCTTGGTGAAACTGAACCTCGCCATGATCCGATCCAGGATGTCCCACTTGATCTGGTCGTAAGCCTTAGACATATCAAGCTTAATCATGATGTTCGGCCTCTCGCCCCCATGGTATATGTCATGTATCAATTCCTTCACCAACCTGACATGGTGAGTAATCTCCCTTCCTCTAATGAACGCCGCTTGCTCAATGGATATTAGCGCCGACATTAAGCATACCATCCTCTTACTGATAATTCTATCAAGGATTCTCAAAGCTACATTCTCTACAGATATCGGGCGGAAATCCTTCTCCAAAAAGGTCAGATCGTCATTCTTTGGAATAAGAACAATACGTCAACAGAACAAGCTACGGTGACAATTATGTCTAAGGAAGAAGGCCTCTGCGAGCTTCATAAAGTCATCTCTGATGTATTCCCAAGAAGCAATGTAAAAAGGGATAGTAAAACCATCAGGACCGGGAGCAGAAAACTTGTCCATTTGACGCATAGTATCAAACACCTCGGCTGCACTAGGAACAGTAGTGAGAGACGCATTATCATCCATAGTTACAATCTCCGGTATACCGGCTAGGAAATCCTCCAGAACATCCTCATCATGATGTACCATCTCGCTGTATGCATTCCTAAAAAACTCAGCAGCACACGAAGCAATCTCATGCGGGTCAGTCACCCTATCCCCGGATGGTAAAGTAAGGCATCTTACTCTTCTATTCTTTCTCCGAGACTTCACAACAGCATGGTAAAACTTCGAGTTGCGCTCTCTGTCCTTTAACCAATGAATCCTAGACTTCTCCTTCCACACTTTCTCCTCTAAATCTAAAGCCTCTTGCAGCTCAAACTACGCGATTCTCAGGGCAGTCTCATTGTCCATGCATGGGTATTCATCAAAGGCATTTTGGGTAACGTGAACAATATCCTCCAGATCTAAAATCTTTTGGGTCACATCCCCAAAGGTCTTCCTGCTCCAAGTCTTCAAAGCCTCTCTCACCTTCCTGATCTTATAATAGAAGACATTCGACGGGTGCCCATCCCTGGAATCATCCCAATTCTCAGCTATAATCTTTAAACACTCCTCATGTTGAAGCCACGTCTGCATAAAAGCAAAGAAGATCTTCTTTCTAGCAATAACCATATTCCCATACTTGTACAAGATCAGGCAATGATCTGAAACTCTATAAAGAGTAAGGTGAATCGTAGTGGAATCCGGTCTGAGAGCCGCCCAAGTATCATTCAACAGGATTCTATCAAGTCTCTCCCATATAGTAGGCGTATTATACTGTTTATCGACCCATGTAAACATGCTGCCCTCAAACTGCGTCTCCTTTGAGACAGCCATTCTGGATGAAAGAATTGAAATCCACTATCTCCTGAAAGCTCCTGTTATTGTCCCCTCTCTTCTCCTGATCGATTCTAATGATATTGAAATCACCTGCTTGAAGCCAGCTGCTATCTCCAATGATGCCTGACATCTCGTGTACGTCGTCCCAGAGAAAACGTCTGCAAATGTAATTACAGCTCACGTAGACCGCAATAACAAAGAACAAACTGTCGCTATCATCAGTACACTTCATCGTCACATGCTGTCCATGACACCTAACAACCTCCGGCTTGAGAGTACTGTCTCCATAACACCATATTTTCCCCCCTTCAGCTGAGTTATCAGTCGCCCAATCCAAATTTACAATGTCTAGAAGCTCTTCAGCAACCCGAGCATGTAAAAAAGGTTCGAAGATACACACAATCCTGGGTTTATGCCTCCTGCATAACCGACCCAAGACCTTCCTAGTCTTATTGTTCACCGCCCCCCTTATATTCCAAAAAAGGTATTTAGAGTCCATGTATGGAGTGTAGGTTCAAACCCAAACATCATCTCTCTCCATCAAAACCTTCTCTCTCTGTCATCCCAATCATCATAAATGAAAGGAAGCTCACCTTCAGATAGCCTTCTTCTATGAATTGCTCTGTGATGTATACCCTGATGTACATGCTGATCCGAAGACTCCCCACGAATAGAGTTCCCACGAATAGACAACACAGTCGATCTATCACTCTTCCTTCTGTATCTGTCTCCCTCTTCCTCATGACCCAGGTGTATATAATCACGCAGACTTCTATTATGTAGTATCTTCCTCGTACCATCTTCATCAAAGACTATCCTGCGTGGAACTATTGGTTGTGCTGGAATGCAAACTTCATCTACACTTGATTCTGTCTGTGGCATCATCTGCTGCTCCTTCTCACCGGCGCCTACATCATGATTCTCCACCATCTATCCACCGTTGCTAATAGTTTATGATTCACATCCATTTCTATTGATAGACAGAGCATTCATCGGTATGTCAAGATCACGACCAATCTCCGTCAAAGAGACTTATAGAAACTTGACCGATTGCACTGTACGGAAAATTACAGAAAAGTGCTTCTAGCCATTGTGGAGTTGCAACAAGTGAAAATATATCTGATGCAAGCCACAAAATGGCTAGTTTTCATTCTCAAGTGTTCCCAAAGGCTAAAAGGCATCCCCAACTATAAATAGGACCCCTTGGACTTCATTCCAAGGTTGAGCATTCAATGCAAACTCTATGTGAGGTTCCTATTCTATAGTTGAGTGCTTCCTCCATCCTCCTCTCTCTCTCTCTAAGCTTAATCACTTGCTACATCCATTATAGTGAGTAGGAAATATGTAAGAGATCTAGTCCTACATGTATATCTTGTGAGGCTCTCACTTCCACCACCTCCCTATCTCTCATTTCAACCATGAAGATGAAGGTTCTCTCTCTTGGCTAAGAGGGGTGAAGAAGAACAAGGGAAGGCGTCCCTTGGTGAAGATCAAGGGTGAAGACTTGGAGCAAGTGTGGGTAAGCCCTTGGTGAAGGCAGAAGACTCCTTGATCAAGTGGGTAAGTCCTTGGTGGAAGCTTCTTCGAGTGAAGGTGAAGTCAAAAGTGGAAGATCCAAGAAGAGTGGGTAATTCCTTGAAGGGTGAAGACTTGTGCAAGAGTAGGTAAGTCCTTGGAAGAAGGCGGAAGACTCTTGCAAAGTGGGTAAGTCCTTGGTAAGGTTGAAGACTCTTTGTATTAGATAGGTAAGTCCTTTGGTGGTCATGTATTGTATCTCTTATAATGAATATAATGAAGATGCAAGGTTAAGAAATCCTAGAGGTTGCCCTCTTTAGGTAGTGGACTGACTCACTTCTAGTTTGAAGTGTGGAACCACTCTAAAACAACTTGTCAATTGGTGTATGTTCAATCTCTCTCTCCCTTGCTATGTATGTTTTAGTTGCACACAAATTTCCTATTTAGCAACCTTATCTTGTGATATATCTTGAAGGCCTAATGAATTTTGTTTAAGTGCATTCAGCTCTATTCACCCCCATCTAGAGAATCTAATCACCCATCTAGGATCCAACAAACACATCCTCAAAGAATTTAGTATCACATAGTTCTACAATTGTATTGACATTAATGTCTGGGATATCATATTTTACAATCAAGAATCTGTAGGCATAACTTGTCCCTACATAACCCAAGAAGATGACATCAACTATTTTTGGTTCCAATTTCTTCCTTTCGTGTTGATAGACAAGTACCTTAGTAAGTTATCCCACACTCGAAGATATTTGATACTCACTTTTCTCCTTCTCCATAGCTAAAAAAACTACTTCCTCTATGTTTATGGGAAACTCTATTCAGAATATGGCAAGCTGTACTCAAAGCTCCCCCCTCCAGATAAAGTTTCGTAGATCTGAGGTTTAGAGTAAGGTATTAACCATATCTATTAGGGTTCGGTTCTTACATTTTTGCAATCCCATTAGATTGTGGTGAATAAGGAGTGGTAACCTCATGAAATATACCATGAAATTGATAAAATTCTAAGAAAAAATTTGAGGTGTACACTCCACCCCTATAAGATCTTTACTTTTTAAGTGCTTTACTAGTTTGAGTTTTAGCTTCTTTCTTATAAATTTTAATTTTATCCAATGCCTCATCTTTACTTTTAAGTAATAGACATAACAATATCTACTTGCATCATCAATAAAAGTTATGAAGTAACATTTTTTATCCCTAGTTGCAATCCCATTAAACTCACATATATCAATGTTTACTAAAATAAAGGATTAAGAAATTCCTATTCATATAATAAAAAAGCTTCCTATACAATTTAGCTTGCACACATATTTCACATCTACTAACATTAATGTGGGATCTAGGAATTAATTCTATATTCATCATTTATTTTATTGAGCAAAAATTAACATGTCCCAACTGACTATGCCATACATCAAAAGATATAAAATTATACAAACATAACTATAACCATTCAAATTTAAAATTGATTAAGTTCTCCATATCACATAAATACCCCTTGCCAAGAAATAAAAAGTAATTAAGGTGTGTAATAATAGCTTTATTACGTTTACACTCGATTCTAAAACCATCCCTAACAAGAATGCACCACTAAGGATATTGTGTTGAATGGATGGGACATGTGTGATTCTATGAAGTGTCAAAACCTTTACTGAAAGAAACTTCAAGTCCATTTGTCCTTCTCTTTCGAGTTCTACAAAGCTAGAGTTGTCCAAAGTCATGAACCAACCTCTAGAGGCCTGATAAGACACAAATAAAGACTTGTCAACACGAACATGTACATTAGCCTCAATGTCAGCTATCTATTAAATCGGTTTAAAAATTGAAAGTATTTTAGGTTTTATAGAGATGTACCCATCATTGAGGCTCAAGGATGCAATCACCATGTTGACTACAACCTCCTCAGTAGAAGATGTAGTACCTTTATTTGACTTCTTTAAAGGACAATCCTTGTTCCATTGACCAACCCATCCACAAGTCCAACAAGGTTTTGATTTCTTTTGGATCTTAGCCTTAGATTTATATATATTCTTTGATTTATTGTCTTTACTCTTAGCAACTGTAACATTGACAGTGGGGTTTACATCAGTAGGTAACTTGACATTCTCTATTTCAAGTGCTCTTCTTGTATGTTAATGTCCCTCATGAGATATTTCATTGTCAAGTCTCCTTTGAAATGCTTAAGAGTCATCCCAAACGACTCCCAAGATTTAGGTAATTTCTCAATTATGGATCAAGAGATAGACTTGTTAGGCAATACCATGCTTACACATGAGAGCTCATGAACTAAGAGTTGAAAGTCATGAGTTTGGATAGAAACATATTTTACCCTCAACCATATGAAACTTGAAATTTCGAAATATAGTACTTTTCAACATCCTAATTTTCTGTATTATATTTCTTTTATAATGCTCCCCATAAAATCTTGGAAGTATTAACATATAGATTAGAGTGTGAATCATACAATTCGTTATTTAAAGCAGGCAAGATTAAACCTTGGCACGTCTTATCACCCTTCTTCCAAGTTACAATTATTTTAGCATTATCAAGGACAATTTCATCAGTTTTAGGTTCATCCCTTTCCAAGAACTGATCATAGCCCACCATATGCAATCAAATTTGCATCCTACTTTACCAACATGCAAAGTTGGTACTAGTTAACTTTTCATGCATATTTTCAATTCCACTTTTATTACCAAAAATATGATCGACTATTGTTAATTAACGACATGACTGATTTCTTTAAGAATGTTGTTAATTGTATATGTGTCATTTTACTCAGAAACAACAATTACAATAGATTAATAGTTTTAAGCCAGATCTAGATAAAAACACATAGAATAAATAATGCTACAAATAGAAATAAATCAAAATTAAAATCGCAGACCATATCATTTGTCGAAAAACAAACGCGATACTTAAAGAAAACAAAATCTCACAATCCTCAAAGATGAGCACAGTTCTTCTAGTCGACCCGGTCACACATCCATAATAGATAGTCGTCTCGCTCACGCTTGATGATGATGATCAGTATGTAATACCAATGTAGCCCAATGATCACAGGTACCACCAGGGTGACAGGTCACACCTTTTAGGAGAGGAAGGAAGAATTAGCTTCTCTAAAAGAGAGAATGGAAGAACTAGCTTCTCATAGGAGAGAAATCTACAAAAGCAAATTTGGAGCAACGACTGTAGAGAAATAATCATGGAAATGGGTTTACCAGACAGAATGAATAATGGTTGTATGTTCAGAAGTTGTTTATAAACCAAATGACTAGAGGCCCTTTCACGATCGCACATCCTATGTCCAGTAAGGTGCAGTTACTCGATCTCTTATACACGTGAAAAAAGAAGACAATGTGTCTTTTTTCCAAATAAAGAAGACAAGGAGTTCATCTCCAACTAAGAAGGCAAATATCTCTTTTCAATTAATGCAAAAAATGTCTCTTTCTAATTAATAAGAAAAATGTCTCTTTTCGATTAATAAGGAAAAACTCTCTTTCCAATTAATAAAGGAAAACACCTCTTTCTAATTAATAAAGAAAATGACCCAAGAAAATATCTCTTTTCATTTAATAAAAAACATCGACTTTCAATTAATAATGGAACTTTGGAATCCAATTCCAATTTCAAAAGTATTAACTAAACATTCAATTAATTAATTCAACAATTATCTTTCTGGGAAAATAAAAAGGAGATGGAAAAAGTGAAAGATAATTTTCTAATCCAATTCCTAATTTGCAAAAAAAGCTACTTTTTCTTCCACCCTCCTCATGTACTATCTCCACTTATATTAGGCTTAACCCATGTCTAATAAATGGATGTAGCATCCATATATATCTAACCATTATGGGGCACCTCCCCTTGCAAAATTCCAAAATTTAAAAAAAAAACTACTTTTTCTTCCACCCTCCTCATGTACTATCTCCACTTATATTAGGCTTAACCCATGTCAAATAAATGGATGTAGCATCCATATATATCTAACCATTATGGGGCACCTCCTATTGCAATTTTTATTTTACATCACTAGCTAGTAGATATGTTTTATTTTATCTCTGATAATTTGCAGAAGCACTCTATACCATCTATCCATATATTTAAATTCATGGTTGTGATTTCAAACATTTATTTTTAAATGAAATTATAAAAAAGTAAACTTATTTTGATCAAATTGTACCATACGTGGTGTTAAGGAATAAAATTATTAAGAAGATAATCAAAATATAGAAAAATGATGATTACTTCATGGCATGGCGTCGACAATGCCACCACACAGTTCTTTCCTAGTCTCTCATGGGAATAAACAAATCTACCACCTCATCACACATTGGTTGACCACTCCCAACCTTCGCAACCATAGAAGACGATGAAATAAAAATTTGAGATGAGTGGGATACACCCAATTGCGGTACCAGTCTTAAGAATTTATAATGTCCAATCAATAATTAAAAAAAACTAATGGTAACAGTTGTATACAACCCTTCTGCGATCCTTTGGGAAAAGGTCAAATATATCAAAAAAAAGTATAAGAAACAATTTTATTCAAAATCCTCACCACGTTTTACATAGATAACATACAATAGACTAATTTGTAATTGTAAGAAAATTAAAAGAAAAATTTCATGTAAACCCTTGTGTACTTCCACACAACTATCTTCTTAGAGTAAAACACTAATATATACTACAAATATAAAAAAAATACTTATACATCCCACACTCTTTCTTACATAGTATAATTTGAAATACAAGAACTTGGTTAAGAAAAATAAAAGAAACAATTGCACAAAAATCCTCAACTAACTTTCTCATATGGTCAAATTCGTAATTATTAAGAATTTAAAAAATATATTCAAAGTACTTTTACAAGATCGTCTTATTAGAAGAAAAAAAAACTAATGTGCGCTAATTTTTTTCCAAAGAACTACATATAGTACTCCCACACTCTTTCTTATATGAGATAGAATGAAATATAAGGCTACTTTGTAATTAGAAAAGATAGAGAGAATAACTACACAGAAAACACTCGACAATATTTTTAGTATAGCTGCCTGACAAAGTGTAGTTGGATGACAAGTTGTGAATTTGCTTTATGTTTATATATTACTAGCCTTGAACCTGTGCAATGCACATACTAACAATACCCTCATTTCAGATTCTATAACTCAGATTTTTAATATTATTGGAAATGTAACACAAATATTTACTTAATATATTAAAAAAATCTAGTTCAATATCTTGTATAATAAAGTGATGCTTGTTTTATTACAACTGAAATGAAATTTTTTTAAGTTGTTTACGCCAGAGTGGAAAAGGTCGTAAACAAAATGTTTACAAAGGAATTTATATATGTTATTTGTATGAATAATTTGTTCCTTTTAGTTACTTAGTATCTTTTTCATCACCTGATGATAGACTTTTGTATGACATATCTACCAACTTATAAGGAAAAAAATACATTTGATTTTCATATTACCAATGTAAGTAATAATAATCATAGACCTTATATTTTGCTTGATTGAACAATAAGTCAACTATGATGAGTAAATCAAAGTTGATGATATGCACACTAAAGGCCAAAAACATGATGCTAACTAGAGAATCTAAGATACTTTTGTGCAGTATGAATCAAACTTCATGATATGATCAGATAGGTCGATGTTGCTAACTACGTTGGTAAACTACCAAATTCTTGATATAGTAGCATTGCAGAAAACATAAAGACATGGTGCAAATAAAATGCAATGTTTTTGTTAAATAGGATGCAAAAGATGATTTTCACAATGTGACATATGCCACTAATACGACGGTGTGGTGAGAGTGAATGTAAATGAACATAAATAAAAGACTACTACGCCCGGTCATGTGCATTTTAATAACAAAGTAGTGTTGACTCAAGGTCAATTAGGCCAATGTTGATTCACATCTAAATTGACTATACCCGTGTTTTTGATGATGACTAACCATTCCACATATTGGTGTCTAATGTCTCTACTTGAGTGATTTTGGATTAGGTATAGACACACTCTAATTGCCCTAACTTGTGCATATCAAATTGGAGAAAAGACAAGTCAAAGTCAATACAAGTGCACGTTTTTGTAATATGATGTAAATCCATTAGAATCATGTTGTAAATCACTTGTAATGATTGTATGACTTGTAATTAAGCTTAAAAAATATCAGGAGCACTTAGATCGAATGTTTAAGCACTTAAAAGCCATTTTCCAAAATTCACATCAGGTTGTTCATTGGTCGAGTTCTGTGAGTTCAAACTCGACCGATCCTGATTGGATCTTGAAAATGACTTTTGATCGGTCGATTTTACACTTCACAAAACTCGACCGATGGAGTAACTGATCAATTTGATTTTCATTGGTCGGTCAAGTTTCCCCAAGACAAACTCGATCAATGGTCTGAATATCAGCTTTATCTTTTACTCTATCGGTCGAGTTACCCTTATAGAAACTCGACCAATTGCACTGTACGGAAAAGTGCAAAAAAATGCTTCTAGCCGTTGTGGAGTTGCAAAAAGTGAAAATATATCTGTTGCAAGTCAGAAAACGGCTAGTTTTCATTCTCAAGTGTTCCCAAAGGCTAAGAGGCATCCCCATCTATAAATAGGACCCCTTGGGCTTCATTCCAAGGTTGAGCATTCACTATGAAGGTCCCTATTCTATAGTTGAGTGATCCTACAATCTCCTCTCTCTCTCTCTAAGCTTAATCACTTGCTACATCCATTAGAGTGAGTAGGAAATTTGTAAGAGAACTAGTCCTACATGTATATCTTGTGAGGTTCTCACTTCCACCACCTCCCTATCTCTCATTTCAACCATGAAGATGAAAGCTATCTCTCTTGGCTAAGAGACGTGAAGAAGAACAAGGAAAGGCATCCCTTGGTGAAGATCAAGGCTGAAGACTTGGAGCAAGAGTGGGTAAGCCCTTGGTGAAGGCAGAAAGCTCCTTGCTCAAGTGGGTAAGTCCTTGGTGGAAGCTTCTCCGAGTGAAGGTGAAGTCAAAGGAGGAAGTTCCAAGAAGAGTGGGTAATTCCTGCAAGGCTGAAGACTTGTGCAAGAGTAGGTAAGTCCTTGGGAAAAGGCAGAAGACTCCTTGCAAAATGGGTAAGTCCTTGGTAAGGTTGAAGACTCTTTGTATTGGATAGGTAAGTCCTTTGGTGGTCATGTATTGTATCTCTTATAATGAATATAATGAAGATGTAAGGTTAAGAAATCCTAGAGATTGACCTCTCTAGGTAGTGGACTAACTCACTTCTAGTTGGAAGTGTGAAACCACTCTAAAAAACTTGTCAATTGGTGTATGTTCAATCTCTCCCTGCCTTGCTATGCATGTTTTAGTTGCATACAAATTTCCTATTTAGCAATCTTATCTTTTGATATATCTTGAAGGTCTAATGAATTTTGTTTAAGTGCATTCAGCTCTATTCACCCCCCCTCTCTAGAGCAGCTAATTACCCATCTGGGATCCAATAATTGGTATCAGAGTGGGTCTTCTCCAAGCATACTTCAACAAGTAGGAGAATATGGGTGACTACCAAGGAGGGAGATACTTGACCATCCTTCCAATCTTTGATGGGAGAAATTTCTTCTATTGGAGAAGAAGACTTCAATTCTACATCCAAGGATCAAGTCTTGAGATGTGGAAAATGGTGAACAGCCCATACATGCTACCAAAGACAAAGATTGAAGAATGGGATAAAGCTACCTTGAAGAAAGCAACCTCGAATTCTAGAGCCATGCACATCCTCTATGCCTCCATGACTCCCACTGTGTTGAACCGGATTTCTTCATGTGAAACAACATATGAGGTATGGAGAAAGCTATGCATCACTTATGAAGGGATAGATCAAGTGAAGGAAAGAAAAGTCTACATGCTCAAAGGGCTGCTTGAGTACTTCAAGATGAGAAAGGAGGAGAGGATAGCCAACATGTACTCAAAGCTCAACACCATTGTGAATGGTCTTGCTGTTCTAGGTCATCCTATGTCTAGTGGAGAGATCAACTCAAAGATCCTTAGAACTCTCCCAAAGAGGTGGGAACCCAGGTTGATTTTCATTGAAGAAGCAAGGTCTCTTAAGGATGTCCCTATTGAAGAGCTCATTGGAAATCTACAAGCACATGAAGCCACACCTGACAAGAGGGAGGAAGTAGAAAGACAAGAGAAGAAAGAGCTAAAGAGAATGAAGAAGGCTGAAATGAAGGCTCAAATTGAAGCTATCATGGAACAAGTCTCTCCATCCTCTCAAGCTAAAGAAGATTCCATGTACTCTAAGGGTAAACTCTACAATGGCAAGTCCTCCTCCATCTAGTGCCTCAAGTGTGGAAAGAAGGGTCACTTCAAGATAGATTGCCCACAAGTTATGAAGACCCATCATCATAAGCAAAGAGAAGATAAGTGCCACTCAAGCTCAAGTGACTCCTCCAACTCAAGTTCAAGTGAAAAATCAAGTGAAGAGTCAAGTGGTAGCTCAAGCTCTAGTGATGAAGGAGAATGCCATTTTGCTCTTATGGCATCAAAAAGTAAAGACTCAACTGAGGTAAATCTATACTCTTTAGATAAAGAATCTTTGATTGCTATTATTCATGATACATGTGCCTCTCTTAAGTCTTCTAAAAGGAAAAGGAAAAAGCTTGCTAGAATTGTTGATAATTTGCATGTAGAACTAGATGATCTTGAACATGCTAATTCTGGCTTGCTTGATGATAAAAATGATTGTCTTAGTCAAATAGATTCTCTTAAACTTGAAAATGCTAGTTTGCTTGATAAAATTAGATTTCTAGAAGCTCAACCGCTTATGCCCAGTTCTAATGAAGAGCTTACTTTAATTGTTGATTCTCTCATACATGATATTGATGTTATTAAATCTGAAAACAAGGACAAAGATTTTGCTTTGCAAGGATTAGAATATGAAAATGGTGTTTATCTTTCTAAGATTGCTTTTCTTGAAACAAAAAATGCCTCCTTGTTTGCTAAAATCAATGTGCATGAATCTTGTTCTAGCTCTACTAGTATAGAGAATAATGTTGCTGCTCTTCATATTGATAGAGATTCTTATTTAACTAAAGCTCTATGCTTAGAAAATGATCTTTTGCATGCTAGAGATAATATCAATCATTTTTCTTCTACTATTACTTCTCTTATGCATGATAATGATGGCTTGAGATCTTCTTTGCAAATATTCTTAGTTTGTAAGAAGAGCCTTAATGATATCCTACATCATACTACCAAACAAATTGGTAGACATGGTTTAGGATATGATAGTAGTCAAAGGAACAACAAAGGTAAAGGACCTCCAATATTCCATGGAGAATCATCTAGTTCCAAGACTATGGGCACATGCAACTATTGCAATGATTTTGGTCATTATTCTACTTGTTGTCCTTTTAGGAAAGCACCCAAGAGCAATAGGACTTGGGTTGCTAAACCAACCCCTCCAGGCCTAAAAACATGATTGGGGACCATTTCATCTTTCTTCTTGTAGGTACTTGCAAATGGATTGACTTGAGATATTGAATTGCAATTTGACTTGTCAATCCACATGAAAGAAGAAAGGTGAGATGTGTAGAGGGTGACAACAAATGGAAAAACGAATGGTAAGAACAAAGGTAAATGTTTTTCTTTCTTATAACCAATCCTAACTTGTTTTTGTCAAGTTAGTGTGCACTATGCATGTGGTTTTTGAGTTAAAAGTGGTATTTTGTGCTTCTCTTCACACTCTTACTCAACAAATGTTTCTAATACATTCATAGTGCATTACTAGCTTTCTTACAAATGTTTGGATATGGTTTGTATTTTTAGCATGCCTTTAAATATGTTTTCATGAAATATATGTGCTTTTTGACAGCAGCTCTGTTGGTCGAGTTTATCCTGATAGAAACTCAACCGATAGGCACCAATGGGTGTTGTTAGCAGCGGTCATCGGTAGAGTTGTCAATGCACAGAACTCGACCGATAACACTGTGCACAGAATATACATTTGGCTTATTGAATGAGAATTTCCCTCTCAACTAGATTTTCTCAACCAATAGCCTTATTCTTTGGCACTCCTTTGGTACCTTTATATGTGCATATTGCCATGTTCTAAATTCCCTATCTTGCTTACAACTCTATCTTTCAAATTGGTATATCTATATCTTGCAATTACTTGCTTTGAGTTGTTTTGTAGGTTTTGATGATGATCTCTTTGGATCTCTTGGTTGTGTCTAAAATTTCTTCCGTTGTTCTCTAACTTTCTACATCTATCTAGGTGTATATCTTGTTTTGATACAACCTTGAGGTTCTTAGTGGTAATCATCTTTTGGTAAGGATGCATATTTGTATGTGTGTTATATCCTTTCATGCTTCTAAAATTGCATATCTCTTTGTTTGGATATATCTCTACATCTACTCATAGCTTTCTTTATCTTATGTATCTTTTGGTATCTCTTGATATGATCTAGATCCTACTAGTAGTCCTAATTTGTGATATCATCTACTAGTAGTTCATATACATGTAGTTCTAACCTTGTTTAAAATTGACATCTTTGCTCATCTATATGCTATGCTTGTATCTTGTCTCATGCATGCTCAAGATTGTTCCTTGAATTGCATATCTACTATCTTGAGTTTCTTGCATAACATTGTGATGCAGGGTACATAGATCTACATTATATGTAGAAATTGGAGTATTTTTGGATTTTATGCAAACTTTGCTCCAGTTTCAGTTTTTGCTGCAAGAGTAGTGTTTTTTATGCAGAAACGACCTTCTGAGCAAGGCTCATCGCTTTGCCATGAGCCCTGATACTTTTTGAGCAAATTCTATCATCTTGAGGGTCAAAATTGTGATTTATTATTTTTCTACAGCACTTTATCTTTCTTTTTAGGTTGTTCAAGTATATGCTTTAACTTGCTTTTCTTTATATGCTTGGACAAGCCCCTAATTGTTCTCTTCTAATCTCCTTATATATATCTATGTTATCTCCTTTATCTTAACAAGTGGTGTTTCTTTTTCTTTGTACCCCCACTTTTTGAAATGACAAAGGGAGAGAAAGGTATGCCTTCTTTTGACAAAACAGGGAGAAGACATGTCTTACATGAAGAGAAGAAGTATGTCCATGTAAGGGGAGAAGGTAAATGGGAGAAGACATATATGTGTAGAACATATATGAGTAGAAGACATAGTTTCTATAAATGTAATGAAAGCTAACCATGTAGGAGAAATAGCATCAACTGAGGGAGAGTATGATAACTCCATGTGCATCAATTGAGGGGGAGCATATGAGCTCAATCCTATTGAAACCCCTAGGTTTTTCTAAAGGTATGAGTTTACTTAAAAGCTTTCAATACATTTATGGAATGGTTTGTCATCTTCAGAAAGGGGGAGAATGTTGACTCACGTCTAAATTGACTAAACCCGTGCTTTTGACGACGACTAACCATTCCACATATTGGTGTCTAATGTCTCTACTTGAGTTATTTCATATTAGGTATAGACACACTCCAATTGCCCTAACTTGCGCATATCAAATTGGAGAAAAGACAAGTCAAAGTCAATACAAGTGCATGTTTTTGTAATATGATGTAAAACCATTAGAATCATGTTGTAAATCACTTGTAATGATTGTATGACTTGTAATTAAGCTTTAAAAAAATCAGGAGTACTTAGATCGAATGTTTAAGCACTCAAAAGCCATTTTCCAAAATTCACATCAGGCTGTTCATCGGTCGAGTTCTGTGAGTTGCAAACTCGACCGATCCTGATTGGATCTTGAAAATGACTTTTGATCGATCGAGTTTACACTTCACAGAACTCGACCAATGGAGTAACTGACCAATTCGATTTTCATTGGTCGATCGATTTTCCCCAGGACAAACTCGACCGGTGGTCTGAATATCGGCTTTGTCTTTTACTCTATCAGTCAAGTTACCCTTATAAAAACTTGATCGATTGCATTGTACATAAAAGTGCAGAAAAGTGCTTCTAATCATTGTGGAGTTGCAACAAGTGAAAATATATTCGTTGCAAGCCACAAAATGGTTAGTTTTCATTCTCAAGTATTCCCAAAGGCTAAGAGGCATCCTCAACTATAAATAGGACCCCTTGGTCTTCATTCCAAGGTTGAACATTCACTATGAAGGTCCCTATTCTATAGTTGAGTGATCCTACAGCCTCCTCTATCCATCTCTAAGCTTAATCACTTGTTAAATCCATTAGAGTGAGTAGGAAATCTGTAAGAGAGCTAGTCGTACATGTATATCTTGTGAGGCTCTCACTTCCACCACCTCCCTATCTCTCATTTCAACCATGAAGATGAAGGCTATCTCTCTTGGCTAAGAGACGTGAAGAAGAACAAGGGAAGGCATCCCTTGGTGAAGATCAAGGCTGAAGACTTGGAGCAGGAGTGGGTAAGCCCTTGGTGAAGGAAGAAGACTCCTTGCTCAAATGGGTAAGTCCTTGGTGGAAGCTTCTCCGAGTGAAGGTGAAGTCAAAGGTGAAATATCCAAGAAGAGTGAGTAATTCCTGCAAGGCTGAAGACTTGTGCAAGAGTAGGTAAGTCCTTGGAAGAAGGCGGAAGACTCCTTGCAAAGTGGGTAAGTCCTTGGTAAGGTTGAAGACTCTTTTTATTGGATAGGTAAGTCCTTTGGTGGTCATGTATTGTATCTCTTATAATGAATATAATGAAGATGCAAGGTTAAGAAATCCTAGAGGTTGACCTCTTTATGTAGTGGACTGACTCACTTCTAGTTGGAAGTGTGGAACCAATCTAAACAACTTGTCAATCAATGTATGTTCAATCTCTCTCTCCCTTGCTATGCATGTTTTAGTTGCACACAAATTTCCTATTTAGCAACCTTATCTTTTGATATATCTTGAAGGTCTAATGAATTTTGTTTAAGTGCATTTAGCTCTATTCACCCCCCCTCTAGAGCAGCTAATCACCCATCTAGGATCCAACAATTGGTATCAGAGCGGCTCTTCTCCAAGCATACTTCAACAAGTAGGAGAAGATGATTGACTACCAGGGAGGGAGATACTTGATCAGCCTACCAATCTTTGATGGGAGAAATTTCCTCTATTGGAGAAGAAGACTTCAATTCTACATCCAAGGATCAAGTCTTGAGATGTGGCAAATGGTGAACAGCCCATACATGCTACCAAAGACAAAGAATGAAGAATGGGATGAAGCTACCTTGAAGAAAGCAACCTTGGATGCTAGATCCATGCACATCCTCTATGCCTCCATGACCCCCACTGAGTTCAACCAGATTTCTTCATGTGAAATAGCCTATGAGGTATGGAGAAAGCTATGCATCACTTATGAAGGGACAGATCAAGTGAAGGAAAGAAAAGTCTACATGCTCAAAGGGCTACTTGAGAACTTCAAGATGGGAAGGAGGAGAGGATAGCCAACATGTACTCAATGCTCAACACCATTGTGAATAGTCTTGCTATTCTAGGACATCCTTTGTCTAGTGGAGAGATCACTCAAAGATCCTTAAAACTCTCCCCGAGAGGTGGGAACCCAAGGTGACTTCCATTGAAGAAGAAATGTCTCTTAAGGATGTCCCTATTGAAGAGCTCATTGGAAATCTACAAGCACATGAAGCCACACCTGACAAGAGGGAGGAAGTAGAAAGACAAGAGAAGAAAGAGCTAAAGAGAATGAAGAAGGCTGAAATGAAGGCTCAAATTGAAGCTATCATGGAACAAGTCTTTCCGTCCTCTCAAGCTAAAGAAGATGCCATGTACTCTAAGGGTAAACTCTACAATGGCAAGTCCTCCTCCATCTGGTGCCTCAAGTGTGGAAAGAAGGATCACTTCAAGATAGATTGCCCACAAGTTATGAAGACCCATCATCACAAGAAAAGAGAAGATAAGTGCCACTCAAGCTCAAGTGTCTCCTCCAACTCAAGTTCAAGTGAAGAATCAAGTGAAGAGTCAAGTGGTAGCTCAAGCTCTAGTGATGAAGGAAAATGCCATTTTGCTCTTATGGAATCAACAAGTAAAGAATCAACTGAGGTAAATCTAAACTCTTTAGATAAAGAATCTTTGATTGCTATTATTCATGATACTTGTGCCTCTCTTAAGTCTTCTAAAAGGAAAAGGAAAAAGCTTGCTAGAATTGTTGATAATTTGCATGTAGAACTAGATGATCTTGAACATGCTAATTCTTGCTTGCTTGATGATAAAAATGATGGTCTTAGCCAAGTATATTCTCTTAAACTTGAAAATGCTAGTTTGCTTGATAAGATTAGATTTCTAGAAGCTCAACCTCTTATGCCCAGTTCTAATGAAGAGCTTACTTTAATTGTTGATTCTCTCATACATGATATTGATGTTATTAAATCTGAAAACAAGGACAAAGATTTTTATTTGCAAGGATTAGAATCTGAAAATGGTGTTTATCTTTCTAAGATTGCTTTTCTTGAAACAGAAAATGCCTCCTTGTTTGCTAAAATCAATGTGCTTGAATCTTGTTCTAGCTCTACTAGTAGAGAGAATGATGATGTTGCTCTTCATATTGATAGAAATTCTTATTTAACTAAAGCTCTTTGCTTAGAAAATGATCTTTTGCATGCTATAGATAATACCAATCATTTGTCTTCTACTATTACTTCTCTTATTCTTTATAATGATGGCTTGATATATTCTTTGCAAAGATTCTTAGTTGGTAAGAAGAGCCTTAATGATATCTTACATCATACAACCAAGCAAATTGGTCGACATGGTTTAGGATATGATAGTAGTCAAAGGAACAACAAAGGTAAAGGACCTACAATATTCCATGGAGAATCCTCTAGTTCCTAGACTATGGGCACATGCAACTATTGTAATGATTTTGGTCATTATTCTACTTGTTGTCCTTTTAGGAAAGCACCCAAGAGCAATAGGACTTGGGTTGCTAAACTAACCCCTCCGGACCCAAAAATATGATTGGGGACCATTTCATCTTTCTTCTTGTAGGTACTTGCAAATGGATTGACTTGAGATATTGAATTGCAAATTGACTTGTCAATCCACATGAAAGAAGAAAGGTGAGATGTGTAGAGGGTGACAACAAATGGAAAAAGGAATGGTAAGAACAAAGGTAAATATTTTTCTTGCTTATAACCAATCCTAACTTGTTTTTGTCAAGTTAGTGTGCACTATGCATGTGGTTTTTGAGTTAAAAGTGGTGTTTTGTGCTTCTCTTCACACTCTTGCTCAAAAACTATTTCTAATACTTTCATAGTGCATTACTAGCTTGCTTACACATGTTAGGATATGGTTTGTATTTTTAGCATGCCTTTAAATATGTTTTCATGAAATATATGTGCTTTTTGACAGTAGCTCTGTCGCTCGAGTTTGTCCTGATAGAAACTCGACCGATAGGCACCAATTGGTGTTGCCAGCAGCTGTCATCGGTCGAGTTGTCAATGCACAGAACTCGACCGATAACACTGTGCACAGAATATACATTTGGATTATTGAATGAGAATTTCCCTCTCAACTAGATTTTCTCAACCAATAGCCTTATTATTTGGCACTCCTTTGGTACCTTTATATATGCATATTGCCATATTCTAAATATCCTATCTTGCTTACAACTCTATCTTTCAAATTGTTCTAAATTGGTATATCTATATCTTGCAATTACTTGCTTTGAGTTGTTTTGTAGGTTTTGATGATGATCTCTTTGGATCTCTTGGTTGTGTCTAAAATTGCTTTTGTTGTGCTCTAACTTGCTACATCTATCTAGGTGTATATCTTGTTTTGATACAACCTTGAGGTTCTTAGTGGTAATCATCTTTTGTTAAGGATGCATATTTTTATGTGAGTTATATCCTTTCATGCTTCTAAAATTGCATATCTCTTTGTTTGGATATATTTCTACATATACTCATATCTTGCTTTATCTTGTGTATCTTTTGGTATCTCTTGCTATGATCTAGATCCTACTAGTAGTCCTAACTTGTGATATCATCTACTAGTAGTTCATATACATGTAGTTCTAACCTTGTTTAAAATTGGCATCTTTGCTCATCTATATGTTATACATGTATCTTGTCTCATACATGCTCAAGATTGTTCCTTGAATTGCATATCTACTATCTTGAGTTGCTTGCATAACATTGTGATGCAGGGTACATAGATCTACATTATATGTAGAATTTGGAGTATTTTTGGATTTTATGCAGACTTTGCTCCAGTTTCAGTTTTTGCTGCAAGAGTAGTGTTTTTTTATGTAGAAACGACCTTCTGAGCAAGGCTCATGGCGTTGCCACGAGCCGTGATACTTTTGGGGCAAATTCTGTCATCTTGAGGGTCAAAATTGCGATTTATTATTTTTCTACAACACTTTATCTTGCTTTTTGGGTTGTTCAAGTATATGCTTTAACTTGCTTTTCTTTCTATGCTTGGACAAACCCCTATCCGTGCTCTTCTACTCTCCTTATATATATCTGTGTTATCTCCTTTCTCTTAACAAGTGGTGCTTATTATTTCTTCATACCCCCACTTTTTGAAATGACAAAGGGGGAGAAAGGTATGTCTTCTTTTTACAAAATAGGGAGAAGGCATGTCTTACATGAAGAGGAGAAATATGTCCATGCAAGGGGAGAAGGTAAATGGGAGAAGACATATATGTGTAGAACATATATGAGTAGAAGACATAGTTTCTATAAATGTTATGAAAGCTAACCATGCAGGAGAAATAGCATCAATTAAGGGGGAGTATGAGAACTCCATGTGCATCAATTGAGGGGGAGCATATGAGCTCAATCCTATTGAAACCCCTAGGTTTCTCCAAAGGTATGATTTTACTTAAAAGATTTCAATACATTTATGGAATGGTTTGTCATCTTCAAAAAGGGGGAGAATGTTGACTCAAGGTCAATTAGGTCTATGTTGACTCACGTCTAAATTGATTAAACCCGTGTTTTTTATGATGAGTAACCATTCAACATATTGGTGTCTAATGTCTCTACTTGAGTGATTTCAAATTAGGTATATACACACTCCAATTGCCCTAACTTGCGCATATCAAATTGGAGAAAAGACAAGTCAAAGTCAATACAAGTGCATGTTTTGTAATATGATGTAAATCCATTAGAATCATGTTGTAAATCACTTGTAATGATTGTATGACTTGTAATTAAGCTTAAAAAAATCAGGAGCACTTAGATCGAATGTTTAAGCACCCAAAAGCCATTTTCCAAAATTCACATCAGGTTGTTCATCGGTCGAGTTCTGTGAGTTGCAAACTCAAACGATCCTGATTGGATCTTTAAAATGACTTTTGATCGGTCTAGTTTACACTTCACAGAACTCGACCGATTGAGTAACTGACCAATTCGATTTTCATTGGTCGGTCGAGTTTCCCCAGGACAAACTCGACCGATGGTCTGAATATCGGCTTTGTCTTTTACTCTATCGGTCGAGTTACCCTTATAGAAACTCGACTGATTGCACTGTATGGAAAAGTGCAAAAAAGTGCTTCTAGCCGTTGTGGAGTTGCAACAAGTGAAAATATATCTGTTGCAAGCTACAAAATGGCTAGTTTTCGTTCTCAAGTGTTCCCAAAGGCTAAGAGGCATCCCCAGCTATAAATAGGACCCCTTGGGCTTCATTCCAAGGTTGAGCATTCACTATGAAGGTCCCTATTCTATAGTTGAGTGATCCTACAACCTTCTCTCTCTCTCTCTAAGCTTAATCTCTGACTACATCCATTAGAGTGAGTAGGAAATTTGTAAGAGAGATAGTCCTACATGTATATCTTGTGAGGCTCTCACTTCCACCACTTCCCTATCTCTCATTTCAACCATGAAGATGAAAGCTATCTCTCTTGGATAAGAGAGGTGAAGAAGAAAAAGGCATCCCTTGGTGAAGATCAAGGCTGAAGACTTGGAGCAAGAGTGGGTAAGCCCTTGGTGAAGGCAGAAGACTCCTTGCTCAAGTGGGTAAGTCCTTGGTGGAAGCTTTTCTGAGTGAAGGTGAAGTCAAAGGCGGAAGATCCTAGAAGAGTGGGTAATTCATGCAAGGTTGAAGACTTGCGCAAGAGTAGGTAAGTCCTTGGAAGAAGGTGTAAGACTCCTTGCAAAGTGGGTAAGTCCTTGGTTAGGTTGAAGACTCTTTGTATTGGATAGGTAAGTCCTTTGGTGGTCATGTATTGTATCTCTTATAATGAATATAATGAAGATGCAAGGTTAAGAAATCCTAGAGGTTGACCTCTCTAGGTAGTGGACTGACTCACTTCTAATTGGAAGTGTGGAACCACTCTAAACAACTTGTTAATTAGTGTATGTTCAATCTCTCTCTCCCTTGCTATGCATGTTTTAGTTGCACACAAATTTCCTATTTAGAAACCTTATCTTTTGATATATCTTGAAGGTCTAATGAATTTTTTTTAAGTGCATTCAGCTCTATTCACCCCCCTCTAGAGAAGCTAATCACCCATCTAGGATCCAACAAGTAGATGAGTCCAACCCATGAAAGAATAAAACAAAAGGAAGTTGATTATGAATTTGTCAGGGATGTTGTTTTGAAATATGAGCTAATAGATCAATACTTCGTTTGAAATTCTTGGGAACTAAAATTATCATTTCCTTTATTTTTCTTGTTCGTTTCCCTATTTGTAAGAGCCAAACCTATCTCGTAGGCATATATGTTTAGTCTTGTCTGTACTTGTCACAAGCATAAAACCATTATAAGAAAGAAACATACATATAACGCATCAAAGTGTTGGGTAATACATGATCTCTTTTCAATCAAACAAAAAAAACAAAATCAAGAATTTGCACAAAATATAAATTCTATGTCTGTTTGAAAATAATTATTTTAGAGAATCCAGAATTAGAATCCATCTAAGAAGTGTCCCTGCAACTTTAGTGAAAAATGATGATGAGATCAAGAAATCATTTACTACTAGCTTGGTTAAACAAACATTTAAGGTTTTGGGCTCTCTTCTTTTCAAATAATTATAATATTTTTGTATGGTTTGACCGGATGGTCCTTTTTGATAAGTTTCTCATGGGATATCAAAATTGAAACCAAAAGGCTAATTATTTTTTAACATTATCAATGCAAGAACACAAAAGAAACTGCATGAACAATGCACTACAACTACAGTACCATCTATCTCCACCTAGTTATTTTAAATTAGGTGAAAGGGTAGCAAGTAAACACAGTCCAACAACCAAAAAGGCAAACAGATGCATCTGAAATATCACAAAGAACATAGTGCTCTAACATAGCAGGGATAAGAATAGGGAAATAGATAGTGAACCCCATAAATAGGTAGGTAAGTACATGGTTTCAGAGCATGATTGGCCACTAAGCATGTGCATTAATCACTGGGCGACATAATGCTCATCCTGACAAGAGTTGTGTATATGGCATTATTGGAAGATGTAGGAATGTATCGACAATTTGGTTGGGCAATTTCTATTAGGTCGAAGGTCGCGAATGGTCTGTGTCTCTATCCATCCTGGTCCTTTTCTACAATCAACAAGTCAAAGAGGAGAAAAGTCCGCAAATGAGAGTTATCCTCGACCTCAAATGACAGGGTACAAAAGAACATATAGCACATGCCTTCTTATTAAATTTTGGAACAACTCACTGAATCAGCTCCATTTTAACCCCATCACAATAGCCACATACTCCCTTTTGACAAACATTCCAATGAACATCATCCTCTATTGTGCGGTATCCTCCATGGCTCCAAATAGGTCCTCGTACTCATAGGCCTCAACAAGCTTACTGCACCCAATGCGCACCTCAGCCGTAATGACCCCACCCACAGGTCCACCATAGAACAATTGAGTGTGATGATTGGGATGACTCAAAATCTTGTATGGGTCATGTTCCAGTGCTTTGTCATCATCAAGAACCTTTCGATCAGGGTTGTCAAGGCGGTGGCGTAGCCGGCGAGGGTAGTCACAACAGACCGCTGACCGTTGATGGATTTGTTGGCTAAATTGGACATTATTATAATCCCTTTATTTTTATGATGACAAACATTTCATTCTTGTGGTTTTAACGTTCTATTTGAGTGTTTTAGGAAGAAGCATAAAAGGTGGTGGATAGCAAAGATTTGGAAGATCCTTATGCTCAAATTTGCTTTATTTTCATGATTGTAATCAATGTAAAAACTTATACAAGTTTATAATGTACAAGTACTTAGATATTGTGTAAATCAAGCATTTAGATCTTCATATCCACTCACAACACTTAAATAGGTCATCCCCTAAGATAGTATCACAATTGTACTTTGATACAAACACTTAGTACATATCTAGAAACACCAAAACATAGACTGTCTCGGTCGAACTATTTCTCGACCGAGAGAAAATCGGTCGAAAAATTCCTTGACCGAATATGTTCTTAGTCTAATGCACGGACACCTTTGCATAACCTGCTCAATGCTATCACTGAGAAGGTTTCATTCGAACTTTACTTTGACCGAGATTGAGTGTCTGGAAGGTTCTATAGCCATTAGACTTGTTGGGAAAAAGTGGTTGGGAGTTGAGTTGAACATTGCAAATCCACTAACCTCAGTCTCCCACTCGATCGAAGAAAAGTCCGGCCGAGATCAACTCGGTCGACAAAGAGTTTGATCGAGCTACATTCTGGACTGCACTTTTTCAGCATTAAACAAATAGTCATTGCAATATAATTAGTGGACACATAACAGCTAGTTGAGCACTAAGAACATCCTAGAAGGTGTCTAGAATGTCCCCAAGCATTAGCAAACCACTCCTATAAATAGGACATGCTATAGGACACCCAAAAGTATCACTTGTGTATACAATTACACTTGAGATTCATTCCTTGTGAGCAACAAGCTGAGCTTCACTTGCAATCTGTTCTACATTAGAGTCCTATAGCTTAGTATCTCCTAGCCACCATACTACCACATTCATCCACAGTGGATAGGAGATCAATACGCTTGATATAGGATCAAAGCATTGTACTTAATTGGTAACATTATTTCTTTCTTCCAATCTTATTCCTTCTATAGCATTTTGTTCTCCTTTGCTACTCCTAGGTTGGAGGCTACGAAAAGGAGGTTGTTGGAGCTTCTTTAGGTGGAGAAGGTAGCTCGACAGACTTTGGACAACTTCTAGAAGGTCTCAATGAGAAGCTACTTCAAGGAGGATCTTGAAGTTACCTCAAGTAAAGGATTCTTCAAGGTTGGTGAGACAACTTCGGGGTGAAGGTTGTCCAAAGGGTTTTTTAAGATAGTTGTATCTTATGTAACATCCTTGCAAGGTAATAAAATACAATTGCTTTCAAAATCTCGGTTGGGAACAACCGGGTAGTGGACTGACTCCCTTAGTTTTTGCTAAGGGTGGAACCACTCTAAACGCCTTGTCCCCTTCTCCAATCTTTTTGTGGTTGTTTTCTTAAATAATTTTTAAAATTATCATAAAACCCTATTCACCCCCCTCTAGTATTTTTCAATTGGTATCAGAGTAGGATTCAAGGAACTTTAACAAGTCTTGAATAAAATGGGTGATGGAGTGTTAAACAACCTCAACTTGGAAGGAACATTGGTAGCTCGGCCTCCACCATTTGATGGCACCAACTGCAATTATTGGAAGAGGAGGATGCAATTCTACTTTCAAGGGATCAGCTGGGATCTTTGGAGAATGGTTTCAAATACCTACACTCTTCCTCTAACGGAGTATGCTACATGGGATGCAAACACGGTAAAATTAGCCCAATTGAATACAAAAGTTGTAAGTATCCTTTATTGTTCAATTTACGTAGGTGAGTTCAATAGAATATCAAATTGTGAAACTGCATATGAAATATGGCATAGAATCTCTATTACTTATGAAGGAACTATTCAAGTAAAGAACTCCAAAATTGGTATGCTTAAACAAAAGTTTGAACAATTTCGTATGGAACCTAATGAGTCTATTAGTGAAATGTATGTAGAGTTTTCTTCTATTGTTAATGGTTTGAATGCATTAGGTAAAGCCATTAGTCAAGAGGATCAAGTGTCTAAAATTCTTAGGTGTTTTCCTTCAAAGTACAAACCAAAGGTGACAGCCATTGAAGAAGCCAATGATCTCACAAGATTGAGGATGGAACAACTCATTGGTAACTTGGAGGCTCATGAAGCCACCCTTAAAGAAGAAGAAAGATTGGCGGATGAACACAAAAAGGAGAAAAGAACGGACATTGCATTCAAAGCATCAACAAAGATTAGTCATGACAAAAGTGAAGGAGATAGTGAAGAAGAAACTCTCATTGTAAACGGTAAGCAGTATAGAAGATCTAAAACTAACAAAACTCCTAGTGTTTCTTCCTCCAGGTGCTTTGAATGTGGCAAAAACGAACACTTAAAAGGTGATTGTCCTAAACTTAAGAATGGAAAGAAATCATCTCACAATAAGAAAGAAAAAGCCTACAAAGCTGCATGGGATGATTCAAGTGATGATAGTGAAGATGGAGAAGAAGAAGTGGAGTGCCTTATTGCTACAACAAATGAAGAAGAAGATGAGGTAAGTCTTTGTGATCTATCTAAAGAAGAGTTAATTGCTAGCATTGAGGAATTACATGATAAATATGTTGATTGCAAAAAGAAACTAAAGAAAGCTACTAAAATTAATTAGGATTTGTATGCTAGATTAAATAATCTTTCTTTTGAAAAGGAAAGTACTATTTCTGAAAACTTTACCTTGAAATCATCTTTAAATGATTGCGATATGAAGTTGCTTACTTTAGAAACAAACTATGATCTTCTTTCTCAAGAAAAGGTTGAACTTATTGCAAAACTAAATAATTTTTAGACTCAACTTATCCTATGTACTTATTTAGATTATGATTTTGTTATCAAAGAAAGAGATAGTTTGTTGTCTAATCTAGAGTAAGCAAAGTTAGATGTTAAAAGAAGAATGAATGAAATTGATAAATTACAAAAGGAAATTAGTATCTTGAAAAACAATGGTATTCTTGATAAGATCCTAAAAGATTCTTCTGGTTAGATTGGAACAAGAGGACTAGGTTATAAGCCCAAAGGAAAATCCTATCAAAAACCTAGAGAGAGAAGGACACAAGTGCCCAAGAACAAAGTTATGTATGTGCCTAAAGACAATCTAGCTAAGAAGAGAAATGAGATTGATTCAATTTGTTGTAACTATTGCTTAAGGCTTGGAAATTATTTCTTCTCATGTCCTTACAATAAAAAGGATGTTGAGTTGGTATGGGTTCCAAAACCCCCAAACTAAATGAATAAAATTAAGTTGAGATATGACCAAAACTCTAATTTGACTATCTTTATGTCTTATCTCAACTTAACATAATAAGAACAACAAATTGACCAAAGTAATTTAATCCATAACTTTAATAAGCATATTTCTGAACGAACTTATAGAGATACGCTCGGTCGACAAACAATTCAACCAAAAGTAAGTTGGTCGAGAAACTATTCGACCGACAAAGGCTCTGTATTGAATCTGAAATTATAGGCAAGACAGTAGCTTATTCGGTCGAAGTAGAGTTCGACTGAGCAAATACCCGGTCGAGAAATAGTGGACCAAATCCGACACTGATTAAACCTATAAAAATAGCAGAAAACTTAGTCGAGAAAATCGTCGACTGAGATGTATTCAATCGAAGAAAAGTTCGACCGAATAAAGTCCTACTGAACCTGCTTAATTGATTCAGTTTGCTATCAATATACCTAACTAAAATGATTAGTGGGATTAAAGGAAACGTTTTAAAGAAAAGAGCGTTGAGACAAATTTGTCAAATCAAAACATATTGATAAGTCTTGCATCACAACTCAATAATTTTGTGAAATAAAACTTTACATGATACATTGTTCTAAGTATTTAAATACGAATTTCAAAGCTATATTTCTTGCAAATAAGACTCTCTTAAAAAGAATTTTTCTTTATATGAAGAAAAGACATACTTTATGATCATAATTGAGAAAAGTTTAAATAGGAAAATTAGTGGAATAAGAGGTCTTGCTTAGAATAAAATTATTTCAATCTAAAGCCTATTCTAAGCAAATCAAGAGCTAGACACCATTTCAAAATAAAATATTGCTCATATGAATTAAGTTCTATACAAACTTGATCCTAAACTATAATCTTTCAAATTGATATAAACTCTCTCAAATTGGTATCCACCTGTTACATAATGGCTTTATATTCAATCAAGTGGATTATTGTGAATGCTTAAACTGAAAATCTGCAGAAATGCCTCTCGATCGAAAAAGAGTTCGACCGAGGGGCGCCATGGTCGAAGTCATGGTCGACCTAAAATAAGCCTGACAAAATGCTTAATTTTAAATCATTTCTTTGCACTCAATCTTAGTATATTGGTCTTATACTTGTTCATCATGTTGAAAATAAGATTTTAGTGCAAATCTCTCATAAAAGGTTTGACTTATTGTAATCAAACTTTAATGCTTGTCATTCTTAAATTATCTTTATTATAAGATTAAGGGGGAGCTCACAAAACTTTGTAAATATTATGACAATCTTGATCAAAACAAACTTTAAAAACTAGCTATGACCTTAGTATTATTGAATTGTCTTGATCTAAAATGGACTCTCTATATCAATATGGGCTTAACATCCCTCATTATTGATTAGAGATATATTTATTGATCTTACTATGCCGTAAAGAAAATCTCATGTCATTTTCAGGGCTTAACATCCCTTGTAAAATGATTGAGAAATCAAAATACATATGCCATGAATCTAAAAGGATCTCATATCATTTCAAAGCTTAATATTCTTTGCAAATGATTGAGAAATAAATTGTGGCTATATTTGACATAAAAATAAGTGGTTTGCTTTAAATTGTGTTTTTCAATTGTGTTGATTATCCTTGCTTTAAAAATTGTGCATCAAATTATTAAATTAAGGGGGAGAAATAAAAGTCATACTTAATGTTTAGCTTGGTTATCTTTTTTAAATGACAAAGGGGGAGAAACAATATAAATCATTAACATAAATTAAAATGATTTTCATCATCTCTTGGCTAGCACACACTTCACAAACAAGAGAATGACTGCAAAAGGTAAACTTCAGGTATGAAACTCATATGATTTATATCTCCTTGATTTATATTTTGGAAATGTTTGTCATCTTCAAAAAGGGGGAGATTGTTGGTGAAATTGGACATTATTATAATCCCTTTATTTTGATGATGACAAACATTTCATTCTTGTGGTTTTAATGTGCTATTTTAGTGTTTCTGGAAGAAGCATAAAAGGTGGTGGATAACAAAGATTTGGAAGATCCTTATGCTCAAATTTGCTTTATTTTCATGATTGTAATCAATGTAAAAACTTATACAAGTTTATAATGTACAAGTACTTAGATATCATGTAAATCAAGCGTTTAGATCTTCCTATCCACTCACAACACTTAAATAGGTCATCCCCCAAGATAGTATCTCAATTGCACTTTGATACACACACTTAATACATATCTAGAACCACCAAAATAGGGACTATCTCAGTCAAACTATTTCTCGACCGAGAGAAAATCGGTTGAAAAATTTCTCGACAGAATATGTCCTCATTCTAATGCATGAACACCTTTGCATAACATGCTCAATGCTATCATTGAGAAGGTTTCGATCGAACTTTACTTTGACTGAGATTGAGTGTCTGGCAGGTTCTATAGCCGTGAGACTTGGTGGGAAAAAGTGACTGGGAGTTGAGTTGAACGTTGCAAATCCACTAACCTCAGTCTCCCACTCGGTCGAAGAAAAGTTCGACCGAGATCAACTCGGTCGACAAAGAGTTCGACCGAGCTACATTCTGGACTGCACTTTTTAGCATTAAATAAATAGTCATTGCAATATAATTAGTGGACACATAACGGCTAGTTGAGAACTAAGAACATCCTAGAAGGTGTCTAGAACGTTCCCAAGCATTAGCAAACCACTCCTATAAATAGGACATGCTACAGAACACCCAAAAGTATCACTTGTGCATACAATTACACTTGAGATTCATTCCTTGTGAGCAACAAGCTGAGCTTCACTTGCAATCTGTTCTACATTAGTATCCTGTAGCTTAGTATCTCCTAGACACCACACTACCACATTCATCCACAGTGGATAGGAGATCAATACGCTTGATATAGGATCAAAACGCTGTACTTAATTGGTAACATTATTTCTTTCTTCCAATCATGTTCCTTCTATTGTATTTTGTTCTCCTTTTCTACTCCTAGGTTGGAGGCTGTGAAAAGGAGGTTGTTGGAGCTTCTTCATGTGGAGAAGGTAGCTCGACAGACTTTGGACTACTTCTAGAAGGTCTCAACGGGAAGCTACTTCAAGGAGGAAGGCTACTTCAAGGGGGAGCTTGAAGTTACTTCAAGTGAAGGCTGCTTCAAGGTTGGTGAGATGACTTCGGGGTGAAGGCTGTCCAAAGGGTTTGTGAAGGTAGTTGTATCTTATGTAACATCCTTGCAAGGTAATAAAATACAATTGCTTTCAAAATCCTAGTTGGTAACAACCGGGTAGTGGACTGACTCCCTTAGTTTTTGCTGAGGGTGGAACCACTCTAAACGCCTTATCCCCTTCTCCAATCTTTTTGTAATTGTTTGCTTAAACAATTTTTAAATTTATCATAAAACTCTATTCACCCCCCCCTCTAGTGTTTTTTAGGATTTAGGGGGCACTAGGACTTGAAAATTTGGTTGATGTAGCCAGGATTGAAGCTTTACCAACCAAACTAGAAAAGGAATGTGCCACATGAGGACCACCAGTAGATGTGTTTGTGAACCACCATGACTCAACCGTAGATATCATACCGCCCGATCTGAGGCCAACGATGTCACCTACCATGTGTACCACCCCAGACCCAGTGAAGTCGAACGCTCCAGAACCCAAAACTGAAGATCATGTGGCAAGAAGAGTCCAGACTCAACTACCGATCGCCCCGAGAAGATCGTAAATATTGCAAATAGTTGTAAAGGAAACCAAAGCACCCCTCAAACTGCTTTTAATCAACGTAACAAAAATCTTATTTGTAATATCAAAAAATTATAGAAAAAATTGCAGACAAAACCCAAACGAATTTCCTATATAGTATAGAGAGATGAGTCTCCTAATATAATATTTAATTTAAAAAAAGTAAAGGCAAAAGTGTGGTGTACACATACATGGACTATTATGTTATTTCAAAAAATAATGGAGAAAACTACATCGAACCCCTCTATGGGCTTTCTTATATTGTATAGATGAGTCTCCTAATATAATATATAATTTAAAAAAATAAAGATAAAAGTCGGGTGTGCACACATAGGGACCAATGCGTCATTTCAAAAAATAAAGGAGAAAATTACAGCCACCCCCTTCCATGGGCTTTCTTATATAGTATAGATGAGCCTCCTAATATAATCTACAATTTAAAATATTAAAGATAAAAGTGTGGTGTACACACACAATGACCAATATGTAATTTAAAAAAATAATAGAGAAAATCACATCCAACCCCCTGGGGCTTTCTTATATAGTATAGATGAGCCTCCTACTATAATATATAATTAAAAAAATAAAGACAAAAATGTGATGTAGACAAACATGAATCAATATGCAATTTCAAAAAGTAATAAAAAATTACATCCAACACCCACTGTGGGCTATCTTATGTATAATATAAATGAGCCTCCTACTTCAGTATATAATTTTAAAAAATAAAGGAAAAAGTAGGATGTACACACACAAGGATCAATATATAATTTCAAAAAATAATGGAGAAAATTTCATGCAACCCCCTCCGCAGACTTTTTTGTATGGTATAGATTAGTCTCCTAATAATGTTTAACTTAAAAAATTAAAGACAAAAGTGTGGTGTACACACATGGACAAATATGTAATTTTAAAAAATAATGGAGAAAATTGTATCCAACCCCTTTCTCGGAGTTTCTTATATAGTATAGATGAGTCTCCTAATATAATATCTAATTTAAAAAATTAAAGACAAACATGTGGTGTACACACAGAGACCAGTATGTAATTTCAAAAAAAAAAAACTAGAGAAAAATTGCAACCAAACCCCTTCATGGGCTTTCTTATGTAGTATATAGAGTCCCTTAATACAATATATAATTAAAAAATTAAAGACAAAGTGCAGTGTACATACATACAGACCAATATGTAATTTTAGAAAATAATTGATGAAATTGCATCCAACCCCCTCTCTGGGCTTTTTCATATTAGTATAGATGAGTCTCCCGATATAATATATAATTAAAAAAATTAAAGACAAAAGTGTGGTACAAACACAAAGAGACCAGTATGTAATTTCGAAAAATAATGGAGAAATTTGCATCCAACCCCCTCTGTGGAGCTTTCTTAGATACATAGGACGTGTTTATAATTTATAAAAATATTGTAAGAAATTGCACGACTAATCCAAAATGAACAAATGACTCAGTTGTAATTTATAAAGATGTTGAAAAAAATGCATGACTAATCTAAAACTGACTTGTTTTATATAGTATCGATTACTAGAGCTATACATGGAGATGGTTACACCCACATATCCTCAAATTCATACCCTGATATAAATTTTTATAATCATGTAACCTCTTATCCTGATAAAGTTATGGTATGTATATACCCATATCCTGTATATCAAAATACTCATTTAATATATTTTGTGTAAATAATTTATAATAGAATGTAATGATGCATATTGTAGGACTTACATCTAGCAATATAAGTACCTTATAACAGTAAACATTTATATTAGAATGTAAAACTCCATATGATCACATCTAGTAAATATAAGTACCTTGAAGTAGTATAATAAATAAATTATTGATGCGCCTTCATAGTCACACAGACACATTTCATTAAATTAAGAAGGCCATAAAGTCATTCTCTCGTTCTACTCCTCTCTCCTCTATACCTTGAATGATATTTCTTCATAACCTATCCATTTAAGTATGGTAATTTGTTGTATCCTGAAATTTGTAGATATTATAATAACAAATTAAACATAACTGTATATCCAATTACCTATCAATATACATGATGGAACCCGGCCGCTGTGGCTCGGTTGGTTAGGCACGGCTTGCCCCCCCGGGGGTCCCGGGTTCGAAACCTGCCGTTCCACAGCGTATTTACAACCTCTTGGGTCATCCGGGCTCTGACACCTGTTTGGGGGGGCTAAAAAAAAATTATATATACATGATGGGTTATGTGGAAATGAGTATGATACATATATAGGTTTGGACAAAGCAAATATATAATCGTATTTATACCCGCTTGTCTAAACGATACGAATATAGATATGATGCCCAACTAAACCAGCTCTTACTACTATTATAGTAGACCATCTATCGTTAAGGTTAAAAAAGTCACTGTACTTGAAAAATATATATATGACGTTTGTTTCGACGTTGTTTACTGCACGTCGTGACGCGGGGATGCTGTCACACGAGCTGCGAAGACTTTTTCGTCTTCACCCCCTTGATTTTCCGGCTCCTTCTCTCTGTCCTCTTTGGGCCGCTGCAGAAGCCGGAGACCCCGCTTCTCCTTCCCTCTCATGGCTAACCATCTACCCATAAGTTTCTCGGACTCCGACAACTGCAGCAGCGTCTGCTTCCCGGATTCGGCAGCAACGCCGCGTGCCCAAAACCCACAGGATGCCGCGGATGCCGCAGCCCTCTCCCGCCTGTCGGAGAGCTTGGGGTCTCTCCTCAGCTCCGGCCTCTGCGCCGACGCTCACATATACGTCCCTTCCGCCTCCCATGCCAACGCTCGCAAAGTCCCCGTCCACCGCGCTATGCTCTCCGCGAGAAGCCCCTTCTTCCGGGAGCGTTTCGAGAGGGAGAAGCCCGGAGTAAAGCTCGGCTTGGTAGACCTCATAAAGGGCGTCGATGTCGGATACGAGTCCCTCATGCTTGTCCTTGGATACGTTTACACCGGCAGAGTCGGGCCTCTTCACAGAGAGGCTTGCGACTGCGCTGACGATGGGTGCCCGCACGTCGCTTGCCGACCCACCGTTGACTTCCTGCTCCAAGTCCTCTACGCTTCCTTCACCTTTCAGATCTCCGAGCTTGTCAGCCTCTTCCAGGTTGGTCCATCTAATTCTCAATTCACCCCATCTTTGAGCACCTTCGTACTCTGCAATCCCTCCCGCGGCTACAGAGCTCTCCCTGAAGTGGGTTTCTCTCAAAAAAATTCAGTTTTGGGGAGCTCTCCTTGATTGGGCTCTTCACTTCTTGCTGCCTATTTGAGTGCTGAAATTTCTTTTATTTTAGCTTATATTATGGTGATTGCCTTTATGCAGCGTCGTCTTGTTGATATATTAGAAAAGGTACGGGTAGATGACATGCTTGTGATCTTATCCGTTGCAAAATTGTGTGACGCCTCCTGTGAGAGGTTACTAGCCAGGTGTATCGAGATAGCAATCAGCTCTGATTTGGACATCATTACCCTAGAGAAGGCTCTGCCTCAAGAGGTTGTCAAGAAGATCACAGACTCCCGCACAGTTCTGGGTCTGCAAAGTCCAGAGTTGAACTCCTTCCCAGATAAGCATGTAAAGAGGATACACCGGGCTCTTGACTCTGACGACGTGGAATTGGTGAGGATGCTGTTGAAGGAGAGACCTTCTACGACCTTGGATGACGCATACGCGCTTCACTACGCTGTGGCACACTGCGACTCCAAAATCACCACTGAGCTTTTGGACCTCGGGATAGCAGACGTCAACCATAGGAACCCCAGGGGATACACGGTTCTTCATGTGGCCGCGATGCGCAAGGATCCCAAAATCTTAGTGAGCCTCCTCACGAAGGGAGCTCGGCCGATGGAGATGACTCAGGATAACAGAAAGGCGATTCAGATAGCCAGGCAACTTACCAGGAGAGCCGATTACCACAAGACCACCGAGAAGGGTATGGTAGCTCCGAACGATTGTTTGTGCATAGAGATACTGGAGAACGCAGAAAGAAGGAATCCCTTAGTTGGAGAAGGTTCGAATTTTCTTGCAAGCGCTGGTGAAAACTTGAAATCAAAATTACTCTACCTTGAAAACAGAGGTTGGTACCAAGCTTTTCTCAGGCTGTTCTATTATTTAACCAACCTCCCACAATTATAAATCTTGCTTGGTGAGATCAATAATTGCCTGTTTCATAGTCACGATGTATCAACTTTTTTTAATGTTTTTTTTGTTTTTTTATAATCTGATGTTAATTTACTGCTGGAACATCTATTCCCAAGAGACATAAAACTGGATCCTTGTAAGATAATCATGTGAACACTTGTCTGGATTCATAAACGAATCACTTACCTGTGCACCTTGGTCAGTTTATATGAACTGATTCACTGTGATTTTAGTGCATTTATCTGTCATCCACCTGTGCCTCTCTTAAGGGTGTAGCAAAGCGGGCGGGGGTTAACTCCTTTGAGTGATTACATTGGCACACACATCAGTCCCCAGGTTGGGGGGGGGGGGGAACTAGTGAGGCTAGGCTTCCCTGTATCCCAGGGGCTACTTTGCATTGCCTAATTGTGATAACTCTTGATTGGCACACCTCAATTGCATCTTCCCTCAACAAATTTTTGGTGTCTCAGGGAGATTCCTTTCTTTGAACTTCAACACATATATGTACCTCGTGCTTGACATTATGCAAGTGCATACACATTTTGCGAGTGATAAAGTGTAAGAGGGATTGTTGCTACGAGGATTGAGTGTTACAACCACTGTCTCGTGTGTTTTTTTATTATCTATATTGGATATGAAGTAACAAATGGATAGTTACTACTTAGTACTTACTAGATATAAGTGGTCTAGATTCAACACCTTTGGACACAAGTTGATATCTTTGTGAAATTAAAACTTAGGACCAAAGTTTTAGACCTGACTTGGAGGTCATCAACAAAGCTTTTGGGTTGTAGTTTTCTTGTTCAAATCTCGAGTTGACTTGGTTGACTTGATGGTGTCAGCATGACATCATATATATGTATACACACAAAACAAAACATACTACAATGCAATATAATATAATATAACATATACACACATTTAATCCATCCTGATTAAAAAATATATAATATGTATGCGATATATTTCTATATATTTGTGCATATATGCATATGCATATATAATCTACTATATGAATACATGAAATAATGAATTATAAAATATCAAAAATGCAAAATCAAGCATTCAGATGTAAACAAGAAAATGATGATTTTAATCCAATTGTTTTCCTCCTCATGGTTGATGTGGCAGTCCTCGGTGTTGGATCCTAGATGGGTGATTAGATGCTCTAGAGGGGGGGGGGTGAATAGAGCTGAATGTACTTAAATAAAATTCATTAGACCTTCAAGATATATCACAAGATAAGGTTGCTAAATAGGAAATTTGTGTGCAACTAAAACATGCATAGCAAGGGAGAGAGAGATTGATCATACACCAATTTGCAAGCTGTTTAGAGTGGTTCCACACTTCAAACTAGAAGTGAGTCAGTCCACTACCTAGAGAGGTCAACCTCTAGGATTTCTTAACCTTGCACCTTCATTATATTCATTATGAGAGATACAATACATGACCACCAAAGGACTTACCTATCAAATACAAAGAGTCTTCAACCTTACCAAGGACTTACCCACTTTGCAAGAGTCTTCCGCCTTCTTCCAAGGACTTACCTACTCTTGCACAAGTCTTCAGCCTTCAAGGAATTACCCACTCTTCTTGGATCTTCCGCCTTTGACTTCACCTTCACTCGGAGAAGCTTCCACCAAGGACTTACCCACTTGAGCAAGGAGTCTTCTGCCTTCACCAAGGGCTTACCCACTCTATCTCCAAGTCTTCAGCCTTGATCTTCACCAAAGGACGCCTTCCCTTGTTCTTCACCAAAGGACGCCTTCCCTTGTTCTTCTTCACCTCTCTTAGCTAAGAGAGAGAACCTTCATCTTCATGGTTGAAATGAGAGATAGGGAGGTGGTGGAAGTGAGAGCCTCACAAGATATATATGTAGGATGAGCTCTCTTACAAATCTCCTACTCACTCTAATGGATGTAGCAAGTGATTAAGCTTAGAGAGAGAGAGGAGGCTGTAGGATCACTCAACTATAGAATAGGGACCTTCATAGTGCTTGGCTAACCATGGGATGAAGTCCAAGGGGTCCTATTTATAGTTGAGGATGCCTAGAAGCCTTTGGGAACACTTGGGGATAAAAACTAGCCGTTTTGTAGCTTGCAACGGATATATTTTCACTTGTTGCAACTCCACAACGGCTAGAAGTACTTTTCTGCACTTTTCCGTACAGTGCAATCGGTCGAGTTTCAATAAAGATAACTCGACCGATAGAGTAAAAGACAAAGCCGATATTCAGACCATCGGTCGAGTTTGTCCTGGGGGAACTCGACCGACCAATAAAAATCGAATTGGTCAGGTACTCCATCGGTCGAGTTCTGTGAAGTGTAAACTCGACCGATCAAAAGTCATTTTCAAGATCCAATCAGGATCGGTCGAGTTTGCAACTCACAGAACTCGATCGATGAACAACCTGATGTGAATTTTGGAAAATGACTTTTGAGTGCTTAAACATTTGATCTAAGTGCTCCTGATTTTTTCTAAGCTTAATTACAAGTCATACAATCATTACAAGTGATTTACAACATGATTCTAATGGATTTACATCATATTACAAAAATGTGCACTTGTATTGACTTTGTCTTGTCTTTTCTCTAATTTGATATGCAAGTTAGGGCATTTGGAATGTGTCTATACCTAATCTGAAATCACTCAAGTAGAGACATTAGACACCAATATGTGGAATGGTTAGTCATCATCAAAACACGGGTTTAGTCAATTTAGACGTGAGTCAACATTGACCTAATTGATCTTGAGTCAACACCCGGATGTTGCAACAACTGGTGGAGGTGATAAGAAGGGTGTCAACGACTTGCATGTAGCACCTGAAGCTTAATTAACTAATGGTAGTAGGGCGAGTAGTGGAGGACAGGAGGCAAAGATTTAGAAGAGGCTTGGGTTTTTTCATACGCTTAGGCTTAAGTGGGTCGGAGTGGTGTGTCCTGGAGGTGTCCATGGAGTGTCCAAGCCGTGTCCAACACTTCAATAAAAAAAATTTCAAAGTGGACACGCGTCCAGGCGTGTCCAAAGTGTGTCCATGTTGGACACGCGTTGGACACAGACACGATAGCTTCCGAGAAGTGTCCGTGCTTCCTAGGAGAACACACAAGTGAACAAGAAAAGTTGCAGTTAAGGTTCTAATGCTCCGTTTGACAACATGTTTGCTTCTGATGCTCGCCCGCTTGCCGCTGGTGAGTCACTGCTTCAATTCAACGCGATGGAAAAAATACAGAAATGGACGCTTCGGAACGCTGGATCTAGTACAAAAAATAAGCGTCAAGTCACTGGTGTTTCAGTACAAGCGTTTATGCCTGCCCGAGCGTAAGACATCACTGCCCGGCCGCTGCCGGTCGCGTTGCCGAACGTAACAAAGAGTCTCGAGTTTCTCTCCCATGGGAAACACGGAGTCTGCTAAAGCTAATCTGATCATTTGTTTGAATACAAGATGACTCATAACTATGGTGGTAGTTGGGTTTGGGTTTACTGGGCTTATTTCTGTCATTTCAGGTTAACTTGGCAGACCCTAAACTTGCAACTGATGGGTTTTTATGTCGAAACCCTTGACCCTAGCCTGACTCTAGATATTTTTGGGTCTGACCCTAAAATCCAAGAATCAGGAGCATGAATTTAACAACAAATCTATATGTTTTCAAACCCTTGAAAATCATAAAGTATAATCAATAGACTTCAATGTAAACAAATCTAAATTGTGACTAAAAACACAAACTAAAATTATTATAGTTTATACATTGAGTTGTAAACACCGTTTTTTTAAAAAGAAGTCGCATAAAAAATCTTATAAAAATATACTTTATATATGATGAAAAAATTAATATAGAGTTGTACAAGAGTTTTAAACACAAATTTATAAAAAAAAACAGCATGATAAATCATATAAAAATTATGTATATAATATATTATGAAAAAAATAAATCTAGAACTAATACAAACCAATACGGAACTATGTAGAATCTTCAAAAATATACATAATGAGGGATGTATTACTAATTTAATAGGCCATTGGGTGGGTTAAACTTCGATTTTCTTAATTTTGTTTGATATATAAATATGAATCACGGGTCAATCTGGGTCTAAAGTCCAAATCTGGACGCAGCCTGAAATAATTGTGTTCTTTGGGTTAGGGTCAAATTGGGGTCGGGTTGAAAAACCTTAAGACCTTAACCCACTTAAACAATCTGGGTTTGATTTGGGTCTGATTTTTCCAGTCCTACTTTTAGCAGTTGATGATTGAGTTGAGTTGAACAATGTTTAGCCCGCAATGTTTAGGTACGTTTGAGTGGAGGGAGTGGAAGGTGTCAGTGATGATGGATTCCAGGTTGGTTGGTAAACTACTCAAATAACGATAACATACTTGTACTGGGACCAACCTAGCCTCTACTCGAGAGGAATCCAAGTTTACAAGCTCCAGTTTTCAAGGAAGGTATGTGTGGGCTGACTGCATATTCAGTCACATAGTATATAATGTTTTCTTTCTGTTTCTTTATTGTTTTCTCTCTCATCTCTTCCACTCTCTTTTTCTTTCCTCTCCCTATCCACATTGCATTGTAAGACTCCATTAGTATTGTTTTATACCATGTGATGCCATCGATAATAATACTATGCATGTATAACATGTATAAGTTGTTAGTTCTGTGGGATGTCAAAGTAAAAAGGTTTTTAGTTATATCCATATATATGGTTTTTTTTTATTATCGAGGGAGCCGCCCCTGTAGACGGGTCATTTTCAGAACCGCCCCAAGGGTTTTACGCATATATATGTTTCACTGTACTACAATTGAATATCAGGAATTTCGTATATTGTTCTTATGTGATATAGTTATCATATAGGTTGTATGTTATTGCTGATGTGCTATTATTAATAAATAGGTAGTGATGGGAAGTATTTCCGATACATAGTATTTTCTATTTCATATTGTTTGTTTTTAAAACCAGACATATCTGATTGTATTAAATTCATATTGATTGTTATATATCACTTTTTTGTTCAACCGACTAATTGTAACTAGACAATGACATATAAGGCAATGCATGATCACATCTGTTTAACTAGAGATAAAAGGAATAACTTTCATCTCATGGTAATCACATGGGAAATGGTTTGGAATTAGTGCTCTGTTACTTTATTTGACGCTAATATGGACCTGAGCGTAGAGAACTGTGAGAGCGGATAGAGAAATGTGGGAGAGATTGGAAGAATTGTGTGAGAAAAGGAAGAAATATTAGAGGGGGATCGGGGGCGAGAAGAGTGTGTAATCATGATTAAGGAGAGAAAAATGAGTTGGGGAGGTTGGGGAACTGGGATGAGAAATCAAGGAGAGAGAAATGGTATAGGGACAACGAATAAGTGAATTATTGAAATGTCGGGAGAGAAATTCTGTGTTATGTTCATATGGGAAGTATAACCAATGTTCATGACTAATGTTGTCCTTGGATGTAAACCTTTATTAGAGGGAAGTAAAATTTGTCTGGAATTCTTGTGCTTGCTTAGTTCAGTATAACATCTTGTTAGATAATTGCTTGAACCTTGGATCCTCCCCAATTTTTTTGTTTGGTAATACCAACATATAAACCCTCATAGTAGTTTACATATGATCTGTCCAGAGTCCATGTTTGTGTATATGTAGCCAGGTATTATATCTCATTTCTTTGTATATTTTTTTTCAGTTGCTCTGGCTAGACTTTTATTTCCAGAAGAAGCCAGAATCGCCATGCACAATGCAAAGGTAGAAGGCACTTTTGAGTTTACTTTAGAGGAAGATGGAAGCAACTCACGGAATTCACAAGTATCTTCTGTGGATGATCTGAATGCAACTCCTTTTATTTTAAATGAGGAGCAGCTTAGAAGGATGAAAGCGCTGTCTAAAACTGGTAATAGACCGTTTCCTATTATTTTTCATTTTTCCTGTATATCAGCTACACCAAGTTGCGTTCTCTATATCTTGGATAAAACCCATTGCCTGGATAAGCAATTTGTGTTATAAATGCTAAGAAAATAATTAAGTTTGGGCCGTTTAGCAAAGAAAAGTGTCACTAGTTGTCCTGTTTTTAAATGCAAGAACTTGTCTAGAAGTATATGAGACATGAGCACCATAGCTTAAGCAAGTGACATTAGTACTTTAGGGAAAATTCTCCACCTTCCATAACTTGGTAGTTGTGCTTATTTATGTAGTACAGAAGTCATTCTGTTTGATGGCTACAGATTGACATCGCTCTTTGGGATGTAGTAGCTCCTATATATTATGCTCATGTGCTCCTTGCATTTGACTTACCATGAGAAAAAAATAAATGTCACTCAATACCTGCCACCTAAGTTGCTTCTTGCTGAACTTTGTTATCCAACTGCATGTGATATACAGAATTAAGGGATCCATTTAGCTGATCAACATTTTGTTATGTTAACTGCACGGTAGTGTCTCCTTGCCTGCCGATGGTTCATGCTGACTAAAACTAGGTAAATAAAATACATTAGGACAACCACAAAAGTATATATATTAACTTCCTTCTAGCATAAAAAGGATAAAACTTCCTTTTGAGAATATTTACCATCTCTTATATCCATTTTAAGGTCAATACCAGTATACAAATTTTTTTTTCTTTCTGTTTTACAGTTGAAACAGGGAAAACCTTCTTCCCAAGATGTTCTAAGTTTATCGACAAACTTATGGATGACGAGACAGCTGAGTTTGCCAGTGATATATCCGAAGAGAAACTTAAGAAACACGAAAGATACTTTGAGTTGCAGGAAGAATTCCAGAAAGCATTCTGCCAAGACAAGGAACAACTGTCTCCAGAATATCTGTCCGCTATATCATCATCAGCCTCATCATCGCCACCAGCCGGTCGTCGTGCCAAATATGCACGCACTTGATGAGGGGTTACGGAAACTCTTCTTATGTAGGTTGCTTTCCGGACATTTTCCCCGTCTGCTTTGCTGTATCTTTTTTTGCTTTGGCCATTGTATAGAATGGGCAACTTGTTGTAGATCTGATCGTGAGTTGATGTTCAGAACGGGGAAGGACTTTGGCTTCAAGGTTGTAAATTCAAAGTTAGTTGACTTCTACAGGCATGTGAGTCTTGACTAACAGCTTTGGGATATTTCCGTCCTAACTTTTTTAGGTTTGGCAGATGCGCAAATAACAATGCTTCACATAATATCAGGCACTGTTGGATATTAGGCTTTGAAGATGCACATATCATGGTGTAATGCAATTTGAAGCAATGCTTTAGCTTAGCAAGGTACTCCTTTCTCAATGTAGCCAAGGTTCCAGCAACTTCCACTGTCCTTGTACATGAGTGCTGCTTGTATTATCAGATTACGTAAATGTTACTACTTATATTGCTAGTGCATTTCATGTTAGACAACTTTGGGTTTTAAACCCAGATTTTGTTCTTTATCGGTGACCTCAATAAAATCCTAGTTCTGTTTTTGTATGATAAATCTTGAACCATAAAAGTTGGTGAAAGCTTCTCATTCGCTACATGCTATCATTCTTTCCTCACACGAACGTCTGAATTATCTATTTTATTGATAGTATACATCTACGATCACCTACTTGCAGTTTATATAATGGACAATGATATATAACAGGACTTTAAACTTGGGTTCGTACCTGATTGACAACTTACTGATGACCCAGTTTACATGAGATGTACCGTTTGTGCATGTATTATACTAACGATGTGTATTTATGTAAGTGTTTGAATGCATGTGTATCGTAAAAATGTATCGTTGTGAGCCAGCAACTGTTTAAATGCATTATCTTCTATCTTTTCCTTTGTATGCATTATCTCCCAAAGATTTTGGTACTCTATATATATCTTTTATCTTGTCCTTTGTATTACGAGTACAGCGTTTTAGACTGTTGAAACCTTATTGGGCTGCAATTAGGCTGTTGAGATCATTACAGTTGGGTCTTTAGCTTGCAACGGATCTATTAGTAAAACACATGGGTGCAAGTCACAGCTCACGAAACATACAAAACCAAAACGTACATCTAACAAATGGTTGTCTTAACAATTACTGACCCGTTACTCAGGTCTGAATGTGAGTTTGGAACGGTTGTTGCATACAAATTTTCTTATGAACATGAACTGTTACAACGGAAATCCAGAGCCTACGACGAGATTGTTCTTCTTAAAAGCAGCTGAATCAGTATCTTGAGAAGCTACTTTATATTTTAAAATCACAGATGCAGAAAACGTGTTTATACATGCACATGGTGAAGGGGCGGATGAGAGTGAATACAATGTGATATCATATCCTAGTAGTTTGCCAGACAAATCAAGTGATAATTGGGACTGGACGAGCATAAAACCACGCTTAATCATGAGAAATGATCAAGTGAGCCAACAAAACATTGTAATAACGAGTCCCACTAGACAAACGAAGTAGTAATCACAACAATACTAAAGCTGGATCACGGAAAAGAGAAGTAAAAAAATCAAGCAATGAGAAACAAAATAAGTTCAAGGTGAAAAACTGATCATCGAAGGATATAGCTTAATTTGATCTATATCCAAGATAACCCATGAAACAACATAGATATAGATGCAACAAATTGTTGTTAATTTTGAATTACGTTATTACATGCAACAACGACATGTGCAATTAAGTTAACATTTAAGGCCGATCCAGATAAGAAAATGCAGAATAAACCAATGCATGAGATCAAGAGTAAATAAAGTAAGGATCAAACCAGGTTATTTGTTAAGAAATGAACGTGATATATTTTTTTAAAGAAATCAACGCCTTGCAATCCTTCTGGACGTGCGCCATTCTCCCATTCGACCCGAACACAAATCTGAAGAAGATACATCTCGCTCGTGTTGACGATGAGCGATGCAGACGAAGCAGTTGTACTACCAGTACAGCTCAATAACCACATGAATCACTGCTTGACAGGTTGTGTCTTGGAAGGAAGAGGATAAACAAACGTGTTAAGTCTAGGAGAAAGAACTCCACGCAACACCACAGAATGACGGTGACAAACTCCGGCTTTAGGGTTCGCAAACACACACTCGAACGACTGACGCTTGTGTGTTCGAAAGATGTGTTTAACCCTAATGACCGGAGGTCTATTTATAGCCTTACACGCCCCAATAATCTTATTCCTATTAAGACGCGACCACTCAGTTGCTCTTGTACACATTGCGAAAAATTCCGCAAAAGAGACACTTTCCGGTTAGGATTAATAAATCTGAATAGGAAAGAAATAATTAATTACGTAGTTGTATCATAGTGCAAAAAGAAGACAGGAGACGGAAGACATTCTCCACAATCCACCCACAATCCACAAGCCCAAGCCCGTGCCTGGCCCAGTCCGGCCAGGTCGGCGAGGTGTGGCGTGACGCGGTGTGCGCGCGTGCATGTGTGTTGTGGTCACCATACCCACCAAGGAGGTGAGCATACCCTCCTTCTAGGACCCTTGGACATAAGTGTCCCATGTGATCCTGCATATAAGGACCACAAAAGTTCTAGGAGTGAGCAAGGTGGGATAAAACGTCTTTCCTATTTGCACTTTAGACAAAACTACCTCTCTCACATGTACTAGCTGCACTACATTAGGCTTAACCCATGGTAGATTCATGGTTGTAGCAGCCATACTCTAACAATCCCCCACAAAGTCCAATATGTAGTGTGCTCTACCATTCAGTCCTCCATACTGTACTTTCAGCAGATACCTTTTGGTTTGAATCTACCTGAGTTATCCAACTGTGACTCCCACAGGAACTAGGTGAACAAAAGTCTTGAACCTGAACCTTGGGTGCAAGAGTATATGTTGGTAACAACACAATAAAGACATGGTAGAAAAGAAAACAATACATTAAGGCCATGCATACAAAATTTTATGTCATGACTGATAACAGAGAACAACCCAATTCTCCTGTTGCGGCCTATACAACATCAATCATTTAGTTGGAGTCCCCAAGGACTGTCCGAAGACTTGACACCATTTAGAGTCTAATCTCTTACTAATTTGCAGTCATGACACTAACATGTTTTCCAAGGGATAGACACACATATGCATGAAGCATCAAAGTGATTACATAGTATCATCCAATTCACTTGACAGTTTGTTATTACCACATTGAACCCAATTTGTGGGATCTCCACACTGTTGGGTTGGGTTGCTACTGTCTGCGAATAATGAGGGGTTTGAATCCCATCCCCAACATGGATTTTTCTACTAAAGCTAAGGGAAGACCTTTAAAGAAAGGATTAGTTGTATTTTCTTTGGTACCGACGTAGTACACAGACACAACCCCATTAGACACTAACACCCTTACAGACTTGAGTCTGACTTGGATGTATCTACGTTGTTTTTTATTGTACTTGTGACTCTTTATCTTGGAAATAGTTGTAGTGCTGTCACAATGAACTGAAATTGCAGGAAGCAACTTCTTTACCATAGGTAAACTGGACATAAGTCCATGTAGCCATTCAACTTCCAATCCAATTTCATCTAAAGTACACAACTCTGCCTCAAAAGTAGACCGAGACAATATAGTCAGTTTCTTAGACCTCCAGGAAACAACTCCTCCTCCCAATAGGAATACATATCCTGAGACACCATTACTCGCAGAGTTGACGACAATCCAGCTTGCATCACTATATCCTTTGACTACAAAAGGATATTTTCCATAATGAAGCCCAAGAGAACAAGTTCCCTTGATATACCTCAAAACTCTGTCAAGATCTTCCCAATGGGTATAATCAGGACAACTGATGTATCTACTTAACTTGCTCACGGCAAACACAATGTCTAGACGTGTGTAGTTCATAAGATACATCAAACTTCCGATAATATGAGAGTATCGTAATTGAGATATTGGAACCCCAGTCTCATTCTTGAACAAGGCCTTGGATGAATCATATGGAGTCTTAATAGGTTTACGTGATGTGTACTCAAACCTCTCTAGTATCTTCTCAATATAGTAAAGCTGAGAGAGAGAGTTATACCATCAGTAGACCTTATAATTTTAAGCCCTAAAAACACATAAGTGACACCCATATCTTTCATCTCAAACTTGCTACACAAGAATGTCTTTGTCTCATTTACTATTTTCATATCGGAACCAAAAAGCAAGATATCATTGACATATAAGCATAATAAAATGAATCCATCATTGATGATTTTACATTAGAGACACTTATCAAATTTATTAGAAACAAAGTCAAATGATGATATCACATAATCAAACTTCTCATGCCATTTCTTAGGGGCTTGTTTCAACCTATATAATGACTTAACAAGTTTACACACTTTGGACTCATTCCCACAACCCACAAATCCCTTAGGTTCCTGAAGATCACCTTGTAAGAACGCAATCTTCACATCCATCTGATGGATACATAGATTATAAATGGAAGCCAATGCTATAAGCACTCGTATTGAGGTCATACGGGAAATAGGAGAATAAGTATCAAAATAATCTATTCCTTCCCTCTATGTGTAACCCTTAGCAACTAACCTAGCCTTATACTTGTTGATTGTCCCGTCTGGATTAAGTTTCTTGTTAAAGATCCATTTGCATCCAACTACAGAGCAACCGGGAGGCAAATCTACCAATTCCCAAGTTCCATTCGAGAGAATTGATTGGATTTCGTCATTAACAACTTCTTTCTAAAACTTAGCTTTTGGAGATTCCATAGCTTGTTTGAAAATTACATGATCATCCTCAACATTGTAAGTAAGAAACTCACTTCCAAAGTACTTGGATGTCCTAGACCATTTACTTCTCCTTGGTTCAACTATTTCTTTGGAATCATCAGATTCAGAAATAGCTTATTCCGAGTCGCCCCCCACATTTGTCATCCTTTCCACGTGCTCAGAGATGGAACCTGTGGTGAATGAATCCTCTTGAGATACTTCATTGGGAACACTAGATTTCATGGGAAACACATCCTCAAAGAATGTAGCAACACGTAATTCCACAATTGTATTGACCTTAATGCCTGGGATATTAGATTTTACAATCAAGAATCTGTAGGCATAACTTGTCTCTACATACCCCAAGAATAAGGCATCAACCGTTTTCGGTCCCAATTTCTTCCTTTTGTGTTCAGGGACAAGTACCTTAGCAAGGCACTCCCACACTCAAAGGTATTTGAGACTCGGTTTTCTTCCTCTCCATAACTCAAATGGACTACTATCTACATGTTTGTGGAAAGCTCTATTTAGAATATGGCAAGCCATATTCAAAGCTTTCCCCCACATGAAGTTGAGTAGACCTGAGGTTTGGAGTAAATAATTTACCATATCTATAAGGGTTTGATTTTTACGTTCATCTATCCCATTAGATTGTGGTGAATACGGAGCAGTAACCTCATGAACTATATCATGTAATTGGAAAATTTCTAAAAAATAAATTTGAGGTATATTCTCCTCCCCAATCAGACCTTAATCGTTTAAGTACTTTACTAATATGAGTTTCAGCTTCTTTCTTATAAAATTAAATATTTCCAATGCCTCATCTTTACTTCTAAGAAAAAAGACATAATATTATCTACTCACATCGTCAATAAAAGTTATAAAATAACGTTTTTGATCTCTTGTAGCAATACCATTAAATCCATATCCGTATGTACTAAATCCAATATTTCCGAATTCCTATTCACAAAATGAAAAGGTTTCCTAGGTAATTTAGCTTGCACACATATTTCACATTTGTTATTGTTACTTTTAGATTTAGAGATCAAATTTAGATTCATCATACGTTTCATTGAGCCAATATTCACATGTCCCAAACGCGCATGCCAAACATCAGATGATACAAGATTCAAGCATAAAGAACTATTATCATTCAAATCTAAAACATAATTTGAAACAGGTTCTACAAGAATCTTAAATAGGTTCTCCATATCATAAAGATACCCCTTGCCAAAAAATAAAGAATCTCAAAGGCGAGTAATAATAGCTTTATTACATTTACAATCTATTCTAAAACCATCTCTAACTAAAATTTTGCCACTAATAATGTTGCGCAATATTGATGGAACATGTCTCACTTTATGAAACGTCAGAACCTTTCCCGAAGGAAATTTCAAGTCCACCCATCCTTCACCTTTGACTTCTACAGTGCCAAAATCACCCAAAGTCACAGATCAACCTTTGCAGGCCTGATAAGACACAAATAGGGACTTGCCAGTACACACATACACATTAGCCCCAGTGTCTATAATCTAATATAATGATTTAAAAATATAAAGAACTTCAGGTTTTATAGAGACATACCCATCATTGAGGTTCCAAAGATGTTGTCATCATGTTGACCGCAACCTCCTAAGTTGCATATGCGGTAGCTTTCTTGGCCTTCTTTGAAGGACAATCCTTTTTCTAGTGGCCAACCTGTCCATAAATCCAACAAGGTTTATTCTTCAGTTTCTTCTGGATCTTGGCCTTAGGTTTAAATGAATTTTTAGATTTCTTATCCTTGTTCTTAGCATTAGTAAAATTAACAGTTGCATTAACATAAGTTGGTACTTTGATAGTCTTCTCTTTCAGACGTTCTTCATGAATATTGATGTCCATGAGATCGTTCATTGACATGTCTCCTTTGCGGTGCTTAAGAGTCATGCCAAATGACTCCCAAGATTTTGGGAATTTCTCAATAATTGACACAGCAACAAACTTTTCAGGAAGTGTCATGCCATCATCAACGAGCTCTTGTACCAAGAATTGAAAATCATGTGTTTGATCAGAAATAGACTTTCCCGAAGACATATGAAACTTAAGAAATTTAGAGACACAATATTTTTTAATTTCCTGATTCTCAATATTGTATTTCTTTTCTAATACTTTCCACAAATCCTTAGATGTAGTAACATGCATCTTAGAGTTTGAGTCATACATTTTGTTGTTTAACTCTAACAGAATCAACCCTCGGCACGTCTTGTCACCCTTCTTCCAAGTTGTAATTATATAAGTATTATCAGGAATAGTTGCATCTACTTTGGGTTTGTCTTCTTCTAAATACTGATCATACCCTATTGTGTTAAGCTAGATTTTATATCCTACTTTGCCAATGAGCAAAATAAGTTCCAGTAAAATTTTCAGACATACTAGATGTATCAATTTTCATGCCAGAACCAACCATAGTTAACTATCGACAAATAATGATTTCTTTAAGACTGTTGTTAATTTTAAATTACATCGTTATATGCAACAACGATATGTGCAATTAAGTTAACAGTTTAGGCCGATCTATATAAGAAAATGTAGAATAAACCAATGCAGGAGAACAAAAGTAAATAAGGCCAGGATCAAACCAGGCCATTTGTTGAGAAATGAATATGATATACTTAAAGAAATCATCGCCTTATAATCCTTCCAGACAGACGCCGTTCTCCCAGTTGAACCTGTAATGAACCTGAAGAAGAGACATCTCGCTCGTGTTGACGACGAGCGATGCAGATGAAGTAGTTTCACTACAAGTGCAGCTCAGCAACCGCAGGAACCACCGCCTGACATGTTGCGTCTTGAAAGGAAGAGGATGAACGAACGTGTTACGTCAGGAGAAAGAACTCCACGCAACACCACGAAACGACAGCGGAAGACTCTGACTTTAGTGTTCACAAACACGCACTCGAACAGCTGACAGTTGTGTGTTCGAAAGATGTGTTTAACCATAATGATTGGAGGCATATGTATAACTTTACACACCCCAGTAATCATATTCCTAATAAGACGCGACCACTCGGTTTCTCTTGTACACATCGCGGAAATTTTTACAAAAGAGACACTTTCCAGTCAGGATTAATAAATATGAATAGGAAAGAAATAATTAATCAAATCAATAATTAATTATGTAGTTGTATCCTAGTGCAAAAAAAAGATGAAATGCATTCTCCACAATCCACAAGCCCGAGCCCGACCCGAGCCTGTGCCCGACCCAGTCAAGCGTGGCTTGACGTGGCAGGCACGTGCGTGTGTTGTGGTTACCATATATAGCCTTACACACCTCAGTAATCATATTTCTATTAAGATGCGACCACTCGGTTGCTCTTGTACACATTGTGAAAAATTCCGCAAAAGAGACACTTTCCAGTTAAGATTAATAAATCTGAATAGGATAGAAATAATTAATTAAATTAATAATTAATTATGTAGTTGTATCCTAGTGTAAAAAGAAGACGGAAGACATTCTCCACAATCTACAAGCCTGAGCCCGTGCCCGACCCGGTGTGGCGTGGCACGTGCACGTGTGTATTGTGGTCACCATACCCACCAAGGAGGTGAGCATACCCTCATCGAAGGACCCTTGGACACTAGTGTCCCATGTGATCCTACATATAAGGATCACTAAAGTTCTAGGAATGAGCAATGTGGGATAAAACTTCTTTTTCATTTGCACTACAGATAAATGCTCCGTTTGGTAAAGTGGTGCGATTGCCCAGGCAGCGTTGTGGCAAGGTCAGGTAGGTTGCAATCTCTTGTAACCGCTGTTACCAAATACAAGATCACTCACCGCTTTGAGTTTGTATTGTTTTTAGTGTTGAGTCGCATTCAATGATAGATTTTTCTCCCCGGAAAAAAATCTTGCGGTGGTCCATCTCACCGCACCAGAGCGTTGGCTCACAAATCGCGTTGCTAAACGTTGTAAAAACTACCTCTTTCACATGAACTAGGTGCACTACATTGGGCTTAACCCATGCTAGATTCATGAGTGTAGTAGCCATATCTCTAACACAAATGTTGACAAGAGGGTCATCATGAGGGCGAAGAAAAGTAAGTGCATACGAGAAGATAAGCTTGGAAAATTTCTGATCTACTTTCTAAACTTTAGGATCATCGTATTTGTTCCTCTAGCTTGTCCTTCAAGATGTCTTTTCTTTTTTTGGTCGGCTAAGATGTCCTTGAAGACATCTTTGCTGGTTTCTTGGGAGGACCACCTTGACCAATCATTGAAATTGCTATATTTAGTGCCACATCTAGAGGAGTAGACATCTATTGATAGGCAAACTATGTTATATTTGTTTGTATTATTTAGATCTGGCTTCATAATGCAATTTAATAGTGGAAGGTAACGATGACTTTGGAGTGCTCTGTTGAAAAGTCTCGTGTTCTATTCGGCTATTCCTTCCATCGCTGTCAAAATACAATATAGAGCTAGAGACGTCGTGGAAAGTGGACCACAAATATTTCTGCTAGATAGATCATGTTTATCGTCACGTTGGAAGATGCACAAGGTGGGGAAAAGTGGGTTGAGAGGATCCAAACAGGGCAACGAAGAATATGATTTAATTTCTTCTTTCCTCTTCGTTCCAACAAAGCATGCAACTGTACAAAGAACACAATCGCAAGTGTTAACTTGTGAACATCTTTCATACCCAAGAAACCAAACAAAAAACATCGGCTCCATTCAGGATCTTGAGTTTCTAGAAGGAAGTAGAGAAGGGGGGGGGGGGGGGGCGACACCATGTGTAAGAAAACTGTAGGCTTGGTTATTGTAATATTTTCTAACCCATATAACCATATATTCAGAGTGAAGAAAGTAATCACACATCACGCATAACCCGGTTTTCTAGATTGGTAGAGATAGATGGATCACAGCGAGATCCTTTAAACTAGTTCTTGTGATTGGAGTGAATATGGGGAATGTCATACAAATAGTGATATTGCGAGTAGGCATGTATACAAAGTCGGAGGATATATTGTACCCCAAGGCCCTCAAAGTAGGGTCTTCCAAAATCATTATCAGGCTCAAAGCCTAGTCATAAGGAAAAAAACATGAAAGATGTATGTATAGATGGGAGAGCATTTTCATCAATTTATTTTATGCTAGGGTTGTTTTTTGTTGTAGTACTTATGATGGATAATGTCTTGTAACATACCCAAATCTAGGTACCCAGCTCAACTCTCCTTTTCTTATGCCTTTTTTATCATATAGTTTTCTTTTTCCATGATCTAGATTAATGCAGATTAATATATGTAAAGAAATATTATGTTATAAAAATCCTTTTATAGGAAGTTTTAGGATAGGTTAAACAATTAAGTTTCTTATAGATTTAATTATAAAAAATTATGAACTAACTAATGTTGTCCCTAGTTTTTCACTCTATAATCATCCTAAGCCAAACTGATAAAAGGAATGAAAAAGATACCAAATATTGCATTCAATTATTTTAAAATGATAATAAATGCTTTAAATGAGTATTAATAAACCAAGTAAGAAATAAAATATGAAGCATATTTCAAAATATTAAATTGATGTTAAATTCAATTTCCTCATATTTTGATTAATCTACTTAGTAATTTTCAGGTCAATTGAATATTTGTTGCTCCCCAATTAAATTTGAAATGGATTAATATTTGAGTTAATTGACTGATTTCCTGAAGTTTTTATTTTCCATGGAATGCCATAGTTGGGCCTTTGAGCTTTTTTTACTTAATGTGTGTCGATCGTCAGGTGTTGTATATAGATTAGAGGGTGTAGGAGTCATCTCCTACCTCTGGTTTCCACACTTTCCCAACAGTAACCACCCAACTCCCCTCCTCAATGTTCTTCTCCACCCATTCTCTCCCCCATCTCTCAACCTTTTTTGGTCAATTCTATTCCCTCAAATTTCTTCTCACTCTCCTAGTTCCAACAAGTCGTAACTCATCCCCTCTATTACCCTAATAAGGAAATCCCCAATTAGGGTGGTGACCTTCTTGCCACCATGAAGCCGCTGAGCCCTCCAATCTAAAAAGCACATGTATCTTAGGGTGCCAAAAGCACCAAAAGACCCCCATAAACTTTTCCCACTCATCTATTGAGCCTGGATCCCCTTGTTTCAACACCTCAACTACGAAGTGCATCGCCGGCCGTCTCTTTCCCTCTTATGCTTCTCTGGTCACCTCAACTCAATTCCATCCATAGTTAGCTTCTCCTCTTTATTTCCCGCATGAAAAATACCATGGGATTTAACCTCCTTGTAATCCCAACTCTGACCCATCTCCACTATTCTGGCATCACTATGATGTTTTAAATATTTTATGATCTTTTCTACCAGTGACTTGTTCACATGTCTTTGCATTGACACATGAATCTTTTCAATGTGTTCTCTTGATCTTCTCATAATGTTTCCCCCAATTTTACTTCCCAGCTCCTCTTTCCATCACCACAACCAAGAACTTGAGATCTTGTGTACCTCAAACCAGATCTTAGGCTCTATAAGTTTGAATTTGAGTGGATAACTCACATGAGATCTTGGATTTGCAAGTGAGTATGATATTTTCTTAGTCTGATTGGAGGTAAAAGCTCCTAACAAGTTTCTTGTGCTGGAGGAATGGGGGAAGAAATAAGGGACTAATACACCTTTTTTGTCCCTACTTCTCCAATCATATGTTTAATCACACAAGGGCATTTTAGGGTTTTTACCATTCTTTTGTTTCATTCATGTTGCAAGATTGAATCAGAGTAATGATAGTTGTGCCCTTACTCTTTTAATCAGAGTTCAACACACATATAGACTTTTTTTGGTCAAACCACCCTTCATTTTAATCAGTGGGGTTTTATTTTAATGCAATGGAACTTATTCATTTTCCAATTTTCTAATTGGTCAAGATTTGCAAAATTCATATGACCTCATATTAATATGAGAAAAAAATGCTCTAGGAAAGGTTTTTGTACAAGGAATTGTTTTAGCATATTTTCAGACCCAAATTTCCAAATATATAACTTTCAATATAGAAATGACCAAGGTTAGGGTTTATGACCTTTTACTAACAAATAGATCTTATAACTAATCCTTATTATTGTCTAAGACATGATAACATCCAATTTTGTGGATGTTACATGCCTATTTTAGTCCTTAAATTCCCTTATTAACATAAGCTTTTGTAGATATACCTACTTTTATTTTTTATGCTTTCCCTCTTTGCCTTAAATAAGTAACAAGTACTCATTTTATTGCAAAAAAAAACCATCCACTACCAGCTGAGCAGTCACACCATCAGTTTTTGGCAATCACAACCTAGCAATTGATGAAATTCTCTCTATGTATACCAACTATCAATATCCATCTACCGATGGTCCCGCAAGCTAACAACTGACAACTTGGGTGCAAACACTAAAAGAAGGATCTACAATTGGCCTTTGACCTAAGAATTAATCGATGGTATTGCTGGCTTCATCTATCAAAGGTCGGGCCTACCAACTAAGGTTACCAATGGCTCGATTGAGTGAAGCCAACTGATGGTCATGGTGATTGCTTCAACTGAAGGCTCATTTGCCGACTATGCCTACTAATGGTTTGACAAAACTTCATCTACCAAAGGATTCCCTATGCACCGCTGCCACCAAAAACTATCCAGCACGTGCCAGGTGATCTTGGAGCACAAGTAAGGTATAATAACAAGCACCTTGAGCACCACAACAGTTCTAATAAATAGATATCCCATACTATGTAAAAAGGATTTTCACCTTAGATGTTGAAATGTCGTCCATATCTCCATCCACCTTTGACCTTTGAAAGAGCCAGTATGAGGGTTTGAGTTCTTCCTTTGGCCTCCATTGACCAAGGATGAGAGCTCAAGGTCCCCCCACTATCGCCTCTCACATCCTTCTCTAATGACCCTCTTTGTATGAAGGACCACCAAAGCTATCACCTTGTCACCATCACCTCAACAGTGAAGAAGGAGGTCTCTGTTGACCACTAGTACCCCCACTATGGTTACTATTTGTTGTGTTTTCTTACTTCTTCACATATTATTCACCCTCGTCTATCCATTCATCTTGTTATGAATTTGTTCATTTGTAAAATTGTGTTATCTCTCATTACCATGAGTGACTAGACCATTTTCTTGGGTTGGGAGTAGCCATTAAGGCTCTCCCAACATATAAACACTTATATCCACTGATTATATACTCCTTAGCAATGTTTATTTCCATACTATATCTCTTTAGTGATTCACTTGCATGATTAGCTACCATCTTGTGTTGTTTGATTTATAACGCCTTTAATAAGTAGTATTAGTCTATATCTTGAGTTATGGAGTAGTATGTATGCATGAGAATGTTGAAAAACTAAAGATAATTATATGGTTGTATTTTTTGTTGTATGATTTCCATCTTGTGAGAGAGAGAGAGAGCGAGAGAAAGAGACACTCTTGTTATCTAGATGTAACCCGATCTTGAGAGAGGAGACAATGGACATTAATGATGGTTGCTTGTAAACTATGCTAAGGGTATACATTGGTTGTGAGTATTGAATGTTGGTGAGAGACCATAATGGTGAAACCCAATCCACGTTTTATCCATATATTCAAAACCAACCAAAAGATCCAAGTTCTATCTTACTCTATTAATATGGATTCGTTGTATTTTGTTGTTTATTTCTTTATTTGCATCTGATCATCTTGTAAAGGAAACTTATCTCTCTTTTTGATTTGGCATAAATAAGCAAGAACTTAAGTCCAATATACTTGTCACCCCGTGTCCCTATGTTTGACCCCATTTACTACACATGACCCCATATTATCATCATGGGCCTCTAAGTATTGGGTTATATATAAAGTTTGATTACTCTACATCCGCCTCTGTATCATACGTGTGACCTTAGGCATCATTTTTGGGGATAAGGCTTTCAGAAACTGTTAAGGACCCGAGGTATACCTAGCATACATCAATGCCTTAAGTCTTTTAATAGACTCAACTACATACTCTTTTAGATCGGCTAACATTATACCTTTAGAGTTTGTTTAACTTGTCCAGTTTCTAACCTTTATCGTGCAATTTCTTTTAGGCACTTAGTGTGAATCAATCTTTATTCATTAACCATACCATTATACAACAACCAAACTTTGAGGGAAACTCACTGGAAGATAACCCCTACCACCACCTACATGCCTTCAAAACATCTGTGTTACCCTTGAGATTGATAGAGTCCCTCAAGAGGCCATGTAGTGTAAGGGTTTCCAGTTCTCTCTGAGAGACAAGGCCCTCTCTAGGTATCTGGATATGGAGGATATGAGTCTTCTAGGCTGGGAATCTCTATATAACACCTTTGTCACCAAGTTCTATCCTATTGAGAGGACCATAAACTACAAAAACAAGATCACTAGCTTCATGTAGAAGCCCGATCAGAACTTGAGTGAAGCCTGGGAATGATTTCAAGAATACCAGAGGGATTTCCCTCATCATAACTTTGATGAGGGATGTCTAGTGATAATGGGTTATATCGAAGCTAGAGGATATCTATCAATATTGTCGCTTGAGTGACTTCATGGGACATAACCTCAAAAATTCAAAGAAGATAGTCAATAATATGGATGCTCTACAAGATGGCCTAGGGTATGAAAGAGGCTCAAATGGTAATGTCTCTGTTGTGGGGACCACCACGGAATCTAAGACACCTTGAAGCTTTTACTCAAAAATTGACAAGAAAGCTATAGATGTATGCACTACAAAGGAGATCGTGTATAAAGGAAAGAATCATGTTGAACCGTCTAAGAACTATGTAACCTATGGAGAGAGTGTCCATGGCATTGATTATTGCATCTACACCCATGAAGAGGAATATAATAAAGATGGGACGATCAAGAAAATCTCTTATACAAATTTTATAAGACCAAAGCCTCCTAGATTCTCTTATGGCAACAAGAATGTTGCAAAAAAATCTCACCAACTAAACATTCCTCACAACCCACCCCTAAGGCCACCTAGATTTGGGAGAGAGGTGGACCATTAGGGTTCACCCACAACACAACTTATCAACAAAATAGGAACAACCTTCAAGGCCACCATCAGAATCAAGGTCTAAATAGAAATCAAAATCAGAACCATAATGCAACACAACATGATATAATGCCAGAGATGTTTGGTTTCACGAAGAGGGAAGCAGATACAACAACAAGCTTAATGAAAGTGCAATCAACAATAACAACATATTGAGTATGATGCAAGCACATACGGGCTAGAGAAATAGACAGACATCTAATATGCAAACACAGAACAAGATAATTGATCAACAAATGGACAACCTATCAGATTTTACATAGAATCCACATATGAGGATCCCTTCTAGAGATGAAAAGAATCTTGAAGGGTGTGAAACAAAAAAATGGACACTCTAAAGTCAGGGACCATTTTAAAGAATCATTCATCAGAAGGCCATCAAGAGAGCACTCATGCTCACTAGTCCCAACCTGAGGTATTCAAAATCCAACAGGAACCTACTCCATAACTCACTCCCAAAGAGACAAAGGAAAAGGAGAAGAGTAAGGGAAAGAAACCAATCAAAGATAAGCAACTTGATTCTCTTACAGAAGCAGTTGCTAACTGATGCATCCTTGTTTTAGGGCTTCATCTTGTGTCTTTTTGTACTTTAATCACATATAAACTTGTTAGAATACATGCGACTCCACCTAATAAATGGTTTACTATCCAATGTACTTATGGAAATTATTTGCATGTTTTTCATGTGCTTGGACCACACCTTGGATGACAGGAGAGAAGAAGGATAACCTATGGGTTTCTCTACCTCTAGATGATCCCAAAGAGAGTCTAAGAGCTTACCAACCTACCCCTACTGGATAAGAGTCAAGCCAGAGAAAAAAACTCCAAGGATTGTGAAGTTGGAGATCAAAGTTCAAACAAAACCCCTCAGTAGAGCTATGGTGTGAGGAACGATCGTGCTGACCAAGACAAAGTTACAATTAAATCATAATGGAGAAGAGACCTAGGACAAGTTGCACAGAATAGCCAGCCATGCTAAGAAGATCCCAGCATGGTCATGCCATCCAAAATGGGAGTGTTGTCTAAAGGTCAAGATGTCTGTGCCAGTAGGAATGACCATCAGCTAACTCCCCCACCACAACCGTGCTAGCTAGCCACCACCATGTCCATGCTATCCAATATGGTCATGCTACCATCCCTCCAAATTGCAAATTTTGTTTGACATTTCACCTCCACCAACACACCCATTCTCCATCAGCATGAGCGTGCTACCCTCTACCCATCACAGTTGTTCTTCCTAGAATGATCGTTCCTAAAAACCTAGATAATTTTCTATACAAAATATTCTATTTCCCCCCACTAAACCCTAAGCTTCCCTATCCCCTATATATAAATGGGTGGCGGATAGGATCTAAAGGTTATCCACACTAGCACTTATTTTCACCTACTTGAGCATTCATTGAGATCCCACATACTCCCACTTAATTTCCACCATCCCTTGGCTACTTCCATGCACAATTCCATGCCATCCAACCACCAAGGAGGGATGAGGACGAGCTGTTGCTAGGAGGTGAATAAGGAGGAGTCTTCACAATGTTTCCATGGATATCTACTCTAATACTACTAGTTCTTCTTCCTTCATTTCTTTTGTTATGAGTAGCTAAGCCCTTTAGGTGGGTTGTTGTGGGGTTAAAATGTGACTTTGATACCATATTGGGGGGAATAACTTGTAAACTCTATAATTTCATTTTATATTGATTGTATTTTATGTCTATCTCATTTCACATGGATAATTTGTGGTCTTTGTTTGAAACCACTTATGTCTAGGAGAAAATGGCCTATACGTAGTTATTTTGGGATTTGCTCCTAGGTCCAACTAGGGGATCCCTTAACCATCTTCCTACATATATATCCCTTCTCCTACTCCTATGTGTGAGATCTAAGTATCTAGTTATAAGCATTTAATGCAATTGGTTTGGAGCTATCTAAAGTCTAGATGGCAGGTGTTGTGAGGTGAAATACCCTCATTTCCACCTTTCGTTACTAAACTTGGCCCTCAATTCCCCTAAGAGATTCTATTCTAGAAACCTATACTTGATGGTATCCTAGTGGTTCACCTAAACACTAATTCTAATGAGTCTCACAAGGTTGGATAAGGTGTGTTAGGGTGTAGTTCCCCTTCACACATCCTATTCCATCCATGGCCAATTAGTAGTTAAGGAAATTCTCTATTATATATCTAGTGGTTTGGTTTATCAATCTAAATGAATGAGTGGTATTTTCATGTTATGATCCCCCAACTTAGGTTCTAGTCACATTACCCCAAACAGACCACACTTCCCATCAATTGCTAGAACCCTGATTGCCTTCTTGCTTAGCTAGTCTTTACTTGCTTAATTAGTTCATTGCCTTATTCATGCTGGTCCAACTTGCCTAGGATAGTTAATTCTCACTTATAATTAGTTGAGCTTGTTCTTGCTAGATCTTACTAGTTTAGGCCCTTAATTTCCCATTTTGCCTAATTGGCTAGTTTCGTTCTTTCTCTTGCCTAGTTTAGCTAATTTCTCTCTCTCTAGGTGGTTAAGTAGAATTGCTTTTATAGTGTAGTACTAGAGTTAGATATTACCTTGTTTGCCTTAGTCTAAATTTCTCTTTTATTGCTTAGCTTGATTTCTTTGTTAATTAGAACTAAATTCAAGTGTCAAAGTAGGTTTTTTTTTCTTTCCTTCCTTTAATTGCATGTTTGTACCTCTAGTGTAATCAAACCAAACCAAGTAAAAACCCTTCAACCCTAGACTTTGCATTAGGAACCCAACATAAACAAACATAGCTCTAGTGCCCCCTCTATCCCTTGGGTTCGACCCTGACTTACCACTCCTATACTACTATTGAGCATGTGTGCTTGTGTATTTGTTTAGAAGTGAGTCCACGGGTCCTATAAGTTTGAAAAACCCAATTTTGTGCCTAAGAAGCATCCATTCAAGTCCAATTGATTGCGTGTAATCATTGTGGATGCATCAAGCTTTCTGGCACCATTGTCAAGGATAGAAAACACCATAGCTCCCTAGTAGCTATGGTGTGACTCCTCTTAAGCATCGTCTTTTACCAGTTTACTTAGTTGTATTTGGGAAGCATGCCGAGCTTTCTGGGACTGTTATTAGGGATAGGAATCTCCATAGCTTCCTAGTATTTATGGTGTGACTCTTCCCTTAAGCACCGTCTTTTTCCAGTTTAATTGGATGTATTTAAGAAACACACCAAGCTTGGTTCCATTGTCGGGGAGAAAGGTGCCCGACCTAGCTAGATCGTTTATCTTCGACTTTTCCTACTACACTCACCATTGCTATTCATTATTCTTTGTATTATTTTTTTCATATTGGTTTTCTAACTTGTCTTTTTTTGTTTGATTGTGCCTTGTGCAAGTGACACTCAACCCTTGGAAGACAAGATTGGAGACCAAGATGCACATGAGCAACCACCACCTCCTCCACCAGTGAACATCATTATGATTTTAGTCTTTGATCAGTGCCACTCCTATTTGGCACACCATGTTCCCCTTCTCTCTCAAGGACAAGGCAAAGGAGTGGAACTCATCAAATACTACAATCATGACTTGGGAAGACATATATATTGAATCAATGAAGACTTTCTATCCTATTTCCAAGCTGACTCAAATGAGATGGTTTATCACATCCTTTAGCGAGAATGCACATTTTCATGAGACATAGGAGAGATTCCAGATGATGCTTAAAGATTACCACCACTATTTCCTCTTTGGAAACTAGTCCAATCCTTCTACTCCAGACTTACTGATATTGGTTAGACTATTGTAGACTCATCTTGTGGTGCTACATTTATGGCAAAACCTCCTCAAGAATTTTGTCCTCTTTTTGACCACTTGGCTGAAAATTCATGACATCAAGCTTCTAGTATGTGTTTCCACTATGGTAGGACATTGTCAGCAGCCCCTCCTCATGCCAAAGATGATACCAACCCAAAAGTGATGAAGATCTTGGCGGACATGATGAACTTGAAGAAGAATCATGTCAGAGGGCCTTCTAGCCAATCTCCCAATCTGTTGAGTCCATCGGTGAGGAGGTTAAGGCACTTCACTCTTTTTAAAACTACAACAACCAAGGACAAATATCTAATTTCTATGCTCTGGATAGAGGAATCACAAAATAATCATGGAAGTAACAAGGGGACCAAAGAAAAAGGAACATATCAACGTTTGAATAAGAGGTTCTTGGAAGGATAAGGAGGCTACATGAGGTCAAGAAAGTTGTCCTCCCATGTACAACATATTAGTAGGCTTGTGCAAAGGTTGGATCAAATTTGCTTATTACTTGTTCGTCGAGAGGAATGGATATTCCCTTCCAAACCATGGCTAATCTCAACAATGCTAGTGGTTTCATTAGTGCTCCTCAAGGCACCTACATCCTGCCACAAGGGTAAGTGCTAAGCTTGCAACAATACCAAGGCCCTCCAAACCCCTATTTCCCACCACCTCTACAACCTACATTCAACCTCTAATTCAATCCACAACCAACCACCTCAATATCAACAACCACCACCACCTTACCAACCACCACCACTACACTATCAACCACCACAACAACCACCTCAACAACAAACTCCCCAACAACCACCCAACATCCTCTAAATCCTAATCCACCACATCAAAGGCCACCACCTCAATCATTACAAGCTCCACCTTCTTGTCATTGCATTCCCATTAAGCTAGGATACATCTAACCTAGATCATATTACCCTTTACATAGCCACATGGATCACTTAAAGTAGTTTGAAGTATGAGATTGAATGCATGAAGGAGAAAAAACATTCATAATAATTTTAGTCATAACCATCATGGAACGGCTTTACCTGGAGCTATATGACAACCATTTTGATTGAATATGTGTTTGATGCCCTATATTGAAAATTTCTAGGCTTAGTGATATGATCATTGGTGGCTTGTAGAAGAGGAGAGTAAAGACGTTATATACATATATTAGTCATTATTAAGCCCATATGGTCATTGTACATCTATTTGAATGCATTTGTCATTTCTTTCTTCTTCGAAAATGGAAAGATATTGAGTTAGAGCATACTTGAGGTCAAATATGCTTCCATATTGGGGTGGTGATGGAGGCCTATATTGGGTATCCATATTGTGTCTTTTTGCCCATTTGTTACATCTATATGTTTCATAATGCATGATATTTACCCAATAAACTCTAATTATTATGAAAGAATTTACAGATGGTTTTTTCCAAAAAGCTTGGTGCGTTGGTCAAAGTGTACACCCAACCAATTGAATTTTGAATGGATGTGCCTTAGGTACACAATAGGCATCTCTTAAATTTATAGGATTCAATGGACACACTTATAAATAAATATACAAGCACACATGCTCGGGAGTAGTATAGGAGTGGTAAGTCAGGATCAAACCCAAGGGAAAGAGGGGGAAGTAGAGTGATGTTAATTTAATCTAGGTTCCTACTACATAATATATTTGACATATATTTGTTTGATTAAACTAATGGTTTGGGAAAGCAATAAAAATAGTTAAGAACAAAACCTACTCTAACTGTAGACAATTTAATTCTAATTAGCAAAGAAAAAAAAAGCAATAAAGGATATAATTACACTAAGGCAAGAAAAGTAAGAACTAACACTAACACTAGACTAGTAAAACAATCTTAATTAGCAACCTAGAGATGTCAACTAGCTAGATTAGGTAGGAAACTAAACTAAACTAGAAATTTAGAAACTAGGGCAAGCAAATGACTAAATTAGCAACTAACTAGCTAAAGCAAGCACACACAAGATAAAGGAATACTAAGTATACTTGGGAGACCTAACTGTCAAGAACAAGACTATCAACCAAGGAAGCAAGTAAATCAACTAACTAAACAATCATTTACTAGCAAGGAAGCAATTAGGATTTACATGCAAGTATGGGAAGTATGTGATTTTTGGTTAATGTGACTAGAACCTAGTTTGGGGGGGGGTCATAACATTAAAGCAATGTTCATTCATCTAGATTCCCAAACCAAAAAACAAGTTAGATGTTAGACAATTTCCCTAAACTACTAACTGGCCATGGATGGAATTAGGGGTGTATAGGGCAACTATAGTCTAGCACACACTATCTAACCATGTGAGGCTCATTTTGATTAGGGTTTAGGTGGAATTCTACTAGGATATAAACAAGTCTAGGTTTCTATGATAGAATCTCATAGGTAAATTGGGGCCAAGGGTAGTAATGGAGGGTGGAAATGAGGGTATTTCACCTGACATCACCTACCATCTAGCCTTTAGATAGATCCAAGCCAATTGAACTAAGTGGTTCTAGATAGCTACTTAGATCCCACACATAGGAGTATGAGAAGGGATATATGTATGAAGATGGGATGATAACTAGGGATCCACTAGTTGGACCTAAGAACAAATCCTAATATAGCTACATATAGGCCATTTTCTCCTAGACCTAGGTGGTCTTAAGCAAAAACCATGAAATAATTTATGGGAAAATATTTTGAAGTAAAAGACAATCATTCACAAAAAATATAGGGTTTACATATTATTTCCTCCAACATGGTATCAAAGTCACATTTTAACCCCAAATAAGTGAACTAGAGGGATTTAGCTAATCATGCAACAAAAAAGGGAAAAAGAAGAAGTAGAAGAAGAGAGAATAGCCATAGAAGCTCATGAAAGTCCTTCTCTTCTTCACCTCTAGAAGAAAGAGCTCATCCTCCTCCCTCCTTGGTGGTTTTATGGCATGGAAAGATAGATGTGAGTAGCCAAAACCCTAGAAACTAGGGTTTTGAGGTAGGGGATGGTGGAAATGGAGTAGAAGTAGGTGGGATCTCAATGAATGATCAAGTTGGTGTCAATAAGTGCTAGGGTGGGTAACTGTTAGCTCGTAGCTGCCATTCGTCTATATATGAGGGCTTAGGAAGCTTAGGGTTAAGTGTGGCAAAATAGAAAAAATAGTGTACATATCACAAGGCTTTTGATGGAAGCACAATCATTCTGGAACAACAGCCATGGTGGGTGGAGGGTAGCATGGTCATGCTAAGAGAGAATGGGCGTGCTGAGAAATGGGAAAAATCACAATTGAGCATGGATTTTTAGAGGGCTAGCAGCACAGTCGTGGTGGTTGTGAGGTAGCGTGTTCGTGGTGGTTGTGAGGTAGCACAACCATGTTAAACAACATAGACATGGTGGGGGACTTATCCTAGGCCACTTCAAGTTTGATTTAACTAAAACTTTTGGCATTTTCCAACAAGTCCATTTTGTGGTACCAAAGTCATGCTAGGAACTTTTGCTTGCACTTTGATCTTCAACTTTTCAACCCCTGGAGTTATTTTCCTTGTATTGGCTCTTGGCCATTAGGGGTAGGTTTGGGAAGCTCTTGGACCCTACTTAGATTCCTTCAAAGATGAAGGAACCCTAGGATCATCCTCATTCTCTCACACATATCCAAAGTGTGGTTCAAGTGCTTGAAAAACATGCAAAAAATGTCCATAAGTGTGTTTGATTATAAACCATTTATTGGGGGAAGTAGCATGCATTCGAACATGTTTATATGTGGTTTAAGTACAAAATGATATAAGATGCATCCCTAAAATAGGTCTGCATCACTGCTAGACCCTTATGCTCTAAGATCCCTTTTTCATACAAGCTTATCAAGGCTCATTTGAAGAGAAGATATGAGAAATTTATTGAGGCGGTAAAGAATTTGCATGTGGACATTCCTTTCCTAGATTCCATAGAGGATATGCCAACTTATGCCAAATTCTTCAAAGTGTAATTACAAAGCAGAGACGTGGGGATGAAGTAGCAATTGTTAAACATGCTAAAATGTCAAGTGCATTTGTCTAAGATGAGATGCCAACAAAGCAAAAAGATCCAGTGTCATTCACTATCCCATTCAATGTAGGGGATAATGAAAAAAAGGAAAAGACTCATCAATTTCAGGGCCAATATAATTTTATTACCTCTCACTCTTGACCAAAGGCTTGGTCTCACTAGCATGGTTAAGACCGGAATGGGGATTCAACTCGATGACCACACCTTCATTAAACCTATTGGTATTGTGGAAATTGTGCCTATAACAGGTGGAAGATTTGATCGCATGTGATATTGTTGTGATTGATGCCATTGAGGACCCAAACTTCCCTATGATATTTAGGAGACCCTTCCTAACCAAAGGAAAAGCCTTTACATATGTACATTGAGACATGTATCATCAAAATCAGGGTAGGAAATGACCATATCGACTTTAAGGTGAAAGATTCCATGAGAGACCCTTCCCTTTTTGAATCAGTTTACTTCATGACCAGTTACAACTGAATTTGTGAATAGATACAATAACAAAATGTCATTGTTGATCCTTTAATGAGATCCATGACTGACTAGAGCTCGAATGTTGAATACCATGTAGTGCTCAAGTTTATTGACTACCTAGATCTTAAGAAAGAAAAAGTGAAGGTGAAGTTGAGTTCAAAATTGAGATAGTTAAATATACACCGCCCAAGAGGACACTTGTTGATGAAGAGTCCCTCAGACAAAAAATTGAGTGGAAAAAACAACCAGAATGTCTTAAATATGAGTTTCTAGGCACTGGAGGATGTAATCCTATCATCATACACTTTGCTCCTGTCTAAGGAGCAAGAGGAAAAACTCTTAACTGAGTTGAAAATGAGGATTCAATTAATAGGGTATTAAGTAGATGATATCAAAGGTTGAATCCTTCCAATTGTATGCATTGCATTCACCTTGAATCAGATGCAAAACCTCTAGACCAAGGACAATGAAGGTTAAATCAAAATGTGAGATACATAGTAAAGAAGGAAGTCATAAAGCTCTAAAATGTAGGAATTGTGTACCCAATCAACGACAACAAATGGGTGAGCCCAATACTTGTGGTACCTAATAAAAGGAGGTATGGTAGTGATTAAGGGAGATAATGGGGATGAGATAGCAAACCGAACCATCACTCTTGACAAATGTGTATTGATTACAAAAAGTTGAATGCAACAATAGAGAAGGACCACTTTTCCCAACCCTATGTAGAATAAGTGCTAGAGTGTCTATCTCACCATTCACGCTTCTAATATCTAGACAAATATTTTGCTTTTTACAAGGTCCAGATACATACAGACGACCAAGAGAAAACCACATTCACCTATTTTTATGGTACATATGACTTCAGGGTATGCCTTTTAGCCTATGTAACATACCTGCAACTTTTAGAGGTGCATGCTACCAATTTTCTCTGACTATTGGGAAGATATAATGGAACTTTTATTGATACTTTTCTATCTGTGGCACATATTTTGATAACTATATGACGACCCTTTCCCTTAATTAGAAACAATGTGAAGAAAAGCATCTTCTCCTTATTTGGGAGAAGTACCATTTCATGATACAAAAAGGGATTCTTGTAGGAAAAAAAGTATCTGAGAAAGGAATCAAGGTCAATGTTAATGAAGTTGAGACTAAAAAAAAACTACCAACTCCCAAGTCTATCACCAGATTGAAAAGCTTTTTGGGACACACTTCGACTATAGACATTTTATCAAAAATGTTTCCAAGATCCCAAAACTTTTATCGAACCTTCTAGTGAAAGACGCAATTTGTTATTTTGACGTGAAATATATGTAGGCCTTCAACACATTAAAGAGTTCTCATTCTACTATGCCAACTATCCAAGCACCAGATTGGTATCTCCCATTCAAGAAGATGTGTGACACAAGTGATTATGTTGTGTGGCTGTCCTAGGACATAAGAAAGACAAGAAATATCATGTTATATATTATGCAAGTAAGACCTTAGACAACCAAGTTAACTACAAAATCACCAAGAAATAGATGTTGGATATACTTTACATTTTTGACAAATTCAGGTCATATCATATCTGACATGTTCTAAGGTTGTTGTGTATATAGACCACAAAAGCAATTAAGTACTTGATGATGAAAAAGGACACAAAGCCTAGGCTATTGAGATGAACATTCTTTCTACAAGAGTTTGATAATGAGATTGTAGATAAGAAGGGATCAAAGAATATGGTGGAAGACCACTTATCAAGAATACATCTAGGGTATGATCACTTGCTTCCTATAAACAATAGATATTCGGATGAAGCAATGATGGCCAAGGCTGTAGATCCTATTGTACCTTCGTCTGCCTGCATATGTAATTATCTAGCGTGTCAGCAGCTTTTGCCAGACATCACCTCTAATGAAAGAAGAAATTGTTCTTTGATCTAAAGAATTACTACTGGGATGACCCCTTGTTGTTTAAGAAATGTTTTAACAATCTTACAACAAGAGATGTATACCTCAAGAAAAGGTGCCTCAAATACTACATGAATGCCATTCTTAATCCTACAGTGGACATTTGGTTGGACACATGACCATCGTTGTTGAGACTTGATCCCAATAGACTAGACCCTGAGGTTTACAGCTTACTAACCCCCAATCGGCAACAAACGGTAACAAGCAAGTAACAATATTAATCATAGGGAAATTTTTTTACTAACCACAACTCAGTATGTATCATTTCTCATTAAAAATCGAAGAACAACTAGCTTGACTTCATTTATCTCTTCATGTATATAATTACAATGTTCACAAAAAGATATGCAATTCATCTTATATACAAGGTTGTGCATATAAAATGTCATGCTAAACTGAAAAAACACAAGGAAAACCACAAGTTCATCCCATGACCGTAGTAGAGGAGTAGTCTAAACATCATGCATCATGTAAGAACTTCAATGAACTAAGTAGGTTGCTTGTCTAGAGGAGATGATTGTCTAGATATTGCCTTGATTTCAAAACCTAAAAAGTTTTCATTAGTTTATTAGTCAATGTCTTAGTGAGCATGTACACAACTATAATACATTGTTATAACTTTCTAATCCATATAAATAGTTAAAAAAATTATATATGAACAATGTGAGCAACACATCGCTTAGGCATAATAAGTAATATAAAAGAGATGCACAAAAAATTTATGTTTCACAACAAGTCCAAGATCCTCCCCCTCTAGAAAAAAAAAGTCTAGGATCCTCCTCTCCTTTGGATAAACAAATACAGGTCCAGGATCCTCTCCCTTCTAGACATATATAAACAAGACCAAGATCCTCCCCCCATCTGGATAAATAAAAATGATTTCATGATCCCCCACCTATGGACAAATAGAAACAAGTCCAAGATCCTTCCCCGCTCTAGACAAATAGTTGCTTCCATCCTTCATCACACCCCTTTCTACATTTTCAGCTCAAGCCCAAGCTCTTCTTCCAAATCATCAGATGCAAAGCATAGCATCATAATAGATAAATAGCAATTTAAAAAGAATTATTTCAATAGTATTCATTTGCATTCAAGACTTAACATGCCACAAGATTATCATATAAATATTCAGTCTTCTTTCAAGGCATCAAATATCAAATAAGCCCCTTTTATTATTGCCACAAATGTCATTAAAGTATAAGACTAAATTTAGCAAATTATAAATCTATTTCATGCCTTCTTAGGATTTCTTTCAGCCATAGCTTCTTAAGAACACAAGATTTATAACATGAATATTTATGATTCTCTTGTAACAAAAACAAAAAAATCCTCTCCATCATTTTCTTATGCAATTCATGGGTTGTATACTCTTCCAGAATGCTGATCACCTTAAGTGAAATCAATGTCAATCAGATGTATGTATAGTTAAAGCTCTCAAATTTTATTCATCTTCCATAATTTCAACATTAAACTAAGTTAAAATAAAGAGATTCATACTATTACATGTCTGATTTCATATTTCACATATTATCTTATTCACACATATTCCAACAGTAAGTTGTTGTCAAAAAAATGGAGAATAAGAAGAAAGGTGTAGTGCAAGTAGTGCAAATATATATCTACTCACCTTGCTTTACAAGACACAAATTCAAAGTCTAGAAAGAAAAACAATATAAATTTCTTTTACCAAGTTCTATTCTCAAATCTACCATCTTAAATCTGAGAAAAGAGAAGAAGATTCAAACTTTTCAGCTAAAATTTTATAAGAAAACAACCATGTTCAACATTCTTTACCATGGTTCAACCATGGTTGCCATGGAAGTTACTCTAAGGACCTCCAAAATTTCTTTTATGGTTCAATTGGATATAATATCAAAATGCAAGTCTACAGAACCAAATTTCATAGAGATCTATTGAGTATATTAAAAGTGATGTCCTTTTTTTTGATTTGTCCTGAATAGCAACGTCGCTCGCCAACTGCTGTTTGTGTGTCAACTTCTGGTTGTTCTATACATGTACATTAAACATTCATTAATGTTCTCATTTAATGACTATTTAATTCATTCTTTTAGTGTTGGGTTCATAACTCAATTATCTAGAAGCATGCAATACTAGTTTAAAAAACATCAAACAATATTTTTTCTATAATTTAATTACTCAAGTATTAAAGTATGGAAAGCTTTTCCATTTTGAGTTGTTCCACTTCTGCCTATATTAAGGTTCCAATTTTCAAGCCAGACTTTGGACAAATTCATTCTAGTAAATTTCTAGTGTTTATTCTTTCGGGTAATCAAAATATAGTTCTTAAATTAACATGATGATATAAGGTTTAGACTATTCATGATTATTCTAAGATTCAAAAATAGCATGAGTTTGGGTCATTATAGATGCGAACATACTTCAAATAGGGTTTTACTGACCAACCTTGTTTAATAATGCTCGAGCATATCTAGAGTCTTGTAACAAATTCCAGGGGATGGAAAATATATGGAGGAGAAACAAAATGTCACTTTCTGACTAGATAGAAGTGGAAATCTTTGATGTATGGGGAATCGACTGCATATGACCTTTTCCCTCATCATGCGGTAATCTGTACATGTTGGTTGTGATCGATTATATATTCAAGTGGGTAGAAATGATAGGGACTCCTACTTGTGTTTCAAAGTCATGATGAAGCTCTTTGAAAAGATTATCTTTCTAAGATATAGGGTTTCCAACACTCTCATTAGTGACAGTGGATCTCACTTTGAAGAAAAAAAATTTAAGCACTTGTGAAAAAGTATAGAGTGAAACATAAGGTCGCCACCCCTAGCCACCCTTAGACCTCGGGTCAAGTTGAGTATCCAATAGAAAAATTAAGAATTTTTTGGAAAAGACTATGGGAAAAGAGAGAAAGGATTGTGCAATGAAGTTGGTCGATGCTTTGTAGGTATACTGGACTACATACAAAACACCTATAGGATTACTTCTTATAGGTTGATCTATGGAAAAGCATGCTATCTTTCCATTGAACTAGAGTACAAAGCTTTCTAGGAAATAAAGTTCCATAACATGGATCCGAACATGGCAGACATGAAGAGATTCGTGCAACTTCAGTAACTTACATGAAGAGATTCGTGCAACTTCAGTAACTTGAGGAGTTAAGGCTGCATGCCTATGAAAATGCTCACAACTACAAGCAATGGACCAAGGTGTAGCATGATGCACACCTAAAGATGTAGGACGTCAATGAGGGAGAAAAGGTTCTTGTAAGGCTCCTAATTCAAGTTAATCTAATAACATAATTTGTGAGGCATAATTGGATTAGTTTGATGACTAATCTTGAAAGTTAACTTTGGTTGTGATATCACACTGGATGATGAAACTAATTTATAATGCAAATCAAAATAGACCTTATTTGCTCAAGATATACAAATTCATGTATTTCGTAGATCTTTATGTAAATTACCCTTCTCTGGTAGTATGAACATAAGTGTCACTTGCTTGAGTTGATTCAAGATGTTCTTAAGAATTTGATAATTCAACTTCTCCTTTGGAAGCTTTTGCACCTTGTTTTGATGGAGTTTACATAAGCTTAATGAGAAGGTAGTGTAGTGTTTTCATCAACTGATGGTTTCTTTGTGACCTCTTATTTCTTGATGGTTGATGAATTCTCAGTGACTGATGGATTTTTCAGTGCCTGATGGGGTTTTTGAGCCATTAGACCTTTGTGTTATGATTAATCAAGTTTCAATGATTCATGGATACTAGTTTTTGACTGACATGATTTCAGTAATTTGATTGATAGTCTTCTAACCCAAGCATTCTCGAATCCTGACGAACCTTCTGAGTCATCACCTGACGAGGTCTCTACGATTTGACCGAAATACATTCTAGATGATTAGTTATCAGTTCATCCCTATAAATACCCCCTCTCTTCCTCTCCTCTCATTTCATTTTGGAAGAGCTCCAATTGCAACCAGAGAAGCCCGAAAAAAATTCCTGGAGAGCGGAGGTCGATGAAGGTCCATCTAGGTTGGTGATCATAAGATTTTTGTGGAAGCATGTGCAAGAATAAAGGTTCCATGGACTGGTCTAGGGTCTTGTATTGTGTTTCTTGATTCTTTCATGTAAGATTCTTGATCCTCTACTTGTTTTCTTACTGTTATTTGCCATGTTTCCTCTTGTGGACAAGTTCTTGGTGTTTTGTTGTTGGAACACTATGCATGTGGGTTGAGAACTCTCTTTTCTTCTTCCTTTCTCTACTTCCTCCATGTTTGTGGAAAGATGTTATGTTCTTACAACTTTGGTGGGTTGAGCTTGACATTTGGGTGCTGATTTCTAGAGTTTCTACCATGAATTTCAGATTTTTCTCTCTCTACCTAGAAAGTTATATAACCCTGAATGCATTTCTTGCCTACCTATTCATGCATGTCATAAATTTCACTTCAGAATTCTCAAAATGGTATAAATATAACCTTTTTTTACTATTTTATACCATTAATGTGAGATGAAAATCTTTAAGCTATAATTAAGTCTTTGTTAACATTTTATTGAGTTATAGCCCACAAAAAAACATTTTATTGTGTTATCATGAACCTTCCTTGAGTATGAAAGATCTGAAATCTCGGAGTAGAAGTTCTTGGACTTCCAAAACCACTATGTATGTGATGTTAGGAACCATTGAGATATACTAATTTGACCCACATGCTATGCCTTACAATTTGTTGAACATTCTATGCAATAATGCAAACTAAAATTACTATTATGATGTTGTGATAATGGTTGGACGAAACTCTAGTGTTATGAGCAACTCTTTATTTATGAGTTTGAGTGTTTTGACACTTATATCTAGAGCGACATGAAACATTTTAGTACATTTTATATTATTTGAGGTTGTGAATCTCAGTGATCTTTGTAAGAATCTTTTTGGTGCTTATATGTAACTTGATTGATGCATGTAAAATGTAACAATTGACTTAAATAATCAAGTATAACCCTAAACAAGTAGTGCCTTGAGTCCGTAGAGTTATTACAATATTAGAGCTTGTTGGATAGTGAAATGAGTAAAACGAAAGGAACTTGAAGTCATATATTGTTGAGTATATGCCGATGCAGGGAGGGTATATCCCTCTCATCTTGATTCAAAGGTTTTAGAGAGTGATCGAGGCCGTGTCTCGTATTTGGAAGTAATTGAGAGTGACTACGGTCATAACTCAGATTTGAGGGTCGTATACCCTAATTTCTAGTGTTTTTGCATGTGTACCCAGGGCAAACTAGGTTGATTTAATAGTTGGGTCAATGTGCCACTACAGTTGCTACTCGTACTAACTAAGGGGAAGAGATCTTAGAATTTTAGTCATCCTAGATCTTATATGGTGCTAATTTTGACCCTGAAGTGGTCAACTAGTAGTTTGAATGGCATTCCGCAAAGTACCCAAGGCTTAATAAATTATGTAATTCAGTCGTGTAGCATTAGTATTAGGGTTACTTGATGAATAACATTGGATGATGATCCAACTATGTTTCTTTTGAGTTATATATAAATTATAATGCAGTAAGAGAAATCCACTGTATTTATGATTCTAGCTATGTCTGATATTGATGCAAGTTATATAGTCTTTCAACTCTGTAATATTATCTTCTTAAAGTATTTAACCTTATTAAGCAAGTGATCCTTTTTCTTGTATGCCCTGAACATGTAAATGGTGTAATTATCTGACAACATCTTTTCTATGTAGGTTGTGGTTGAGGCCACAGAACTTATGTAAAGATACCTGGTATGTATATATGTGAGATTGGACCTCTGTGTAAATGTTTCCTTGACAAGTTTGGAAAATTCTAATTCAATTTTAATCCTGCATTTTTTGATCATATGATTGATTAGTGTTTGATCGACATTTCTATTTTGAGTAACCTCATTTAGCGTGGCGGGTTGCCACATTTGGTGGTATTAGACCTTTAAGTTCACTGAGTCTATAGGGACATAGGATTTAGGTTCTTGTGTTTGTTCTTATGTATCTAGCATATCTAACCATGGGTTGTGGTTGTCTAGATATATCTAGAGAACGTGAAGAAAATGCAAAGAGTAGTTATGTGGCGCCTGGAGGTAGCAGTAGGAGGAGGGTACCATATGGAGGAGTACCTGACCAGCCTACAACAACTTATTCTACCTTCTTTGACCCTTCAACCATAGATGATCTAGCTTCTCAATCTATTTTTGGATAGATAATGGTGACGATTATGCATCTGGCAGACAGGGTGCCTACACCTCAACCCAGGGAACATGTTCCCATTGCAAAATCTCAAGGTCCAAGGAAGACCTTTAAGAGTCTGAAGCGAGTGAAAGTCATAGAGTATGAGGGCACAACAAACTCACCCAATTCATATATGTGGTTGACAAAGATAGAGAAGGCATTCTGAATTGTGAACACCTCTAAGGAGGACAAGGTGAAATAAGAGATCTACCTTCTGAAGGGTAGTGTTGGCCATTGGTGGTATATTGAGGAGGAGAAGAGACTGGGAGAGGCAATCAGTTCGGAGGAGTTTTGGTGGGAGTTTGTCTATCAATTACTACCAGGATAAGTTCACAGAGCTATTGAGGTTTTATTTTCACATGGTGACCACAGATAAGGAGAGGATCATAAGGTTTGAGAAGTTTTTGAATGTTGAGTTGTAAAGGAAGGTATCTGCCTTGGAGATCCAAGAGAAGTTTTCCACCTTTGTGGAGTTAGTTGGAGGATAGAGAGGATAGTTGTGGAGCAGTGATAAGAAAATTCCAAAAAGAGGTCTGCTCAGTTCCAAGGATTGCCATATGGTAATTTCAAGAGGCCAAGGTTTTCTTTGCCATGGCACTAACAATCTCAGTCGAGGTCGACTTTTTCTAAGATAAGGACATAGGTGCAGTCACATTGGTCTCCTATTAAGGGGAAAAGTCATAGTTTACAACATATGGGGGAAAATAGTTCTGGATCACTATCGGTGATATGGTCATCTTAGCCACCATATGATACAAGGATGTGTTACAAGTGTGGTTAGGTCATGCATGTGAGATGATCTTACCCTATGAAGAACCATGAGGTTATGCAATAGACGAGGTAGAGCCAACAAGGCTCATAACAACAACATTAGTTTATCAGTGGTCATAATAGAGGATGTGTCTAGTTTTCACAGGTACAATCATCAGGGCCACCTAGCAGAGGAAGAGGGAGACAACATCATGACAGCTAGATTCTATACTATGAGTCAGTCAAAAGGAAAGGTCAATACATGGGTCATAATAGTTTTTATGGAAATCTTTCACTCTAACTTATTTGCTTCTTCTTTTGTATATGTTTTGGTTGACCTAGGTGTGACACACTCATTTATCACTAGAGAGGTGATAAATAGTTGTAACTGGTCTATATGTAGAAAGATGATAAACTCTTGTTAGAAACCCCTTTGGTTAGTTCCGTGATGTTGCAGGAATTGTTTCCATCTTGTGTTCTTTCTTTTTTAGGATACAACATTCAAGAGGATCTCATGCCACTTGATATGCATGGATTCTATGTGATCCTAGTGATGGATACCTTGGAAAGTATAAGGTTATTTTGGACTGAGATTCCTAATTTGTGATGCTCTGTGAGGGTCATGTCTCTTGGACTTTCCAAGGAGATAGGATGATTCTTCCTATTTGTCTGGTGCGATAACAGAGAAGTTGATCAAACAAAGGTGTGAAGCTTTTCTAGCACATGTAGTAGATACCAAGGTGAGGAGTCCTAGTATCCAGAATGTACCAATGGTGTGCGGTTTCGAGGATGTTTTACTGATGAATTTCTTGGTGTTCCACCCTAGAGGGAGATTGATTTTGAAATCAATGTAGTTCTTGGTATACAATCCATAACACAAACACCTTATAGGATGGATTCAACTAAGATGAAGGTGTTGAAGAAATAGTTACACGAGTTGTTGGAGAAGGGTTTCATATGACCGACCACATCCCCTTAGTGATTTCAATTGTTGTATGTAAAGAAGAAGGATCATTATATGAGGCTTTACATAGACTATTGGCAGTTGAACAAGGTTACAATGAAGAACAAGTACCCATTCTCGAGGATAAATGATCTGTTTGATCAGTTGAGAGGTGCTTTAGTGTTTTCCAAGATAGATATGAGGGCAGGATATCACTAGATGAGGTTCAAGGCAAATGACCTACCTAAGACTACTTTTAGGACTAGGTATGGTCATTATGAGTTTGTGGTTGTGCCTTTTTGGCTAACTAATGCACCAAAATCATTTATGTACATGATGAAAAAATTATTCAGACCATATCTTGATCAGTTTGTAGTGGTGTTCATGAATGATATCTTGGTATACTCCACAGATAGTCAACAACATGAGTAGCATCTTCATCAAGTGTCGGAGTTGTTGAGGCAACATATAGGTTGTATGCTAAGTTCCGATGTCCCGGTTTTAGCTAACTGAGGTGTCTTTTCTTGGTAATTTCCTCTTTATAAAGGGTGTTTGTGTAGACCCTAAGAAGGTGGAATCAATTTTGGAGTGGGAACAACCCAAGACACTAACATAGGCTTGAAGCTTCCTAGATTTAGCTGGTTACTACATGAGGTTCATAAAGAGCTTCAATATTATAGATCTACCTTTGATGAAGCTAACCATGAAGGGTGTTCCTTTTGTTTGGGATGATAAGTGTCAACATTCTTTCCATCTGTTCAAGTATAAGTTGATAAGTTCTCTAGTAATTGTGTTGCTAGAGCCTAGGAAAGGATACATCATTTTCTATGATGCTTCAAAGAATGGGTTGGGATGTGTGCTGATGTGGAATAAGAATGTGTTTTCTTTTGCTTCTCAACAACTTAAGAAACACAAGGAGAACTACCCAACTCATGACCTGGAGTTGGTAGCTGTAGTTTTTGTCTTGAATATATACATACACTATCTGAGGGGAGAAGTGCCAAATATATATAAATCATATGAATCTTTAGTCTATCTTTTCAAAGAAGGAGTTGAAAATGAGGAAGAGTAGATGGATGGAACTGATCAAGGACTATGATTGTATGATAGACTATCATCCTGGAAAGTTGAATGTGGTGGCTGATGCTTTGAGAACAAAGTCATCCTCGTCTTTGTCTGTTGATAAAGTACAGTTGCATTCCATGGTGTGTCACAAGAGGGGCATGCTAGTATCTCTTTGGCAGATGAATGTACTATTGGAAGTATCTATGTTGGAATGATTTTTGGCACAACTACAAGTGAATATGATGTTATTTTAGTAGATCAAAGATATGTAGAAAGATCATATCATGATACATAACATCATGATAGAGTTTGGTAGTAAGAAGAATGATTGGTTCCATGAGGTAGATGATGGGACTATGCATTTTCAAAATAGAATAATGGTTCCTAACATTGGTAGTCTGAGGGAGATGGTACTTGAGGAAGCTCATTCATGAATGCATGTTATGCATCCTGACAGTACAAAGATGTATGATAATCTCAAGGACTTATATTGGTGGCTAGGTCTGAAGCCTGATGTTGTAGAGTTTGTTGCCAAGTGTCCAATTTGTCAACAAGTTAAAGAAGAGCATCAAAAGCCTACAAGAACATTACAACCCTTGACAATTCTATAGTGGCAATGGGATCACATAACCATGGACTTTGTGGTTGGTTTTCCTAGGACAGACAATGGTCATAATTCCATTTGGGTGATCTTTGACTGGTTGACAAAGTCTGCTCATTTATTTCATGTTAAGACCACCTATACAATAGAGAAGTTGGCACATACCTACATTGATGAGATAGTTCTCCTGCTTGGAATGTCATTACCATAGTGTCTAATAGAGTTCTTTAGTTTATGAGTATGTCTTGTGAGCATTTACATACAATGTTGGGGATAAACAAAAGTGTTAGTGAGTATTAGTTGTTGGATCCTAATTTGGTTAAGCAGACTACATAGAAGATCAAAGTGATCCAACAACAGTTAAAAGCAGCACATGATAAACAAAATTCATATGCTGACAATCATCACAGACCGTTGGAATTCCAAGTTGGTGGCATGGTGTATCTTAAGGTTTCCATTTAGAAAGGTGTGTTGAGGTTTAGTAAGATGGATAATTTGGCTCCTAGGTTTAATAGCACAAGTTGGGAAGGTAGTGTATAGTTGGAGTTTCCACCAGAGTTGCAATAGTTGCATGATGTTTTCCATGTTTTGATACCGAGGAAGTGCCATCCAGATATTGAACAGCTGATACAACCCATGGAAGTTGAGTTGGAGGAGGATGTTACCTATTTTGAGGGTCCCGTGTGAATCCTAGATATGTGTGTGTTGAAGCTTAGGAAGAAGGATATATCTTTAGTGAAGGTGTTGTGGCCTCATCATTGTGTAGAGGAAGACACATGGGAGTTAGAGTATGAGATGCGTAGGAAGTACCCATCCTTGTTTGGTTAGGATTTTGGGTGAAAAATCCTTGTTAAGGGTTTATGGTTGTAAGGCCCCTAGCCCAGGTTCATCTAATAACATAATTTTCTTGTCATAATTGGATCAATTTTATGCTTAGTCTTGAAAGTTAACTCTGATTGTGATATCACACTGGATGATGAAACTATGTTTTGAACAAATATTCATGCATTCTTCATCTATATAACCTTCTGCAATGGAAACCTCTGAGTGACATATGTTGTGAATGTAGGACTTTAATTTTTCCATATATCTCTCTATTAGATACATCCAATGATTCCTAAAAAAAGATACATCCAATGATTGTGAATGGGCCCGCATAACGTAGTCTCATGTAACAAATTAATAGGTCAATGCAACATCACATCAAAAAATGAGAGAAAAATATGCTATAACTTACACATTGTAATAGCAAGATATACAAATATATGTAATTCATGGATATTTATGAAAATTACCCTTCTTTGGTGGTATGAACATAATTGTGACACTTGCTTGAGTTGCCTCATGATCTAAATAAGAATTTAATAATTGTAGTTCTCCTTTGTATGCTTTTGAACATTGCTTTGATTGAGTTTACATAAGCTTAGTGAGAAGGTAGTGCAGTGTTTTCATCGACCAATGGTTTTTTGGTGACTCCTATTTCTTAGTGGTCAATGAATTCCTGGTGATCGACAATTCTATAGTGATCGATGGATTTTTTTGGTGCTTGAGGGGGTTTCTGAGCTGTTGGACCTCTGTGTGATGATGGATAGAGTATTGATGGAAAACTGATACCTAGTGTTTGACTGAAAAGATTTCAGTGATATGGCTGAGAGTCTTTTATCGACGCATTCTTAGTGCCCAACAAACCTTCTGAGTCATTTCTTGATGAGTTCTCTAGGCTTTGACTGACAGACGTTCTTCCTGATGAGTGATTAGTTCTAGCCCTATAAATAATCCCCCTCTCTTCCTATCCTCTCATTTTGTTTTGGCGAGCTCCAGTTGCAACCAAAGAAGCCTAACAAGAATTTTTGGAGAGTAGAGGCCGATGAGGGTCCATCAAGGTCGATGATCACAAGGTTTTTTTGGATGCATGTTCAAGAATCAAGGTTCCTTGAACAGATCTATGGCCGTTGATTGTGTTTCTTACTTCCTCTGTGTAAGATACTTGCTCTTTTGCTTGTTTACTTGCTATGCTTCTCCCTCTTTCCTCTTGCGACTGAGTTTGATGGGTCTGGGAGTTTCCACCTTGAATTTCAGATTTCTTCTCTCTACCAAGAAAGTTATATAACACTAAATGCATTTCTTGCCTACCTCTTTCATGCATGTCGTAAATTTCACTTTATAACTCTCAAAATGATATGAAGATAACCTTGCTGGTACTATTTTATATTATTAATGATGATAATGTGAATCTTTAACCTTTACTTTAGTCTTTGTGAACATTTTCTTATGGTATCACAAACCTTCATTGAGTATGAAAGGCTTAGAATATTGGAATAGAAGTGCTAGCACTTCCAAAACCACTATGTATGTGACGTTTAGAACCATAGAAATATAGTAGTTTAACCCACATGCTATGCCTTATAGATTGTTGAAAATCTTATGAAATAGTGGAAACTAAAATTATTATTATGATGATGTAATAATGGTTGAATGAAATTCTAGTGTTGAAAGCAACTCTTTGTTTATGAGTTTGAGTGTTTGGACATTTATGTCTGGAGTGACATGAAACCATTTAATATGTTTTATATCGCCTGAAGTTGTGAATCCCAATGATCTTTGTAAGAGTATTTTTAGTGCTTATACATAACTTGATTGATGCAACCAAAATGTAACTAATCAACTTAAATAATTAATTGTAACCCTAAACAAGTAGTATCCTGAGTCGGTAGAGATATTCTAGTGTCATAACTTGCTAGATATGGAAATGAGCAATCTGAAGGGAACTTGGAGTCATATACTATTAGTACATGTGCAGGGAGGGTATATCCATATTGTCTTGATTCTAAGGTTTTAGAGAGTGGTCGAGGATGTATCTTGGATTTGGAAGTAATTGAGAGTGACTACGGTCGTAACTCATATTTAAGGGTCATATACCCTGGTTTCTAGTATCGTGGCATGTGTACCTAGGGCGGACTAGGGTGTTTTAGTAGTTGGGCCGATGCTCCACTATAGTTGTTACTTGTACTGACTGAGAGGAAAAGATCTTAGGATTCTGGTCATCCTAGATCTTATACAAGGCTGATTTTGACTCCACAATGGTCATCCATTAGTTTGAGTGGTACGCCTCAAACTACCTATGGCTTAATAAAATATGTAATTCAGCCATGTAGTATGATTTTTAGGGTTACTTGACAAATTACATTTGATGATCATCCTTTCTATGTTTCTTTTGAGTTATAGATAATTTATAATGTGGTAAGAGAAATCAAATGTATTTACGATACTAGCTATGCCTGATCTTGATGCAAGTTATATAGTCTTACAACTATGTGTTACTATCTGCTTAAAGTATTTGACCCTAGTAAGAAAGTGATGCTTTTGGAGTTATATCTCTTGTAGGGACATGGGTCTCACCATGTGGGTCACTAACGCTTTTTGGGTGATCGAAATCTCATTCAAACGCAGAGTGACTAGGAGGCACAGTTTGAAGATCTGTAGAGATATAAGGTCAATTGTTAGTATAGAGTCTTGGATTCGTCCATGTACTCTCATGTGAGGTAGGGGAGTTTTGTAGCATGTATATTTACTCAATATTTTTATTGTATGTCCTAAACAACGTAAATAATGTAATTTGTAACAACACCTTTTGTATACATGTTGTGGTTGAGGCCACTAAACTTATGTAAGGATACCTGGTATGGATATATGTGAGGTTGAAACTCTGTGTAAATGTTTCCTTAACATGTTTGGCAAATTTTAATTCGGTTTTAATTATGCACATTTTTGGTCATATAATTAATTAGTTCTTGATCAAAGTTTTGGTTTTAAGTAATCTCATTTAGTGTGGTGTGTTAATGAAAGTCTCCCATCCAATTCTACCATCAGATTGTTGCCAAGAAAGTTGAGGTCCAAATGGTGGGGGCCGTTTATAGACATGGAAGTATATCCATCATGAATAATGGAGTTATTCAGTGATAAGTCTGGAACCTTCCCAGTCAATGGTCATAGGGTGAAAAGATACTACAAATATGCAATATTCACTCAAAGATCTGAATTGCAGCTTGAGGAGCCACCACCAACTCAAGACTAAGAAACTTGTTGAGACAATCAAGCTAAAAAATATTAATTAGCGCTTCCTCAGAGGCAACTCAATGCTTTCTAAACACTCCTACAAATTACATTCTTAGTCTAAGATAATTTGATATTTCTTTTAATCTTGTTAAATTTTGGTTTTCCCTTACCTTTCAAACTTGTTTGTTTATTTGAGGTAATTTTATTTTGATGACTTTAGTGTATAAAGAATAAAATCAAATCAATGACATTGGATTGAACTAACTATTATGGATTATTGAGCAGAATCAACCAACAAATATTCCTTTGATTGATCATAGAGAGAAACCATATGTTTTCAAGAACTAGATCTACCTTCAGTTGTTAAAATGTTGGATCATTGGTTTATAAAACTTGATCAGCCCTTGGAAGATTGTTGATTGGTATAACCGTCAACAGAAGGAAACTGGTGAAACATCAGTTGATTAGGGTTTGTTCTTCCATCTGTGTCTACCCTTAGAACAAAGAATAGATGAATCGTCAATTTGAGAAACCTAACTAACCTTTAGAAGAGAGCTCCATGCACAACCTTTGGCAGTCATGAATTGCCCTACCATCATTCTTTAAGACTAGAAGGTCCAATTTTCTCTTTTGTATGTTTCTACCTTCAGAAGATGCAATTAGACTTCTGAAGACATCAAACTAATTTTTCTACAAGTCTTTTGAGTTAGCTTAAGATCTTTGGAAGACCTCTCCATATCAAAGATGCATAATTATCTATTAAAGGCTCTATGCGACCCAACAATGTACTAAGATTGGGAGTATACAAGATAAAGGGGTCCAATCACAGTGTTTACTAGCTAATACCTAATCTATAGAGCTACAACAAGTAAAGAAACCCTAATCGCCTACACCTACCCTTGCGGACTACCAAAACCAAGAACATTTGATCCCTAGACTTTAACCTCCACCACCAGATCTCATTGATGACCCGATCTAAATCTCTATGGAAGGCATCCACCATTTTTGTATCTACTCTCACCAGCTCAGAAAGGCAAGCCCTTTGTTGTGATAGAAGGGTAATTCTTGAAGCGTCAGACAAAGTGTTTGTCTCCACTAGTGAATTAGGATGAGGATCTCCTTTGCAAAAGGAAGCAAGGATCAAAATTTGTCCAAGAACCTCATGTTGTTCTTATCAAAAATTAAGTCCCTAACAGTCCAAAAACACAGACAAGAATGTTGAAGAGGATGAATATGGCAAAATTCCATGATAAGAGAATGTTCTTGGAGGAGAATGAAGCAAGAGCCACCCTAGAAAATCTTGTCTATGATGTGACTCCCTCTCACATAGAAGAGGCAACTAGGGAAGACAAATTATTCTGGATGTTGTTGAATGAAGAGAAGAAGTAGGGGGCACTACTAAGGATGTAATGGATGGGTTAGGTGAACTTTTTGTCTACAAAATTATCCCACCTATACCTCCCTATGATGACATCTTTGGGGAATTCTTACTGTATGAACTTGATGATGGTGGAGCTCAATCTTGTCCTCTGTTTGTCTGAAACCATGAAGGCACTGCTTCAAATGATGATGTTTTGATCTTTAACTATCTATTTAGGGAAGCTCCTAATAAGTTGGGAAATCATATCTTCCTCAAACCTAAAACTACTAAAACCATTAACTTGGCAGCACCCCCACCTCTACATTGAAAAATGAAAGAGATAGAAATGGAATATACATATGGGATTCTACTTAGGGACATTCACATACTGACTAATGTTCTAGACTATGATAAACCAACATTTGACATCATATACAAGAACCAATACACAATGACTAGGGAGGAAGTACAAATGACTTTTAGATACAAGACCTATGTAAGCAACAAGTTCTTCAAATTCCTTTATGGTAAAATAATCAAAGAATATATGCACAAATACATGGCATGAACAATTTTCAATGCAACCCCAAGCTTGGCATCCTTCATGCAAAACAATGAGGATAATGCTCCTTCCATCAACAAGATAGTATCAACACTAAAAAGACTAAGAGTATAAAGTTATTAACTCTCCTCTACTATGTCCATTTTTTGTTGATGGTGGCAGATCACTCTGACATGTAGATAGTAACATACAAACATAATGTCAAAGATCTTCCCTACAAAAGAAAGGTCTTCAAATACCCATATGCCAGATAAATACAAAAAATCTTAGTCCTATTGGAACACATGGTACAAGGATACAATGACTAATATCACCCCAATTTGAAGGGGATCTAAATCAACAACGATGTTCCCCAACAAAAGCCTAATTCAGGGAATAACACGTTCATGTTACTACAAATGATCGAGGCATTGAATAGGATAATTCCCTGGAGGATATTGCTAATGAAGACTTCCATGCTTGGCGAGAATAATTTCTAATGTCATGGAAATCATCAATGATAGAAGATTTTTATATGACCCTTGCATGGAGGACATTCTCAGAAATATGTACTCTCTTGTACATCTTCTAGGAAAGAAAAACTGGGGAGAAGAAAAGACTTTATGGATAGACCCAGCCAAATGAGTCCAACACAATATGACTCTAGATCCTTATAGTGTGGCATCAAAACAACACCCTCCTACCCCACCTATGCAACCAAAAATTGAATCCCCTTCCAACCAAACACCTAAATAAGAGTGAGCAGCCAAAAAAGAGAATGAAGTGTCTCTTGAAGAGGTCATCACAAATGAACTATCACTTACATAGTTAGTCACCTCAACATTTAAGAACTTTGATAGAGAAGCTTGATGCGTCCTTGCTATGGAATATATAATTCTTTTTGCAAACAAACTAAAACCTTTAGAAAACAAAAATGTGACTATCCTTGAAATAGATGATGTTAGATATTTAAAGCTAGACCTCTGTGATGTTCTCACATTCGAAGGATACATGGCCATTAAAGTCATGACTGCTAGACAACTACTTCTAGGTGATGAGCTGGATGAGGTATACATGGCATTCTACGAGTGAGTAGGGAGATTATCATGATGAAGGGGTCATGATTTATAGAACGAATTATTGAGAAGCTTAAACCCAACATCCTAAGTTCATTTTTGTCTGCGTTCTACATGAAGGCCATCAGACTCTTTTATGCATCGATATTACTCCCAATACTATCATCCTTTATAATAGCTCAGATGCTCTATTTAGCATGAAAAAATGGCATATCAAAAAACATCTAATAGTGTGACTGAATTGAAAACTACACAAGTAGTAACACACATAATCAAGCTAATCAAACAATATGGTAGGGGTTACTTGTCAGAGAATGGAGACTATGGAAAGCCACAATTCTATCACAAGATTCCTCAGAAAATCCACATATCAAACAATTGTGGCTCTCACGTACTTTTCTGGATGTGGATCCTATAAACAACTGATAAAAAGTTGGATCAATTCTAAGGTAATTTTCTACCACCACCTACGAGGAGCATATCCAGTCCAAATATTAACTTCACAATGGGCAACCATGAGATGAACTAGAACTCATCTATTTACATTCAACCTCATACTTCAATACTATGGGGACATAGTGTATGATAAGTTTTGGTGGGGTCTATACATATGAGGTAGGTACGTTCTCCTGTCTAATCTTTTCCCTATCACTGCATATATCTTTTTCCCTTTCTCCTAATTTTTTTTGTTAATTTGTTCATATCAGATTAAGATCTACCCAACCTTATCTTATCTAGAAGGATAAGGATTCTTGGGATGTGTGGGCCGGCAAGCCTCTTATATCCCTTATATGATTCCAAGCACTAGTTAGGCTAAATTTTTCCCTTTTGCAAGATTTATGCACTTCCAACCTATGCTAACAGCTTTGAGTGATCAATCAGGAGTGTTTCAGAAGAAGATCCTCATTTCAGAGAGTTTCTTTAGGGATAACAAGTATACATTTTTAGTCAACAATGTCTTGAAATAAAGATGACATAAAAACACAATCATCCAGTAGGTTATTAGGTGAATTAATATCCCAAATTCATCACTCATCTCAATGGTTACACTATGGAGCAACTTAGAGAAAAATAGGTCTAAATTTGGGAGTGAGAATGAGATCCTAGAATTTGGATCAAAAAATTTCATTCTCACTCCCAAATTTAGACCTATTTGTCTCTAAGTTGCTCCATAGTGTAACCATTGAGACGAGTGATGAATTTGGGATATTAATTCACCTAATAACCTACTGGATGATTATGTTTTATGTCATCTTTATTTCAAGACACTATTGACTAAAAATGTATACTTGTTATCCCTAAATAAACTCTCTAAAATGAGGATCTTCTTCTGAAACACTCCTGATTGATCACTCAAGGATGTTAGCATAGGTTGGAAGTGCATAAATCTTGCAAAAGGAAAAAAGTTAGCCTAACTAGTGCTTGAAATCATATAAGGGATATAAGAGGCTTGCCGGCCCACACATACCAAAAATCCTATCAACTCAAGCATGAGAGTGATAATTAAATCCTCAGAGAGAAATGAAACATGAGAGTTTTTCCAGGTGAGGGTTTTGTCTGACCAATGTATAAATGCTCACAAGAACACAAATATGTCAAGCCCGGTAGTTGAACCCATGAGACAAAAAAAATCACCCCATGTCCTTCAAGAGAAATTACTTAAACCATCTGAAATTACAACAAGGCTAACGATTCAATGACATTTTTATCATAAAAGTACTCATGGTTGGGTGAATCTGAGAAGGACATGATACACTACAACCTTATCCCAATACTACACACTCTCTTAAATATAAAAAAGAAGAAGTTGGAAGTGAAAGCTAACTTCAGTAAGATCAATGCACAAGTATGGCTAGGAATCGAGGCTTTGATACAAAAGTGTAAGGGAGATCTTTACTTGGAAGAAGGTTGTAATATATATAAGAGTCATGCAACTCTAAAACTATGAGAAGAAAATAGGAGATACAACAAGTAAGCTAAGTAGATAAGAAGAAATCTTGACCTAAATATGGCATAAGGCCATGGTCAACATCGAAAAAAACTAAACTAAAGGAAGGCCTTTGATGTTTATTGATGCTATTATTATATTTATTAGCTTGAGGACAAAAAAGACTTTAAGTTTGGGGAGGGGTTGACAAAATCCAATTTTATGGATGTTAGATGCCTATTTGTATCCTCAATTTCCTTATTATCATAGGCTTATGTAGATATTGCTACATTTATTTTTATTATCTCCCTCTTTACCTTACATAAGTAATAAATGCTCATTTTCTTGCTAAACACCCATCAAATAGAAGCTGGGAAGTCACACAATCAATTTTTGGCACTCAAAACCCAATAATAAATGGAATCCTTCATGTGGAGACTGACCATCAGTGGTCATCTATGATGGTCCCACAAGTAACAACTAACATCTTGGGTGCAATCAACAACCAAAGAATCCATAGCTCGGCATTGATCAAAGATCATCAAATGATGGTCTCACTGGCTACATCTACCAAAGGCCCTCTTGTTGGCTACGCCTACCAATGGATCGATATAGCGACGCCAACTGATGGTCATGGCAATTGCATCAACCCAAGGTTCATAAATGGAATATGCCTATTGGTGGTTTGACGGAACTTCATCTGCCGAAGGATACCCTATGTGACACCACCACCAAAGACCATTAAGTGCATGCCATGAGGCATGTGCTAGGTGATCTTGGAATGTAAGAAAATTCCTATCACAAGAGCCTCGAGCACCACACCGGTTCCTATAAATAGATACCCTATACTAAGTGAAGAGGATCTTTTCCTTAGACGAACAAGTGTTGTCCATATATCCATGCATCTTTAACTTTTAGAAGATAAGAACAAGAATATGAGTTCTTCCTTTGACCTCCAGTGAAAAAGGAGGATAGTTCAAGGTCCCCCACTATCACCTCTTTCATCCATCGACTCTAACAACACTCTTTACAAGAAGAAGGATGGACAAAGCTACCACCATTGTTGCCATCACCCCAGTAGTGAAGAAAGGGGTATCCATCAATCAACAATACCCCCTATTATTGTTTATTGTGATTTCTTCCTTCTTCCCATATTATTCACCTTAATCTATCCATCCATCTTGTTATGGTTCTCTCATTTGTAAATATGTATTGTCTCTCATTACCATAAGTGGCTAGATCATTTTTTTGGGTTGGAAGTAGCCATTAAGCCTCTTCCAACATGTAAACAATTATATCCATTGATTATATAATCTTTCCAATGTTTATCTCAATTCTCTTTCTCTTTAATGCTTCACTTGTATGATTAGTTACCTTCTTATGTTGTGTGATTGCTAATTCCTCAAATAAGTAGTATTATCTATATCTTGAGTTATGGAGTAGTATGAATGCATGAGAATGTTGGAATACAAAATCTAATGGTAATATGGTTGTATTTTTGGTTGTATGATTGCCATCGTAAGAGAGAGGCACTCTTATGAGCTTGATCTAACCCAATCTCAAGAGAGGAGGGAGTAGACACTAATGATGATCACTTGTAAACTATGATAAGGGTATACAATGGTTGTGAGTATTTCATGTTGTTGAGAGACCTTATTAGTGAAACCCAATCAAAGTTTTATCCATATAATAAAAACCAACCAAGTGATATAAGTTCTATCTTGCTTTGTAATGTATATTTGTTTTACTATTTTGTTTATTTCTTTGTTTGGATCCCATCATTCTGTAAGGGAACTCTCTTTTTGATTTGACAAAACTAAACCAAAACCTTAATTTCTATACACTTGTCACCTCTTGTCTGTGTGTTCGACCCCTTTTACTACACATGACCATGTATTATCATTGTGGGAGTCTAAATATTGGGTTACAAATATAAAGTCTGATTACTGTATATCCACCTCTATATCAAATGCACAATCTTATGCGATCAAGGCATAATCAAGGTAAGGAAGATTAAACTAGGTGTTTGAGTAGTGGCTTGGATGTCGAGTTTTATCTTGGATATACTTAGATTGGATAATAGGTATGTGCAACTTCTATTTAAATCAGGGCATTCATATGATTATGAAACCAGTTTCCTATCATGAGACATCTTCTTGGTATTACATTTTCTTACTAATAGAAATGCAATTTTATGCTTTTGAATTGAAATTCATTTGAAATATTTTAGAATCATGAATGTATTGTTGTACTGGGTTTGTAACCCCTTCTGTCATGTAGATTGATTATATAATTGAGGTTGACTATTGGAAATATGCCTTGTCATCCTATTATTCATGTTGGTATTCGACTAAGTTAACTATTATACATAATTATACATAATCATAGGGTGTGTCTTTCCACCCTTTTTATATATACATGGGTGCATCTTTCTATCTAAGGTGTGCATTTCCAACCAATTTTTGACCAAAAATTTAACAGTATCTTGGCCCTATGATATCTAAGTTTAGTATATTTTATCAACTTCCAATTATATTTTATGAAATTATGAATGACAAGACTCTCTTGGACCTCTTAATGCTTTTATATACAAACACATCATTCTCTTTTTTATTCTCATTGTAATTTCCTACTTGTTATTAACCTCCTCTTATATGGGAACCCCCTCTTTTGTACTTACATATCCTATAATGTCCAAACATTTTATTTGTCCACATACTTAGTAGTTTTCGGAAGCATACCCTTTGTTTCCTATTATAGGTGTTGTTCCCGAACCACCAAGGTGTAGGTGTTGTAAAGTATGATGATTCCAAAGGAACTTGGGCCATGTAGTTTCAAGGATAGATTGAGATGGCCAAGTTTCCCTTTACATTAGTCCTAGTAAAAATTACATATATTTTTTTATCTTTTTGTAATACCACTCTTGAGGTGATTAACTATATAATGAGAATAATATTGATATAAAAATTTTCACTATTTTAAAATGACTCTATTTAATATATCATACTTGATAAAAATTACATCTTTCCATCATATAAATTATAGTGTTTGGATTTAGTGGGTTATTCCTCAGTTAAGGAGTCGATCCCCTCTTAGGTCCCACTCTTTACAATATAGTATTAGAACCATTGCAATATGTAAATATGACTATTTCAAGTTATCCTCTAATATTCCTATTCAATTTCCTTGATTAGACAATTAGGTGACCTTGTATAGAATGTTGTGCACCTTTCCTAAATCATGGAATACAAACTAAGGTTTGAATACTATATAATTTGGTTATTCCCCCTCCCCAAACTACTCACATGGATGAGACTCAATTTTTGGTAACCCTAATCACCATGCCTTGTCTATGGTGACTCAATATTTCCTACATGAAAGTTGTCTCTTCTAGTGGTTAGTTCCTATCTCCTAATAATGGAGTGTTAGTCCAACCACTAAATAAAGTAGGCTACCATAACCATTCTTTATGTAGGCTTAACCCTAGTCCACCCCTTATAATCCTTTTCCTTGTGGTATTTCAAGTATGCCTAGACTATGTCCACGTTGAGAGCATGGATAAAAGATGTTGGACCCTAACTTAAGTTTTAGATTTTATAATGTTACCTTTTGCTAAGTGATAACTTGAACGAGATCCATTATAATTTATAATGCCTTGATTTCAACTTGGTTACTTCAATATAGTTGTGCCCAAATCTCTTCCTACGTGTCTGGCAGGAGTTGACATCATGTAATAGGAAACCATGTTTTTTTTTGGAAAATGATAATATATTACTTCAAGAAGAAAGAAGAGTGTCAACTCCAAAAAGTACAGAGCCACAAGAAGCACCCAACCCCGTACACATGGGTTAAACTACAAAATCCTAGTAACGCCTAATCTGTGGGGTTAGGTTAGCGTGTAGAGGAGGTTTAGCTCTTACAAACCTAGAAATCTCCTTCTGTAAACTATCAAAAAGGTGTAAGTAATCCATGCCAGGCTTCCCATGGATTATGTTGTTCCTCTCCTGCCAAACCTTATGGCAAAGCCCTATAAGGCAAATGCCACCAAACTGGGCAGTCGTCTTCTCCATGATCCAAGTCACTGCCTCCTGCAGATGAATTGGAGGGGAGTGACCACATCCGTTCTTCAGGGATAACCGTTCCCACATGTAACGAGAAACTTTACACTCAAATAATAGGTGGGTATGGGACTCCTCTTCCTCTCTACAAAGTGCACATAGAATCACCGTATCCAGCCCCCAACGAGCCATTATGTCTCTTGTAGGTAATTTCCCCAACATCACTCTGTAGGTTAGGGTACTCCACTTGGGATTGAAGCACCTACCCCAAAGAAGCACATGCCAAGGGATAGGGTTTCCTATCGTCATCTTCCAAGGGTACACATGGGGATCCACAAGGGTCCAGATCCCATCACTATCACAATTATACAAGAGTCTAACCTCATCCCACCCCATGTTCATATTTTTCCACACGTAGGAGTCATACAAAGTGGTGGTATTGGACCCCCCCCTCCCGAGTAACCCATTATATCTCTCTCTCATCCAGGTAGCCCAAACCATGTTACCCCTTCCTGTGCTAAAGAGAAAATATGGTATATGATATGCCCTTCTAAATGTTTAAATAATTATACTATTTTGGTGGGATGAACTAGTGGTATAATAGTTGGTATAGTTTTGACATGGAAAAAATTGTTGACTTCATTCACATGTGTTGATGGTGCCATTTTCAAACTTAATCACAAAGCTTTCATCAATGACCTTATTATCATTATGTACATTTTTTACTTCTCAATTTTTTATAAATGATTTCATGAACCAAGTCACCACCAAGTCTCAAGTAGTAAGAAGCCCCTCATGGAAGAACCCGATTCATTGGTTAGGCCACCCCTCCTACCTTAGGTCTTAGAGTACCAAAGAGAAAGAACTTTTGTATATAAATGACTTTGTAGAAATACCATGTTTTGCCTCTTAGTGGGTTAGTGGGACTACATGTGACTACTTCCATGTATGGAGCCTTATACCCTTTTTGTAAACGTATAATCTAGCTTTAGGATTTTTTGGAGTTAATAATGTATGTTTTAGGTAAATTTTGGATAACTTCCTCAATTAAATGTCACACAAACATTATCACTTCCCAATTAGTGTAATTAAACATTTTAAGTTGGATACTATGAAAAAAATATAAAAATCCATACAATAAGATGTGTTTATCAAATGCATGACAACTTTTGGATTGGTTAAACCCAATTGGTTGATAGTAGGAAGAGAGTATTTTGGGATGTAAATAATTTGGTAACTCAACATATTAAAATGTAATCTTCATGTCCTTATGCACTAAACCATTACAAGGTATTTGGAAATTAAGTTTATTTAGTTAATGATAATATAATCATGGACCCACATGATAAAGAATAAGGTCTAGTGATGAAACTGTAGTAAATAACATCTATGATCAAATCATGTCTCAATGAATAAATTAGTAAGTATCAAAAATGAAGTGGTGTTAATTATTATAAGAGGATGGTGAAACCACCATGCCAATGTAGGTAACCATAATGAATACAACACTATTAAGTTACTCCTAGGTTTCTTAGTGTAACTTTCCCAGGTCAACATCTAATATGAGAAAAGTAAAGGAGACTTATATAAGGAGTAATATAGTTTCACTTTGGTATTGGACTATAAAAATGATATGGGTTGGTATAATATGATCACTACATTTAGTGAACTAGAATTTTATGAGTTGGATAGGAGGTATAACTTAGTATACAAGGGTATATATGTTTATTATATTCCCTACTAGATTTCATGTCATGACATAATAAGGATATATTGTATATAATTGGATTATTAATAAAAAAATTCCAATTATTATGTTTGCTTTAGTATTGAGATAATGAATATATATAGTAATATCCTAAGGATGTTTTGACTCATTGACATATGACAAGTTGAGGAAGCATACATGAGATAATGTGTACTCTCAAGATTATCATTCTTATTATGTCCCTAGTCAGTTATTATTGTGGATATTATAGGATAATAATAATACATAAGACTAATGTTTCTTATTAATGATGAATATGTCTATTTAGTCATGATATTAGATATCAATTCATATACATGTGTACTTGTTAAAGAATAAGTTGTATTGGATAGACCCCCTTTGAGAATGACACATGTAAACCATTTCATGGCAGTCAGAGTCATATCTCAATGAGACAACGGTGAATATGAACCTTAGACATGAAGTCACTATAGTAATCACATGTTGTTCTTTGTAATTTAACACTATCCAACATGAATCTAATTAAGGGTTTCCATATAGTTAGTGATTGGGTATACTTTAAATCTTGTGAATTATTGTGAGTGATGTAAGTGGAATATATCCCTCCGATGGAGCGATATCCTGGTCACATGATACATGACACTATGAAATGCATGCCCATGCTCATGTGAGTCAATATATGATATTGAACTCACATATTATTAGTAGTATGCTCTAGTTCAATAAACATAGAGTGATCATTAAGAGGATGTCAACTACATGCCTTAGTTTCAATCAAAATATTTGTGATGAAGGGTTTATATGGTCATGGTAACGTTGGTCACTTTATAGGTTGAAAATGTTATCCAACTTATTCATATTACTTGGTAGCAATTATGTCCTTCTAGATTCCAATCTTTATTTTTGAGGTTTTAAACATAAATGTCAACATAAATTGGAACATGTTTGGTGACATGCATAAGGATCCATAAAACAATTCAATTTCATAATAAAACATATGATTGGAATGGGTTTGAATCATGTACATGCTAATTTTCTATCCATTGGGAGACCAAACGAGTTCCAACAAGTTGATTAGTCAATGAACTGAGGGATTGAGAATTCTAGAAGTATTTTATTTTGTTTGAGTTGTGATTGGAAAGGGTATTGAATTTTTGGAAAATACAAGCTCATGACTCCCCTATATAAAGGTGTGAGTGTATAAAGGGAGACACACACATTGATTCATAAGTGGTCTAAGAATTCCTCCTCTTAAAAGAGAAAAACTCACCCAAAGAAAGTTGTCCACAATAGGAGGAGAATGAGAGCGAGAAAAACTAGCACATCAACAACTCTGAGTTTTGTTTACTCTTGATGACCAAGGTGGTACACCAAGAGTTTTTACATTCGTGTGGACTATGTAGGCAGAGAACTGAGGCAGAGGCTTGGAGACAAGTAACTTGTCCAAGGCGAAGATGAGGTGTTGGTGCAACGACAAGGTGTCAACCATGACAACCACTTCCGATCTAGTTCTGGATCTAGAAATGCAAGTTCTACACTAACATAGGATGTGTCTAGTCACTAGAAAACTAGTATCTTTTAGTCCATATTTCATATCCCTTCTTTGTCTTTAATATACCAATGATTTATGGCTACTTTAGATCCATTGACCAAGAGTTTGGTTGGGAAAGTGTTTATATTTTTTCATTGCAACACCATCTTTTCAAACCCTATAATGGTATAAGAGTCAATGCCATACACTTTTAGCACCAGTTTGGGTTGTGAACCTCAAACAATTTGTTGAATGAATTTTATGTAAGGTGTATCCATGTTAATCACCAACTATCATATCTAAATATGATACATCTATATTATATGAACCAATGTAATGCCTTTCAAATCATATTTTTGGTGGATGTTGTAACTAACCGAAGCCCATCCTCTTGACTATCATATGTCTTGGAGAATAGTCAACTTGGTTCTTTGGGTTTAGCCAAACAAGGATAAAGATATGCACATTGGTATCTTAATTGATATCCTAGCATGCTATGTATGAATAGATCACCCTAATGTAACCAAATGATCTCACATTAGTCTTAGGTCATTAATGAACACATAAAATATATCACATGAGACAGTGTTGACTAAATTGATGATAAAAGGGATAACATGCATATAAGAACTAAAATGCCCATAATAGGGGATGATAATCAAAATGAATACTCTAATGAGATAAAGGATGAATACATATAGAGTCTCATGCATAATAATGAAAAATGACCCTTTTGGTAATAATAGTGAAGGTAATGTGACACAATTAAATAAATAATGAGGATGATGATATAAATACAATGATATCAATGCAAAAATGTTAATTCATAGAAAGAGATCTCAAAAGTGAAATCTAATGTGAAATTTGGATTCCTTGGGTCCTAAGTGGCTTGGGAGTCAAGTTTCACATTATTTACCTAATAATACTTAATTTAATTCAATTTGGAAAACAACATATGAGTTTTTCCCCCAAAATATAAAATAAAATATCTAATGATTCAAAAGTGGAAAATAATCTTTGATTTGTAAACTACACATTAAAAATAGCCTTTGAGTGAATTTTCATGTAATTTGGATAATCTTTATTATCCATGTGCTGATTAGGAAGTAGAAAGTCCAAAATATTAAATAATGAGAAAACTAATTTCAAAGGATAAAATTAATGGCTAATTCATGTTCCACAAGTTTGGTTTTCTTAAGGATGAAGTTTCACATTAATTGATAGATTGTAGAAGTCTCTAATACATTAAGAAAGGGAAAATATGATTTTCTTTAAAATATTTAAATAAATTATTTAGAGTCTTCAAAAGTGAAAATTAGTGCCATATTTAGATTCCTCATGTCCAAAATAGGCTGTGTCAAATTTTAATTTTGGAAGTCATTTGCACCCTCAAATGAAGAGAGAGAGAGAGAGAGAAAGGAAGATAATTTAAATAGAACTTTATTCGAAATCAAATAGGAGTGAAATTAAATGTCACGCGATGCGTGCAATCTAGAACATTAGATTCATGATCCAACTACCCATGCCTCGTCACCTAGCTCGTGTCAATGAGGGCAACAAACCACCCACTTTTGTGCTTTTTAAATTGTGATTTCTCAATCGTTTTGCACAGTTTCTTCACCCACACGTTGCAAATTGAATTCTGGATCTAACGAGCCCTTACTCCTGGTCTCTCGTGGTGTATGCTGGATTTTCCCAATTTGGACACCATTGTTCTAAAATCTCCTACTCCCCTAGGGGCTTACACCCATCCCCACCTATATATATCCCTATTCTAACCATTATCATGTGTTTTGCGAACTTCCTCTCTTTCCAATTTCTTCTTCTCCCTCATGTTGCCGCCGCAAGTTTGAAGAGCTACTCTTGGCGTCAGAGGCTTGTTCCATCTCTTCCCTTTGTCCTGCATCAATTCCATTTAAGGTTAGATTTAGTAGTTGTTGGTCTTTGATATCGTGCTCTTGGTTTACTGTTTGGGTACTTTTCCGCATTTTGCCCTATTCTCGATCGTAGTAGAGAAGTTTCTTGTGATGACCATGGCGTGGGCGCATGGTAGGGGGTGACCCCTCATGTTCTTTTTCATTTTTCCGCTCACCCTCCTTGTTTTATTTTTCCACGCCAGGGAACTTTCGTACTTTTCACCTCTCTTTCCTTTGATGTGGGGTGAGTCAAACAAGCCATTGACCCACTGACTTATCCATTCATGATTGGGCGATGTTAGTTGGGCATGGTCCCTCTTTTCCCCTCTCTCTCACAATTTTCTCACCTATGTGGCTTTTTGAGATTTTCTGATTGGCTCATTTTGCAAAAATCATAACTTTTTCTCTAGTTGTCCAAAAATTAAAATAAAATATATTTTGGAATAAAAAAAATATGTTCTTTCTAACAAAAATAGTTTCAAATCCCGAGTTTCATGTTTTCAATGATGAATTTTGAGGATCTAATTAATTAATATAAAAACCCCTAAAATTGGTAACTAATTCATCTTTACTCCAAATATAACAAGTAAATATGTTTTCTTCATCAGAAAAACATAAGGAATCGTTTGGTCTAGGTTTTGAGTCCAAAATCTAAATTTTACTAAAAAGGTTTAGAATTAGGGTTTCATTACCTTTATATGAATCTCAAACCCTAATACATGTGAATAATTTGTAATTAGGTAAAGTTGATCGTGGAAACAACTTGGTTGGTGAAGGGAGTTTCTAGGACCCTGGTTTAGGGTATGTTTGCATCCCCTATTCTTCTATATTGAGCAATAACCTATCTTTATCATTATCGTGGTCTGATGGACATCAGCCTTTACAATATCTTATTCTTTTAGAAAATATGCTTCATGTGAAGTATCTTATACTGTTAGTGATCATATGATCATATTTGAAATTATCTTGGACTCTTTCTTATACATTGATCATGGGGGGACATTCTATGGTGTTATATGTTCTTTTTCCCACTTTTATGGTGGATGTTGATTAGGATCATGAGATCCCACTTATTGTATTTGTTGAATTTTCTCATATTTCTTATTCTCTTTTATAATTGATTATTCATTTGTTATGCATCATGTGGTGACTGCTAGAATAATGTTACATGTTATTTTATGTGGATGTGAAAATTCCCACATATGTGTGCAGATGTGAAAATTCATGCATATGAAAATAATTAGGGCATACGTGCCTAGGAAGATGTATATAAGACCCTGCCACCCCACATTTTAGAGCAGATGTATACAAGACCCAGCTCCCCTCACATTATTTTTGGTAGATGTGTTATTTCCTACCTACATGTTTATATTATTTAGTATTGTTACATGTGAAACACATGAATGTTTTATTGTTATACATTGCTCTTATTTGTCTCTTTTGTTGAGATCCATTTCTTTTATGTCCGATTGGGTAGTCCTTTACTTTTCTATGGGAAGCCTTTTAATTTGATGTCCTTTATTTCATATATTTCTCAATTTACAATTTAGTATGCACATACCAACCTTTTGCTGATGTCATCTATTTTTCTCTTCTTGCTGGGGTATGCTTCCAACCCTAGGTGAAGCATTTGGATGATGTGGCATGAAGACTTACTTAGCTTAAGGAGTTAAAGCTTGGAGACAATCTTGATATGGTTTAGATTTCCCTTTACTAAGATCCATATTTTGTATCTTATATGTAAACCCTTTTTGGGAGATTATGATGTTCTTTTGTAACCTCATAAAAAAATTGAATATAGTCAATATTTTAATTCCGCTGGTAAACTTTAGTTGTTTTTATTACCATTAATAAGATTTGAAAAATTTACACCCACTCCAAAATATCTTTTGGGTGTGTTTGGACTGGAGGTTCTAGTCTTCAAATTTTTAGTAGGGAATGGGTCCCCTCTGGGTCCCACTCCTTACAGTATGGCATCAGAACCCATGGTAGTCATAATCTGACTATTTTAATTTTGTCTCCCTTATTACAACCCTTGACTTGGATAGTGACATCTAGATGAGATGTTTTCCTTAAAACTTGCCTATGCTTTCATGAGATGATCTTACTCTACCATATAGATTGATAATAATTTGTATCTCTTGATGTTATGAGGTTTGACTTGAGGATGCATTTAGGTTATGAGGAGGTAGTAGGATAAGGATGTCTTGTTATGGAAATTGTGACTTGGTTTTTGCATTGATTTTGGTACCATCTTTGTTTTAACTCCAATGTTTCTTATCGAAAAAAATTATTTTCATTGTACTACTATATGTGCAAAAATTTTCTCTATTTTTTCAATGTTTTCATGAACTAAGCCACAATGAAGATTTTTGAAGTCTGGATAGTGAAACCCTAGAATTATTTGGACTAGGATCTTAACCCCATTTTTGACTATGAAGAAATGACTAGGAATATACAGATAATATAAAGGTGTAGTGGACCTACCCTTTGTACCCTATGACTTTTTGGATTTTTTTTAGGGTTGAGACACAAGGACCTAAAACTCAACCCTAGATGGTTCTGACTTAGTAGTTGGATACATGAACAACATAAATATTTAAAATATTCAGAAGATATGTGGGTCCCACTCCTTACAGATGTGGATATTGGTGTGATACTTGTGATATAAAACATGTAATATCACTGCTTTTGATGTGATCAAAACAATGTAACATGTATATGGATTGCATGCATGTTGGCTTAAATGTTCAAGCTTTAATATTTATAAGTCAAGCACTACCCCACAAGAATACGAGTGCGTGTAGTAAGTTTGATATCATCCAAGGAAGAAAAGTACAATTAGGAGCAAGCGTGTTAGATTTCAACAATCTAGATCAATTTACAAAAGTTTGGTTTGGTTTGTGATTCCACTAATTAGCAACTTAAAAGAAACTATGAGAATTAAACACTATAAGGATATAGATCATATTTTTAAAGATATTGGTCATTAAATTTCACTTCCATACCATTACTCACATGTAACCACAAAATTAACAAATTAATTAACTTATAAAAGGTGGTTTCTATAATCATACACCTTCCAGTGATATGAGACGGTTCTTTTCTCTACATAACACTCAGGTTCTTATGTTAAGACTTTAACTACAACCATAGAACCTCATCATATCAAAGACACTTCTGTGGTAAAGGATTCATTGCCAAGAGAGGTACTCCCTAATTCTCTATGTATCTTCCTAGATCATATAAAGAAGCATAAAACATGTAGTCAAGATGTCCATGCAAGCATACAAGCAAATAACATCATAGAATATATTGTAGAAGCAAATTAATGAACATTAGTTATGAAATATTAGTTTACATGAGTAGTGACATGTGAGCTACTCTCACATGCCCAAGAAGAAGGAAACTACTTGTTCATAATCATGAGACACAAGAACATGCTACAGATCTAGAGTTTAACATGATTAGATAAGGAAAGAACAAACAAAACCCAAGGAATGAGGAAGAGAAAGGTAGAACTCCAACTTGGGGACAAAATTTCACACTTTTTAGCACTTCAACTCAGACAACCTTCTCTTCCAAGAGGTCTGGGAAAAGTAGAGAAGCTCCTACTACACTCCTTGAAGAAGAATGGAGGTTCTCTCATGAGAAACCATTTCTTCCTCCTCAAAATCACCTCTTCCTTGCTCTGAACTAATCTCTGGTTGAAGAGTGTACCAAAATAACAAGAGATAACTATCCAATGTGTGTGTCCTCATAATTAAAACCCGAGGCACTTGTTTAAAAATCTATAGAAATTGACAGAGACATGTCATGTCATACTGTGTAACTAATATTAGAACTGCTTTGATCCGGTAGGACACAACATGCACAATGATGAACACGCCATGTATCTAGAAGTTAATTGATTTATGGGTGGATCAGGTTGTGGTGGACATGGTGTGTGATTGTAGGGACAAGGCATGTTGCAGCTCTTCAGGGGAAATGAAAATCTTCTGTAAACTTACATGTCGTGTGTTAATACACACACAATGTTTTCTTTAAAATCTTCATGAAGAGCTCCATCAAGTATGTAAACTCTTGGGGGATCCAACTAAGGTCAGATTTTGGTTGGATTGATCCCCTTTCCTCGTCACAAACATGTACCTATGATTACAAACATGAGGCAAGTAAAACAACTAAAAAGATGAAAAAATCAAGTACGATTAGAGGCAAAATGAGATACAAAATGGATTGAAAGTGTGTGCAAAAGTGGGTAAAAACTATATATAAATCGTGCACATCAAATCCCCCTAAGCTTGAACTATTGCTTGTCCTCAGGCAAAAAAAAAACATGGAAATATAAATGAAAATATTGTCAAGCTCATGAATCAATTAAATGAAGTGGAATTATTGTATCAAGACAATTCAACCTAGGTAAAGTTTATTGCAAGTAGCCATACAATCACCTTAAACACTCAAGATTGAAGTTTACTTCAGCAAACATGCAAAAGTCTAAGTGGAGGAATCAACAATACAACATTAAGTAGAATTTAGATGACTAGACCAAAAGAGTAGTGAATATGCAACCTAATTCTATCAATTATTAAAGATGTAAAGGATGAAATCCAAACTAACAAATAGTCCAGCAAAAACCCTTTTTCCTTTAGATAAAAATTGAAGTATGGGTTCCAACACTCGAAAACTAATGTAGACTTATGCACAAGTGGAATTTTGATTGCGGTCATCTACCCTCTTTTAAGGTGTAACACCTAACCTCATAGCCAGATCAAACTTATACTAGTTTAGCATGCTACATGGGTGATTTAGCCATCTTTTATAGAGGCAAATGCAAGGTAAGCCCATAATGATCAAGAATAAGTCAATTTCCACTTTATAACCATTGAGCCTTAAAATGAAAACTTTATCCCCAAAGCATAGAAGAGTTGGCTATATTGTCTAGTTAGTAGGATTTCAATCATTTATTAAAAAAATCACTAAAAGGTTGGTTGAAAATGCACTACAAGTTTGATAAAGTCATCTAGAATGCTAAATAAGGTTTTAATGTTGATTAGTTCAAGAAGATTTTAGATGTTCATGTATTTTATAGACAAGAGTGTGAAAGGTGAACATGCAGCTATGAGCAAGATGAAATTGAGGTTGTGGAAAAAAATTCCATTTAAATGATTCATGATTTAACCCTATTTATTTAAATTATATTTCTCATGAAAGGGATTTCAATCCAAACACAATGAATAAGCCTCAGATCATACTAGATTTTCCACAAACAGAATCAGAAACTAAAACAAAAAAAAGTTAAGGAAAAATGATAAAAAGAAACTACAACTAACTACTAGACGATTGCGCCCCCTAAGCTTGAAATTTGTAGTGTCCTCACTACATTAATCAAACTCAAGTTTGTAGAAATTGGGTACCTGCCATGGTGGATCAAGAAGAAGGGTCAGTGCCCTCATCTCCATCTGTGAAATGCTGGCTCAAAAATTCATCATCAGGAATATCCATAGGAGGGTCAGGATGAGGTGTTGGTGGTGGTGGTGGAGGCATGGTATAGAATCATTGAGAGATAAGACATGTATCCATCCTTTGGAGCATCTTGTGCATGTCAGAGCATTGCTAAGTTATCATGTCAAAATAGACGTCCTACTGATAAAAAACATTGTTGAACATAGCCATAGAGATGTTGGACAATAGGTGTAGACCAGTTGTACTCTGTCTGTCTGCTAGTGGAGGGAGGTATAGATGAAGTTGTAGCTACATTTGAAGCCTCAATATTGAGTTCTGAATCATATTCATCATCAAGGTTGAATTTCCAATTGTCCTTGTTTATTAGGGTGACTACATGCAAATTAGGAAATTCAATGAAGACATCACCATGATCAACAAAATACTTATTGAATTCGTCCTCATCAAAAGGTCCATAACAATCAAACTAAAATAGATAAGGAGCTTGAGATCAATTAACTTCCTCCTAGGTGCAGCTTCTAGTTTTGTAAGTTTAACATTTACCTTGCAGGCAATGTGGGTGATCAATCCTCCAATCGCAATGTCTCTTGTTTGCTACGTTTGATCTCAAAAAAATGGTAGATGAGATAGTACCCAACATTAATCTTAAAGTTGTGTAGCATACCTCACAAGAAAAATAGATCCTGCTTACGAAAAACTCCCTGAGTTTCTTTCCTTGGAAATACACAAGTGCTAAGAATCTTGTGTATATAATAAAAAATGGTATTGTGGATATGTGTTGCCCTAGATTTTGTGGCTTCATGAATGTTGTCATCAGTAATTTCCCTCCAGAATTCAACATTGTTAAATGCAAGTGGGTATGACATTGCTCCTCCATATTGCCACCAAAATCCTCACAAAATTGTTTAAAAGTAAGCTTGTAACCACAACCCAAAAGTCAGAAAGTAATGATAGCAAAAGGTTCATGTGGCTTCTTGGGATCATCCTCGGCTTTCAAAGTAGTCACAAATTCATAAGTAAGCCTAGGGTAGGTATTTCTTACTATGAAATAGGTGTACTTGAGTCCAAGCTTGTCAAGAAGTCATAGGACCTCATCCTTGAAGCCAAGTGCTTCCATGGTTTCTTCACAAGAAAAATGTGTGGGGAGAACTCTACGAGTGCTCAAAGTCTGGTAGGTAGCATGTTCATCCTTTGTGAACTTGAACTGAGTGGATGAGACATACTTTGGGGCAGAAGAAGGACTCTCCCCTTAGTGGTGTTTTGTCGATTACTTGATGGGCTCCATTGATGTAGCTTCATGGCATTGATACACAACATGTATGTTGTGACACACAACGTGTCAGCTGGGCTTGGTGAAGAAGTTAGGACTAGGAAAATGAATGTCTTGACACAGCATGTTCTAAGAAACACATGGGGTGTGTTCTGTGTATTGGAAATTTTTGAAGGTTGAAGATGAAGATGGGGCACATCATGATTGCTCTTAATCACGTCATGCACTAAGCTTCACAACATCTTCAGGTCAAGGATGACCTAGATTGTAGGAGTGGATAGGACTCACAGAGGATATGGTGTCATGGACGATTCTCAACTGCAGACCCGAGTTGCTCAGAGTTGCTGCTCAGAGGAAATAGATGTGCCTTCGGTGGCGGATGGCTCTGAGCATGATGATGACTTCTATGGGTGTTGGAGTTGGAAGAGAGTGAGAAATCACACATAGAAGATCTGGTGGTAGAGGCACACACGAAGGTGGATGGGGTTTTTCTCTAGAACACGACAAAAATGAATAATCGGGCGAGAGAGAGTCTATTTTGAAATCGGGTAAAAAATCCTATTTCGAACTCATGTACATGTCTTGTATTGTAAAATGCACATTGTGACCAAGTTTTCATTCTACTACTTCTTTTTTTATTTTGGCTCACCTTATGACGTCACTACATGTTTATCAAAGCACACGGTGTATCCATTATTTATAAACTATGTTGGTGAATTACTTGAGAGGCATGCCTTGTTTTAATAAGCACATGTCATGTAAGTTTCCAGTGGATTTTTTTGATGTCTTAGGGATGATGAGACACGATGTGTACAAATGTTGACACAACATGTATGCTTCCAAAACATATTTCGTTGGTGAATGAATGTTGTGACACAATGTGTCTGAATGTATGCACATCGTGTAAAGATTCCCTAAACACTACTACTAATTTTCTGGAACGACACACAACATGTAGGACATAGAACATGTTGTGTTTTCTAGGATGTTTCCTTGAACTTCTTTTTTCAATGTTGTAACACAGTGTGTGCTGAGATGGACACATTGTGTTTTCTTAAATTTCTACAAAAATAAGTTATGGTCTTTGTCATGTCTTTGACACCTATAATGATGATGATATATTCTTCATGAGAGTCTACATTATTACATGCATCCATGGTAATTTTTTTTTAGAAAGACAAAGTTCTTGAGAAAATGCTTGAAATAAAATCTATCCTAAATATGGGGTCAACTCCCATGATGTCCTCCGTTTAAAGTCTGAAGTGAGACTTGAAGCAACATCATCAAGTATCTGAGAGAGAGCATGATGCTCCTATGTCTATCTTCTCTCCATCAATTTATAATTTACATCGTTGGTCGTTAAATTTTAAGAATCTTTTTTCCTTGCAGCTCCACAGTTCCATAGGGGTAAACTTTCAACACTAGGAAAGGGCTATACTGTTTAGAGCACAACTTCCCTGGAAAGAAAATAAGCTTTGAGTTGAATAGAAAAAGTTGGTCTTCTTATTTATAATCTTTGTTGTGGATCCTCTTATCATGCCATCTCTTTGTTTTCTCCTTATAGATTTTGGTCATAGACCAGCTTGAATGGGGTCATGCCAATAGGTGTTTTGTAAGATATCCTAATACCCCACAATGCATCATCTAATTTCAATGCCCAATCTATTCTTGAGTTAGAGACTGTCTTCTCTAATATTGCTTTTAATTTCCTAATTGAGATTTCAACTTGCCCTGAATTTTGCGGATGGTATAATGTAGAAATTTTATGCTTGACAACATACTTTCTCAATAAGTTGTTGAATTTATCTCATTGAAATAGATACCTCCATCTGATATGAATGCTCTTAGAATATCAAATCTCAAAAAAATGATCTTTTGGAATAACTTCATCACTAATTTTGTATCTGGAGCTTGTGTGGGAATTGCCACTACCCACTTTGATACATAGTTTTACGCCACTAGGATGAACTTGTAGCTACATGAAGAAGGAAATGGGACCATATAGTCTATACCCCATACATCAAAAACTTCAATCTTGAGAATTGAGTTTAATGGCATCTCATCCTTCTTTGAAATCCCTCCTGATCTTTGACACCTATCACATGCTTTAACAAATGCATGTACATCCCAAAATAGAGTTGGCCAAAAACTTACTTGTAGAATTTTACTTGAAGTCTTGTCTCCTCAAAAATTTCCTTCATAGGGAGAGGAGTGAAATTCTGAAATCACACTCGGGATCTCCTCATTTGGGATGCATCTCTAGATCAGACCATCTGCAAATTGCTTAAACAATAGTGGATCATCCCGACAGTGAAGTTTTACATCATGAAGGAACTTATTTTTATGTTGATAAGTAATATCAAGAGGAAGGCATCTAGTGGCTAGATAATTTGTAAAATCAGCAAATCATGGTGTCACAAGTGAATTCACTACATACAACTTCTCAATGGGTAGATTTTCATCAATAGGAATCTTGTCTTCGTCACTTGTGGAGAGGTGTGAAAGATGATCAGCTACATTGTTTTTACCCCCTTCTTGTCCTTGATTTCCAAACCAAATTCCTATAACACCAGTATCCAACATATAAGATGGGGTTTTCCATCCTTCTTGTTCATAAGATATCTAATTGCATCATGGTTTGTATATACAATGACTTGGACCCAATGAGATATTATCAGGATTTATCAAAAGCATAGACTACGGAAAGTGTCTCCTTTTTTGTGGTAGTATAATTAATTTGAGCATCACCTAATGCTTTTCTTGCATAATGATGGCATGAAGTTTTTTTTATCTTTCCTTTGTCCTAAGACTGCCATATGGTGTAATCACTGACGTCACACATTATTTCAAAAGGAGCACTCCAGTCTGGTGGTTGAATGATGGGGGCAGAGATGAGAGCATATTTTAATCTTTGGAAGGCCATTTTGCAATCTTCATTGAATATGAATTCAACATCTTTTTCTAACAAGGAGCAAAGATGCTTTACAATCTTTGAAAAATCTTTAATGAAACTTCTATAAAATCTTACATGTTCCAAAAATCTTTGAACATCTTTCATTGTTATTGGATTGACATCTTATCAATAGCTTCTACCTCTGTTATATTAACCTCAACGCCTTTTCTTGTGGCTTTATTTAGTTTTCCATAATCAATACACATTTTCCACCTAGTTACCACCCTTGTTTGGATTAGTTCATTATTGTCCCCTTTCATTATAGTGGTTCCTACCTTTTTAGGTAGAAAATGTATGGCACTTACCCATGGACTATTGTTAATAGGATATATTATCCATGCATCTTTTACCTTAAAGATTTCTTTCTTAACAACTTCCATCATGTTTTGATTTAACCTTCTTGGTGGTTTTATGCATGGATTAGCATCTTCTTATAAGGATATGTGGTGCATACAAACAGAAGGATTAATTCCTTTCAAATCATTAATGAAATAACCTATCACATCTTTGTACAATCTATGTTCTTTCAGGAACTTATACTCTTTTTCTGGAGTCAAATCAACATTTATTGTGACATGAGAAGAGAGATTTGGGTCCAAGAAAGCATACATTAACCCCAGTGGGAGGGGTTTAAGTTCTACCTTTTTTTCTATTGTGGTGGTGTCACTTGCCTCCTTCTCGGTTGGTACTTCATTAGATGATGAATTTCATGTAGATTCATAAATTTCTTCATTAGGAACAATCATCGAGTGTTCTTTGTCTTCTTCACCTTCAAGATCATCAATAGCTTGTTCAAGAACATTTGTGTCTTCTTCTAGCAATGTATCAATGTTATCTATCAAACAGATATATTCTTCAGTGATGGGTGCCTTCATAGCATCATAGGAAAACAAATACAAGAGCTTCCTCTCCAACTGTGACAGTCAGTTGTCTCTCACGTCTACAATATAACTTGTAGTTCTGAGGAATGTTCTCCCAAAAAGGATTGGATTTGTTGAATCTTCATGCATGTCTAGGACTACAAAGTCACAAGGAATGTAGAACTTCCCTATATGCATGGGGATGTCCTCAACAATCCCCTAGGATATTTAATTGATAGCTCAACTATCATTGAGGTAGGTTCAAATCTACTGAAACTAACTTTTTCCATAGATAAAAAGGAATCAAGATGATACTAGCACCAAGATCAACTAAACCTATTTTAGAAGTTGAATCTCCAATTTTGCATGGAAGAGTGACTGCACCTAGATCATCAAGTTTCTCTGGAAAATGGTGTTGAATCATAGAACTTATTCTTTTAGATAGCATCAATGTTTCATCTTGGTCGGGCCTCCTTCTTCTTGTGAGAATGTCTTTTAGGAACTTGGCATAAGAGGGCCTTTAAGCTATTAGAAAACTTGTGAGATAAAGGAGCATCGGGATTGCAAAAAGAATCACCTTTCTGTAAATTTTTAGTAATTTTCTTCCTTTGGTTCTTAGCAGTATCCTCTTTAGTTGTGTCAATAACTTCTTCAGATTTCCTCTTTGAAGGTGGTGAGGATCCTCCAATCACCTCCCCACTCCTTAGTGTCACAAACTTGCATGTCTCTTTAGGATTAATCTTTGGTTGGATGGACAAGGAGCCAGAAGGTGTTCTTTGATAAGCTAAAGCTTGTCGAGCAATCTGGTTCTTCAACATCTTGGTACCAGTAGTAATGTCAGACATTTTGGAAGAAACATGTTTGATGGCATATTTCATGAGCTGACCATGTTGGAAGAATTCCTCATTTTGTTTCAATTGGGCCGAAACAAAACCTTCAAGAAGAGATTCTAGGTTGGACTTTGGTTGTTGTTGTTGGTTGAAGTTTCTATTGACATTGTTGTTGAAACCCAGAGGATTATTTGTCACTAGTAGCCTACTCTCCAAATGCAATGGTTGTTGACCTTGAGTTTGTTGAGTATTTTGAGAATTGTTATTGTGGTAGGAGAAGTTTAGATGATCACGCCAGCCTAGATTATAGGCAATGGCATATGGGTTTCATGGTTGTTTGTTTCCAAAACTCCCTACTACATTACATTGCTCCAAATTCCCCTTAGATGGGATGAAAGAAGAGTAGCTTGAAGAAGCTACTTGTCTCATGGATTCATTTGCATCACATATCAGGTTTACAGTTTGAGCATTCGACCTCTCAAACTTTTGTGCCAAGGAATCTAACTTTGAAGAAATCAGATCAACAACATAAATAGCATGGACACCGACTTGTTTCCCAAAAGCAATAGAAGATGAAAGTGGTTGATTACTCCTTTCAAAATTCCATTGGCAATGGTTGACTGCCATATCTTCAATCGTAGAGTAGGCCTCCCTATAGGACTTGTTCATTAAATCTCCATTTGTTGCAACATCTATAAACATCATGGTGTTATAGTAAATCCCATTATAGAAAGTCTGAAGAAGCATCCAGTTGCTGAGACCATGGTGAGGGAAAATATGTTGGAGGTTATTGAACCTTTCTCATGTGTCATATAAGGTCACTCCATCATGTTGAGAAAAATTGCTTAGTTGGCTTCTCTACTGAGTCGTCTTTCTTGGTGGGAAGTACCTGGCTAAGAAAGCTTTAAAAAGTTCATCCCAGTTGTTGATGGAGTTTCTTTGAAAAGAAGAGAGCCATGCCTTGGATCTACTCCTCAAAGAAAAAGGAAAACAAAAGTAGGTGTATACAATCAGGATTAACACCATTAATCTTGAAAGTGTTTAGATATTATAAGAATTCGGCTACATGAAGGTTGGGGTCTTCCATGGGAGTCACTCCAAAACAATTCACTTGAATCTTCTACATTATTTTAGGTATGATTGAAAAGTTGTTTGCCTCGATCTGTGGGTGGTTGATGGCCCTATTTGTTTTTATTATAGCTGCAACATCAAAGTCCTTAAGGGGATGATCATCTTCCATGATTAGTTTTTGGTTGTCTAGTGTAGATGGTGGTGAAGAATGAAGTGACGATGGTTTTGAATCTCCCAATCTTGATGAGTCTTCGTTCCTCCTTGCTCTTCTATGGCTACTAAGAGTACATTGGATTTCAAGATCTAAGAACATGGACGGTTGAAGACCACATTTCAAATGCCGCATGTAGTCTTGCAAATTCATAAGTAGTGAGAACAGTTAACAAAAAATGGAAGATATGAAAGATGATATAAATGATGAAGGATGATGAAAAGGGGGTGAGTGACCTAATCTTTCCTACTAATTAACATTTGTTACTCTAACAGGTCAATGTTGATGCTCCCTGACAACACTGCCAAAAGCGTGTTGGCTTAAATGAGCAATTTTTTATATTTATAACTCAAGCACTACCCTACAAGTATATGGGTATGTGTAGTATGTTTATAAAGGATCAATGTATAGTTAGGTGAAAGCATGTTAGAGTTCACCAATCTAGATTGTTTTACATGGTTTGTGATTCCACTAATTAGAAACTTAAAAGAAACTATGAGAATTAAACACTAGAAGGATATAGATCAGATTTTTAAAGATCTTGGTCATAACATATCACTTCCATACCATTACGAACATGCAACTATGAAATTAACAAATTAATAACTTGCAAAAAGAGGTTGTCATCATTATACATGTCCCATTGATATGAGATAGTTCTTATCTCTACATAGCACTCCCGTGCTTATGTTAAAACTCGAACTGCAAACTTAGATCCTCAGCTTATCAAAGCTACTCCCATGGTCAAGGATTCATTTCCAAGAGAGATACTCCCTATTTCTGTACATATCTTCCCATGTCATATAAAGAAGCATAAAATATGTAGGCAAGTTGTCCAAGCAAGTATACAAGCAAATAACAACATAGAATATCTTGGAGAAGCAAATTAACTAACATTAGTAAAGAAATATGAGTTCACATGAGTAATGACATGGAAACTACTCTCCCATGCCATAGAAGAAGGAAACTACTTGTAAATAATCATGATTCACATGAACATGCTACATATATCAGAGTTTAACATGATTAGAGAAGGAAAGAACAAAGAAAACTCAAGGAATGAGGAAGGGAAAAGTAGAACTCTGGCTTGGGGATGAAATTTCATGCTTGTTTGTGCTTCAACTCAGACAACCTTCTCTCCCAAGAGGTCTGGGTGAAGTAGAGAATCTCCTGCTACATTCCTTGAAGAAGAATGGAGAAGAATGGAGGTTCTCTCCTGAGAAACAACTTCTTCCTCCCCAAAATCGCCTCTTCCTTGCTCTGAACTATGGTCTGGTCGAAGAGAGTTCCAAAATGATGAGAGATCCCAATGTGTGTGTCATCATATTTCAAATGAGGGGAGGTCATTTTCAAATCTACAAAACCTGACAGAGACACACTGTGTACAAAAGCAGACACGTCATGTCGCAGTGTGTAACTAATATTAGAATCACTCTAATCGGGTTGGACATGGCGTGCACAATGTCGAACATGCCACGTATCTGGAAATTAATTTATTTTTGGGAGGATCAGGTTGTGGTGGACACGGTGTGTCAAATTTCTTGAGGGGGAATGGAAATCTTCTGTAAACTGACACATCATGTGTTAATTAACACACGCCATGGTCTCTTTAAAATCTTCAAGAAGGGCTCCGTCAAGTATGTAAACTCTTGGGGGACCAACTAAGGTCAAATGTTGTCCGGATTGACCCCATTTCCTTGTTACAAACAAGTACCTATGATCACAAACATGGGGCAAGTAAAATAACTAAAAAGGTTGAAAAATCAAGTATGATTAGAGGTAAAATGAGGTACAAAATGGATTGAAAGTGTGCGAAAAATTGGGTAAAAAGTCTATACAAAATGTGCACATCAATGCCATCATTCTCCCTCTCTCTCTAAATTGTCCATGTAAATATTAATTCTTGCAATTATAATAGGATGATGTAGTGACATCATCGGTGGACCATGTTTGAGAGGAGAAGATCAAAAGCACACACCAATAAGGATGATGCCTGGATGGTTTGTGATGAAGACAAAGAGACAACTCCATCAACAAATGATGGAATGCCCAAACAGGGAATCCAACCGGGTGACTGCTTTCTAGTCAGGTGATGGAGCCCTAGTTGGGGTGTCTATATTGCATTATTTTAACCCTTATTTATGTCAAGATGGTTACAATACATACTATTGCCCAATGATTATCACTTTATGACAAATGCACTTATGGTTGCTCTTGCATGTTTTTATACGTACTTTGGCACTAACTGATGGCAGGGAGAGAAGGAAGATGATCATAGGATTTCCTCAGTCATGGAGGAGACAAAATTGAGCCATAAAGTTACCCCATCCTAAAACCAAGTGACCAAGGATCAAGTGGAAGAAAAGAGTGCCATTGGTAGACTATTAGAGACTCAAGTGCATGACAAAGTCATCAAAATAGTCATGGTATCTACCCAAAACCATGCTAGTAGAGTGAAAATAAAAAAATGAAGTCAGGTTGCAAGCAAGTCAAGAAAGTTCAACCATTTTAGTCATTCTTATCAAAACAACTGTGGTACTTAGAGTCCACCATGATTGTGGAAGCAGCCCAACAAGATGATCATTCCCAAAAAAGGGTCTCCCCCTACCCCCTTCACCATGGAGAGTCACCCACCATGATTGTGCTACCCTCAAGCTACCATGATTGTGGTTCTCACCACGGTCATGCCACCTCACTCCATTTCACCACATTTTAGTATTATCATTTTCCTTCTCCAACACTACCATTTTTCATTGACACATTTGTTCCTGCACTTACCCACCATGGTGTGCTACCCACCTGACCCTAATGCTACCCACTATCATTTTACCACTTTACCTCCGCTTAACCCTAGACCCGCTAGGCCACTATATATACACTAGTGGTAGATGGGAGTCCAAACTTGGCTGCTACTATCCATCATAACCTCCACCCACTCCCACCTACCACATTTGATATGATTCCTTCCATCTTCCACACAACCCTAGTTTTCTAGTGTTTTGGCCACTCCAATTCTACTTTCCATGTCATTTTACCCACTTTGATAAGGAGGTCAAGCTTGAAGCTACTAGAGGTGAAGAATGGAGTGTAATCAGTCACATTCATGAACTTTTTATCTTCTCCTCCTTCTTATGTTATTTCCTTAAACATGAGTAGTTAAGTCCCCTTTATGGGTTGTTTGATGACAAAAATATATAACTATAACACATGTCTGGAAATATTTATACACTATACTATAATTTGGATGCCTATTGATGTGTTATTAGGTGTTCTCCTTCCTTACCTCATTCTGTGGTTTTTTAAGCTATGGAATTACCTAAGGCATAGAGAAATGAGTGATTTTGTGCTTTTGGTGGGAGAAATCCTAGGTTCTCTATAGGAAGATTAGCTAGTTTCTTCTCCTTCCCCTTTATCCCATCATTCTCTTAGTCCTAGGTGAGAGATCTAAGTGACGAAATGCATTCATCCATAACTAATTAACAAAAAGGCTTGTTTGGTTGGATGGTGATAGTTGAAGGTGAATGTAACATCCCAAGATTAGATGCATATAATAAAATGATCTTAAAAATAATGATTTGACTATCCATATCACTAAGGAGCACCTCTGTTTTAGGGAGCCCATCAGTAATATCTTCAAAGTTAAGTGTGCTTATCTTGGACTAGTACTAGGATGGGTGACCAGTTAGGAAGTTGATGAAAACTTGTGTTTGAGTGAGGACAAAGCATGCAATTAAGTCTAGTGGTGGTCTATGGGTCCAATCGTCATAATTGAAACTCTACTAGAGCCTTGGGTTGTGGGCCTAAGCATTACAAATGGTATCATAGCCATAACCCCTCCTTGGCATGTGGCATGCCATTCTTGAGTCGTACGATCTAGGCATGTTGGAAAGGGTTGTCCATGGTAATGTATCCACCCTTACACTAGTTGCTGAGATCGGGATCTAGATGTCCATGGGCCATTATGGGTATGCATTGAAATGGGGGAAATATTATGAGGCCATATAGTTGTGCTTTTACGAGGACATTTAGAGTCTAGCTGGGAGATATTGAAACATCCCAAGATTTGAGGCATCAAATAAAATGATCTTAAACAGAATGATTGGACTACCCATATCACCAATGTGCACCTCCTTTTCAAAGAGCCCATCACTAAGATCTCTATGGTTAAGCATGATCATACCATAGTAGTACTGGAATGGGTGACAAGTCAAGAAGTTGATGTCGACTTGTTTGTGAGTGAGGACAAAATGTGCAGTTAAGGCCAATGGTGGTCTATGGGACCAGTTGTCATTCTTGAATCTCTATTAGAGCCTTGGGTATTGGGTCATGAAATTATGGTGCAATACCCTTCTCCCACACACCTCTTCACTCCTTGTCCCTAAGTGCATTAGGATAATATTACCAAGAAACCTAGACTTGGATAATCTAGACTTTTGTTTACCTATCCTTTAGTTTATAGATCCTTGTAAGGTTGGAAGGGAAGTGATAAGGACTAGTTCCCCCATACAACACCATAACACCCATGTCCAAACTACTAGGGTAGGTTACTCAACATTATTCCTTGTAATTTGGTTGATAGCTTAGTTTTTGGATGTATGTGCATTAGTAGGATATTTACATTAGGTTTATGGTTGTCCTAAGATTCTTGTCATAATAGTTGACTGCACTTGATGCTCTATGTCGTGAATGTTCAGCTAAGTGTTAAAAAATGTGGTCATGATTCTTCAAGAGGCTTGGCCATGAATGTACCACTACAAGAAGGATCTACTAACTTCTAACCCAATTGAGATAGTCTATAATAGAAAGATTTCACAAGTTGCCACAAGGGTACTTTGCTATGAGGGTAGTCTTTTAAATCTATTGGAATCACTCTCAGATTTCATTGAACTTCTCATGGCCTAGTTGGCTGAAGGAGGTGATGCTTCTTCTCATTGAGTGAGTTTGGCTATTACGTAGATTTTTATTAATGAACTCATTATTCATAACTTCCACTTCATCACTTCACTTTTTGTAGAATACCAATCCTCAAATATATCTTTCAAGAAGAAATGAAAGAGGGTGAGATGGATAGAGTCATCCTCAAACAGTCCACTATCCCAATTACTTTCTAGAACCCTGGCTTGATACCTTGATAGGTAGTTGTTTTTTGCTTAGTCTAATTCCTTATTCATGCTAGTTAATTCTTGTTTTTAGTTACTTGTGTTAGGTTTTTCTTGGTTAATTTCTTACTGTATTCGTATCTTCTCTTGTTTAGTTAATTGTCTTACTTAGTGCTAATTAGGATTTATCTTTCTTAGTTATCTTATATGCTCTCTTATCTTCTTAGTTAATCTTAATTATGTAGGGTTAATCTAGGCTTCATCCTTTTCTTCCCTTCTTACATGTTCATATTATTTTAACTCTAGACCCCTAATTAAACCAGTGAAACCCTACATTCCACTTTAGAAACCCAAAGAAGCAGTTCAATTTCTTAGCGTCCTACTCCACTCCATGAGGATCAACCTTTGACTTTCATACTTTATATTGCATCTGGAGCTTATGTGCTTGTTACAAATTTGCAAGCCTGGTGTATACACTTCAAGAATTCAGGTGACATTTCTGACAAGTGGCTTTCAAGACCTATCTAACTATTTCTTTTTGACTTTTTCTAGTAGCTCTCACCATTGCTATTCTTTATTCTTTGTTACACTTTTGCATTTGTGATTTCTGAGTTGTTTCTCTTTGCTTGGTTGTGCCTTGCGTATGTGAAATGCATGTTTGGTCTATGCTCCTTTTCTATTGAATATTTCTTTACAGATCCAAAAATAAGTAGGATAAGGGGAAGGGACATGCACATCAAACTCGAAGGGAATTTTATGGAGGGGGGAAGAAGAATAATATATAGGTGATTTATCAGTAACACATCCACCAAGATCCCTACATGACTACTTCATGCCGGGAAAATATACCTCACTAATTGTTGCAAGAATAGAATAGACGTCAGTCCATTTGTTCTCTATTCCATCAGCTTTAGTGAGACTCCTTCCTGCCTCTATGGGTTAGATAATTGAAACCCCTACATGCACATTGATACATTCTTGAAGACTTTCTCCACAATCTACATGTCGACTGACTCCACCACCATATTAATTAGATTATTCAAATCCACAAACAATGAAATCCTTTTTGGCATGATGAATCTAATGAAAAGTCAAGGGGGAAGTTCCCCAAACCATTCAATGCACCCTTTAAAAGAGGTGGAAAACATGTAATCTTTTGGGAACTGCAACAACTATGGTCCCATGTCTCAATCCTACACTTTGGAATGGAGAAATAACCCCATCTTCTCATGATAAATAGAAAGGTGATAATGTATAACAGAATCCAAGGAAAAATCAAGGCCAAAGGTACAGTTCAAGGTTTGAGAATGAAGTGTTTGGAAGATTGATTAGCATAGATAAAGTCAAGAAAGATGTGTCCACTCATGGAAAAACCATTGATAGGTCTGGGAAAAATATATATCATCTAGCCTTGACTCTTGCTCACTTTGAGGAGGAAATCTTCCTTCCTAAATCCTAGTGAATCCAAACAATGCAAATGGACAATTCATGACTCCTCCCAGCTTTGAGTGTCCACCACATATGCAAGTACAACATGGTCAACAATATCAAGGTCTCCTTGCACCGTATTATCCTCCACAACCAAAATTTAACTCAATGCCCTCCTCCACCTAAACAACACACCAAAAACCCTATATCCTTCCATCAATGCCTTAGCAACAACCACCACGACAACAACCATACATCCTCCATCATCCACCTATCCCAACAACACTAAATACCACCACTACCACCATCGCAAGCATCACAAGCTCCTCCTCCTACCATGATAAAGTGAATGTGGTGACCATATTCAGAAGTGGCAAAGTTCTTGATAAGCCCAACTAAAATGGGTGAAGGTCATGTTGATTAGGGCTATGCTGATACTTCAACTTTGGAAACATATGTGATGATTGTATGAGAACCAACAATTAGGTTGCACAACTTCTTATTGATTATATGATACCAAGTGTTCCATCCTCTACTCCTTTTGGGTGTGATTCCATCCCTCATATTATGTTGATGATTCCAACCATTCCACCCTTGACAAGTGAAGGCCCCCGTGGGATCTCTCAAAGTGATTTAACTCTACATGTAACACCTCAAATTGATCAAGTTGATGCAAGCAAGGCTAGTGTTAAAGATCCTTATTTTCTTGATGCCTTAGATGACCCCTCACTAAAAAGAAGGCAAAGACAAAATGTTGTTATTATTAATATCTCTAGTCAAGTCAAAGTAAACATCCCATTTCTTGATGAAATCAAGAAAATTCTGGCATATGCCAAATTATTAAAGGATGCTTGCACTTACAAAAATAAAGACATCATGAAGGATGCTAAAAAAATTAGTTTGACTGAGAAAGTGAGTTATATCTTGCAACATGTCCTTCCTATCAAGAAAAAGGACCTTAGATCCCCTCTTATTCCATGTCACATTGGTGGTCATCTTATTGAGAGTTCTTAGATTAGCTTGGGTTCTAATGTTTTGAACCTCTTGACCTATAGTGTGTATATTGAAGTGGGATTGGGTAATTTGAAGCCATCAAATTGTAATCTACAACTAGACTATTGATCTATGATAGTCCTAAGGGAAGAGTGTATCATGTGCTTGTAATGCTTGGCATGAAAACGGTGATGGTGTTCTTGTTGGACTTCATTGCGCTAGATATGGAGCTTGAAGACAAGAAGATTTCAATCATCTTGGGAAGACTCTTATTGGCTATAGTTGACGCCAAAATCCATGTGTGCTCTCAAACAATGACAGTTGCATTGATGAACTCGAGGTTGACCATAAACATCTTCAATGCCTCATCACCCTATAGGAGAAAACTAAGGACAAGTTTGAAGTGGAAAGATTTGAGGACTCCCTAGCTCATGGATTGAGAAGCAATTTTTGAATGCCAAGGAGAAGACCTTTACTTCAAGAATGTGATCTTGAGTTTTGCCAAAGGACGATGAAGAATGAGAGAAACTTGCCCAGCTGAAGGTAGTAAACTTAGTATTAATGTAAGATAACCCACATTGGTCTGAGATCTTTATCACTTGAAATTTAATTTTGTTATAGTTTTGTTTTTATACTTTCTAAGGAATAGACAAACAAAAAATACACTTGATAATTTTGTTAATTTTTATTTATCTTAGAATATGAGTTTAACCAGAATAAAGATGCATGGAGTGACCGAGTCATATAAGATCAAAGGTGAAAAGAGAAGAATGTGAACTTAACTTGAAAAGCTACAAGAAACCAGCGACCACGACCGTGGTAATAGCCAATCAGGATGACTGTTCTCCCCAAAATGGTTGTGGTGGACATAATCCTCCCCAATTGAATGAATCAAATCCCACCCCTCTTGATATTTATCCACCATAGATATATGATCATTACCCTATCATTCTAAGCTTTTATGTCATGTGGAGGATATCATGGTTTAAAAGCTTTCAGTGGTAGGTTGGTAAGCCGTTGTTATGCTTTGTGTTCTATTCTAATTTTTTATGAGATGATCAATTTCTTGACTAGCCTCCATTGTCTATATTACACTTTTATTTTGTGATAGTTACACTTGCATGCCATATAGTTAATTTCCTTGAATTTTTTGTAAATTTTCAAATTTTCTTTCCATGTCACTCATCCACCTTTCATTCTATGTAGATATTACTAATTTATTATTTTTGTTAGATAGACTTTTCTTTCATGTCATTTCCTACTTTGTAGCTTAGGTCTTGATGTGAATACAGGAACTTGGAACCATTTATCTAGTTTTCCAAAGGAGAAATGTTGATGTAAAAATGGTTCTAGATTAATGTCTACCCTTTTGAATTGCAACTTAATTGTATGGCCTTTGTTTAATGTAACTCACCCGAGCCCTTTTCATGTTCATTTGACTGATAAAGTCACATGATTGATTTCAAACATGTTTCTTACTTCTTTTTTATTGGATTAAATGGTGAGAGGCAATTATCAAAAGCTATAAATATTTAGGTTTTATTCATGGCTTGTGAAAAGAATGTGGTTGACAAACTCTATGATTTTGATTTGGTTCTGTAGACTGTGGGACTAATTGCATTATTGGAACCCCTATAGGGAAAATCTACATTGTTTGACCCTCTTTGATCCACTTTTCTTTTGTCAGTTCTTATCTCCCCACCCCATGAAAAGATGCTAGAGAAAACATATTCAGCCTTGGCAACCCTTCAAAAGCTTAAGGTGAGCAATCCCTCATCTACATGTTCTTCCTACACCTATGTACACAAGGGGAAAAAAAGAATGCCAAAATAAAATAAAAGATGCTCCTTTGTAATAACATCCAAGTAAAGGAAAGATGGGTGATCCTCTGAAATAGCATCCAAACTTCATTCTGTAACCCTTTCTTCCAATTACATTCCTATTTTAATGGAAAAAATCAATCCTAACCCCCATTCCCTAACATAGCCAAGTGGTTCATTGAGTGTACATTAAACTTTAGGGGAGAAAGAATGCAACATTGAAATGACACTCCTAGTGACTTAAGTCAAATATATAAAATAAAAAAGTTTTACCAGCCTTGTGAATTCCATATCACTTACATGATCATGACGCCATATATTTAATTCTATGTTTTTTGTGCTTTATTTGTGTTTAAACTATTAATGAAAAGAAGATATAACTGAATTGCATGTATATATTCAAGTTTGAACTTGTCTATTCAAACGACCATGTAGGTGAGTGCATTTATCATTTCATATGAATTGATTTGAGAAGAGAGATTTCGTCAGAGCTACTTGAGGAAAAGTATGTATTAAGGTTGGAGTGGTCATGGGGCCCTAGTTTGGGTCTCCATCTTGTGTTATTTTGCCCCTTATTTATATCAAGATGTTTAGAATTCGTGATATTTCCCAATAAAATGCACTTATGTTTTCTCTTGCATGATTTTATAAGTACTTTGGATTAATATGGAAGGGATACAAGGATGATGATCTTAGGACTGATCCAACCATGAAGGAGACTAAAGTGAACCCTAAAGCTACCCCATCCTACCCCCAAATGACCAAGGATCAAGTGGGAGAAAAGAGCAGCATAGATGGACACTTAAAAGAATCAAGTGCATGCCAAAGCCCTCCAAATGGTTGTTGTATACAACCACAATTGTGCTACTTGATGGAAAATCATAGATGAAGTTAGATTGCAAGTAAGTCAAGAAAGCTCAACCACTACAGTTGTGTTCAGTAAAATAGTCATGGTGCTCAAAGTCCACCACAACCATTCCAGCCAAAATAGTGAGGCATGAACCAATCAAGGTGAGTGTTCCCAACAAAATAGTCACCTACCCCCCCTCACCATGTGGTTGTGATACCCTCAAGCAAACACGGTGGTGGTGCCCACCATGTATGTGCTACCTCACTCCATTTCAGCACATTTACCCCTTCCCCACCATGACCCATTTCCACTTACACAACCATTCATGTACTTTCCCACCTAACCCTAATGCTTCCTACTATCATTTTACCACTTTAACCCCACTAAACCCTAGAGTCCCTAGACCATTATATATGCACTACTCATGGATGGAGTCTAAAACTATATTCTCCTAGACATTATAGTCACTACCCAATCCCACCTACCTCATTCACTCCATTTTGCTCCAAAACCCTTGTTTTCTAGGGTTTTAACAACTCCGCTTTCACTTCAATGCCATTTCATATCATGGACCTAGTGGAGGTGAATATTGGAGATTCTCAACCCATGTTATGGATTTTATATCTTCTTATCCTTATTATTTTGTTATTCCTTTGATCAAGAGTAACTAAATCCTCTTTGAGGAATGTTTGTGGGAAAATATGTAACTATGATACCATGTTGGAAAATATTTATGCACTATACTCTGATTTTAAAACTTATTTCTATGTTATTTCTTATTCTACTTACTTACCTCTTTCTATGGTGGTTTGGGTTATGGAATCACCTAAGTCATAGAGAAAGGGTGATTTTGGGATTTTTGGTGTGGGAGAACTAAGTTCTCTATGGGGCCGTTCGACCGCCGTCATCATAATTGCCGGGAGTGGTACATAGAAATTTGTTACTGATTTATAGTGATGGTTTTTCAGACAATTAAATGTCCACTCTACCACATAGCAGATCATCAGGCTGGCTACCATGCGTCATCCTTTCTCTCTACCATCATATGAAGAATGATTTAGAAGGACACATTCTTCTGAGTAAAATCACGGTTTAGATACCAGACCAAATACCGAATGACATTTTCCGCTACTAATCTACAGGAAATTTGTATAAAAATGTTGCAGTTGTAATGAGGGAAGCCAAACGGCTCCTAGAGGAACCTTATCTAGTTATTTATTCCCCTTTATCCCACCATTCTAGTAGACCTAGGTGATAGATCTAAGTGACTAGGTGCATTCATACATATGCACTTAGCAAAAATGCTTGTTTAATGGTTGGATGGGAATAGTGGAAGGTGATATACCCTTCTCCTACATCACACTCAACCACTTGCTACTAACTTGCATTAGTAGAATCCTACCTAACAACACATACTTGGATAATCTAGACTTATATCTACCTATCACTTAGTTAATAAAGCCTCATAAGATGATCCTTGACTAAGGAAGAAAATGTGGAATATTATGATCCATTCCTTGATAAGTGGTTAAGAAACATGATAACATGAAAAGAAAATGCATATGAGTGATGAAGAGTTAATGAGAAAAGAGCAATGAGATGTGATAATCTTAATAATTATATTCTAATGGCAAGGAACCCAAGCTGTAAGAGGTAAGATGATACATAAAAAGTGTAAGCTTCATGGGAAAAATGGAATTGGTTACCTTTTTCATGTGACCCTAGACAATATTGTAGTGATGTCAAAACTATCTTTCCCTATGTGTTTATTCTTTTTGAAGTGTAACCTCTAAGTGGATATTATGCCACTTGGTACATGTGGATTTGCTAAAATCCTGGGGATGGATATCTTGATATAATGTGTGGTTGCCTTGGACTATAGTTCCAAAATCCTTATGTTTTGTAATGAACATGATTTTTGATCCCTCCAAGAGTTAGGAGGATTCCTCCTATATGTTTTTAGTTATTTATGACATTAAGGAAGGATGCGACCAGGGTATGAGTTATTTATAGCACATGTAGTGGATACAAGGGTAATGAATCCTAGCATACAGTGTGTATTAGTTATATATGAGTTAAATATATATATTAGATGAGTTGTCCAGTGTTCCTCTCCAATAGAGAGAGAGAGTTTATGTTGACCCTCCAAGTGTTGTTTGGGAAATTAAGAGTTATTCTATAATGTTGTGTATTGTCTGTTGATGGTTGGGTAAGACCACTATCAAGGATATATGGTTTTTTTATCAACAGACATGTGTTCCTGTATTCCTTTAAGATATACGTAGGATCAAAATATCAACAAATAAGAGTTAGAGTGGATGACATAAGTTACATGACCATGATGAGTTTAGGGTTATGCCATTTAGACTAACCAATGTATCAATAGAAATCATAAATAGGAGGAACAGAGTAATCATGTTATGTCTCATAAGTTGTGACTAGCTTTGAATGATAACACCTCAAAGTATTTCAGAGATGATCAGTAGCATGGTTAACATCTTTGCTAAATCTTAAGAATATTGAAGAAACTATACTTACATGTGACAAGTTCAAAAAAAGTGATTTGGGAGTTAACTAGAGTGCCCTCTTAGAGTTATGGTACATCTACTAAGTGGGTTATGTTAATCCTGGTAAGATGAAGACAATGTCATTGCCCTGCCCCTAACAAGGTCAATCAGGAAGTTATACTTTATTATGATTGTAGACAAGTGTATGATTCTTCGACTAGACAAATATCCAGAACCTCATTGAGATGATTGAAGAATCTTCTAAGTACATACACCATATAGTTCTTGGCAATTAGGGGATACCCACCTAATTGATTGAGTTTCTAATTACAACAACCATCAAAGGAGCATTGAGATGAAACTTTTTAAAGTTACATATGATAAGAGATACATGATGTTTCATGTTTGGTAAGAGCCAGAAAGTATTCCCTCTGAGTGATATTTTATACAATAGATAAAATAGTTTAGGACAGCAGTTAGAGTCCCAAATTGGAAAGGTACTACCAGATCTGTACATGTGGCATAACAATTCCTATGTTGAACCAAGGTTACACGTGCAAGAGTTGAAGGAGAAGAATATGACTTTTTTTAGAATTATGTGACATCACCATGAGATGAAAGTAATCATGAGAAATATTGAGGATGAGGCACATGAGAAATATCCATCTTTTTTTACCTTGTATTTCAGGGACGAAATCCATGTTAGGGGTATATGGTTGTGAGACCCCTAACATTGCTTAAAGTGTTGAACACATTTAATTACCATAATTCAGTGTTATAAACTTAATCTAACTTTTTGATATGTTTTGGCATCATGTGACAAGCTTAAGTTTCAAATTTGGTCCAATTTGGACATTGTTTGTGCAAGTTATGCAATTTAATGCACATTTTGGACTTTTATGCAATTTACCAAAATATGAGTTTTTTCTTGCAATTTGTCAGATGAATTATAATCCTTATATGTTTCCTTATCATTCCTGAGCTTTTTGGACCATGGGGCACCTATTTGGACCTTGGTTTGGAGGTGTTTTCTTCAAGGGTTTCCCCTTTATGGATGAGCTACCTTTAGGAGCTACCAACCAATGGTTTATCATTGGCTTGGAAATCCAACAAATTGTGCTAAGAAGGTCTCCATGAATGGTTGGGAAGCTGGTTGTGTGTTTTATTGTATATACATAATAGTTTAATGCCATGGACACATGGAGAGTTATTAGGACACCTCAAACTTTTCTCTTTCTTTATCCACAAGCCTTATATACTTATCATGTAGCTCAAAAACGAAACATTTACTCTTATATTTTCCTCCTCTCCAAAACTTTGTATTTCACCTTCTTTTGGGATAATAGAATGCCCAAGGTAGAATAATATAGTCAACCTTCTTGTTGGAGCATCTAGGATTCAAATCTACCCTTATCTAGGGCTTACAAAGCTTCCTTTTGGTGATCTTGACCTAAACTAGTAAGTATATCCTTCTCTCCTTCGTTTCTTTTTCTGTTCCTCTTCCTCCTACCTTCTTCCTAGACAGATACTTGATGTTCCATGGTAAAATTTTCTCTAAAGCTCAAGGAACTTATCTTTCTTGCTTCTTCAATCTAGGGTTTGCTCCTTTTGTGGAGAAAGGTGATACTTGGCTGAATTCAGACATAAAGCTAGGGTTCTTAACCTTCTTTGCCCAAATTTTCTTATTTCTTAGACTTTGATCTTCTCCCTAGATATGGTTTTTATAACCCTCTTCACTTTTATTTCTTACTACAAGCTTGATTACTCATGTTCTTACTCTAAAATGAAGATCTGTACATATAAAAGTTATTCTTGCTCAAGATTTCGAATTCTATGGTGTTCTTTAATTAGTTTCTAGTTCTATATGAACCTGAAATCATGTGCAGGACCTTCTTGAGGTATAGGAAGACTTGTTCCTTGCTTACATACCAACCAATGATGCTAAGTACCTATCAAATGATGGCATATACTTAGTGTTTTAGGCTGATTTTCAATTTTATACATGAATCAATGCATGATCTTATATTAGAACCAATGGAGATACATTTGTGGCAACTGATGCTAATGACCCATGGTGATATCTGATAATATTAACCATTGGTCGCACCTTAGTTCAGTTCTAGACTCTTTTTTAAGTTCAATGATTGATGGTTTAGTGCCTTAAAGATGATATGATCCAATGGCAATTTTAGCTCAACATCTGATGGTGTTCAATGATGTTAGTATTGACCTCATCAACTAATGGTGACATAATGTGTCACAACTGATGGTAGTTAAGGTTACCACACGATGGTGTAACTAGGTATCATGAGTAGGTTCAATTAAGCCTTAAACTGATGGTTTCTTTGGTTATATGATCCAAGGGTTAAACCTACATTTCAACCAATAGTTTTGAAATGTTAAACCTGATCCAATGGTTGTGAATGGATGCTTCAAAATCCAATGGTTTAGAATGAAGTATATAGTATAATTTTTTGGTTATAATGATGAGAATTTGATGGTCAATACTCTTAAATTTGTAGTCTTACCTTTGGCCTCGGGTGGATATATTTGATAATCACCATAATGAGTTAATGGGTAAACCTAATGAAGTATAGCTTGTTTTAGCTAATCCTAATGTATCTAAATGAGGGTGATTGATTATGAATATCCACCTTGAATGGTTATTAAAATAATGGGGTAATCTCTTATGGTGGTTGAAACCCTAGTATACTATAATTTTTATGGTTTCACCTTGAGTTATGTTTGGATCCATACTTGAGGGTAGTATGGAAGTTGATGGTGATGCTTCACCTTGTATGTGCATGATCCGATGGGGCTGCCATGTTTTAGGGTTTGGGTATGAATGTTTATTTGTAGCATCAATGTGACTTATCTTGTTACTCCTAACCCTAATACCATTAGGTGATGGTGATTAAACATGATTAGCCTCCCGTGAATGATTAAAAGAATATTGGAATATTATTTTATTATTGTTGAAACTGTGACATGCTATAAATCTGATGGTTACACCTTGAGTTATGCTTGGATCCATACTTGGGAATGGTATGGAATGTGATGAATATTCTTTATCTTTTGCACTGAATATTATATGGGGATGCTATGAGTGAGGGTTTGTGAATAAATGTTGAACTATAACTTTAATGAAACTTACATTGCTAAACCTAACTCTAATGCAAGTAGAGAATGGTGGTTAATCATATTATCCTTTCTTACATGGTTAATATAATGATGTAATATCCTTCCTAATGATTGCTTGAAGCTCTAACGTGTTAACTAGTGGTCATCATAACTTTATGAGTTATGTTTTCATATGCTAAACTTGTACACTATCAATGTGTTGTTGGCCAATCATATAGCTTCCTTACATGTTGATATAATAAAGGAATGCTCTTAATGTAACATAACCCAACAATGTTATCATGTAAACATCTTTTAGTTATTTAATGCCATATCATGTTGAGCCTGTGCATCACATGTGTGGTGATGTTTGTTGAGCCATGTTATGAGGCATGTAAAGATAATGATGATCTTATAGGAAATGATATTATGGTCTTAAGGACCTTTGGGCATGGTTGATCCTTGAATGAGGTGTAATCCTCTTTGACGACAAGGGTTGATGCCCTATGATGTTGTGATAGGAATTTATATCATGTGGTAGTGTGGTGACAAGTGTAGTCTCATGAAAGGAAATGAATAGTACCATGTAACGATGATGTGATGACAAGTCTTTTATTGGCTGGTGAATAGTGCCATGTGATGTTGAGATAAGAAATTATGTCTCATACATTTTATATGTTATACTTATATGCTTTATAGAACTCAATTATGGTTCATATATCCACTTGTTTGATGCGACCTTAATTCACCCAACTGGCATAATTAATCAAGTAAAACCTTAATCATGTAGTTTCCCTATTCCATAGATCGATTCCAATGTCAGAACTTGTTGGATGGTGAAACCAATATTCCTAAGAGAAACTCAGAGTGCATAATGTGAGTATGTAGGGTGCTTGTCATCCTGACACCAGGTGTTTATGGAGGATGGCTACAGTCATGCCTATAATAATGTGATGTGTGAAATGCAGCAGTATAACTGTAGGATGCCTTTTATAGAACAACCATGCGTGAGCTGTTCTCTAACACTGTCACCTACACCAAGGAGGGCTTGTTATAGGACTACATGTCATTGTTTTGCAGTTTGACTGATATGTCATTGCAGTGCAGACTCGTACTGACTAAGTAGGGAGAAGTTCTTGGAGTCCAACTCTTACTAGATCTTGTATGGCACTGATTTCGACTTAGCAGTGGTCAATTGGATTTAGGTGGTACGACTCAAATCCTCAGGGCATAATAAGAGATGTAATGCAGCCATGTAGCATATCTTTTTAGGGTTATACACAATGTTTCATATTGGATGATAACCCTTGTTTGTTCTCTTTACATAAAAATGATGATTAGTGCATTAAGAGATAATATATATGCTTATGTTGTAGAAATACTCACGATGTAGATGTGTACATACAATAGTCATGCTATGCTAATAGATATAATGCTACTTTTGATTATGATAATGGTGATAGTTATCAGATGTTGTTATCTATGCTTATATTGCTAGCCATGTCTCTATTATTAGAGATGCTTAAACAACTAATCATGCTTATCTTGATAATTGTGTTTTGATGTTAGTTCTACTTATGATGTAGATATGTTCAACTTGATAGACACACTAAAAATGTTAGCTATACTTATGTTTCTAGACATATTCATGATATTAGAGATACTTATGCTACTAGATTGCTTATATTGTTAAAAAAGCATAAGATGATAGTCAGACTAGTGATGACCTTTGTTATTTGACGCAATCTTATAAAATCCAAGATGATAATCTGCATATACTCTGATAATTATACATGTTGCTAAGCTTATTTGCTTAACTTGTTTAGTATGCTTGAACTATTTATTCTGCTCAATTGTCCATTAAATACTCCAACTTCCCATTCTACTTATTGTTAAATAATTTGTTGTAATCAATATCTGTTGGAGAGAGTTATATCTCTCGCTGGGATTGGGTCTCACTCCTGGATCACCACATCTTTGTAGGTGATCGGCAACAACGATAGTAGAACTGTGGAAGTGAGGAAGAAATATTATGATGCACCTTAGAGAAGCTTATTTAATTGTCTAGCGTGTCCTAGAATCATCCATGTACTTTTTGATATGGTTGAAAAGTTTGTATACGATGTTTCGATTGAATTGATCTTTCGATAGCAATATTGATGCTTGTATAAGTGGAACATGTGGATAGTGTTCCTTTGTAAAGTTTATGTTGTAGCTGAGGCTACAAAGTAGTTGTAAAGTATATTGAGTATTATATGGAATGAAGCAAGTTGTTGGGCTTTTATGTAAATGTTTCTGAGCATTTAAGAAATGTTGAAATCGGTTTTCATTTACCCTATTTTCTGGATTTGTGTTTAATTAATGAGTAATCGTGTTTTGTGTTTTGAGTAATCTTTTTTAGTGTAATGAGTGCTCACACTACTCTACTCCCTAAAGATCGATCAATGTCTTGTCTTCTCCATACTACATCTTGAGCTCGTGCACTTGCGAATTTGTGTAATAGAGTGTGCTAATTTGGGTTACAAAACTGTATTCCTGGTCTATGCACGTAAATGTTTCTGGTCCCATTTTTAGGAGTGGATTCATGACCTAGATGACTATTTCTTTTTTAGTTTTCTAGTAGCCCTCATCATTTCTATTCTTTAATCTTTGTTACACTTTTGTATTTGTTGGTTTTAATTCTCTTTGCTTGTTTTTGCATTGTGTAAATTCTATGTAAGTGAGAATTTATGTTTGGTTGTCTCTCCTTGTCTATTGAATCTTTCTTTAGAGATCTCATTAGAGGTAGGAGAAGATGGAGGAACAGGTGCACCCAAGTAGAAGATTAATCAATGGGGGAATATTAAGCATAACACCAAGGTGATCTACCAAGTCCCTTACATGACTACTTCATTCTGGGAAACTACACCTCACCCATTGATATAAGAGTAGAACAGATGCCAAGGCAAGTGTTCTCTATCCACCAGCTCTAGTGAGACTCATTTCTAAATTATATAGCTTAGAGAATTTAAATCCCTACAAGCACATTGATACATTCTTACAAACTTGCTCCACATTCTACATTTTGGCTTCATAGATGAATCTATCTATATCACCCTTTTTCCTTTCTCCTTGAAAAAAAATCAAGGAGTGATATTTACAAAAATTGAAGTGATGATGTCAAAATCCGTGAAGAATGAGTTTCTCAAGAAATTCTATCCCATGAAACCCACCCAAATGAAAAAAGTATCGCTCCTTCAGCCAATTGGGCAATGAATATGATCAATTTTTAAAATATATATAATAAATTATGAACAAATCTTTTTACAATCATGTTTTGCATTAGAGTCATGGAAACATACATATGGACTATATATTAAAAGAATAAGTCCTATCTAATCTTCGATCTTTAGGCAAGATCTCCTACATGTCTCTTATACATATTTTTCATGCCACATGTCCATGAATTCCCAGTGGGAATGCAGCCACACATGGACCATAATAAGGGAAGCATAAGTCAGAAAAGTTGGTACTATATTCTTATTATTAAACTATACACAAAATAGGAATAGATACATGATAAAAGTAGGAAGGTACTATTTGATGGAATAATGGCTAACAAGTAGGATTTGCAATATCAATTTCAAGATAGAAAATATTTCATAAGATCATCAACTAAGAAAGATCCAATATCTCAAATATGAAAATTTATCCATGCTATTCACAAAGTATATCAATCTCAAGTTATTCAATTGACAAGTTTTAGAACCTTCCTATCATACCTACTCTAGGGCTAAGTACCTTGTGTTCTCACACTCCAGGAGAGAATGGTACTAGTTCCTTATCAGCTATTCCAGTTAACTGAGGGATACATAATCCCTATCCAATGTGCATGGTTGTGGGGTACTTGGCCTAGTCAAGTGATCCAAAGCTCTATAGGGCCAAAGCTTGAGGGACCAAAGTCCACAAGGAGTTAAAATTCTAGTAGATCAAGTCCAGTGCCAAAAGAATTATCAATGATTTTTCATCAAATACAAAATGAGATTGGTGAACTTTCAAGAGATCAATAAAGGTTTTCAAGCCTATTCAAAATTCAACAAGTCAAGATATATGTGTGCAAATCAAGAGGGAAAATAGTTCAATAATGTGAATAGAATATCTAGTACCCATTTCTCAAACAATGATTCCAAGATGTTTCACATTCAAGATGATATTGTTCCATTTAGTAACTAGGGTTTAAGATGTTTAACTTATAAGATACTATAACACTTATATAGTTATTAACAATTATTGAAATTGAAACTTTTATATATAACTACTATATATATTAATATTATCTAAGCCTAGGTATTATTTATCAAATAAACCAAGTTATTATTACAAATAGGTTGATCTTAAAACATTCCCATTAAAATATTACTAGTATTCAAGGTATTAGTTCATTCTTGGGTTAAAATATTACATATATATTTACATACATGTGATTACATACCTACATGTCAGTTTAAGTGATAGTTAATCGAAAACTAACTTTTTTTAGATATCCAGATTTGGATTGTCACCCTAATTTTTGTTAACAAACTTATACATGAGATAAGTCAATTAAATCCATACTTCCCATATGTCTACTGGTGTATGTTGTAGTATCATGGCACTAGAGTAAATCAATTGGTATGGAGTTTATTTGTACTATACATGATCCCACCCATTTTTTAATCATCTAATATATTAGTTACATGTTATTATATATGCTTCATTTTCTAATATCTGAAATGTAGTGAAAGAAAACATACAGACTTGCAATGAAGGAGGCATACTGGGGATATGTGGTGACTTTAATGGATCATGCCTAAGGTTGACAGGGTTGGGGTATTCACTATCTTTGATCCAATCTCTTCTTGGGGGTAGAAATAGGTCGGTAAAGCCTCTAAAAGTGTTTCCAACTTTCTGATTCAGAAGGTAAGGAAATTTTATGGGCTAGCTGTGTGGTTGAGGAAAGTATTTACAAGACTGCTAGGTACTTTAGACCACATCTCACCAACAATTAAGGTTGTAGTCAAGTCATGGATAGATCAAATAATTTGAAGGTTGATTAGTAGAGAAGTGTTGAGAACATGGTGGTGATGGTGATGAAGAACCAAGGTGGTGGAAGAGGCGATGCTCGTTGGAAACTGAAAGTTGTAGATGATGTAGAGCCTCAACTGCTTAGTGATCTTGATGCACCTGTGGGGTCTGGAATATGGTCATATGACCTGAGGAGCCAATGACTTCAGGTTGTTAGATGTTGCCCAAGTCTGGTGCTTCAATCTTCATAGCGATGATGAGAAGTGCATCGGTGGTCCTTAAGTAGAGGGTGCTTGTAAGACCCATGACCTAGTGAAATGCTTGAACTTGCTTGTTTAATTTATTTAGGTTCTTAGTTTTGTAACTAAACCTTAAATTATAATTTGATATCAGTTGACAAAGCTATATTTCAAATTTGGTACATATTGTACTTGGTTTGCTTAAGTTTTGCAAATTATGTACTTGTGTGGACCATTATGAAATTTTTCCTTTTTCTAGGGATCTAATTGAAATTTACACATGTATACTTTGCTTCATGGCATTTTTCATAATATGATAAAGTTTGTCTTATTTGAATGCTTTGGAATCTTTTTGCATAAAGATATCAACCCTTGATGTTCGTTTTGTGTGGAAGTGAAGGTATTTGCACCTTCTAATGCTTGTTTGGGTTCTACAACAATGGTCATTTTGCACTCTCAATAACTGATGGTTTTCCTTGAGGGCCGCAACTCTATGGTTGCATTGGTTTGCATACTAATAGTTTTCCTTTAGGACTTTAACTCGATGGTTGCACTAGTTTGCAAACCAATGGTATTCCTTGAGGCTTGTAACTCAATGGTTGCATTGGTTTGTAAATTGATGGTTTTCCTTGAGGGTTGTAACTTGATGATTGTATTCGTTTGCAAACCAATGACTTTCCTTGAGTATTGTAGCTTTATGGTTGCACATGTTTGGAAACCAATGGTTTTCCTTTGAGGAATACAAACTGATGGTTGTTCTGAATGTACATTTATATGGAAAATTTGACTGTTGACTGATGGTAAAGAAGTTTTTGACCATTGACCTCCTTTATCTCTCATCATAGCTACAAATACCCCTACCCTCTTCCCTTAAATGAAATTTTCTACCCCAAAAACGTTCTTGCTTCTGGAGACCACCTGAAACCATCGTTTGATGAAGGAGGAGCTTTTAGAGGTCGAAGCCTTGCTAGATCATGGTTTCATGTTGTTTTAGGACTTGGATCTAGCTCTTCTAGGATGGATCAAATCCTGCTCACCTAGTTCCTTGCTTCTTGTATGTAAGATCTTCTTCCCTAACCTTGTTTTCTTGTTGTTCTCCTTCTTCTTGCCTTCACCATGGATGGTTTCTATGGTGTTCCTTGCCAGAAACATGTACACATGGATGAATGACTCTCTTTCTTCTCTCTTTTGCTCTAGATCTACCATATTCTTGAAGATAGAAGCTATATTCAAGCTTTTGGAGTATAAATCTCGGTCTTTCCTCCTCTTATTTGTTATACCTTGTTGTTTAGAAGTTATTATTCACCTTAAGGTGAGTGATGTAACCTCTAATACATTTCTTGCCTACTCATAACCTATTTTATGTAAATCTTGTTCTAGAAAAGTTGTAATATGAGAAAAGAAGGCCTTTGTGCACTATTTGACATGATAATGATGATGTTGATACAAGTTGTTAAGCCTTTATTAGACCCAATAAACGTTCCTCCTTCTATAAATGAGTTTTTCCTTGAGCATGCAAGGTCTAAAATATGAAGATATTGGTGTTATCACTTTTAAAAATGACATATATGTGCTATTTTGGTACCCAATGAACATAAGTCCGGACCACACTATAAACCTTACTATACATTGGTTAATCGATGGTGATTATAATGCTTTTATTTATAATTTTGGTGCTGAAATGATAGCTGGATGAAAACATAATATTGAAAGTAGCTCATTCATGCTAGGTTTTGGGCACATAAATGTCTAGTTCTTGGAAATACCATAACTTTTACATCTGATGGACTTTCATATCTAAATTTTGTGTGAGAGGATAATGTCGTTCCTACATGAAGTTATTATTGTTTTGTCTAAATGACATGTGAAGCAACCTGCATCCCGGTTGATACTATCGACATTCTATCGATAGTATCGAGATCAGTTTAGGTTCAAGTTGAAGCAAGCTGCATCCCAGTCGATACTATCGACACACATGTCGATGGTATTGAGATTGGTTCAGGCGCAAGACAATATTCCGTCGATACCATCGACACTCAAGTCGATGGTATCGACACCGACACAGTGGCGGAATGGCAAGCCAGCGGCAGATATATTTTGCTTATGAAATTTAGTTTTTATTCTTTTTCTCTCTTTGTACCTCATGTACTTACCCTAATATATATATACAAGTGTGTAGGCTCAAGTACTACTCACATTTGCTGCATCTTGCAGCTGACATGTGATCAGTGTTCCCGTCTTCTTCCTCCTTCATTTCTTCTTACATGGTATCAGAGAGGAGATCGATCTAGGGCTTCTCCTTTCTCTCTCCGGAGGATCTCTCCAGGTCTCTCTCTTCTTGATGGCCGGCTGCTTCCCACCCGTCGGCTTGGCATAATCCACCTGTTGCGAAGAACCATCGTTGGCTAATCTGGGTCTGCGGTAGATATCTAATTCTACCGTAGCCATTATCACAAAGCGGTTGAGGATCTCCAGGTGATCCAACAATCATCTAAAAACACCACCAAAGGACTAGTTTCGTCTCAATCATCATCCTAGTCACACATCCTCCATGTGTGATTAGGAATATCATTTGGAGGCTGTGAATGCGTCAGTAACACATTTCTCCTTGTTTTTCTTCTGTGTGTGACGTGTATCTATCCGTCACCACACCTTCTTTGATGTGTATCAATCCGTCATATATTCTGTTCTACAATGGAGGATATCAAGACACCTATGATCTACAATGAGGTGTCACCTATCGCCTCCATCAAACTCAACGGGAAAAATTATCTTCTACGGATGAACGCCATCCACACCATCTTGGAGGCTCGTGACAGAGCAAGGCATGTTGACTCGGGTCCCAAGGCATCTACTGACGAAGGGTATGCTGAATGGAAGTGACATGACAGTCTTGTGAAGACTTGGCTGTGGAATAGCATGGAATCCGCAATCGCCGCACGGTTCATGTTCTACTCTACGACCAAGAAAATATGGGACGCAGTGAAGCAACATTACTCTCAAGAGAAGAATGCTCTCCATCAGTTTATGATCTATGATTGTCTGTTTGCTGAAAAATAGGGTGACCGATCTCTTGAGGAGTATTTTGGGGCGATTCAGGCTCTTTCTCAAGAGCTAAGTTATTATCATCCTGTGAATGCTGCAGAACAGATAAAGGATAGAGATGATCTGGTTATAGCCAAATTCTTATCTGGGCTTAACTCGACTTGTAGCTCTGCTCGGAGCATTATCTTGGCTACTGATAAACTACAAAGTCTTGTGGAGGCTTATTCAATGATCCAGCAATCTCTGTTTGAGTCTGCTTCCTTTGTTCTTGATATACCTTTTGGAGAATCTCATGCGTCTGTTGCTTCTACGGTACAAGGAGGATGCCCCAGTATGGGTAGACGGCGTGGGAGACGTCCGAAATGTACCTTTTGTGACAAGTCAGGACATACAGTGGAGAAGTGTTAGAAGAAACATGGAAGACCTACTGCACCACCTGTGGGGCAGCACATTGTGCCACCACTACAAGATCCTCATCCTCTACTACTGTGGGTACTACCTCTGGTACCGACATCACTCTCACTCAAGAAGAATATGATTGGTTCATTCAGGCGACACAGCACATGAGTATGGGGTCATCATCATCTTCTTCATCGGCAAATCTGGCATCTACAGCTGGTAATCGGGCTACATTTCTCATAGCATCTGGCTCATCCTCATCTTGGGTGGTTGATTCTGGCGCCTCACAGCATATGACTGGTATGAGGAGATTGCTCCACACTATTGACTCATCTATTCCTCACCAATCTGTTACACTGGCAGATGGTTCAGTGAAAAGAGTTTTAGCTAGTGGATCTGTCTCCCTAACACCCAAGATTGATCTTAAATCAGTTCACTTTGTGCCTGAATTTCCTTTTAATCTTCTTTTTGTTGCAAAACTGATTGACACTCTAAAATGTTGGGTAATATTTGGACCTTCTTGTTTTATATTACATGATCTCAAGAGTATGAAGACGATTGGTGGGGGGCCTAGGAAAGGTGATCTCTACCTTTTCAACGGTGACAGTCTACCTCGCCAAATGCCTACTCCTGCTCCATCTATCCTGTTGAGTGGTTCCCCCTTACTATGGCATTGCAGATATGGACATCCTTCTTTGTAGAACCTACGGAATTTGGAACCAGATTTGTCCCAATTATCTTCCTTAGAGTGTCAGTCGTGTCAATCGGGAAAGCACCATAGGTTATCCTATCCCAGTCGAGTCAATAAGCGAGCTTCTTGTCCCTTTGAGTTAGTGCATAGTAATGTGTGGGGTCCTGTAAAAGACCAGAGTTATAATGGTTTTCGTTATTTTATCTCCTTTGTCGATGATTTCTCACGCATGACATGGATCTACCTTCTTAAAAGTAGAGAGTCCGTGTTGTCTATTGTGAAACATTTTCATACTGAAATTAAAGTCCAGTTTGATTGCAATATAAAAATTCTTCAGTCTGATAATGCTTTGGAGTATGTTCAAAAGGCTATGTCTGATCTTTGTAGCTCGGTTGGTATGATTCACCGTACATCTTTTCCTCACACCCCTTAGAAAAATGGGGTGGCAGAGAGGAAGAATCGCCATCTTCTTGATATTGCTCGATCTATTATGTTTCAATCTAATGTGCCCAAGAAGTTTTGGTCTGAAGCTCTTTTAACTGCTTGTTTCTTGATTAATAGGCAACCTTCTTCTGTTCTTCAAGGATAGACTCCTTTTTATGTATTTCATCCCAAGGACTCTCCCTATCCTATTCCTCTTAGATTTTTTGGTTGCACTTCCATTTGTCCATAACTTCGACCCTAAGACCGACAAGTTGTCTCCTAGGTCCATTAAAACACTGTTCCTGGGATACTCTACTACGAGCAAAGGATACAAGTGTTACTGTCCTAGTCTTCGCCGCATGTTTGTGTCTAGGGATGTCACTTTCCATGAGACCACTCCATATTTCTCCAATGCTATGAGCAAGGGGGAGCAGTTGAGAGAGGGAGAGCCACCAAAAATACAAAATGAGAGACTGGCACCATCGGTGCAGAGTGAGGGAGTGCCACCTATCATTCCGGATTTTACTTCTATTCCGGATGAACAAGAAGGAGATAGACCCGCCATTGAGCATTATACACATGTATACCATAGGCGAGGCAGGCAGGATCTAGAAGAAGTAGCGGCACCAATCCATGAGCCCTCATCATCGCCTTCTACTCAAGAGAATCCTACAGAGACATCAGATCTCAACCTTCCTATTGATGTTCGGAAAGGTACTAGGTCCTGTACTATTAAACACCCTATTACAAATGTATGTTGCCTGTCTCATATGTCTAAGCAGGCTCATGCATTCGCTATTGGGATTGATTCTGTGTCTATACCAAGAAACCATTATGATGCTATGAAGAACAATGGCTGGACACAGACTATGCAACTTGAAATGTCAGCTCTCTTAAATAATGGTACTTGGGATCTGGTTGATCTTCCTACAGGAAAGAAAGTAGTAGGCTGTAGATGGGTTTTCACTATTAAACACAATCTGGATGGATCAATTGAAAGATTGAAAGCCCGATTGGTTGCAAAGGGCTACACCCAAACCTATGGTGTTGACTTCTTTGAAACATTTTCTCCTGTTACTCGCCTAAATTCTGTGCGGATCATTATTTCTCTTAGTACTAACTTTGATTGGCCACTATTTCAGCTGGATGTAAAGAATGCTTTTCTCCATGGTGATCTACATGAAGAAGTATATATGGAACAACCTCCTGGGTTTGTTTCTCAGGGGGAGTGTCAGAAAGTATGCAAATTAAAAAAGGCTATTTATGGGCTGAAACAGTCACCTAGAGCTTGGTTTGACAAGTTCAGTGAAGTTATTCTTCAGATGGGTTTTTCTCACTCCAAGACTGATCATTCCTTATTTTACTCCAGCTCTTCCCGTGGATCCATTATTCTTCTTGTCTATGTTGATGACATAGTAATTACTGGCAGTGACACCATGGGAATATCTCGTGTCAAAGAGGGTTTGCAAAAACACTTCCATACAAAGGATCTGGGCAAACTAAGATACTTTCTAGGCATTGAAGTGCTTAGATCTCATGCAGGTGTCAATTTATCTCAGAGAAAATATGTGCTTGATTTGTTACAGGAGATAGGCATGGCTGAATCTAAACCAGTATCTACACCAATGGATTATCACATCAAAGAGGTGGTTGATGATGTTGAGTATAAAGATCCAGAATATTACAGGCGAATAGTGGGTAAGTTAATATATCTAACAGTCACCCGACCTAATATTTCATTTGTTGTGGGCGTGGTCAGCCAATATATGCATTCTCCACGACAATCACACTGGACAACAGTCTGTAGAATTCTGAGGTATCTGAAAAATTCTCCCGGTAAGGGTATCACATATTGTAGACCATAGACACCTCCATCTACTCTTTCTCTCACAGGATATTCAGATGCTGACTGGGCTGGTGATCATACTGATAGGAGATCTACATCAGGCTATTGTACCTTTCTAGATGATCATCTTTTCACATGGAAAAGTAAGAAGCAACATGTGGTTGCTAGATCTAGCACTGAGGCTGAATACCGTGCTATGGCCCATGCATGCTGTGAATTAAAATGGGTCAAATATGTTTTATCTGAATTGCAAATTTCTCTTCTACCTTCTATGGAGCTCAAGTGTGACAATCAATCTGCTATGCACATTGCCAGAAATCCTATCTTTCATGAGCGTACAAAACACATAGAGGTTGATTGTCATTTTATTCATGATCAGATAAAAGACGACACTATTGTGACTCCATATGTCAGGTCTGAAGATCAACTAGCAGATATTCTGATGAAGCCTTTGGGTTCAGCAATCTTTCAGAGACTTTGCGGCAAGCTGGGCATACACAATATGTACTCTCCAGCTTGAGGGGGAGTGTGAAGCAACCTGCATCCCGGTCGATACTATCGACATTTTGTCGATAGTATCGAGATCAATTCAGGTTCAAGTTGAAGCAAGCTGCATCCCGGTCGATACTATCGACACACATGTCGATAGTATTGAGATTGGTTCAGGCGCAAGACAATATTCCGTCGATACCATTGACACTCAAGTCGATGGTATCAACACCGGCACAGCGACAGATCTGTTTTGCTTATGAAATTTAGTTTTTATTCTTTTTCTCTCTTTGTACCTCATGTACTTACCCTAATATATATATACAAGTGTGTAGGCTCAAGTACTACTCACGTTTGCTGCATCTTGCAGCCAACATGTGATCGATGTTCCCGTCTTCTTCCTCCTTCATTTCTTCTTACATGACATTTTTGGTCCATTATGCACCCTAGTATGTGATCTAATCCTTTTTATGGATGGGAATGAATGAATATACCATGATGGGGTAACATGGAAGATGTTTCATATGTCTTATATCTTTTGAAGTTATATTCTACAATATATTTTGTAAGCATACTATAGGATCATGTATGTAATATGGTTGATGCGGTCAAGATACCTAAACAACGTAATTAATCAAGTATAACCCTAATCATGTGGCACCGTCAGACCGTAGAGTTGTCTCAGTGTCATAACTTATTGGAAAGTGAAATGAGTAACTAAGAGGAGCTTAGAGTTGTATACTATTGAATATGTGTAGGTGTAGGGAGGGTATATCTCTGTCATCTGGATCCCAAGATTTTAGAGAGAAGTCGAGGTCGTGTCTCAGAGTTGATATGTGTTGAGAATGATTGTGGTTGTAACTTGGATTTGAGAGTTTATACCATGGTTTCTAGTGTAGTTGCTTGTGTGTCCAGGATAGGCTAGGTTGTTTAGTAGTTGGGCCAATGTGCCACTATGGTTTTTATTCGTACTGACCAAGGGGAAGAGATCTTAGGATTCCAGACATCCTAGATCTTATATGGAGTTGATTGCAACTTCATAGTGGTCATGTAGTAGTTTGAGTGGTATGCCTCAGGGCTTAATAAAACATGTAATCCAGCCACATTGTATATCTGTTAGGTTTACTTGGTGACTCATAATGGATTATGATCCTTTCTTTGTTTCTTTAATATGTAGATGATTTATAATGTGGTAAGAGAAATCAATTGTACTTATGATTCTAGCTATGCCTGACCTATTGTGTAAATTATATAATCCTTCAACTCTGTAATATTATCTACTTTAATGGTACATAATCTTCCTATAAGAAAAATATGTTGTTAGAAGTTATATCTCTCACTAGAAAATAAGTTTCACCTCATGGGTCACCACATCTTTTTTAGTGATTGTCGGTAGCAACGTCGGCCCCGTGGTAGCAAGGAGTACCAAATTGGAGATATTTAGAGGAAGAAGGTTGGTGGGTTGTTTAGTGAGTCTTAGAGTCATCATGTACTCTCAGGTCTGGGTGGGGAAGTTTTGTAGATGTTGTATATCGACACAATATTTGATAGTATACTTGTGTTATGTACATGTTGTAAAATATGTGGACTATATATTTTGTAAATAGGTTGTGGATGAGACCACAGAACAGATGTAAAGATACCTTATATGGTTGTATGTTTATGAAAGATGTTGGACTTTGTGCAAATGTTCTCTAGCATGAAACAAAAACTTTATTTCAGTTTTAATTTTGTACCTTTACAGTAATATGATTGATTAGTGTTTGATCGATGTTTTGGTTTTGAGTAATTTCATTTAGTGTGGTAGGTTCTGGTGGTATCAGAGTCTTAGGTTTGTTGAGCCTACAAGATCATAGGATTAGGTTGTTGTGTTTGTTCTTACGTAATTTGACATATTAGAATATAGTTCATGGTTATGAAAATACGTTTGGAGAACATGAAAAGCATGTTGAGAGTAGTTTTGTCACTCCAGGAGGTGGTGGTAGGAGACCAAGAAATGAATGAAGAGTATCTGAGATAGGGCCAGAACAGCTTGTCCCGCCTCCACTTGGCCCTTTGACCATGGTTGATGTAACTTTTCATTCTATGTTTGGACAACTTATGACAAAAATTACACATTTGATGGATAGATTGTCTGTACCTCAATAAAGAGCACATGTTCCCAATGAGTAATATAAAGGTCTAGGGAAGACCTTTGAGATGTTGATTTGAGTAGGAGCCACGGGGTACGAGGGTTACAATAGACCCAGTCAATGCAAATATGTGATTGATAGAGCTGGAAGGCATTTAATATTCTTAACATCTCTGAGGAGGACAAGGTGAAGCATGTGATATACCTTCTGAAGGATAGAGTTGGTCGTTGGTTGGTCATAGAGGATTATAAGATACTAGATGAAGTAGTTAGTTGGAAGGAGTTTCAGGGGGAGTTTGTTAGTCATTACTTCCTGGAGACATAACTGGAGGAGAAGATGGCCCAGTTTGAATGTTTGTGCTAGGGATCATGGTCTGTCAATGAATACAAAGTGAAGTTCATGGAGCTGTTGAGGTTTTGTCCTCACATGGAAACTGTGGAGAAGGAGAGGATCAGAAGGTTTTTCAAGGGTTTAAATGTTGAGTTGGCAAGGAAAGCATCTCTATTAGAGTCCTAAGAGAAGTTTTCTACCTTTGTGGAGTCTGTGAGGAGAATAGAGTGGATGGCAATGGAGTCGCGAGAAGCTAATTCAAGGAAGAGTTCTGCTCAATTCTAAGGTTTGTCATCTGGAAGCTTTAAGGAACTGCAATTGTTTTCACCACAATACCAACTGAGGTTGATTTTTTCTAAACCAAGGATGCAAGTGCAGTCGTAGTGGTCTCCTAAAAAGGGGACATGTTGTATTTTTCCTCCAGCTAGGGCGAACAATTCTGGATCAATGTCAATTACAGGGCCATCGAGGCCACAATATGACACAGGGACATGTTTCAAGTGTGGTCAGGTTGGGCTTGTGAGATGGTCTTGCCTCATGACAGACAAGGAGGTTACACAGTAGGCATATCCAATACGGCTTAGAGTAGTAGCAATACAATAGTGGTGGCGGTAAAGGATGTGGATAGTCTTCATAGGTAGGGTCTTTAGGACCAACTAGTTGAGGTTGAGGACTACAATAGGCAAAGACTAGATTCTATGCTATGAGTCAGCTAGAAGGAGTGGCAAGCATGTGGGTCGTGATAGGTCAGATGGAAATTTTTCATTCTGACTTGTCTGCTTCTACCTTTGTATCTGCTTTAATTGACCTGGGTGTGACACACTCATTTATCACCAAAGAGGTGATAAATAGTTGTAATCTACCTATATGTGGTAGGGATGATAGCCTCTTGTTAGAATCCCCTTTGGTTGGTTTTCATGTTGCAAGAGGTGTTCCCATATTCGATTCTTTTTTTCTTGAACATTCAAGTGGATCTTATGCCACTTGATATGCATGGATTCTATATGATCCTAGAGATGGATACCTTGGAGAAGTACAGGGTTGTTGTATACTGTAGTTCTAAATTTGCAAATTTTTGTGATGGGATGTCTCTTGGACTTTCCAAGTAGATAGGAAGATTCTTCCTACATGTCTTGTGTCGACTATGATAGAAGAGAAGTTGATGAGACAAGGATGTGAAGCTTTCTTACCTCATGTAGTGCATACCATGGTGATGAGTCCTAGTATCCAGGATGTACCTATGGTGCATGAGTTTGAGGTTGTTTTTCCATATGAATTTCCTGGTGTTCCACCCCCTATATAATTTGATTTTGAAGTCAATCTAGTTCTTAGAACACAACCCATATCCCAAGAATCCTTTAGGATGGAACCAATTGCGATGAAGGAGTTGAAGAAGCAGTTGTTGGAAAAGAGTTTTATACGACTGAGCACTTCCCCTTGGGGTGGTCTGGTGTTGTTTGTGAAAATAAGGATGATTCTATGAGGCTTTGTATAGAATACCGACAGTTGAATAAGGTCATGGTGAATAACAACTATCTGTTGTTGAAGATAGATAATCTATTTGACTAGTTGAGAGGTGCTATAGTGTTTTTCAAGATAGATCTGAGATCAGGTTTCACCACTTGAGGATCAAGGTGGATGACATATCTAAGACTGATTTTAGGACTAGGTATGGTCATTATGAGTTCATGGTTATGCCGTTTAGGAAAACAATGCACCATCAAAATTGATGGACCTAATGAACAGAGTGATCAGACCGTATCTTGGTCAGTTTGTGGTGGTGTTCATCAATGATATCTTGATATACTCCAGGGACAGTCTACAACATGAGCAACATCTTCGTCAAGCATTGGAGTTGTTGAGGTAGTATTGATTGTATGCTAAGTTTAGTAAGTGCGGGTTTTTGCTGATCAAGGTGTCTTTACTTGGACATGTCATTTTTGCAAAGGGTTTTTGTGTAGACCCTATAAGGTGGAGTCAGTGTTGGGGTGGGAGCATCCTAAGACACTGACTAAGGTTTGAAGCTTCCTAATTCTAGCTAGATACTACAGGAGGTTCATTAAAAAAATTTGTAGGTCTAGGTGGTTAGTACAGGAGTGTGATAACTCGTTACACTAAACGAGATTACTCAAAACACAAAACACAATAAATCCAAAAAACAAGGTAAATGAAAATTGATTTTAACATTTCTCAAATGCTCAGAAACATTTACATAAAAGCCCGTCAACTTGCTTCATTCAATATAATACTCAGTATCCTTTACAACTGCTTTATAGCCTCAACTACAACATAAACTTTAGAAAGGAACGCTATCCACATATTCCACTTATACAAGCATCAACATGCTATCGGAAGCTCGATTCAATCAAAACATTATATACAAACTTTCCAGCCGGACCTGAGAGTACAAGAATGACTCTAGGACACACTGGGCAACTAAATAACCTTCTCTAAGGTCCATCACCATATTTATTCCTTACTGCCAAAGTTCTACTATTACGGTTGTTGATCACCTAAATAGATGTGGTGACCCACGGGTGAGACCTAGTCCCATCGATAGATATAACTTTCTCCAACAGATATTGATTACAACAAATTATTTATCAATAAGAAGATTGAGAATTTGGAATATTTAATGGACAATTGAGCAGATTAAACAGTTCAAGCATATTGAACAAGTTAAGCAAATAAGCTCAGCAACAAGTATAATTATCACGAGTATATGCAGACTATCATCTTGGATTTTATAAGATTGCATCAAATAACAAAGGTCATCACTAGTCTGACTATCATCTTATGCTTTTCTAATAGTATAAGCAATTTAGTAGCATAAGTATCTCTAACATCATGAATATGTCTAGAAGCATAAGTATAGCTAATATTGTTAGCATGTCTATCAAATTGAACATATCTACATCATAAGTAGAACTAACATCAAAGCACAATTATCTACATAAGCATGATTAGCACTTCTAAGCATATCTAATAGTAGAGACATGGTTAGAAATATAAGCATAGGGAAAAGCATGTGATAACTATCACCATTAACATAATCAACAGTAGAAGTATATCTATTATCATAGCATGACTACTATATGTACACATCTACATCATGAGTATTTCTACAGCATAAGCATATCTATTATCTCTTAATGGCTAATCATCATTTTTATGTAAAGAGAATAAATAAGGGTATTCATCTAATATTAAGCATCATGTATAACCCTAAATAGACATGCTACACATCTGTATTACATCTTTTATTACTCCCTGAGGATTTGAGTCTTACCACCCAAATCCAACTAACCACTACTAAGTCAAAATCAGTGCCATATAAGATCTAGGAAGAGACAAACTCTAAGATCTGTTCCCTACTCATTCAGTACGAGTCTGCACCGCAGTAACATATAAGCCAAACTACAAAACATCGAAATATAGTCATGTAACTAGCCTGCCTTGGTACAGGTCACGGTGCTAGAGAATATCCCATGCATGATCATTTTATAAGAGGCATCAAGTAGTTATATTGTTGCCTTTCACACATCACAATACCTGAGGTATGACCGCACCCATCCTCCAAAAACACCTGGTGTTAGGATAACAAACACCCACATACTCATAGTATGTGCTCTGAGTTTCCCTTAGGAATACTCATTTCACCATCCAGCAAGTTGTAACACTGGAATGGATCTATAGAATTGGGCAACTACATGATTAAGGTTTTACTTGATTGATTATGCCAGTTGGGTGAATTAAGGCTTCATCAAACAAGTGGACATACAAACCCTAATTGAGTTCTAGAAAACATATAAGTATAACAACTTTAATATATATATAAAAAGTGTGAGACATAATTTCTCATCTCAACATCACATGGAACTATTCACCTGTCAATAAAGAGACTATACTTGTCATCACGTCATCATGACATGGTACTATTCATTTCCTTTCATGACACTACACTTGTCACCACACTATCATAGGATAAAAATTCTTAGCACAACATCACAGGGTATCAACCCTTGTCATCAAAGAGGATTACACCTCATTCAATGCTCAACCATGCCTAGAGGTCCTTAAGACCACAATACCATTTCCTGCAAGATCATCATTATCTTTCCATGTCTTATAACAAGGCTCAACAAACATCACCACACATGTGATGTACGGGCTCATCATGATATGGCATTAAATAACTAAAAGATGTTTACAAGATAACATTATATGGTTATGTTAACACTAATAGCATTCCTTTATTATATCAACCTATAAGGCAGCTATATGATTGGCCAACATCACACTGATAGTGTACAAGTTTAGCATACGAAAACATAAGTCATAAAGTTATGATGACCACTAGTTAACACATTGGAGTTTCAATCAATCATTTGGAAGGATATTCCATCATTATATTAACCATTCAAGAAAGGATAATATGATTAACCATCATTTTCTACTTTCATTAGAGTTAGGTTTAGCAAGGTAAGTTTCATTAAAGTTATAGTTCAACATTTATTCACAAACCCTCACTCATAGAATCCCCATATAATCTTGGGTGCATAAGACAAAGCATCTTCATCACATTCAATACCATTCTCAAGAATGGATCCATGCATAACTCAAGGTGTAACCATCAGATTAATAGCATACTAGGGTTTCAACAATAATAAAAGAATAGTCCATTATTCTATTAATCATTCATGGGAGGCTAATCATGTTTAATCACCATCACCTAATGGTATTAGGGTTAGGAGTAACAAGTTAATTCACATTGATGCTACAAATCAACATTTATACCCAAACCCTAACACATGAAATCCCCATATGATCATGGAAACACAAGGTGAAGCATCCCCATCAAATTCCATATTATCCTCAAGTATGGATCCAAACATAACTCAAGGTTAACCCGTCAAATTTATAGTACATTAGGGTATCCACCACCATAAGATATTACCCCATTATTTTATTAACCATTCAAGTGGGGTATTAATAATCAATCACTACAACTTAGACACATTAGAATTAGGTGTAACAAGCTATATACTTCATTAGGTTTACCCATTAAATCATTATGGTGATTATCAATTATATCCACCCAAGGGAAAAGGTAAGACTATAAATGTAATAGTATAGACCATTGAATTCTCATCATTAGAACCAAAACATTATACTATAGACTTAATTCTAAACCATTGGATGTTGAAGCATCCATTCACAACCATTGGATCAGGTTTAAGATTTCAAAAGTATCGGTTGATATGTAGGTTTAACCCTTGGATCATATAACCAAAGAAACCATTGGTTTAAGGCTTAATTAAAGAAACTCATGATACCTAGTTACATCATCATGTGGTAACTTGAACCACCATTAGTTGTGACACATTATGCCACCATCATTTTATGAGGTCAGTACTACCATTATTGAACACCATTGGATGTTCAGCTAAAATCGCAATTGGGTCATATCAACTTTAGGGCACTAAGCCATCAATATCTAGGTTCCAAAAGAGTCTAGAATTGAAAGAAGGTGTGAACAAATGTTAAAATTATCAAATTTCACCATGGGTCATCATTATCAGTTTCCACAAAGGCATCTCCATTGGTTTTAATATAAGGTATTGTGTCGGTTCAGGTATAACATTGAAAATCATCCTAAAACACAAATTCATGCCATTGTTTGATAGGTACCTAGCACCATTGGTTGGTATGTAAACAAGGACCAAGTCTTCCTATACCTCATAAAGGTCTTGTACATGATTTTAGGTTCGTATAGAACTGGAAACTAATCAAGGAACACCATAAAATTCGAAATCCTAAGCAAGAATAGCTTGCATATGCATAGATCTTCATTTTAGAGCAAGAACATGAGTAATCAAGCTTGTAGTAAGCAACAAAAGTGAAGAGGGTTATACAATTAGTCTCAAGGGAGAAGATTAGAGTCTAAGAGATAATAAAATTTGAGCAAATAAGGTGAATAATCCTATCTTTTGGTCTGAATTTGGCCAAGTATCACCTTTCTCCGCAAAAGGAACAAACCCTAGATAGAAGAAGCAAGAAAGATAAGCAAACATTACCATGGAACAACAAGTTTCTATCCAGGAAGAATGTCTGAGGAAGAGAAATAGAAAAATAAATGGAGAGAAGGAGATACTTACTAGTTTAGGTCAAGATTACCAAAAGGAAGCTTTGCAAACCCTAGATAAGGGTAGATTTGAACCCTAGATGCTCGAATAAGAAGGTTGGCTATCTTCTTCTTCCTTGGGCAATCTATTCACCCCCAAGCATGTGAAAGACTAATTTATAGAGAGGAGGAAAAGATAAGAGTCTAAAGGTTTCATTTTTGAGCTAAAGGTTAAGTATATAAGGCTTATGGATAAATAAAAAGAAAAGCTTGAGGTGTCCTAATAACTCTTCATGTGTCCATGGCCTTAAACAATTATGGATATACAAGAAGACACACAAGAAGTTATCCCACCATACATGGAGACCTTTTTAGCCACTGCTTGTTGAATTTCCAAGCCAATCAAATAAACCTTAGGGTAATAGCTCCTAAAGGTAGCTCATCCACAAAGGGGTAAACCCTAAACTACCCTTGAAGAAAAGACCTCCAAACCAAGGTTCAACTAGGCACCCGATGGACAAAAAATATCAAGAATGATAAGTAATTATCTAAGGATTATAATTCATGTGAAAAGTTGCAAGTAAAACCTAATATTTGGGTAAATTGCATAAAAGTCTAAAATGTGCATAAAATTGCATAACATGCACAAATAGTGTCCAAATTGGACCAAATTTTAAACTTAAGCTTATCACATGATTCTAAAACATATCACAAGGTTAAATTAAGTTTAAAGCATTGAATTATGGTAATTAAATATGTTTAACACATTAACCAAGGTTAGGGGTCTCACAAGGAGATTCATTAAGAACTTCAGTACATTTTCCCTACCTTTAACTAGAATAACTAGGAAGGGTGTTCCTTTTGTTTGGAATGAAAAGTGTCAATGTTCTTTTCAATTTTTGGAGGACAAGTTGACAAGTGCTCCAATTTTAGTGTTGCTAGAGTCTGGAAAGGCTACATCATTTTCTATGATGCTTCGAAGAATGGGTTGGGACGCATGTTAATGTAGGACAAGAACATGATTTATTTTTCCTCTTGAAAGCTTAAGAAGAATGAGGAGAAATATCCAACACATGACCTAGAGTTAGTTTTTGTGGTTATTGCTTTAATGATTTGGCATACTATTTGTATAAGGAAAAGTGCCAAATATTCAAAAATCACCAGAATGTATAGTACACCTTTTCAAAGCATGAGTTGAACATGAGGCAAAGGAGGTGGATGAATTTGATGAAGGACTATGACTGTATGATAGACTATTATCCTAGAAAGGTGAATGCAGTGGTTGATGCACTGAGTAGAAAGTCATCTTTGTCATCGTATACAGATAAAGCATAGTTGCACACCATGGTGTGTCACAAGCCAGACATGCTAGTGTCACTTTGACAAATGAGTGTACAATTGGAGGTTCCCTAGTTGGCATAATTACAAGTGAAGCTAACATTGAATATATTAACGATGCATAGAAGGATGAATTTATGATACTGAATATTAGATCAGAGTTTGGCAATGGAAAGCATGATGGCTTTCATTAGTTTTATGATGGGACAATGTGCTTCCACAACAGAACAATGGTTCTAAATACTAGCACCCTGAAGGAGATAATACTGGAGGAGGATCATTCCTCAATGTACGTTATGCATCCAGTCATTATAAAGATGTATCATAATCTGAAGGATTTTTATTGGTAGCTAGGGTTGAAGAGAGATGTGGTACAATTTGTGGTCAAGTGTCTAGTTTGTCAAAAGGTCAAGGTAGAGCATTAGAAGCCTATAGGGATGTTATAGACTTCACCAATTCCATAGTGAAAATAGGATCACATAACCATGGACTTTGTAGTTGGGCTTCTAAGGACAACCAAATGTCATGATTCCATTTGGGAAATTGTTGTTTGATTGATATAGTCATCTCAATTATTGCTACTCAAGACCACCTACAGTTTAGAGAAGTTGGCACAAATCTATATTGATGAGATAGTATGTCTGGATGGCATACCAGCTATGATAGTATCTAATAGAGGTCATCAATTTACGAGTAGGTTATGGGAATGTCTATATACAGCTTTGGGGACTCAGTTGAGGTTTAGTACAAACTTTCACCTATAGATAGATGGTTAGTCAGAGAGGACCAAACAAACATTTAAGGATCTTTTGAGAGCATGCATTCTTCAATTTCTTGGGACTTGGGATCTCCACCTAAGTTTGATTGAGTTTGCATATAAAAACAGCTATAAAAGGAGTATAGACATGGCATCATACAAGTCTTTGTATGGTAGACGGTGCAGGTAAACTCTTTTTTGGTATGAAGCAGGTGAGTATCAGCTTTTGGGTCCTTTGTTGGTTCAGAAAACTATAGCAAAAATCAAGGTGATTCAACAACAGTTAAAGGTAGCTCAAGACAAATAGAAGTCATATGTCAATAGCAGTCATAGACCATTAGAGTTCCAAGTTGGAGACCACATGTATCTCAAGGTATCACCTTGGAAGGGTGTGCTGAGGTTTGCTAAGAAAGGTGGATCCTAGGTTTTTGATACCTTACCCTATCATGGAATGAGTTGGAAAAGTGATGTAAAAGTCAAAATTATGGCTATTGTTTCACAGGTTGCATAATGTTTTCCATGTTCCCATGTTGATAAAGTGTCACCCCGATACAGAGCAGATGATACAGATAGTCCAACTAGAGTTAGATGAGGATGTTTCTTATGTTGAAGGTCTAGTTTTGATAGAAAGACGTGTGCAGAAGCTGAGGAAGAAGGACATAGCTTTTGTGAAGGTGTTTTGGCATCACCGTGGTGTACAGAAATCTATGAGGGAGTTAGAGGAGGATATGCATAGGAAGTACCCATCCTTGTTTGCATTGGGTTTTGGGGGCAAAATCCTTGTAAAGGGTTTATGGTTGTAAGACCACTGACTTGGTTAAATGCTTGAACATAATTTTTTGATTTATTTTGGTGCTTAATTTCTTAACTAAACAATATATTATGTTTTGATATCAATTGAAAAATATATGATTCAAAATTTATCCAAATTGGTCTTTGTTTGCTTAAGTTTTTCAAATTATGTACTTCTATGGACCTTTATGCAATTTCCAATTTCTAGGGATCTAATTACAATTTTACACATGTATACTATGCTTCATAGCATTCTTCATAATTTGATAAATTTTGTCTTATTTGAATGCTTTCGAACCTTGTTGCAGAAAGTTATCAACCCTTGTTGTCCGTTTTGTGTGAAAGTGAAGGTATTTACATGAACAACATCTTTATCAGGCATTGACCGTGTTGAGACAACATCAACTTTATGCCAAGTTTAGTAAGTGTGAGTTCTAGTTGAAGAAGGTAGCTTTCTTGGGGCATGTTATATCTTTTGAGGGAGTATGTGTGGATCCCAAGAAGGTGGAGTCGGTGATAGAGTGGGAACAGCCAAAGACGTCGATAGAAGTATGCATTTTTCTAGGTTTGGTAGGCTATTACAGGAGGTTCTTCAAGGACTTTAGCACTACCACTTTACCTCTAATGAAGTTGACCAGGAAGGACATATTGTTTGTCTGGGACAACAAATGCCAATGTGCTTTTCAGACGTTGAAGGAGAAGTCAACCTGTCCACCGATTCTGATCGTGCTTGAGTAAGGAAAAGGATACATAATCTTCTGTGATGCGTCTAGGAATGGCTTAGGTTATATGCTGATGCAGGACAAGCAAGTGGTTTCTTTTTCTTCCCGATAGCTTAAGAAACATGAGGATAATCACCCATCCCATGATCTGGAGTTAGTTGTTGTAGTTCATGCTTTGAAGATTTAGAGGCACTACCTATATGGGGAGAACTGTCAGATATTCACATATCACAAGAACCAGAAGTACATCTTTTCACAACAGGAGTTGAATATGAGACAGCGTTGGTGGATGGAGTTTATCAAAAACTATGACTACATGATTTATTATCAACCAGGAAAGGTGAATGTCATGGCAGATGCTTTGAGTAGGAAGTCTTCATCTTTGCCTATGTATAGAACCCAGTTCAGTTCTTTGGTGTGCCACAAATGAGACATGTTGTTTTCCTTGCGCCATATGAATGTTAAGTTGGAAGTTTCTTTGCTAGCAGGTTTGTTGGCACATTTATAGGTGAATCCCACACTAAGCCAATAGATCAAAGAGGAACAAAAGACTGATACCGTGATACAACAGACTAGACCAGAGTTTGGCAGCCAGAAGTGTGATGGTTTCCATGAGTCTGACAATGGGACAGTTTGTTACCATGGTAGAGTTGTGGTTTTGATGTTGATGATCTAAGGAGGATGGTGCTAGAAGAGGCTCACTCATTCATGTACTCTATGCACCCAGGTAGCTACAAGATGTATCATAATCTGAAGGATATGTATTGGTGGCCAAGCTTGAAGAAGGACGTAGCTGAATTCATTGTGAGATGTGTTGTATGTCAGTAGGTTAAAGTTGAGCATCATAATCCTACAGGATGTTGCAATTGTTGCCTATACCATAGTGGAAATGGGATCATGTGGCTATGGACTTTATGGTTGGTCTGCCTAGGACAACCAAAGGTCGTGATTCCATCATGGTGATTGTTGACAGTTGACTAAGTAAGTGCATTTCCTTCCCGTAAAGATGATGTTCACAATAGAGAAGCTTTCCCAGATCTATGTGGATGAGATAGTGTGTTTTCATGGTGTTCCAGTAACTATCGTGTCTAATAGAGGTCCCCAATTCATGAGTCACTTTTGGGAGAGACTACACACAGCTTTTGGTAAGCAGTTAAAGTTTAACACTGCTTTCCACCCACAGATAGATGGTCAATCTGAGAGGACCATTCGGACCTTGGAGGATTTGTTGAGAGCATGTGTTCTTCAGTTTTTAGGAAGTTGGGACATACAACTCAGTTTGATAGAGTTCACCTACAAAAATAGCTATCAGAGTAGCATTGACATGGCACCTTAGGAGGTGTTGTATGGGAGGCATTGCAGATCTCTGTTGTGTTGATACGAGACAGGTGATTATCATCTTCTTGGTTTGAGCTTGTGCAGCAGACGAAAGAGAAGATCAAGGTAATCCAACAATAGTTGAAGGCAGCACAGGACAGACAGAAGTCATATGCAGATAACTGTCGTAGACCCTCAAGTTGGAGACAAGGTATATTTGAAAGTCTCTCCTCAGAAAGGTGTTCTGAGGTTGGGAAGAAGGGTAAGCTAGATTCCAGGTTTATGGGACCTTACCCAATGGTGGAACGCATTGGGAAGGTGGCCTATAGGTTAGAATTTCTACCTAAGTTGCACATGTTGCATCTAGTGTTTCATGTGAGTATGTTGAGGAAGTGCCATCTAGATATAGAGTTAGTGTTGCATCCTATGGAGGTAGAGCTTGATAAGGATACAACCTATGTGGAAGGCCCAATGTTGATCCTTGACCAGATAGTAAAGAAGTTTAACAGGAAGGACCTAGTGCTTGTGAAGGTTCTTTGGCATCATCATGGTGTTGAGGAAGCCACATGGGAGCTTGACGAGGAGATGAGGAGGAAGTACCCCTCTCTTTTCTCTTAGGATTTTAGGGATGAAATCCCTGTTAGGGGTTTATGGATTGTAAGGACCCTGACCCACATATTGGGATAACCATGTTTGTTTTTCCTACGTATGTTTCTTAGAACCTTTCTCTAATCATATGAGATGTAATTAGGGCATGTAGAAAGCTTAACTTTCATGTTTAAGCTTGTTTGGATGATGCTTGTGTTTTGTGGTGTGGTTTTGGTGTAGATTGCAATTCACCCAAAGTAGGGGTTGATGTGCAAGTTTGCCACCTCTAGAGTGTTCCTCCCCTCTCTTGGCATCATATAGAGGAGGGATAGAGATATGGGCACCCTGTTTGGGTTTTAGTTGTGTGGTAGCATCCTTGGTGATGTTTAGAACACATGAGTGAGGTGTGTTTTGCTCTTAGATGTGTTATCCCAGGCTAGAGAGCCTTGGAGAGGTTGTATATTAGTTGTGAGTGTGTAGGGTTATGGCATATCAATTTTTGAGTGTGTAGGGATATGGCATATTAGGTTAGTGAGGCCATGATCTTGGTAGGGGACCAAGAGGGCAAGCTCTAGACTAGATCATATCACCATGTCTTGCATGTTGTTGCATGTGTGCCCTTTTTCATGGACAAGTGTCACCTAGGCTCCTAATGTGATGACACCTCTCCCATGATCTCTGCCTCATCCCCCTAGTATATAGTCTTCTTTCTCCCCATGCAAGAGGATCCTTTTAGCCATTCTTGCTTACCCTCCTTCTTGGTGGATGACCTTGAGAAGCTTTAGGAGCTAGAGAGGTTCTCTTGGAGCTTGGAGGATGAGTTCCACGATTGTTGTGTTCCTTAAACATCTTTCATCTTCTACCTTGATAAGCTATGTTTCCTAGCTCTCTTCTTCTTCTTCTCAGCCATGGATCATGGATATGTCCTTTTCATCTCAATATATATTAACCTTTGTCTCATCTTCTTCCTTGGAGGTGTTGTAGTGATCAAGTAGAGGGTCATATTCAACCTTGAGCTTGTGAGCTTGAAGCTTGACCTTGGAGCTCGGATCTTGGCGGTGATATTGAGGTGGGTTATATAACTCTTATCCTTCTTTGTTATTTTCACTCTTTCATGTGATTATTTTGATTCTCATCTCTAACTCATTTATCTCTTATATGCTAGTAGTTATTGATGGTCTTGAGAAGTATTTCGGTGAAGGAATCTTGTTTAGGTTGTTGTCCATATCTTGTACCTTTCTTGCCATGATAATAGAGGGACTAGTGGCTGACATCCAAAGGTTGAATATGACAAGTCGACACATACACTAAGTTGTGAGTGGTCGTCATGACTTGTGGTGCTTAAACAGACACATCATGTAACAAGTCAACACACATGGGAATGCTAGACTAGTATGCTTTGATGGGGCTAACCTCACATACTCTAGAGGAGCTAAACTGACATGCTTGTTAGCTGACATCTTAGACCGATAGGTTTAGGGTTCTAGCTCGTCATGACTAGGATAATATCTTGTGAGTTGGTATGCTTTGAAATGCTTAACCGTGACACCCTTAGTGGAGTAAGAGGCCAACATGACAATGTCTAACCTGACACCCTTTCAAGTGGGGCTAAATTGACAAACCTTGGGGAGGTTAACCCCTTTTGCCTTGAATAGAGGTGGTCGACATGTTATGGTGGTGACAAGTCGACACTCAATGTCAAGAATCCACCCGACACCCTGATTGCTAAACTGATACACCTCAAGTGTATCTAACCCGACATGCTTGGGTTGATGCTAAACTGATATCCCTAGATAAGCTTGCCTAACACACCTTGGTGTGGTTAGGCCAATACATGTAGATGATAAACTGGGATCCCTCTAGCCATATGAAATTGATACCTTGTGATGGTATTCATGATACATCATGTTTATGATGGGGTTATATGGTATGATATGATACCCTATGAGATGTTTGTACAAGCAACAAGGGAGTGTTGTTTTGTATGACCTATAATCTCATAACATACTGATAAAACCCAAATTTACGTATTTATGCTAAGCATTTATCTATGGTTTTGTGTCACTATCCTTAATATGCCCAAAATATCCCATGTTTCTTATCTGTTAGTCATTTATATCTTTTCATAGATAAAGTTTCTCAAACTAGCTAATTTTGGGACTTGCAGGCACTGAACCTGAAAGACAATAATTCTCCAACTTGGAAGATAGACTACGACCGCGATGTTGGAAGATAGACTATGACCATGATGTTGGAACACAGACCATGACCGCGAGACCTTGATCGCAAGACCTCGACCGCAACTACAACCTCGACCGTGACTGTAGAATTAAGTCGGCGCACACCTCAAACGCGGTACTAAGTCGGTGATTTGTGCCTATAAATACACACCCCCCATGACCTAGAGAGGGGTTCTGGTCTGGGGAGTTTCCACCTTGTGGTTCCAACCCTTCTTGGTTCGCAGAGCCCTATGGGAGAGTTCGAAGGACCTATAAAGGTCGGTGAACTCGTCCTACATCTGTCTCTTCAATTAGCTTCCATCCATCATCACTTCCACCTCCGTTCACCCATTTCCCACCATTTTCAGCCATCTTCCACCTCCACACATCCACCGAGCTGTTGTTTGGGGTAGAATCAAGGAGAAAGGAGGCCGAGGAGTCTAGAAGATCAAGGAGGATGACCCAAAGACAAGATCTGGCCCATACAGAGGCTAAGGAGTGAGAGACACCTCTCCTCTACGGGCTACATCTCTTCTTATTCTCCTTTCTTCTATTGTTCTCCTCTATTTCTGTACAAATGGTGTTCTTTCATCTTTGTTTGGTGCCAACTATGCTTGTCCATGGCTAGTTGAGCTCCTTCTTGGCTATGTAGCCCATTTTGGGCATGTTTATGTACTTTTACCATAAGCAAGTAACTTATTTCAGATCTAGTATGTTTTCTATTCTATCTTCTATTTCTAGTTATGATTTCTAGTTTAGTTGATCTCTTTCTTGCTTGAGCCTCTATTTTTTCCTATATTGAGAGATTCGTTGTAGAAATAGATAAGAGAAGGTAGTTTGGATCGAAATCTGAAAGGAGGACAATTCAAGGTGATCCATGCAGAACGGTAGACCTTGGGCACGCCCGGGCCCATCCCGGCGCGGTCGGGCCCACTACCTGGTTCTGCCCGGATCACATATGTTCCTAGCACCTTAGAATATTCTAGACCTAAAAGGACATCTAGAATATTCTATGGGGCTGATTTGTCATCCTCGAGAGAGGGTTCATGACATTGATGGGTTTTAGTCACGCTTCGCAAGTGCGAGTGGGATGACCCCAAGGAACAGATACCACAATATGTATTATGATTTGAATGTAGGTTGCTTGCTGAGGTGTTTGAGGGTTGTCTACACTCGAAAATGGGTGCATAGACTTCCCAACTTGTGGTTAGATAGTCGATAACTTCTTTCTCTCTGATTTAGTATAATCTTGCAGACTCTGTCTTATTTTCTTTGTTTTGTTTTATTTCCTTTCATGATAATCTGCTAGACTAGTTCTAGCCCCTTACCCTCCTCAACTATTGTCTTGGCTTTTCTGACTTAAGGGTGAGATCTCAAGCATCCTAAACATCACCACATCCCTCTATTCGACCCGATATATCTACTTCGACCACGTAATAAAGTTGTGGGGGTCCTCGAAGGTTTTGGGCTATAAATCTAAAATTTCGATTCCTTCTGAGTCATCCTCCCTTTCAGACACACAATTTAGGCCGATCACATACCCTATACTGATAATGGAAGTGATAAATTGAGGTTGATTGTTGATCCAACACTATAAACCCTAATTGGTTAAAAAGAAACCTAACCCTAATGATGTAATGTGAATGACATGAATCTTTATGAAATGATAGTGGTAATGAAGTATTATCCTTCTTGCTACAAGTCTCTAACCATGCAGGTAAAACAAGTTTATAAGCATAGCTAGATAAGAGTTATGGTGTTTATGATATGATTGAATGAGCCTTATGAGGCATGTGTGATGTTGGTATCACAGAAAGATGAGGTAAATGGATCTTATTACCTAATGATGGTTTATTGCTCAATATGATGTGATAATTTTCTCAGCAATGAGATGAGGGAGTTGCTACCCCCAAAGTATGTGGTCCTTGTGATGAAAGATATAGTGAATGATAAACATAAAGTGATGATATGATGAGATCACACCTTATATGCTCAAATATTTTTTGGTAATGTGTTATGCCCTTATCTTGGTAGAACTTGTATAAATTTTATACATTGTAACTTGATTGATGCTAAAAGGCACTTAAATGGCCTAAAAAATCAAGTGGAACCTAATCATGTAGCTTGCCATGTGCCATAGATCCATTTAGTGTCAACATCTGTTGGATGGTGAAATGAGTTTACTCGGAGCGCATATTTTTGAACGTGTGTGAGTGAGGATGAATATCCCCTTACATCCAAGATATGTGACACAAGATTGGCTATGGGCCATACCCTGGTAGGAGTGTGGCTTCAGGTCGTAACTCAGTGATATGTGATACATGATAGATTACAGGTCATACCCTGGGAAGAGTGTAGCTGTGGGCCGTAGTTCAATTTTACTAGTGTGGTGACATGTACTAAGGCATGCTAGGTTTGTAAAGCTGGACTATATGTCATTGTTAGCAATCCGACTGAGGATGTCACTGTAGGATACACTCATGTACTGACCATGAGGTTTGGTGAGGTCGTGGACTTTGGCTCTTCCACTAGACCTGGTGTGGCACTGATTTTGACTTAGCAATGTTCAGTTAGATTTGGGTGGTATGACTCAAATCCTCAGGGCAAGATATAATATGTAAATAGTCGTGTAGTATACTTGTATAGAACCAAATGTGGAAACATTGGATAGGCCTTGCTTGACTTTGTGCAGTCTTGTTGGTAGAAAATATACATCTTCTTCATATTCCTTTTATAATGTTATGATGTTTCATAATCCAATAGTAATTGCTTATTTTGTTAATAATGATTACCTGCTTATCATGGTTGTAACTTTACTGCTTACTTTAAACATCTTATCCATGTTAATAATAGAATTGGTGGAGTTATATCTCCTACTGAGATTTGGAATCTCTCCCTGTGGGTTTCCCACATCCTTTTTAGGTGGACGTTCATGAGGAGGTAGAGATCGTGCAGTATAGGTTGAGGAGCGGCAAAAAAGACAGTAGCTGACTAGGTTGGAAGTATTGTTGGACGTCTTTTTGTCGTTAGAGTCCTAGAGCCATCATTGTACACTCGGGTCTATGGGGATGTTTTGTAGACATGTTTTGAATATATGGTTGTCCTGTGTGTCCCTTTTGAGCATAGTTGAGGTGGATACATATATGTTCATGAATAAGTTTTCTTGTATCAGGCTTACGACACACACATTAAGTGATTGTGACATGAAAGGACTTGTATGTAAATGCTTTTGTAATTGACTGAGACTGGCAAGAGAGGACTCCTGACTCCTAAAAAGAGAGGATACCCGGGTTTCACTAGATAATCTCGTAAGTCATAAAGAACATTTTCACTAATTCGATAGAAAATCACCCACTTTTTTGGATTTGACTGGCCCAGTGATGTTCATAAAAGATCCATGTCAGTAAGTTTGACAAACTCCTCTTTCTTGGTCATGAGGATGCCAACTCGGTAATAGATTCATTCTATATAAAAGAAAAGAAAGGAGGGACAAAGTATAAAGGACCGTCCATCCAAAGTGAGGTTTGGTTCTTAAAATCATATCCAAGCTAGGCAGGTAGTTCTCTCTTGTTCCCCCCTCGCCAGGAGATGTTCCATTCTTCCCACAGGTATGGGGATGTCTCCACAAGTAGGATTCACCTATCAATTGTCTCTTGGTTGAAAGACCTCATACCAAGGACAAGTAATGGTAATGAAACTCAGGCCTTGCTATTGCTTATCAACTTCTTATGAAAGTGAACCGAGCATAGTAGCAAACAGATATTTCTCTTCCTATGAATGCGATACTGAGGAAGAAGAAGTAGAATTATGGTGAAAATTATCTGTTAGGAGAATTATATCTGGATCTTTCTCTTTCTCTTTCTCGATAGCCACCTATGTTTCATACCTTTACTATACTATGGAAATTGGATTCCCTTACTATAGAAGACAAAAGCAATCAGTTTATGACCATCCCACTCATCTCAGATGTGGGATTACTGGTCTTGTCTCTTTCCTATGTGATTTTTTCCTATCTCTCTTCACTCTCATCCAGTCTCTTATGGGTGTATGTAGTACAGGTAATGCTTTCACATGCTCTTGCATTTGCCTTGATCTATTGTCGGAGACATATATATTCAGTCTCTTTGGTAAATATGGCTGGGATGGCTCTCTACCTTCCTCTCGGGGCTCAGTAGGCATAGGAAGTACTTCCATTGGCCTACCGAGGGAGTATGGGGATATGTCTACATAGCCCCTGGGCTATTCCATTTTGCAATCGGGCTAGTGATATTGAAAGCCTGACCAATGTGAATTGAATCTCCCAATCTTCCAAAAGTCCTTACAGTCATAAGCCCGTCGATCAATGATTATTTTCAAGAAAGAGGTGAGGGACAACAACCAGTGTCTGGGGATGATGTTGATGTTGGACCGTTCACCCAATGATCAAAGAAAATGCTGAGAGTCTCCCTGTTGGAAGGCGAATAAGAGATCCAGTTATGTCTACTTGTGGTGTGCATGACCCGAACAAAGAGATGTCTAGCCAATTAGAGGAGTTGTTGAGCGTGCAGGGGCCCAGGAAAGAGAAGAACTCTAGAGTAGAAAATCGACTGCCAAAGATGAGTGTGGGATATGGTCTTACTTCTCGTCTGAAAAAGGCTCAAGTAAGTCATTCCGCTACTTGCTTTCCACCATCATTGGATGGCCCGTTCCTAACGAGATGAGACTTCTCGAACTAATATGCTATTTCGACGTGTCTTGTTCTGGTTTCCCAAGATGGGCTATTAAGGTCTTGCAGAGCCTTTGAATACGTCCTAACAGGAATGGAAAGAATTTCTTCTCTCACTGAGGATGGGGTAGAAGACCGATTTAGAAAACCAAAGCAAATCAAACATTTAGGATTCTAATTTTCCATATGTTGGTGTCGGGATCTATCTTTACAATGCCCATAGGCCACCCATTTCTTCTCCCATAAAATTTCCCCTCCTTCACTTCAGGGAGGCCTCTTTCTATCTAAAATCTCCATACTGGAAAAGTCACTGTCTTTTCGAGTTTGAAACGAATGATATATGCACCAAAACTGGACCTTGTTTTCTCGCATCTAAGTCCATATTTTTTGTTCCAAAGATGTCTTGCCCGCAGGAACTCCTATTTGCATAATCCAAAGAAATTGATATAGGAGAAGTAGAAGTCATAACCACGAGTTATGTCGAAAACCAAGACTTTCTTGCGAAATAAGGTTGCAGGAAGAAAGCTACGATCCCGACTCCATACTTTTTCCTATTGGAGCGAGCTTCCACTATTTCTTATGGGTCGCTGACTTTTTTGTTATTATCAAATAATAAACGTTGCCACTCCCACAGTCGATGTGAACCGTGACAAAGCGATGGATTCCAACATTTTTTTCTCAAAAGAAAGACGTTATCAGATTGGTTATTACGGATATCAAAAAAGAAGAAGTTTTTGACATCACGGAAGGAGAAGATAAGTTGACTTGAAGCTAATCTTCAGCGATGCCTTATTGGGATTTATACTGTCCCACATTTCGATCATAGTGGATGGTTTCTTCCTCCGTCTGTATCTCTTGGGCGACTGATTTGGTGACTTGCGGATGGCATTTGTATTGGGGATAGCACCACAGATCGACCTCAATACCTACATTTCAAACTTTCATCTTGGAGCGTCAGCATACGTTGAGCCAACTTTTCCAGATCAGACCGTATTCATCTTAGAGCACCAGTCAAGATCACTAGGTAACGAATGAGTTAAAACCTCCGCTGCCAAGACCGAAACTGCTAATGTTCCTGATATCGATCCTAATTGATTGTCTCCTTTTTTGACACTCCTCCCAAAAAGAAAATGACACTAGAAAAAACAAATGGTTGAGAAAGAGACAAAAAAGAGGGTTATAGTTTCCTGCTACCGTGCTAATCCACGCAATGCCATTTGATATAAAGACTCCCCACTATTTGGTTACTCGAACGGGAAAAAACAATCTACATTTGGTATCAGAGCTCGACAGTTATGGACTGATTTTTCAAATGATTTGAGTTCAAGGTGCCGTGAGGGGAGGTTCTGCTCGTACACAACAAGGTTGTAGAGTCCCTTGGTCTAGGACCAAGTTGACTTGATATTGAGTAAGGAGGCTCTATCAAGGCACAATGGCAGACATTGGCACCACACCATTGGTAGTGTGAAGAAGTTGAACAATGAAAATGTCAGCACGTGGCAGACATGCATGGAGTCATATTTTCAAGGGCAAGACCTATGGGAGGTCATTTGTAGGCACATAGACCATGCCACCACCAGAAGAGAAAGCATAAACTCCACTTGATGGTAAGTTTCAAATGAAATGCTTGTTTTGTCTTATCTTAGATAATGGAGAAGGGTGTTGTCAAATTATAGGCTCGTTGAGTTGGTTTGTAATTCGATTGAGGCGTGTATCTGACCGGATTGAGAATCCATTTAGAGATGAATGATTACTGGTTCACTTCATGGTCAGCAGAATCAGGGCCTTCAAACGACATGTTTAGGAAGAAGCATTGAACTAGGCTCTGCTCCCTTTCTGCATGGAAACAAAAGAGTGAGTGAGATGGAGTCGGATCGGATTTCTTTTGATTATGATCGAGATATGTCCATTGGAGTTCTTGTCCCCACTCCTCAAAAACCTCTCCCTCTTTGATGCGTAAGGAGACAAAAAGAAAGCCAGGGGGCAAGTGATAGAAATCAAGGAAGAGGGGGGAGGGGAGAGCATCAACCCTTGACCCGACCCTCCATAACAACTCTTTCGTGTCCAGTAGCAAGGGGCGGGCATTGGCCTACCCTCACGGGGCGTCGCATTTGATTGCTCTTGAGACTGCTAATAGTTGTTGCAGGAGTCAACTGGTCAACGGTTGAGGTACAAAGTGACTCGACTGTTAGGGAGAGGAGTTGGAAACACTCAACTGGTCGAAGTTGAGGCACAAAGTGACTCGACTGAAAGGAAAGGAGTCGGGTTGGGGAGCTTTCTATTTGAACACAATCGAGATTGGGTTGGTGTGAATGCAGCATTGTATGCGCTGTCAAAAATCATATATTGGATGGATGCCCAAGCATTGAGAAGGAAGGACACTTTCAGAGGTGAAAGGCCATGGGGAGATATTGTCTGTGATCCATGGATCTATGATCAGGAAACTATATCCAAGCTCCGTGTCCCATCTGTGCTCTTTGGAATTTTCAAACTTAGCGAACTGAAACATCTCCATAGCTAAAGGAAGGAAAATCAATCGAGACCCCGTCTGCAGCGGCGAACGAGAGTGGATTGGGCCCTAAGATTTTGGGTAGGCCTTCTGGTTTCATTCGATTTGTTGTGGATTGGATGATGGAAAACTAGCAATGCAGCCTCCTCTGCCGTCAACCGTCACCTTAGCGTGCCCAGATGACTTGTACAAAGTCAACAACCTAGGACACAAGCATAGGCAACATAGTCACGGGGCTATTCATTGAACTAGGATTTGAAAAGGTTGGAAGATCTGGCCAAAGAAGGTAATAACCTTGTAGATTTGTTCCCATGGTTTGATCCTTCCCAATAAAAAGTGACGTTCGAATGATGATCACTTTTATGCAAGAAAGGGGGACCACCCTCTGACGCCTGACATATTCCTCAATGTTCGATGACGTATAAGTACCATTAGGGGAAGGTGAAAAGAACCCCCATCGGGGAGTGCAATAGAGAACCTGAGATCCGATGCGAACACTCAATCGAAGGAGTGGAGCGCAGGTGCACTCACTCAGACAACGTACTTTTTGCATGATGAGTCAGCGAGGAAATGGGAACATTGACTTAAGCCATTAGGTGTAGGTGCTTTCCAGAGGTTGAATCTTTGGGTTCTTCCTATTTGACCAGAAATCGATCGATCTAACCATGAGAAAGTTGAAGAGAGCTCGGAAAGGCCTTGGAGGACCGAACCCACATTTGTGGAAAAATATGGGGATGACTTGTGGCTAGGGGTGAAAGGCCAACCAAGATTGGATATAGTTGGTTTTCCGTGAAATCTATTTCAGTAGAGCATATGATGTCGATGGCCCGATGTAGAGCACTCAATGGTCTCGGGTGGCTTTTGCTTGACCAACCCTAGGGAAACTCCAAATACAGGTCATCATAATTTGTACAGATAGACTTTTTGGGTGCTAAGATCCAAAGTCAAGAGGGAAACAACTCAGATCGTATGCTAAGGTCCCTAAGCAATCACTTAGTGGAAAAGGAAGTGATCGAGTGATGACAACTAGGAGGTGGGCTTGGAAGCAGCCATCCTTTGAAGAAAGCGTAATAGCTCACTTGTCGGGATCCATTGCACTGAAAATATATTAGGGCTCAAGTGATTGAGCGAAATAACGAGACCGTCGAACTTTTTGGATGTGTCAGTAGTGAGGCATTCTGTCAATTGGGGAAGGTTTTTGGTGACAACACCTGGAGATATCAGAAGTGAGAATGCTAACATGAGTAATGAGGAATCCTATGAAAAATAGGATCGCCTTCCAGTGGAAGGCTTTCTGCGTTCAATAAATCTACGTAGAGTGAATTGATCCCTAAGGAAGCCCCTATAGGGAGTCTGATGGGTACACAAAAGTGACGAAGTTGCTTTGACTACTGAGCCATGCCTTTCTGTTGGAGCGAATTGGATGAGATCAGGCCATCAACGAATCAACCAAATGCCACAATATTCTTTTGGCTTCTCCTCATTCTCATTTCCATCCCATTCACCTTGAGTCATTAAAGCCTCCCCGGAGGAGGGCTCTCTCTGGTTCTGGTCTGACTAGAACTAGAGAGAGCATACCGCCCTACCATAGATAGTCGTGATAGAGGGGGGTTGAAACTTCTAGGAAAAAACTTCAAATTGGTAGGGCGATCCTCCTGGTGAACTGATCGTAACTGAAACAGGTGAACAAGTAGAGTATACTAGGGCACGTCAAGAGAAACATGTCGAAGGAACTCGGAAAAATGACCCCATAACCTCGAGAGAAGGGGTTCTCTCCCCTATATGGGGGAAAGGGGCACATATTAGGGGGTAGTGATTGTTTATTAAAAACACAAGATTCTGCTAAGTGGTAACATGATGCATAGAGTCTGACACCTACCCGTTGTTGGAAGGTCGAAAGGAGAAGTGTTCGAGGAGATTTGAATGGAAGCCCCAGTAAACGGTGGTAGTAACTCTAACTGTCCTAAGGTAGTGAAATTCCTTGTCGCATAAGTAGTGACCAGCACGAATGGTGTCATGACTACCCTACTGTCTCCGACATGGACCCGATGAAATCAAATTCTCCGTGAAGATGCGGAGTACCAACGGCTAGACGGTAAGAACTCGTGCACCTTTTATTTGCACTATAGCTTCACAGTGATAACCGTCGATCGAATGTGTAGGATAGGTGGGAGGTGGTCCCACGCAACGACCAATCCTAAAAGATCACTCTTTTGTCTGACGGGTGCCTAACCACTCTCAGGGGTGGGACACTACAAGGTGGTTAGTTTATCTGGGGTGGATGCCTCCTAAAGAGTAACAGAGGTGTGCGAATGTAGGCTCAAGACGTCAATTCTGCTCGAGAGCGTAATGGTATAAGCCTGCCTGACAAAAATTCCCCTATCCAGAAATAGAACTGATGACTTCCACCATATCAAGGTGACACTCTACCACTGAGTTATATCCCTTCCCCTATCTAGAAATAGAACTGACTAATCCTAAAGAAAGGGGCCGAGAAATTCAATGTCACTATTCCTAAACAACATGGAACTGAGTCTTATTTTCACACTATTACTATAGTCAAATATCAAAGAATGGACATATTTGGATTCAATTGTCAACTGCTCCTATCAGAATTAGGATTGACTATGGATTCGAGCCATAACACATTCATCAAATCCATACGATTTTTCCGATCTAAATCGAGCAAGTTTTACATGAAGAAGATTTTGTTCGTTCTATTTGAGATTGGTAGGAGAAGGATTTGATATTGTTAAAAAAGGGAGAGGAAGAAGAACCCAAAAAGATGATACGACCCTTCTTCTTGTCTTTTCAATTTCCATTCAAGAGTTCTATGTGTTTCCATGCCCTTTGGAACACATATCAGATTCGTCACTACAAAAAGGATAATGGTAACCCCACCATTCATTCATTCATGAATTTCATAGTAATAGAAATACATGTCCTACTAAGATAGAATTTGGAACTTACTATCCTCCTACCTAGCAGGAAAAGATTGACCTCGGTGGAAAGACGGATTCATTCAGATCGACATGAGGGTCTAACTACATTCAATTTCCAGAATCCATGTTGTATATTTGAAATAGGTTGACCTTCTTGCTTCTCTCATGGTACAACCCTCTTCTCACTGACCCCCCTTTATCCTAGGTCCACAGAGAAAAAATGTAGTACTGGTTCCAACAGTTCATCACAAAAGAAAGGACTCATCGAGCTGGGATCACTAACTAATACTAATCTAATAGAAAATAGAAAAGTTTGTATACTTTCCCGGATTCCGTTGCTACTGCGGGCCTTACACAATCAATCAGATCATATAGATATCCCTTCAACACAACATAGGTCATCAAAAGGATCTCGAACAACTCACCAAAGCACTAAATCCAGGTCAGAAAATGGATTCCTATTTTAAGAGTGCATAATCGCGCTCACCCCAACCCATTCATTTTGGATCCAATTCGGGATTCTTCTTGGGAGGTCTCGGGAAGGAATTGGAATGTAATAATATCGATTCATAAAGAAAGAAGAAAAGGTTCTCCATTGATTCAAATGCTATACCTATGAGATAGGGATAGAGGAAGAAGAAAAACCCGAAGATTGAACATATGACTTTTGAGAAAGATGATTTTTGTGTGCCCTCAGCTCGATGAGAAAATCGGTTAGATTCTATAGGATGAAACCTATGGGACTTAAGGAATGACACAAGGGAATCAAAAGAGAGGGAAAGAAAATCAAAATGAATGAAATCAAGAATCAAACAAAACTAAAATCCAAAAAGAGAAAGAAAATCAATAAGTAGAAGAACCCATAATTCCAAATGAACAAATTCAAACTCGAAAAGGATCTTTTTGATTCTTGAAGAATGAGGGATTGATCGAGAAACTTGTTCTTATTCTAAGTTCTAAGATTGTGATTTGATCCACATATGTTTGGTAAAAAGAAGAATCTTTTACTTTGATCATAATCCAAAGTGGAAAGTGTTCAATTGGAACATGAAAACGTGGATGAATTGATCTTAGCTACTATTCAGGGCAGAGTGGAAGAAGGGAGGAGTTTCTTGAATGAGGAAAAGATCCAATTACTTAGAAAGAATTAAACGAGGAGCCGTATGAGGTTCAAATCTCATGTACGGTTCTGTAGAGTGACATTCAGGGTGACTTATCTTTCAACTTTTCCACTATCACCCCCAAAAAACCAAACTCTCCCTTATGAAAAGTTGCCAGAGTACGATTAACCTCTAGATTTGAAAGAACTGCTTATATACTTAGTATTGGCCATAATTTATAAGAACATTTGGTAGTAGTAGTAGTAAGAGGAGGAAGGGTTAAGGATTTACCCGATGTGATATATCACATTGTTCGAGGAACCCTAGATGTTGTTGGAGTATAGGATCATCAACAAGGGTGTTCTAGTGCGTTGTAGATTCTTATCCAAGACTTGTATGATTTGATGATGCCATGTAAATCGCTAGAAACATGTTCAGCGTATGGATAACCCAATAATGAAAGTTCCGTAAGGGGACTGGAGTAGGCTACTATGAGACAAAAGATCTTCTTTCTAAAGAGATTTGATTCATTTCTATGCCCAAGGTCAAATATTGAAATCATTTCTAAGGTTTTCCCTAACTTTATCTATGTCAGCAAACAATTCGGAATACCTCAACTTTTTTAGAATTAGAACAGGTCCAAGTCAAATTGCAATGATTTGAATCTTTTTACATTACACTATTTCGGAAACCCAAGGACTCAATTGTATGGATATGTCAAATACATGATTTCCAATCCTAACAGGAAAAGGAGGGAAACAAATACTGAATTTCAAGTGAGTAAATAGAATTCCATACTCGATCTCATAGATACATATAGAATTTTGTGGAAGTATTCGATGAAAGTTGTATGTACGGCTTAGAGGGATATCTTTCATATCTTTTGGGATCCACCCTACAATATGGGGTCAAAAAGCCAAAGTAAGTGATTCATTTTTAGTCCTTATAAAATGAAAATGGATTCTTGAACCTCTTTCACGTTCATATCCCGTCAGGGTCATAAGAAAAAACTGCTAAATCTGAACCAATTTCTCGTAATCTATTAGTTAACATGTTGGTTAACCGTATTCTGAAACACGGAAAAAAATCATTGGATTATAAACTATCGAGCTGTGAAAAAGATTCAAAAAAAGATAGAAATGAATCCACTATCTATTTTACATCAAGCAATACATGGAGTCAGTCCCGATATAACAGTAAAAGCAAGTGTGTAGTGGGTTCGTCCCAGCATTCCCTTTCTTTAGAGTTCATCTTCAGAACTCTACATTTATAGATTGTGGGGAGTGGGTTGTCGTGTCTATTCTACTCTCATAGTGTCGAAGAGTAGAAGATGGTTACGCCATTGGTTACTTGCTCACACACCATCGGGCATACGCCCATATCCCATAGAGTTTTGGCTCACCTTGCCAAAGGGTACACCATGCCCTTATCGGGTGGGCGTTATTCATTCCCTCATCATATCTCCGGCCACATGACTTTTTTGGAGGTAGTTGTGCATAATGGTGTGTATGGTAGAGATGATGTTGGAAATGTCATCAATGAAAGGAGCAAGACTTCCCATATGTCAAGTGCTATGTACAGGTGTCGTCAGACTACATCGTCCCACTGACTCCTCCCACCTCCTATAGTTTGTTACAAGTTTACTTAATCTACTATGGATATGGAGAGATTCATTCATATGGAGTCAGTATGGCTTTTCGGTATCAGGAACTGGCCGTGATCCAGGGGACACAGAGATTTTTTATGACAATGACTCTATAACGGTAGTTTCTACCGAGTGCAGAGTTCATATGCTTAATAACAATGGGGTGAGAACGGGATGGCAAAAGAGTGGATTAAGTGGGCTTCTACTGCCCCTCCCCCGAACCCCCTATCGAGTTTAATCTTCCAATAACACCATAAGATTTTTGCCTTATCCAAGGCTATCAATGGTGAATCGATCATTCTCCCTCCTTTTTTTGAGAGAGAATAGAATGGAAGAAAAGTAATGAAACCCCTGATTGCTACCAAATAACCCCTTTGACTTTATCAAGGGGAAAGCCTTTGACATTTTTGTTCATTTGCAAAATCTTTTTTAGTTCCATTTCTCGCCAAGCTCGAAAAAATCTAAATTTTGGTGGAAGAAGAAGCGGTTCACCAGCCACTACATCCAGAGATCCAAAAAAAATCATGAAATCTGGTGGTTGTTCACTCTTTGATCACTGATTTCTCATCCCAGAATCCCACCTTATTTTCAAACCTAGTGGCTCGATTGATTTGCACTCCTGTGGGCTCATCTCGCATACAAATTTTGGGAGTACCAAGTCCTGCATCCATCAAGAACATTTTTTCCTCCAGCATAAGCATAAAATGGAAGATAAAAAGGCATGTTCATTACTGAAGAAGAAAGACAAATTTGATTTTGGAAATGATCGACAGAAACTCATCATGACGCTTTTCTTGATTTTTAACCTCGTCAACCCAAATTCCAAAAAGTTCAAAATAAGAAAAAGGACAAAAACCCTGTCAAAAAGTATGATTCAAGGAGTCAAGGTAGAGATCATTTGTATTGGATGTATCTTCCAGTTGTGCCGAGTCAAATATGCTCCACTGATCTTTTTCTATTGCAGAAAAGAGATCCCTTACCCCCTCCAAAATGATGAATATTCAGTCTGAGAGGCTGCAGGTACTATGGATCCTCTGACTCCCAATCTACCTTTTGGGGTTTCGCCGGTCTTGTCTCTAGGTCGTGTTCTGCCTTGAGATGATCGTATCCTATCCCCGTGTTGGTGGGGAATCTTCTCCCGGGTCCTCGCTCTACTGCGTCTGGCCTGTCCTCTAGGCACCTTTGGAAGGCAGGGAATGTGACAACGTACACACTCCCGCAGTCCTTCTCGTCAGTTGTAGGGTTTTGTTGCCTGAAATTGACTTGATTTCATCAAAAGGACTCATCTCGAAAAGCCCAGCTCACGAGGCCTCCCTCTTGCAGTAGGGAACCCCCCCTCGCCTCGTTCTTATTACATGCTATTTTTCCCTTTGACATTCGGGTGAGTCCAATGAACAAAAATCTCACGCAAGAAGACCTAGAGCTACCCATAGTAGGCCGGTCACCCTACCTAAACCAATCATCATATCGGTCCCTAGGTCCCATTGCTGGAAAGACTCAATTTCAAAATCATACATTGAGCTTCTGCCTCATACAGCTACTCTAGGGATAGAGGTGAAAGAGAACTGTTAAGGTTCTTGTACACGACCTCAGTTGTCAGTTAGAGATGGTGATCGTGGGTTCGCCAGAGAGAGGAGAGGGCTCGCGATGATTTCACAAACAAATCCCCCCTTCTATTTCTATGAATTCAATTAGGTTGGCCACCTTACTAGGAATTTGGACCATGGAACGAGTAATGAATCCCCAACGACAAAGGAACAAACCCGGGGTGGGGCATTTTCGGGGAGTGGCCTGCTTCTTCGTAAACTTCCTGGAACATACATTAAGGGAGCCATCGAAAGGTGACTGAAACACCAGAAATGGGAACTACCCGAGCTAATGATAGAGGCAAGAACACTTTCTGACCAGGTCTCATTAATTGATGATAATGATATCATGGAAATGCTACGTAGACCCATATATATAGGAAATGAGAGAGAAGAACCTTGAGACTAAACCAGATCGAGCCTGAGATCCTATTAGAAATGGGAAGATCTAGGATGGACGGCCAACCTCCTAGAGAGAGCTATGTGCATGGACCAGGTGAGTAGGTATGCAGCTCCGTGGACCATTCGTCGGGCCTGATAGGTGGTGGTATCACATCCTTCTCAAGGGAATCGTATGTGACACTCTCGCATCATACGACCCCGTCCCAAAATCTGGGCTTGACCAACCAGTCCTCAAAGCTTGATTTTGAACTTTTTAGGAAAGGAATTTGATTAGAGGTGGGCATCGCTCTTTTGTCCTTCTCCCCTTTAAAAGCCCCTCATGCTTACTCCCAATCTGAAGCACCCCTTTTCCATTCATAGATAGATCCTATCGTAAAAATAAATAAAAAGGCCATCATTGACCAAGATCCAAATAGATCAATCTTGTTGGGAGGTACTGCCCAAGGAAAAGAAAAGGTGACTTCCAAATCAGGGATAATAAATAAAATAGAAACCAGATAAAATCATATATCAAAATGACTTCTGGCATCACAGGAGGGATCGGAACCACATTCATGGGCTGGTAATTTTTCTGGATAGGTCGAACTAATGGAAGAAATTTGAAAAGGAAGGCCGAGTGGGATCAAAGAAAGTAGCAGATTGATCACTAAATAGATCAAAATAGGTGAAAATTCTGACATCATCACAGCCCACTTCATTCTCTCTCTCTGCTTGTAGAGAGGCATACTGAAAATCCCTCTCACTAACGTTCAAGCCATTTCCATCCCTCTCCCTTACGATCGAGCTACTTCGTCCCTCACCGGAACAACACCTCACCTTATGGAAGGGAGAAGGTCCATGGCCTATTTTTCCCACCACTCATCCAACAAACATGACCTTGTGTTTCAAATAGATTCCTCAAATTCCACTTCTCAGCTCAACCACTGCAAGCAAATAGACAATGAAGGTGTTAGGGTCTAGGGTCAGGCTCTCTTTCTCCTTCCTTGCGGTGCTCCCCCACATCCTCAAAATATTAGAATTAGAATATGTCCTTCTCTCTTCCCCTTGACTTGACTTTGATTTTGTTTGTATTTGAGATCCACCCAGGTATGTGGAATCCTTCATTTTATTCACTTCGACTCCTAACACTACAGTGCGGCCTAGCCTTCCGGGGTCAGGTACTATGTTGATGAAGAAGGGCCCTCCCAGGGAGGGATTTTCCCCCAGTGCCTTTTTGAGACATAGTGACATCAACGTCACAAGCTTACTGGAGAAGGATTGAAAGAAAATCTCCCCATGGGGAAGTAGACCTATTCATACGGGGAAGGAGTATGATCTACCAACACAAGTATGAAAATGACCAGACATCCTCATTCGTTGAGAATACGAATGATACTTAGTGTTATCTGAAAGGTCACATGACTCACCCGTCACCAGAACTAGAACAAGAAAGCAACACCTACTCATTCATCCCTCTCCCCCCGGAGCTTGATGTATTTCCCCAAGTCCTTTCACTGTACCTCCTCTGATTAAGACTAGGGGATGTTCCTGCAAATTATGACCTTCACCTGGAATGTAAGAAAATATCTCATTTTGATTGCTCCGGCCCCTTCTTATTGATTTGCTTGAAGGAGAGAGAAAGAGTTTCTATAGCACCCACGCTCCTCCAAGTCATGGAGGATCTTTTTGATGCTCGGGAGCCCATATTCAAATCCTCCTAGGTTGGGGATATATTTTGTAGCCATCCCCCCTCCCCAGGTCCAAGTCTTTCATTATTATGGCAATCCTCCTTTTCAGATGAAAGATTTCTCTTACCTAAGCAATATGTTTTTCCAGAGAGGGAAGATGTTCTCCCACCCTTTGATATTCCATTTATATTATATAAAGAAGATTCTATTTATATAAAGAAGATTCCATTTATATAAAGAATGGTTAAGTAGACTTGTGAAAGGGACTCCCCAGTGACCTACTCCGTGGGAACCAGTTCCGACGTGTTTAGATCTGGCTCGGTTGGCACCAAGGCTACGTGGTTCAATCAGGATTCCCAAAGGGGAGGAAGTACGGAAAAAATGGGGGGGGGGGTGCCCCCGACTCAAAAGATGAGCCTGCTAGAGAACCCAAATATTTGGGGGTCTACTTTGGGGCAAGGAAGGGCAAGATGACGTCCTTCAACTCCCAACCACCTGTGAGAGTGGGGTGACTCAAATGAAAAGGGGACCTTTGGATCGTCTTCAATCCCCCCTGATGGAGAGGAATTCTTTTCCGCATCCATTTGCTTAGTTGTGTCAGAGAAGAGGAAAGGATCTGAAGGTTGGATTGTGCTCTCTACAATTCCAATTGTATCTAACCTCCCCACATGGTAGCGATCCAACTAAAGATTTTGATTCCAGTACGGGTGGGCCATCTGAAATGTGGGAGCCTTCACTTTACCGAAGCCGATCTATGAAGATTCTTCCTTTTCATATGTGCAATTCCCCTCTGCCGGTAAGCATATACTATCTCCTCAAATGAAGATTTCTCTAAGATGGTACTCTTACGTATACACCCTTCCTCCAAGATCCGACGAATAGCTAAGCTTTGTTGATGATCCCTGCCAACAATCGAGGGGACATCATAAGTCGTACCTGCTATTTTGACTTTTTCTACTTCGCAGAGGGGCTTGATATTCTCTATAGCCTTCACCAGAAGTTTGATGTCATCGCCTTCACTTCAATCTAGGTGATGAAAAGTTTCATAAAAAATGGCACAAATTCTCCTCCTTTTACCGGATTTCATACGAAAGTTGACCAACTTATTGATCAATTCTTTTTTATCACCTTCCAATTTCCCAATATAGCTCAAAATGTCACTGCATATGATTGATTTTCCCCTACAAGATCAGCCCGACATTCCAAAAATTTCATAATAATAGATAAAGCCCCTCATTCCCCTATGAGGAGATCAGATCACCGACCAGAGAGGGCAACCACCTCTCTCTATATACGATTGAGAAATTAGAGAACGATATGATGGCTTTAGCAATCTACGGGATGGTGATTTGACCTACTAGGATATGTGGAAGGTAGGTTCCTATATTTATATTATAAGCTCAAGCATGGAGTCAATCCCATACCTATTTTCCTTGTAGAACTGAGGAAGAAGGGCAATTTTTAGGATGTGCTCCATTATTATACATATGGGTGCAGAGCCATCTCAAGTATATCAAAGACAGATTAGCGAGACCTTACTTCCCAAAAAAGTGAATTCCAATCAAAGAAATTTTTCTCAAGTTAGTGGTCGGGACCCTACAACAAAAAGAGTGGATTGAAATCCTCAGCCATATGGACGATTAGAGTCTTGTGTGGAGAGCACTCTGGTCCATGCGATGTGATATACAGATGTGGCAAAACCTCAAGGTTCCTATACTCAGGCTGTGGGGAGCCATTATCTATTCACCTAAAATGGTTAGGAGGCATATTGGATCAAAGCAATTCATCTCTATGACCCATGAACTAGACCGATGCTTTCTGACAGTTCTTAAGCTCAAGCAAAGCGAGAGGTACAGAGTGACTTGAGTGCAAGAAGAGGAACGACTCGACTATAAGGAGAGGAACGAATCGAACTTCAGGGAGAGGTACAAATCAAGTGAATCGAGAGGAACTAAGTGGATCGACCTTTAGGGAGAGGTACTAATCGAGCAAAGCAAGAGGTACAAATCAAGCAAAGTGAGAGGAACAAATCGACCAATAGGGAGAGGTGGATTTCATGATACGAACCGACCAGAACCAAAGGTTGACATGAGGATGAAACATCCCCTCATGTTGCCTCCTACCCTATCTGGTCCAACCCCCAAACACACTTGTGTGCACTTAGAGAGCTGGATCCCGACCTTTGGGTGAAGGTAAAGACATCCAAGATGCAAAGCTGCTCGACGCCTTCTTTGCTTTCCATTATATGAGAACTTGTATGGCTAAGGCTTCCTGCGTCGTAGCTGTTCTCTTAACAGGACTATCGACCTCTGTTACAAAGCATCCTAGAGGTTGATTGGCTTTTAATTTGATAGTACTCTCTACTGGGGATAGGCTTTTTCTTTCTTGCAGTTCTCCCCTTCCCATCTATCTCTAAAACAACAAAAAGGCTAAACAAAAAAGGATGAGAAAATTTATTTATATAAAAAAGAAATATGTTGGCCGGAGAGTTTGGATTGAAATGGAATCCCTCAAAAACGGGCAAGAGTATTGTTTAGTTTTGATAGAGGACTTGTGTTGCGGTGAAGGTGAAATAGATTATTATATATTCAAGAAATATATTGAAAGTTTAGCCACTCAATGTATGGTATGCATGTGAGTCTCTCGCTTGGAGTCTTCTCACGAGTTGGACTCGAACCAATACCTCTGGGGAAAGGAAATGGACTACAATTCCAACAAAATACCATTATTCGACTCGTGATTTTTTTTGACCCAGTTTGTCTCTGACTCAACAGACTACATCCGGGGTGATCCGACCAATCAACTGAAACCCTCCAAAAATGAACCCCCCACCCCCTCTAGGGTTTTTGAGAAATAGAGCCCCTCGAGGCCCGATCTCATTCCATCTACTCATCCTTCTCAAAATGATCGAGCTCCCACTTTGCTTGCCTTCTTCATCGGTGCTCACCGGATGTCTCACTGCACGAGGAGGTTTCTCCATTTTAGGAGCAGTACGGGAATGAATCACATATGTAGGTTGTGAGAATTGCTTGGGAATTCATTGAGGGGGGATTTTTTCTAGGGGGTCTTGTGGCGCTATTTGCCGATCGAGATGCTCTCCCTCATTCTACTCATCTAGCCCTCTTTACGAACTTGTACAATCGATGCCACAAAGATAGCCAACTCTATTATCAAAGAGATCAGGAAAGAGGCGACGATTTGGCTCCAGATATCGAGAGGTGTGGAAAAAGAAACTGTGAGAAGCAGAAAAACCATCAAAAAATGATGATTGTTCATGAGGGTTTTCACGGAAAGACCCCTGGGTTTTGGAAAATAGATCACAATTATAGGTACCTAGGAGCATACTGAGGGAATGACCGAAATACGAAGAGTTAACATAATATGGTCATAGATCTTAGGTTGTAACTTGATCATGATAAACTCCGTTGATGTTGCACCCACAAAGTATGGAAAGTGCTCAACATTGGGAACTACTCGAGGAGGAGTTAGGAACAGGAACAAGAAGAAGCGTGAACCACTTAAATGGAAGAATCGATTGTATTTCGTCCTTTGTTCCCCATAGCAATTGGGATCAAAAAGTACCAAATTTGATGACAGATAAAGGGAAAGACACAGTAAGAGCATGCTATTGAGGATGTTGCAACATATGTCAGGGAGGCCTCTTTTGATTGCGTACAAACAAAATACGAGTCCAAAGGTAGAGTCAGAAAGGGTTTTGATAATAGAGAAATTGACTCTTTTGGGAACCAATAACGCGTAAACCATGTCAAACCAAGACCGATCAATATCCAAACAAAACATATTCGAACTTCTCCCAAAATCATTTTCGGTGTGAAATGCAATTCCATGAGTAATTAAAAGGGTTAAAATCCATGAGTCCTCTCTATTGTACTGATCAGAAGAAGACAACAAAGAATTGGAAGAAGTTGAATATATTCATTATCCCCACCCTCCTTGATCATTTTTTGACTTAGATCTTCACCACTTTCTACTACCGAAAAAAGAACTCACACTCGGCTGGGTAGATATAGGTACATCCTGGCCCCTTGCTTAGCTTGACTCATTCACAAATACTTGATTGATTTTGGCAGCTAAGCTGCAACATTCAACATTTTGGTGGAGTCGGACCGCCCCTCTCCCTATCGGTCGAGCAACTTTGTCCCTCACAATGGAGACCCTCACTTTTCCTATCAAATCCAATGTATCCTCCACTGCAATTAGTCTTCTGGGTGAGGAGGCGCCCACCTTGCCACTCCCCTCCTCTCCTACCTCATTTCTGAAATAGGACCTCCCCTTTCCACGAAGGATGAGAAAAGAGTACTTCATCTTCTCTGATTGAAACAAAGACCTAGTAAACAAATGAGATTAAAAAGTGAAGCTTCCTTGGACGTGTGGAACATGGATGAGCATTATGTGATTCCTACAAGTGAAAAGACTGGAGGAAATGCCCTCTAAGGACTTCGAGATCAAATAGGGAATGTTTCTTTCCATTCCTCGTGAGCCACTAATTTATCTAAAAGAAGAGATTAAAGTGATTTTCCTCCTTTTTCCCAATAAGTCGATGGCCTTACACCATTGGGATACTTAGAATAAAGTTGAGATCATATAGGAGACACCGGTGCTAAAACTTTTGATTGATACCACTTCCAAATTCTCTTTTTGTGGAAGGTCATTGCTCCGGATCTTGTTCCCCCACTGTGAAAGTAGTTGGTTCCGTAGTTTGAGAATTCTGCCGATCCCAAGTACTCCATCTCTATCATTTCATATAGGAATATAATAAGTAAAGAGTACCTGGAATGACAAGAAGAATTATGTGAAATAAGTGAATTTTTCTAGTTGAGGAATTATTGATTCATCTAAAATGATTCCCTTCAGACAAAAAGAGACTCCTTCCTATACGAATGAGTTTTGCAGAACTATAGAGTGGTGGGTTGTTTACCAACAGAAATAAAGTATGGGAAAGGCTAAGTGAAATGAATCGAGAAATTTCATCCATGTATATATTGTTCGAAGAATCTTTCTATGGTACGGAACATTGCAGTTTTGATTCTCTCTCAACAAATGTGAGGTAGGATCCACCTTTTCCAATATCTTCTTTCGAAGCTGTTAACAATAAAAAAAAGATGATTCTTTTCAAAATCTAGTATCGTATATAAGATAACGGCTGCTTTGAACTCATGAGTTGGTTTGCAAGCAAGATTGCATCTGTGATTTGCCTCCCCTTAACAAAATGGGATTCAGACTGATCAGGCTGGGGAGAATAGCTTGGAGGCGATTAACAAGGATTTGAGGGAGAATTTTATACAAATAGTTACACAGATAGATGATTCGCCAATCTTTGATATTACAAGCATATTGACTCTTTGGGATAAGAGAAATGAATGCTTTATTGACTTCACATAGCAGACTGTCACTTTAAAAGAAATTAGGAATAGTCTTGGTGACTTCATCCCCAATGATGGACCAAGTCGCTTTGAAGAAGTGTGCATGAAATCTATTAGGTCCAGGTGCTCTGTCCCCATTTTCTTCCCCAATCACGACTTCTATTTCCTCACTGGTAACAGCACAATTCTTGGATTTGCTCATGGTTGAGGGCCGACATATCCCAATCTCTACACCATTCAAAAGTGCAGGTCTGGCCATTGTTGAAGAACTTAGTATAATATTCAAATATATGCTTCCTGATATTTGATATGTTACCTGTTCTCCTTCAATACCAAGACGCCACATTTGGTTCCTGTGTCTTCTGATCTTTAGGGGTTCTTTAAGGAGTTATAGAAGAACTTTGTGTTGCGGTCACCCAGTTTCAACCACTGTACCTGAGATTTCTGTCTGATAATGGACTCTTCATCCTTCATGGTAGTAAAAATTTCCTTCCTCTTGGCATTAGCTACTTCTCTCAATGGTAGATTTGTTGGGTCCAAGTCCGCTGTTGAAGGGTGTGAGCCTCATTTTTCTTGTTCTTGGGACTGGCTGTGAGATCTCCCATTTTTTCCCTATTCCACTTAATAAGACTTTTTGAGTTTGAATTGATGTATGATCATGTACATGGGACAACCTTTGACTTTTGCATTCCATGCTTGTTTCACGACCTCCTAAAATCCTTCTTTTCCAGTCCATGCATTGAGAAATATAAAGGTTAACTCTTCTTTGAGGTATATCATAGTGGATCACCTGTATCCGATGGTCACTAACTATAGTAGGTTGTATCTCGACCCAAAGGTCTGGAAAAACATCAAGGATATTCATACTTCCTAATGTCCTATCCAATTTAAATAGAGTATGTGTATTACCTTCTTGGCGGTTGTCTGAGGTGAACCATGGCCCTTTAGCTATTAATTCAAACAAGTCAGTGTCCAGAATTGTGAAAATCCTCCATGGAGCATCGATTCATCTTGCCTATCACCTGCTATCCACGCAACATTCAAGTCCCCAGCTACCACCCATGGAGCATCATTATTCTTACACAGTTGTCTAAGGGAGTCCCATAGCTTTGTTCTTTGGTTATCATCATTGGAGCTGTATATCGCTATAACCAGCAGTCATGGCCTGTCGTTATTAATCATTTCAAGATGAATGAATTGCTCTCTCTCTCTCTCTGCTAGCTTGTTAATCTATAGAAAATTAGACTCCCAGGCTATCATTATTATTCCGTATGGGTGACTCTCATGATTTGTAAGCCAATTAGCCATTGGCCAAATTTGTTGAGTCACCTTCTTGACATTGTTTTGTTTCACCTTCATCTCGACAAGGATAGCGACACTTCACTCGTCGAATTTCTTTCCGGACCATGTCCTGGAGCTCAACATCATTGAACCCCCGAACATTCCAAGCCATAATGGAGAGGTATTCAGTCATTAGAATCACCCGCCCGGATGCTGCCAGTGTCAGTGAGATTCTTTGGGTCTTTATCATCTTCTAGGTGTTGAACCCTATTTATTTTGGGTGAGGAAGTAGATCCTACTGAGATAGGAGGGGGAGTACCTTGTTTTTTCCCATTTAGGAGAGTTACTTTCCATAGTCTACTATTCCTTTCCTATAATTCAATATCCCCTTTCCATCTATTCTCTTTTGTACTTGCTCGGGACTTGTCTGTGCCCACTAAAATAAGGGGGAGTAAATAGGACTCGCTTTGGAGAATTCCTTGAGAATGAGAAATAGCGCTCATACATAGCTTGGTTATCAGTGCCAAGCAACCAGAGTTGATTCAATAGCTAAGGTTACTGATATGCCATCCCCAGCGGAAACAGAAAGGCGAACAGCTACTACAAGAAGATCTGTCTGACCTTATTCTATTTATTTGATTGTCTTTTTCAATTTCTCTCACGGAGTTGTGACTCACTTGATTCTCTATCTTAGGAATGAAGGAAGAAGACCATTGATCTCCTCATACGTCACTGGTGTACTTACTTCAAGACAAGAAGTGTGGGCCTCTTTGATAGAAGCACTTTCTTTTCTTAGTCCTTGATTTTCCCGGAGCACGGACTCCACCAGGAAGTTTAGATAGTGAGAGAGTGAAATAAGGTTGACACACAGTTCTCAAATTAGTTAAAGAAACCATGTCACGAGTTTGGTAAATTTCTCTTGGAGACCCGTGGGGTGAGATTCTGCTTTAGTTGCTACCAAGGCTTTCAATGATAAGAATGCAGGGGCAGCGTGATAAAGATCTTCCTTTTTTCCAGGTCTGACACATTCTCCTTAAAATAAGAAAGGATAGGAAAATAGTGATACAAAATAATAACCACATACAAGAGTAATATAAAGAGAAGGAAACCTCTAACAATAAGGAACATGTCCTACAACCGCCTCGATACAAAGCAAGAAAGAAAGCAAACTCAATACTCGCCTCGGGTGATCCAACAAGTCAAGAAAGAATCAACTTCACACACCCAGCCGTAACGTCAAAAGAGAATCATTTTCTAAGAAAGCAAAGAGAGAAGTGTAATAAAATAAGATGAAGGAGAATCCTTTTTTCATACTACGACATTTCCTATGAGACAGATTTCAGACTGACAGAGAGACTGAGTCAAGCACTACAAGACTCTACACAAGGATGAGTGTTGGAAAGGTTGATACGATTGATTCGCTTACCTCGAAGACTCCGAATTGATAGGATTGATTCGAATCAAAGGAAATGTATAGGAGATGCTAAAAAAAGAAGAGAAGTCCCCTGGGGCTATTACATAGGCTAGTAGACAACTAGAAAGATATTCCCTTGCAACAACCAAAAAGTAGTAAGCCTTCCTTCCAACACCAACAATGGTAGGGTTTGGAATGCTTACGAAATGGAAAGCTCGGGCGAAAGGGCCAGCATCAGACATAGGGAATACGAGATATACGTAATAGCAAGACTAAAAGATGCAAAAAAACTCGTTGCTTAGGTGGAAGGCAAAGAACCCAAACCACCAGTGCAAAACTATGTTCAATCAATAAGGATCGAACTTGCCGTGTTCGGGTCAAGAAAAAAAAGAAGAGCAAGTTAGATAGGATCGTAGGCATACGATGACCGGCTTCGTGAGACCTTTTTTGGATCTACTCATGGAAAATATCTATTGGGTGATGTTTTTTGGATATTGTTTTTGACTCATTTCTCCTCAAATGATCTTTCTTTCTGCCCTTTTCTCCCCCCCTCATCCTCCGCGATCTTCTTTGTGCAACAACTGGAAGCAAAAACCACGACGATTTCTTCTCTCCAAAAGTAACAAGTGAGATGCCTCTCTCTCTCCTAGTAGTTCTCTCTCTACCCACTCTGCCAGCAACAACCGCACAAGTTAGACTGTCTCTGTGCAAGCAACAACCATGCCACTTCCAGCAACCGCAAGGGAGAGAGCAGTGATAGCGAGTTGATCCCTATGCATTTCACCGCAAATTACCCCACCCCTATTCAAACTTTCCCAGCGGAATTCATGAAGGTTGATCCCTGACGACTAGATTTGGAATTAAGATGTATTGTCTTTTCCATGTGTCCATCTTTTCCTTCTTTTTCTGAAATCCTTGGAGGTGCGAATGAGCGAACCAGAGGTCAAATTATCCAACTGATCGAACCTCGAGTTGTGTTCCATCCTATTGATTCAGGAAGGAAGCCAGGAAGCCCCTTCCATAACATAAGGTGCGGTGCGATGTTAGGTGGTCGAAAGAGCATGATGTATTATGAAAAAAGTAAAAAAAGACTTGGTGTCTTCAACCCCGGCCTGCCCTAGTTCCCTCACTCAGGGAAGGATAGTGGTCTCTCTCTCTCTTTTCTTTTTGAAGAATTGTCAAAATAAGAAGAGTGAGGTAATGTGATCCCTCCCTAGGGAGCCCCTTTCAGAAAATGACGTGGGGGTGCCAGGCCCAATAGTTTTAGAAATTCCCAAGGCCCGGAGTAGTGCACGTCCATTGGAAGCAGTTTAGCGAAGGGCAGGAATGCGTGAGATTTCTAGTCAAGAAGGTTTGGCATGGCATATCCTGATTTGAGGTGGTTGTCTATGGCCCACAGGTGAAGGCTGACATCATTTTATTCAAGAGAAGAGTTGTAGAGTGTATGCCAGTTGGATCAAGTTCTGGGTTCTGGCTTTCCATCACCTATTTTGGGAGCAAGTGAGTCGATAAAGGAGAGCAGTATGTTGAGTAATCACACGATTCAAATGGACCACATTACCACGATAGCGTGCGAGTAGTGGAGGGAGAGGTACGAAGTGACTCAACTGAAAGGAGAGGCCATCTAAAATTGAGCCACAACTTCCTACCAATCGCTTACGATAGGATCTTGCTACTGAATGCTTTCGATAGCCTGGAGTAGGCCTCCAACTAGGGCATTAACACACCAACGAATATAAGAGTAGGGAAAGAAAGGGCCCGAAGGGATAATCCCTGTCAATCTTTCTCATCTTTCCAGCATGTCTTTCTCCTTTGCCCACATGGTGGCGTAAAAGAATCCCTTAACAATTACCTATTTTGGGGCTTTGCTTTTTGCTTGAGATTATAAAGATGATTATCTATTGGCATCTGAGTCAATTATAGAATTTGACCTTGGCTATAGGTCCCATAGGTCATTCTTCAAGGGAAGTCCCAAAACTCCACTAGTCAATTAATAGGATCATGGCAGATACATTGGCTTCATCGAGATCAGATAGAGCATAAGAGTTTCAGAATGAGAAGATTCTCTTTCTACACTCCCGACATATTCTGCCTCTTCCTTGCCCAGCTCAGAATATTCATTCTTTTTTGACTGGTGGGATGAAGTCGCATTGAGTGAACCAGTTCTAGTCTTTGCTAAAAAGTGAGGCTTTTACTTGACGAGTAGACCTCCTTCCCCCACTTATTGGTACCTGCAAGAAGCTGAGTTTCTTTACTTTCTTTCATCACAGTAGTTGAAAAAAGCAAAAGTCAAAATAGTGTTTCTCTTCTCTCTCTATTATATATATTTCCCAAAGGGCCTATGGGGCTCTTTCCCTCACTCATCTGACTCCTCCCCAGGGAATGAGTCCAGGAGAAAGAGAAAGAGTTTACGTGGGTAGGAAAGGGTGGGTTCAGATTCTAAGATGAGCTCATTTAGTCTGCAATTGAGTGTGGAGAGCTCGTCTGTTGAGGCAGACTCCCCATTCCCTAGGACCTAAGCATTGTCAAAAGTGCTCCTTTGGACCCTTAGACCACCCGGAAATCAATATAATGACAAATTGCTTATGACGTCCTCCTGTAAAACAACCAGTAGAACCCATTTCTCATTCTATTAGGATATAAAATCTCAAATCAATTTTGCAGACTCACATAAACCATCTACCTTGATGCTGCCCACTTCAGTAAGAAATAGAAGAGTCAGGATTTGTCTAGTGGTATAAGCAAATGAGGAAATATGAAAGAGAAGAGGAACTTGTACTAAAGAATAGGCCGGAATGAGTAGAAGAACAAAAGTATCCCACTGAGAGAGGACTATTGAATCCCATTGTGGCCATCGCCTTCACTGCTTGAAAATGGCCCACTTCGCTGACGGAGACCTCACTTCCTATGACAGCCCCCCAGGAGCATTTAGGACAACTCTTTTAATGAGTACAACCCACAACGTAGGGACAGTCCCAATAAGACAATTGCCTCTCTGAGAAAGGGTAAATAAAGAAGGCCCAGGCCTATGATTGGAAAGCCCAACGCCTTCCCTTAGAAAGCTAAGGATTGAGATGAGACTTCAGAGGATGCCCATGGAACGTCAACTTATTTGATTCTTCTTTCGTGGCGTGGAGGCAAAGATGCAATCTAAGATGTCAAGCATGCAACAGCCTGAGCTTCTGAGATAATTGTGTTCACAGCGGAGGAGAAATACTCATCCTATGGTAAAATCTTGAGCTTGACTTTATTACTTTGACTTCCTTCACCCCTTTATCCTTATATTATATATATTGCATGTGCTAGTTTGCACCGTACTAAACCCCCCAAAGAAGCAAGAGATACTGAAAGTGATTGACTTCTTTCCTCTGCTTCTATATCTATAAAAGTCAATAACTAATCCTCTCCTCTTTCATTCTGGATTCACTCCATAGCTTGGAAAGAAAACCTTTTCTCTTTTGTTGTTACAGCCCCTCTCTAATATCTTCGCCAAAGCTCGTTACTAAATAAAGAAAGCCCATAGATCGAAACTTCTAATAGGCTATCTCCGGATTCCTTGACTAACTGATCTTGAAGCAATTTTTTGACTAATAAGTACTAGTAGGAGGGACTTTTACTACAGGATAGAGGGAAGTCATGATCAATCGCTTAACCCAGAGGATCTCATTCCAGTTTGACTTATATTCCTAAAAGAAAGGCGTTATTATCGATAGTTCTTCTTGCCTCATTTCCCTATGAGATTGATTGAACAAAGCTTCTTGCTACATAGAAATGCCCGACGAGCCCTACAAGACAGAGTAATGGGAAATGTTAGTGCAAACTCAAAGAATGGAGAGGGGAGATATTGAACGGAAGCACAAGAACAAGCAAGTTATCCCTTACTAAAGGAATGCTTACTGAGGGGCACAACCCTATGTATGCATACTACTACTAGCCTTTCACTCCTCAAGTCAGGAACCAAGCTATGGATGAGCGCTATTTCTCATTCTCAAGGAATTCTCCAAAGTGAGTCCTATTTACTCCCCCTTATTTTAGTGGGCGCAGACGAGTCCTGAGAAAGTACAGAAGCAAGTAGATGGAAAGGGGATATTGAATTACAGGAAAGGAATAGCAGACCGTGGAAATAAACTCTCCTAAATGGAAAAAAGCAAGGTACCCCCTCCTATCTCAGTAGGATCTACTTCCTCACCCAACACAAATAGGTTTCAACACCTAGCAGATGATGAAGACCCAAAGAATCTCACTGACACCGACAACATCTGGGCAGGTGATTCTAATGACTGAAAACCTCTCCATTATGGCCTAGAATGTTCAGGGGCTCAATGATGTTGAGCTCCAGGACATGATCAGGAAAGAAATTTGATGAGTGAAGTGTCACTATCCTTGTCAAGACGAAGGTGAAATAGAACAATGTCAAGAAGATGACTCAATGAATTTGGCCAATGGCTAATTGTCTTACAAATCATGAGAGTCACCCATGTTGGTATGTATGCCCATAGAGCTATATGTTTTAACTGTTTCTGAGTAATAATAAAGGCAATTTCTGATCTATATGTTTTAACTATTTCTGAGATGATAGTGTAACATGATAGATGTCTAAAGAATTGTTTACTCGATGACGTAAGCTTTTAGGTTCAGGACCGAAACGATGAGATCATACAGATGTTAAGAGTATACATTCTTGTTTATTCCCTAGTCGATTGTTATTGTGGAAATAACCATAGACATCAATAACACTAAAGACTAGATTGTGTGTTGGTTGATGACAGAATCTCATTAATCATGATATAGTGATATCAAACCAAGAACATAGGTACTTGTTAGAGAACAAGTGTACCGGACAGACCCACCGTGAGAGTGACACATGGAACCATGATTTGGTAGTCACAGTCAGCTCTCACAGTGATGGTGGTGAGTGTGATTCTTTGACCTGAAATCACTACACTCAACACATGTCGTTGGGTAGACTTTGACATCATCAAATGCAGTCCTAAAACATGGGTTGTTATAAAGGTGATGATTGGGTGACTTTGACACATGGGGCTTTTGAGGGGTGAGTGATAGATATGGGATTTGTCCCTCCTAAGGGAGTTTGATGTCCATGGCCACTTGATGAGTAGGATTGAGAAAGGCATGTGCATGCATGTGTGAATCAATATGTGATATTGATGTCACACACATCTCACCCAGTCTTCTCTGAGATCAAGGAAATGGAAGAACGTTGAAAGGATGATTGTACCATGCCTTGAGTTCATTCAGGACATTAGTGACAAAGGAATTATACATTCGTTGTAACACCATTCACAGATTGTAGGATTGAAAGTTGTTCTCCACCTTTCTATTTCACTTGGGTAGCACTGATGTGCGACTAGGCACCGCTCTTTGCTTGTGAAGTCATAAGTGTTATGGACTTTCACTGCCAACATGAAATGGACCTACAGGGTCACACACATAGGATTTAACTTGGTAGAGGAGTTTATCCACAAACGATGTTTAGATTGATTACTAAAGGAGTTTAGTAGTTTAATTAAACACTCAATCAACTGATGGCTCAATATCATAGTGTTCAAGGTGTTGTACCGATTGATTAGAGTATCAAATTGATTGAAACTACAATTGACTGAATTTTGCACAGTATGCACTCCCAACCGAATGGCTCAACTGGTCCAAACGAGTAAGTTGGGAAAGTCGGGTTGGGGAGAAATTTCCTTTCATTTCACTTGCCAATTTGATTGGAAGAAGGATTAGTATTTGGATCAATTCGAAACAAAACAGGAAAAGTCAATCGAGAACTGACCAGGACAGTGAACCGATCATTTCATAAGTGAACCGATCGGATCAGGTGCCCCAATCAATCGGTTTAGGTGTGAACCGATCGGCTCAAGTCCCCAACTGATCAGTTCATGCTTGAAATGATCGGTTCAGCTGATGCAATTGGTTGTTTTGTGAAAAATCTCGAACCCTTCTACTCCTTCTTTAATCCCGCATTGCCTGGGGTAGACAACACTATCCCATGACCCTCCTATATGTAGGGGTATTGGGGGATTCTCAAAGTACAACTTAGAACACCGGTTGCTCTGCGAAGTTGTCGTTTTCTCTGGTTGTGGTAACCGAGAGTGCCAGAGCAAGTGCTACTCGATAAAGGAGGCACAACAAGGGAAGACAACTCTAGAAAGGCAACTGGTTGCAGGAGAGTGTGTTGGTGACTAGTATGCCAACAGGAGGGTGCGACTCCTTCTGATTCCTTATGGGACAAGGAGATCGGAGTTCCAGGTGGTCTGTGTGGACTAATTCAGAGGTGGGAGATTTTTGCTACTCGGAGGACAGCTGTCAATCCCGACAATCCTGGTGAGAATAGGAGTAGCACAGACACTGTGCAAGACCAGAGGTGAAGACCGCACAAGCCACGAGGTAACGTCGCCGAGCAAGCCTCGGGACAAGGTATGTCTCTACAAACCATCCTTCCTATTGTATAGATGTTGACGTGATTCCTTTATTCTGGGTTTGGGAGAAGAAAATTTTTGTTTCCGCTGCCTTCTCTGTCTCCCCTAAAACCCAACAATGGTATTAGAGCCATGTCAACCGCTCTATACTTTAGGATTATCGATGTGATCGATTTTGGTTTGTCACCTTTATTTATTGCATACGATGCGAATAAAATTGGCTTTATGCATGTCCAATCCTAAATCCACAAATTCTAATATACATATATGTTATGTAATATGAATGCACTTGATACACGTCGCCCTTAAACAATTTTTGTGGTGGATGTACAAGCGTGGTTATGGCCAATAAACCCTATGTGTGTGTGCTTGGTTGTATGTGGTTTCTTGCATCTCGGTCTGCACACCGATTCCCCACATCCTTTTCTGATGTAACTCGAGATAACTCGAGATTTCTTTCCTACCTTTTCACCCTCCGAATGTAACTTGGGGTTTTCCTTTTCAAATGTAAAATAGGATAGATCTTTTATTTCCTATTATGTCAAAGAATGGCGGACAACCTGCCGATGACTGAGACGATCGTTTCAAGGCGTGAATCAATCAGTTGGTGATCCAGACGACCATTTCGAGGAGCGAGATGAGAAGGTGGCGGTCTAAGGAGATGCACGGCGACCAATGAACCAATCGGCTGGAGGTTCCAGTAGATCGGCTGGTGGCACCCAACTGACCGGCTTGATGGCGAGCCGATCGATCATGGAGATGAGTTGATCAAACCCAGAAAGGCAAAGCATAGAGTTCATCTTATACATGTTGCATGTGATGTGGACCTAGTTGACCGTGATTCCTCTTGGCTCGAGGAATCACATTAGGATGGCCATAATCATTGCTTTTATCATTTCGCATGTTTTCTGTGGGATATATCATGTATATGATACTTACTATATTGTGGTGATTGGATATGTATATGTACCTATAAAATCAAATCCCTCATTAAAATATTAAATTTATAGATGCCTTCCAAATGCGACACACGTGAAAAGCTTGATCGGCCAAGTGTGGGCATGCCCTAGTGTGGTACACCATATATCTCATGGAAGCGTGAAGGATGGATATGTGGGTTTGCCCTAGAAGGGTGCATATTCATCGTGTTGGCTTTGGGTCAGACTAAACAAGGTGACCTAGATAGGATCTAGCACCTTGAGGCATGGAGGTGATCATGGCAAGGAGTTGCACATGACATCTTTCAAGAGTTCCATATGATGCAATTGGCAAGAGTTTCCTACCTGGAAGATCTAAGTTGTGGGTGACAGCCCTAGCTGGTCCATGACTCAGAGGATTTCAGGATCTTGACCCACTAGAAGATTGCACACTGCAATCTTCCGAAATGATGGTGAGGGTTGTCAATTTGAATCAAAATAGTGGGTGTGGTAATTAATTAAAGGCCTAATTAACTATCGTCAAATTTTATTCAAATCAAATCAAATCAAAAGGAGTTTTGACAAATGCAATTTTCTCTTGTATAATGGAAAAAGAATTATCTTTTAAAATGAGAAAATTAATTGAGAATAAATTCTATAACTTGTTGGAGATTGTGAGAAGTGTTCTGCACAATCCAGATATACCGGCAGCCTTTGAATCCACTCTATGTATGCTTAAGAAGAAGGATAGTTCATTGATGGAGATCAATGGAACAAAGTCTAAGGACAAAGGTGAGGGAGAGAAGGGTTCTCTCACCGAACCAATGTCAGAATCTTCTGCGCTCAAAACATGGAGAGGATGGAAGGAATGATGGAAGAAGAAGCGAGAGATAGAGATCTCTACTTCTGGTGTATACATGATAGAGATTAACTTTGCTACTTATTTGTCATGGGTACTTGATACCGGATGTGGATCTTACATTTGTTCAAATGTGAAGGATCTTAAAAGAAGTAGGCATTTGGGGAAAGGCGAGGTTGAACTACGTGTTGCCAATGGGGCAAGGGTTGCCTCCAGTGCTGTAGGAACCTATGAGTTAACTCTGCCTAGTGGGCTAATAATAGAGTTGAAGAACTGCTATTATGTACCTACCATAAATAGGAATATTATTTTCGTATCTTGTTTGGACAAGGATGGTTTTGAATTTCTTATTAAGAATGGAAAGTGTTCCATTTCAAAAGATGAGATCTTTTATGGCAGTGCCCCAATGTCTTATGGTCTATACTTGATAGATCTAGAGACAAGTGTATACAATGTAAACACCAAAAGGCAAAAACTCAACAACTCAAACAAAACATATCTTTGGCATTGTTGTCTAGGGCACATAAATGAGAAGTGCATCTCTAGACTCCATAAAGATGGTTATCTAGACTCTTTTGATTATGAATCAATAGAGACATGTGAATCTTGTTTGTTGGGCAAGATGACCAAGACTCCCTTTTCAGGTAAAGGTGAGAGAGCTAGTGATCTTTTAGGACTCATACATACTGATGTATGTGGGCTTTTTAGAACTAATGCCAAAAATGGGTGTCAGTACTTCATTACCTTCACTGATGACTTCAGTAGGTATGGCTATGTGTACCTGATGAAATATAAGTCAGAAACCCTTTAAAGGTTCAAGGATTTCATGAATGAAGTACAAAACCAACTTGGTAAAAGTATTAAAGCACTTTGATCTGATCGAGGTGGACAATACTTAAGCCAAGAGTTTGAGGACATTCTGCGAGCCCGTGGTATTGTATCACAATGGACTCTGCCTGGAACACCATAGCATAACAGTGTGTCTGAAAGAAGGAATCACACTTTACTGGATATGGTGCGATCAATGATGAGTTTTGCTGATCTTCCGATTTCTTTCTGGGGTCATGCTCTTGAAACTGCCACGTTTACACTTAACTGAGTACCATCTAAATTGGTTCGAAAGGCACCATATGAGATATGGCACGGGTGCGCCCCAATTTTTCTTTTATTAAGATTTGGGGTTGTGAGGCTTACGTCAGGAAAATGTTTCCTGATAAGCTTGGACTCAAGTCCGATAAATGTTATTTTGTTGGATACCCCAAGGAAACAAGGGGATACTATTTATACCACCCTACTCACAACAAAGTGTTTCTTGCTAGGACAGCTGTATTCCTAGAAAAGGAATTTATTTCTAGAGGAAACAGTGGGAGGAAAATAGAGCTTGAAGAGGTTCAAGCCCAACAAGAAAACATTGAACCAGTAGATGTACAAGAGGAACATAGAGATTCACAAAGTGTTGTGGAATCTCAGTCTCCTCAAGTAATATAAGGACCTCGTAGATCTAGTAGGACATGCCTTGAACCTGAAAGGTTTGGATACCTTGTGACTCAGGAAGGTAGTGAGTTGATCATAGATGATGATCCAACTACCTATCTATAGGCTATGGAAGGACCAGATTCTGAGAAATGGCTTGAGGCCACGAAATCTGAGATGGAATCCATGTATTCCAACAAAGTATGGACTTTGGTGGAACCACCCGAAGGGGTAGGGTGCAAGTGGGTCTTCAAGAAGAAGACCGACATGGATGGAATGTGCAAACTTATAAAGGTAGATTGGTTGCAAAGGGTTTTTGAAAAGTTCAAAGTGTTGACTATGACGAAACTTTTTTTCCAGTTGCCATGATTAAGTCCATCAGGATCATGCTTGCTATTGTGGCTTACTATGACTATGAGATTTGGAAAATGGATGTTAAAACCACATTACTTAATGGGAATATAAATGAGGATGTGTACATGACACAACCTGAAGGTTTTGTAGATCCAAAGAATGCCAATAAAATTTGTAAGCTACAAAGGTCAATCTATGGATTGAAACAAGCATCTCGGAGTTGGAATCTTTGATTTGATGAAGAAGTCAAAGTGTTTGGCTTTATTCAAAATGAAGATGAACCTTGTGTGTATAAGAAGGTTAGTGGGAGCACGACCACATTCCTCATATTGTATGTAGATGACATACTATTGATGGGGAATGATGTCACAGCCTTAGAGAAGGTAAAGACTTGGCTTGGGAATACTTTCTCAATGAAGGACTTAGGAGAAGCATCCTACATTCTAGGCATTAAGATCTATAGAGATAGATCTAAAAGGCTTCTCGGACCAAGTCTGTGGGCTCTGATCTCCAAACCATGACATAAACACGATTAAAACTTAGCGGGAGCAAATCGGTAATCAGCGGAAGACAAAAATCACGGGAAATTAAAACTTTTCGAAATAAGAACTTGTATCCATAAAAACTCCTTTCATAAAGAGAGGTAACTGTTTACATCTCAGGATAATTACTTCTTGAGTAATTATATACATCAAGATACAAAATCTCAAGATCACATAACACAAGACTCCAAGACCTGAGAGTACAGAGGACACATAGGACTGACTCTAACTACACCACATGGCAGGACAAATCTCCACCTGAGATTACTGCTGCCCCTGGTGCTGCTGCTGCTGAGACTGGTCACCTGTAGGCTGGTTTCTTCGTCTCCGACGTCCACCTAAAAAGTTGAAGCTTACGGGGTGAGACAATTATACATAATTGTCCCAGCGAGAGTTATAACTCTTCGCCAGAAGCTTTATTATAACATCAAAGAATATCTTAAACAGTAAAGCCTTCAAAGCATTCTATAGCAGTTGCAGTTATAACAAGATCTCTACAATTTAGGAGATATGGAGAATATCAACATTATTGCAATGTAACATCAACCAACTAACTTGGAGTCATCTCTAACAAGTTATACTACATGGTTGATTATGTTTTACAAACAACATTATGCCCTGTGGAGATGAGGCTTACCACTCAAACTCCAACTGATCGCTGAGAAGCCGCATCAGTATCATACATAGGTCATTAAGAGAGCCGGATTCTCATGACCTTCACCTTCCTCAGTCAGTAAGAGGATCACTTGTAGGACATCTCGTGTCTCTACTATCATAGCTCACCAGGGTAAACTGGTCCTTCGCTATTCTAGAGTCACAGTGGAGTTCTGTACTCTCTTCGTCATCAGGAGGTTTCATATTTACCTACCACTGATACGGATATCTGTGCTGTCTTCGTCATCAGGAGGTTTCATGTTTACCTACCACTGATACGGTATGGAACTATAGTGAAGGATGGATGGATTACACATCTACATCACTTTCCTACACTAGGATGTAAGGTTTTACACATCCATGTACCCCACATACTCAAAGTATGTGCTCCAGGAGTTCCCTAAGGAAAACCTGTTTCACCATCACTTAATTTCTGACAATGATGGATCTATGATCAGGGCTCTACATTATTCTTGATTAGTTAGGTACATTTAGTATTCTTTAACAGCATACATGTTCCTTCAAACAACAACAATAGCATAGCAGCTATAAAAGAAGAATACTAAATGTAACAAGCCTAACTCATATTAATCATCATTTCTCATTATCCTCATCACAAGTCATCTCTAAGGCATGACCTTGATGGTATTCATGGCTCTCATAGCCCAGTATCAGCATAGGATGCCACTGGCAAGGCATCAGATTACATTACTTATTCATAAGGCTAACAACATGCCTTTAATGAATATAACATCAACATCCATACCTGGATATGATTACCTTCATATCAGAACATGCATGGTTAATACATCTGATAAAGGTAATACAACAATAAGGAATGTACTTCCTACTTTTGTCATAAGAGTTAAATCTTTAATTCTATTCAAATAGAGTTTATTGCTCAAAAGCATGCCATTACCCTTGAATTAGGGTTTACTATTCACATCAAGGTGAATTAAACTCATAACATCATCATGTATGAGTAACATCTTCATTGATGCTCTTGGATTAGTTAAAGGTTCATCATTTATCATAATTAGGGTTTCTATGATCTCACACAGGTGGATCATACCCTAATTATGCTCGTTTCTGTGTATTGGGGATGCTTCAATTGAGTTTCCATTTAAAAAGGGTACTTTCTCTCTCTAGAAGTACTTTCTCTCTCTAGAAGTACTTTCTCTCTCATCATAAGGTTAGGTGATGTCAACATCACTCTAAAACAGGTTGGGTTGAGTCATCATAGGCTTACATAGCCAAAAACATCACCATTAAGTGATTAGAGTTACTTTCTCTCTCTAGGGTACTTTCTCTCTCTAGAGTACTCTCTCTTTCATCATACTAATGGTTGATGATAACATTAGACTAGATCAGGTTATATAGAGTCATTATGACTAAAAACATCATTCTCATGTAATTAGGGTTTGAAATGAGCAAGGTATAACTCAATTGACCCTTCAGGGGTATATTGGTAATTCACTCCAGTGATCATCATCATAGTCAAAAACCTTGGTCAAATAACCCCTTACTATCCTAGATTATCATTAGGGTTTGATTTGGGCAACATTGAACCATTTACATCATCAAATGATTGAATGTGGTCAACCTTGAGTCACATTGATTAATTCCAATCATTAATCATTAATTGAATTGAGATCGGTTGAAAGTGTTGACCGTTTGCCCACTTTGACCCTCCAAGACCGCGAGCCTCTTTCTAACTCCAAGACCGCGAGCCCCCTTAGGCTTCAAGACCGCGAGCCTCTTCAAGGGTTCAAGACCGCGAAGCCTCCCATTAGTTCAAATTAAAGTTGAGACCGCGAGGGTCATGAAGACCGTTTGCCCTTCTTTGTCCTCAGGACCGCGAGGCCCTTCGCGGTCTTGAGACCGCGAGCCTCCTCTCGGTCTTGAGATCGTGAGCCCCCTCATGGTCTTGAGACCGTGAGCCCCCTCATGGACTTGAGACCGTGAGCCCCCTCATGGACTTGAGACCGTGAGCCCCCTCATGGTCTTGAGACTGTGAGCCCCCTCATGGTCTTGAGACCGTGAGCCCCCTCATGGTCTTGAGTCCGTGAGCCCCCTCATGGTCTTGAGACCGTGAGCCCCCTCATGGTCTTGAGACCATGAGCCCCCTCATGGTCTTGAGACCGTGAGCCCCCTCATGGTCTTGAGACCGTGAGCCCCCTCATGGTCTTGAGACCGTGAGCCCCCTCATGGTCTTGAGACCGTGAGCCCCCTCATGGTCTTGAGACCGTGAGCCCCCTCATGGTCTTGAGACCGTTTGCCCAAAAAGGCAATTTCAGACCGTTTGAAAATCAGCAGTTAATTCATTTAAAGTTGTGACTTAAAAAGGTCATATCTCCCGATTCCTTTGGAGTTAGTCTCCCAAATTTTGAGGGTAATTAGCTTATATAATTAGGAACAGGTTTCTTATACGGTCCATGCTCGGACAACGGGGCCAAACGGTCTTGAGACCGCGAGCCCTCTCACGGTCTCGAGACCGTTTGCTCACCTCGCGGTCTTGAGTCCGAGAGAGCAAACTGTTAGGACCGTTTAAGGAAAAGAAAAGCGGTGGGTTTTTCTTGGAAATCACGCCTTCATCTTCTATCTCAAGAACAGTACAGATATCCCACGGGTTTGCTTGCAAAATAGCAGGGAAAAGTAGGGAAATACTAAGAGCTATCATCAAATCGCATATAAAGATGCACATAGTAAAGCATAGGTTTAGAGTTATAAAACCCGCCTAAAGCTTGCTTATTGAGCTCCAAGCTTTCAATCTCCAAGCTCTAATGGCGTCCTTGAGTTCCCACAAGTTGGCCAAGGTGAAAACTCCAAGGAAGGATGAAAAGAGACGGCTAGAAAGATAGGGTTTCGAGAATTAGCCATGAAGCTGACCTTGAATTCGAATTCTAACCATGGAATTAGGCAAGAAGAGGGGTTTAAACCTACCTTGCACCCCTTGTTCGTCCTCCTTAGCTCCAAGGCAGTCCTTGGTCGTCTTTGGTGAAATGAAACAGTAAGGGAACGAAGGTTAAGTTCCCTTGCAACTAAGGGAAGGAGGGCTTATATACATGGGGTAGGATTTTCAACATTAGTTCATAAGTTTCCCTTAATTCCTACTAAGTCCTTCCTTTATTACTTGCTCGTCCCTTCCTCTTTATTCTAAGGACAAACCTTATCTTAATGTTATAGAAAAGAAGGCAAGGAAGAACAATCTAATAATAAAGTTCATACTTAAAGGGATATTACACATATACCCTGATTATTCGATCACAAAGCCTATTTCTTAACTTGATAACTTAATTGAGGTGAATTCCTCATCATTTCTTCTCTAAATGATGGCAAGAGTATAAAAAGATACTTTAGATGACATTCTTTACAAATTGCATCCCATCATTTGGGTAAATTGCATTTTACCCCAAATTAGGGTTTCAAGCCCTGGGATTGCTTCCACAGCTGCACCTTGGTGCTCTAGCTTGGGAAATCCCTCAAACTTTGCCAAAGAGATTCTCATGATGTCTCAACATCAGAGGAACATCTCATCATGTGCAAATTGCAAGCTAACCCTTTTAACTGGGTAAATTGCACATAGGTCCCTGTATATCAAAACAATGCTACAACTTTAAATAAAAAGGGGCAAATACTGAAATATACGTTTCTGAGAAACTTAATTACATGCTCAGAGTTAATCACAAGGATTTAATTACATATTTAGGCAAAACACCTAGGGTTGACTCATAACCCAGGTCAGGGATGTTACAAAGTCAAAGCACGTACATTGACAAAGTGCTGAAGCGGTTCAGCATGGAGAACTCAAAGAGAGGAAAAATCCCCATGCTACATGGAGTCACCATCTCTAGAACTCAATGTCCTCAATCTTGTGAAGAGAGGGAGCATATGAATGGGATCCCATATGTATCAGCCATCGGATCCATCATGTACGCTATGTTGTGCACATGCCCAGATGTCTCCTATGCCCTCAGCATGACGAGAACGTACCAGTCGAATCCTGGGGATGCTCACTGGATAGCCATAAAGAACATCCTCAAGTACTTACGAAGTACTAAGGATCAGTTCCTTGTATACGGCGGTGAGGAAGAACAGGTAGTAAAGGGTTACACCGATGCAAGCTTCCAAACTGACAATGATGATTACATATCACAATTAGGATTTGTATTTTACCTAAACAATGGAGTTGTGAGCTGGAAGAGTTCCATGCAAGAAATAGTTGTCGATTCTACTACAGAGGCCGAGTATATTGCTGCTTCACATGCAGCAAAGGAAGTTGTGTGGATCAGGAAGTTCATCACTGAACTTGGTGTAGTTCCCAGTAGTTGTGATGCAATTGAACTTTATTGTGACAATAATGGAGCTATTGCTCAGGCTAAGGAGCCCAGATCACATCAGCGGTCCAAGCACATACTGCGGCACTTCCATCTCATACGAGAGATCGTACAGTGAGGAGATGTGAAGATTTGCAAAGTACCAACTGAAGACAACATAGTTGATCCACTGACGTTAGTGACATTCTTGTTGATCCACTATCCTAAATGATGAGATCATACGGATGTTAAGAGTATACATTCTTGTCTAGTCCCTAGTTAGTTGTTATTGTGGAAATAACCATAGACATCAATAACACTAAAGACTAGATTGTGTGTTGGTTGATGACAGAATCTCATTAATCATGACATAGTGATATCAAACCAAGCACATAGGTACTTGTTAGAGAACAAGTGTACCAGACAGACCCACCATGACAGTGACACATGGAACCATGATTTGGTAGTCACAGTCAGCTCTCACAGTGATGGTGGTGAGTGTGATTCTTCGACCTAAAATCACTACACTCAATACACGTCGTTGGGTACACTTTGACATCATCAAACGCAGTCCTGAAACATGGGTTGTTATAAAGGTGATGATTGGGTGACTTTGACACATGGGGCTTTTGAGGGGTGAGTGATAGATATGGGATTTGTCCCTCCTAAGGGAGTTTGATGTCCATGGCCACTTGATGAGTAGGATTGATAAAGGCATGCACATGCATGTGTGAATCAATATGTGATATTGATGTCACACACATCTCACCCAGTCTGTCCTGAGATCAAGGAAATGGATGAATGTTGAAAGCATGATTGTACCATGCCTTGAGTTCATTTAAGACATTAGTGACAAAGGAATTATACATTCGTTGTAACACCATTCATGGATTGTAGGATTGAAAGTTGTTCTCCAACTTTCTATTTCACTTGGGTAGCGCTGATGTGTGACTAGGCACCGCTCTTTGCTTGTGAAGTCATAAGTGTTATGGACTTTCACTACCAACGTGAAATGGACCTGCAGGGTCACATACATAGGATTTAACCTGGAAGAGGAGTTTATCCACAAACGATGTTTAGATTGATTACTAAAGGAGTTTAGTAGTTCAATTAAACACTCAATCAATTGATGACTCAATATCATAGTGTTCAAGGTGTTGGACCGATTGATTAGAGTATCAGATTGATTAAAACTACAATTGACTGAATTTTGCATAGTCTGCACTCCCAACCAATCAACTCATGTGATGAACCGATTGGCTCAGGACAGGCTAAACTGACCGGTTCAAGGGTTGAACCAATTGGCTCAACTGGTCCAAACGAGCAAGTTGGGAAAGTCAGGTTGGTGAGAAATTTCCTTTCATTTCACTTGTCCATTTGATTGGAACAAGGATTGGTATTTGGATCAATTTGAAACAAAAGAGGAAAAGTCAATCGGGAACTGACCAGGGCAGTGAACCGATCATTTCAGAAGTGAACCGATCGACTCAGGTGCCCCAACCGACCGATTTAGGTGTGAATCGATCGGCTCAGGTCCCCAACCGATCGGTTCAGCTGACGTAGTTAGTTGTTTTGTGAAAAATCTCGAACCCTTCTACTCCTGCTTTAATCCCGCATTGCCTGGGGTAGAGAACCTTATCCCACGACCCTCCTATATATAGGGGTATTGGGGACTTCTCAAAGTACAACTCAGAATGCCATTTGCTCTGCAAAGTTGTCGTTCTCTCTGGTTGTGGTAACTGAGAGTGCCCGAGCAAGTGCTACCTGATAAGGGAGGCACAGTAAGGGAAAGACAACTGCAGGAAGACAATTGGTTGTAGGAGAGTGTGTTGGTGACTAGTACGCCAATAGGAGGGTGCAAATCCTTCTGATTCCTTGTGGGACAAGGAGATCGGAGTTCCAGGTGGTCCATGTGGACTACTTCAGAGGCGAGAGATTTCTACCGCTCGGAGGGCAGTTGTCAATCTCGACAGTCCTGGTGAGACCAGGAGCTGCACAGACACCGTCTAAGATCAGAGGTGAAGACCACGCAAGCCGCGAGGTAACGTCATCGAGAAAGCATCGAGACAAGGTACGCCTCTAAAAACCATCATTCCTGTTGTATAGACGTTGACATGATTCCTTTATTCTGGGTTTGGGAGAAGAAATTTTTTATTTTCGCTGCCTTCTCTGTCTCCCGTAAAACCCAACAACCCATACGGAGGAATAATGATAGCCTAGGAGTCTAATTTGCTATAGATTAATAAGCTAGCATAGGGAGAGTAATTCATTCATCTTGAAATGATTGATAACGGTAGGCCACAATTACTGGTTACAGTGATATACGGCTCCAACGATGATAACCAAAGAACAAAGCTATGGGACTCCCTTAGGTAGCTGTGTAAGCATAATGATGCTCTGTGGGTGGTAGTTGGGGACTTGAATGTTGTGTGGATAGCAGGTTATAGGCAAGGTCGATCGATGCTCCTTGGAGGATTTTCACAATTCTGGACACTGACTTGTTTGAATTAACAGCTAAACAGCCATGGTTCACCTGGGACAACTGCCAAGAAGGTAATAAGCATACTCTATCTAAACTGGATAGGACATTAGGAAGTATGAATCTCCTTGATGTTTTTCTAGACCTTTGGGTCGATATACAACCTACTATAGTTAGTGACCATCGGATATAGGTGATCCACTATTATATACCTCAAAGAAGAGTTAACCTTTCAATTTCTCAATGCATGGACTAGAAAAGAAGGATTTTAGGAGGTTGTGAAACAAGCATGGAATGCAGAAGTCAAAGGTTGTCCCATGTACAGGATCATACACCAATTCAAACTCACAAAGTCTTATTAAGTAGAATAAGGAAAAAATGGAAGATCTCACTGCCAGTCCCAAGAACAAGCAAAATGAGGCTCTCGCCATTCAAAAACAGACCTGGACCCAACAAATCTGCCATTGAGAGAAGTAGCTAACGCCAAGAGGAAGGAAGCATTTATTGCCATGAAGGATGAAGAGTCCATTATCAGATAGAAATCTTGAGTACAATGGTTGAAATTGGGTGACCGCAACACAAAGTTCTTCTACAACTCCTTAAAGAACCCCCTAAAGATCAGAAGACACAAGAACCAAATCTGGTGTCTTGATATTGAAGGAGAATAGGTAACAGATCAAATATCTGGAAGCATATATTTGAATATTATACTAAGTTCTTCAATAGTGGCCAGACCTACACTTCTGAACGGTGTAAAGATTGGGATATGCCAGCCCTCAACCACGATCAAATCCAAGAACTGTGTTGTTACCAGGGAGGAAATAGAAGTCGTGATCAGGGAAGAAAATGGGGATAGAGTACCTGGACCTGATGGATTTCATGCGCACTTCTTCAAAGCAACTTGGTCCATCATTGGGGATGAAGTCACCAAGGCCATTCCTAATTTCTTCCAAAGTGACAGACTACTGTGTGAAGTCAATAAAGCATTCATTGCTCTTATCCCAAAGAGTCAAGATGCTTGTAATATCAAAGATTGGCGACCCATATCCCAATGTAACTATTTGTATCAAATTCTCCCTCAAATCCTTTCTAATCGCCTCCAAGCTATTCTCCTCAGCCTGATCAGTCTGAATCCCATTTTATTAAGGGGAGGCAAATCACAGATGCAATCTTGCTTGCAAACCAACTCATGAGTGACTCTAAGAAGAATGCTCGCCCAAAGTTTTATCTAAAGGCAGATCTCAGTAAAGTGTATGACTCAATAAATAGAGGATACATGATACAGATGATGCAAATAATGAATTTCCCTCCTTGCTAGATACAATGGATCAATGAATGCATGTGTTTGGCCTCATTCTAGGTGTTGATCAATGGAGAACCAAAAAAACAAGACAAATTTGATCTATTTCACGTAGGACTGGAGCTGATTCCAGTAAGTTTCGTACTATTGAGTTGTTTTGGAACTATTTCTACAGTCAGTTGTCGGGCTAAGTCTTTCACTTCAGGTTCTAATGTTGATCAGTATCACGATGATGCTATAAGGTTGTTATTGGATTCAAGAAAAGACAAGGTATTGGGTTTACCAAGATAGAGTTGATTGATTTACAGAGTGTCAACAACACAGTGGCATGTTAGAGAACCAATGTTTGATCACCATTGGTTCCATCCTATGACTCACCATGAGATGGGCCATGAGGGCAAGGTGTGAGTGTCTTTGGTTTGACACTTGAACCTCCTGTTAAACTTGGAAAGGGACCGGAAGAAGTTCCCTGGGGTCATCAGTTTTGTCTGGTGACCTACCAAATTGGTTTTGTTTTGGGGTGGGTTGAATTCCTCCCCAAACATATAATGTTAGGATGGGGCTTACACCATCCCTCCCAGGCTAGGCAAGAGGTGCACTAGAGAAAGATAATGCCAAGTTGATTCAGTCGTTCCATGCCAGCCATTATGAAACTTACATGGTAGAATACTATGGAAAGTCTTCCTATCATGAATTTGTTCTTTGGTCTCTCTCATGATATCCAATGGCTTAAGCAAGGAACTCAGTGTTCATGTCTGATTTTAAGGAATAGCATGTCAAGTGCTTAACTGGGATCAAGATATTCTATTCAGTGAGGCTATATCTAAGTAAGGTAAGCTATCCCCATCCTCTCTCTCCCTATCGGTCGATTCGTCCCTCTCTCTGTAGGTCGATTCGTCCCTCGATCCAAGCCCTCAGTCTCAAAAACTTCAGCATGGATGGATAGATCACATACGACCATTAGCTGTTAAGTATTTCATATATAGAAGGATTGTGACCCTCCTCTCAACCCAATCCCTTACTTGACCCTCAAAACTCACTATCGAGTTGTAACCAAAGTAGATCAAAAGAAGGGATGATTCCTAGATGACAGATTTGACCCAATGTCAAATAGGCCAAAGGCTCTGAATGAGACAAGTCAGGGATCCAGAATGACTTTATTGACTGATCACCGAGCAAGAGCTTGACGCAGGTCGGAAAACTCTATAAGCATGTCATCATGTTAGGCCAACCTCAGAACTAGATGTGGTCACCTTTCTGATCTAACACCATAGGCGATGGCCAGAGATCATCCTCTCAGCAGGACAAGACACAAACAAGGAATCTTATGGAAGAACCGGGCACAGTTTTTGGAAGCATCCTTGACTTTGTTGTTCACAGTAGCAGCTTGCCAAGTGGGAGAATGAGGACCGTCGGATCAAGGATCTACAAGAACTCACATAGAGTTGGAGGCCTTCTTTCTGGGACATCCAAAAAAGCCATCCCATTCGATGACTACTTATACCCCTACTCCATTCTATCCTTGATGGATCAAGTTAACAACTCAACTTTATGATCAAAATGGAATTCCTAACAGGTTGTTTTATAACTATGGAAGCAAATGACTTGATCACGAACTATAGTCATTGTTTCTTCGACTGACCAATTTGATATGTACAAAGTGGGGCTTCGTTCTGGGTAGTGTTCAGTTAGGACGTCTGTCTCTTTTGTTCTTCACTTATTTTGTTCCACTCCTTTCCAACTCATTTTCCGGTTCGACAATTTCAACACCGCACCCCTTCTCTAGGGAGGCAGATGGGTCTAGAGAACTGAATTGTCTCATGATTTCAACCTGGTTAGAAAAACTTCTCCTGGGCAATTCACATATCGCTTGAGTAGTAGTACGAAACCTCCAGGCGATCTACTAGTTGAAAAAAGTAGGATCCGTTGAAGAGTTTATGTTGTCTCGGTAGGTAATAGTCAATTCTTTTTCGGTGCAATATGAAAGTTTATAATTCATCCAAATACAAATGAGATCAGCTCTGTTGAGGCTCGAGTAGAATAAGAGGTACTTGAACAGAGGGCAAAGGAGTCGGCAACACTATGAAATGATGTGGACTTGGGGAAACACAAGCTAGGACTTGACCTGAAGACACTCATGTAAAGGCACATGATAGCAGTAGGTGGTCTACCCTTTTTGGAGCATCATCACACATCAGACAACAATCATTCACTCCTATCCGCACCCTTGCTCTCCTCGTAAGGGTTGGGAGTGCATCAGATAGGAATCTCCATATGAAATGACTAACCCTCGGTCTTAAGGACTTGATGTTTCAAACATCGCCACATCACTTTGTTATGTTCCACTAAAGGGGATGACAAGGCAAGCGAAGTGAGTAGACAATGTGATGATATGCTAATTTGCTTGAGAAGCACCCCTCCTCGTGGCTTGCCAAATAAGATAATCACATTGACGGTAAATGGGACAGAGTTCGCAAGATGCTTGCTACTGGGACCGGGTCAAAGTGGATCATCGAGGCCTTCCAATCTCTGGACTCGCTATTAATCCCTTGTTGCATAGCATCACAAACCAGCTTATCCATATCAGACTTCTAGAAATATGGATACTGATCAGGTCGGGCCCACCCCTCATCTACAGAGACGGAGGGAATCTTGTGATCATGAGCCCTGGGAGAAGGACCTTAAGGAGGTATTAAAATGCTCACGAAGGAGACCCCCCTGTGATGCTCACTGGAAAAAAGCCATCTCTCAACCCCCATTTTGATGACCTACTCGAGTTGCGGACGGAACATGGGAGGGAAAACAAGGCTCATCAAAGTCTAAAGGATAGATTCGGATTTGAAAAAAGGAAAGTCATTTCCAGAGGTCTTAGTATCTAAGGTGAGATTTCGTGTACGACTTTTGAAAAGTGCTTTCTTTCTTCATATGTCCCGTCATCCATGTACTAAGTTAACAATCCTATAGAGCATGATACCAGCCCTCTCAAGTGGGATTTAGGAAGCCTTGCCCTATAATATCAAATATAAGAAACTCTATGTAGCGCTTTAGCTTTTACGCTTTACAAAGAAGGAGCTAAGCTAGGGTGGTTATGCTTCCAATCTGCTCAGAGCATGTCCTCTTCTGAAAAGGTGATGGTTGTGGTTGGCTTTGCTCCTTGCCTACAAAGCAAAGAGAGTTTAGTCGTCTTCCCCTAAAAATGAGGTGCTAAGAAAGAAGAAGTTCAATCTACATTAGGAACGAGTTTCAGGCTAAGGACAAATTTCCCCCTCCTATTGAATCTTTCTGGTAAATCCATTTTTTGCCTCAGGTCTGGTAGTACTAAAAAGGTTTGTTTCTCTTCTTCTTTCTAAAAGATAGCAATTATTTGCCTATTGAAAGAGGCTACGTACCTGTTAAACAATAAGTGCTATGCTTTTTCCCTAGGGCTTGACTTCTTGTCTATAACAGTTCAAGTACGAGAAAATGAATTCCTCTCCTTTCAATCAAATCATTTCAATACCTCTCCCTAATGGTCAAGTCACGTTGTACCTCTCGCTTTGCTCGAGCTATTTCCAATTCCTCTAGCTAACTATCGAGAGGGAAGAAAGGAGAATTGACTTTGGGGCTTAAGGTAGTTCAGTCACCCTCAGGTCATAATAGAGTCTAGTATGACATCGGTAAGAAGATAATGCAGCTAAGCTGAGCCTTGCTTCTGAGGCATTTTAGATGGAACTTGTTGTTGCCGATATGATCTTTTCTCTTGTTTTCAGAAGTGGAGTTTGCTGCTCTTGTGGATAAGAGTGATGGAATTGATAGAGTGAAATCCAATTCAATTTTAAAGAAGAACTACAGCTCAATTTGAGATGAAATTTGGCAATAGTTCTAGGGCAGGTTCTGTAACAGATAAGAGAGTTGGGATTGCAACTAAAGGACATATAATTGTTATTGTCAATTCCCATTCTTAAGACGATTATCCGTGATTCACCAAAATTTTCTTTCAAACAAGCTCATGCCATCTCGAATATAAATCATATTCCTTTGTTGTTGCATCGGAATGCTAGAAAATCATACTTTATACAGATTGTAGTCACTTTGATAATGATCGAGTGACATTCTTTCTTTGGTTATATACCAACTCACCTACCTGGATCAGTGGATTCTCCTAATTCAACAGATTCAACTTCATATGAAGCGTCTGCGGATTACTAAGTTGTGGATCGAGATCTTAGGATTGAGATAGATTAGACTTATCCCACCTTGGGGAAAGACCATATGGTAGAATGAGACCCAGGAAAGAGTTTGTCGCTTCCTAACTTGCCCAAGAGAAGGTATTCATTAAAGCAGTAATCATGAAATGCAACCTGTGAGGAAGAAGAATTCTCTAAGAAGACAAGAATGAAATGAAATTAGTACCCCCCACAAAATAGCAATATGGATTCACTTCTCATTTGTAAGATCCGTTGTTCCAGATCCGGTGTTCATGGAATCAAATTCAGATATACTTACATATTATTGGATTTTTGATAGGATGGTCTCGATTACCGCATCAAAGACAGATTCAATAAGGCAAGATAAGATTAAGCATGAACTTTAGGAACCCAAGAAGTCAGTCAGTGCGAGTGGAATTTCATACTAAGTCGAAGGCAGGAAAGAAAGAAGGAAGCGACTGAGTCTAGCATTCGTTCCTCTCACCTCGCTCGAGCAACTTCGTTCCTCTCCCTTCTCGTTTCAATCAAGCTACTTTGTTCCTCTCCTTTCAGTGGAGTCACTTTGTACCTCTCACTATAGGTCGACCGACCCCCCTTTTTTTGATCTTTGATCTACTTCCCCACTTTCCCTGACTATAAAAAAATGCAAAGTTTGTCGAATGCTTACTAGGGACTTTGCCACTATAGCTAGATCTACTGCTATAACGAGTTCACAGTCACTCACCTACTTGATTGGATTTGGAACAAAAGAAAAGGAAAATTGATCATCCTCATTTTGATGGCTTAATGCTACATGAGATACGGGACTCAACGAAAAAAATCTCAAAGCATTTGGCTCTGTATCAACGAGACTGTTCTCTCCCTCTTCCCGAGATTTGAAACCATAAGGCCTCTCTTACTAAAGAACTACACTCCACATAGCAAAGAATCATGAAATTGAGGATCAGCAGACTACTCGTCATTGTAGAAGATGTCTGAGACAGGCTAAGTTAGTCCCATCTATTCCCAAATCTTTTTCCCCTGGGCTGACACCCTCCTTATGAAAAAATTGGCTCCTGACTTTGTCGATGAATAAGGAGGTTGGCAGTATCTCAAATGAGCCGATAGGCGAACAATCTTTAAGGAAGATATTGACCAAGCTCTTTGACTCCATTCATCAAGTGTTTTCCGCCAGACAGACTACCCATCGATTTAGTTTGAACGGACTGAGGATGATAGGCTCACTTTTCTTTTAATACCTGAATCCCTAAAGTGAGAGATCACTGAAACTTTTTCCCATTTCTTGCTTTCTGCTTTCCCTCGTATCACCCCAATCGATCCATCCCTGAATGTGCTCCTTCCTTGACCTTTCTTGAATGCCTTCTTTCTTCCTTCCTTCTTTTTCCTTTTTTTTCACATCCCAAACTGGCTAGCCGATGCTTCTTTCCCGCTCTTCCCATTATTTTTCAGTAAGCAAGATCCCTTCTTTTCCCTATCTTTCCCCGAGACTATACCTTTCCTCTGCCTATGATCCCACTAAAGATCCAGTGTTATCTTTTCCAACAATGGAGGCAGAATCAATGTCGGGATTCATCTCCAAAGAGAGATGTCAGTGCCTTCCTCTCAATTGACCTTTCCCACCCGAGGAGAGAAGAAAAGTGCAGCGGGCCTCATATTGGTGACTCTGGGATTCTTCCTCTCCATCTAAATTCAGATTGAAAAAACCCTTGCCTTGGAAGGTTTCTTCAGTGACCACTTTGTCATGAGGAGTGAGGCCTAGCATCTTTGGTTCTTGTCCAATTTGAGTCGACCCTCTGGGGCTAAACGAAAGGGGTATGCATACGGGCTTCATGAATAACTAGTAAGGGAATAGAGTGGTTCCACTGGTCAAGTAGTCCCGTGAGACAACTAATAGAGTAAGGAATAAAAAAAATTGGATCAATTGGCATAGTGCTTTCATTCAAGTAGGGGGTAGGGCCAGTAAAGTAGGTAGCAAATAGTCCAGGGATCCATCTGTCAATATATCATCCCTCTTACTAATGCAACTCCTTTAGAGGAAGATCCAGTATGAGACTAGACGTACTCCATGAAAAATCCTTCGTTTCTGCCAGTAAGCAAACAAAAAATCCATGGGTATTTGACCTCTACTCTAGTTACACATCTATAAATGGATCGTTTATTCCAAAAAAAATATGGAGCCCCTCTGACTCAAAAAAAATAGACATGATTGTGATGGATGTAACTTCTCAAGTATTGATTGAGGGCTTTTCATTTCACGGTGTCACCTCTCACCTATAAAGGTTGTTTTCTTTATCTCGAGATGCTCGAAAGAAGTCCAATAGTTGCGGCAAATATACTTTGGCACACCCTTCAACCACTTGACTAAGATGGACAAGAGAGGGTTGTGCACCCAACTCTTTTGGAGTGGATTGGACCTACGGTCCTTTGAAACTCATATGAATCCTATTGGTTCTTGATTCCCGCAATAACAAAGAGCATAGCACACATGCTTGGGTGATAGGACACCAAATGACCACTGTTCACCGTGGGTGTGGATGAACCGTAGTAAGAACTAGTAAGCCGCCACAATGGAACATGGATTCCACCGTGCGACATTGATAAGTCAAACTCAAGACTTTCTATAGAAATCCAAACTGGGTTGAAGTATTTCATCAAAGCGTTCCTCTGCCGTATACGTGTTGGGCAATGATTTCTTGGTCAGAACCCATAGAAAGGGGAATTTTTGTGAGCGCGGGCCGTAATAGAAAACGGTGGAGAGATGATGAAACCTCTCCACCAATTAAGATCGGGCCCTTCACACATTCACTCGAGTCACATGCAACCTTCCTCTCCCCTCTGAAAGTCAACTACTTCCTGCCTCTCGTCCCCGTATGACTCTCCTTTCTCAGAAAAAAAAGGGGAGAGATTCTCCGATCGGCTAATCCAAAATGAAGGGAGGCAGCTAAGGCTTGCTTGACTAACAACGCTGGGGCAGTCTAGGTTTATCCTACCTCTGAAGATCAATATTTTCTAAATGAAATCAAACCATGATTTGGAACTTTCTTGATATGGATAGGTCGGTTCTCCTTCATTTCAATTCCTCGTGAGGATGGGAACTGGCAGAACTTAGGGATCAATTACTTACTGGCACTTACTGGATAACCCATTGAGAGGGAAGAAAGCAAAGAGATGAGATGAACTTCCTTATCTAATAGGAAAAGCAAAGAAATCCCATCTACTAGATGATGCCCTTTTTTTTACTTTTGTGGGCGAACTCAAGTAATAGTCATCTTGAGGAGTTTGGTTATTATACGCTGGAGGCGGTACTATCATCATATATGTAGGGGTTGTTTAATAGTGTTTAAGACTCATCGATGGTTAGGCTATCTAATTTCATTGATCACCTTGATCAAGCAGATCGAACACTATATTATCAACTAAGAGAAAGTAGCCAAAGGTTCAGTCAAAGTGAGTTTAGTGAAATATGAAATAGGTAGTAAATTGGTGGACCAACTCTGCCGGAAAGAGGATTGATTTTCATTACAACCTCTCTTTACTTGATCTAATGAGAATGTGGAAAAAGATAGGAGAGGGACATAAGCTATTGAATTCGGGAAATGTCATTTTGACTAAAGAGTGAAATCACTTACTTGCTAGCATCCTCTAATCATCTTTCTTTTAGTTTGAACTCCCAACCGGAGGGGATCACGTGACACCAGGCTCGCCATAGATTCCTGCCTATTTCCTACTAATTGAGACTCTAGGTCTAGACCTAAGGACATCTAATTCCATGTCAGTTCCTTTCTTTTCACCTTCGCCTTTGAGTCACTCGCTGCCTCAAGCAAGCAGCCCAAGAAAGAAGGTCAAGTCCTATTCATACTGACTTTCTTAGTAGTTTCCCCCTTTCTCAACTCAGAGAAAGCCTGGCAATGTAGCAGATTCTCGGCATCAAATATAGATGTTGATATATGAAAAAATCACATCAGATTATGTAACAATTGGTAAGTCTCATCATATCCCACGTCATGAGATGGTGTCCAGCTAAAATCAACCCTCCCTCTTTCGTTTGCGTCTCTTTACTCCAGATCAGATAGGTTCTTCTTGGTAAAGTTGTCAAGCATAGCCTAACCAACTAAATGTTTGATCATGGAATCACCTATGCTTAACTTCCTCTCCTCCTTTACCACCCACACATCAACAAACTCAGTTGTTCATCCAGAAACATCCATCCAGTCGAGACCCTAAAACAATGTTCGTATATCTATGCTTCAGACATCTCTTCCTACCCCCGGTCTTCCACATCAGATTGACTATCTAGCCACCAAGCATTTTGTTGCATTTTCAGTGTCTATCCAACCGGTCTGCTTTCATTCTCTAGGCGAAGTCAGTGCCCGCCTCCCCACCTGATCTAATAGAAGGGTCTTGTTCTTTATAAGGAAGGGATCACTATGTACAATAGTCAAATGTCAGAGAAATCCTTGATTAGAAAGATGAGGGAAAGAGACCCAGTAAGCATGGCTGCTACAGTAAGGACATTCCATGTTCATTGGCCTGCTCTGATATGGGGATTCTTCAAGATCTTGGTTCTGTGTATCACGCGGTTGTATCGAAGTATTATAGATGTCACCATCCCTAACGACTGGATTGCACTCCCTGATGGGAGAAGGAAGCCCCGAACTGCACCTCGTGTCTGTCTACGGACTCCAATCCCAAAAGAATCAACCTCCAGAGGTTTCTGGATACCAAACCAAATGGGTAGCATAGCACATCTATTTCGGGTACAGAGGTGATGAGGGGCATGAAAACAGCCACCCAACCCGGCACTAGTAGGGTAGGGGCAGGCGGATCGGCAAGGGGTTCGAATCCTGCCACCTTTCTTGCAGATCATCCTGTGTGGATGATGGGAAGGAAAAAAGAATTTGAAAATTACATTTTTCGAATTGTCTCAATATTCATTATTTTTGGGTCTTTTCATTGCATTCACTTACAACAAGAAAGAACCACCAGCACTTGGTGCAGCACCTACATTTTGATGTATTCTTCTTCCTTTCCTTGGTCTTTCATTCTGTCATATTATCGAGAAATTATCCCCTCCCAACGTCTCCACCATGGAGGAACCTTTCTTTTATCAAATCTTAGGGACATGGTCTAATCATGAGGGTAGTATTTTATCATGGTGTCGAATCCCAAGTTTTTATGGATTCCTTCTTTGGGGTTGACCCCAAAGCCATAATGTCTCAAAACAAAGAGGCCATAGAGAAAGAATTTCTTATTCCATTATCTCAAACTTTGTGACCATTCGATATCTCCAACTACTTTGTGGGGCTACGCCCCAGTTGTACACTCCCTTCGTTCATAGAACTCTTATTGATTATGAATTGAGTTCGCGAAGGAAGCGGGCTTTTCATGGTTTTTTTTATGTGCCGCTTGATCTTTTTTTGAGAAGGAAAATGAGTTTGGCTCCTTTGGGCGTTAGGCGCTGGGTACTCCAGTGGTTCACGAGAAGGAAAAAGGTCTCATCCACAATTATTGCTCCCAGTCGTCCTCCCTGGCCCCTCTAACATCAGAACTTTGTCGATCGATTAATAGAGGATTGGCGGGGCTCTTGGCATTGCTTTGTTTTTCTCTCTTTTCCTATCAGCGAGTTCCGATCCTTTTGTTCAAAATTTGTTCGTTCGTACTGAACTGCTGGCAGAATCAAATCATGTGCTACAAGATTCCCATATTATCCATACATCCTCTTTGCATTTATGCTGGAGAGGTAGCCAGTGCTATGGGCTTTGGCTTATGTAGATCAAAAATGATGAATGGGATTATGGCACTCCACTTGCCGCCAATGTGGAAGGATGTCGCAAAAAAGAATGGAAGGCTGCTTCACTCTGCTGGATGCATCAGATCCCAAAGGAGAAGTTCGCTCTTTACCCGATCATTCCAAGATGTGGGCAAAAAATGTCAGTGGTTGCCTTTCTACTGAAGCTTGCTCATGCTGCTTTGGCTTAGCTTTTTTGCCTTCTCTTCACAAGGAGCGCAACCCTTGATCTTGCGGACAAAGCATGTCGTTCTCCATGGTACGAACGGAATGTCTATTTTGCCTCTTTGTTGGATCATCGACGTGAACAAAGTCGTCTCTGACCAGGACCAGGAAGAAATTCGAATTTGGATCTTGACATGTTGGTTGTTTTTAACTGTAGGCATCTTGCTAGGAAGTTGGTGGGCTTATCATGAATTAGGTCGGATTTGCTGGTGGTTTCGGGATCCCATAGAAAATGCTTCTTTTACGCCTCGGGTCTCTGCCACAGCTCGTATTCATTCTGTAATTCTACCCCTTCTTCATTCTTGGACCTCGCTTCTCCATATTGTAACTCTTCCATGCTTTGTCTTAGGAACCTCTTCAATACGGTCCAGATTGCTAGCTCCCATTCATAGTTATGCTACAGATGATACACGAGGCAGGTTTTCCTTGTGGTTTTTCCTTCTAATTACTGGCATCTCTATGATTCTTTTACCCCAGATGAAGCAGTAGGAATCGGTCCGTAGAATCCATAAAAAAGAGATGGTTGTGGCGTGAAGTACTCTTGTGTACCTACGTCACTCGTTCCCCTCCCCGCTCTTATAGCTGGCTTATTTAGAGTCAGTAATGCCAGATTTCATCTCGTGTAGCGCGTCTCGCTCCACACAAGCATTGTACTTAGTGCATATACGGAGAAAAACCCTCATGCTTATATCTATGTATTTTGCGGCACTCATCACTAGCCAATTCACTAAGAAATCCAACGAAAAGAGGTCCTATTGATTTTCTAGATAGAATAGAGTGAATTTCATATAGAAAGGATTTGTACGGGGTGAAATCAAACATAGGGTTTTTTTTTTACTTTTTTTCTTTCATCTACCTTATAATGGACTCGAACCAACACTGCCAGATTCTAAATGAGTCAGAACCTGGGCCTCAGATTGATCATGAATTTGGTTTACCTAGGGAACCTGGTGGGTACGGCTAGGGCTGACATGTCGTCGACTGGCAGAATCAAGTCAAGTGAAAACTTATATAGGAGTTTCGAAAGGGGGCCTCTTCTTTCTTTTCCCGGAGGTCGGTGATGTTTGGACCAACACATGCTATTTCTAGTGTTCAAGATGGGTTTCATACATTTTTGGTGAGGGGTCGCCTCAACAGTCGGTGTATACTCCTCTTAGCCAGTCTTCACTTTATCTCACCACTTTGTGATCTGGATTGTGGCAGAACGGGTTTCTCCTAAGAGTCATAAATTATGTGTGGGTGATAATATCATCATCACAGGCGACATTCATACTCAAGCTATTCGTCTTGCATCATTTTTTTTAGTTCACTAACAAATTGTGTCCTTTGGAGGGAGTCTGTCATAGGCGGGGAAGGTTGATCCATAAATTTATGTCCCATCCTCTATCAGTTAAAGTGTCAATCCTTCTCCAACATCTATTGGCTAAAACGGGAGATGAATCAGAGAAATCCTGCATAAACTACTTCCACCAACTGTCTATTCTGCCATTGCGTGAGTCAGACTTTTTCTCTAGGTCAGCGCTTATTTGTCCCCTTGTAGGGCGATGAGCTATTTTCATCTTGCATGAGACCTTCAAAAATCCATGTTTGCCAATAAGAGCTAAAGGTTAACAAATCCAGTCCATCTCTAAGATAATCCACCTGCTTTTACTGCTAAAAAAGTGAATCACCCCTAAATCTAGCAACTCATGATCATCCAAAATTGGAGAACCCATCCAGCTGCAAACATTAGGTACTTGTTGGACGTCACTAAAGAGCATTGATAGATACCCTACCCAGATCTACAGCCAACTGTGCGGACCTAGTTCTCACCAAATCCCACATGTCCAATGCCAAATCATCATACATTTGTTCTTTCTTTCTCCAATGACATCTATACTATAGGGTGGGTGAAGACAAAATAAATAGGAGTCTGAGGAAATAGATAAATTGTGGCATACCATTTCAGATATCAGAAATACATCCCCCTCCATTCCCGGGGAGGGCGCTCACCATCATTTGGACTACCCACTATCTCTCATTCATTGAAATCCTTGGGGCGCACTCTTTCTAGAAGATAGTGCCTCCCCCTATAGGTCAATTTGTTCCTCTCCATAATGGTCAAGTCACTTTATACCTCAACCGAAGGTGCCATGCTATGACCCTCCATGCGAAGGGTCAAGTAGTTGAGAGGTGAGAAGGACTGATGGATGTTCAGATATGATTACAAAAAAGAAATTGTGGGAATCAGTCTTGCGCCTCCTCTAGAGTCTCACCTTGCAGTGGGTCTTAGAAGACTCTTTGATGATGAGGGTTGTATAGGTTTCATCATCTCTCCACCATTTTTATTACAGCCCGCGCTCACAAAAAATCCCCTTTCTCTGGGTTCCGACCAAGAAATCATTACCCAACACGTATTGGGCGGAGGAACACTTTGATGAACTACTTCAACCCGATTCAGATTTCCATAGAAAGTCACAAGTTTGACTTCTCAAAGTCACGTGGTGGAATTTGTGTTCCATTATGGCGGCTTACTCATTCTTATTGTGGTTCATCCACACCCGTAGTGAATAGTGGTCATCAGGGGTCCTATGGCCCAAGCGTGTGTATTATGCTCTTTGTTGTTGCAGTAATCAAGCACCAGTAGGATCTGGATGAGTTTCAAAGGACTGTAGGTCTGATCCACTCTAGAAGAGTTGGGTGTGCAACCCTCTCTTGTCCATCTTAGTTAAGTGTTTGAAGGGTGTGCCAAAGTATATTCGTCGTAACTATTGGACTTCTTTCGAGTGTCTCGAGATAAAGAAAAGAACCTTTATAGGTGAGAGGTGACACCGTGAAATGCAAAGCCCTCAATCAATACTTGAGAAGTTGCATCCATCACAATCATGTCTATTTTTTTTTTAGTCAGAGGGGCTCCAGGGTATTTTTTGGAATAAACGATCCATTTATAGATGTGGATATAGAGTAGAGGTCAAATACCGATGGATTTTTTGTTTTCTTACTAGAAGAAATGAAGGATTTTTCACAGAGTGTGTCTAGTCTCATACTAGATCTTCCTCTAAAGGAGTCACAACAGTAAGAGGGATGATATATTGACAGACAGATCCCTGGACCATTTGTTGCCTACTTTACTGTCCCTACCCCCTACTTGAATGAAAGCACTACACCGATTGATCCAATTTTTCTTATTCATTACTCTATTGTCTGGCTTGTGGGACTACTTGAATATTGGAACCACTCTATTCCCTTACTAGTTATTCATGAAGCCCATCTGCATACCCCTTTCGTTTAGCCCAGGAGGGTCGACTCAAAGTGGATAAGAACCAAAGATGCTAGGCCTCACTTATAATACCCCTGACCTGGGTTATGGCTTAACCCTAGGATTTTTGCTTAAGTAAGTTACTTAAAAACTAATTCTAACCATTTGAAAAGTAATTAAGGCTTCTTGTGAAGTTTATTGTCAAGTTTGAGCTTAATTGCAAACTATTTGTGCATTAATTGATAGTCTGAGTGAAATGTGAAATTTACCCAACATGAGGGGTTACATTGCAAAATGTCACATGTTGAATGTGTTCTAAGTGTTTTAGTATCATAAGAGAGGGTATGATGCTAAGTGGTGGCTTGTGGAAAGCCTAAATGTGAAGTTTGAACTTGTTTGAATAATGCTAGTACCTTGTGCACCAATTTCAGTACAAATTGTAATTTACCCAAAATATAGGGTAGAAATGCAAATTACCACCTCCAGAGTGTTACTACTTCCTCTATGTATCATTTAGAGGGGTGAGAATGAATTTTACACCATTTTGGAATCATTTATGAGTGGTAGTAATCTTGGTGATGAAAAGACCAAGAGAGGGGTTGAATGGAAACCCTAATTTGAGCTTGTATTGAGTTGTAGTGTTAAATGGGAAGTCCCTATCGGCCAAGGAGCCAAAGAGGAGACCCCCATATCATGTTTTCACTCTTTGACTTTGTAAAAACGAGATAAGCACCTCAATAAAGCAATGGATATCGGCTTGCAACTTTCCTTGGGAAAGGTTGCATTGAATTGTGAATATAATAGTAATGTGAGTGGAAGTGGCTTATCCTAGAGGATAACCAAAGGGATCCGACCCTTATCCCATGCATTATCCTCAATATTCTATTTTGCATGGAAAGATAAATATGGAGTGCATGCAAATACATGTATCCATCCATGCATAACCATGTGGCACCTACTAGAAGTAAGGTGATGACACCTCTTACACTCACTCCCATGAACCTCAAATATATATACCCTTCCTTTCACCCCTTAGTGAAATTTTTCGAATCCTACCACCTCCTTACTCTTAGATATCATGCATAGAGCCTTGGTATTGCACATAGGGCTTTGGTATCGGCCATAGAAAGTGCTTATCGACCATAGCATGTTGATATCGACCAAGTGAAGTGATATTGGCCACAAGTGAGGGCATATCATGCATGATTAGTGAGGTATCATGAAAGGTGCTAAGGAGCAAGAAGGAGTTCAAATATTACACCTAAGGTAAGTCCATGATCATCTTCAACCTTGGATTGAAGCATGGATCTAGGGTTATGATCTTCCTTTCTTTTCTTCTTCACCAAGTGCTTAACTATGGTGATTTCTTGTCTATGGAGGAGTTTTGAACGAGCCTTGGACCTTGGAGAAGTTCATCTTCAACCTTAGGATGTGAAGCTTCGGATCTTGGAGATTTGAAGTGTTCATAAGGCAGGTTATATAACTTGAACCCAATTATATTATTATGCACTTTCATTTTTGTCATACTTGTTGAACTACTTGCAATTTTGATTTCTCTTGAAAACTTGATGATCCTTTGAGTTCTAAAAGCTTTATGGGACTGTTTCCCATGACTTAGAACAATAAGAACAAGATTCTAGAGGTTTATGGTGATGACGTCATCAAGGTTAAAGTGATATCAGGTTGAAGCACCCACCTCTTTGCCCGATATGATGTGAAGCACACAAACACCTCTTTGCCCGATATGATGTGAAGCACACACACACCTCTTTGCCTGATATGGTGTGAAGCGCACACACACCTCTTTGCCCGATATGGTGATAAGAACACACACACACACCTCTTTTTCCGATATGGTGTGAAGCACACACACACCTCAAAAGTAATATGGAAGCAAGCACACACCTCTTTGCCCGATATGGTGTGAAGCACACACACACCTCTTTTCCCGATATGGTGTGAAGCACACACACACCTCTTTGCCCGACATGGTGTGAAGCATACACACACCTCAAAAGTGATATGGAAGCAAGCCCACACCTCTTTTTCTGATATGGTGTGAAGCACACACACCTCTTTTCCCGATATGGTTTAAAACACACATACACCTCTTGCCTGATATGGTAAACACACACACCTCTAAAGTGATATGAGTAGCAAGCATACACCTCTAAACTGATATTGCGTTAAGCATACACCTCTCAGACAATATGGTGTTGAGCACACATCTCTAAAACAATTTGGTAGGTAACCCAATACACTAGATGACAAAAGTGGTAAGGTGGCTAATACCCTAGAATATGTGATGGCCAATACACTAGAGTATGGTGTGGCCAATATATTCAAGAGAGGTGAGGTCATGTATGGTGAAGGTGATACACCATATGATTGGTAAGGTTGATACCTTGATGGGTAAGGGTATGAGGGATATGATGATGTTTAGCCCAATATATACCTAACCCAATACATGTGTTCAACCTAACATACATGATTCAACTTGATACACCTTGTAAAGGTGAGGGTAAAACACTCTTAGGAGTGATGAGTGTAACACCAAGTAAGGGTGTGGTTAATACTTTGATAGGTGAAACACCTAAAATGGTTGATAATGGTCAACCCTATATCAGTAATGCCTTAACTCGAGATGAGTCCATATCACTTGATGATAGTTGGGTAATTCAAGTTTGTGACTTATGGCCAATACACTACATGATAAATGTGATGAGTTAGTGCATGAAGTATTAGGAAGGAAAATGCCCTAATACAAGGTAAGTTGATGATCTTAAGTAATATAAAAGTGATGAGGGAAGTGATACATCAAGGCATGATAAATATTATACCCAACACCTCAAGGTTGAGACACCTTAATGCACCTCAAATCCAACATACTTGGATGAGTAACACTTGAAGTGTGTCATGTCAATTGTTACATTAATATGTAATGATTTTAATGCACTTTGATAAGTGTAGGCTAATATACCTTGAGAAAGGGTTAAGCCGAATAAAGTATGATGTAATCAACATCCTAGTGAGGATGAGAGATAAACTCATACTTTGTGTTAATAATCATTTAATGATCAATGATGAGATTAAATAAGTATGATTGAATACTTATGATATCAATGTATGCTCCTAGATGTGTGGAGCAATGAATTAGGGTTTGGATTGATAATATGAACTTGAAACCATATTCGGCTATAAAGGGAAACCCTAACCCTAATAATGGGAAGGTTGTATTTCTCTTATTGTATAAGCCTTGTGAAACATGTTAAATACTTGTATAACAAGTATGATGCTTATGTGGTCTGATGACCTAAAAGATAATTGTTTCCTAGTTAGAGGTGACAAGATGTTTAATGGCCTTGAGAGCCATGTGTATAGTTGTTACCTGGTGAGAGGTGACAAGATGTTTAATGGGCCTTGTGAGCCATGTGTATAGTTGTTACCTAGTGAGAGGTGACAAGATGTTTAATGGGCCTTGTGAGCCATGTGTATAGTTGTTACCTAGTGAGAGGTGACAAGATGTTTAATGGCCTTGTGAGCCATGTGTATAGTTGTTACCTAGTGAGAGGTGGCAAGATGTTTAATGGCCTTATGAGCCATGTGTATAGTTGTTACCTAGTGAGAGGTGACAAGATGTTTAATGGGCCTTGTGAGCCATGTGTATAGTTGTTTCCTAGTGAGAGGTGACAAGATACTTAATCAAACCATGTGAACTATGTCAAATACTTATACAACAAGTGTGATGAATACCTTGGTCTGAGGACCAAGAGGTAATGTTACTTGTTACATAGGTAACAATGTTGTGTGGTGATCTAAGGGTTTGAATACCCAGATCCAGTAATCAATATGACGATGATGCGAAAGGATGAGAATTCCCAGTAATGTGATATGGGACTGAAATCCCAAGTGTTATGCATCTAAATGTATTCCTAAGATTTGAAAAGTACTCGATAAATGTATTATAGATTTCTTTATAGCATTTGATTATGATTGATGCTTATAACTTGTTTGATGCTAAAAGAATATTGTAATGCACTTAATATATCACTAGAAACCATAACCTATTACCCTAACCATAGATCCATCAACGTCAGAATTTGCTGAATGGTGAAATGGGTTCCCTACGACATAACATGGAATGCATGTTTTTTAATATGTGGGGGGGGGTAAACTTGGATTGCCATGTATGAGTCGATCCCTTTACGAAATCAAAATAAATGGTGATTTGGTTGTGTGAAACCATATCCTGGCTCAAGTGCGACTTCAATTGTAGACTCTATGTTGAGCACGGTGAACTGGCCCATGGCTCAGAGTATGGCTATACACCATGACTTAGTAATTTCATAATTGGGGATGGTTGTTAGTAGATGGTCCCCTAAGAGAGTACATGTTGATGCAGTAACTCTGAGCAAAGATGCCTAGTACCCTGGAAAACTCTTTTTGCAGTGACACAAGATGTCCTTCCAGCAAATGACACGAGATGTCTTGCTGAATCATGTGTGGTCTCGTACTGACCAAGATAGCTGAGGTCATGGCAACCGACTCTCCCATTGACCTTGTATGGTACCGACTTGTGAGAAGTTTGTGGTCGGTTGGAGATGAACGTGGTATACTTCATTTCCTCAGGGCATAAGTGTGATTTTAAAATATGTAGAGTCGTGTAGCATATTTGCTTAAGGATCGAATATGGAAAACATTGTTTGATGCGCAATTCAGTTATACATCTTACTTGATAGATGTTATTTATGTTCCTTTACATTCCTTATGAAGTAGATAGATGGTTTATTACTCTACCATGGGTAGATGCATCATTTTTTTAAGTAGAGAGATTACTTTGTTATGTTCATACAATGATTAATCTTGCATGTTAATATAAATGAACCTCTGCTCGGTTTTATAAATACTTATCTGTGATAATAATATGGTTGGTGGATAGTTATATCTCTCACTATGACAATTGTCTCACCCCGTGGGATCCACAATTTTTAGGTGGATGTGCACGAGGTGGTGGAGACCTTTCTACAGAGGAGGAACAATAGTTGAGGTAGCAGTGACAACTCAGGTTGAGTGTACTGTCTGTCATGTCTTGTAGATAGAAGTCTTATGTGTCGTCTCTGTACTCTCGAGGCCTTGGAGTCGGTTTGTAATGGTTTCATTAACGATCTGAGGATTTTGGCTTGTATGCCTCGAGGTTTTATGTTGCTCCAGTATGTATTTTGATAGAGCAACTATTATATGATTGTCCTCGAGATGAAATTAAACAATGTTGTACATTGTAAATCATGATATATATGAGTTTTGGATCTTTTATTAAGATTTTTCTGGAAGAGGATCTCCTTGCAAAATGGATTTTTTTGTTAATCTGTTGTTTATGGTAATTCTGCATAATTAGTAACAATTTGGTTGTCGGTTTGATGGCATTCGTTACAAGTTTGGTATCAGAGTTTAAGGTTCACTGAGTCTACAAAGACATAGGACTAAGGTGTTGAGTCTGTTTTAGTGTCCTCCGGTATATACTATAGTGACTTCTGCTTATGTAGAAGAAAGGGTGAAGTTTAAAAATGACTGGAGAACATGAGGAACACATTGCTGAGAGCAATGTTGTTGCACCAGGAGAGGGTGCAAGGGATCAGGCAAGAGGAGAACAAGTTTCTGAGAATTCCCATCTTGACCTAATTAGGATAGAAAATCCTGCTTTTTATGCTCTTGTTGAGTAGGTTAGGACAATAGTGATGCATATGATAGACTGGATACTAGCATTACAACCTAGGTTACCAATCTTCAATGTAGAAACTTTGGGTTCTGAAAGGGTTCCCGAATGACATAGTCATGTTGGAACAGTGGAAAATGTGGAAAGGGTTAACATATGCCAAGAAAATAGACTCTGCCATAAGTATAGACAGATAGTACATTTGTGATGGCAGTGCCCAAGGAGGGGCAATAAGATGAGAATTAAGGAAAGGTCTCTACAATTCTAGAGACATTTGCCTAGTTGTTCTAAAAAGCCAAAGTTTTGATGCCACCAGTGTAATAAATGCCTAGTGCATGTGGGCAGTAGTCACTAAGTAAAGGTAAAGGTCCTAACTTTCCACCTATAAGAACTCCTAGCTTAGCTTCTACAACGGTAATAAGACCGATAAGACCATGGTACGAGGACAAGACATGTTATAGATATGGACATGTTGAGCATACTAAACCCTTTTGTTCAAAAAGAAGGGAGGAAATGACCCAAAAACTGAGGCAGACTCGATAGGGCTTACGAAAGTTACATCCCAATAGTATAAAAAGGCAAAAATAACAACATGAAATAGCTAGACTCTATGTGTTGAGTTAACCTGAAGCGGTAGATGACCGCGAGGGGTAACAGTCAGATAGAGCTTTTTCATTTTGATATACCTTCTCTTTATTTTATCTGATAATCATAAGAAGGATTGTTGTTATTGACTTCCCTATTGATTTCCCCATGGGAACATAGAGAAGAAATGATGAGGACTAGAATTTATATTCTGTTCAGTATTCTTTTAAATGCTTTATAATTTCTCTTATATGTGTGAAAGAGGATGAGGTGTAGAGTGATGCCTGGAGAAAATCCAGGGATGCTAATTCTTATGTTTTTTATGATATGAAAAGTAAGGAATATGATAGAAAACAAAGGGCATACTACCTAATCTCAGTATTTGTATACCCTGGCTAGGTATTCAACTATTGAAGATAAGGTGAGTATGGAACTCTTAGATTGTTATCTTTCTGATTACTCTAATCAAGTAGTCATTTTGAGACAATCAAGTGAGTATAACGAAATAGGAAATATGGCATGGATAATTTTATCACATCCCAAGTGCAATAAATCAAAATATGAGATGATCTCATATCAATATATGTGTATGAGGAAGTAAAGAGTATAATCCTCATGATAAGAGAAAGAGAACAAGGGAGATGATCCCTATTTGATAAAGTCTGTGTGAATAGTAAAGATCTTTTCCATAATATGGAAATGGGAAATGTGTTAAAATCATGAAATGATCATGAATATAATAGGCAATAACAAAGAAATGGATGATGATATGTAGTCATCCATGTAATTCCTATGTAGATGGCAAGAAACCTAGAATGGAATGAGTATAAATTACTCATGAACAGTGAAAGTTCATGAAATAATCTTAGGAGATGATGATGTCTCCTCTTTAATGAATAACCCTCGGTAATGAAGGGGTGATGAAAGGAATATGTTTCTTTGTGTCCTTTCCTTTCAGGAACATGGAAATCAAGCGAGTCAGAGGACACTTGATGTGCATGAGTTAGAAGTGATCTGTTGAGGGATACTTAGAAAAGTATTAGTTTTTCTTGGACCTTGGTTCCCAGATAAAGATATGTGTAATATATTATGTCCAAGATAAAAGAAAGATCCTTTTGTATGTTTGACTATGGTATCTAAAGATGAGCTAGGTGATATGGGAGAGTGAGAATATGACTCCTGATAAGATGAATAATGTTTGGTTACCTAGAAGGGCCAACCTTGAGATAACTCTAGTAGGGAAATCATATGTTAGGGGTTTATTCTCTGCATAAACATAACCTTGATAAATATGTATTAATTGAAGGGTTAATTATAGAATTGTTTTGAGAAGAAGCTTATCAAAGCTAAAAAAATAATTCCTTAATGTATCCCTGATGGAGCCTCCACTCACGAGGAGTTGCATGCACCACTAAAAATCCTAGAGATAGTAAGTCTCTAGGTTTAGCCTTTCGTGTGCTATAATAAGATCTCCACCCATGTATGCTATGATACGTGGAAGTCTTATCTTAGTACAGTTAAGGGTTGAATCCACGAAACAACAGTCTTGTTAAGAGTTTAACAAGATGGAAAACGTAATAATTCTACTTATCTACTTAAAAGTTGACATTTAGATTAAAGAGTTGATTTGATGATTAAACTAAAGTGTAAGGAAAAGTAGATGGCAGGAATGTAAATTTAAGGTTGAAAATAATATTTTGAAACCACTAGGATGTGACCGACTTTCACCATCATTACACATGGATCAAAAAATACATCATAAAAACATGGCTTGCAAAGAAGAGAGTCAAAATAGTTAGTATCTTTGTAGACTTAGCTTCCTTTCGGAGAACTAACTACGAGAAACGTGGAAGCGTAGCAATGACAACCATCCCCAAAGGAATGGTCATTTACTTTGCATCACTCCCCTCGCAAAGTGTGTTCCTCGACCTATCAAGGTTGTACTTTCATATGTCAACTGATTCCATTTCATAGTATGAAAGTACAACGATGGAGGTGAGTTTACTCCACTCCTTGAGAAATGCTCCTAAATACTGAACCAAACGTATGGTGACAACATACATCTGGAATCAACAAGCAGTCGATATTCAAATCTAGAAGTACAAACATAGACAATTCGCACTAATAGATAATAGATAACACAAGTTGGTGATCAAGCAACTAGCATTCATTAAACGATTGATGTTGGACTGAAAAGATAGTATTTTTCTATTGCAAACTCATAAATTACAATGTATGAAATGAAAATATGGGTAGTAGGGCTACTCCCCGCACCCTAGTGTATGGGACTATTCGCTCATGGAAAGAACAAAGAAGGAGGCGGGAAGAGAGAAAGAAAGCATCATCTCCACGTAGGAGGGAGGAAGGTCGACCCCTTGGAGTAGAGAGCAACTATCTTCACACCACGTGGTTGCCTTGATGAAGAATCCTTCACTTCCCACCTTCTATGTCAATGAGAGAGGAAGTAGCTTGAGGATGGAATGTGGATCTTGGACCGGCAACCTTGGGGTGAAGGATGAGGGATGAGCAACTCTGGAGTGATTGAGGTAGCCTCTGGACGTCCAAGAATTCGATCCTAATGAGGACCCCTTGGGTTCTATTTATAGGCTCCAAAGGGGTCTTAAACCGTCTTGAGTTATTTGGTTCAAATGGTTTGGATACTGTTTGGCCTTCGTTCGGTCTTGGGACCGTTTGGGTTCCATACGGTCTTGGGACCATTGAGGTTCATATGGTCTTGGGACTATTTAGGTTCATAAGGTCTTGGGACCATTTGGCTTCCATTTAGTCTTGGGACTGTTTGGTCTTTATGCAGTCTTGGGACCATTTGACCTTCATACGATCTTAGGACCGTTTGGGTTCCATGCCATCTTAGGACCGGTTGGCCTTCATACGGTCTTGGGACCATTTTTCCTTCACGGTCTTGGGACCGTTTGGCCTTCATATGGTCTTTGGACCATTTGACCTTCATACGGTCTTGGGACCATTTGTTCTTCATACGGTCTTGGGACCGTTTGGTTTTCATATGGTCTTGGGACCGTTTGGCCTTCATACAGTCTTGGGACCGTTTGAGTTCTTTTGCAATTTTTTTTTATTTTTTTGTAAGAAGAAAGGGGAAAATATCAGTTTATTGGTATATTCATGAAAAAGTGGAAAGTTAATTATTCTATCTAATTTATCTAAGAAAGAGTATGGAAAACTAAGAAAAAACTAGTAAGATAACGTCACAAAATGGGAGGTTATCACCCCCCTAACTTAGAGTCTAGCTTGTCCTCAAGCTGGATAGAGCTAAGGCACGTAGTGGTGAGGCAATTTTATTTAGTGAAGATTTCCATATTCTTGCTTCAATTCTAAACCAGAGATCTCCCAGAGTTTTATCAAGGTTTCTACTTGCATCAACTCATTCGGGTATCAGGAGTTGCGTGGAGATTAGGTTTCTTTTGTATCGCGTAACTCGCGTTGGGACCACCCTTTCCTTAATCGCATTCTATGCATGTCTTTGACTCTAAGCAGTTTTATACTTCTTTGAAAATCCTACCGAGAGCTAAGATAGGTATGAGGGTTGGCTAAAGGCTGATGTGTAACTCCCCCTTCTAGGGGGGGGTTTATCTAAACTTTTAGGGTCTCACTACTGGGCGCGATACATATTCCTTTGTGAGGGCAGCTGAATGTACCGGCCGGGCAAGACCTTTGTCAGCTTTTTCATATATGTGGAGACCTTAGGATCTCACTACCGGGCGTGACACATCTGCCTTTGTGAGGGCAGCTGAAATGTACCGGCCGGGCAAGATCATTATTGGCTCTTCATATAGGTCCTTATGCATGGCACAACTCTCATGTTTTTATTCAACACTCTGGCTTTTATTCATATGCTCACTGTTTTAAGAATTGGGTATTTAGGGATTTTATTTGGGCTGCCAAGCCTCTTTTTGAAAAGAAGAAAACTATTCCCTAGAGTTTTCAGACATGCACTTGTTTCGGTTTTGTACTTGGTGATCCACTTGCAAGGTTCCTTGATTTAGATTTCGCCTGGTTCCCTCCCGTCCTTGAGAGCTTTTGGCTTGTTTCGGCCACGATGTTAACCTGTGGAGAGTCTGATGTAGAATTGAAGCAAAAGCATGAAAATTGAGTATGGAGGAGATTTATTAATGCGCCATTACATGCCTAAATGCTACTTATGTAAGTGAGGACTACTTTGTATCTAACTTAGCTAGTGGTGTCCCTTTTCCAAAAAGAATGTTGTCTTATGTACAAAAGCTATTTTATCCAAGATATTATCAAAAGAATCTAAGTGTTAAAAATTGTGTGAAAGAAACAAAGAAAATGGAAGAGTAGAGAGAAGAAGGTTTGAAAGTAATACCTCTCCCTTGCCCAGTGTACCCCCCCCACACACCTTATCATCCACTCTGTCCTCAGAGTGTCAAGGTGATAGGTTGAGAAGTACATGGGCAAGGGTATCACAGTTCTATTAATCCCTTGTTTGCTCCATACGATCGTAGGAGATTAGCTGCAAACTTTCCATGTAAAGCATGATAATCCATGTCCTTCATGTCCTCCACACACTTACCGAGGATAGTTAGGGTATACATCTAGTAAAGGATGTGGAAACCACAATCGTTAGATTCTTTGATCTGCTGGGGACATATGTGGCTGAAGGCTGGGTAGTAAAAATGATCATTGTTGTATGCTTTTGTGTGCCTGCCGAGAAGATCATGTAGTCATTCGGCACAGTCCTTTGCCACTTCCTTCGTGGGTGTCTTTGCTGCAACAACAGATTCATTTTTGTTTGGATTGAACTTGCTATCAGAACTATTGTAAATGATTGTAGTTCCCTCGTGTAAGTTTGTTGCCAGCAACATCCAATGCTCAGAGTGAAGAAAAGGAAACATAATGAACTTTAGAGTCGTATTTTGAAGATACGAGATAAGGGCCTCCGTGGTTCTGAAGTTCTTAGATCCGAGTAAATCATCCTTCATATATGTTGACGCCACATAAACCGTAGGCAGGTCTCATGCTAGAAGAAACTGGTAGGCAGTCATCATGTTCACGGATAAAGAACCTTTAACTTGTATAGTTTCACGGAATGAGTCTGCCATTATTAGAATATTTCCTTTTAGGAAAACAAGCTCATCGTTCTCTGCGTATAGCTTAGACATGATGAGTTTGAGTTCATTATCAGAATGGCTCTTGCATGCGACGAGGTCAAAGTTTAGAAATGTTGGTTGTATGGCAAATAGAGGCACCATTGGTTGGTATAGTCTGTTGATGGTGGCCCCCGTTAACAAATCGATGTCCCCCTTGTCATCCGCCATATCGAAAGTATAAGGGTCCCATTGGCGTTGTTCTAGGACTTTGGCGGTCTGTTGTTGCTTTTTCTCCAACTCCTTTAGAATTGTTCTGTACGGACGCTTTTGCTGATGTTAGATAGTAGAAAAAAGGTATCGAGGGACGTCGTCTTGTGCCATTGTCGGGTCCATGAAGAACCGTCTATCACAGATAAGCTCCATAGCGTAACGTCCATGTAGAGAGTGCATATCCTCTATGGCTAACTTAGTAAAGAGGATTTGTCTATTGAGTGCTTATGTGAATCTTATTGTACAGAAAGCGCAATACCCTGAACCTTCTAGTGTTTGGACTATTGGGTTGATGATTTGGAACCAGGGTTGGTTCCAACCATGTCAAAGAGATGGGAAGGCAGCCCATATTACTTTGAGAAGCCAGAAAGGAATGCATCGTGCTTCCCCGGCTTCTAAACCAGCAAAATTTATTTGTCTGGCCTTTAGCTCACTGGTGCGGAAGTTGTACACCTTGGCATTGCGGGCCTCAATGTCGACGATCATTAGTAGCCAGTGTCCGAAAACTCTAAAGAGAACTTTGATGTAGCGTGCCTTCCGTGCAAGACCAGTTCGCAGCCTCTCTATGGACTTTGCCTGTAAATCCTTGTGTAATAAGGATAAGGATAGAGCAGGTGAAGCGTTGAAAACAGGATGCAACTTCTTTGGGCTATGAAATTCCTCTATAGTGTTAGCAAGGAGGACGCGAAAGATAGCCATCTTCACCTCCGATTGTGGTCAAAGGAGAAGATGGAAGTCGTCGCATGTCAACCTGTGCTTTTTTTTGTATTGTTATAGATGATGTCCCCCCCCCATTTTTGGCATCATCTACAATAGTGTTCAGGATAAAGATGTCCTAAACATCTAATGTAGAGATGGCTGCCTTGTCCAAGTCTTTCATCTTGTGAGGTAGAGGTGGCAGCGGGGGAACGTCTTATGGTGGAGGAAGTGAAGTCTGCTCACTATCATCCAAACATTGAGGCAGATCTTCATCTTTGTCAGAGTCATCTCCAGAGTTGAGTCTATCATCTGTGTTGAGACTCACTCTGTTGGATTCTTCCTGTTATGGGGGGAGGGGTGTAGATTGCTCTGGAGCAGAATGTTGATGAATGGCTATTGTGGGTGGGCTAATGTTGGTTTCCATTATGCATTGTTGAAACTCAGAAAAAGTGGCTTCTTTTACAACGTCCCCTAGGGATCCCATAGCTGAGAAGTTAAAGAACTGAACCCCATATGACATTGTTACATTGTCATTATTGTCGGGGGACTTAGTATCTTTGTTTCCACCTTCTTGGTGGTCTCTATTATTTCCCTTCTCTACAGGTTCTGCCCCTCAGCTGGTTCCCTCTCCAGCATTGCCTGGGTCGTTGGGTTGATTGTCTGAGGAGTAGCTATCATTGTTGGATTCAGCCGAGGAATCAGAATCCTCATCGTCGTCTTCACTTTCATCTTCATCATCATCCGCTTCCTTATCTATTATTTTCTTATCTGATGTTTTCTTGCACTGTCGATGGATGGTTTGTAATTCTTCGAGTGCCACTTGCATGTGCTTGTGGGTTTCGAGCAGTACGTCGTGGCTTTCTTTAAGATCAGTATATCTCACTTTGACAGAGAGGATTTGTGCTGATAGATCTGTCACTTGTGCACGTAGATGATTGATTTCATCGAATGATTGCTCCTCTTGGCAGTGGATGAGCTGCATGAGGCTACTCTTGATGTCGTCCAAGAATGTGCTTAGGGCAGTTTGTTTCTATTGAAGCTCGCGAAGGGTCTCAGGCAAAGGTTGAGTTTGCTTAGAGACCCTGTCAACTTGTTGAGCCAATGCTTGTTTCTGGCCTTTCATCCCAAGTACCAACTCTGGAAGGTGTTTTAAGTGGTTGTCGATGTGGTCGACTTTCTTGGCTACTACTTCTTGCCTTTGTTGAATGCTTGAGAGGATGCCTGGTAAGGCGTGGTTCTGCTCATCGATCTTGCAGACCTATGTAGCAAGCCCCTAAACTTAGGGAAAAATGGATTGTAATATGTTAGAAGGGTCGGTGAGGAGGTTTCAGATGGCGTCAAATTGACATCTGAATTCCTCACCGACTTGTGAAAAGGGGACCCCAGAGATGGATGGGTGGGATGGATGGGGTCAAGGTGGGAAGGTGGTAGTTCCTTGCGAAAGAGACACTATTGATGGACCCACAAATTGTGTGGTGACTATAGATGGAGTCACCAGTAGTATCGGGGTGGTGGTGGATGAGAATGGTGGTGACATCCCGGGTGAAAAAGGCAGAACCGAGAATGTCGAGGGGAAAGTGGTTGAAGTGAAGGTGAGATCGGGCATCAAGGTAGAGAATGGGACGCCTGAAGAGAAAATGAGTGAGGCGAAAGATGTGGGTGAAGTTGTGGTTGTGGAGAAAGAAGATATGGTGGGTATTATTGTGGAAAATGGTGGAAAAGTGGTGGATGGAAGAATGGTGGAAGGTGATAGTGTGGTGGCAGTGTTTGTAAAGGTAAGCCCAACATCCAGATCGAAGATGAAGGGTTCTAGTGTTGGGTTTACTATGTTCTCAGCACTGTGTGGTGGATCTGCCTCTGGGTTGTGAAAAACCACTAGAGGGGGGGTGAATAGGGTTTTAAAATTAATTTAACAATTATTTAACTCAAACAACCAATCATAAGAATATTAGACAAGGGGACAAGGATTTAGAGTGGTTCCTACCTTAGAAAATACTAAGGTAGTCAATCCACTACCCGGTTGCTTACCCAACTGGGATTTTGAAAGAATTAAATTTTATTGCCTCGCAAGGACTTTACATAAAATTACAATTCTTTCCCTAAACCCTTCAAGCAACCTTCACCTTGAAGTAATTGCACCAACTTTGAAGCAGCCTTCTTGAAGTAACTCCAAGCCCCCCCTTGAAGTAGCCTTCCTCCTAAAGTAGCTTCTCGTTGCAATAGCCTTCTTGAAGTAGCTCGAAGTCCACCTTCTCCACCAAGAATAACTTTCTCCAATCCGCAGCCTCCAACCCTAGGAGTAGCAAGGAGAATACAAAGAATAAAAGGAACAAGAAGGAAAAAGGAAATTACACTTAACCTTTGAAGCACAAGGCTTGATTTTCCTATATCAAGCGTATAGATCTCCTAACCAATGTATATGGAAGTGTGATTGCTGTGTATAGGAGATGCTAGCCTATAGGACATGAAATTTGAGCAAGTAGAAGGATAGCCAATGCAAGTGTTGCTCAATTTCTCAAAATAGGTTGACAATTGCAAGTGTAAGCTCAAGTGTATCTCAAGTATATAATTTGTTAATTTAGGTGTCCTAAGACTTGTCCTATTTATAGGAATGACCTACAAGTGCTTAAGGACGTTCTAGACACTTTCTAGGGGGTTCTAAGTGCTTAACTAGCCGTTAGGTATACTTTAGTTGCTTTAGAAACGACTAGTTAATTAATTTCTCAGTTGCTGTCAGAGTCCATCTCGGTCGAGGAATTGTCGATCGAGACACCTACTCGGTCGAAGTTTTGTCGACCGACAGGCTCTCTGGATCAACGTTCATTTCCAACTGCCAACTACCTTGTCAGCTGTGTCTAACGGCTACTTGGGTCTTTCTCGGTCGAGAACTTTGTCGACCGAGAGTGTCTCGGTTGAGGAGTTTGTCGATCGAGATTGACCCTGTTTCAATGTTTCAAATAAAGTGCTAAGTGTGTATGTGAGTGTGCATATGTGACACTATTGAAGGGGATGACCTATCTAAGTATAGTGATTGGCTAGGGAAGATCTAACACTTGATTTACATGAAGTCTAAGTACTTGTACATTATATATTTGTACAAGTTTACAATTGATTACATTTCATGAAATTTACAAGTATTCAAGCATATAGGTTCCCTAGTGCTTTGTCATCCACCTCATTCCTGCAACACTCAAGTAGCACGTTAGATCAACAAGAATGAAATGTTTGTCATCATCAAAACAAAGGGATTTATCATAATGTCAATTTAGCCAACAGGTTGATCTTTGATGTGGGTGTCCCCGACTACTGTTGTTGTTGTATGCGTAGTTTTGAAAGACGTGTCAGTGGTATTTTCTTTAGCCTTGTTGCTGGGGCAGTGATTCTATGCTCTGTCTGCCCTATCTTTGCTTTTTTCTCTTTTTCTTTGACCGAGGCTAGGAGGTTGGAAAGCTCCTCTTCAGTGAAGAGAAGCCTTTGTTTGTCATAGTCATCCAGTTCTGGAAGCGGTAGCAGTGTCCGAGATGCTTTGACAGTTGGGCAGAAGATATAATGAAGTTTGGAATCCTTCTCCTTTATTATATATGAGTTCTTTAGACTCTGCTCATTTGTTAGGATGTCACACTTTATCACCGTGCACTTGGGAAGTGGTCTGTCCATCTTAAGATATTTTAGAATTGATGTTATGTGACCACCCACACATATTTCCTTTCCAAGGGCAAAAGATGTGTGTTTCTAAATCAATTGTCATCCTATGTTGACCGGCTACCCTTTGAGAATGGACCATAGGACAAAGAGGTCTGAAATAATGACATTCCCACTCTTTATCCTGGGGAAAAGAGCACCTGTTATGATTTTGTGCAGAGTACGCACCAGGCCGGAATGTATGTTGGAGGCTTTGTAAGTCTTTGCCTCATAGCTTAGAATCCCTATCAAGGACTTCCAGAAGGTGTGTCTGTTGAACTAGGAGTGGTCCAGGCCTACCTCCTTAGCTTTCTTTAGTTGTTCTTGGTTGTCGATAAAGATTTCATTTTGTAGATTCTCAGTCAAGACTACCTTTTTTCCAAAAAGTGAGGTTACCAGCCTGCGGTCTCCTTCATCCTTTAATTTATCTTTGGCGTCCATGGTTTCTTTAGTAAGGTAGGTGAAGAACTCTATCGTGGACTCAACGTAGGAAGTTTCTTCAACAAAGTAGAGTTTTGAGAGATTCACATTGTCAAGCAAGGCGAGAACTCTGTTATAAATTCTCATTCTTTTTAGTATGTTTGAGCAAACATACTTTGTTGGGCACAACACTTTGTCACCAGCCTATAGGTTTTGGATATACAGGTCAGATGATGTTGGTTATGCGGTGGTGGTAGCAGGGGTTGAAATATATCTTGCTAGGATTTGTTCTCTTGCTGTTGTGGGATGGACTTGTTTCTGTGCCCATTTCTTGGTTGGTTGTCCCTTGGCAGCTTCTTGGGTCTTCCTTTTGCCCTTGAACTCAGTGACTGGGGATTCCTCATCAGAATATAGTGCGTATTTGAAGCCTTCATTGATGTAGGAGATCTCTTCGATTTCTTTGTCCAGATCTTCTGCTAGACATTTGTTGACTTGCTCAAGGGCATGGATGACCTTGGGCAAGTTAACTTTTGATGGAGTCTTTCCAATTTTTTTGCATATGTCGAGGATGGGTTGAAGCTTCGAGCGGCGCTCCAACAATTGCTCCCTGGTCCAGGATGGGGTTTCAGCTTCTTCGATGACATCTCTTGTAGGTGAGGCCATTTCTATAATTTTGAACAAGAAATCATATATGTTAGAAAAGATTGAAATTTGGTATAAATGTTGAAAGAATTGTAATATTGAAGAAAAAATGCAGGAGAGAAACCGTTAAGGGTGAAATTGTGATTTTCAAGACCGTTTGGGTCCAAACATTTTCAAGTCTATTTGGCTCCAAATGATTTTATGACCATTTGGGTCCAAACGTTTTCCAGACTGTTTGGCTCCAAACGGTTTCACTCCAAACAGTTGGGTCCAAACGGTTTCAAGACCATTTTGCTCCAAATAGTTTCACTCCAAACAGTTTTACGACCGTTTGGGTCCAAACGGTTTCAAGACCGTTTAGGTTCAAAGGGTTTTGAGATTGTTTGGTCCAAACGGTTTTAGTACCGTTTGGGTTCAAACGGTTTCAAGATCGTTTGGGTCCAAATGGTTTCAGGAGCATTTGAGACCAGACGGTTTACGATCGTTTGGATCCAAATGGTTTTTGAACCAAACGGTTTTGCAAGACCGTATGGGTTCGAGACCGTTTGAGATGAAACCGTTAGGAAGGTGAAGTGGTAGAGGCTACGAGAAACTAGAGCGGAAGAGAAAAACAGTGCAAATGGCACCGGCGACGTAGGCGACAGCAGCAGCAATTATAACAGTGGCAATGAAAAGAAGGATGCGAAACGTGTTGTAGAATCAACGATGAAGGTGAAAATGATAGTTTCTGCAGTCTACCTTACTACTAGCGGCTGAGAGAGCAAAACGGCGGAGAAGGACAATGCAACATCCACAAACGTTCATGGAGACGGCGGTGAACGCGGAACGGAACAGTGCGCAAGAGGTGATGGAGGTGGTAGTCGCACAGGAGCATGAGAAATGGGAGGAATGTAACAGGAATCGCTCAAGAGAGAAATTTTGAGAAACTGAGGGAAATAAAGAGGGAGGGGGTCGGGTGATATTTATAGGAAAAGGAGGGGTGGTGGTACAAATTCTCATGAGCAAACGATTTTGAGACCGTTTGGGTCAAATGGTTTTGAGATCGTTTGAGTCCAAACGGTTTCAAGACATTTGGATCAAACGGTTTCGAGACTGTTTGAGTCCAAACGGTTTCAAGACCGTTTGGATCAAACAGTTTTGAGACCATTAGGATAATATTATTTTGGTTTTTGGGTTTTATATTTTTATATTTGTTTTAGTTTTTTATGTAAATTTTTATATTTTCTGAATAGAGATGATATGTTTAAAATAAGCAGTTAAGAAAAAAAGAAAATTGTCAAAACTAAGCAAAATAAAATGGAAAAGTGATACTAAGTTCTTGGGTTGCCTCCCAACTAGCGCTTTGGTTTTACATCACTGGCTCGACGAAGTTCTGGTTTGTTTAGGTTGATTCATTTGGATCATGAATCTTAATGGTTTGTATTGGAGTTTTATCGGCTGGAGTATAGTATTTCTTCAGTCTATGACCATTAACAATCCTTTCTCCTCCATTGTCATCAAAGATGATGACAACTCTAGTTGGGTATATATGCTTGATGGTGAAGGGCTCAGACCGTTTTGTGTGGAGTTTTCTGAGAAACAATTTGAGTTTGGAGTTGAAAAGAAGGAACTGGTCTCCGAAAATGATATCTTTCCTTTTAAGGTGGCCATCATGCCACATTTTAGTTTGGTCTTTGTAGATCCTTGCATTCTGGTAGGCAATCATTCTTAGTTCCTCCAGCTCTTATAATTGGAGTTGTCTGTATTCACTAGCACTTTTGAAATCGAAATTCAATTGTTTGATAGCCCACCGTTCTTTGTGTTCAAATTCAACTGGGAGATGGCATGACTTCCCATACACCAAACGAAACGACGTTGTTCCTATTGGTGTTTTGTAAGCAGTATGATATACCCAAAGAGCATCAGGAAGTTTGGTGGACCAATCCGTGTAGTTTCTGTTGACAGTTTTCTCTAAGATAGCCTTCAATTGTCTATTTGAGACTTCAACTTGGACACTAGTCTGCAGTTGATAAGGCGTGGCAACCTTGTGTTTTACTCCGTATCTGCATAGAAGAGCTTCGAAGCTTCTTTCTAAGAAATGTGACCCCCCATCAAATATAACCGTCCATCAGATATAACCGTTCTAGAGACTCCAAATCTAGGAAAGATGATATCCTTGAACAGCTTAATTACCGGCTTAGAGTCACAAGATATAGTGGGTATAGCTTCTACCCATTTGGATACATAGTCCACAACAACCAAAATATAAGAGAATCCATAAGATGGGGGAAATGGACCAATATAGTCCACTCCCCATACATCAAAAAGTTCGATCTTCTGCCACAGAGTTAGTGGCATTTTGTTACGTGTCGATATCTCTCCAGACAGTTGACATTTATTGCAAGATTGCACAAATTCATGGGCATCCTTCGCTAGTGTTGGCTAGAAGAATCCTGATTGTAGGACATTAAGGGTGGTCTTCTTGCGAACGCATGTGCCCTCTAGTGGGGCCAGAATGACAGTGTTCTAAGACTGGAATAATTTCTTCTTCAGGGAGAGCAGTAGAATAATCCGTCTGTGCATAAGCAGAAAAGATATGGTTCATCCCAAAAGTATTGCTTAACATCATGAAGAAATTTCTTTCTGTCATGGTAGGAAGTAGCAGGGTGGACAATTCATGTAGCCAGATAGTTTACTATATCGGCGTACCAAGGAAATCCAGTGGCAACTTTCATGAGTTGATCGTCGGGTAGAGAGTCTCAGATAGGTATATTGTCTTCATCCTAAGGCTCAATACAACTTAAGTGGTCAGCGACGACATTTTTGACCCCACTATTATCTTTTATTTCCAAATTAAATTCTTAAAGCATCAACACCCAGCGAGTAAGTCTGGGTTTTGCGTCTTGTTTCTAAATTAGATATTTTATTACAGAGTGGTCTGTGTATACTATGACTTTTGATCTGATCGGATACGAGTGAAAATTTTCAAAAGCATAGATGACTGCCAAGAACTCTTTTTCAGTAGTTGTATAGTTCTTTTGGTATTCATCAAGTGTTTTTTATGCATAGTATATCTCATAGGGTTTCTTATCTATTTTCAGCCCTAATACTACCCCTATAGCGTAGTCACTGGTGTCACACATTATCTTGAAGGGTTGTGACCAGTCAGGGGCTCTTAGTATAGGTGCATAAATTAGGATATTCTTTAGAGTCCTGAAAGTGTGTATGCATTCTTCATCAAAATTAAAATCTGCATCTTTAGTCAACAAGTGAGACATGGGTTTTGCTATTTTTGAAAAATCTTTGAAAAATCTTCGATAAAATCTGGCATGGCCCAAAAAGGCTCGTACTCCCTTGATGTCTTTTGGTGGTGTCAGTTTTGAAATGACATGTATCTTTGCTTTTTCCACTTCAATCCCTCTTTTGCTCACTCGATGCCGGAGGACAACTCCTTATGTCACCATAACATGACACTTTTCCTAATTAAGGATCAGATTTGTTTCCTTGCATCTTTGTAGCACTCTGCCGAGGTTAAGCAGATAGTTCTCAAAAGAGTCCCCATAAATCTAAAAGGTCATCCATGAAAACTTCCATGATGGACTCAATTAATCTTGCGTATATGGCAGACATACACCTCTGAAATGTTGTGGGTGCATTACATAGTCCAAAAGGCATCCTTCTAAAGGCATAAGTTTCAAAGGGGCAAGTAAAAGTCATCTTTTCTTGATCTTCAGGGTGTATCGGGATTTTATAAAACCCTGAATAACCGTCAAGATAGCACAAGAATTTTTGGTGGGCTAGACATTTGAGGACCTCATCAAGGAGAGGTAGAGGGAAATGATCTTTTCTTGTTGCCTTGTTCAGTTTCCTATAATCGATACACATCCTCCATCCGGTGATAGTCCTTGTGGGCACCAGTTCATTTTTATCATTCAAAATGACAGTGGTTCCCCCCTTTTTAGGGACTACTTGGACTGGACTAACCCACTGAGAATCAGAAATTGGATAAATGATACCAGCTTTTAGGAGTTTAAGAACCTCGAGGCGAACCACCTCTTTGAGACTTGGGTTTAGTTTTCTATGGTATTCTCGTGAAGGTTTAAACTCTTCTACCATGGGTAATCTGTGCATGCACATAGTTGGATTTATTCCCGTTAGGTCAGTCATCTTGTATCCAATGACTTTCTTGTGCTTTCTTAATTCAATAAGTAGTATTTCTTCTTGGTCGTCTATTAAAGTGGAACTAATAATGATCAAACATAAATTTTCTTCATCAAGGAAGACATGCTTGAGCCCAACTGGTAGGGATTTCATCTCAGGTGTCTTGGGTACTTCTGTGGTTTCCAAAACGGTGACAAATTTCAACTCCTCAAAGGTAGATTTGGGGGTTTCTTCGACTTGTTCAAGGTATTGAAGACATTGTTGAACTAGTTCGTCGGTTGAGAATTCAACTTCTGGATTTGTTAAGACATTTTCCAAATCATCATATGGTTCGGAAGGTTCTTGCTTTAATTGAGACATTTTATCAATTGCTTTGAGAAGAAAAACTTCTTCGTGGATGATAGGACCTTTTAAGCTGTCAAAGACTCTGAATTGAACAGCTTCCTTTCCTAGTCTTAAGGTAATGATGCCAACTTCAACATTGATTAGAGCTCTGGCTATAGCAAGGAAGGTTTTGTCGAATATTATTGGATATCATAGGTCTTCCCTTATATCCATAATAACAAAGTCACATGGAACATACGAGTCTTTCCCTACTCTTACTGGGATATCTTCAATAATCCCTAGAGGTTAGTGATGGTAGAATCAGCCAATTGAATTGTCATTGTTGTGGGTAGCAAATCAGTAAAGCCCAATCTTTTACACATGGAAAATGGCATAGTGGATATGGTGGCCCCCAAATTGGCTAATCCTTTCTTACAAGAGGTATTTTTGATAAAACATTGGATGCCAAAAGAACCAGGGTCCTTCTACTTCTTCAACATCTTATTAAGAATGATGTCAGAAGTAGTTTGGGATAATTTGACAGTCTCATGTTCTTCAGTCATATATTTCTTTGATAGTAAAGTCTTTAGGTATTTGGACCAAGCCGAGATTTCAGAAAGAGCATCGAGGAATGGAATATCGACATATAGCTTCTTCATAGCTTCCTTGAATTTCTGGAATCTAGTGTCTAGTTTAGTTTCTCTCAATCTACCTCGGTAGTATATCCTAGGCTTATACGGTGGGACTTCTGGTTCCTTGGTAACTTGCTCTTTTTCCTTTTCCTTCCCAGCCTCTACAAATTTTTTAGTTTCTTGATTTGTGCTTGCAGTTGGGTTGACTTCAGTTATATCTTTGTCTTCTTGAATATCATTGGTGACTTCAGCATGGACACGGCCAGACCTTGTGGTGACTGCGTTTAGTTGTTCCGGTCTACGTTGATTGTGTCTCGGGTTTGATTCTGGCTGTCCAGCAAAAGTAACTACCGAGAGTTTCAGATGGGTTGTGATCTGTGCCAATTGAGTTTCCACAGCCTTTTGTTGGGCTTGCTGATTGGCAAGCATGGTCTGCTGAGATTGCAGCATTTGCCTAATCATGGATAACTCATCTGTTAGTAGAGGTGGAGCATTCTTTTGTTGATATTGTGTAACTTGTTGCTGCCCTTGCAGTTGTTGCTACTGAGGTGCTGGTAATTGAGGTTGTTGTGGTTGTTGTAGTTGAGTTTGTTGCAACTGTGGATTCAACAGAGGGTATTATGTAGAAGAATTTCTTGGGTAGTCAAGCCTTTGAGGCCCACCCCTATAATTTTCTTGATTTTGATTATAATTGCTTTGAAATCCAGGTGGTAATATATTGGAAGACCCACCTTGCGTCTGATGTTGCGGGTTGGCAGTTCCTGTAGGATTCCCATACTGAAAACTGGGATGGTTCCTCGATTGATTTGGATGATAATATACTTGGCCTGGTATAGAGTGGATAGAATTCACTTTCTTAGGTAGCTGATCATAGAGATGTTCAATAATTGGTTCATATTGTAGTTGCGGTGGTTGTAGATCCATAATTACATTGTATACGAGACCACATGATAATGTGGGGTGATCAGATGCATGACAAGCTTCGCAAGCTTTGGTAGCTTCTTTAACTTTTGGAACATGGGAGTTCTTCTTTCTATCATATTCCCCAAATGATGTTTCAAGAACTTGTTGCTTATGAGATATAGTTATTAGAGCTTTGGCGATGGCTTTCAACTCTACAGATTCCTCAGCTTTACAAACCTTTAGAACTCCTCCGGTAGATGGCCTTCCCCAATTAGATTGGTTCTCAGCTCCAAGTGTGACAATCTTCCAGGCATCTTCATAATTCTTTCGCATGAAATTCCCCCCAGATGAGGAATCCAAAAACTTCTTAATGTCATCACTTACTCCTCTATAGAATGTTTCTATGAGCTGATGTTGTGAGATTTCGTGATGTGGACATTTCCTCAATAATTCCTTAAACCTTTCCCAGGATTCTACTAGAGATTCTCCAGGAAGATGGGAGAATTGGTTGATCTGTCCCCTAATCTGGTAGGTCAATGACGGAGGAAAGAACTTTTCCAAAAACTTTTCTTCCAAGGGAGCCCAGGAGGTGATTGGCTCTCCATATAATGAGTTATACCAACTCAATGCCCTTCCAGATAGAGTAAAGTTGAAAATTCAAAGCATGATTGCATCATTAGTAGCTCCGACCTATGGTACCAATTGACAGAGTGTCTTGAATCGCTTCAGGTGATCCATGCAATCCTCTCCAACGTTCCCAGAGAATGAGATGCCTTGCATAATTCGGATCCATTGTGTTCGGATCTCAAAGTTAGGAGCATTGATGAGAGGTGGTTGGACTGGGTGATTATCTTCAGAGTTCTTAGGAACAACGTAATCCCGAAGCTACTTGTTCCTTGTCAAAAGTTGAGTGGCTGTTGTAGCTACTTCATTTTCAGCATGGATACGGGCTTGCTCTTCAACATGAATTTCAGCTTGAATTTGAGCACGTGTATCAGCGATGAGTGGCGCTCTCTGAGTGTTATGGCTGTGTTGACTCTTTCCAGCACCAAGGCGGCCTGGCGTTGTTCTTCATCCATCTGTCGGACTCGTTGGCGGTTGAGTCTGATGCGTCAGTGGAAGCTTCGTTCTACCTCAGAGTCATACTCTGGTTCAGGGGAGAATCTGATGTTATGTGAAGGTTGCATACACGTTTTCTACCTGAGTAGAAGAAAAATCACACTTTAGCCAATGTGGAGAAATGATGAGGTCAAAAAGATATATGAAGTAATTATCAAGGTAAAGTGTAAAATCTTAATCAACTCGCAAGTTGACAAATGGAATTAAAACATTTTGTTGTCCCCAGCAACGACACCAATTTTTGATGGAGCCTCCACTCGCGTGGAGTTGCATGCACCACTAAAACTCCTAGAGATAGTAAGTCTCTAGGTTTAGCGTTTCGTTTCCTATAATAAGATCTCCACCCACATATGCTAAGATACGTGGAAGTCTTATCGTAGTACAGTTAAAGGTCAAATCCATGAGACAACGGTCTTGTTAAGAGTTTAACAAGATGGAAAATGTAAGAATTCTACTTATCTACTTAAAAGTTGATACTTAGATTGAAGAGTTGATTTGATGATTAAACTAAAGTGCAAGGCAAAGTAGATGGCAAGAAAGTAAATTTAAGGTTGAAAACAATATTTTGGAAACCACTAGGATGTGATCGAGTTTCACCACCACTACACATGGATCAAAACATACATCTTAAAAACATGGCTTGCAAAGAAGAAAGTCAAAACAATTAGTATCTTTGTAGACTTATCTTCCTTTCATATTACTAACTATGAGAAACGTGGAAGCTTTGCAATGCCAGCCATCCCCAAATGAATGGTCACTTACTTTGCATCACTCCCCTCACAAAGTGTGTTCCTCGACCTGTCAAGGTTGTACTTTCATATGTCAACTGATTCCATTTCATAGTATGAAAGTACAACTATGGAGGTGAGTTTACTCCACTTCTTGAGAAATGCTCCTAGATACTGAACCAAACGTATGGTAACTACATACATCTGGAACCAACAAGCAGTTGATATTCGAATCTAGAAGTACAAACATAGACAATTTGCACTAATAGATAATAGATAACACAAGTTGGTGATCAAACAACTAGCATTCATTAAACGATTGATGTTGAACTGAAAATATAGTATTTTTCTATTGCAAACTCATGAATTACAATGTATGAAATGAAAACATGGGTAGCGGGGCTACTCCCCGCACCCTAGTGTATGGGACTACTCACTCATGGCAAGAACAAAGAAGGAGGTGGGAAGAGAGAAAGAAAGCATCATCTCCACGTAGGAGGGAGGAAGGTCGACCCCTTGGAGTAGAGAACAACTATCTTCACACCACGTGGTTGCCTTGATGAAGAATCCTTCACTTCCCACCTTCTATGTCGATGAGAGAGGAAGTCACTTGAGGATGGAATGTGGATCTTGGACCAGCAGCCTTGGGGCGAAGGATGAGGGATGAACATCTCTGGAGTGATTGGGGCAGCCTCTGGATGTCTAAGAATTCGATCCTAATGAGGACCCCTTGGGTCCTATTTATAGACTCCAAAGGGGTATTAAACGGTCTTGAGTTATTTGGGTTCAAACGGTTTGGAGACTGTTTGGCCTTCATTCGGTCTTGGGACCGTTTGGGTTCCATACGGTCTTAGGACCATTTAGGTTCATACGGTCTTAGGACCATTTGGCTTTCATTCAGTCTTGGGACTGTTTGGTCTTCATGCGGTCTTGGGACCATTTGGCCTTCATACGGTCTTAGGACCGTTTGGGTTCCAAACGGTCTTGGGACCGGTTGGCCTTCATAAGGTCTTGGGACCATTTGTCCTTCACAGTCTTGGGACTGTTTGGCCTTCATATGGTCTTGGGACTATTTGGCCTTCATACGGTCTTGGGACCGTTTGTTCTTCATACGGTCTTTGGACCGTTTGGATTTCATACGGTCTTGGGACCGTTTGGCCTTCATACAGTCTTGGGACCGTTTGAGTTCTTTTGCAATTTTTTTGTGTTTTTCTGTAAGAAGAAAGGGGAAAATATCAGTTTATTGGTATATTCATGATAATGTGGAAAGTTAATTATTCTATCTAATTTATCTAAGAAATAGTATGGAAAACTAAGAAAAAACTAGTAAGATAACATCACAAAATGGGAGGTTATCAATCCCTATCTAGATCTGTTGAGGCAATTTATTCATAACATCTAGACGTATCTCTGAGATAAGTTCTTCTCTAGTAAGTGACTTTTCCTTATGACAATAGAATGAATAATTAGGAAGATAGTTGATACAAGTCATAAGAATATTTTTTGTCGTGATTACATATTAGAGTGGCACTAAAGAAGTATGATAAGAATTGTAGTCCCAAGTAGGTGACAAAACATAATCTTGATCTCTACTTGAAACTGAAATCCTAAACTGAGTGAGGAGTATGGAAGGCTCCCTAGAATTTTATCACATAAAAGATGTGAGTCAATAAGGTTTAACACCTAAATTATTTGAAGTATGAATAGTACTTCTCTGACTTAGAAAGTGTTACCTGAAATAGAGTTGACTCCGCAGTCAATAATGGATAGGACAGCTGAATATGTGTCATGTGTGACAGATCTTATGATGATCTTTAATGGAAGGACCTTGTACTGGTCAAAGTTCTATGGCGTCTCCATAACATCAAGATGTTATGAGGAGACTTGATGATATGATACATGAATGACAATTGACTTCCTTCGAATGGGATTTCGGGGACGAAATCCTTGTTAGGGGTTTATAATTGTAATACCCTTGACATGGGTTATGGCTTAATTGTAGGATTTTTTCTTAATTAATTTACTTACAAACTGATTCTAACCATTTGAAAAGTAATTAAGGCTTCTTGTGAAGTTTATTGTCAAGTTTGATCTTAATTGCAAACTATTTGTGCATTAATTGATAGTCTGAGTGAAATGTGCAATTTACCCAAGATGAGGGGTTGCATTGGAAAATATCACATTTTGAATGTGTTCTAAGTGTTTTAGTATCATAAGAGAGAGAATGATGCTAAGTTGTGGCTTGTGGACAGCCTAAATGCCATGTTTGAACTTGTTTGAATCAGTGTTCAGAAAAGCGCTATTCGGTGTACGGGCGGACGGGGCACTGAATACAGTATATGCAGTATGCAGGAGTATATGCGGGAGTATATGCGGTTTTGGATTTTTTAAATAAATTAATATATCTATGTATATTTATATATCAGTCGTATAGAATTATATATCACATTGAACAATTACATACATGGACTACATAGAATGATGAATTAGAAGAAAGGGAGCTGCAATATCATATAAATATTTAATTAGAAACAACAAAAATATCATATAAATTTCATTTCTTCAAGTCCATGTATGTGTGTTTGGAAAAGTGGTGATTAAGCGGCCGCATAAGTGGGTAATCGGCCGCATAAGTGGGCATGGACCGATTATTGGTCTGCTTTGACATATGCGGTGCGGTCCCCTGTCTGAACTGCTTAAGCGGCCGCATATGCGGCCGCACAGACTGATTTCATGAACACTGGTTTGAATAATGCTAGTACTTTGTGCACCAATTTTGGTACAAATTGTAATTTACCCAAAATATAGGGTAGAAATGCAAATGACCACATATAGAGTGTTTCTACTTCCTCTATGTATCATTTAGAGGAGATATAATGAATTAGACACCATGCTGGAATCATTTATGAGTGGTAGTAATCTTGGTGATGAAAAGACCAAGAGAGGGGTTGAATGGAAACCCTAATTTGAGCTTGTATTGAGTGTATCGAGTAGTAGTGTTAAATGGGAAGTCCCTATCGGCCATGAAGCCAACGAGGAGATCCCCATATCGTGTTGTTAACTATTTGAATTTGTAAAAATAAGCTAAGCACCTCAATAAAGCAATGGATATCGGCTTGCAACTTTCCTTGGGAAAGGTTGCTTTGAATTGTGAATATAATAATAATATGAGTGGAAGTGGCTTATCCTAGAAGATAACCAAAGGGGGCCGACCCTTATCCCTTGCATTATCCTCAAGTTTCTATTTTGCATGGCAAGATAAATATGGAGTGCATGCAAATACATGTGTCAATTCATGCATGGCCATGTGGCACCTACTAGAAGTAAGGTGATGACACCTCTTACACTCACTCCCATGAACCTCAAATATATATACCCTTCCTTTCACCCCTTAGTGAACTTTTTAGAATCCTACCACCTCCTTGCTCTTATATATTGTGCATAGAGCCTTGTTATTGTGCATAGGTGATGTGGTATCATGCATAGGGCTTGGGAATCGTCCATAGCAAATGGTATCGGCCATAGCATGTTGATATCGCCCATAGCAAGTTGATATCAGCCAAGTGAAGTGATATTAGCCACAAGTGAAAGGGATATCGTCCACAACTGAGGGCATATCATACATGATTAGTGAGGTGTCGTGCAAGGTCCTAAGGAGCAAGAAGGAGCTCAAATATTAACCCTAAGGTAAGTCCATGATCATCTTCAACCTTGGATTGTAGCATGGATCTAGGGTTATGATCTTCCTTTCTATTCTTCTTCACGAAGTGCTTAACTATGGTGATTTCTTGTCTATGGAGGATTTTTAAACAATCCATGGACCTTGGAGAAGTTCATCTTAAACCTTAGGACGTGAAGCTTTGGATCTTGGAGCTTTGAAGTGTTCATAAGGCGGGTTATATAACTTGAACCCAATTATATTATTATGCACTTTCATTTTTGTCATACTTGTTTAACTACTTGCAATTTTGATTTCTCTTAAATAATTGATGATCCTTTGAGTTCTAAAAGCTTCATGGGACTGTTGTCCATGACTTAGAATATTAAAAACAAGAGTCTAGAGGTTTATGGTGATGACATCATCAAGGGTAAAGTGATATCGGGTTGCAGCACACACCTCTTTGCCTGATATGGTGTGAAGCACACACACACACCTCTTTTCCCGATATGATGTGAAGCAAACACACACATATTTTCCTGATATGATTTGAAGCACACACACCTCTTTTCCCGATATGGTGTGAAGCACACACACACCTCAAACGTGATATGGAAGCAAGCAAACACCTCTTTGCCCGATATGGTGTGAAGCACACACACACACACACACCTCTTTTCCTGATATGGTGTGAAGAACACACACACCTCTTTGCCCAATATGGTGTGAAGCACACACACACCTCAAAAGTGATATGGAAACAAGCACACACCTCTTTGCTCGATATGGTGAGAAGCACACACACACCTCTTTGCCCGATATGGTTTAAAGCACACATACACCTCTTGCCTGATATGGTAAACAGACATACACCTCTAAAGTGATATGGGCATCAAGCATACACATCTAAAATGATATTGGGTTAAGCATACACCTCTTGGACGATATTGTGTTGATCACGCATCTCTAAAAGAATATGTTGGGTAACCCAATAGACTAGATGACAAAAGTGGTAAGGTGGCTAATACCCTAGAACATGTGATGGCCAATACACTAGAGTATGGTGTGTCTAATATCTTCAAGAGAAGTGAGGATGTTACACTCATGTATGGTGAAGGTGATACACCATATGATTGGTAAGGTTGATACCTTGATGGGTAAGGGTATGAGGGATATGATGATGTCTAACCCAATATACACCTAACCCAATACATGTGTTCAACTTGACATACATGATTCAACCTGATACACCTTGTAAAGGTGAGGGTAAAACACTCTTAGGAGTGATGAGTGTAACACCAAGTAAGGGTGTGGTTAATACCTTGATAGGTGAAACACCTAAAATGGTTGATAATGGTCAACCCTATATCAATAATGCCTTAACTCGAGATGAGACCATATCACTTGATGATAGTTGGGTAATTCAAGTTTGTGACGTATGGCCAATACACTACATGATAAATGTGATGAGTTAGTTCATGAAGTATTAGGATGGGAAATACCCTAATACAAGGTAAGTTCACGAACTTAAGTAAGAAAAAAGTGATGAGGGAAGTGATACATCAAGGTATGATAAATATTATATCCAACACCTCAAGGTTGATACACCTTAATGCACCTCAAATCCAACTGTAATGACCCCGCCTCATGGTAACCCCCAATTAAGGGAGACCAAGAAGTCAGAGCCGTTATCCCAATTTCCCAGATCATAGGTTCGAAAAATAATTAGTAATAATTATTAAATTCTACCATGACTATACTGAAAGCTGGAATAAAATAAAACTTTGCATACCTTTTTCAAAAACTTGGATATCTAACTTCTATCCACTTCTGGACTCTATTCTAACTAATCCTCCTTGTACTTTATTTCTTAATTTCACAATATGCCACTTTATTGTTTGTCCCTTTCAATTTGTACCTAAAACTTCGATAAACAAAATGTCGGTCAGCATAAATGAATATGTCGGTATGTGGGAACAACCAAAATTGTGCAACTAACTATAACAACATATTGCAAGCAATTATGGTTTATCAAGCCAACTTTACATTTTAAACATAACTACTCAATACATACATATCCTAGCCTCTGCGTTGTCCCTGTAGTGGACATGGACACTAACTCTCATATGGTAGATCCCAATTAACCCTACATGATCCTACCTAACAGGTAGATCAATATCTAGGGTTGAAGAGTCACATGGCACTACCCATAGGTAGCCCAATCACTAACTCATTTGAAGAGTCGCATGGCACTACCCATAAGCAGCCCAATCACTGACTCATGATAACCTGATGGTCCTACCTAATAGGTAGACCATGTACTAGGTCACCCTTTTCATCATTAGCAAAGCCACAGAAGAGGAACAAGATCTGAGCTAGTCATGTATACATATTTATGGTGATAATCATAGTCACTTTATAGTTGCATGAAATAAAAGACATCCAAGTAGTTATTTTTAGGCAACTGATCAAACATCTGAGAATCGCCGTGAAACTAAAGTAATCAACCATAAGCGTAACCACATACCTGATCCAGAGCAACTTGATGTCCAAGCAAGAATATTCAAGAACAATCAATCAAGCAATCAACAATATCCTGAAATTAATGCATAACATCCAAGTGTCATTGTTTTATCCAAAACATTCTCAAGATCGACTTGGATTCCACCTTAGGATTTCTAGGCCAACTTTAGGGTTTTATTAGGGTTTTAGCCTCCATTATGCATTTATCACTTTTAATGCTCTTTTAGTTCACAAACCCTAACGATTCTAACCTATTTCATCCAATAGGTTTAGGATCATCTTCTAACAACATATTATCACATATTTCGAATTAAATAGGATCTTTTCCCTTTTTACTCTAAATTAGGGTTTCTAAGTGCTTAATCATTCACATATCATGAAAAACCCTAAATCATGCAAGAAAGCATCTAAATCAGGTTCAAGTTCATTATTAACTATTCAACATTTTATATTTACTTAATTCCATCAATTAAGTATCATGAACTTAACCATAATGTTCGATTAGGGTTTCTAATCTAATCCATAAGAACTTTTCATTATATTAGCACACTTTTGCAAATAGGAACGAAATTAGGTTTTCAAACCAATTTTATCGTGTTCCTCGCATTGTTTTGAGCAAGATTCATATATTATTTATCCTCATATGATCATCCTACTAATTATTAGGATTTTTACCATTTAAAACCATTCTGGCCAATCTGACGCTGACACGTCAGCACACTAATGTGTAGTCATGAGCGGCTCTTTACTTAGTGGTTAAATACTATATTTCCCTTACTCGCTACGTGTATTGACCGGGGTACTCTGGTCTTTTCGTTATATCACCCCTAACCTCCCGATGGAGGCAGGTTCTGACCCTCGCACTCTACTGCATCGCTTTCCGCTCCCCCCTCTCTCCCTTGCGCAGCTCCTGGGTCTCAAGGCGAGTGCAGATGGGGCGACCCTACTGGCCCTAGTTAAACGGGGGTTGCGATTGGCAGTGGCCATGGACCAACCAGCGGGCTTCTTCCCTAAGTTTCTATAACGAGAAACTAAACCACGAGGAGGAGGTCTCATACCTACGAGCTGGAAGCTTTACATTGTTGTACATGATAGCGCCCAGGTCAGGCGGAGCTCTGTTCCTCATGCTTAAGGTGTGGCGAATAGGAAAGTAGGGAAGAAACTCCATCATCATTTCTTCCTCCCACAAAGCATGGTGTTGTTGTAGCGATGATCATCGATGTCTCTCCTTATTTCTCTTCGCAAGGTATTGTTGCCACACCTTGGACATTCTGGTCCCTGATGGAAACGAGGCCTCCCATGATCTCCTTCATGGTTTCACATAAACCCTAGGGTATGAAGGAAGAGAGCGATGGGGATGGAGGGATAAGAGTATCTCGTGAAAGGGCCTACTCATAGACTTATATATACTTTCACAAAATCCATCTGTCGATCTAGTACCTTATGGAATACCTTTGTAACTTTCCTTTCCTTGTTCTTTTGCCCTGTGGTTAATTATACATGTGTATGTATAAACTTGCTAAAAGCCTTTTTTCTCTTTTACCATGAGTCTCTTTTTCCTCACGGTAATGAAGGAAACTTATCCTAAGGGCATTCACAGTTGTAAAAGGATGATTATTAATTCCTTTCCATCTATATCAATATCCAACTCCCAATTCTTTATCTATTTGTGGGATTTACAAAGTTTACTCTTTTACTATCTTATTAAAGAAATTCTCGTTGCTTTATGAGTCATCCTTTCTTCTCAAATTTTTAAAGAAAGTATGTAAAGACTTAATCTACCATTGTATGAAGTTTGAGTCCAAAAAGAGAAAGGAAAACCCCTTTTTATTCATATGCAAGTCAAAGACTTATAAGGCATATTTTATGCATTAAAACATTTATTTTCTCTTTCCTCTTTTCCTATTTTCTTTATTTTGACTACCCTTTCCATTAGTAATCACTTGTAAACGAAATTTAATCAATTGTGGCCATCAATGCTACTTTCTAAATATTTCTATACATTTCTCATAAATGCATTACTTACAAATCCATTCTCTTTTATCTTTCTCTATTATTTGAACTTTTCTTTTGTTCTTTTATTTTATATCCATTATTGGATTAACATAATAATAGGAACCATGAAATTCCTACCAAAGGAATAATTGCAAATAAATACATCCTTTGAAGCAAAGCATACAACCTTTTCAATTAAGTACATATTCCTAAAATCATTACATTTCAATTGTGAAAACATATGTAAAATTCGGTTTGTAACATCCTTCCCCTCTTATAAGAATTTTGTCCTCAAAATTCCATCAAGCATATTGTAAGGACCCTGAACTCCGTTTAGGACTTATCCTGTTTGCTTTGCTTAACCTTGGTGTTTAGTTGCTTGCTAATCACCCTTAGTGGTTATTAGGGTTGTTTATGCTTGTTGTGTGTTGGAGGTGCTACTTGCAATTAACCCAAGTCTAGGGTTTGTGGGTAAGACTGTCACCTTGAGAAGTGTTCTTCTGTCTCTTTGCTTCCTCTAGTGTTGAGAGGAAGGGTTGGGCTCGTTGCTTAAGTTGCCTTGGGCTTGGATGAGCCTTGGTGGGCCTTGTTGGACCTTGTGCCGGCCATGGGTGTGACGGCCATAGGTGTGACGCCCAGGGAGGTGTGTCGGGCATGGTGTTGGGATGTATCATCCATTGACCCCCCCTTTTAACCCTTTGACCTCATTTGTGTCACCACTAGTGGACACTTGGCGCTTGATGCTTGCATGTGGCAATGGCCTTGGACATGTGTTTAGGGAAAGATAGAGTGGTGGCATTGCCCATGGACAAGTGTCCCTAGGTGGGCGACACCTTGCCTTGTCTTACCTTGGTTTCTCCTCCACCCTCTCCTATATATGTGTTCCCTTTCTCTTGCTAAGGATCCCTTTATTTCCTTAGTTTTCCCTCTCCCTTGGTGCATGACACCTCTCCCTTGCAAGCTTGTGGCCGATCCTCCTCCTTCTCCTTGGAGTCTTCTTCTTCCTCTAGTGGTGGTCGAACCCTAGAGTGCCTTGTTCTTGTGGTGGAGCTTGGAAGCTTGGTGATAGGAGCTTGGAGCTTTCTTAAGGAGGGTTACATAACTCCTAACCCTAATCATATTACCTTCTTCTATATTATTATATGTTTCTTATGATCATAATCGGCCATGTACGTTGCTAGATATGGTTCTTGCTTAATGCACCGTTGATCTTATGGTTAGTGATCTTGTTTTTATGGTTGAGGTTTTGTACCTTTGTACCCTAGTTGGCCGAACCATGTTTTAGGGTTTCTTCGTTGAGCAACACTCCTTTCCCTCCTTGGTCTAGAGAATTGATCTTGAGTCAAGTAATATGAGCAATACCCCTCTCTCGTTTAAGTTGAGAGGTGAGCTTGTGTTCTAGTTGCTTGAGCAACACCCTCCTCTCACCATGGATTCGAGAGGTGAGATTTTTGGTAGATGTAGACCTATGTTGAGGTTGATCCTTGTGGTTGCCCGATTTGTGATAGAGGTTGTGCAAGACCCCTCTCTCTTAGTTATTGAGAGGTGAGCCGATCTTCTTGATCAATTAGGGTTTGGTGCCCTTGTGCTTGAGGTTGATGATGATCTTGTTGGGTTATATCTTGCACGATATGGCTTTGGGATAGTGTTGCCATTTGAGACGTACCCTTGGCCGTTGTGACTAGGTGGAGTTTGGTTGTTGGGCGACACCCTTGTGTGTTGGCCGACACCCTTGTGTGTTGGGCGACACCCTTGTGTGTTGGGCGATATGCCTTGTTGAGCGCCCTGCCCGATACACCTAGCTAAGGTAGTGGCTTGGTGCCCGATGTACCTTGGACGTTTTAGAGCTCTAGGAGCTACCTTAGGGTTGGGTGATACCATGTTGTGTTGGGGCGTTATGTGCTGGTTGTGAGAGCCTTGGGCGTATGAGTGGTGTGGCTGCCCGATAGGTACCTTCACCCTAGATGGGTGATAGCGTTCAGTCGACTAGGATAGATAGTTGTGTCGTGCTTGGCCCTTGCACGGCATGCCCCTAGACCTAGCTGCACGTTATGCCTTGTGCACGATATGTCTTGACCACTAGCTGCACGACACCCTTGGGTGATGGTCGTTACCTGATGTGGTTGGCCGATATGTGTATAGGCCAATATGCTTTTGGTTAGGGATGCTACCCTACCCGTCACAAGTTGTGGTGAGGGACACGCTACCTGCCACCTCTTTTAGTGAGGGTCATGAGAGTTTTAGTAAGGGTTTTGATAACCCGGGTTGTATATAGATGATGGTTTCATGTTAATAACGACGTTACATGTGTTATGATCACTTTCAATCCTGTATATATATGATGATGAGTAATGTTAAGCTTGGTAGCACATGAGCTGCTTCACATGATGATGTGACCCATGTCTATGGTCACAGGTTTGAGGCATGAATGATAAAGCGTATAATCATCAATGTTGCCCTATGTTTGATAAAATGATCCTTACGTTAATCCATGATGGTTTTAGTTATCTCTATGATTGTGTATACTAACCATGTAGGTGTTTCATGCGGATGCATAGCCAGGAAAAGGGCTATGAGGTATATATGTTTGAATGACACTGCATTGATGGTCAATCTTGTTGATGAGATAACATGCATCACTTGTATAATGTGTTTAGGTCTGAGGACCTGAGTTTGGCTAAAGCGCCTAGTTGAGGTGTTATCCTCTGATGATGAGATATGGGATTGTTATCCCCAATGATGAGAATGCCTTATGAGGTAGTGGTTTCTTGTGATGAGGGATTGAGATCTCGGGATATTGTGATGGTGGTAACAATAATGTAGCTTAATGTTATATATGTGATACCACTTGTTTGCCCCAATAATCTACTTAAAATACATTAACTAATTACAGATGAATCTCTCATGTAGTTTTCCCTGGCCATAGATCCATCATCTTCAGTAGCTGGTGATGGTGAAATAGGTTCTCCTACGGGGTAACATGGAAGCGCATATTGTTGAATATGTGTGGTTTCTCCTAGCCGAAAATGAGGAGGTTAGAGTGCAACTTCGGTTGTAGACTCAAGATGTGTGTAAGAGCATGGTGAACAGGCCCATGGCTCAATGTGATAGAGCATGAATGCGTTCATGGCTCAGGGAGCATGGTGAACTGGCTTGTGGCTCAGATATACTGGCACCGAGACCTGTACCAAGGTGGGCTAGAGAAAGGGTATCCTATGGGAGCTGACCATGTGGCTGAGGCCACTTAAGCATGAGACTGCGGTCCTGCTTTGGTTCTTGTGCACTGACCACGAGGTGGGAGGTCATGGAGTCCGGCTCTTCCATTGACCTTGTATGGCACAGGCTTGGGTTTCGCAACCGAAGGTTGGATTTGAGTGGTACGGCTCACTTCCTTAGGGCATAATAACACATAATCCAGCCGAATAGTATTTATTGCTTAAGGCAAAACACGGTACATTGGTTGAGGCCTTGCTTGTGTAGTTGATCTTGTTATACTTTGCAGCTACTCATATGTTCCTAATGTTATGTGGAAAGATCTTATAAATCTTACCTTGTCAATCATGTTCCATAAAGAAATACTTGGTCATATGCCTTCCGTACATCTTGGTAAGCTCGATGGTAATAACAACCTTGCTCTATAGACTGCTCTTATCATAAGTTTTATCAGTTATCTGTTGTTGTTGCTTTAACCTCTCTGAGGTTTTATGGTTTCGGCGGGGAGTTATGTTTCTCACTGGGATTGTGTGTCTCACCCCGTTGGTTTATAACATTTTTTGGTGTTCACACTAGACGTGGCGGTGGTCATGAGGTTGTGGCCGAACTGCAAGAAGAGAAGTAGAAGGCAAGATATGGATATGATGTTGTCTTGGTTGTTTTGTAGTAGAGTCTTAGAGTCGTCCCTGTACTCTCAGGTCCTCGGAGGCATTTTGACGTTGTTTTACAATGTTTAGCTGATGAAGCTTTGTATATCCTGATGTTGGCCGGACGAGGCCCGTTATGTATATATAAACAGGTGATGAACTCATGTGATGACAAGATAGCTGATCTGTTAAGCTGTGAACATGTATCTAGACTTGTAGATGTATATATAACCTGACTTCTTGCAGGATGAGGATCTGAATGTAATAATTTCTTGGTTTATCTACTTCTCAAAATTGGTTTTAATTACCCCGTGCTTTAGGTAAGATGTGGTTTATGGTGTTTTCCGCACGTTTTCGCATGGCATCTCGTTGTCTGTGTGATAGCGGGATGTGTCGCCACAAGCTTGGTATCGGAGCTCTAGGTTCGCTGAGTTTACAGGGATCTAGGACTAGGTTGTGTCTGTTCTTGTGAGTTTTCTAGATTTTCTTACAATTATCTTCTGCCCTCAGTGGAAGAAAAAGCCAAGATGTCTGGAAACCATAAAGAACATGCTACCGAGAGCAGCGAGGCTGCATCAGTTGATGGAGCTGAAGGGTAGGCACATGAAGATCGGGTGCCTGAGGTTCCCCAACTTGACCCAGCCATTCTCAAAAACCCTACCTACCAACAGCTTATGGGGCAGTTGATGGCTACGATGAATCTCATGGTGGAGAGATTGCCAATTCCTCCGCCAAGAACACATGCTCCCCATGGTGAAACATCGGGTATTGGGAAGACCTTTGAGCGGCTTTGCCGAGTCGGAGCTTCGGACTATGTTGGGATGGCTGATCCAGCGGATGCATTTCTGTGGCTGACAGGTCTTGAGAAGGCCTTCTGGATCCTTGACATCCCCGAAGCAGACAAAGTCAAGCACACTGTCTACCTTCTGAAGGGTAGTGCTGACCACTAGTGGGCCATCGAGGAGGAGAAGTGACCTGGTGAGGTGATCGGTTGGGAGGTTTTCCGACATGAGTTCATCAGCAGATACTTTCCGAAGACGTATCTGGATGAGAAGATCAACCAGTTTGAGTGCCTGCGCCAAGGAACGATGAACATCACCGAGTATGAAGCCAAATTCATGGACCTATTAAGGTTTTGTCCTCACATGGAAGTGACAGATGATGAGCGGATCAGACATTTTGAGAAAGGCCTAAGTGCAGAACTGACAACACCTGCTTCTACATTGGAGAACTGAGAGCGGTTTGCCACGTTTGTGGAATATGTCTGGAGGATTGAACTGTCAGTTAGGGAAAAGAGAGAGGCCATGATCAAGAAGAGGCATGTTCAGTTCTAGAGATAGAGGTTTGATGGCTTCAAGAAGCCGAGGTTTTCAGCACCTTCTGGGTTAAGAGGTTCCAGTGCACCATCACAGTGGTCTCCAAGTAAGGGAAGAGGATATGGTTCTTCGTTGTCAAAGGCACATAGTACAGCTTCTGTAGCAGTGACAGGGCCATCTAGGCCACAATAGTGAGACCAGTCATGCCATCTTTGTGGTTAGATCAGACATTGGAAGTCAAATTGCCCAAGTAAAGATGTGGAAGTGACGCAGCATCTGAGGAAGAATCAATAAGGGGCAGATACACAACAACCCAGTAGTAACAGAGGGTGAGGACACAGTCAAACGTCGCAAGCAGGATCATCTGCTCAAGGAAGCAGAGGACGTGGACAGCAAGCAACAGTTCGATTCTATGCTATGAGTCAGTCAAAGGCGATAGTCAACCCACGAGTGGTGACAGGTCAAATGGAGTTATTTCATTCTGATTTGTCTTCTTCTTGCTTTATAACTGTTCTGGTTGACTTGGGTGCTACGCACTCTTTTATCACATGTTTTATGCTTGATAACTGTCGGTTACCTGTTAGTTGTAAGAAAGATAGCTTGTTGTTAGAAACCCCTCTTGATGGTTCCTCGATGCTTTGAGAGGAGTGACCATCCTATGTTCTATCTTTTTCGGGACACATGATACAAGTGGATCTCATACCAATTGATATGCATGGATTCGATGTGATCCTTGGGATGGATACCTTAAAGAAGTATAAGGTTGTGTTGGACTGTAGTTCTAAGCAGACAGTGTTCGAGGTTTGTGGAGAGAAGTGGATCTTCCAAGGAGATAGGAAGATTCTTCCGAAGTGTCTAGTGTCAGCGATGGTGGTAGAAAAGTTGCTATGGCAAGGATGTAAGGCGTTCTTAGCTCACGTTGTCGATACCAAGGCAAAGGGTCCTAGCCTTGAGGAAGTGACGGTTGTCTAAGAGTTTGCATATGTGTTTCCTGATGAGTTCCCCGATGTTCCTCCACCTCGAGAGATTGATTTAGAGATCAATCTGGTTCCAGGAACACAACCAGTTGCACAAACACCGTATAGGATGGCTCCAACAGAGATGACAGAGCTCAAGAAGTAGCTATAGGAACTGTTGGAGAAAGGTTTCATCCGACCAAGTACGTCGCCTTGGGGTGCTCCAGTGTTGTTTGTTAAGAAGAAGGACGGGTCGATGCGGTTGTGTATAGATTATCGGCAGTTGAACAAAGTCACGATCAAGAACAAGTACCCGTTGTCGAGGATAGATGATATGTTCGATCAGTTGTGTGGTGCTACAGTGTTTTTAAAGATCAATCTACGGTCTGGATATCATCAGTTGAGGATTAAGGCGGATGACATACCAAAGTCAGCTTTTAGGATGAGGTATGGTCACTTTGAGTTTGTGGTTGTGCTGTTTGGGCTAACCAATGCACCTGCTGCTTTCATGGATTTGATGAATAGGGTGTTCCGTTCGTTTCTAGATCAGTTTGTTGTAGTCTTTATAGATGACATCTTGATCTACAGTCAGGACAGTCAGAAGCATGAACAGCATCTTTGACAAGCATTGACTCTCCTTTGCCAACATCAGTTGTATGCCAAGTTTAGTAATTGTGAGTTCTGGTTGAAAGAGGTAACTTTCTTGGGTCATGTGATATCTGCAGAAGGAGTTAAAGTGGACCCGAAGAAGGTGGAGTCTGTTGCAGAATGGGAACAGCTGAAGATGCTGACTGAAGTTTGCAGTTTCCTGGGTTTAGCAGGATACTACTGGAGGTTTATAAAGGACTTCAGTGTGATCGCATTGCCAATGACAAAGTTTACTAGGAAGGATGTAACTTTTTTTTGGAATGACCGTTGTCAGCAAGCTTTCCAAAGTTTGAAGGAGAAGCTGACTAGTGCTCCAGTGTTAGTCCTGCCAGAGCCTGGGAAAGGCTATGCTATTTTCTGCGATGCTTCTAAGAAAGGCTTAGGTTTTATGCTGATGCAGGAAGATCATGTGGTTTCTTTTGCTTTGTGACATCTTATGAAACATGAGGAGAATTATTCGACTCATGATTTGGAGTTGGCAGTGGTGGTTCATGTGTTAAAGATTTGGAGACACTATCTTTACGGGGAAGTGTGTCAGACCTTTACAGATCATAAGAATCTGAAGTACATCTTTTCGTAGAATGAGCTAAACATACGACAGCTCCGTTGGATGGAGCTAATCAATGATTATGACTGCACCATCGAGTATCACCCTGGTAAGGCGAACGTGGTAGCTGACGTACTTAGCCGAAAGTCTTCTTCTCTTCCTACAAAAGGGGCACAGTTGAGTTCCTTAGTATGCCATAGACAGGATATGTTTGTCTCTTTGCGGCAGATGAATGTGCAGATGGAAGTTTCCCTGTTAGTAGGACTTTTGGCACATATGCAAGTCAAGCCTATGCTGAGACAGCAGATCAAAGATGCACAACAAACATATGATATAGTACAGTTGATCAGGTCAGAGCTCAGCAGCAAAAGGCGTGATGGGTTCCATGAGTCTGAGGATGGACTAGTTTGCTATCATAATCGGATGGTGGTCCCCAATGCTGATGATCTGAGGAAGCTAGTGCTCGAGGAAGCACACATATCGATGTATGCTATGCATCTAGGAATCACCAAGATGTATCATAATCTGAAGGACTTGTATTGGTGGTCTGGCTTGAAGAGAGATGTAGCCGAGTTTGTGGCTAGGTGTGTGGTATGCCAGCAAGTGAAGGCTGAGCATCAAAAGCTGGCAGGTACGTTGCAAACTATGTCGATACCGTAGTGGAAATGGGATCACATAACCATGGATTTCGTAGTTTCTCTGCCCAGGACAGCTAGGAATCATGATTCCATTTGGGTGATAGTGGACAGATTGACGAAGTCTGCCCATTTCATACCTGTGAAGATAATGTATATAGCCGAGAAGCTCGCTCAAGTATATGTAGATGAGATAGTACGCTTGCACGTTGTACCAGCAATGATAGTTTCCGATAGAGGTCCTCAGTTCATGAGTCATTTCTAGGAACAGTTGCACAAAGCTTTGGAAACACAGTTGAGGTTCAACACCGCTTTCCACCCACAGACAGATGGACAGTCTGAAGGAACTATTCAGACTTTGGAGGATCTTCTTCGGGCTTGTGTTTTGCAGTTCCTAGGCAGTTGGGATGTACATCTCAGGTTGATAGAGTTCGCCTACAACAATAGTTACCAACGGAGCATTGGCATGGATCCTTATTAGGCATTATATGGCAGGAAGTGCAGATATCCTTTATGTTGGTATGAGTCTGGGGAGTATCAGCTTTTCGGTCCCGAGTTAGTACAGCAGACAACAGAAAAGATCAAAGTGATATAGCAATAGTTGAAAGCGGTATAGGACAGACAGAAGTCTTATGCAGACAATCGCTGATGACCTTTAGAGTTCCAAGTGGGAGACAAAGTGTATCTCAAGGTCTCACCTTGGAAAGGCGTGCTAAGGTTTGGCTGGAAAGGTAAGCTAGCACCCAGGTATATGGGGCCATATCCTGTAATAGCACGTGTTGGCAAGGTAGCTTACAAGTTAGAGTTGCCGCTAGAGTTGCATAGGTTACATTCAGTGTTCCATGTCAGCATGTTGAAGAAAAGTCACCCAGATACAGGGACAGTGATACAGCCAGTCGAGGTTGAGCTTGATGAAGACGTGACCTATGAGGAAGGTCTGGTGGCGATCCTTGATAGAAGAGTAAAGAAGCTAAAGAGGAAGGACCTGGTTCTGGTAAAGGTTCTTTGGCATCATCGTGGCATTGAGGAAGCCATGTGGGAGCTTGAGGAAGAGATGAGGAGGAAGTACCCCTCACTTTTCTCTTCGGATTTTGAGGACGGAATCCCTTTGTAGAGGGTTATAGCTTGTAAGCACCGTGACCTCTGTTTAGGGCTTATCCTATTTGCTTTGCTTAACCTTGGTGTTTAGTTTCTTGCTAATCACCCTTAGTGGTGATTAGGGTTGTTTATGCTTGTTGTGTGTTGGAGGTGCTACTTGCAATTAACCCAAGTCTAGGGTTTGTGGGCAAGACTGTCACCTTAAGAAGTGTTCTTCTCTCTCTTTGATTCCTCTAGTGTTGAGAGGAAGGGTTGGGCTCGTTGCTTAAGTTTCCTTGGGCTTGGATGAGCCTTGGTGGGCCTTATTGGACCTTGTGTCGGCCATGGGTGTGTCGGCCATGGTTTTGACGGCCATAGGTGTGATGCTCAGGGAGGTGTGTCGGGCATGGTGTTGGGGTGTATCGTCCATGGACCCCCCCTTTGAACCTTTGACTTCGTTTGTGTTACCACTAGTGGACACTTGGCGCTTGATGCTTGCATGTGGCAATGGCCTTGGACATGTGTTTAGGGCAAGATAGAGTGGTGGCATTGCCCATGGACAAGTGTCCCTAGGTGGGCGACACCTTGCCTTGTCTTACCTTGGTTTCTCCTCCACCCTCTCCTATATATGTGTTTCCTTTCTCTTGCTAAGGATCCTTTTAGTTCCTTAGTTTTTCCTCTCCCTTGGTGCACGACGCCTCTCCCTTTCAAGCTTGTGGTCGATCCTCCTCCTTCTCCTTGGAGTCTTCTTCTTCCTCTAGTGGTGGCCGAACCCTAGAGTGCCTTATTCTTGTGGTGGAGCTTGGAAGCTTGGTGCTAGGAGCTTGGATCTTGCTTAATGCGGGTTACATAACTCCTAACCCTAATCATATTACCTTCTTCTATATTCTTGTATGTATCTTATGATCAGAATCGGCCATGTACATTGCTAGATATGGTTCTTGCTTAATGCATCTTTAATCTTATGGTTAGTGATCTTGTTGTTATGGTTGAGGTTTTGTACCTTTGTACCCTAGTTGGCCGAACCATGTTTTAGGGTTTCTTTGTTGAGAAACACTCCTTTCCCTCCTTAGTCTAGAGAAGTGAGCTTGAGCTCTAGTAATATGAGCAATACCCCTCTCTCATTTAAGTTGAGAGGTGAGCTTGTGTTCTAGTTGCTTGAGCAACACCCTCCTCTCACCATGGATTCGAGAGGTGAGCTTTTTGGTAGATGTAGACCTATGTTGAGGTTGATCCTTGTGGTTGCCCGATTTGTGATAGAGGTTGTGCAAGACCCCTCTCTCTTAGTTGTTGAGAGGTGAGCCGATCTTCTTGATCAATTAGGGTTTGGTGCCCTTGTGCTTGAGGTTGATGATGATCTTGTTGGGTTGTATCTTGCACAATATGGCTTTGGGATAGTGCTACCGTTTGAGACGTACCCTTGGTCGTTGTGACTAGATGGAGTTTGGTTGTTGGCCGACACCATTGTGTGTTGGGAGACACCCTTGTGTATTGGCCGACACCCTTTTGTGTTGGGCGACACCCTTGTGTGTTGGGTGATATGCCTTGTTGAGCACCCTGCCCGATACACCTAGCTAAGGTAGTGGCTTGGTGCCCAATATACCTTGGACGTTTTAGAGCTCTAGGATCTACCTTAGGGTTGGGCGATACCATGTTGTATTGGGGCGTTATGTGCTGGTTGTGAGAGCCTTGGGTGTATGAGTGGTGTGGCTGCCCGATAGGTACCTTCACTGTGGGCTCCGATCTCCAAAACCACGATATAAACTCAGCGGAAACATTCGATTAGTTGCGGAAAAAAAATACTGGAAATTAAAACTTTTTGAGACAAGATCTGGAAATTATAAACTTCTTTTTATAAGAAACTAAATAAACAATTTACATCTCTGTTAAACCACTTCTTGAGTAGTTATATACAACATGATTCAAAAATCTCAAGAGCAAACACCAAAATTTCAAACCACTAACTCCTAGGACCTGAGAGTACAGAGACGGCATAGGACTATCTAACTACATAACTCAGCAGTCAGTATCTCCACCTGAGATTCACTGTTGCCTCTGGTACTGTTGTTGCTGTTGTTGCTCATCCTTAAATGGAATCCTTCGTCTTCGACGACCACCTAAAAAGTTGAAGTCTATGGAGTGAGACAATGTACAAATTGTCCCAGCGAGAGTTATAACCCTCAACTAGAAGCTTTATTATAACATTAAGGAATATCATAGACAAGATAACTTAAATCATGCAACAGCAGGTTTAATAACAAGTGAAGCAATTTCTACTTAAGCAAACATTTATTTAAAGCATATAAAGAACATGCATACAAAATATCTGAACAGATCATTAATGTAATCAATGTAACACCAAACATTGTTCCTCGTAGTTCAACCTAAGCAGATATGCTATGCGGTTGATTATGTTTTACAAACATTATTATGCCCTGTGGAGATGAGGTATACCGCTCATACTCCAACCGATCACTAGTAAGTCGCATCGGTATCATACATAGGTCATCAAAAGAGACGGATTCTTATGACCTCATCTTCCTCAGTCAGTAAGAGGATTGTTTGCAGGACATCTTGTGTCTCTGCTGTTAAAGCTTACCAGGGTAATCTGGTCCTTCACTATTTTAGAGTTACAGTGGCGTTCTGTACTCTCTTCGTCATCGGAAGATTTCTTGTTTATCTCTCACCGATGCGGTGTTTGTGTTTTCTTTGGGAGATTCATGGTACATCTCCTTGTTTGGATTTGTAGTGAAGGGCTGATAGAATATGATACATCTACATCAATTCCTACACTAGGATGTAAGGATTTACGCATCCATCTCCCCCACATACTCAAAAGTATGTGCTCCAGGAGTTCCCTTAGGAAAACCTATTTCACCATCATTTGGTCTCTGACAATGATGGATCTATGATCAGGGCTCTACACGGAATGATTATACTTGATTAGTTAGGTACATTTCAGTATTCTTTTAACATAATACATGTTCTCAAACATTAATCATTAGTATAGTATCTATGAAAATAGAATACTAAATGTAACAAGTCTAACTTACATCAATTATCATTTCCCAATTAGCTCATCACAAGTCATCTGTCAAGCATGACCTTGATGATACTCATGGCTCTCACAGCTTATCAATTTCATTAGATGCCACTTGCTAGGTAACAGAGTATTTCACTATTCATATAGTTAATATCATACTTTCAATGAATATGAAATCATTATCATTACCTGAATATGATCATCCTCATATAAGAACTTGCTTGGTTAATTTAACTGATAACAGTAAACAATTCATTTCAAAGAAGTTGTACTTTCCTACTATTACAAGAGTTAGGTTCCCTGAATCTCATCAATTAGGTTATTCATTTCCTTTACTTATGATTAGGAATATTGATTCCTCATCTCATACTTCAATCATGAAGATTCATGCTTAAAATCATAACTGGAAATAGGGTTTCACCCTATTCAAATTAAGGTTATTGAAATCCCTTTATCTTATAAGGCATCATATTTATTCACAGAGTTTCATACCTAAAAGCATAACACAGGACTAAGGTTAACATACCCCATCCTTTATTAATTAATATTTCTGATTCAGATTATCAGTCCAACTCTAGTATACAACTTTGCCATCCTTGGAAGCATACCAGGGTATGATGGGTGTTTACCTTTAATTACAACATTTATCGAACATCATAATGATTGGAAATTCAAGGTATGAATTCATTTCTCATCCTTATCATGATATGACTACATCATACTCATTATTTGGGCTTAATCCCATTCTCAAATTACATTGATTATCCCTCATCAAAGTGCAACAACTCATTACATTTCATTGTAATAGTTGCATAACACACTTCACATATTTCTTATTCATGTATATAAGATGTGGGATACATCAAGGTATATAAACCCTGAAATGCTGAATGTGATGACCATCATATTTTGATGTATCACTTTATCATCATTTCAGACTCTCTGGAATTAACCATCTTATCTTGTATTAAGGTATTCCCCTTCTTAATACATTACACCACTAAACACTCACCCTTAGCATATACTGCATGGGCCACACATTAGAATTATCCAACTATCTTTAATGATATGGACTTTTCTAATGCTAAAGATATTACTTACACTTAGGTTGCATATAACCAACCACATGAAATGTTTCACCTTTATAAGGCCATTCCTTCTATCTCATCATTAGGGTTTCTTTATACCCTTACTTAAGATTAGAAATATAATTCATTGTCATAGTGTCCAAGAATAGGACTTTATGTAATTATGACTCCACATTAGAGTCTCATTCATATCACATCTCCTCTGGGTTAGATTTATTGAACCTCTTATCTCACAAGGCATAAAGATTCCTCATATTATAGCTTGTAATTAGGGTTTCATACTCAAAGGCATAACCCTGAATTACTACATTTATCAGATCATGCTAAATTAGGGTTTGATTAGAACAAGGTATCACTGAATTGAACCTCTCAGGGACATTTGGTAAAATTACCCACTGATCATCATCATGGGTCGATTCATTAGTCACTTAGTCCCTTAGTATTTTAAGTTACCATTATGGTTTAGATTAGATCATCATTGAACCAATTATACCTTTAAGTGGTTAAGTATAAACAACCATGAAAATCTCTAATTAGGTTAGGGTTTAACCTTCAACCTTCAACCCATTTGAACCCTCAAACGAGTGTGGACTCACTGAGTTGAAACGGGTGTGAACCCATTTAAGATGAAACGGGTGTGAACTCGTTTGAGATGAAACAGGTTGAACTCGTTTGGATTGAAACGGGTTGAACTCGTTTGGATTGAAACGGGTTGAACTCATTTGGATCTAAACGAGTGTGGACTCGTTTGGGTCTAAACGAGTGTGGATTCGTTTGGGTCTAAACGAGTGTGGACTCGTTTGGGTCCAAACCGCATGGATATGAAAGGTGATACAAAGGTTATGATTGAATAGGATTTCCTATGTTGAAGCCTTCAATTGGCCCAAGCCATGTTAAACAATTACAAATTGAGACAAATAGGATGAGCCTCAATCAATTGGACACTAATTTGACCTTCAATTGAAAGCCAATTAGGGTTAAGTCTAACTCAATTAAGGTTTCCAATCGGCTACTCATCAATTTTCATCAATGTGAATCAAAACAAGGTTGAGCCTATCAATTGAACTCCAATTGGGCCAAAACTTGGCCCAAATGGTCTTGCGATCGTTTGGATGATCTCCAAATGGTCTTGAGACCATTTTCCCAAAGTTTGACTAAAAATTAAGTTGATTTGATAAGGGTTGAGTCCTAATTAGATTACAAATCAGCACTTTTCATCAATTTATCAACATCTTGTGATTGGACCCTCAAACCATCAAATTTCTTTAACCCTAGACCTCCAAACGGTCTTGGAGTGTCACTAAACGAGTGTGAGATCGTTTGGATGAACCCCCAAACGGTTTTGAACCCGTTTGGGTCCTTCAACCCAACACTCAACAAGATCTATATTGAAAATCAGCAATTTTAACCCGATTAGGGTTAGGGTGTTGAACTGCCTTCAACTCTTAATTGGTTATGAATTAGATTATGATTCTTTGTAGAAATGAAATTCAATATATTATGAACAGGAATCCCAAACGGTCAACTATTGGTCAACTCATTCAAATGGGTTGGAACCCGTTTGCCCAAAAGGTTCAATTTGATTAGTTTGGAAAATCAGCACTTAATTTAATTCGATTGCCTAATTGATTGGCCTTCAACCTACGATTCCTTTTGAATTAACCCCTAAAATTAGGTGGGTCATTAGTCTACATAATTGTGAACAGGAAACCCAAACGGTCAACGCTTGGTCAACGCCCTCAAACGGGTTGGAACCCGTTTGGCCAAACCGACCTATTGAACCCGTTTGCCCTTCAAACGGTTGGTCAAGAAGGGGGGGAAATCATAAGATCGTTTGATAAAGTTGGATAAGGACCAACATAGGTATTAACTCCCTCCATCTTCAAACTTGAACCAAGGTCTGTTCTTCACGAAAAATCTTGCAAGAGTGCAAAGAATGATGGGGAAGAAGAACTAAGCTTAAAAAGCAAGAACAAGGATATGCATAATAAAGCTAGGAGTTTAGAATTATAAAACCCGCCTCAAACGTGGTTCCTAGAGCTCCAAGCTTCCAAGATTCAAGCCTTTAATGGCGTCTTGAGCTCCATAGGTCATCCAAGATTGTTTCTTCAAGGAAGAGTTGGGGAAGATCGGCTAGAACAAGAAACCTAAGTGAGTTAACCATAGAACCAACCTTTTAAGAAGAATTCCTCCATGAATTCGAGCTAGAAGATGGTCCAAGCTTACCTAGCTTCTCCTTGGTCATCTTCCTTCTCCAGAGCTCTGTTCTAAGTCGGTCCAAGCAAGGGAATAAGAAAGGAAGTGAAGGAAACGTTCCTTTGCAAACAAAGGAAGGGTGTATTTATATATCTTGGGGTCATTTCCAACATAAGGACAACTAGTTTCTCCTTTTCTCTACTAGGTCCCTCCTTTCTTTTGGGCACGTCCCTCCTCCTTTTTTCTAAGGTAAAACTCCTTTTAAAACCAAGAATTAAAGGCAAGGAAGGTCAACTTATCACTAAGGTGCACATATACATAAGGGTCTCCTTACTTACAACTTGGTGATTTAATTACAAAGGTACTCCTTATTATATGATTATTCAAACGAAGTGCCTCCTTCATTATAATAACTTTAAATGATTTCAAAAGTCATAAAAGATATTCTAGAAAGTTTATTTTACAAGTTGCACCCCATAATTTGGGTAAACTGCATTTTACTCCAAATTAGGGTTTTTAAGCATAAGGATCATTCCATAAGCTGCATCTTGATACCCAAGCTTGGGAAATCCATTATACTTCATCATATTCATCCTTAGGTTGCCTCATCATTAAAAGAACATAAAACATGTGTAATTTGCAAGCTAACCCCTCAGATTGGGTAAATTACACATAGGTCCCTGTATGCAAAACAATACTACAACATTGTTCATAGGGGACAGAAATGGAAACATATGTTCCCTAGAAGCTTTAATTACATACTAAAGGATAATTACAAACATCTCATTTCATAATTAGGCAAAACACCTTGGGTTAGCTCATAACCTAGGTCAGGGGTGTTATAAATTATAAACCCCTAACAAGGATTTTGTCCCCGAAATCTCAGGAAGAAAAGGGGAAAGCAGATATTGTTTCAGCATCACATTATTATATCCTTAGGTAACATACCATTTCCAGGGAGATGTTATAGAATTTTGATCAACATTCCTTAAGATTAAATTCAAGCTCTGAAATTTATTTGAGATCATATAAGTGCCTTTGCACCCTAAGTGTGTCATCACATCCAATAATCAGTATACTATCTTCCTTTATTATATGCATTAACTATCTCATCAGTTACACATTCTTATCATAAAGAAAAGTTTTCTTGTCAAACAAGGATTTATTTATCAGGCATTCTGGAGAAGGATATGTTTATTTAAGAACATAAACCCCTAACAAGGGATGTTCTTAATATTCTTACTTTGGTATTAATTACTTGTGTTATCAACACTTTATATCTCTTTCTTCCTTTTATCATGGGACATTGCTCATTACATATATTCTTTCAACCTTTACTAATCAGGGTTGACCTTCTTTATCCTTATATTTCTTATCTTATGATACTCTGTAGGTTGTTTCAGATTGACTACTTGATCAGAGTAATCAAAAGATAACAATCTAAGAGTTTCCATATTTACTTTATCATCAGTAATTGTATACCTGGCCAGGGTATATGATTACTGAGGTAAGAAAATATGCACTTGTATATTACCATGTTCCTTCTCTTTTCTCATCCTTTCAAACATAAATATTAACTTTACTTAATTCTATATCCAGATCAATTCTTTAATACCTTATTTTCTTATAGAAGTAAGCATGTAACATGAAACATCTATCTGATGCAACATTAAAATCATTTACGAGACCAATCAAGGAAAGTTCAATCAATTACTCTTTAAATTTTATCCAAAAGATCATAAAGAGATTTATAAGAATTTCCATTTATCTTGTCTAACCTGTCATGGCTCGAGCATTATCTCAAATCCTTGCATATCAAGTGGTATAAAGTCCACTTGAATGCGATGATTAGAAAAGAAGAGGATGCAGGGAGAGCATACCTCCTGCAAAACGGCAGACCCACTCAACGGAGTTTCCAATCAACAAACTATCTGCCCTATGACTGACTGTCATATTGCAGTTACGGATCACTCTTCGAGTGATAAAAGAGTGTGTAGCACCTGGGTCAATTAAAACAGATACAACACAGGAGATAGACACATCAGAATATAACAACTCCATCTGACCTGCCACAACCCGTGGGTTGATCACTACATCAGGTGGGTTCATTGCATAGAACCTCGCTGTCACCTGTGGTTGATTTGGTGCAGATGATCCAGCTTGGGACGCTTGTCCACGTCCTCGAGCTGCTCCTTGAGATTGCCTTCTTTGTGATCCCTGTTGACCTTGTCTCGGAGGCTGTGTCACATTGACAGGCTTAGATCGACAGTCCTTCATCAAATGCCCCATCTTACCACAGTTGTAGCAGCTTCTCTCTAGTTTTTATGGTCTAAAGGGCTCCTTACCCTTTCTGGATAACCATTGCCTTGGTGTACTAGGTCCTGGTTGTGTTGGTGATACTAGAAATTTCTTCCTTTTGGAACTACCAGGCCTCTGCTTCTGGGTCTGGATAGGTCTTTTCTCAATTCTTCCTCTATATATCCTTCCTGGACAATTAGGTCTGATATGTCCAGGCCTCTTACAATTATGACAGGTCCTGGTCTCTGGCTGTATTCTAATCCCTACATTGCTGTGAATTGATTCATCAGACTGAGGTTGAGTATAAGATTGCTCTGAGTTCAAAGCTTCATCTTTTACTTCTGCTTCAACCTGCTGCTGAGGGTTACATATTCTATGGATATCCAAAACATCATCATTAGGAGCTGGTAAACTGGGTTGTATTGCTAGTGTTTGATCCACTAGATACATCATGGTTGCCCTAAATTCTCCAACAGTGATTCCTAAGGAAGGATTCCTTATCATGGTTGGATTAACTAGGGGAACCTCAGGTAAGTGTTTCTCTACTACTTGCTCCTCTGCACTTCTTCTAGGTATAGCATTGTTGCTTTTCACAACAGACTCCTCGTCCTTATATGTCTTCTTCTCCTAAGGAGCAGAACATTCTATTAGATGAGGAAGAAACACTAAATATAGACTCGACATCCTAAGTCCTATGTCTCTGTAGACTCGACGAACCTAGAGCTCTGATACCACTAATTGTGGGCTCCGATCTCCAAAACCACGATATAAACTCAGCGGAAACATTCGATTAGTTGCGGAAAAAAAAATACTGGAAATTAAAACTTTTTGAGACAAGATCTGGAAATTATAAACTTCTTTTTATAAGAAACTAAATAAACAGTTTACATCTATGTTAAACCACTTCTTGAGTAGTTATATACAACATGATTCAAAAATCTCAAGAGCAAACACCAAAATTTCAAACCACTAACTCCTAGGACCTGAGAGTACAGAGGCGGCATAGGACTATCTAACTACATAACTCAATAGTTAGTATCTCCACCTGAGATTCATTGTTGCCTCTGGTACTGTTGTTGTTGTTGTTGCTCATCCTTAAATGGAATCCTTCGTCTTCGACGACTACCTAAAAAGTTGAAGTCTACGGAGTGAGACAATGTACAAATTGTCCCAGCGAGAGTTATAACCCTCAACTAGAAGCTTTATTATAACATTAAGGAATATCATAGACAAGATAACTTAAATCATGCAACAACAGGTTTAATAACAAGTGAAGCAACTTCTACTTAAGCAAACATTTATTTAAATCATATAAAGAACATGCATACAAAATATCTGAACAGATCATTAATGTAATCAATGTAACACCAAACATTGTTCCTCGTAGTTCAACCTAAGCAGATATGCTACGCGGTTGATTATGTTTTACAAACATTAGTATGCCCTGTGGAGATGAGGTATACCGCTCATACTCCAACCGATCACTAGTAAGTCGCATCGGTATCATACATAGGTCATCAAAAGAGTCGGATTCTTATGACCTCATCTTCCTCAGTTAGTAAGAGGATTGTTTGCAAGACATCTTGTGTCTCTGCTGTTATAGCTTACCAGGGTAATCTGGTCCTTTGCTATTTTAGAGTTACAGTGGCGTTCTGTACTCTCTTCATCATCAGAAGATTTCTTGTTTATCTCTCACCGATGCGGTGTTTGTGTTTTCTTTGGGAGATTCATGGTACATCTCTTGGTTTGGATTTGTAGTGAAGGGTTGATAGAATATGATACATCTACATCAATTCCTACACTAGGATGTAAGGATTTACGCATCCATCTCCCCCACATACTCAAAAGTATGTGCTCCAGGAGTTCCCTTAGGAAAACCTGTTTCACCATCATTTGGTCTCTGACAATGATGGATCTATGATCAGGGCTCTACATGGAATGATTATACTTGATTAGTTAGGTACATTTCAGTATTCTTTTAACATCATACATGTTCTCAAACATTAATCATTAGTATAGTAGCTATGAAAATAGAATACTAAATGTAACAAGTCTAACTTACATCAATTATTATTTCCCAATTAGCTCATCACAAGTCATATGTCAAGCATGACCTTGATGATACTCATGGCTCTCACAGCTTATCAATTTCATTAGATGCCACTTTCTAAGTAACAGAGTATTTCACTATTCATAAAGTTAATATCATACTTTCAATGAATATGAAATCATTATCATTACCTGAATATGATCATCCTCATATAAGAACCTGCTTGGTTAATTTAACTGATAACAGTAAACAATTCATTTCAAAGAAGTTGTACTTTCCTACTATTACAAGAGTTAGGTTCCCTGAATCTCATCAATTAGGTTATTCATTTTCTTTACTTATGATTAGGAATATTGATTCCTCATCTCATACTTCAATCATGAAGATTCATGCTTAAAAGCATAACTGGAAATAGGGTTTCACCCTATTCAAATTAAGGTTATTGAAATCCCTTTATCTTATAAGGCATCATATTTATTCACAGAGTTTCATACCTAAAAGCATAACACAGGACTAAGGTTAACATACCCCCATCCTTTATTAATTAATATTTCCTATTCAGATTATCAGTCCAACTCTAGTATACAACTTTGCCATCCTTGGAAGCATACCAGGGTATGATGGGTGTTTACCTTTAATTACAACATTTATCAAACATCATAATGATTGGAAATTCAAGGTATGAATTCATTTCTCATCCTTATCATGATATGACTACATCATACTCATTATTTGGGCTTAATCCCATTCTCAAATTACATTGATTATCCCTCATCAAAGTGCAACAACTCATTACATTTCATTGTAATAGTTGCATAACACACTTCACATATTTCTTATTCAGGTATATAAGATGTGGGATACATCAAGGTATATAAACCCTGAAATGCTGAATGTGATGACCATCATATTTTGATGTATCACTTTATCATCATTTCAGACTCTCTGGAATTAACCATCTTATCTTGTATTAAGGTATTCCCCTTCTTAATACATTACACCACTAAACACTCACCCTTAGCATATACTGCATGGGCCACACATTAGAATTATCCAACTATCTTTAATGATATGGACTTGTCTAATGCTAAAGATATTACTTACACTTAGGTTGCATATAACCAACCACATGAAATGTTTCACCTTTATAAGGCCATTCCTTCTATCTCATCATTAGGGTTTCTTTATACCCTTACTTAAGATTAGAAATATAATTCATTGCCATAGTGTCCAAGAATAGGACTTTATGTAATTATGACTCCACATTAGAGTCTCATTCATATCACATCTCCTCTGGGTTAGATTTATTGAACCTCTTATCTCACAAGGCATAAAGATTCCTCATATTATAGCTTGTAATTAGGGTTTCATACTCAAAGGCATAACCCTGAATTACTACATTTATCAGATCACGCTAAATTAGGGTTTGATTAGAACAAGGTATCACTGAATTGAACCTCTCAGGGACATTTGGTAAAATTACCCATTGATCATCATCATGGGTCGATTCATTAGTCACTTAGTCCCTTAGTATTTTAAGTTACCATTATGGTTTAGATTAGATCATCATTGAACCAATTATACCTTTAAGTGGTTAAGTATAAACAACCATGAAAATCTCCAATTAGGTTAGGGTTTAACCTTCAACCCATTTGAACCCTCAAACGAGTGTGGACTCACTGAGTTGAAACGGGTGTGAACCCATTTAAGATGAAACGGGTGTGAACTCATTTGAGATGAAACGGGTTGAACTCGTTTGGATTGAAACGGGTTGAACTCGTTTGGATTGAAACGGGTTGAACGCGTTTGGATTGAAACGGGTTGAACTCGTTTGGATCTAAACGAGTGTGGACTCGTTTGGGTCTAAACGAGTGTGGAATCGTTTGGGTCTAAACGAGTGTGGACTCATTTGGGTCCAAACCGCATGGATATGAAAGGTGATACAAAGGTTATGATTGAATAGGATTTCCTATGTTGAAGCCTTCAATTGGCCCAAGCCATGTTAACCACTTACAAATTGAGTCAAATAGGATGAGCCTCAATCAATTGGACACCAATTTGACCTTCAATTGAAAGCCAATTAGGGTTAAGTCTAACTCAATTAAGGTTTCCAATCGGCTACTCATCAATTTTCATCAATGTGAATCAAAACAAGGTTGAGCCTATCAATTGAACTCCAATTGGGCCCAAACTTGGCCCAAACGGTCTTGAGATCGTTTGGATGATCTCCAAACGGTCTTGAGACCATTTTCCCAAAGTTTGACTAAAAATTAAGTTGATTTGATAAGGGTTGAGTCCTAATTAGATTACAAATCAACACTTTTCATCAATTTATCAACATCTTGTGATTGGACCCTCAAACCATCAAATTTCTTTAACCCTAGACCTCCAAACGGTCTTGGGATGTCACTAAACGAGTGTGAGATCGTTTGGATGAACCCCCAAACGGTTTTGAACCTGTTTGGGCCCTTCAACCCAACACTCAACAAGATCTATATTGAAAATCAGCAATTTTAACCCGATTAGGGTTAGGGTGTTGAACTGCCTTCAACTCTTAATTGGTTATGAATTAGATTATGATTCTTTGTAGAAATTAAACTCAATATATTATGAACAGGAATCCCAAACGGTCAATGATTGGTCAACTCATTCAAACGGGTTGGAACCCGTTTTCCCAAAAGGTTCAATTTGATTAGTTTGGAAAATCAGCACTTAATTTAATTTGATTGCCTAATTGATTGGCCTTCAACCTACGATTCCTTTTGAATTAACCCCTCAAATTAGGTGGTTCATTAGTCTACATAATTGTGAACAGGAAACCCAAACGGTCAATGCTTGGTCAATGCCCTCAAACGGGTTGGAACCCGTTTGGCCAAACCGACCTATTGAACCCGTTTGCCCTTCAAACGGTTGGTCAAGAAGGGGGGGAAATCATAAGATCGTTTGATAAAGTTGGATAAGGACCAACATAGGTATTAATGCCCTCCGTCTTCAACCTTGAACCAAGGTCTGTTCTTCACGAAAAAGCTTGCAAGAGTGCAAAGAATGATGGGGAAGAAGAACTAAGCTTAAAAAGCAAGAACAAGGATATGCATAATAAAGCTAGGAGTTTAGAATTATAAAACCCGCCTCAAACGTGGTTCCTAGAGCTCCAAGCTTCCAAGCTTCAAGCCTTTAATGGCGTCTTGAGCTCCATAGGTCATCCAAGATTGTTTCTTCAAGGAAGAGATGGGGAAGATCGGCTAGAACAAGAAACCTAAGTGAGTTAACCATAGAACCAACCTTTTAAGAAGAATTCCTCCATGAATTCGAGCTAGAAGATGGTCCAAGCTTACCTAGCTTCTCCTTGGTCGTCTTCCTTCTCCAGAGCTCTGTTCTAAGTCGGTCCAAGCAAGGGAATAAGAAAGGAAGTGAAGGAAACGTTCCTTTGCAAACAAAGGAAGGGTGTATTTATATATCTTGGGGTCATTTCCAACATAAGGACAACTAGTTTCTCCTTTTCTCTACTAGGTCCCTCCTTTCTTTTAGGCACGTCCCTCCTCCTTATTTCTAAGGTAAAACTCCTTTTAAAACCAAGAATTAAAGGCAAGGAAGGTCAACTTATCACTAAGGTGCACATATACATAAGGGTCTCCTTACTTACAACTTGGTGATTTAATTACAAAGGTACTTCTTATTATATGATTATTCAAAAGATGTGCCTCCTTCATTATAATAACTTTAAATGATGTCAAAATTCATAAAAGATATTCTAGAAAGTGTATTTTACAAGTTTCACCCCATAATTTGGGTAAACTGCATTTTACTCCAAATTAGGGTTTTTAAGCATAAGGATCATTCCATAAGCTGCATCTTGATACCCAAGCTTGGGAAATCCATTATACTTCATCATATTCATCCTTAGGTTTCCTCGACATTAAAATAACATAAAACATGTGTAATTTGCAAGTTAACCCCTCAGATTGGGTAAATTACACATAGGTCCCTATATGCAAAACAATACTACAACATTGTTCATAGGGGACAGAAATGGAAACATATGTTCCCTAGAAGCTTTAATTACATAATAAAGGATAATTACAAACATCTAATTTAATAATTAGGCAAAACACCTAGGGTTAGCTCATAACCCAGGTCAGGGGTGTTACATTCACCCTAGATGATTGATAGGGTTCAGTCAATAAGGATAGATAGCTATGTCGTGCTTTGCCCTTGCACGGCATGCCCCTAGACCTAGTTGCACGTTATGCCTTGTGCATGATATGTCTTGACCACTAGCTGCACGACACCCTTGGGTGATGGTCATTACCTGCTGTGGTTTGTCGATATGTGTATAGGCCGATATGCTTTTGGTAAGGGATGCTACCCTACCCGTCACAAGTTGTGGTGAGGGACACGCTACCCGCCACCTCTTTTAGTGAGGGTCATGAGAGTTTTAGTAATGGTTTTGATAACTCGGGTTGTATATAGATGATGGTTTCATGTTAATAATGACGTTACATGTGTTATGATCACTTTGAATCCTGTATATATATGATGATGAGTAATGTTAAGCTTGGTAGCACATGAGCTGCTTCACATGATGATGTGACCCATGTCTATGGTCACAGGTTTGAGGCATGAATGATAAAGTGTATAATCATCAATGTTGCCCTATGTTTGATAAAATGATCCTTATGTTAATCCATGATGGTTTCAGTTATCTCTATGATTGTGTATACTAACCATGCAGGTGTTTCATGTGGATGCATAGCCAGGAAAAGGGCTATGATGTATATATGTTTGAATGACACTGCATTGATGGTCACTCTTGTTGATGAGATAACATGCATCACCTGTATAATGTGTTTAGGTCTGAGGACCTGAGTTTGGCTAAAGTGCCTAGTTGAGGTGTTATCCTCTGATGATGAGATCTGGGATTGTTATCCCCAGTGATGAGAATGCCTTATGAGGCAGTGGTTTCTTGTGATGAGGGATTGAGATCTCGAGATATTGTGATGGTGGTAAATATAATGTAGCTTAATGTTATATATGTGATACTACTTGTTTGCCCCAATAATCTACTTAAAATACATTAACTAATTACAGATGAATCTCTCATGTACTTTTCCCTGGCCATAGATTCATCATCGTCAATAGATGGTGATGGTGAAACGGGTTCTCCTGCGGGTTAACCTGGAAGCGCATATTGTTGAATATGTGTGGTTTGTCCTAGCCGAAAATGAGGGGGTTAGAGTGCAACTTCAGTTGTAGACTCAAGATGTGTGTAAGAGCATGGTGAACTGGCCCATGGCTAGCATGAATGCGTTCATGGCTCAGGGATCACGGTGAACTGGCCCGTGGCTCAGATATACTAGCACCGAGACCTGTACCAAGGTGGGCTAGAGAAAGGGTAGCCTGCGGGAGCTGACCCTGTGGCTGAGGCCACTTAAGCATGAGACTGCGGTCCTTCTTTGGTTCTCGTGCACTGACCACGAGGTGGGAGGTCATGGAGTCTGACTCTTCCATTGACCTTGTATGGCACTGGCTTGGGTTTCGTAATTGAAGGTTGGATTTGAGCGGTACATCTCACTTCCTCACGGCATAATAACACGTAATCCAGTCGAATAGTATTTATTGCTTAAGGCAAAACACAGAACATTGGTTGAGGCCTTTCTTGTGTAGTTGATCTTGTTATACTTTGCAGCTACTCATATGTTCCTTATGTTATGTGGTAAGATCTTATAAATCTTATCTTGTCAATCATGTTCCATAAAGAAATACTTGGTCATATGCCTTCCATACATCTTGGTAAGCTCGATGGTAATAACAACCTTGCTCTATAGACTGCTCTTGTTGTACATTTTATCAGTTATCTGTTGTTGTTGCTTTAACCTTTCTGAGGTTTTATGGTTTCAGCGGGGAGTTATGTTTCTCACTGGGACTGTGTGTCTCACCTCGTTGGTTTATAACCTTTTTAGGTGTTCGCGCTAGACGTGGTGGTGGTCGCGGGGTTGTGACCGGGCAGCAAGAAGAGCAGTAGAAGGCAAGATATGGATATGCTGTTGTCTTGGTTGTTTTGTAGTAGAGTCTTAGAGTCATCCATGTACTCTCAGGTCCTCGGAGGCGTTTTGACGTTATTTTACGATGTTTAGCTGATGAAGCTTTGTATATCCTATTGTTGGCCGGACGTGGCCCGTTATGTATATATAAACAGGTGATGAAATCATGTGATGACAAGACAACTGATCTGTTAAGCTGTGAACATGTATCTAGACTTGTAGATGTTTATCTAACCTGACTTCTTGTAGGATGAGGATCTGAATGTAATAATTTCTTGGTTTATCTACTTCACGAAATTAGTTTTAATTACCCCGTGCTTTAGGTAAGAGGTGGTTTATGGTGTTTTCCGCACATTTTTGCGTGGCACCTCATTATCTGTGTGATAGCGGGATGTGTCACCACACATACAAACAATTCAGGAAGACTTTTCCATGTCCATCATTGGCCCCTATGTGGCTTTACCCTATCTATGGCGCTTCCAAAGAATCTTTATCATCACATATTCTTTTCTCTGAGTTCTTTCACCTTGGCATCTATAATCCTCACGGGTGACTTAGGATATTTCAGCCTCCCTTGGGACTCACTAGGTTCATTTCTCAGCACATGACTCGGGTACCTCACATAGTTCTCTAAATTGGACACATGGAACTCATCACTCAACACATTATCCTGAGGGGTAAGGTCAAACATAAGTAACTCTACCAATCCATCTCAGATGGACCTATGTATCGAGACTCATCTTTTTCAGCTATAGCTCAGAGGGGTCAGATTTTTATATCACATATTCTCCCACAGTGAATTGCATGTCAGTCTACTTTGCATCAGCTCACGACTCATGTTGTCCCTGGGCTCTCTTTCAGCCATCACACGATCAAGCAACTTTATCTGCACACATTGTGGTCTTTTTCTGACCTTCACGAGGTCCCCTCACCAACATCATCTTAATGAAGTGGTGAACAACACAACCTCCTTTACAAAGCTTCATTATATCCTGATACTGGCTATAGTGGCTAATAATCACAACTTTCATCGGACAAAAACTGTCTCCATGTATCACCCTGAACGAGCGCACACGCTCCCTTTAGACCCTTTAGTCTGGATCATACTAATCATCAGTTAGGGGTGATAAGTTGTATTATCATTGAGTTCTTCATGTACCTACTTCCACCACATGGAAGTGAATCTTTAGGTCACACTCAAGAACTTTTGAACTCGCATTATTATGTAGTTGAACCATCTTTCTTACATGTAGTTCAACCTGATCTGTCTCCCTTGACAGTACTCCCTCTTTCTCTTAGATTATGTCATCTAGGTAAAGTGATCTTACCATAACCCATATTGCATCTTGACCTTCCTCGGTCCAGGGGGGACTCACCACAACATCCAAAGTGATGAACTCCCATTCCCTCTCGGGGACTCTTTATCCTCTATATCAACTCACTGGGTTACTGGTGTTTTTCCTTCACCTCCTAGCATGCATGGAGGAAAGACACATGCAACTTCATCTTAGGTATCCAAAGGACTACTGCCACTTATTATCTTAGTAGTACCACGGTGTATGGTGAACTTAAAATCATGATCTCCTGTATGTCATGATTCCTCAAGATTGATTCCTCAGAAACCCTAAAACACTCTAGTTGGGGTTTCATCACCTTCTTCTCTAGAGAAGTGCATCTGAGGTTTTACAAACATCCTTCTATCACAACAAGCCCTAGGATGGCTAATCAAACAACCACTAACTCGATCACCAGATCATGTTACATCTGAGTGTTAGCCCAACATATCTCCTTTTCCAAACTTAGGGCTAACCTAACAACCTCTTCTAGCCTCTAGCTAAACTAGGCAGCTGCATCTCAACTAGAGCATCCATCACCACCTTACATCCTTATGTATTAGGTAATGTTAAAGACATACACCTCCATGTATTCCACTTATTATCTCATCTCGAACTCTAAGTCTATCTTCATCAAGAAAACTCTGAGCTCATCCTCTTGGTTATCGAACTCAACCTTGTATAACTCATATATTCCACATAGCTCATGATAAAAACATCCTCATAAGATGACTACCTTAGTTCTCTTGATGTTTGTAAACCATCCACACATCATACACTCCATAAAGCTATCTCTATCCTCATATCTCATAGCAACATTTCCACTCACATCATCTTTATCCTTAGTGTATGGCATGCGTGCTACCCTATCTCTCACCCCCATAACGAGAGGAAATAAGCATTTGGCAGTCGTCCAAAAACAAAGTTCTTCCCATTCCAAGAGTAGAGATGGTTCATCCCACCTTTCCGGTACACCTTCCAATCTAGGTTGAAACGTGCAACACGTCTCTACATCATGATCATCTCGATATCAAAGTTACTTCCATGAAAAACTTATCTCAAACCCACTCGGCTCATCATACCATCCTTGGTCATCTCCTCTAGGTTTGTAGGGTGTCGGTACTTTTGGTTTCATCCCTCTTCCCTTATTCATCCAGAGAGTGCCCTCCCCATCTGCCCTTTGGGTCCCATGAGTTCATGAAGGTGATCAATCTCCTAACCCATGGCCCTCAGACAATGATAGTTGTTACCTCCCGACCCTATGGTCATGTGCAACTTGGGAATTAGGCAACTCCTACTCCCATCGGTCTTATCCCTACATAACCCTAGGATAGACTTAGGATTCTAACATAGTAAATGTCCAACTTAAAACCTTACCCAAGTCTCCTGCATTCCGGGTCTGACTTACATCCTTTCATAGGGGTCATGGCGACCTACCTACCTTGCTCATGCCCTATACCGATTACCTCCATGGTAACACATCCACATGCACTTAGAGATGATTATCTATGGGTCTACAGGTTCATTCTCATACTATGTACTCTCTATAGCTTCTCAAGACTCTACGAGACCTCTTAAGGTTACCTCAAACCCAATAAAAGCTGATCCATACCCTACAAAAGGGTCCCTCTCCCAAGATGGGAGGAAACTATCTCTTGATAGCAACCAAGGTCACAAATGTCCCTACGTCTAGGGTTTACATCCACATGAGCATGCTTATCCCTAGCAAGCTACTAAGGGACATAGATAACAAACAGACCACCTTCTAAACCATACTAGGTCTCCACGGTAGGTCATAGTTGTTCTCAATCCTCAACATTTGACCAATACCATACCTGCCCATGTCACCAACTTATATGCGGGGGTTCAACAAACATACACCTTAATCCGAGGGGTTTCCCTTTCCTCTAAACATGAGGAGTGCCATGCTCGAGTCTATGGAAACTCAAATCTCATCATGCACATCAGGTGCACCAGGTACTACTACTTCCCCTCTTAGGTATAGGAACCCTAGGATCACTTTTCTGCAAGAGTTGTCCAACCGCATGCTCATCATTCTAACCACGAACCCAGCATGTACAAGGTACATCACGCACATCCTATTATCCTTCCATTAGAACAAAACCTTAGAGTCGAGTCCTCCTCAAGTACAACCATCTAGGTATGAGGCCTTCCAACTTATTACTAAACCTCCTCAGGGTCTAAGGAACTCTTCTTCCTATCCTTAGAAGGTAAGCACCTATATCATCTACACATAGGTACTAGTAGCCTCATCCTTCTTCTAGGGTTTAGTTCCTCTAAAGGCAACCAAGAACCACAAGGACCATGCACGAGGCAACCACAACCATCCACTTAGGTCGTAACATACTCAACTCCTTAGGGTTCCTCATATCTTGGAGTCTAAGCTTCCATCCTTCTTGCTCGATTCTTGCTCACCCTCTCCAGAGCTAACCCTACAAACAACCTTGCCACTAGAGGTTCTCTCTCTATGGTGGATTAAGCTCATATGCATACACCTACATGGGTGAAACCTACATTCGCTCAAGATTATCTATGGCTTTTTATGATTAGCTAATAATCTATCCAACATGCCCTTCTGGCTTGGGTTTCAAACTACTACCAGCACTACTAATGTACTCAAGGTGCATATTATTCCATGCTCATATTAGCCCATAGGGTTTCTATATGGTCATCACTAACTTCATCAATGAAGGAGTTATCCTTCACCCTAACATGCACGGCCCTTTCCAGGTCGGGTCACCCAAACGGCACTAATCCAACCAACGTCACATAGCTCATACTTCACATACGTATCCAAAACCAAATGCATGTCAAGCCACACACATGGCCAACCATGACATCTAACTCATCATGCCATATCTCTCTCTAACCACCACTTAGGGTTAGGGTTAGCATCATCCTCATAATATGTGTCATGTTTCTACCTTTAATGGAGGTTTCTTTCTCTGAGACCAACTCTCTACTTCATCATCCTGACAAGAAGGTCTAACCTCAGGTCTCTCCTGAGGGTATGACAACACATGTCATATGACCTAAACATGCAACTATTCTTTAGTTTATGCTTAAGCTATTAAGCTTATGTCCATGACATCTTATTTACATGCTTTTAATTAATTTTGTGGAGGATTCCTTAACCTTATCATACATACACTGACCTCAAGAGGGTGAGGAAGAGAGAGAAAAACCCTAAACCTTAGAATCGTAACAGAATTAGGGTTGAGAAGGGATGAAAATAGATGAGAGAGTCCTAAAGGTATCTTACTTTGATTCAGATCCTAAGACATTGGCCAGGAAGTCACACAGATTCGGGAGTCCTCATATTCTGACTAAGTCCTCGTATTCCGACTAGCGGTGTGGAGGAAAATATTGCCAGCCCCCGGACGTGATTCTTTTCTAGACACCTCTATCTTTTAAAAATCCTCTAATAACTCCCTCGGTTCTAGGGAATGTGTAAAATTTAATAATTACTAAAGATTAAATGAGGAACTGATGCTCTAATACCAAATGTAACGACCCCTCCTCCCGGTAACCCCCAATTAAGGGAGACCAAGAGGTCAAAGTCGTTATCCCAATTTCCCAAATCATAGGTTCGACAAATAATCAGTAATAATTATTAAATTCTACCATGACTATACTGAAAGCTGAAATAAAATAAAACTTTGCACACCTTTTTCAAAAACTTGGATATCTAATTTCTATCCACATCTAGACTCTATTCTAACTAATACTCCTTGCACTTTATTTCTTAATTTCACAATATGCCACTTTACTGTTTGTCCTTTTCAATTTGTACCTAAAACGCCGACAAACAAAACGTCGGTCAACATAAATGAATATGCCAGTATGTGGGGACAACCGAAATTGTGCAACTAACTGTAACAACATATTACAAGCAATTATGGTTTAGCAAGCCAACTTTACATTTTAAACATAACTACTCAATCCATACATACCCTAGCCTCTTCACTGTCCCTACAATGGACCTAGATACTACCTCTCATATGGTAGATCCCAATTAACCCTGCATGATCCTACCTAACATGTAGATCAATATCTAGGGTTGAAGAGTCGCATGGCACTACCCATAGGTAGCTCAATCACTAACTCATTTGAAGAGTCACATGGCACTACCCATAAGCAGCCCAATCACTGACTCATGATAACCTGATGGTCCTACCTAACAGGTAGACCATGTACTAGGTCACCCTTTTCATCATTAGCATTTATGGTGATAATCATAGTCACTTTATAGTTGCATGAACTAAAAGTCATACAAGCAGTTATTTTTAGGCAACCGATAAAACATCCGGGAATCGTCGTGAAACTAAAGTGATTAACCATAAGTGTAACCACATACCTGATCCAGAGTAACTTGATGTCCAAGCAAGAATATTCAAGAACAATCAATCAAGCAATCAACAATATCCTAAAATTAATGCATAACATATAAGTGTCATTGTTTTATCCAAAACATTCTCAAGATCGAATTGGATTCCACCTTAGGATTTCTAGGCCAACTTTAGGGTTTTATTAGGGTTTTAGCCTCCATTATGCATTTATCACTTTTAATGCTCTTTTAGTTCACAAACCATAACGATTCTAACCTATTTCGTCCAACATGCTTAGGATCATCTTCTAATAGCATATTATCACATATTTCACATTAAATAGGATCTTTTCCCTTTTTACTCTAAATTAGGGTTTCTAAGTGCTTAATCATTCACATATCATGAAAAAGCCTAAATCATGCAAGAAAGCGTCTAAATCAGGTTCAAGTTCATTATTACTATTCAATAGGTTACATCTACTCAATTCCGTCAATTAAGTATCATGAACTTAACCATAATGTTCGATTAGGGTTTCTAATCTAATCCATAAGCACTTTTCATTAGATTAGCACACTTTTGCAAATAGGAATGAAATCAAATTTTCAAACAAATTTTATTGTGTTCCTCGCATTTTTCTGAGCAAGATTCATATATTATTTATTCTCATACGATCATCCTACTAATTAGTAGGATTTTTACCATTTAAAACCATTCTAGCCAATCTCACACTGACACGTCAGCACACTAATGTGTAGTCCTGGGCGGCTCTTTACTTTGTGGTTAAATACTATATTGCCCTTAATCACTACGTGTACTGACCGGGGTACTCTGGTCTTTTCATTATATCACCCCTAACCTCCTGACAAAGGCAGATTCTGACCCTCGCGCTCTACCGCATCGCCTGCCACTCCCCCCTCTCTCTCTCGTGTGCGGCTCCTGGGTCTCAAGGAGAGTGGAGACGGGGCGACCCTACTGGCCCTCGCTGGCCCTAGTCAGACTAGGGCTACGACTGGCGGCGCCCATGGACCAACCGGTGGGCTTCTTCCCTAAGTATCTGTAACGAGAAACTAAACCACAAGGAGGAGGTCTCATACCTGCGAGCTGGAAGCTTTACATTGTTGCACACGATAGCACCCAGGTCAGGCGGAGCTCTGTTCCTCGTGCTTAAGGTGCGATGAATAGGAAAGCATGAAAGAAACTCCATCATCCTTGCTTCCTCCCATGGAGCATGGTGTTGCTGCAGCGATGATCATCGACGTCGCTCCTTACTTCTCTTCACAACGTATTGTTGCCACACCTTGGACAGTCTGGTCCCTAATGGAAATGAGGCCTCCCATGATCTCCTTCATGGTTGTGCATAAACCCTAGGGTATGAAGGAAGAGAGCGATGGGGATGGAGGGATAAGAGTATCTCGTGAAAGGGCCTATTCATAGACTTATATATACTTTCACAAAATCCATCTGTCGATCTAGTACCTTATGGAATACCTTTGTAACTTTCCTTTCCTAGTTCTTTTGCCCCGTGGTTAATTATACATGTGTATGTATAAACTTGCTAAAAGCCTTTTTTTTCTTTTACCATGAGTCTCATTTTCCTCACGGTAATGAAGGAAACTTATCCTAAGGGCATTCACGGTTGTAGAAGGATGATATTAATTCCTTTCCATCTATATCAATATCCACCTCCCAATTCTTTATCTATTTGTGGGATTTACAAAGTTTACTCTTTTACTATCTTATTAAAGAAATTCTCATTGCTTTATGAGTCATCCTTTCTTCTCAAATTTTTAAAGAAAGTCTGTAAAGACTTAATCTACCATTGTATGAAGTTTGAGTCCAAAAAGAGAAAGGAAAACCCCTTTTTCTTCATATGCAAGTCAAAGACTTATAAGGCATATTTTATGCATTAAACATATATTTTCTCTTTCCTCTTTTCCTATTTTCTTTATTTTGACTACCCTTTCCATTAGTAAGCACTTTTAAACGAAATTTAATCAATTGTGGCCATCAATGCTACTTTCTAGAGATTTCTATACATTTCTCATAAATGCATTACTTAAAAATCCATTATATTTTATCTTTCTCTCTATTATTTGAACTTTTCTTTTATTCTCTTCTTTTATATCCATTATTGGATTAACATAATAATAGGAACCATGAAATTCCTATCAAAGGAATAATTGCAAATAAATCCATCCTTTGAAGCAAAGCATACAACCTTTTCAATTAAGTACATATTCATAAAATCATTACATTTCAATTGTGAAAACATATGTAAAATTGGGGTTGTAACACCAACATACTTGGATGAGTAACACTTGAAGTGTGTCATGTCAATTGTTACATTAAGATGTAATGATTTTTATGCACTTTGATAAGTGTAGGCTAATATACCTTGAGAAAGGGTTCATCCAAATAAAGTATGATGTAATCAACATCCTAGTAAGGAATAGAGAGAAACTCATACTTTGTGTTAATAATCATTTAATGATAAATGATGAGAATAAATAAGTATGATTGAATAATTATGATATCAATGTATTCTCCTAGATGTTTGGAGCAATGAATTGGGGTTTGGATTGATAATATGAACTTGAAACCCTATTCGGATATAAAGGGAAACCCTAACCCTAATAATGGGATGGTTGTATTTCTCTTATTGAATAAACCTTGTAAAAAATGTTAAATACTTGTATAAAAGTATAATGCTTATGTGGTCTGATGACCTAAAAGATAATTGTTGCCAAGTGAGAGGTGACAAGATGTTTAATGGCCTTGTGAGCCATGTGTATAGTTGTTACCTAGTGAGTGGTGATACGATGTTTAATGGGCCTTGTGAGCCATCTGTATAGTTGTTATCTAGTGAGAGGTGACAAGATGTTTAATGGGCCTTGAGAGCCATGTGTATAGTTTTTACCTAGTGAGAGGTGACAAGATGTTTAATGGCCTTGTGAGCCATGTGTATAGTTGTTACCTAGTGAAAGGTGACAAGATGTTTAATGGCCTTGTGAGCTATGTGTATAGTTGTTACCTAGTGAGAGGTCACAAGATATTTAATAGGCCTTGTGAGCCATGTGTATAGTTGTTGACTAGTGAGAGGTGACAAGATACTTAATCAAACCACGTGAACTATGTGAAATACTTGTACAACAAGTGTGATGAATACCTTGGTCTGAGGACCTAGAGGTAATGGTTACCTATTACAAAGGTAACAATGTTGTGTGGTGATCTAAGGGTTTGAATACCCAGATCCAGTAATCATGATGATGATGATGTGAAGGGATGAGAATTCCCAGTAATGTGATAAGGGACTGAGATCCCAAGTGTTATGCATCTAAATGTGTTCCTAAGATTTGAAAAGTACTCGATAAATGTATTACAACTTTCTTTGTTGCATTTGATTATGATTGATGCTTATAACTTGTTTGATGTTAAAAGAATACTGTAATGCACTTAATATATTACTAGAAACCATAAAATGTTGCCCTGATTATAGATCCATCAGTGTCAGAATCTGTTGAATGGTGAAATGGGTTCCCCGCGGCATAACCCAGAATGCATATTTTTTAATATGTGGAGGGCGTAAGGTTGGATGGCAATGTGTGAGTCGATCCCCTTACGAAATTGAAATAAATGGGGATTTGGCTGTGTGAAATCACATCCTGGCTCAGGTGCGACTTTGGTCGTAGACTCTATGTTGAGCACGGTGAACTGGCCTGTGGCTCAGAGTATGGCTATACGCCACGACTCAGTAATTTCATAACTGGGGATGGTTGTGTTGGGTTTTATAGGAGGCAGAGAAGCAGCGGAAACAAAAAATTTTCTCCCCAAACCCGGAACAAAAGGAATCGCGTCGACATCTATATGATAGGAAATAAGGTTTGTGAATCATACCTTGTCCCAAGGCTTGCTCGGCGACAATACCACGCGCCTTGCGCGGTCTTCACCTCCGGTCTTGGACGGTGTCTTTGCAGCTCCTGGTCGCACCGGGACTGAAGACTCCTCCTCCTACCGGACTGTCGGATGACAGTTGTCCTCCTGAGCGGCAGTGACCTCCCGCCTCTGACGTAGTCCACACAGACCACTTGGAACTCTACTCTCCTTGTCCCACAAGGAAGTGGAAGGAGTCGCACCCTCCTGTTGACGTACTAGTCGCCAACACACTCTCCTGCTGTCGACTGCAACTGCAGTTGTCCTTCCCTTGCTGCACCTCCCTTTGCGGGAAGCACTTGCTCGGGCTCTCTCTCAGTTACCAAAACCAGAGAGAACGACAACTTTGCAGAGCAATCAACATGCACTGAGTTGTATCTTAAGAAGCCCCCAATACCCCTATATATATAGGCGGGTCATGGGACAGGGTTCTCTATGCCCGGCAATACGGGATAATGCAGGAGTAGAAGGGTTCGAGAATTTTCCACAAAAAAGCAACCGGTTCGCAACTTGAAATGATCGGTTCACAATTGAACCGATCGGTTCGGCCATTGAGCCGATCGGTTGGACCTGAGCCGATCGTTTAAGGCACTCCAACCGATCGGTTGGTGCCCTGAACCGATCAGTTCATGGTCCTGATCTGGCTCAAAAAGACTTTCCTTGTTTCTTTCCCAATTGGTATCGAATACCAATTATATTCCCAATCAAATTGGGCAATTTGAAACGAAAGGAAAATTCTTGCCGACATGACTTTTCCCAACTGGTCGGTTGCACCAGTTGAGCCGATCGGTTCAACCCTTGAACCGGTCGTTTCAACCTGGGCATGAGCCGATCGGCCTAGACATTCCAGCCGACCGGTTCAGCAACCTCAGCCGACCGGTTCATCACATGAACCGATCGGTTGGGAGCACAGGTTGGGCAAAATCAGTCAATTGCGATTTCAATCAATCCGATACTCCAATCAATGCGTCCAACACCTTGAACCATACGATATTGAGTCATCGACTGATTGAGTGTTTAATTGAACTACTAAACTCCTTTAGTAATCAATCTAAACATTGCTTTGTGGACAAAACTCCTCTTCCAGGTTAAATCCTATGTGTGTGACCCTGCAGGTCCATTTCACATTGGCAGTGAAAGTCCATAACACTTATGACTTCACAAGCAAAGAGCGGTGCCTAGTCACACATCATTGCTACCCAAGTGAAAGTAGAAAGTTGGAGAACAACTTTCATCCTACAATCCGTGAATGGTGTTACAGTGAATGTATAATTCCTTTGTCACCGATATCCAGAATGAACTCGAGGCATGGAACAGTCATCCTGTCAATGTTCATTCATTTCCTTGATCTCAGAGTGGACCGAGTGAGATGTGTATGACATCAATATCACATATTGATTCACACGTGCATGCGCATGCCTTTCTCAATCCTACTCATCAAGTGGCCAAGGATATCAAACTCCCTCAGGAGGGACAAATCCCATATATATCACTCACCCCTCAAAAAGCCCCATGTGTCAAAGCCACCCAATCATCACCTTTATAACAACCCATGTTTCAGGATTGCGTTTGATGATGTCAAAGTGTACCCAACGTCATGTGTTGAGTGTAGTGATTTCATGTCTAAGAATCACACTCACCACCATCACTGTGAGAGCTGACTGTGACTACCAAGTCATGGTTCCATGTGTCACTCTCACGGTGGGTCTGTCCGGTACCTTGTTCTCTAACAAGTACCTATGTGCTTGGTTTGATATCACCATATCATGACTAATGAGATTCTGTCATCAACCAACACACAATCTAGTCTTTAGTGTTATTGATGTCTATGGTTATTTCCACAATAACAACCGACTAGGGACTAAACAAGAATGTATACTCTTAACATTCATATGATCTCATCGTTTAGGTCATGAACCTAAAAGCATATGTCATTGAGTAATACAATCTTTAGACATCTATCATGTTACACCATCATCTCAGAAATAGTTTAAACATATAGATTGGAAATTGCCTTTATTATTATTCAAATCATTTACAAAGTATCCCATTACAATCATCATATGACTTGCTCTATGGGCATACATACCAACAGACTCCCACTTGCACTTAGAGCCAGTCGCCAAGGAAACGCAGTCCTTGTGACCTACATGACCATCATGCTTCTGCTGAGAAAGGGACTTAGTCAGTGGATCAGCTATGTTGTCTTCAGTTGGTACTTTGCAAATCTTCACATCTCCTCGCTGTACGATCTCTCGTATGAGATGGAAGCGCCGCAGTATGTGCTTGGACCGCTGATGTGATCTGGGCTCCTTAGCTTGTGCAATAGCTCCATTATTGTCACAATAAAGCTCAATTGCATCACAGCTACTAGGAACTACACCAAGTTCAGAAATGAACTTCCTGATCCACACAGCCTCCTTTGCTGCATGCGAAGCAGCAATATACTCGGCCTCTGTAGTAGAATCGGCAACTGTTTCTTGCTTGGAACTCTTCCAGCTCACAGCTCCATTATTAAGGCAAAACACAAATCCTGACTGCGATCTGTAATCATCTTTATCGGTTTGGAAGCTTGCATCGGTGTAACCCTTTACAACCAACTCTTCCTCGCCACCGTACACAAGAAACTGATCCTTAGTCCTTCGTAAGTACTTGAGGATGTTCTTCACAGCTGTCCAGTGAGCATCCCCGGGATCTGACTGGTACCTGCTCGTCATGCTGAGAGCATACGAGACATCTGGGCGTGTGCACAACATAGTGTACATGATGGATCCGATGGCTGATGCATATGGGATCCCATTCATACGCTCCCTCTCTTCACAAGATTGGGGACATTGAGCTCTAGAGACGGTAACTCCATGTAGCATAGGGACGTTGCCTCTCTTTGAGTTCTCCATGCTGAACCGCTTCAGCACCTTGTCAATGTACGTGCTCTGACTTAGTCCGAGAAGCCTTCTAGATCTATCTCTATAGATCTTAATTCCTAGAATGTAGGATGCTTCTCCTAAGTCCTTCATTGAGAAAGTTTTCCCAAGACAAGTCTTTACCTTCTCTAAGGCTAAGACATCATTCCCCATCAAAAGTATGTCATCCACATACAATATGAGAAATGTGGTCGAGCTCCCACTAACCTTCTTGTACACACAAGGTTCATCTTCATTTTGAATAAAGCCAAACACTTTGACTTCTTCATCAAATCAAAGATTCCAACTCCGAGATGCTTGCTTTAATCCATAGATTGACCTTTGCAGTTTACAGACTTTATTGGCATTCTTTGGATCTACAAAACCCTCAGGTTGTGTCATATACACATCCTCATGAATATTCCCGTTAAGGAATGCGGTTTTAACATCCATCTGCCAAATCTCATAGTCATAGTAAGCTGCAATAGCAAGCATGATCCTGATGGACTTAATCATGGCAACTGGAGAAAAGGTTTCGTCATAGTCAACACCTTGAATTTGTCGAAAACCCTTTGCAACCAATCTGCCTTTATAAGTTTGCACATTGCCATCCATGTCGGTCTTTTTCTTGAAGACCCACTTGCACCCTATGGGTTTTACCCCTTCGGGTGGTTCCACCAAAGTCCATACTTTGTTGGAGTACATGGATTCCATCTCGGATCTCATGGCTTCAAGCCATTTCTCAGAATCTGGTCCCTCCATAGCCTCTACGTAGGTAGTTGGATCATCGTCTATGATCAACTCTCCACCTTCCTGAGTCACAAGGTATCCAAACCTATCAGGCTCAAGGCGAGTCCTACTAGATCTACGAGGTCCTTGTGTTACCTGAGGAGACTGAGATTCCACAACACCTTGTGAATCTATATTTTCCTCTGGTACATCTACCGGTTCAATGTTTTCTTGTTGGTCTTGAACCTCTTCAAGCTCTATATTCCTCCCACTGTTTCCTTTGGAAATGAATTCCTTTTCTAGGAATACAGCTTCCCTGGCAACAAACACTTTGTTGTCAGTTGGGTGGTATAAATAATATCCCTTAGTTTCCTTGGGATATCCAACAAAATAACATTTATCAGATTTGGGTCCAAGCTTATCAGGAAACATTTTCTTGACATAAGATCCACAACCCCAAATCTTCATAAAAGACAAATTGGGACGCTTCCCAGTCCATATCTCATATGGTGTCTTTTGAACCGATTTAGATGGTACACGGTTAAGTGTAAATGCGGCGGTTTCAAGAGCATGACCCCAGAAAGAAATTGGAAGATCAGCAAAACTCATCATTGATCGCACCATATCTAACAATGTGCGATTCCTTCTTTCAGACACACCATTATGCTGTGGTGTTCCAGGCGGAGTCCATTGTGATACAATGCCACGGGCTCGCAGAAGGTCCTCAAACTCCTGGCTCAAGTATTCTCCACCTCGATCGGAACGAAGTGCCTTAATACTTTTACCAAGCTGGTTCCGTACTTCATTCATGAAATCCTTGAACCTTTCAAGGGTTTCTGACTTATGTTTCATCAGGTACACATAGCCATACCTACTGAAATCATCAGTGAAGGTAATGAAGTACTGACACCCATTTCTGGCATTAGCTCTAAAAGGTCCACATACATCAGTATGTATGAGTCCTAATAGATCACTAGCTCTCTCACCTTTACCTGAAAAGGGAGTCTTGGTCATCTTGCCCAACAAACAAGATTCACATGTCTCTATTGATTCATAATCAAAAGAGTCTATATAACCATCTTTATGGAGTCTAGAAATGCGTTTCTCATTTATGTGCCCTAGACGACAATGCCAGAGATATGTTTTGTTTGAGTCGTTGAGTTTTTTACTTTTGGTGTTTACGTTGTATACACTTGTCTCCAAGTCTATCAAGTATAGACCATAAGACATAGGGGCACTGCCATAAAAGATCCCATCTTTAGAAATGGAACACTTTCCATTCTTAATAAGAAATTCAAATCCATCTTTGTCCAAACAAGAGACGGAAATGATATTCCTATTTATGGCAGGAACATAATAGCAGTTCTTCAACTCTATTATTAGCCCACTAGGTAGAGTTAACTCATAGGTTCCTACGGCACTGGCGGCAACTCTTGCCCCATTAGCAACACGTAGCTCAACCTCGCCTTTCCCCAAAGGCCTACTTCTTTTAAGATCCTTCACATTTGAACAAATGTGAGATCCGCATCCGGTATCAAGTACCCATGACGAAGAAGTAGTGAAGTTAATCTCTATCACGTATACACCAAAAGTAGAGATCTCTATCTCTGACTTCTTCTTCCATTGTTCCTTCCATCCTCTCCATGTAGAAGAAATTGGTTTGGCGAGAGAACACTTCTCTCCCTTACCTACTTTCCTCTTCACCAACGCATTAAGCGTACATAGAGTGGATTCTAAGGCTCCTGGTATATCTGGATTGTGCAAAACACTTCACACAGTCCTCAACCAGTTATGGAATTTATTCTCAATTAATTTGCCCATTTTAAAAGATGATTCTTTTGCCATTCTACAAGAGAAAATTTGCATTTGTCAAAACCCTTTCGATTTGATTTGAATAAAATTTGACGATAGTTAATTAGGCCTTTAACTAATTACCGCTCCCACTATTTTGACTCAAATTGATAGCCCTCACCATCAATTCGGAAGATTGCAGCGTACAATCTTCTAGTGGGTCAAGATCCTAGAATCCTCTAAGCCATGGACCAGCTTTGGCTCTCACCCACAACTCAGATCTTCCGGGTAGGCAACTCTTTCCAATTGCATCATATGCAACTCTTGATGAATGAACATGCACAACACCTTGCCATGAACATTTCGTGCCTCTGGGCTTAGACGCTCTAAGAATCACCAGTTAAGTCTAACCCAAAAGCCGACATGGTAAACATGCACCCTGCTTTGGCAGAACCTACATGTCGACCCTTCACACTTCCACAAGATAGACGGCGCACCACGCTTTGGCGTAACCTACGCTTGGTCGATCAAGTTTGCCATGTGTGTCGCTAATGGAAGGCGTATAAGACTTAATATTTAATGAGGGATTTGGTTTTTATATACATATACATATCCAATCACCACAATATATAGTATGTATCATATACATGCTATATCCCACAGAAAACATGCATAAACGATAAAAATCAATGATTATGGCCATCCTATTTGTGATTCCTCGAGCCAAGAGGAATCACAGTCATCTAGGTCTACATCACATGCGGCCCGTACAAGATGAAATCTGTGCCTGCCTTTCTGGGTTTGATCAGCTCATCTCCATGACTGATCGGCTCGCCATCAGGTTGGTTGCTCGGGTGCCACCAGCCGATCGACGGGCGCCTCCAGCCGATCGGTTCACTGGTCATCGTGCATCTCCTCAGGTCGCCACCTGCTCATCTCGTTCCTCGAACCGACCGTCTGGAACACCAACCGATCGGTTCACTCCTTGAACCAATCGTCTTCAGGTTGTCCGCCGTTCTTTGACATAACATGAAATAAAATCTATCCTATTTACATTTGAATTGAGAAACCCCGAGTTATATTCGGGGGGAGCAAAGGTAGGAATAGAACTCTCAAATTATTTCGAGTTACATCAGGAATATGAGAAAGGGAATCGGTGCGCAGACCGAGATGCAAGCAACCACACAAACAACCACACAGAGATATAGGGGATTATAGGCCATAATCATGCTACACATCCACCAAAAAACTCGTTTAAGGGCGACGCGTATCGAATGCATTAATATTACATATCATATATGTATATTAGGGATTTGTGGATTGGACATGTATAAAGCCGATATTATTCGCATCGCATGTAATAAATAAAGGCGACAAACCAAAATCGATCACATCGATAATCCTAAAATATAGAGAGGTCGACGTGGCTCTGATACCACTGTTGGGTTTTATAGGAGGCAGAGAAGCAGCGGAAACAAAAAATTTTCTCCCCAAACCCGGAACAAAAGGAATCGCGTCGACATCTATATGATAGGAAATAAGGTTTGTGAATCATACCTTGTCCCGAGGCTTGCTCGGCGACAATACCACGCACCTTGCGCGGTCTTCACCTCCGGTCTTGGACAGTGTCTTTGCAGCTCCTGGTCGCACCGGGACTGAAGATTCCTCCTCCTACCGGACTGTCGGATGACAGTTGTCCTCCTGAGCGGCAGTGACCTCCAGCCTCTGAAGTAGTCCACACGGACCACCCGCAACTCTACTCTCCTTGTCCCACAAGGAAGTGGAAGGAGTCGCACCCTCCTGTTGACGTACTAGTCGCCAACACACTCTCCTGCTGTCGACTGCAACTGCAGTTGTCCTTCCCTTTCTACACCTCCCTTTGCGAGAAGCACTTGCTCGGGCTCTCTCTCGGTTACCAAAACCAGAGAGAACGACAACTTTGCAGAGCAATCAACATGCACTGAGTTGTATCTTGAGAAGCCCCCAATACCCCTATATATATAGGCGGGTCATGGGACAGGGTTCTCTGTGCCCGGAAATACGGGACTAATGCAGGAGTAGAAGGGTTCAAGAATTTTCCACAAAAAAGCAACCGGTTCGCAATTTGAAATGATCGGTTCACAACTGAACCGATCGGTTCGGCCATTGAGCCGATCGGTTGGACCTGAGCCGATCGTTTGGGGCACTCCAACCGATCGGTTGGTGCCCTAAACCGATCAGTTCATGGTCCTGATCCGGCTCAAAAAGACTTTCCTTGTTTCTTTCCCAATTGGTATCGAATACCAATTATATTCCCAATCAAATTGGGCAATTTGAAACGAAAGGAAAATTCTTGCCGACATGACTTTTCCCAACTGGTCGGTTGCACCAGTTGAGCCGATCGGTTCAACTCTTGAACCGGTCGTTTCAACCTGGGCATGAGCCGATCGGCTTGGACATTCCAGCCGACCGGTTCAGCAACCTCAGCCGACTGGTTCATCATATGAACCGATCGGTTGGGAGCACAGGTTGGGAAAAATCAGTCAATTGCGATTTCAATCAATCCGATACTCCAATCAATGCGTCCAACACCTTGAACCATACGATATTGAGTCATCGACTGATTGAGTGTTTAATTGAACTACTAAACTCCTTTAGTAATCAATCTAAACATTGCTTTGTGGACAAAACTCCTCTTCCAGGTTAAATCCTATGTGTGTGACCCTGCAGGTCCATTTCACATTGGCAGTGAAAGTCCATAACACTTATGACTTCACAAGCAAAGAGCGGTGCCTAGTCACACATCATTGCTACCCAAGTGAAAGTAGAAAGTTGGAGAACAACTTTCATCCTACAATCCGTGAATGGTGTTACAGTGAATGTATAATTCCTTTGTCACTGATATCCAGAATGAACTCGAGGCATGGAACAGTCATCCTGTCAATGTTCATTCATTTCCTTGATATCAGAGTAGACCGAGTGAGATGTGTATGACATCAATATCACATATTGATTCACACATGCATGCGCATGCCTTTCTCAATCCTACTCATCAAGTGGCCAAGGATATCAAACTCCCTCAGGAGGGACAAATCCCATATCTATCACTCACCCCTCAAAAAGCCCCATGTGTCAAAGCCACCCAATCATCACCTTTATAACAACCCATGTTTCAGGATTGTGTTTGATGATGTCAAAGTGTACCCAACGACATGTGTTGAGTGTAGTGATTTCAGGTCTAAGAATCACACTCACCACCATCACTGTGAGAGCTGACTGTGACTACCAAGTCATGGTTCCATGTGTCACTCTCACGGTGGGTCTGTCCGGTACTTTGTTCTCTAACAAGTACCTATGTGCTTGGTTTGATATCACCATATCATGACTAATGAGATTCTGTCATCAACCAACACACAATCTAGTCTTTAGTGTTATTGATGTCTATGGTTATTTCCACAATAACAACCGACTAGGGACTAAACAAGAATGTATACTCTTAACATTCATATGATCTCATCGTTTAGGTCATGAACCTAAAAGCATATGTCATTGAGTAATACAATCTTTAGACATCTATCATGTTACACCATCATCTCAGAAATAGTTTAAACATATAGATTGGAAATTGCCTTTATTATTATTCAAATCATTTACAAAGTATCCCATTACAATCATCATATGACTTGCTCTATGGGCATACATACCAACAGGTTGTTAGTAGATGCTCCCCTAAGAGAGTACATGCTAATGTAGTAACTCTGAGCAAAGATTCCTAGTACCCTGGAAAGCTCTTTTTGCAGTGACACAAGATGTCCTGCTAGCAGATGACATGAGATGTCCTGCTAAATCCTATGTGGTCTCGTACTGATCGAGACAGTTGAGGTCATGGCAACCGGCTCTCCCATTAACCTTATATGGTACCAACTTGTGAGAAGGTTGTGGTCGGTTGGAGATGAACGGGGTATACTTCATCTCCTCAGGGCATAAGTGTGATTTTAAAATATGTTCAGCCGTGAAGCATAGTTGCTTTAAGGATCAAATACGGAAAATATTGTTTGATGCGCAATTCAGTTATACATCTTAGTTGATAGATGTTATTTATGTTCCTTTACATTCCTTGTAAAGTAGATAGATGGTTTATTATTCTACCATGGGTAGATGCATCATTTTTTTAAGTAGAGATATTACTTTGTTCTGTTCATACAATGATTAATCATGCCTGTTAATATAAATGAACCTCTGCTCAGTTTTATAAATACTTATCTGTGATAATAATATGGTCAGTGGAGAGTTATATCTCTAGCTGGTACAATTGTCTCACCCCGTGGGATCCACAATTTTTAGGTGGAAGAGCACAAGGTGGTGGAGACCTTTCTATCAAGGAGGAACAACAACTGAGGAAACATTGACAACTCAGGTTGAGTGTACTGTCTGGCGTGTCTTGTAGATAGAAGTCCTATGTGTCGTCTCTGTACTCTCGGGTTCTTGGAGTCGGTTTGTAATGGTTTCATGAACGATCCGAGGATTTTGTCTTGTATGCCTCGAGGTTTTATGTTGCTCCAGTATGTGTTTTGATAGAGCAATTGTTATATGATTGTCCTTGAGATGAAATGAAACAATGTTGTACATTGTAAACCATGATATATATGAGTTTTGGATCTTTCAGTAAGAGTTTTCTGGAAGTTGATCTCCTTGCAAAATGGTTTTAAATTTTAGTGATTTTTGTTAATCCATTGTTTATGGTAATTCTGCATAACTAGTATTGATTTGGCTGTCAGTTTGATGGCGGTCATTATATCACTCCTCATGACAAAGTGGTCACTAAAGAAACCTTTCAAGGCAAGGATTTTTTCAATCTAAATTTAAACGGAGAGGAAGAATCACAGAGTCACCAATATGAGGCCCGCTTCACTTTTCTTCTCTCCTCAGGCAGACAAGTTCAATTGAGAGGAAGGCGCTGTCATCTCTCTTTGGAGATGAAACCTGACATTGATTCTGCCTCCATTGCTGGAAAGGATAATGTTGGATCTTTAGTGGGATCAGAGGTAGAGGAAAGGTATAGTCTCGGGGATAGATAAGTAAAAGAAGGGGATCTCACTTACTGAAAAATAATGGGAAGAGTAGGAAAGAAGCATCAGGTAGACAATTTGGGACGTAAAAAAAATAAGGAAAAAGAAGGAAGAAAGAAAAGATGGCATTCAAGAAAGGTCAAGGAAGGAGTGCATTCAGGGATGGATCGATCGGGGTGAGATGGGGGAAAGCAGAAAGAAAGAAATGGGAAAAAGTTTTAGTGATCTCTCGCTTTAGGGTTTAGGGTATCAAAATAAAAGTGAGCATATCATGCTCGGGCCGTTCAGACTAAATCGATGGGTAGTCCGTCCGGCGGAAAACACTTGATGAATGTAGTCAAAGAACTTGGTCGATCTCTTCTTTAAATATTGTTTGCCTATCGGCTCATTTGAGATACTACCAACCTCCTTATTCATTGACAAAGTCAGGAGCCAATTTTTTCATAAGGAGGGTGTCGGCCTGAGGGAAAAATATTTGGGAATAGACGGGACTGACTTAGCCTGTCTCAGCACTCTTCTACAATGACGAGTAGCTAGCGGATCCTTGATTTCATGATTCTCTACTACATGGAGTGTAGTTCTTTAGCAAGGGAGGCCTTATGCTTTCAAATCTTGGGAAGAGGGAGAGACCAGTCTCATTGAAATAGAACCAAATGCTTTGAGATTTTTTCCGTTGAGTCCCGTATCTCATTTAGCATTAAGCCATCAAAATGATGATGATCAATTTTCCTTTTTTCTTTTGTTCCAAATCCAATCCAGTAGGTGAGTGGCTGTGAACTTGCTATAGCAATACATCTGGCTATAGTGGCAAAGTCCCTAGTAAGCGTTTAGCGAACTTTGCATTTTTTTATAGTCAGGGAAAGTGGGGAAGTAGATCAAAGATTAAAAAAGGGGGGCTAGTCGACCTATAGGGAGAGGTACAAAGTGACTCAACTGAAAGGAGAGGAATGAAGTAGCTTGACTAAAATGAGAGGAATGAAGTAGCTCGACTAAAAGGAGAGGAACGAAGTAGCTTGACTGAAAGGAGAGGAATGAAGTAGCTCGACTAAAAGGAGAGGAATGAAGTAGCTCGTGCGAGGTGAGATGAACGAACGCTAGACTCAGTCGCTTCCTTCTTTCTTTCCTACCTTCGACTTAGAGTGAAATTCCACTCCTACTGACTGACTTCTTGGCTTCTTGAAGTTCATGCTTAATCTTATCTTGCCTTGTTGAATCTATTTTTGATGTGGTAATCGTGATCATCCTATCAAAAATCCAATAAGATGCAAGTATATCTGAACTCAATTCCTAGAACACCTAATATGGAACAACGGATCTTGCAAGTGAGTAGTGTATCCATATTGCTATTTCGTGGGGGGACTAATTTCATTTCATTCTTGTCTTCTATGAGAAATCTTCTTCCTCACAGGTTGCATTTGATGATTACTACTTTAATGAATACATTCTCTTGGGCAAGTTAGGAAGCAAAAAACTCTTTCCTACGTATCATTCTGTCGTATGGGCTTTCCCTAAGGTAGGATAAGTCTGATCTATCCCGATCCTAAGATCTCAATCCATAGCTTAGTAATCCGCAGATGCTTCATATGAAGCCGAATCCACGGAATCAGGAGAATCCACTGATCCAGGTAGGTGAGTTGGTATATAACCAAAGAAAGAATGTCACTCGATCACTATCAAATTGACTGCAATCTTTATAAAGTCTGATTTTCTTGCACTAGCATTCCGATGCAACAATGAAGGAAAAGGATTGATATTCGAGATGGCATGAGCTTGTTTGAAAGCTAATATCGGTGAATTAGGGATAATCATCTTAAGACTGGGAATTGACCATAACAATAATAGGTCATTTAGTCACAATCCCAACTCTCTTATCTGGTGCAGAACCTGTCCTACAGCTATTGCCAGATTTCATCTCAAATCGAGCTATAGTTCTTCTTTAAAACATAATTGGATTTCACTCTATCAATTCTGTCACTCTTATCTATGAGAGCAGCAAACTCCACTTCTAAAAACAAGAGAAAAGATCATATCGACAACATCAAATTCAGTCTGAAATGCCTCAGAAGAAAGTCTCGGCTTAGCTGCATTATCTTCCTATCGATGCCATACTAGACTCTATTATGACCTGAGGGTGACTGAACTACCTTAAGCCCTGAAGTCAATTCTCCTTTCTTCCCTCTTGACAGTTAGCTAGAGGAATTGGAAATAGCTCGAGCAAAGTGCGAGGTACAACGTGACTCGACCGTTAGGGAGAGGCATTGGAAGGAGAAGAATTCATTTTCTCGTACTCGAACTATTGTAGACAAGAAGTCAAGCCCTAGGGAAAAAGCATAGTGCTTATTGTTTAACATGTATGTAGCCTCTTTCGAGAGGCAAAGAATAGCTATATTTTAGAAAGAAGAAGAGCAGCAAACCTTTTTAGTACTACCAGACCCGAGGCAAAAAATGGATTTACTAGAAAGATTCAATAGGAGGGTGAAATTCATCCTTAGCCCAGAACGCATTCCTAATGTAGATTCAACTTCTTCTTTCTTAGCACCTTGTTTTTAGTGGAAGATTAATGAACTCACTCTACTTTGTAGGCAAGGAGAAAAGCCAACCATAGCCATCACCTTTTCAGAAGAGGACATGCTCTTAGCAGATTGGAAGCATAACCACCCTAGCTTAGCTCCTTCTTTGTAAAGTGCAAAATCTAAAGCGCTACATAGAGTTTCTTATATTTGATATTATAGGGTGAGGCTTCCTAAATCACATTTGAGAGGGCTGGTATCATGCTCTATACGATTGTCAACTAAGTAAATGGATGATGGGGCAAATTAATAAAGAAAGCACTTTTCAAAATTCGTACACAAAATCTCAACTTAGCTACTAAGACCTCTGGCAATGACTTTCATTTTTCCAAATCTGAAACTTTCCTTTAGACTTTGATGAGCCTCGTTTTCCCTCCCAAGTTCCGTCCACAACTTGAGTAGGTCATCAAAATGGGGTTGAGAGATGGCTTTTTTCCCATGAGCTCCACAGGGGGGGTCTCCTTCGTGAGCATTTTGATACCTCCCTGAGGTTCTTCTCCCAGGGCTCATGATCACAGGACTCCCTCCGTCTCTATAGATGAGGGGCAGGCATGACCTGATCGATATCCACACTTCCAAAAGTCTGAGATGGAGAAGTTGGTTTGTGATTCTATGCAACAGGGGATTAATAGTGAGTCCAAAGATTGGAAGGCCTCGCTGATCCACTTTGACCTGGTCCCAACAGCAAGCATCTTGCGAACTCCCTCCCATTGACCGTCAATGTGATCATCTTATTTGGAAAGCCATGAGAAAGGGGTGCTTCTCAAGTAAATCATCATATCATCATATTGCCCACTCACTTCTCTCACCTCGTCGTCCCCTTCAGTGGAACACAACAGAGTGATGTGGCAACGTTTGGAACATCAGGTCCTTATGGCTGAGGGTTAGTCATTTCATATAGAGATGCCTAATTGATGCACTCCCAACCCTTGCAAGGAGATTAAGGGTGTAGAGAGGAGTGAATGATCACTGTCTGATGTGTGATGATGCTCCAGAAAGGGTAGACCACCTGCTTCTATCATGTGCCTTTGCACGAGTCTCTTCGGGTCTAGTCTTGACTTGCATCTCCCCGGGTCCACATCATTTCATAATGTCGTCGATTCCTTGGCCCTCTATTCAACTACCTCTTCTTCTACTCAAGACTCAGCAGAGATGATCTCATTCGTATTTGGATGAATCATAAACTTTCATATTGCACCGAAAAATATTTGACTATTCCATATCGAGACAACATAAAGTCTTCAACGGATCCTCCTTTTTTCAACTAGTAGATAGCCTGGAGGTTTTTTACTACTACTCAAGTGATACATGAATTGCTCATGAGAAGTTTTTCTAATTGGATTGAAATCGTGATATAGTTTGATTCTCTAGACCCATCTACCGCCCTGGAGAAGGGGTGTGGTGTTGAAATTGTTGAATAGGAGAAATGAGTTGGAAAGGAGTGGAACGAAACAAGTGAAGACCAAAAGAGGCAGGCGTCTTGACTAAACACTACCCGGAACGAAGCCCCACTCTGTACAAATTGAATCGGTCAGTCAAACAAACAAAGACTATTGTTCATGATCAAGTCATTTGCTTCCATAGCTATAAAACGAGTGGTTTGGAATTCCATTTTGATTTGTAAAGTTGAGTTGTTAAATTGATCAATCAAGGATAGAAGGGAGAAGGGGTATAAGTAGTCGTAGGATGGGATGGATTTTCTAGATGTCCTAGAAAGAAGGCATCCAACTCTATGTGAGGTCTTGCAGAGCCTCGATCCGACGGTCCTCATTCTCCCACTTGGCAAGCTGCTACTGTGAACAACAAAGTCAAGAATGCTTCCAAAAATTGTGCCTAGTTCTTCTGAAAGATTCCTTCTTTCTATCTTGTCCTATTGAGAGGATGATCCTTGGACATCTCCTATGGTGTTAGATCAGAAAGGAGACCACATCTAGTTTTGAGGTTGGCCTAACTTGATAACACGCTTATAGAGTTTTCCGACCTGCGTCAAGCTCTTACTCGATGATCAGTCAATAAAGTCATTCTGGATCCCTGACTCGTCTCATTCTGAGCCTTTGGCCTATTTGACATTGGGTCAAATCTATCGTCTGGGAATCATCCCTTCTCTTGATCTACTTCAATTACAACTCGATAGTGAGTTTTGAGGGTCAAGTAAGGGATTGGGTTGAGAGGAGGGTCATAGTCCTACTATATACAAAATACTTAATAGCTAACGGTCGTATGTCATCTATCCATCCATGTTGAAGTTTTTGAGACTGAGGGCTTGGATCGAGGGATGAATCGACCTACAGAGATAGGGATGAATCAACCAATAGGGAGAGAGAGGATGGGGATAGCTTACCTTACTCAGATATAGCCTCTTTGAATAGAATATCCTGAGCCCAGTTAAGCACTTTGCATTCTATTCCTTAAAATTAGGCACGAACATTGAGTTCCTTGCTTAAGCAATTGAATATCATGAGAGAGACCAAAGAAAAAATTCATGATAGGAAGAATTTCCATAGTATTCTATCATGTAAGTTGCCTAATGGCTGATACGGAACGACTGAATCAACTTGGCATTATCTTTCTCTAGTGCACCTCTTGCCTAGCCTGGGAGGGATGGTGTAAGCCCCATCCTAACATTATATGTTTGGGGAGGAATTCAACCCACCCCAAAACAAAACCAATTTGGCAGGTCACCAGACAAAAGTGATGACCCCAGGGAACTTCGTTCGGTCCCTTTCCAAGTTTAACCATAGGTTCAAGTGTCAAACCACAGACACTCACACCTCGCCCTCATGACCCATCTCATGGTGAGTCATAGGATGGCACCAATGGTGATAAAACATTGGTTCTCCAACATGCCACTATGTTGTTCACACACTCTGTAAATCAGTCAACTATGTCTTGGTAAACACAATACCTTGTCTTTTCTTGAATCCAATAACAACCTTATAACATCATCGTGATACTGACCAACATTAGAACCCAAAATGAAAGACTTAGCCCAACATTTGACTATAGAAATAGTTATAGAATAGCTCAATAGTACGAGACTTACTGGAATCATCTCCAGTCCTACGTGAAATAGATCAAATTTGTCTTGTTCTGTCAGTTATCCATTGATCAACACCTAAAATGAGGTCGAAAACATGCATTCATCGATCCATTATATCCAGTAAGGAGGGAAATTCATCCTTTGCATAATCTTTATAATGTATCTTATATTTATTGAGGCATACACTTTACTGAGATCTGCCTTAAGACAAAACGTTGGGTGAGCATTAAATCCACCATGATCCTATCAATTGACTAGTGGAGTTTTGGGACTTCTCCTGAAGAATGACCTATGGGACCTATAGCCAAGGTCAAATTCTATAACTGACTTAGGTGTCGATAGATAATCAACTTTATAATCTCAAGCAAAAAGCAAATCCCCAAATAGGTAATTGTAAAGGGATTCTTTTACACCGCCATGTGGGCAAAGGAGAAAGACATGCTGGAAAGATGAGAAAGATTGACAGGGATTATCCCTTTGGACCCTTTCTTTCCCTACTCTTATATTCATTGGTGTGTTAATGCCCTAGTTAGAGGCCTACTCCAGGCTATCGAAAGCATTTGGCAGCAAGATCCTATCGTAAGAGATTGGCAGGAAGTTGGGTGTAACATCCCTGACCTGGGTTATGAATTAACCCTAGATGTTTTGTCTAATAAGGTTGAGTAGATTCTTAATCTTATCTTGGGAAAAGTAATTAGGCCTCATAAGAAACTTATGTTTCAATTTTGGTCCTGTTTGAGCAATGTTGAAGCAATGTTTGCTTATTTTGGACTAAAGTGCAAATTACCCAAGTCGAGGGGTTAACTTGCAGATGTTGCATGATAAGATGTTCCTTTGATGTTAAGACATCATAATAATGAATGTGATGTAGTGGTATGGTTTCCACAAGCTTGGGCACCAAGATTAAGCTTGTAAAGCAATGTTGTGCATTAAAACCTAGTTTTGGTGAAATGTGCAATTTACCCAAAATCTAGGATTCAATATGCAAATTACCACTTAAATAAAGTCCCTAATGTTTCTTGGCATCATGTAGATCAAATAAAATGAGAGTTACTTCTCATTTGAATTAAGATGTAGGAGAGAGAATCTTGATATTAAAATAATCAAGATTTAGTCCTAATTGAAACCCTAATTCAATTTAGGGCAAAATGAATAAAAATAATTGAAGGGCTTTCAACAAAAATGTTTTGGGTTGATTTTGAATAAGTATGGACGTTCCTTTTCCAAGATAAGGAACGAAAATATCTTAAGTAGGTGAAATTCCACTCACCTTATTATAAAGAAAAGTAATTTCTACTCACATATGGGATATTAATATAATAAGCATTAAGGTGCTTAATTTTCTTTTCTTTAAATTGAGGATAATGAAGGAGAATTAAAGACAAAGGGATATGCCTCCTATCCATGGAGTTGAGGGGGAAGAGGCGGCCATAATTTTTGGATTACTTGGATTTTTATAAGGCATATTCTCTCTCATCAATTTCTTTATAAAAGTGTCATTTCCAAGCCCAAACCAAGGCCTTTTTCGGATTTTTTTCTTCCCCTTGCTTTCAAAACCGACCAAGGAGCAAGGGAGGAGCAGGGAGCACGTCCCCAACCTGTGGGTAATCCCTTGACCTTCGTTCTCCTTGATTTCATGGTGGAAATCGAAAATAAATTATGGATTCCTTCTTATTTCGATCTCCTCTTCAACCCTAGCCAACTTTTGCAATCAAAAGCTCGAGGACGAGCCTAGGGGGAGTTGCTAGAGCTTCATCCACCATTCATGGCGTGATCTTGGAGCTTTGGAGCTCAATTGGAGGCGTTTTTTATAACTTAAACCCTCAAACATTGCTATTGCATCAATCTTCTATGCTTTGTTGATTGATTTCTTCAATTTTATACACTTTTGTTTCTTTGCTGCAAATTCCATCAAGAACGGTTGCTGTTCTTGGGTGAAAGAAGGAAGATGATTATGACATCATCATAAGCAAGCACCTCACCAAATATCTTGGGAGCAAACGATCTCAAAAGTTGGGACCAAACGGTTTCACCAAAACCGTTTGTTGACCAAACGGGTTGCAAACCGTTTGGTGGCAAACGGGTTCAAACCCGTTTGAAGGAGTTGACCAAGCATTGACCGTTTGGGAATATCGTTCCTAATTATGTAGACTAATGACCCTACAAATTTTAGGGGTTAACGCCAAAGTAATCATAGGTTTAAGGCTAATCAATTAGGAAAACCTAATTGGATTAAGTGCTGATTTTCAACCTGATTAACTTGACCTACTTGGGCAAACGGGTTCAAGACCGTTTGAGTGAGTTCACCAAGCGTTGACCGTTTGGGATTCCTGTTCATAATTATGTTGGTTAATGACTCTCCAAATTTGAGGGGTTAAATACCAAGGAATCGTGAGTTGAAGGCTATTCAATTAGGCAAACCCTGATTGAAAACAGTGCTGAAATTCCAATGAGTTAAGTTGAGATTTTGGGTTGATTAGCCCAAACGGGTTCAAGACCGTTTGGGGATCATCCAAACGGGTTCAAGACCGTTTGGGGATCACCCCAAGACCGTTTGGAGGTATGGGGTCAAGTATAGTTGATCAATGGAAGGTCCAAAGGTACCAAATCATACTGCAACTCAATGCTGATTTGTTGATCAACTCGATAGACCAATCCATGATGATTTTTCACTAAAGTCCAAAGGTTGGATGAGCCAAACGGTATCAAGACCGTTTGGAGCTCATCCAAATGGTCTCAAGACCGTTTGGTGGTCACCCAAGACCGTTTGGAGGTCTAGGGTTGAGTATGGTTAGGTGTTTGAAGGTTTAAAGGTACTAAGTTGATATACAATGCAATGTTGATTTGGTGATCAATCCAATGAACCAAACCCCAATTGGATTGCTTAGATTTGAGTGGTATGATGGGCAAACGGTCTCAAGACCGTTTGGAGGTCATCCAAACGACCTCAAGACCGTTTGGGGTCAGGTCATACCCAATTTGAATGATGGTTCAATTGTTTCAAAGTAACTAATCCTGCATTGATTAGTGTTGATGGATCATCGATTCCAAACCCTAAATCAGTTGATTCAAACCCTAATTGATGATCAATTGAGGGTCAATTGAGGGTCAAATTAGTTGAAGGTTGACTTATCAAACTCAATTTAAGTATGAATATAGGTCCAATTTATGATTGGTTCCATGAATTCAATGATTGAAGGAATCAACATTGGAAACCCTAATTCAATTGGATACCTCATGTTATTGAAGGTCCAATTGATCAAACCTTTTTGGAAACCTAATGTAATTAGGTGAGAGATACCCTTAATGGTACTAATCAATAATGCATAACAAATGCATGAATCCAATACATGATTAGTAAACCCTAGTTGAGGGTGTATCCTTATAAACCCTGGTTGAGGGTGTATCCTTGTGAAACCCTAGTTGAGGGTGTATCCTTATGAACCCTAGTTGAGGGTGTATCCTTGTGAAACCCTAGTTGAGTATGTATCCTTATAAACCCTGGTTGAGGGTGTATCCTTGTGAAACCCTAGTGGAGGGTGTATCATTGTGAACCCTGGTTGAGGGTGTAACCTTGTGAAACCCTAGTGGAGGGTGTATCATTGTGAACCATGGTTGAGGGTGTATCCTTGTGAAACCTTAGTGGAGGGTGTATCATTGTGAACCATGGTTGAGGGTGTAACCTTGTGAAACCCTAGTGGAGGGTGTATCATTGTGAACCCTGGTTGAGGGTGTATCCTTGTGAAACCCTAGTTGAGGGCGTATCATTGCGATTGTTTATAGGCAACTTTATAATAAAGTTATGCCTTAAACTAAGATAAGTCCATATCATGCGAGATAGCTGGACAATTCTAATGTGTGGCCTATGCATTATATGCTAAGGGTGAGTATTCTGTGATGGAATGTATTAAGAGGGGAAATACCTTAATACAAGATAAAGTTGGTTAACTCAAGAGGGTCTGAATTAATGAGAAATGGGGAACCCTTACCTTAATTTGGGGAAAAGGGAATGATAAGCCTTGTTTGATAGTGAACCCTAATTCCTGGTTAAGGAATGATGGTGTTACTATTGTATCATATGATGTGATGAATATCTTGTATGATTGTTATCATGCCTAATAACCATGCAGGTATGATGAGATGATGAATATAGCCAAGTTTGGGCTGTGACATTTATATAATAAATGTTGATTGGCTTTTTGTGCGTTAATGTTGTTGTTGCTTAATAAAAGTAACAATGTGTACGGATTTTATGAACCATGTGAATAAGTTGTTGCCTAGTGAGAGGTGACAAGATGTGAATGGTCTTATGAACCATGTGAATAAGTTGTTGCCTAGTGAGAGGTGACAAGATGTGAATGGTCTTATGAACCATGTGAATAAGTTGTTGCCTAGTGAGAGGTGACAAGATGTGAATGGCCTTGTGAGCCATGTGAATAAGTTGTTGCCTAGTGAGAGGTGACAAGATGTGAATGGTCTTATGAACCATGTGAATAAGTTGTTGCCTAGTGAGAGGTGACAAGATATGAATGGCCTTGTGAGCCATGTGTGATGCTTGGGTAACAAGTATCACGTTTCTTTGTAGCATTTGTGTTAATAAGTTATGCTAGAGAACTTGGCTGATGTTACATTTCTGTTATATATCAATAGTTCATTGATGATTATTCATATCTGTTGTATTCATTACAAGTAGATGGATGAACTATGAGTCTACCATGGGTAGATGCAATGCTCTTATTGAAAATAGAGATTTTCTTATTCTGTTCTATGAAGAATAATTATGCCTATTAACGTAAAAGTAACCCCTGCTCAGTTTAATTTCATAATCTGCTATAACAATGTTTCTGGCGGAGAGTTATATCTCTCGTTGGGGCAATTTACAATTGTCTCACCCCCGTGGGAAACATTTTTAGGTATGCATGAAAGGCAGAGCAGAAACCCTAGAACAGGGAAAGAGCAGCAGCAACAGCAACAGCAGGGATAGCAATAAGATCTAGGTGGAGATATTGTCTGTCTAGTCATACAGATAGTAGTCCTATGTGTCGTCTCTTACTCTCAGGTCCTCGGAGTTTTTAGTCAGTGTTTTTGATATATCAGTCTGAGGTTTTGGCTTGATGCCTTGAGATTTGTATGCTGCCTGCATATATGTTTATAAGGCAGCTGATGATGTAGTCTCTGGAAAGAGATGGTACAGGATATGTACGTTTGAAACAGAATGTATATGATATACAATGGCATTTGTTGGAAAAGATTTCCTATGTGTGGATCTCTTTGCAAAAAGTTTTTAATTTTTAGTGATTTTCGCTAATCCGCTGCTTGATGAACGCTTCCGCATTAGTTAATCATGTTTTCGCGAGACGGTCGTCACAATTAAGTGGTATCAGAGCTCTAGGTTCGCTGAATCTACAGAGACATAGGACTAAGGTATCGAGTTTGTGTTAGTGTCCTCCAGTATACCCTATAATGATTTCTGCTTGTGCAGAGAAAGGGTAAAGTTTTAAAATGACTGGAGAGCACAAGGAACACATTGCTTAGGGCAATGTTGTTGCACCAAGAAGTGGTGCAAGGATCATGCAAGAATAGAATGAGTGCCTGAAAATCCCCATTAAGACCTGATCAGGATAGAGAATCCTAGGATCATGCTCTTATTGGGAAAATCAGGGCAACAGTGATGCATAAAGAAGACTGGATATTTGTGTTACAACCTAGGTCACCAGTCCTTAATACATAAGCTTTGGGCTTTGAAAGGATTCCTGAATGACATAGTCATGTTGGAACAAGGGAAAATATGGAAAAGATTAACTTATGGCAAGAAAGTAGACTCTGCCATGAGTTTAGACAAACAGTATATCTGTGATGGTAGTGCCCAAGGAGGGGCCATAAGATGAGATTTAGAAAATGATGCCTGGAGGAAATCTAGGAATGGAAAATCATGTATGTATAATGGTATGAAAAGTGAGGAATATGATAGTAAATAAGGTACATACTACCTGATCTTACAATACTTGTATACCCTGGCCAGGTATATGATTATTGTAGATAAGGCAAGTATGAAACTCTTAGATTGTTATCTTTTTGATTTCTCTGATCAAGCAGTCATTCTGATACAATTTAATGAGTATCATGAAATAAGAAATATGGAATCAATAAAGGAAGACGCTTTGTGCAATTCCAATAAAGGAAGATGCTTTGTGCAATTCCAATAAAGGAAGATGCTTTGTGCAATTCCAATAAAGGAAGATGCTTTGTGCAATTCCAATAAAGGAAGATGCTTTGTGCAATTCGAATAAAGGAAGATGCTTTGTGCAATTCCAATAAAGGAAGATGCTTTGTGCAATTCCAATAAAGGAAGATGCTTTGTGCAATTCCAATAAAGGAAGATGCTTTGTGAAATTCCAATAAAGGAAGATGCTTTGTGCAATTCCAATAAAGGAAGATGCTTTGTGCAATTCCAATAAAGGAAGATGCTTTGTGCAATTCCAATAAAGGAAGATGCTTTGTGCAATTCCAATAAAGGAAGATGCTTTGTGCAATTCCAATAAAGGAAGATGCTTTGTGCAATTCCAATAAAGGAAGATGCTTTGTGCAATTCCAATAAAGGAAGATGCTTTGTGCAATTCCAATAAAGGAAGATGCTTTGTGCAATTCCAATAAAGGAAGATGCTTTGTGCAATTCCAATAAAGGAAGATGCTTTGTGCAATTCCAATAAGGGAAGATGTTTTGTGCAATTCCAAAAAAGGAAGATGCTTTGTGCAATTCCAAAAAAGGAAGATGCTTTGTGCAATTCCAATAAAGGAAGATGCTTTGTGCAATTCCAATAAAGGAAGATGCTTTGTGAAATTCCAATAAAGGAAGATTATTTGTGCAATTCCAATAAAGGAAGATGCTTTGTGCAATTCCAATAAAGGAAGATGCTTTGTGCAATTCCAATAAAGAAAGATGCTTTGTGCAATTCCAATAAAGGAAGATGCTTTGTGCAATTCCAATAAAGGAAGATGCTTTGTGCAATTCCAATAAAGGAAGATGCTTTGTGCAATTCCAATAAAGGAAGATGCTTTGTGCAATTCCAATAAAGGAAGATGCTTTGTGCAATTCCAATAAAGGAATATGCTTTGTGCAATTCCAATAAAGGAAGATGCTTTGTGCAATTCCAACCCTAAACAAAAAGGGAAAAGCTATGTGACATTCCTAACTAAAAGGAAGAACTATGTGAACATTCCCAATTACATAGAGTTTTATAAGTGAATTATCTACGTTAGATATATATGTTTTTCCTTTTGATAAGTATTCTTGAGTGATTATTGAAGTATGTTCTTTTATGCTTCTTCCTTTCAATGACATGGACATCATATGTTAGGGGTTTATGCTTTGCATAAACATAAACAGTGATAGGGAGGAATTAATGAAAGGAGCTTTGTGTGGAATCACAGAGTTCATAATATCTCCAGGATATTAAGATGATATGTGGAGACTTGAGGGCATGATTAATGAACAATCTGTTCCTCCTTTTCCTGGGATTTCGAGGATGAAATCCTTGTTAGGGGTTTATAATTTGTAACATCCCTGACCTGGGTTATGAATTAACCCTATATGTTTTGTCTAATAAGGTTGAGTATATTCTTAATCTTATCTTGGGAAAAGTAATTAGGCCTCATAAGAAACTTATGTTTCAATTTTGGTCCTGTTTGAGCAATGTTGAAGCAATGCTTGCTTATTTTGGACTAAAGTGCAAATTACCCAAGTCGAGGGGTCAACTGGCAGATGTTGCATGAAAAGATGTTCCTCTGATGTTAATACATCATAATAATGAACGTGATGTAGTGGTATGGTTTCCACAAGCTTGGGCACCAAGATTAAGCTTGTAAAGCAATGTTGTGCATTAAAACCTAGTTTTGGTGAAAAGTGCAATTTACCCAAAATCTAGGATTCAATATGCAAATTACCACTTCAATAAAGTCACTAATGTTTCTTGGCATCATGTAGAGCAAAGAAAATGAGATTTACTTCTCATTTGAATTAAGATGTAGGAGAGAGAATCTTGATATTAAAATAATCAAGATTTAATCCTAATTGAAACCCTAATTCAATTTAGGGCAAAAATGAATAAAAATAATTGAAGGGCTTTCAACCAAAATGTTTTGGGTTGATTTTGAATAAGGATGGACGTTCCTTTTCCAAGATAAGGAACGAAAATATCTTAAGTAGGTGAAATTCCACTCACCTTATTATAAAGAAAAGTAATTTCCACTCACATATGGGATATTAATATAATAAGCATTAAGGTGCTTAATTTGCTTTTCCTTAAATTGAGGATAATGAAGGAGAATTAAAGGCAAAGGGATATGCCTCGTATCCATGGAGTTGAGGGGGAAGAGGCGGCCATAATTTTTGGATTAATTGGATTTTTATAAGGCATTTTCTCTCTCATCAATTTCTTTATAAAAGTGCCATTTCCAAGCCCAAACCAAGGCCTTTTTCGGATTTTCTTCTTCCCCTTGCTTGCAAAACCGACCAAGGAGCTAGGGAGGAGCAGGTAGCACGTTTCCAACCTGTGGGTAAGCCCTTGACCTTCGTTCTCCTTGATTTCATGGTGGAAATCAAAAATACATTATGGATTCCTTCTTATTTCGATCTCCTCTTCAACCCTAGCCAACTTTTGCAATCAAAAGCTTGAGGACGAGCCTAGGGGGAGTTGCTAGAGCTTCATCCACCATTAATGGCGTGATCTTGGAGCTTTGGAGTGCAATTGGAGGTGGGTTTTATAACTTAAACCCTCAAACATTGCTATTGCATCAATCTTCTATGCTTTGTTGATTGATTTCTTCAATTTTATACACTTTTGTTTCTTTGCTGCAAATTCCATCAAGAACGGTTGCTGTTCTTGGGTGCACGAAGGAAGATGATTATGACATAATCATAAGAAAGCACCTCACCAAACATATTGGGAGAAAACGATCTCAAAAGTTGGGACCAAACGGTTTCACCAAAACCATTTGGTGACCAAACGGGTTGCAAACCGTTTGGTGGAAAACGGGTTCAAACCCATTTGAAGGAGTTGACCAAGCGTTGACCGTTTGGGAATATCGTTCCTAATTATGTAGGCTAATGACCCTCCAAATTTTAGGGGTTAACTCCAAAGGAATCATAGATTTAAGGCTAATCAATTAGGAAAACCTAATTGGATTAAGTGCTGATTTTCAACCTGATTAACTTGACCTGCTTGGGAAAACGGGTTCAAGACCGTTTGCGTGAGTTAACCAGGCGTTGACCGTTTGGGATTCCTGTTCATAATTATGTTGGTTAATGACTCTCCAAATTTGAAGGGTTAACTCCCAAGGAATCGTGAGTTGAAGGCTATTCAATTAGGCAAACCCTAATTGAAAACAGTGCTGAAATTCCAATGAGTTAAGTTGAGATTTTGGGTTGATTAGCCCAAACGGGTTCAAGACCGTTTGGGGATCATCCAAACGGGTTCAAGACCGTTTGGGGATCACCCCAAGACCGTTTGGAGGTCTGGGGTCAAGTATAGTTGATCAATTGAAGGTCCAAAGGTACCAAATCATACTGCAACTCAATGCTGATTTGTTGATCAACTCGATAGACCAATCCATGATGATTTTTCACTAAAGTCCAAAGGTTGGATGAGCCAAACGGTCTCAAGACCGTTTGGAGCTCATCCAAACGGTCTCAAGTCCGTTTGGTGGTCACCCAAGACCGTTTGGAGGTCTAGGGTTGAGTATGGTTAGGTGTTTGAAGGTTTAAAGGTACTAAGCTGATATACAATGCAATGTTGATTTGGTGATCAATCCAATGAACCAAACCCCAATTGGATTGCTTAGATTTGAGTGATATGATGGGAAAACGGTCTCAATACCGTTTGGAGGTCATCCAAATGACCTCAAGACCGTTTGGGGTCATGTCATACCCAATTTGAATGATGGTTCAATTGTTTCAAAGTAACTAATCCTGCATTGATTAGTGTTGATGGATCATCGATTCCAAACCCTAAATCAGTTGATTCAAACCCTAATTGATGATCAATTGAGGGTCAATTGAGGGTCAAATTAGTTGAAGGTTGACTTATAAAACTCAATTGAAGTATGAATATAGGTCCAATTGATGATTGGTTCCATGAATTCAATGATTGAAGGAATCAACATTGGAAACCCTAATTCAATTGGATACCTCATGTTATTGAAGGTCCAATTGATCAAACCTTTTTGGAAACCTAATGTAATTAGGTGAGAGATACCCTTAATGGTACTAATCAATAATGCATAACAAATGCATGAATCCAATACATGATTAGTAAACCCTAGTTGAGGGTGTATCCTTATGAACCCTGGTTGAGGGTGTATCCTTGTGAAACCCTAGTTGAGGGTGTATCCTTATGAACCCTAGTTGAGGGTGTATCCTTGTGAAACCCTAGTTGAGTATGTATCCTTATAAACCCTGGTTGAGGGTGTATCCTTGTGAAACCCTAGTGGAGGGTGTATCATTGTGAACCGTGGTTGAGGGTGTAACCTTGTGAAACCCTAGTGGAGGGTGTATCATTGTGAACCCTGGTTGAGGGTGTATTCGTGTGAAACCCTAGTGGAGGGTGTATCATTGTGAACAATGGTTGAGGGTGTAACCTTATGAAACCCTAGTGGAGGGTGTATCATTGTGAACCCTGGTTGAGGGTGTATCCTTGTGAAACCCTAGTTGAGGGTGTATCATTGCGATTGTTTATAGGCAACTTTATAATAAAGTTATGCCTTAAACTAAGATAAGTCCATATCATGCGAGATAGCTGGACAATTCTAATGTGTGGCCTATGCATTATATGCTAAGGGTGAGTATTCTGTGATGGAATGTATTAAGAGGGGAAATACCTTAATACAAGATAAAGTTGGTTAACTCAAGAGGGTCTGAATTAATGAGAAATGGGGAACCCTAACCCTAATTTGGGGAAAAGGGAATGATAAGCCCTGTTTGATAGTGAAACCTAATTCCTAGTAAAGGAATGATGGTGTTACTATTGTATCACATGATGTGATGAATATCTTGTATGACTGTTATCATGCCTAATAACCATGCATGTATGATGAGATGATGAATATAGCCAAGTTTGGGCTGTGACATTTATATAATAAATGTTGATTGGCTTTTTGTGCGTTAATGTTGTTGTTGCTTAATAAAAGTAACAATGTGTACGGATTTTATGAACCATGTGAATAAGTTGTTGCCTAGTGAGAGGTGACAAGATGTGAATGGTCTTATGAACCATGTGAATAATTTGTTTCCTAGTGAGAGGTGACAAGATGTGAATGGTCTTATGAACCATGTGAATAAGTTGTTGCCTAGTGAGAGGTGACAACATGTGAATGGCCTTGTGAGCCATGTGAATAAGTTGTTGCCTAGTGAGAGGTGACAAGATGTGAATGGTCTTATGAACCATGTGAATACGTTGTTGCCTAGTGAGAGGTGACAAGATATGAATGGCCTTGTGAGCCATGTGTGATGCTTGGGTAACAAGTATCATGTTTCTTTGTAGCATTTGTGTTAATAAGTTATGCTAGAGAACTTGGTTGATGTTACATTTATGTTATATATCTATAGTTCATTGATGATTATTCATATCTGTTGTATTCATTACAAGTAGATGCATGAACTATGAGTCTACCATGGGTAGATGCAATGCTCTTATTGAAAATAGATATTTTCTTATTCTGTTCTATGAAGAATAATTCTGCCTATTAATGTAAAAGTAACCCCTGCTCAGTTTAATTTCATAATCTGCTATAACAATGTTTCTGGCGGAGAGTTATATCTCTCGCTGGGGCAATTTACAATTGTCTCACCCCCGTGGGAAACATTTTTAGGTATGCATGAAAGGCAGAGCAGAAACTCCAGAATAGGGAAAGAGCAGCAGCAACAGCAACAGCAGGGACAGCAATAAGATCTTAGGTGGAGATATTGTCTGTCTAGTCATATAGATAGTAGTCCTATGTGTCGTCTCTGTACTCTCAGGTCCTCGGAGTTTTTAGTCAGTGTTTTTGATATATCAGTCTGAGGTTTTCGCTTGATGCCTTGAGATTTGTATGCTGCCTGCATATATGTTTATAAGGCAGCTGATGATGTAGTCTCTGGAAAGAGATGGTACAGGATATGTACGTTTGAAACAGAATGTATATGATATACAATGGCATTTGTTGGAAAAGATTTCCTATGTGTGGATCTATTTGCAAAAAGTTTTTAATTTTTAGTGATTTTCGCTAATCCGCTGCTTGATGAACGCTTCCGCATTAGTTAATCATGTTTTCGCGAGACGGTCGTCACATTGGGGCTCAATTTTAGAAGGCCTCTCCTTTCAATCGAGTCAGTCTATACCTCTCCCTCCACTGCTTGCACGCTATCGCGGTAATGTGGTCTGTTTGAATCGTGTGATGACTCAACATACTGCTCTCCTTTATCGACTCTCTTACTCCTAGAACAGGCGACAGAAAGCCAGAACCCATAACTTGATCCAACTGGCATATGCTCAACAACTCTTCTCTTGAATAAAAAGATGTCGGCCTTCACCTGTGGGCCATAGACAGCCACTCAGATCAGTACATGCTATGACAGACCTTCTTGACTAGAAATCTCGCACATTCCTGCCCTTCGTCAAACTACTTCTGGCGGACATGCACTACTCTGGGCCTTGGGACTTTCTCAAACTATTGGGCCTGGCACCCCCACATCATGTTATGAAAGGGGCTCCCTAGGGAGGGATCACATCACCTCACTCTTCTTCTTTTGACAATTCTTCAAAAAGAAAAGAGAGAGAGACCACTATCCTTCCTTGAGTGAGGGAACTAGGGCAGGCCGGGGTTGAAGACACCAAGTCTTTTTTGACTTTTTTTTAATACAACATGCTCTTTTGACCACCTAACATTGCACCACACCTTATGTTATGGAAGGGTCTTCCTGGATTCCTTCTTGGATCGTTAGTATGGAACACAACTCGAGCTTTGGTCGATTGAAACATTTGACCTCAGGTTCGCACATCCAAGGATTTTAGAAAAAGAAGGAAAATATGGACACATGGAAAAGACAATACGTCAGGGCATGAATGCCACTGGGAAAGTTTGAATAGGGGTGGGGGAATTTGCGATGAAATTCATAAGGATCAACTCGCTATCGCTGCTCTCTCCCTTGCGGTTGCTGACAGTAGCATGGTTGTTTCTTGCACGGAGACAGTCTCACTTGTGTGGTTGTTGTTGGCAGAGCGGGCAAAGAGAGAACCACTGGGGGAGAGAGAGGCATTTCACTTGTTTCTTCTGGAGAGAAGAGAGCATCATGGTTGTAGCATAGAGAAGATCGCGGAGGATGGGGGGAGAAAAGGGCAAAAAGAAAGATCATATGAGGAGAAATGAGTCAGAAAGAATATCCAGAAAGCATCGCCCAATAGAGATTTGCCATGAGTAGATCCAAAAGAGGTCTCGTGAAGCGGGTCACCGTATGCCTATGTTCCTATCTGACTTGCTCTTCTTTTCTTTTTTTTCTTGACCCGAACACGGCAAGTTCGATCCTTATCGACCGAACAGAGTTTTGCACTGGTGGCTTGGGTTCTTTGCCTTCCACCTAAGCTGCAAGTTTTTTTGCATCTTTTCGTCTTACTATAACATATATCCCGTAGTCCCTATGTCTGATGTTGGCCCTTTTTCCCGGGCTTTCCATTACATAAGCATTCCAAACCCTACCATTGTTGGTGTTGGACGGAAGGCTTACTACTTTTTGGTTGTTGCAAGGGAATAGCTTTCTGGTTGTCTGCTAGCCTGTGTAATAATCTTCAGGGGCTTCTCTTCTTTCTTACTTTGTATCCAGGTGCTTGTAGGACATGTTCCTTATTGTTAGAGGTTTCCTTCTCTTATTATATTAGTCTTGTATGTGGTGATTCTTTTGTATCACTATTTTCCTATCCTTTCTTGTTTTAAGGAGAATGTGTCAGACCCGGCGAAAAGGAAGATCTTTATCACACCGCCCCTGCTTTCTTATCATTGAAAGCCTTGGCAGCAACTAAAGTGGAATCTCACCCCACGAGTCTCCAAGAGCAATTGGCCAAACTCATGACATGGTTTCTTTAACTGATCTGAGAACTGTGTGTCAACCTTGTTTCAGTCTCTCACTATCTGAACTTCCCGATGGAGTCTGTGCTCCGGAAAAATCAAGGACTACGAAAAGAAAGTGCTTCTATCGAAGAGGCCCAAGCTTCTTATATTGAAGTGAGTACACTGGTGACATATGAGGAGATAAATGGTCTTCTTCCTTCTTTCCTAAGATGAAGAATCAAGTGAGTCACAACCCCGTGAGAGAAATTGAAAAAGACAATCAAATAAATAGAATAAGGTCAGACAGATCTTCTTGTAGCAGATGTCAGCCTTTCCGTTGCCGCTAGGGATGGCATATCAGTAACATAGCTATTGAATCAGCTTTGGTTGCTTGGCATTGATTCCTTTCTTGTTTGAAAGAGGAAATTTCTCGATTCATTTCACTTAGCCTTTCCCATACTTTCTTTCTATTGGTAAACAACCCACCACTCGATAGTTCTTCAAAACTTGTTCGTACAGGAAGGAGTCTCTTTTTGTCTGGAGGGAATCATTTTAGATGAATCAATAATGCCTCAACTGGATAAATTCACTTATTCCACACAATTCTTCTTGTTATGTCTGGTACTCTTTACTTATTATATTACTATATGCAATGATAGAGATGGAGTACTTGGGATCGGTAGAATTCTCAAATTACGGAACCAACTGCTTTCATAGTGGGGGAACAAGATCTGGAGCAACGACCTTCCAGAAAAAGAGAAATTGGAAGAGGTATCGATCAAAAGTTTTAGCACTGGTGTCTCCTATGTGTCCTCAACTTTGTTTGAAGTGTCCCAATGGTGTAAGGTCGTGACTTATTGGGAAAAAGGAGGAAAATCACTTTGATCTCTTCTTTTGGAGAAATCAGTGGCTCACGAGGAATGGAAAGAAACATTCTCTATTTGATCTTGAAGTCCTCAAAGGGCATTTCCTCCAGTCTTTTCACTTGTAGGAATGACATAATGCTCATCCATGTTCCACATGACCAAGGAAGCATCACTTTTTAATCTCATTTGTCTTCTACGTCTTTGTCTCAATTGGAGAAGATGAAGTACTCTTTTCTCATCCATCATGGAAAGGGGAGGTCATGTTTCAACAATGGGGTAGGAGAGGAGGGGAGTGGCAAGGTGGGACCCTCCTCACCCAAAAGACTGATTGCAGTGGAGGACATGTTGGATTTGATAGGAAAAGTGAGAGTCTTCGTCGTGAGGGACAAAGTTGTTTGACCGATAGGGAGAGGGACGGTCCGGCTCCACCAAAATGTCAAATGTTGCAGCTTAGATACCAAGGTCAATCAAGTATTTGTAAACAAGTCAAGCTAAGCAAGGGGCCAGGAGGTACCTATATCTACCCAGCCGGGTGTGAGTTCTTTTTTCAATAGTAGAAAGTGGTGAAGATCTAAGTCAAAAATGATCAAGGAGGGCAGGGATAATGACTTTCTTCAACTTCCCCCAATTCTTCGTCATCTTCTTTTGATCGATATGATAGAGAGGACTCATGGATTTTGATCCTTTTAATTACTCATGGAATTGCATTTCACACCGGTAATGATTTTGGGAGAAGTTCAAATATGTTTAGTTCGGATATTGATCGGTCTTGGTTTGACATGGTTTACACATTATTGGTTCCCAGAAAAGTCAATTTCTCTATTATCAAAACCCTTTCTGACTCTGCCTTTGGACTCGTATTTTGTTTGTATACAATCAACGAAGGCCTCCCCGATATATGTTGCAATATCCTCAATAGCATGCTCTTACTTCGTCTTTCCCTTTATCAGTCATCAAATTTGGTGCTTTTCGATCCTCAGTTGCTATGGGGAACAAAGGAAGAAATACAATTGATTCCTCCATTTAAGTGGTTCTCGCTTCTTCTTGTTCCTGATTCTAACTCCTCCATGGGTAGTTCCCAATGTTTGGCACTTTCCATACTTCGTGGGTGAAACATCAACGGAGTCGCTCATGATCAAGTTACAACCTAACAGCTATGACCATATTATGTTAACTCTTTGTATTCTGTTCATTCCCTCAATATGCTCCTAGGTACCTATAATTGTGATCTATTTGCCAGAACCCAGGGGTCTTTACGTGGAAACCCTCACGAACAATCGTCATTTTTTTATGGTTTTTCTGCTTCTCACAGCTACTCTTTCCACACCTCCCCTGATCTCTTCGATAATATAGTTGGCTATCTCTATGGCATCGATTGTACAAGTTCATAAAGAGGGTTGGATGAGTAGAATGAGGAAGAGCGGATTGATTGCCAAATAACGCCACGGGACTCCTTGGAAAAAAGTCCCCCTCAATGAATTCCTGAGAAAATCTCACAACCTACATATGTGATTCATTCCCGTATTGTTCCTAAAATGGAGAAACCTCCTTTTGCAGTGAGACATCCGGCGAGAACCGGTGAAGAAGGCAAGCAAAGTGGGATCTTGGGCATTTTGAGAAGGATGAGTGGATGGAATGAGAATGGGCCCCGAGGGACTCCGTTTCTCAAGAACCCGAGAGGGGGTGGGGGTTCATTTTTGGAGGGTTTCAGTTGACTGGTCAGATCACCCCCGGATGTAGTCTATCGAGTTAGAGACAAACCGGGTCAAAAAAATCACGAGTCAAATAATGGTTGTTTGCTGGGATTGTAGTCCATTTCCTTTCCCCAGAGGTGTTGGTTCGAGTCCAACTTGTAAGAAGACTCTAAGCGAGAGACTCGCGGGCATACCATACATGGAGTGGCTAAACTTTCAATATCTTTCTTGATTATATAATAATCTATTTCACCTTCAACGCAATGCAAGTCCTCTATCAAAACTAAACAATACTCTTACCCAGTTTTGGGGGATTCCATTTCAATCAAAACTCTCCAGCCCACATCTTTCTTTTTTATATAAACATTTTTCTCATCCTTTTTTGTTTAGCCTTTTTGTTGTTTTAGAGATAGATGGGAAGGGGAGAACTTCAAGAAAGCAAAAGCCTATCCCCGATAGAGAGTATTGTCAAATCAAAATCCAATCAACCTCTAGGATGCTTTGTAATGGAGGTCAACAGTCATGTTAAGAGAACAGCTGTAACGCGGGAAGCCTTAGCCATACAAGTTCTTATATAATGGAAAGAAAAGAAGGTGCCAAGTAGCTTTGCAGCTTGGATGTCTTTACCTTCACCCGAAAGACGGATCCAGCTCTCTGAGTGTTCACAAGTGTGTTTGGGGGTTGGACCAGATAGGGTAGGAGGCAACATGAGGGGATGTTTCATCCTCATGTCAACCTCTGGTTCTGGTTAGTTTGTATTGCAAAATCAACGTCTCCCTGTCGGTCGATTCATTCCTCTCACTTTGCTTGATTTGTACCTCTCTCTTTGCTCGATTAGTACCTCTCCTTGAAGGTCAAGCCACTTAGTTCCTCTCGCTTCTCTTGATTTGTACCTCTCCTTAAAGGTTGATTCGTTCCTCTCCTTACAATCGATTTGTTCCTCTCCTTACAGTCGAGCCATTTCGTACCTCTCACTTTGCTCGAGCTTAAGAACCATCGAAAAGCATTGGTCTAGTTCATGGGTCATAGAGATGAATTGCTTTGATCTAATTTGCCTCCTAACCATTGCAGGTGCATAGCTAATGGCTCCCCACAGCCCGAGTATAGGAACCTTGAGGTTTTGCCACATCAGTATATCACATCGCATGGACCAGGGTGCTCTCCACACAATACTCTGATCGTCCATAAGACTGAGGATTTCAATCCACTCTTGTTTTTTGTAAGGTCCCAGCCACTGACTTGAGAAAAATTCTTTGATTGGAATTATCTTTTCTATTAAGTAGGGTCTTGCTAATCTATCTTTGATACACTTGAGATGGCTCTGCATCCATATGTATAATAATGGAGCACATCCTACAAATCACCCTTCTTCCTCAGTTCTATAAGGAAAATAGGTATGGGATTGACTCCATGCTTGAGCTTATAATATATATAGGAACCTACCTTCCACATATACTAGTAGGTTAAATCACCAGCTCGTAGATTGCTAAATCCATCATATCATTCTCTGCTTTCTCAATCGTATATAGAGAGAGGTGGTTTCCCTCTCTAGTCGGCAATCTAATCTCCTCATAGGGGAATGAAGGGATTATCTATTATTATGAACTTTTTGGAATGTCGGGCTGATCTTGTAGGGGAAAATCAATCATGTACAATGACATTTTGAGCTATATTGGGAAATTGGAAGGTGATAAAAAATAATTGATCAATAAGTTGGTCAACTTTTGCATGAAATTCGGTAAAAGAAGGAGAGTTTGTGCCATTTTTGATGAAACTTTTCATCACCTAGCTCGAAGTGAAGGTGATTATATCAAACTTCTGGTGAAGGCTATAGAGAATATCAAGCCCCTTTGTGAAGTAGAAAAAGTCAAAATAGAAAGTATAACTTATGGTGTCCCCTCGATTGTTGGTAGGGATCATCAACAAAGCTTAGCTATTCGTCGGATCCTAGAAGGAGGGGAGGAAGAATGTATAAGTAAGAGTACCATCTTAGAGAAATCTTCATTTGAGGAGATAGTAGATGCTTACTGGAAGAGGGAAATTGCACATATGAAAAGGAAGAATCTTCATAGATCGGCTTCGGTAAAGTGAATGTTCGCGCATTTCAGATGGCCCACCCGTACTAGAATCAAAATCTTTAGTTGGATTGCTACCATGTGGGGAGGTTAGATACAATTAGAATTGTAGAGAGCATGATCCAACCTTTAGATCCTTTCCTCTTCTCTGACACAATCGGGCAAATGGGCGCGGAAAAGATTTCCTCTCCATCAGGGGAATTGAAGATGATCCAAAGGGCCCCTTTTCATTTGACTCACCCCACTGTCACAGGTGGTTGGGAGTTGAAGGACGTCGTCTTGTCCTTCCTTGCCCCAAAGTAGATCCCCGAATCTTTGGGTTCTCTAGCAGGCTCCTCTTTTGAGTCAGGGGTGGTCCCCCCCTTTTCTGTAATCCCTCCCCTTCGGGAATCCCGGTTGAATCACATAGCCTTGGTGCCAACCGAGCCAGATCTAAACACACCAGAACCGGTTCCCACGGAGCAGGTCACTGGGGAGTCCCTTTCACAAGTCTACTTAACCATTCTTTATATAAATGGAATCTTCTTTATATAGATAGAATCTTTTTATATAATATAAATAGAATATCAGAGGGTGGGACAACATCTTCCCTCTCTGAAAAAGCATATTGCTTAGTTAAGAGAAATCCTTCGTCTGAAAGGGAGGATTGCCATAATAATGCAAGGCTTGGACTAGGGGAGGGGGATGGCTATAAAATGGAGCCCCAACCCAGGAGAATTTGAATATGGGCTCCAAGACATCAAAAAGATCCTCCATGACTTGGAGGAGCACGGGCGCTATAGCAAATCTTTCTCTCTCCTTTGAGCAAATCAATAAGAAGGGACTGGAGCAATCACAATGAGATATTTGCTTACATTCCAAGCGAAGGTCATAATTAAGATGAACATCCCCTAGTCTTAATCAGAGGAGGTAGAGTGAAAGGACTTGGGGAAATACATCGAGCTCGGGGGGGGGGGGGGGGGGGGAGGGACAAATAAGTAGTTATTGCTTTCTTGTTCTAGTTCTGGTGGCGGGTGAGTCATGAGACCTTTAATGTAAAGCGGTAGGGATCATTCATATTCTCGATGAATGAGGATGTTTGGTCATTTTCATACTTGTGGCGGTGGATCATTCCCCTTCCCTGTATGAATAGGTCTTCTACCTCGTGGGTAGATTTTCTTTCAACCCTTCCCCAGTAAGCTCGTGACGTTGATGTCATTATGTCTCAAAAAGGCACTGGGGGGAATCCCTCCATGGGAGGGCCCTTCCTCATCAACATAGTACCTGACCCCATAAGGATAGTCCACACTGTAGTGTCTGAAGTTGAAGTGAATAAACTAAAGGATTCAACATGCCTGGGTGGATCTCAAATACAAACAAAATCAAAATCAGGTCAAGGGGAAGAGAGAAGGACATATTCTAATTCTAATATTTCAAGGATGTGGGGGAGCACCGCAAGGAAGGCGAAAGAGAGCCTAACCCTGGGCCCTAACACCCTCATCGTCTATTCACTCGTAGTGGTTGAGCTGAGAAACAGAATTTGAGGAATCTATTTGAAACACAGGGTCATGTTTGTTGGATGAGTGGTGGGAAAAATAGGCCATGGACCTTCTCCCTTCCATAAGGTGTGGTGTGGTTCTGGTGAGGGACGAAGTAGCTCGACTGTAAGGGAGAGGGATGGAAATGGCTCGAGCATTAGTGAGAGGGATTTTTAGTATTCCGCTCCGTGAGCAGAACAAGAGAACAAAGTGGGTTGTGATGATGTCAGAATTTTCACCTATTTTGATCTATTTAGTGATCAGTCTACTACTTTTTTTGATCCCACTCAGCCTTCCTTTTCCATTTTCTTCCAATAGTTTGGCCTATCTAGAAAAATTGTCGGCCCACGAATGTGGTTCTGATCCCTCCGGTGATGCCAAAAGTTGTTTCGATATACGATTTTATCTGGTTTCCATTTTATTTATTATCCCTGATCTGGAAGTCACCTTTTCTTTTCCTTGGGCAGTACCTCCCAACAAGATTGATCAATTTGGATCTTGGTCAATGATGTCCTTTTTCTTGATTTTGATGATAGGATCTCTCTATGAATGGAAAAGGGGTGCTTCATATTATGAGTAAGCACGAGGGACTTTCAAAGGTGAGAAGGACAAAAGAGTGATGCCCACCTCCAATCAAATTCCTTTCCAAAAAAATTCAAAATCAAGCTTTGAGGACTGGTTCGTCAAACCCAGATTATGGGATGGAGCGGTATGACGTGAGAGTGTCATGTATGGTTCCCTTGAGAAGAGTGTGATACCACCACCTATCAGGCTCGATGAATGGTCCATAGAGCTACATCCCTACTCACCTGGTCCATGCACATCGCTCTCTCTAGGAGGTTGGCCGCCCATCCTAGATCTTCCCATTTCCAATAGGATCACGGGATCGATCTGGTTTAGTCTCAAGCTTCTTCTCTTTCTATTCCTATATATATGGGTCCACGCAGCATTTCCACGATCTCGTTATGATCAATTAATGGGACTTGGTCAGAAAGTGTTCTTGCCTCTATCATTAGCTCGGGTAGTTCCCATTTCTGGTGTTTTAGTCACCTTTCGATGGCTCCCTTAATGTATGTGCCAGGAAGTTTATGAAGAAGCGGGCTACTCCCTGAAAATGCCCCGCCTCGGGGTTGTTCCTCTGTCATTGGGGATTCATTGCTCATTACACGGTCCAAATTCCTAGTAAGGTGGCCAGTCTAATTAAATTTATAGAAATAGAAGAGGGGGCATTGTTTGTGCAATCATCACGAGCCCTCTCCTCTCTCTGGCAAACCTGTGATTTCCATCTCTAACTGACAATTGAGGTCATGTACTAGAACCTTAACAGTTCTATTTCCCCTCTATCCCTATAGGATTCGTATGAGGTGGAAGCTCCACATACGGTTTCAAAGCCGAGCCTTTCCAGCAATGGGGCCTAGGGACCGATATGATGATTGGTTTAGGTAGGGCAGCTGGCCTACAATGGGCAGCTCTAGGTCTCCGTGTGTGAGATTTTTGTTCCTTGGACTCACTCAAATGTCCAAGGGAAAAATATCATGTAATAAGAACGAGGCGAGGGGGGATTCCGTACTACGAGAGGGAGGCCTCGCGAGCCGGGCTTTTTGGGATGATGCCTTTTGATGAAGCCAAGTCAATTTCGGGCAACCAAACCCTGCAACTGATGAGAAAGACCGTGGAAGCGTGTACGTTGTCACATTCCCTATCTTCCAAAGGTACCTAGAGGATGGGCCAGACGTAGCAGAGTGAGGACCCGGGAGTGGATTCCCCATCGACAGGGGGATAGGAGACAACCATCTCGAGGCAGATCACGACCTAGAGACAAGACCGGCGAGACCTCAGAAGGCATTTTGGGAGTCAAAGGATCCATAGTACCTACAGCCTCTCAGATTGAATATTCATCATTTAGAGGGGGTAAGGGATCTCTTTTCTACAATGGAAAAAGATCAGCATAGCAGATTTGACTTGGCACAACCAGAAGATACATCCAATACCAATGATCTCTACCTCGAATCCTTGAATCATACTTTCTGACGGGGTTTTTGTCCTTTTTCTTACTATGAACTTTTTGGAATTCAGACTGACGGAGCCAAAAATCAAGAAAAGCATCATGATGAGTTTCCATCGATCATTTTCAAAATCGAATTCATCTTTCTTCTTCAATAATGAACATGCCTTTTTATCTTCCATTTTACGCTTAGCTGGAGGGGAAAAAATGTTCTTGGTGGATGCAGGACTTCGTACTCCCAGAATTTGTATGCAAGATGAGCCCACAAGAGTGCCAATCAACCAAGCCACCAGGTTTGAAAATGACATGGGATTCCGGGATGAGAAATCAGTGATCAAAGAGCAAACAGCCACCAGATTTCATGATTTTTTTGGATCCCTGGATGTAGTGGTTGGTGAACCACTTCTTCTTCCACGAAAATTCATATTTTTCCGAGCTTGGCGAGAAATGGAACTGAAAAAGATTTTGCAAATGAACAAAAAGGTCAAAGGCTTTCCCCTTGATAAAGTCAAAGGGGGTTATTCAGTAGAAATCGTGGGTTTCATTACTTTTCTTCCATTCCATTCTCTCAAAAAAACGAGGGATAATGATCGATTCACCATTGATAGCCTCAAATAAGGAAAAATCTTGTGGTGTTATTGGAAGATCAAACTCGACAGGGAGGTTTGGGGGAGGGGAAATATCAGCCCACTTAATCCATTCTTTTTCCGTCCTGTTTATAAGAAAAAAGTCCATTGATCACTCTCACCCCATAGTTATTGAGCATATGAACTCTGCACTCAGTAGAAACTACCGTTACAGAGTCATTGCCTCAAACAATCTATGTGTCCCCTGGAGCACAGCCAGGAAGATCCCCCAGGATCCCTGGACTTCATTTCTGATACCAAAAAGACATACTAACTCCATATGCATGAATCTCTCCATATCCATAGTAGATTTAGTAAACTCATAACAAATTATAGGAGGTGTGAGGAGTCAGTGGGACGTTGTAGTTTGACGACACCTATACATATCACTTGACATACGTGAATTCTTGCTCCATTCATTGACGACATTTCAAACATCGTCTCTACCATATGCACCATTAAGCACCACTACCTCTTAAAAAGTCATGCGGTCGGAGATATGATGAGGGAATGAATAACGCCCATCCGATAAGGGCATGGAGCACCCTCTGGCAAGGTGAGACAAAACACTATGGGATATGGGTGTATTCCCGATGGTGTGTGAGCAAGTAACCAATGACATAGCCATCTTCTACTCTTCGGTACTCCGAGAGTAGAATAGACACGGCAGCCCACTCCCCGCAATCTATAAATGCAGAGTTCTGAAGATGGACTCCGAAGAAAGGGAATGCTGGGATGAACCCACTACACGCTTGCTTTTACTTCTATATCGGGAGTGACTGCACGTATTGCTTGATGTAAAATAGATAGTGGATTTGTTTATGTCTTTTGTTGAATCTTTTTTCACGGCTCGATAGTTTATAAGCCAATGATTTTTTTCCGTGTTTCAGAATACGGTAACCAACATGTTAACCAATCGATTATGAGAAATTGGATCAGATTTAGCAATTTTTTCTTCTGACCTCGACGTGACATGAGCGTGAAAGAGGTTCAAGAATCTATTTTCTTTTTATAAGGACTAAAAATGAATCACTTATTTTGGCTTTTTGACCCCATATTGTAGGGTGGATCCCCAAACATATGAAAGATATCCCTCCAAGTTGTACATACAACTTTCATCGAATACTTCCATAGAATTCTATATATATCTATGAGATTGAGTATGGAATTCTATTTACTCACTTGAAATTCAATATTCGTTTCCCTCCTTTTCCTGCTAGGATTGGAAATCATGTATTTGACATATCCATACGATCTAGTCCTTGGGTTTCTGAAATAGTGTAATGTTAAAAGATTTGAATCATTGCTATTTGATTCGGACCTGTTCTAATTCTAAAAAACTCGAGGTATTTCGAATTGTTTGTTGACACGGACAAAGTCAGGGAAAACCTCAGAAATGATTTCAATATTTGACTTTGGGCATAGAAATTAATCGAATCTCTTTAGAAAGAAGATCTTTTGTCTCATAGTAGCCTGCTCCAGTCCCCTTATGAAACTTTCATTATTGGGTTAGCCATACACTGAGCATGTTTCTAGCAATTTACATGGCATCATCAAATCATAGAAGTCTTGGATAAGAATCTATAACACACTAGAATGCCCTTGTTGACGATCCTTTACTCCGACAACATCTAGGGTTCCTCGAACAATGTGATATCTCACACCGGGTAAATTCTTAACCCTTCCTCCTCTTACTAATACTACAGAATGTTCTTGTAAATTATGGCCAATACCAGGTATATAAGTAGTTCTTTCAAATCCAAAGGTTAATCGTACTATAGCAACTTTACATAAGGCAGAGTTTGGTTTTTTATGGGTGATAGTAGAAAAGTTGAAAGATAAGTCACCCTGATTATCACTCTACAGAACTGTACATGAGATTTTAACCTCATACGGCTCCTCATTCAATTCTTTTGAAGTAATTGGATCCTTTTCCTCATTTGAGAATCTCCTCCCTTCTTCCACTCCGCCCTGAAGAGTAACTAAGATCAATTCAGTCACATTTTCATGTTCCAATTGAACACTTTCCATTATGGATTATGATCAAAGTAGAAGATTCTTCTTTTTTCCAAACATATGTGGATCAAATCATGAACTTAGAACTTAGAATAAGAACAAGTTTCTCGATCGATCCCTCATTCTTCGAGAATCAGAAAGATCCGTTTCGAGTTTGAATTTGTTCATTTGGAATCTGGGTTCTTCTACTTATTGATTTTCTTTCTCTTTTTGGATTTCGATTTTGTTTGATTCTTGATTTCATTCATTTTGATTTTCTTTCCCTCTCTTTTGATTCCCTTACATCATTCCTTAAGTCCCATAGGTTTCATCCTATAGAATCTGACCCATTTTCTCATCGAGCAAAGGGCACGAAAAAAATCATCTTTCTCAAAAGTCATATGTTTAATCTTCGGTTTTTTCTTCTTCCTTTATCCCTATCTCATACGTATAGCATTTGAATCAATATAGAACCTTTTCTTCTTTCTATATGAATCAATATTATTACATCCCAATTCCTTCCCGAGACCTCCCAAGAAAAATCCCGAATTGGATCCAAAATGAACGGGTTGGTGTGAGCACGGTTATGCACTCTTAAAAGAGGAATCCATTTTTTGACCTGGCTTTCGTGCTTTGGTGAGCCGTTCAAGATCCTTTTGATGACCTATGCTGTGTTGAAGGGATATCTATATGATCTGATTGATTGCGTAAGGCCTGCGGTAGAAACGGAACTAGGGAAAGTATACATACTTTTCTATTTTCTAAAAGATTAGTATTAGTTAGTGATCCCAGCTCGATGAGTCCTTTCTTTCATGATGAACTGTTGGCACCAGTCCTACATTTTTTCTCTATGGACCTAGGAGAAAAGGGGGTCAGCGAGAAGAGGGTTGTACCATGAGAGAAGCAAGGAGGTCAACTTGTTTCAAATATGCAACATGGATTATGGCAATGCAATGTAGTTGGGCCCTCATGTCGATCTGAATGAAACAGTCTTTCCACAAAGGTCAATCTTTGCCTTCTAGGCAAGAGGATAGCAAGTTCCAAATTCTGTCTTGGTAGGACATGCATTTCTATTACTATGAAATTCATAAATAAATGAATGGTGGGGTTACCATTATCCTTTTTGTAGTGACAAATCTGATATGTGTTCCAAAGGGCATGGAAACACATAGAACTCTTGAATGGAAATTGAAAAGACAAGAAGAAGGGTTGTATCATCTTTCTGGGTTCTGCTTCCTCTCCCTTTTTTTAACAATACCGAGTCCTTCTCCTACCAGTCTCAAATAGAACGAACAAAATCTTCTTCATGTAAAACTTGCTCGATTTAGATCAGAAAAATCTTACGGATTTGATGAATGTGCTATGGCTCAAATCCATAGTCAATCCTATTTCCAATAGGAGCAGTTGACAATTGAATCCAAATTTGTCCATTCTTTGATATTTGACTATAGTAATAGTGTAAAAAGAAGGCCTAGTTCCAAGTTGTTCAGGAATAGTGGCGTTGAGTTTCTCGGCCCCTTGCTTTAGGATTAGTCAGTTCTATTTCTGGATAGGGGAAGGGATATAACTCGGTGGTAGAGTGTCACCTTGACGTGGTGTAAGTCATCAGTTCGACCATGATTATCCCTAAACCCAATGTGATTTTTTCTATTTTGTTTGCCCCCACCATGATCAAATGAAAGAGGCTCGTGGGATTGACGTGATAGGGTAGGGATGGCTATATTGCTGGGAGCGAACTCCAGGCTAATATGAAGCACATAGATACAAGTTATGCCTTGGCTTGGAATGAAAGACAATTCTAAATCTTACCTACAAACAAGGAATCTATAAGGAATGCAACTATAAATCTCATGGAAAGTTTGATCCTGGCTCAAGATGAACGTAGGCGGCTAACACATGAAAGTTCGACGGGAAGTGGTGTTTCTAGTGGCAGACGGGTGAGTAACGCGTAAGAACCTACCGAGAACAACAAGTGGAAATGGTTGCTAACACCTCGTAGGCTGAGGGGTAAATGGAGGAATTTGCCTGAGGAGGAGCTCGCGTTTGATTAGCCAGTAGGTGAGGCAATGGCTTACCAAGGCTATGATTAGTAGCTGGTTCGAGAGGATGATCAACCACACTGGGACTAAGACACAGCCCAGACTCCTACGGGAGGTAGCTGTTGGGAATTTTCCACAATGGGTGAGAAGCAATGCCGCATGGAGGTAGACAGGGGTCATGAACTTCTTTTCTTAGAGAAGAAGCAATGATGTGAGGAAGAAGCATGTGCTAACTCTGTGCCAGCAGCCGAGGTAAGACAGAGGATGCAAGTGTTATCTGGAATGATTGGGCGTCAAGCGTCTGTAGTTTTCAAGTCCGTCGTCAAATCCCACAACCATGGGCAGGCGGTGGAAACTACTAAGCTGGAGTATGGTAGGGGCAGAGGGAATTTTCGGTGGAGTGGTGAAATGTGTAGAAATCAGAAAGAACACCAACAGTGAATCTGTTGGGCTGACACTGACACTGAGAGATGAAGGGGAGTGAATGGGATTAGCCAGTAGTCCTAGCCGTAAACGATGGATACTAGGCATTGTGTGTATCGACCCGTGCACTGTTGTAGCTAACACGTTTAGTATCCCACCTGGGGAGTAGGTTTGCAAGAATGAAACTCATTGGAATTGATGGGGGCACACAAGCGGTGGAGCATGTGGTTTAATTTGATGCAAAGCGAAGAACCTTACCAGGGCTTGACATGTTGTGAATCCTCTTGAAAGAGAGGGGTGCCTTCGGGAACGCGGACATAGGTGGTGCATGGCTATTGTCAGTTCGTGTCGGGTTAAGTCCCTCAACTCACTCACTTACAGGACTCATAAAGTCATTGCATTGCTGCTTTGCTTTTTCTTTCTGACTCAGGACTCTTTCTTTCATTCATGTATTCTATAAATAAGCTTTTGCCTAGGTTCTGACTCTTTCTCCCCTTACTTTACTGTTTGACTTGACTCGACCTCGCTAGTAATATGACAAATCAAGAAAGAAAAAGGGTTCTCTATGACTAGTTTGACTATGATAACATAATTCTTCCTACCTTTCGGAAGGGGCAGTACATAACATACATAGAAAGAGATGCAGCCGAATAGACTCAAATCTTTGTTATTATCTGATTTCCTGAGTATAAGTATAAAAGTAGACTTCGGTTTCAATTTCAACCGGAACCAGGGAACTAAACACTTTATAGCCTGGTCGTATCTTGTGTCCTTTCCTTGACCTCTGGCTAAGAATTTCATAGCCTTATATTTCTTAGTATTAGGTGGAAAAATCTGTTTTAGAACGTGAACGATCCGATCTAGTTTCACATAAGCTAGTTCTCTTTTTACCCGTCATAGGCCAATCTGCTCCTACTGCTTCCCGATGATGGGCCAGTATAAAGAACCTCTCTCAAACTTAGAATAATGTCCTAGTGCGGAGGAGCTCCCTAAGAAAATACACCCAGGAACTCTCATAAGGATAACCTAAATCTGTGACTAGCCTTCCCGCTCTGTGGGAAGATCATTTTGATATTCATATATAGGGTTAAACAAGTCTCTTTAAAAGAATAAAGCACTACTTCCAATCATTCTCAAGTTACCACTTGCCTTAGGTGTGACGACTCAATTACAAATCAAGTCATCACCAGTAAAAATGTGGAATTATCATAAACAACAGAATTAACAAAAACCATAAAAATTAAAACCATTTTTGCACATAGGTCCATCTTCCAGAAAACTTTCACACAAAGAACCAAGGCCTCATATACACATGGATCACATTATACATTCAGTATTCTATCTCTTCTCGAAGATAACAAGTACTTTTTTATTTACTTTAATACACATAGTAGCAACATAAAAACCTCGAGATAAGCAAACCAAAATCTCAAGTCGTTCATGAAAACCACTAAGACTATCTCCCAAGGACCTGAGAGTACATAGATGACATATAGACTTCTATCTACAAAACCCTAACAGACAACGTACTCAACCTGAAATACTATTGTTGTCCTTGCTGAAATGATCCTTCTTCTGCAGTACGGTTCCTAGTTCCTTGTCCGCGTCCACCTAAAAATTGTGGATCCCACGGGGTGAGACTATTGTCCCAGTGAGAGATATAACTCTCTGCCAACAATATTATTATCACAAAATATAATATAAAACTGAACTACATGTATTCCATTGATTAACAAATATAAGCACAAGGCATAGATATTGATAACAAATCTATAAATCATCTTTTGCTTGAAAAGGAATATGAAGAACATGTATAACATATGTCTACTCAGATGTATAAAAGTAATAAGGTATCAACCAATGTTTTCGTATTTGATCCTTAACCAAATATGCTACACAGATGATTACATGTTCACATTCACAATTATGCCCAGAGCAGATGAGATATACCGCTCATACTCCAACTGACCACTAGTAAGTCAAAATCGGTACCATACAAGGTCAATGGCAGAGCCGACTGTCAAGACCTCTCCTTTCTCGATCAGTACGAGAACACTTAGGTAACACTTAGGTTTAGCATGACATCTTGTGTCTTCTATAAGTATCTATGATGGGGTATAGAGGCATCTTCTCTATAGAGTTACTTACGTAGCATGTACTCTCTTCGGGATAAGACCATTTAGCTTTCCCGGATTATCAGGATGACCACTGAGCAATCTTGTTTTGATTTTATCAGGAAGTACACTGAGCAGCCTGATGTATTTGGGGAGTCCACTAAGCACCCTTATTTAGTTTGGGAGTCCACTGAGCACCCTTATAATATCACATATTCAAAAATATGTGTTTTGAGTAAAAACTCATTTCACCATTCAGCAAATGCTGACACTGAATGGACCTATGGTCTGGGTAACTACATGATAATATTCATCTTGCTTAATTAAGTATATTATTGTATCTTTTAACATCAACCAAGTTACAAGCAATAATTATATCAAATACTACAAAGAAAAGCATAACTGCATTTATCAAATACTTTCATATTCACTGAAACACAGAGATCACTTAGATTTTCAATCTCTTGTCATCATCATACTTGGGTATTCAAACCCTTCATTCATCATTGAGTACTATCATCACTTAGAAGATGATCATTACCTCTAGGTCATCAGACCCAGATACTTTTTCACATAGTCCACGTAGCTCATTGAATCTGTATTACATAGCCACATAGCTTATTGACTTTGTATCACATAGCCACATAGCTCTTACTTAGCCATTCTTATTATTTTAAAATACTTGCATGATTGCCATATCATGTTATCAATAATTTCAACCGATGTCTTTAACCATGAAGTACTTAGGAACACATCCTCCTAATGAATTAGGGTTATAATCAACCAATTAGGGTTTCAAGATTCCATTAGCAAGGATTATGTTCTAACTCATACTCCACTCATCTCAGGAGTATTAGTGTATGCTAATTACTTACTACTCTTTTCAATCATAGTTTATCTCTCATCCCTACGAAGGTGTAAATTACTTGATTCTTATTTTTAAGATCTAGTAGCTCATAATTAACAAATTGAATTACACTCATTGTGTCTCGATATAACATTATTCATATTCATCACTTAGACAAGCTTAATAATTAAGGACATGCCTACCATATCAAGTAGCATGATTGATAATGTCATTTTATTGTATTTAGAGATGCATATATCATCTTAACAAGTATTCAATTTGATCATGTGGTGAAACCACAACCTTATATTGGGTATAGAGCATATCCCTTAACATCATATCGTGTAACCATGTAGTTGGTATCACTTTATCTTTTCTCATCTCAAGTCAATCTCATATCATGTATGGGTTAAATCATTATTCCCATATTGGGTATGAGAGTGTGTTGGATTCTTATATTGTATACTAGGGTACACCATATCGGGTCTTCCATAATGGTTATTCCATATCTCATGCAACAATATTATCTTTGTTCTTCACCTTGGTTGGTCATATTCATTCAAATTATATTTCCATATAGGTCTTTCATCATATCGGGTAGTCTCTTGGATTTCCATATCGGGCTCCATCTTGGGTCGTCATATCATGCACCCTCTTAGATGTCGTCTAGGGTTTCCATATCATGTATCTACATAAAGTAGTACCATGTATCCCTATTGTGTGTCTATGTTAGCCATCATATCGGTTTACATATCCTAGATACCATATCGAGTTCCACCCCTAGGTATCATAAAGACCGAACGATGGGTTTTCATGAGCGTTGGCGGGTCCTGGAGTGCCCATCAAGGGCTCCCGCACCCCAGAAAACACAAAGACAAAGGGTCGATCTTTGAATAGGAAAAAGAATGGATCTGCAGGGTCCCAAATGAATTGGATTATTCGAAAAAAGCCTTGTTCTTTGGAAAATCTATCTCGTGTCTGGTACTGCATGGTTCCACTCTACAAGAACTCCGAATCATTTTCTTGAAGCTCGCCGCCTTCTTCATGGGTTTACCATATCGGGTAGGTGTATCAGGCACCATATCGGGTACCCATCTTAAGTGATATCTCATGACCATATCGTGTGCCCATTATTGATGAGAATCTTGAACTCAAAACATGACAATGTAGATACCAAGTTGTTCATCAACACAAAGGAGGTATATTGAGTTTCAAAGGACAAAAGCATATCGGGTTCCCATTCCTTGTTCTAGGGTTTTGCTAATATCATGCAAGGGTATTACTTTTACCTTTGTATCATGTACAAGCTTATAAATAGGAGACTTCCATATCATTCATAGGGATTGTGTTACAGGGCATGACCTACCTTCATATTGGATAGATACCCATATCGGTTTTCCATATCGGTTTGCAAAGACCTTCAACCCATATCGGGTTGCAAGAATTCTCAACCTCTATTGGGTTGTCCAATGATGATGTCATCATCATCAACCTCAAGATCTTTAATTAATTCAAAACTATGGATAACCATCTTAATTATATATTGGAACTCATGATTATATCAATTGATCATAGGAAATCTAAATTTGGAAATAATCAACAATGTGAACAACATTGAAGAAATGATAATAATATTGGAGGTTTTAAGTTATATAGCCCGCCTCTCTAAGAGATTCTAAGCTTCAAGCTTCAACTCCACACGTTCTAAGGTTGAAGATGAGCCATCTCCAAGCTCCAAGGCCTGAGCTCCAAGTTCTTACACGATATCTTCAATCACCTTGGGTGATATCACCTCACTTGGTTTCTTCAACCTACTTTGGCCGATATCTTTCCTTTTTGGCCGATACCAAGCCTCATCTTTCCACTCTTCTTCACTATGGGTGACACAAGGAAAGGTGTTGCATGATACAAGAGGTAAGGCAGTTGCTAGATCTGAAAATCTTGCCAACAAATGAAGGTCAAGGTATTTATACTTGAGGTTTATAGAAAAGAGTGTCATAGGTGTCATTAACTTAAGGTACTTCATGCCACCTAGCCATGCAAGGTCGCCACATACTCTTTCATGCATGCAACTACTATCTTACCATGCAAAAATAAAATTCCATGGATAATCTAGGGAATAAGGGGCGGCTCTTTGTCTTCTAGAGCAAGTCTCCTTCCACTAACTTATTATTATATTCAACTCCATCATTTCCAAGGCAAAAGCAAATTGATGCTTTATCATTTCCTCAAAGTGCCTTGCCCATCATGGCCAAACCAAAGCTTCCACAAACTGATAGGATGCTCTACCTATGGCCCTATGGCCGATAGGGACTTCCTTCTAAGTCCACAACTCGACATGTGGCTCATGTACATAGCTTCAACTTATGTATTTTCTTGGTTTCTTCATTTATTAAGAGTACTAACACTTCAAGATGTTTCAAACATATTGTCTCATCCTTTATCTTTCCTCTAGATAATACTAGGTAAGAGTAAAAACAATCTAGAGGTGGGAATTTGCACATTAACCCTACATTTTGCATATATCACAATTGATTCATCAAGCACTTAGCATTATTTACACAAGTTCCTACTTAGACTTAGGCTTTGCAAAAGCCACAACTTGGCATCATATTCTTTTTCATGACATAGAAAACACTTAGAATACATCCATCATGTAACATTTTCAACATAACCCCTCATATTGGGTAATTTGCACTTTTCACTTAGATTATCATATAATGCACACATAGTTTGCATATAAGATCAAATTTTGAAAATAATACATCACAAAGGCCTTAACTACTTTCTAAAAGACAAAAACAAGTTGTAAGCAACTTACTTAAGCAAAACATCTAGGGTTAGTTCATAACCCAGGTTAGGGGCATTACATCAGGACCATAGAAGGGACGAGACAGATGTGCTTCTAGTTCCTTAATAGTCTAGCTCTTGTCTTGGGATTGGAGTTCTTTCCTAAGACCTAACACTTTTTGTTGGTTACTTTCTTCAATTTCCTAATAGCCTGTCAATAGAAATCAAAATTAGAATGAAAATCAATAGGAACTGGTACATAAGCAAAAGCAATCGGATCTCCTCAGGTCAAGTCAGCACACCTACTGTAAAACCATCTTGAATAGGAAAGAAAGAATGGATTCAAAGTTTATTTCGGATGTGGGAGTCTTAATATAGAGTCATAACTATTGGAATCTAAGATTGGATTTTTCCGTAGTAGGAGTGGATTAGAGCAGCGTCTATCGCCAAAAAAATGGCAGACTAAAAGGAATCGAAACTTCATGCAAAGTTTTCTTTTTTTTGCCATATTGACCCACGATTTCTTTGTCGTACCCCCGTCATCTTTGACTCATGTTGACAAGAGCATTATCTAACGTAATGCAAGGAGATCTGTGTTCACTAAGATCTCAAGCTAGAACTCTCAGCATTTTGCTGCCTTCTCAAACTCCCAGTCAACTTGAGGGTTGTGGCTTCATCATTCCCAGGAACTCATTTTCTTGTAATAGAAGAATTGAACCATTCTCCCCTTTCTCTTCTACAAAGATCATCTTTTTCTTGATTTCCAAACCATCATTTGTCATCAGATGATCACCCCAAAAAATATATTCATTAAACCATTTCGACCATGGGGTCTCCTTCTTCCTCCAGATCGATTTGCTCATAGAGCATCCATAGATCCATCCTGAACCAATGAAGATCATTAATGGTGGGAATACTTGGACATTCAAAACCCTAGCAGAAACCACCACCACTGCCAAATCTCTTCCATTTTTATTGTGGTGAGTTCAATATTGGAATATTGATTATTCGACTTGATCTTTGACTATGTCTTGCTAAGAAATTCAAGTAGTTTAACATTAAAGGAGCATAGTAGTAGGGAAATGTAGTATCAAAATCAAAGGAAAGGAAGGCAAGAGATATAGAGTAGGTAGATAGGATTTCATAGATTTTTTTTTTAGCCAGGAGCATCTTTTCCTATTCACAAATCCCATGCAGGTTCTCAGGAAGATGACGGTGCAATTGAGTTGGAGGCTGCTGCAGTCTACTCTAAAGGTAGTAGAGTTCTCCTCGGATGAGAATCGGAAGCTGTTAGAATAGTAGTAGGGGTGTGACTGTGACTTTCTTCTTGAAATGCTTGACTTTCTTTCCTTGGCATCAAAGGTAGTGAGTGCATTGATGCAGAGAAGTTGGAATATAGTCAGTGTGCCACATTTGTTGTTGATTGATTTGACTCTGTCTCCTCCCACTCCCAGGAAGAATCAGATAGATATTCTCTCGTCCTGGTGGTTTGGGCATAGATCGTATTTTCCTTCTACGAAGACTAGTTCAATCATAAGGAGACTCCTTTTCCATAGGAAAGAATTTGGCATAGCCTTTTCAATAGCACAAGTATAGGTCTGGTGTGCATAACCGATACCTGCCATCCATAGTTGGAGAAAGGGACCGGAAGATTGATTCTTATTCAATGTCCATGGTCTACTCCCCGAAAGAAGTTAGGACAGCCAAAATGCCTCTTTAAGGCACCTAGGATTAGTACTCTTGGCCCAGTGGATGCGGCATATCTAGGACTTTTATACAAAAGAAAGATGACATCTCTTCTGAAAGAGGTTAATATGGGCATCTTCAATGAGAAGTCGAAAGCGCTAAGATCAGAAGTTGAAAGATGAATCCTCCTCGTATGTGTGGCTAGATGAATGCTTTGCACCTTCCTCTAGAGTAGTAGATTCTCTAAGACATTTGGCATGAGACAGATGCTTCTAAGGATGAATGTATGCAATGAAAAGAACGAAGGTAGAGAAAGAAGGGAATAGGAAAGTAGCGACCCCTCTTCATGGAAAAGAGGAACCAGCCACTTCCTTATATATATAATATACATATATACATACTCTATGGATTGAGGAGGGGAGAACCGGCGCTACAAGCCCATTAGATTAGTTATCGTTTTCCCTATAACTCGAAATATCTTTTATACGATACTAGATTTTGAAAAGAATCATCTTTTTTTATTGTTAACAGCTTCGATAGAATATATTAGAAAAGGTGGATCCTACCTCACATCTGTTGAGAGAGAATCAAAACTGCAATGTTACGTACCATATAAAGATTCTTTGAACAATATTATAACGACCCTGACCTGGGTTATGAGGTAACCCTATTTGTTTTGACTAATAAAGTTGCTTATAACTTTAATATAATCCTCTAAGGTGTTTTGTTATCATGTGACACACTCATGTTTCAAGTTTGGTCCCGATTGAATGTTGTTTGAGCAATTTTCCTTTGTTTTGGACCAAAGTGCAATTTACCCAAATTGAGGGGATATAATGCAAAATGTCACATGTTGAACATGCCTCATGTGTTTTATCATCATTATAGAGAGAATTATGTAGGGTGGTGGCTTGTGGAAAGCTTAAATTCCAAGTTTGAACTTGTTTGAACAATGTTGGAGCATTGTGCACCAATTTTGGTACAAATTGCAATTTACCCAAAATGTGGGATTAATAAGAAAATTACCACATCTAGAGTGTTCCTACTCCCTCCTAGAATCATTTAGAAGAGAGAGAAAGTAGGATACACCATACTTGATTCCATTATGAGTGATGGTAATCTTGGTGAAGAAATGACCAAGAAAAGGGTTGAATTTGAAAGCTTAACTTGAGTTGTATCAAGTTGAAAAGATTATATATGAGTGCCTATCGGCCAAGGAGCTAAGGAACTCAAAACTTAACTCTAAGGTGAGGATAAGATCATCTTCAACATTGGTTTCAAGCATGAATTTAGGGTTTTGATCTTCTTTTCTTTTCTTCTTCACCAATTGCTTATCCATGGTGATTCTTTGCATATAGAGGAGTTGTGAAGTTCATCTTCAACCTTAGGAACATGGAGCTTTGGAGCTTGGAGCTTGGAGATTTGAAGTTGTTCTTAAGGCGGGATATATAACTTGAACTCAGCCATGTTATTATTCATCACCTAAATTGCTATACTTAATGAATTACTTTTAATTCTGAAATTTCTTGAAATAGTTGATGAGATTATGAGTTCTAGTAGTTTCTTAGACCTATTTACATGAACTATAATAGTTATAATAAAGGTCTAGAGCTTGAAGATGATGGTATCACCTTATAAAAGTGATATCGGGTGCAAGCATACAAGCAAGCACCTCTAACCCGATATGATGATGCACTTACTTAACTAATATAACATGGATATGATTGTATACCTTGTTGCACGATATGGGGGTGTAGTATACACCTCTTGCACGATAGGGAGTCAAGTATAGACTCCATACATGATACGAGGTTAAATGAATACTTGTAAGTTGACATGAAACCCTAACTTGGGTAACCCGATATGAGTAAAGAATAGCAAGTGCTATTGCACAATATGATAGCCCGATACACAACCCTAGTTGATGTCTAGCCCAACATGGTGATGGCTGAATACCTCATGCAAGACATGGGTAACACATACAAACACCTTGAGCCCGATATGAATGGTGTGTATATACTGCTAGCCCGATATGGTGAGTGCTCATATACTTACAACCCGATATGATGAACATATGCACACTTCTAATCTGAGATGCCTTGTAAAGGTGAGGGCAAGACACTCTTAGGAGTGATAAGAGTAACACCAAGTTATGGTGTGGCTAATACCTTTATAGGTGAAACACCTAAAGTGGTTGATAATGGACAACCTTATATCAACAGTGCCTTCATCCGAGATGAGTCCATATCATTGATGATAGTTGGGTGATTCAAGTGTATGACTTATGGTCAATACTTTACAAGATTAATATGATGGGATAGTAGATAAAGTATTAGGATGGGAAATACCCTAATACAATATAAGTTGATGAACTTAACTAAGTTAAAAATTATGAGGGAAGTGATACACCAAGGTATGGTAAATATCACATCCAACACTTTAAGGTTGCTACACCTTGATGCATCTTAAATCCAATATGTATGGATGAGTAACACATGAAGTGTGTCCACTACTACAGAACACGCCTTTGGCGTCGGTTGTTTAACCCCCTTTGGCGACGGTTTTCAAGCGACGCCTATGTGGGCGCCGCTAAAGGTCGAACTCTTCGGCGTCGGTTTTCTAACCGATGCATATATGATCTATAGGTGTCGGTTATATATAGTTGGTGGATGTCTATAGGGTTCTCTCCACAAAAAAGGGCACCACCTAGGACACTTTCTGCATCGGTTAACAACTGAACAACCGACGCCATACTCCCAGATGACACGATCGTGCTTCGCTGTACGGCCGTGTTTAGTACTATAGGCATCGGTTTTATACAAATAAGCGACGCCTTTTCCACCACGGTCGTGCTTTCCTGCACGGTCAGGTTGTTTGTCATATTAGTGTCGGTTTTTATCCAATAACCGACATTGTAGGCCTTTGATGACGGTGTTCTATAAATAAACGACGCTTATACTTTAATTTTTTTTTCTTATCAGTTTGCAGGCCTGCTGTGGCTGGTCAGCAGGATGAGAACCTGCAGTTCAGTTTTTTGAACTGCAGGTTTATGACATCCATTGATATCAGCCTACAAACAGGCCACAAACCTGCAAAATCAACAAATATTTTTTCACACAAGTAGATACATTCAGACATCAATTCAATTCTCACATTCACACATGTAGAAACATTCAAATACATGTATAAACATTCAGAAATATTCATTTACAAAATATCATTCAACATCGCTATCAGCATCCCAATTATATCTTACAATCGCCACTGCTTGTATGGCTTTTACCCATTCTTCTCTTACTTCATTTAATGCTTCCATCGTATATGGAGCATGTACATTTTTTAAGCGTTTACCTATAGTGTGGTCAGTTTTAAACACCTACAAAGAGAATTATGTATATATAAGTAATAATATAAAAATAAGATTGATATATTTATACTAACTAATGAGACTATATATAATACCTCATGTATGGTATTAATATCCAATGCGGCATTCAGATAATCATCTGCATAAATCACATCACATAGTATGCACATGCCCAGCCGTTGTCTTGTGTAGCGCACTATACATTGAAACATACAAAATATTAAAAAATACAACTAAGCACAGTTCACATAAATAATATATACATTGGAGTCAGGAACTTACTTTTACATTCTCCCAAATTATTGGCTGGTTCTTTCTCCTTGGGACATTTCCTCCAGCATTTTTGAATGCATCTAAACCCCTACATGTTAATGTAACACAGTAAATTGCATAATTAAATAGTAATGTAATAACATATGTTAACGGATATAAAAATGAAATATTTCTCACCAGAATAATGGCATTCTCAATATGTGCCCAATTTTAGTGTTCAATGTACTTCCCGCAGGATCTAGATAATAAACAGTGAACGTCCCGGGGACAATAACTAGTAACTCCCAATGTCTAGCGCTATAGGTAAAAAAGTTAAAAATTAATAACTCAAAATGCATAATAAAAATGGAATTTTCTGAAGTCCAAATTATAAATAAAGTAAACTTACTTGACATTGAATGGAGCTATTATTATCGTCTTCTTTTGCTGACCGAAAACTGTAAAAGCATCTATACAGTATTGTTGAAAACTATCAGGGTCTTTAGCTACCATACTAATCAATGATGGAATCAAAAATCCCAAATGATCAAATGCAAATTGTTTGCATTGATCTTCGACTAAGTAGCTGCAAAACATGTATTACGTATGCATTAATATATAAGAAACCAGATCACCGGATCTTACACAAGGTGTATGGATGTATAAACAAGATCTCACCTTATCCATGTCTCTATCATTGATGTATTCAACCAATCATACATAAATAGCTCAAAAATATCTTGTATAAATAAAGAGCTATCGTATGATTGACCTGCATAATCTGCTTCTAAAGAAACAATTATAGGGAAATGTATATTATGTGCCCATAGCCAACATGCCATTCCCCTACAAGCAGGACCTAACGGGTATTTTAGGTCAGTTGGAACCCAACTTGGTAATGCAGGAAGTGGAGGTGGAGGCCTAGGTGCTCCGGGTGTCTTCTTTTTAACATATATATATATTTTCAGATCATTTGACCTCATATATACACATTAACAATCTAAAGTAATGTAAATTTATCTTACAATTTCAGTAGTGTAGACGACATCTGCTTTGGGCCACAATATCACCCCGCCTTCTGCCTCACCAAGTGTATCAATATCTGGGTGGGCATATGGCAATGCAGCTTCCCTCCAATCGGGTAATACACATATCAGGCTCACACGAACGTAGCCCTGCGGCATTGGAGTCCCATGAAATGTTGCCCCGGGAAGGGACAGGTAAGCCTGCACCTCTGCAACAACATAGTCTTGCATTCTTAAGCGGCATGGCTTCAATGCCTACAAATTTACGTAAAGAATGTTATACATATATAAATATCATCTTGAAAACATATCATCTTGAAAAGACTAGCTACAATGTCATAAACAATACTTACAGCAGACATGTTAGGTGATGGGTCTCCAGGATTACTCGCAGTCTGTGCATCAGGAGAAGAGTGGGTTGCCATAGGCTGATTGGAAGCTTGAGATGCCTGCCACTGCACTATTTCTTCCTTGACCTTCTCAGCAACTATATCATTGACCTTCTTAGCAACTATATCCTCGACTCTCTTATTCTCCTATACATGGATAAAAGAAACATTAGCTTCTTATTATTGAATTCCCTTTTGCAGTAACATTCTAAAAAAAGAATAGGTTACCTCTTCTTGTGAAAGTCCTTCTCTGGGTTTGCGCTGGGATGGCCCAAAGAATGCTTTGATGACCACACCAGCGCCTACACCGCTAACACGTCCAGGATGCTCTGGGTTACCCAGAGCAACTATCAATTCATCCCTTGTGCCCTGAGGGATGAACGTGCCTTTTTTCCTCTGCTCGTGCAGCTCCCGCTAATCACCATCAACAGAAATTGGTAAGTTAACACCACAATAATCAATATTCAAACGATTGCTCTAAGAGTTGTATTTTACCATTTTCGCAGCCACCTCAGCAGTTATGGGCTTCTTTATTTCACCCTTCTTGTTTTGCCTCCCAGCTATCCAGATATCATGGCGAGGCATGGGTGTGGCAGACTCCTGAGTAGCCGCAGACTCCGCCTATAGTCTTTGGTGAATGCTTGCATAAGACATAACATTCGGTTTTGGTTTAAAGGAGAGGCATTTGATAGTTTCTGTAATATCATTTGGTGTTTGAGATAGTTGATGTAAGACTTTATCTTCAAACCACTTAGTAGAAGTCTTATTATGCTCTCTAGCAAGCCACATTGAACTTGCTCGAGGATGTTGTCTCTTGATGAAATTGGTATGTTCCTCGATATAAACACTCACTTTGTCCATGTTGTGTAAAATATACAAGTGAGCTTGTTCCAACTGCTAACGGCTGATTACTTTCACCCGTGATCCCAAAATTCCTTTGCCCTCCTCAATATTCGTGTCATTAATAGGAGTGTTATTACCACTCAGAAAGTCATTGCAAAAATCCATAAACTCTCTCGCCACATAACCTTCAATAATACTCCCTTCAGGACGATAATGGTTTCGAACATCACCTTTAAAAATGCTCATGTATCGTTCAAAGGGATACATCCAATGCAAGAAAACTGGTCCCAACATTTTCACTTCCCTAGTCAAGTGGACAACAAGATGTACCATGATATCAAAGAACGAAGGAGGGAAATACATCTCAAGCTGACATAGGGTAACAACCACTTCTCTTTGCAAATTATCGAGAGTATCAGGGTCAATAACTTTGCTGCATAGACTGTTGAAAAAGAAACAAAGTCTGGTGATTGCAAACCTTACATGCTTCGGCAATATAGATTGAATTGCCACGTGCAATATTTGTTACATTAGAGTGTGACAATCATGAGATTTAAGACCTGTCAACTTTAGATCTTTCATTGATATCAATCTACGGATGTTGGATGAGTAACCATGTGGCACCTTAAAATTTACCAAGCATTCACAAAAAGCGTTCTTCTCCTTTCTAGACAATGTGTAACAAGCGGGAGGTAAGTATGTTCTTTTATTACCCATTTCATGTAATTCTATTCATTCTGACCTTATTCCCATTTCATGTAGGTCCAATCTAGATTTTATCCCATCTTTAGTCTTATATGGTATATTTAATAGAGTACCAATGATGTTATCACAAACATTTTTCTCAACATGCATTACATTGATACAATGCCTGACTATCAAATAACTCCAATAAGGAAGATCCCAAAATATTGACTTCTTCTTGAATGAAGAATTGTCACTCCGTGTGGCCATACTACATTGTGATTTCTTACCAAATTCATTGACAATGTCTTTTACTCTTTCATAAACAACATCCCCTGGTATAGGTTTAGGTGCACTCCGTTCATCATTCCATCCATTGAATGCTTTGCGCTTCCTACGATACGGATGGAATTTTGAAAGAAACCTTCGATGACCAAGATATACAGTCTTGCCTCCATGTTTTAGTCTTATTGAATCAGTGTTTTCTTCACATATAGGACACGCTTTATCTCCTTTGACACTATATCCAGACAAATTCCCATATGCTGGAAAGTCATTAATAGAGCAAAACAACATAGCGTGCAAATGAAATGTCTCTCTTCCTGAAGCATCATAGGTCATCACACCTTCAGCCCAAAGTTTCTTTAAGTCATCAATCAGAGGTTCAAGATAAACATCGATATCATTTCCGGGTTGTTTAGGGCCCGATATCAACAACGACAACATAACGTACTTATTTTTCATACTCAGCCAGGGAGGAAGATTGTATATAACAAGCATGACTGGCCAAGTGCTATGTTGGCTGCTCAATGTCCCGTACGGATTCATCCCATATGTACACAGCCCAAGTCTTAGATTCTTGTCTTCTTCACCAAATTTGGGGTACAATAGAACAATCTTCTTCCACTGTGGGGAATCAGCCGCATGTCGTAGGATCCCATCATTATTTTTCTTAACATCTGCATGCCACCTCAAATTCTTTGCATCTTTCGGATTTGCAAACAAGTGTTAAAACCATGATATTATAGGTAGATACCACAACACCTTGGCAGGAGAACCAGTTTTGAGCTCCCCTGAAGTCATCAATTTATACCGTGACACACCACATTTTGGACAATCTTTCAAATCTACATAGTCCTTTTGAAATAATACACAATCATTCGGGCATGCGTGTATCTTCTTGGCCTCCATTCCCATTGGGCACAACATTTTCTTTACCCGGTACGTTGAGATTGGCAGCTCGTTTCCTTCAGGAAGCATTTCTTTCAACAAAGTCAACAATGAAGTGAAGCTTTTATCACTCCATCTATTGTTAGCTTTCAACTTATACAATCTCAACACAGTGCTAAGCTTCGTAAACTTACCATAGCCTGTGTATAACGATATCTCAGCATCATGCACAATGTTTCTAAAGATAGGAGGTGGATCGGTGTGCTCTACCCTACAACTATCCAGCATCGCATCAACAATGTCTACTGGAACTGGTTCGTTCACATCTACGTCATCGGAGGCAATTTCTTCTTCCACCCAAGCACTGCTATCGACATCTACTGGTTTTGAGTTTGAAATCTCTCCATGCCAGTTCCATTTTGTATAGCCTTGTACAATCCCGTTGCACATGACATGACTTTTGATTTCCTCACCAGTGTTGACTTTCAAGTTGTTACCGCAATGCCTACATGGACAGTAGAACCTATCTGTAGGTTTTTTCCTATGTTCCTCAGCAAATCTAATAAATTGATCAAGACCAGATATAAACTTTGGGGTGAAGCGATTGCAAATGGACATCCATGATCTATCCATTCTATGATCAAAGAGAAAACAAGTATATATTAGGACAAGATTAGGGTATACACTTACATCCTATCCAAGATGTACTCCTATTATCTATAATGAAGTTGTACTCCATACAAACAGTATATAATTTAGTGATTGTTCATTCTAATTTATACCAATGTACAAGTAATATAAAGAACAATGATTGTTCACTTTCTAGGCCAACAAGCACATGTGATGTCATTCTTATATATAATAAATGTGTACCACCTATCCCATCCTTGAACACCTAATCTCACTAGTAAGTGTATAATGTGTATTGGGTTTTCAAGAAAATTTCGGCAGCATTTCCCCGTTGTTCTTTAAGTACATATGTACTTGGAGAACAAATGGGGAAATGCTACCGAAATTTTCTCGAAAACCCAATACACATTATACACTTACATCCTAAGTGAGATTAGGTGTTCAAGAACAGTCCCAAACCGGGGACTATCCAAAATTTACTCCTAATGAGTAAATCTTGGATGGGTTTCTAGGCCAACAAACACCATAATAGATATGTACATGTTAGGGTTTCATCACAATTAATGTTAGGGTTTCATCACAATTGATGTTAGGGTTTCATCAATGTTAGGTTTAATCAAATCAAATTAGGATGCTAGAATTGACAAGTTTAAATCTTATTTCAACATGCATCAAAATTTACTAAATTAAGTCAAACATTAGGATTAGAAGCACAAATATATACAAGCAAAAAATTTGTTCATATCCTAGGATTTACATAAAGCATTACATAAAAATTTGTTCATATCCTTACCAACAGAAAGCACGGCCGTGGTTGTGTTGGCCTACCACGGCCGTGCTGGACAGCACGGCCGTGGTAACAGCCGTGGCTATGTTGCCCTACCACGGTCGTGCTATCCAGCACGGTTGTGGTAGGGCAACACAGCCATGGCCGTTACCACGGCCGTGCTATCTAGCACGGCCGTGGTAGGCCAACACAGCCATGGTCGTGCTTACTGTTGGTAAAAAGCTAGGGAGAAGGAAGCAAAGAGGTAGGGCTACCTGGAGCTAGCGTGGAAAGTGCGGCGACGAGTGGCGGCAGCAGTGGCGGCGGAAGAAGAGAGAGCAGAGCGGCGGGCGGTGAACAGCAGTGGCACCAGGAATGAGCAGAGAAGCGCGCGGCACACCAGCAGCAACGGCGGCGGTGAGTAGAGGTGCACCAGCAGCAGCGGCGCACCAGCAGTAGTGGCGGCGGTGAGCGGAGAAGCACCAGCAGTAGTGGCGGCGAGCAGCAGCGAGGTCGTCGGGCGATTTCAGAGGAGCGGCGGCGAGCAGCAGCACAGCAATATCATGATGAAACAGGAAGAAAGGGTGAAGAGTCGGGTGATCGGGTCTATTAAGTTGGTCAACAACGTCGGTTATCTACAAAACCGACGCCTATTATGCTTTAGTGTCGGTTGATAGTAAAACACCGACGCCCAACTAGACAACCTTTACCCTAAATTTTTTGGTGGGAACCATTATCAGCGTCGGTTGTCGAGGATAACCGACACTGAAAGTGGGACTTTTCGCGCAAATTTTCATTTTAAATAGGCGTCAGTGAATAGTTAAAAAACCGACGTTGTAGGTGACCTAAAATGTTTTTGCTCGAAAATTGGATTTCGCGGGCGATTTTAGGCGTCGGTCTGTTATAAACAGCTGACGCTGAATACAAAGCGGTACCCGTGTCTGGCTGGTCTTCAAATATAGACGTCAGTTTGCATAAATAACCGACATCTAATATTATAGGCGTCGGTTTTCCTAAATAACCGACGCTCAGAAAAGTGACACTGAATGTTGTTTCTGTAGTAGTGATCATGACAATTGTTACATTGAAATGTAATGAGTTTAATGCACTTTGATAAGTGTAGGCTAACATACCTTGAGAAAGGGTTAAGCCAAAACAATAATGTGGCAACACATCCCACTATCACACAGACAGCGAGGTGTTACATGAAAACGTGCGGAAATCACCATAAACCACAGATTATCAAAAACACGGGTTAAATAAAACCGATTGCATAAGGCAGGCATACTGAGAAAAACTATTACATTTGAGTCCACAACCTGCAAGGAAACATGTTATACAAACATTTACAAGCCTTGATTCATGTCCACAGCTTAGAGGAACAGTTGTCTAACCATCACATGAGTTCATCACTTGTTTATACATACATAAGGGCCCACATCCGGCCAGCAGCAGGATATACAAAACATCAACAGCTATACATCGTGAAACAACATCAAAACACCTCCAAGGACCTGAGAGTACAGGGATGACTCTAGACTTTACTACAAAACATCCAGAACAACATCATATCCATCTCTTTCCTTCTACTGCTCGTCTTGCTGTTCGGCCGCAACTCCGCGACCACCACCACGCCTATCTTGACCACCTAAAATGGGTGTAAACCAGCGGGATGAGACACACAGTCCCAGTAAGAAACATAACTTCCCGCCGAAACTACAAACCTCATAAGGATAAAGCAGATAACTGATAAGAAGTATAATGAGAGCAGTTATAAAGAAAAGTTGTACATACTAGCAAGCTTACCATATGTACAAAAGGCATATACCCAAGTATTTCTTTATGGAACATGATTAACAAGATAGGATTTATAAAGCATTACCACATATCATGGGGAACATGTAAGCAACTGTAAGAAATAACAGGATTAACTACACAAGCAAGGCCTCAATCAATGTTTCATGTTTTGTCTTAAGCAGTAAATATTATTCGGCTAGATTACGTATTATTATGCCCTGAGGAAGTGAGTCGTACCGCTCAAATCCAACCTTCAGTTGCGAAACCCAATCCGGTGCCATACAAGGTCAATGGAAGAGTCGGACTCCACGACCTCTCTGCCTCGTGGTCAGTGCACGAGTACAACACAAGCAGGACCACAGTCTCTTGCTTAGGTGGCCTCAGCCACAGGGTCAGGCTACCCTCTGCCTAGCCCGCCTCAGTATAGGTCTTGGCGCTAGTGAAACTGAGCCACGGGCATGTTCACCGTGCTCTGATCCATGAACGCATTCATGCTCCCAAATCACATATCTTGAGCCATGGGCCTGTTCACCATGCTCTTCACATACTGAGCTATGGGCCTGAATCCGCACTCTGGAGTCTACAACTGAAGTTGCACTCTTACCTCCTCACTTTAGGCTAAGAGCAACCTCACATATTCAACAATATGCGCTCCGGGTTAACCCGCAGGAGAACCTGTTTCACCATCACCAACTCCTGACGATGATGGATCTATGGCCAGGGCACTACATGATATATTTCACTGTGATTAATTAATATCTTTTATAAGGATTGCAAGATTCAACCAAGTTATATAACATGTAAATTATAGCAAGAATAAACAACATAAAACTCAGCATTTTACTTTTATTGTAATCAACATCATCCTGATCCATCACAAGGATCCAACATCACATGTTATTACTTGGCCACTTGCCAATCATCTAGATCCATCTCAAAGATCATCATATTGCCATGGGATCTAAATCCCTTATCACAGAGTACCACTGCCTCTCAAGGCATTCTCATCAACTTAGGTACTTTAGTCAAACTTAGGTTCTCAGACAAGAACACATCATTTATGGTATCTCATCATCAAGAGTAATTATTCAAGCAGTGTTACTCAATTACATATACCTCATAGCCTTTTCCCTGGCTATGCAACTGCATGGAACACTTGCATGGTTAGTATGCACAATCATCATAGAAAGATTATATTATCAACATAGGGTGACCTTCATGTTCTATCAATCATACCTCAACTCGTGACCATAGACATTGATCATATTATTAAGCAAAGCATCTTACATGCTTACCATTTCCTTAGCATTATACAAAATGTCAAGATGATCACATACATGTGTAAATCATGTTAAGATACATAGATAAACTCTATCATAACGATTATCATCAAGCATATCAGGGGGTCATCATCATGACTAAAGTGATGGCAAGAACACCATATCGGTTTCTATAAGGGGCAGGACCCTCACTAACAAAACCCACTACCCTCACCGTAGGTAGCATCGGGCAGGGCTCATCCTATCGTCCAACCACATAGTCTAATAACGGTCAAACAACAACCAAGGATAACAGCCAGCATCTGTGGTAAAATGTGCAATGCTGTGTCATGCTCTTCATGCATCTTGTGCAACGCTGTGCAGTAAGGTCTGTTGTGCAGCTGAGCTCAAGGAGTGTATCGTGTAAGGTGTGATGCGCACCATATCGTGCAACTCTATCGGGCATCTTGGTGTCGAGCAACGCAGCGTCGTGCTCAGCTATCTAGCCCGAACCTATCGGCCGTCACACAGGGTAGGGGGTTAACACGACGCCCGTCACATCTCTCAGAGCTCACCAACACTTTCACGCCTCAAGCCAACTACACTAGGCCATCTCTAAGTCGTGTGTGTGTGTGGCAAAGTGCTCAGCAAGGTGCAGCTCAAACAACCAGCAAGGATCCTGTCATTCAGCCCACCTAACCATTGCCTATCGACTGACACAAACAAGGACTGGGGTGTGATGCCCGTCACAAGGTCAGGGATCAAAGGGTATCGTCTGTCACAACCACTACACATATCGTCCAAGGTTCTAGGTTAAGAGGGGTATTGGGCAGCACCTTCCCCAAGATCATAACGGTCAAGAAACCACTCCACAAGATCGTCATCAACCTCAAGCACAAGGGCACCAAACCCAATGGATCAGGAGGATGGCTCACCTCTCAACTTAAAACGAGAGAGGGGCCTTGCACATCTCTTAACACCAATCGGGCAACACAAGGGCAACCCTAGACGAGGTCCACAACTATCACCAAGCTCACCCTTCAAGTCCATGGTGAGAGGATGGTGTTGCTCAAGCTACTAGAACACAAGCTCACCTCTCAACTTTAACAAGAGAGGAGTGTTGCTCATGATACTAGAACTCAAGCTCACTCCTCAAGACCTAGGAGAGAAGGGAGTATTTCTCACCAAGAAGCCCTAGAACACAGGGTTCGGCCAACAAGAACAACTTAAGCAAGGAACTAACTAGCAACATATAAGGACATAAAAAGAAGGTAGTGCAGTTAGGGTTAGGAGTTATGTAACCCGCCTTAAGCAAGATCCAAGCTCCTAGCTCCAAGCACCACCAAGGAAGAAGGAAACTCCAATAAGGATCAGCCACCAAGCTTGCAAGAGAAGAGAGTGTGTCGAGCGCCAAGGGAGAGGAAGACTAAGGAGCTAAAGGGATCCTTAGAAAGGGAAAGGAAACGCATATATAGAAGGGGATGGAGGAGAAACCAAAGCAAAGCAAAGCAAAGCAAGGTGTCGCCCACCTAGGGACACTTGTCCATGTGCAAAAACCACCACTCTAGCATGTCTTAAACACATGTCCAAGGCTTTGCCACATGCAAGCATCAAGCACCAAGTGTCCACTAGTGGTGACACAAACGAGGTCAAAGATGGCCAAAGATCCATGGGCGACACACCACCACCACCACCATGGGCGACACAACCCTAGGCGACACAACCCTGGGTGACACAGCCTTGGGCGACACAGCCCCCTCTATTCCGACACAAGGTTCAACCAAGCAAAGGCAAGGCACCACAAGGCCCAACAAGCTCAACCAAGCCCAAAGGAACACATGCAACGGGCCCAAACCTTCCTCTCAACACTAGAGGAAGCAAGGAGAGGGAGGAACACCACACAAGGTCACAAACTTTCCCACAAACCCTAGACTTGGGTTAATTGCACGTAGCCCCTCCAACTCTCAACAAAACACCAGCAAACCCTAATCACCACTAAAGGTGATTAACAAGCATCAAAGCATCAGGTTTAGGCAAAGCAAACAGGGTAAACCCTAAACGGAGGTCAGGGTCCTTACAAACTAACCCTCTACAAAAGGATTTCGTCCCCGAAATCCGAAGAGAAAAGTGAGGGATACTTCCTCCTCATCTCTTCCTCAAGCTCCCACATGGCTTCCTCAATGCCACGGTGATGCAAAAGAACCTTCACAAGAACCAGATATTTCTTCTTTAGTTTCTTAACTCTCTTGTCAAGGATCATCATAGGACCTTCCTCATAGGTCACATCTTCATCAAGTTCAACTTCGTTTGGCTGTATCACTGTTCCTGTATCCAGATGACTTTTCTTCAGCATACTGACGTGGAAAACTAGATGTAACATGTGCAACTCTGGCGGCAGCTCTAACTCGTAAGCTACCTTGCCAACACGTGCTATGATCGGGTATGGCCCCATATACCTTGGTGCTAACTTACCCTTCCGGCCAAACCTCAGCACACCTTTCCACGAAGAGACTTTAAGATACACTTTGTCTCCTACCTGGAACTCCAAAGGTCGTCGACGATTGTCTGTGTAAGACTTCTGCCTGTCTTGTGCCGCTGTCAACTGTCGTTGTATTACCTTGATCTTTTCTATTGTCTGCTACACTAACTCAGGACCCAAAAGCTGATATTCACCAGACTCATACCAACACAAAGGCAATCTGCACTTCCTGCCATATAAAGCCTCATAAGGAGCCATGTCAATGCTCCGCTGATAACTGTTATTGTAGGCAAACTCTATCAAACTGAGATGTATATCCCAACTGCCTAGGAACTAAAAAACACAAGCTCGAAGGAGATCCTCCAGAATCTGAATAGTCCTCTCCGACTGTCCATCTGTCTGCGGGTGGAAGGCGGAACTGAACCTCAATTGCGTTCCCAACGCTTTGTGCAACTATTCCCAGAAATGACTCGTGAACTGAGGACCTCTGTCAGAAACTATCGTTGTTGGCACACTGTGCAAACACACTATCTCATCCACATAAACTCGAGCGAGCTTCTCGATTGTATATGTCCTCTTCACAAGTATGAAATGGGCAGACTTTGTCAATCTGTCCACTATAACCCAAATGGAATCATGATTCCTAGTTGTTAGGGTAGACCAACTACAAAATCCATGGTTATATGATCCCATTTCCATTGTGGTATCGGCAGGGGTTGCGACGTACCTGCCAGCTTTTGATGTTCAGCCTTGACTTGCTGACATACTGCACACCTAGCCACGAACTCAGCTACATCCTTCTTCAAGTTGGGCCACCAATATAAGTCCTTCAGACTATGATACATCTTGGTGACTCCTGGGTGCATGGTATACATCGATGTGTGTGCTTCCTTGAGCACTAACTTCCTCATATTATCAGCATCAGGAACTACCATCCTATCACGAAAGCAAACTAGCCCATCCTCAGACTCATGGAACCCATCACGCTTTTCACTGCCGAACTCTGATCTGATCAACTGTACTGTATCATCTGTTTGATGTGCATCCTTGATATGTTGTCTCAGCGTAGGCTTGACTTGCATCTATGCTAAGAGTCCAGCTAACAAGGAGACTTCCATCTGCACATTCATTTGCCGCATGGAGACAAGCATATCCCGTCTATGGCAAATCAGGGAACTCAACCGTGCCTTTTCTGAAGAAAGAGAAGAAGTCTTTCGGCTAAGTGCATCGGCTACTACATTAACCTTACCAGGATGATACTCAATGGTGCATTCGTAATCATTGATTAACTCCATCCATCGACGTTGTCGCATGTTCAACTCATGCTACGAAGAGATGTACTTTAGATTCTTATGATCTGTAAATATCTGACACACTTCTCTGTAAAGATAGTGTCTCCAAATCTTTAGCACATGCACCACTTCTGCCAACTCCAAATCATGAGTCGGATAGTTCTCCTCGTGTTTCTTGAGCTGTCGCGAAGCAAAAGAAACCACATGATTTTCCTGCATCAGCACACAACCTAAACCTTTCTTGAAAGCATCACAGAAAACAACATAGCCCTTTCTTGGCTCTGGCAGGATTAACACTGGAGTACTGGTCAACTTTTCCTTTAGACTCTGGAAAGCTTTCTGGCAATGATCATCTCAGACAAAAGGTACATCTTTTCTTGTCAACTTCGTCATCAGCAATGCAATCGCACTGAAGTCCTTGATAAAACTCTGATAGTATCCTGTTAAACCCAGAAAACTACGAACTTCTGTCGGCGTCTTCGGCTGTTCCTATTCTGTAACGGACTCCACCTTCTTCGAGTCTACTTTGACTCCTTCTGCAGATATCACATGACCCAAGAAAGTTACTTCTTCTAACCAGAACTCACACTTACTGAACTTGGCATATAACTGATGTTGGCGAAGAAGAGTCAACGCTCGTCGAAGATGTTGCTCATGCTCTTGCCTGTCCCGACTGTAGATCAAGATGTCATCTATAAAGACTACAACAAACTGATCTAGGAACAGACGAAACACTTTGTTCATCAAGTCCATGAAAGCAACAGGTGCATTGGTTAGCCCAAATGGCATAACAACCAACTCGAAGTGACCATACCTCGTCCTAAAAGCTGACTTCGGTATGTCATCTTCCTTAATCCTCAACTGATGGTATCCGAACCGTAGATCGATCTTCAAAAACACCGTAGCACCACACAACTGATCGAACAGATCATCTATCCTAGGTAACGGGTACTTGTTCTTGATTGTGACCTTGTTCAACTGTCAGTAATCTATACACAACCGCATCGATCCATCCTTCTTCTTGACAAACAACACTGGAGCACCCCAAGGCGACGTACTCGGTCAGATGAAACCTTTCTCCAACAACTCTTGCAACAGCTTCTTAAGTTGTTCCATCTCTACTGGAGCCATCCTATACGGTGTCTGTGTACTTGTTGTGTTCCTAGAACCAGATTGATCTCAAAATCAATTTCTCAGGGTGGAGGAACACCAGGGAACTCATCAGGAAACACATCTGCAAACTCTCAGACAACCAGCACCTCCTTGAGACTAGGACCTTTTGTGTTGGTAGCCATAACGGTATCTACAACGTGAGCTAAGAATGCCTCACATCCTTGTCGTAGCAACTTCTCTGCCACCATAGCAGATACTAGACACGTCGGAAGAATCTTCCTATCTCCCTGGAAGATCCACTTCTCTCCACCATCGTCAAACACTGCCTGCTTGGAACCACAGTCCAAAACAACCTTATACTTCTCTAAGGTATCCATCCCAAGGATAACATCAAAACCATGCATATCAAGTGGTATGAGATCCACTTGTATGTTGTGTCCCGAGAAAGATAAGACACAAGATGGACACTCTTCTCGAAGCATCGAGGAACCAGCAAGAGGGGTTTCTAACAACAAGCTATCTTTCTTACGGCTAACAGGTAAATGACAGTTCTCAAGCATACTATAGGCGATTAAAGAGTGTGTAGCACCCGGGTCAACCAGAATAGATATAAAGCAAGAAGAAGACATATCAGAATGAAATAACTCCATCTGACCTGTCACCACTTGCGGGTTGACTATCGCCTCCGGCTGACTCATAGCATAGAATCGAGCAGTTGCTTGTTGTCCACGTCCTCTGCTTCCTTGAGCAGACGATCCCGCTTGCGATGCTTGACCATGTCCTCGCCCTCTACTACCACTGGGATGCTGTCTATCTGACCCTTGATGGTTCTGCCTCGGCTGCTGTGTCACTTCAACATCTCTATTCGGGCAGTTGAACCTCCAATGTCCGATATGACCACACAGATGGCATGACTGGTCTCGTTGTCATGGCCTAGATGGCCCCGTCACTGCCACAGAAGTCGTACTATATGCTTTAGATGGCGAAGAAACGTAACATCTTCCCTTACTCAGAGACCACTGTGTCGGTGCACTAGAACCTCTCATCACTAACAGGGCTGCAAACCTTGGCTTCTTGAAGCCACCAAACCTCTATCCCTGAAACTGAGCGGGCCTCTTCTTAGACATGGATTCCCTTTTCTCCCTTACTGATCGTTCGATTCTCCGGACAAATTCCACAAATGTAGAAAACCGCTCTCGATTCTCCAATGCAGAAACAGGTGTTGTTAGCTCAGAAATAAGACCTTTCTCGAAATGCCTGATCCACTCTTCATCTGTCACTGCCATGTGAGGACAAAACCTCAACAGATCCATGAACTTGGCCTCGTACTCGGTGATGCTCATCGTTCCTTGTCGCAGGCTCTCAAACTGACTGATCTTCTCATCCAGATACGTCTTCGGGAAGTATCTGTTGACGAACTCACGCCGGAAAACCTCCCAACCGATCACCTCACCAGGCCGCTTCTCCTCCTCGATGGTCCACCAGTGACTAGCACTACCCTTCAAAAGGTAGACGGCGTGCTTTACTTTGTCTGCTTTGGGGATGTCGAGGATCCGAAAAGCCTTCTCAAGACTAGTCATCCACAGATCTGCATCTGCTAGATCAGCCGTTCCAGCATAATCTAAAGCTCCGACTTGGCGAAGCCGCTCAAAGGTCTTCCCAATACCCGATGCTTCACCATGGAGAGCCTATGCTCTCGGCGGAGGCACTGGAAATCTTTCTACCATGAGATTCATCATAGCCATTATCTGCCCCATAAGCTGTTGGTAGGCAGGATGTTCAAGAATGGCTGGGTTAGGTTGGGGGAGCTCAGGCACCCGATCTTCATGTGCCTGCCCAAAAGCTCCATCAATTGATGCAGCATCGCTGTTCTCAACAGCATGTTCTTCATGGTTTCCAGACATCTTGGCTTTTCTTCCGCTGAGGGCAGAAGATAATTGTAAGAAAATCTGGAAAACTCATAAGAACAGACATAACCTAGTCCTAAATCCCTATCGACTCAGCGAACCTAGGGCTCCAATACCAAAACTTGTGGAAACACATCCCACTATCACACAGACAGTGAGGTGTTATGTGAAAACGTGCGGAAATCACCATATACCACAGATTATCAAAAACACGAGTTAATTAAAACCGATTGCAGAAGGCAGGAAAACTGAGAAAAATGGTTACATTTGAGTCCACAGCCTGCAAGGAAACATGATATACAAACATTTACAAGCCTTGATTCGTGTCCACAGCTTAGAGGAACAACTGTCTAACCATCACATGAGTTCATCACCTGTTTATACATACATAAGGGCCCACATCCGGCCAGCAGCAGGATATACAAAACATCAACAACTATACATCGTGAAACAATGTAAAAACACCTCCAAGGACCTAAGAGTATTGAAAAACACTAGAGGGGGGTGAATAGAGTTTTTAAATATTTTAACAATTATTTATCTCAAACAACCACAATTGAAAATGGAAGAAGGAGACAACTGTTTAGAGTGGTTCCAACCTTAGCAAATACTAAGGTTGTCAGTCCACTACCTGGTTGCTTACCCAACTAGGATTTTGAAAGTATTAATTTTATTACCTTCACAAGGATTTACACAAAATACAATACTTTCTTACACCCCTTGAACAGCCTTCACTTGAAGTAGATGCACCAACCTGAGGTAGCCTTCTTGAAGTAACTCCAAGCTCCCCCTTGAAGTAGCCTTCCTCTTTAGAAGTAACCTCCCGTTGCACCAGCCTTCTTGAAGTAGTTCAAGGTCCCCTTCTTCACCAAGAAGATCTTCCAACCTCTCCAATCTGCAGCCTCCAACCTAGGAGTAGCAAGGAGAGTACAAACAATAATAGTGAACAAGAAAGGAAATGGAAATTACAACTTATCCTTTGAAGCACAAGGCTTGATTTGCCTAGATCAAGCATGTAGATCTCCTAACCAATGTGTATGGAAAGTGATTGTTGTGGATTAGGAGATGATAGCCTATAGGACACGAAATTTGAGCTAGGAGATGAAGTAGCCAATTTCCAATATGCTTAATTGCTCACAAACAGATTGCTCAAAGTAAATGTATGCTCAAAGATTGCTCAAGTGTGTAATCAAGTGAGTTTAGGTGCCCTAAGGCATGTCCTGTTTATAGGAATGTCCTACAAGTGCTTAAGGATGTTCTAGACACTTTCTAGGGGTTTCTAAGTGCTTAACTAGCCGTTAGATATAAGTTAGTTGCTTTAACAACGGCTAATTAATTAATTCTGCAGTTGCTGTCAGAGACCATCTCGGTCGAGAAATGGTCGACCGAGACACCTACTCGGTCGAGATATTGTCGACCGACAGGCTCTCTGTATCAAGTGTATGCAACGTTTATCTCCAACTGCCAACTACCTTGTCAGCTGTGTCTAACGGCTACTTGGGTCTTTCTCAGTCGAGAAGATTGTCGACCGAGAGTGTCTCGGTCGAGGATTTTGTCGACCGAGATGGACCCTGTTTCAATGTTTCAAATGAAGACATTAAGTGTGTGTATGAGTGTGCAAATGTGACACTATTGAAGGGGATGACCTATCTAGATGTGGTGTTTATCTAGGTAAGATCTAACGCTTGATTTACATGAAGTCTAAGTACTTGTACATTATATATTTGTACAAGTTTACAATTGATTACATTTCATGACATTTACAATCATTCAAGCATATAGATTCCCTAGTGCTTTGTCATCCACCTTATTCCTGCAACACTCAAGTAGCACGTTAGATTAACAAGAATGAAATGTTTGTCATTATCAAAACAAAGGGATTTACAGATGTCCATTTAGCCAACAATCTCCCCCTTTTTGAAGATGACAAACATTTCCTAAATATAAAATAAGAAAGTATAAAAACATGTGATTTTCATACCTGAAGATTATCTTTGTAAATTTCTTCTCTTGTTTATAAAATGTGTGCTTATTATTCCCCATGAATTATGGAACATGAAATCCAATCCTTTAGGGAATATAGCAACTTTCAATGTAAAGCCAAGAGTTTATGAAACTCATTGATTGAGTTTTACACAAATACTAAGTTTTATATTTATTTCTCCCCCTTTGTCATTTCAAAAAGATATCCGTTTAAGAATAAAACTCCCCCTTAATTAGATGTCCCAATAAATACCAAATTCAATGACAAAGATGTCCATTAAAAGCCAAAATGATGCAAATAGACGACAGTGTTAGGAAGCACAAATATCAAAGAAAACATCTTCCAAAGGAGTGGTAAGCAATTGCTTCCTTATTTTGTTGAATTGGTCTTGTGGAAGTGGTTTTGTAAAAATATCAGCTAATTGATCTTCCGTATCAACATGATGAAGGGAAATATGATTTTTAGAAATATGATCCCTTAAAAAGTGATGACGGATTTCAATATGTTTAGCTCTGCTGTGTAAAATAGGATTGTGTGCTAAGTTTATAGCACTTGTGTTGTCACAAAAGATAGGTGTAGATGAAAGAGTAAAACCATAATCGTTTAACACTTGTTGCATATAAAGCACTTGAGCACAATAAGATCCGGCTGCCATATATTCAGCTTCAGTTGTAGAAAGGGAAACCGTGTTTTTTTTCTTGCTAAACCAAGATACTAAAGCTCTCCCTAACAAGAAACAGCCACCGCTAGTGCTCTTGCGATCAAGTCGACAACCAGCATAATCAGCATCAGTATAAGCTTTAAAATCCAAGGATTGTCCTTTTGGATACCATAAACCAAAACATGTAGTGTCGGCTAAGTATCGAAGAATTCGTTTAACTGCTTGAAAATGAGAGTGCATAGGTTGTGATTGAAATCGAGCACAAAGACCAACGGAAAACATAATGTCCGGTCTAGAAGCAGTTAAGTAAAGCAAACTACCAATCATGGCTCTATATAAGGAATCATCAATAGGTTCCCCATCTTCATCCTTATCAATTTTAGTAGAAGTGGCCATAGGAGTAGTAGCATGTTTGCACTGATCCATCCCAAAACGTTTTAAGAGTTCTTTATTATACTTTTCTTGGCTTATAAAAATCCCGGTAGGCGTTTGTTTAATTTGGAAACCAAGAAAGAAAGTTAGTTCACCCATGAGGCTCATTTCAAATTCTTTTTGCATAATGTCACTAAATTGTGTGCACAATGATTCATTTGAAGCTCCAAAAATAATGTCATCAACATATATTTGAACAACAAGAAAATCAGATGTATATGTTTTGAAAAATAAAGTAGAATCTGAATTTCCAATAGAAAAACCATTATCAAAAAGATATGTCTTGAGCCTTTCATACCAGTTCCTAGGTGCTTGTTTTAATCCATAAAGTGCTTTCTTAAGTTTATAAACATAGTCACCTTTTTCCGGTATTTCAAAACTGGGTGGTTGGGCAACATATACTTCTTCTTGAATGATTCCATTTAGAAATGCACTTTTTACATCCATTTGGTAGAGTTTGATGTTTTTATATGCAGCAATAGCTAGTAACATTCTAATCGCTTCAAGTCTAGCTACTGGTGCATACGTTTCATCAAAGTCTATTCCTTCTTGTTGATTATATCCTTGTGCTACTAACCGAGCTTTATTCCTTATTACTTCTCATGCTTCATTGAGCTTGTTTCTAAAAACCCATTTAGTTCCAATGATGGTTTTATCTTGTGGTTTAGGAACTAAATCCCATACATCATTTTTTGTGAATTGGTTTAATTCTTCTTGCATTGCTATTATCCAATAATCATCTTTAAGAGCTTCAGATATCTTCTTAGGTTCAATGATAGAAACAAAAGCCATGTTTGCGACATCCTTAAAGGAAGATCGAGTTTTTACTTTATCATTTGGATTTACAATAATTAATTCTTGAGGATGATCCTTAATAAGTCTAGGTATAGGTTGTGTTTCACCTTGGTTATTGTTTGTAGTATCTTTCTCACTATCATTTGGTATGTTTAAGTTTTCGAATTGATTAGTAAGATCAATTATTTCTAGGTTTTCTGATTTGGACTCTTCATGAAAAGAGACATGAATAGATTCCTCAACTTTTCTAGAGATAGTGTTGTAGACTCTAAATGCTTTGCTAGAGGTAGAATATCCCAAAAAGAATGCTTTGTGTGATTTAGAATCAAACTTATCTCTATCATCTTTGGTATTTAAGATATAACATGTAGATCCAAAGGTATGAAAATAGTCAACTCTAGGTTTCTTAGAATGTATTATTTCATATGGAGTTTTCTTCAAATGAGAGTGAACAGTTACTCTATTTAACACATAGCATGCGGTGTTTACAGCTTCAGCCCAAAAGGTTTTGGGTGTGTTGTGTTCGAGCATCATAGTTCTAGCCATTTCTTGTAGTGATTGATTTTTCCTTTCAACTATACCATTTTGTTGTGGAGTGCGTGGAGCAGAAAAATTGTGAGTGTACCCTTGAGATGTGCAAAATTCTTCAAATACATGATTTTCAAATTCTCCACCATGATCACTTCTAATGATACATATTTTGCTTTGTAATAGATTTTCAATCATAGAGCAAAATTTTATAAAAACATGAATAGTATCATCTTTGGTTACAATAAAATGTACCCATGTATATCTACTATAATCATCAACAATAACAAAACAATATCTTTTGCCACCGATAGATTGTGTCCTCATAGGTCCAAATAAATCCATGTGAATTAATTCTAAAGATCTACTGGTGCTAAGTACATGTTTAGGTTTAAAAGAGGTTTTTGTTTGCTTTCCCAATGTACATGGTTCACAATTTTCAACTTGATCAAAGGATAAAGTAGGCAAACCACGAACAAGATCATATTTCACTAACTTTTTGATAACATGTGAACTAGCATGTCCTAGCTTTTTATGCCATAATTGTAAAGTATTTTCATTTGCAAGCAAGCATTTTCCTACTACAGATTTCATCGAGTTAGGTCTAAGAATATAAAGATTTCCAACTCTTTTTCCTTCATAGACAACATTTGTAGTGTTTTCTATTAATAATTTGCAGCAGGTTTTGTTGAATAAAACATCATAGCCACTATCACATAATTGACTCACACTTATTAAGTTATGGTGCAAACCATCAACAAGTAGAACATTCTTTATTTCAAGGTTTGTACCAATGTTACCTATTCCAACAATTTTACCTTTACCGTTATCTCCAAAAGTGACTGTTCCACTCTTCTTTTCTTCAAAAGTTTGAAATGCATCCTTGTTTCTGGTCATGTGTTTGGAACATCCACTGTCAACCACCCAATCCTGCATTAGAATGTAGGTTTTGGTACCCATGTGATGGTCCGATATGGTTAGAAGCATTTAAGTACAGACTGTATAAAAATTCTGATTCAGAACTTCAGTCGGTCGACAATTGTTCGAACGACATCTTTCCCGGTCGACTAATCGTCGATCGAGAGGGTTGTTGTATTGCAAATTAAGAATAAAGAAAAACAGAAGTTCTGCTCGGTTGACCAATTTTCAACTGAAATAGTTGTTGTTGATTTTGATTCGTTACAGGCATCAGGTCGGTCGACAAAAGTTCGACCGATTATATTTTCGGTCGACAATACTTCGACCGACTAAGTTTCTTGTTTCAGTACAACAGTTCAGAAAATTACCATAATGCATGAAACCTATTAAGTTGAGATAAGACAATATGAATTGCAAAATTGAGTGTTTGATCATATCTCAACTGAATTGCATTCGACTCTACTAAGTTTGGGGTTGACACCATCTGCCATAAGTCCCAATTTATGCCTTGGAAGTAGAACTTCATCCTTCTCTTCAAATATGTGTAGTTTGTTCCATCAAACGTTGGAGGTCTAGCAACAAGTGTCCCTTCAAGGTTAAGGTTGTTAAGCACCCCGTCACCCATTCTTCAAGACCTTGTTAGGGTTCCTTGAAGCCTGCTCTGATACCAATTGAAAAACACTATGGGGGGTGAATAGAGTTTTTAAATATTTTAACAATTATTTATCTCAAACAACCACAATTGAAAATGGAAGAAGGAGACAAGTGTTTAGAGTGGTTCCAACCTTAGCAAATACTAAGGTTGTCATTCCACTACCCGATTGCTTACCCAACCGGGATTTTGAAAGTATTAATTTTATTACCTTCACAAGGATTTACACAAAATACAATACTTTCTTACACCCCTTGAACAACCTTCACTTGAAGTAGATGCACCAACCCGAGGTAGCCTTCTTGAAGTAACTCCAAGCTCCCCCTTGAAGTAGCCTTCCTCTTTAGAAGTAACCTCCCGTTGCACCAGCCTTCTTGAAGTAGTTCAAGGTCCCCTTCTTCACCAAGAAGATCTTCCAACCTCTCCAATCCGCAGCCTCCAACCTAGGAGTAGCAAGGAGAGTACAAACAATAATAGTGAACAAGAAAGGAAAATGGAAATTACAACTTATCCTCTGAAGCACAAGGCTTGATTTGCCTAGATCAAGCGTGTAGATCTCCTAACCAATGTGTATGGAAAGTGATTGATGTGGATTAGGAGATGATTGTTGGTATGTATGCCCTGAGAGCCAATCATGGGATGATTGGTGGGATGCATTAAGATTGATTTGATAAACATCAAAGGCAAGCTTCCAATTCTTTCTGGTTCAGTCATATGAGATAGTAATAGAACAAATTGAATGTCTAGAGAATGACAGTACTCAATGACGTATGCTTTCAGGTTGAGGACCTGAACGATGAGATCATACGGATGCTAAGAGTTTGTACATTCTTGTTATGTCCCTAGTCAGATGTCATTGTGGAAGGTAGATAGACAGCAATGACACACAAGACTAGATTGTGGTGTTGGTTGATGACAGAATCTCATTAGTCATGATATAGAGATATCAAACCAAACACATAGGTACTTGTTAGAGAACAAGTGTACCGGACAGACCCACCGTGAGTTTGACACATGGAACCATAAGATGGTAGTCACAGTCAGTACTCACAGTGATGGTGGTGAGTGTGATTCTTAGACCTGAAATCACTGCACTCAACACATGTCGTTGGGCACACTTTGACATCATCAAACGCAGTCCTGAAACATGGGTTGTTATAAAGGTGATGATTGGGTGGCTTTGACACATGGGGCTTTTGAGGGGTGGGTGATAGATATGGGATTTGTCCCTCCTGAGGGAGTTTGATATCCAAGGCCACTTGATGAGTAGGATTGAGATAGGTGTGCGCACGCATGTGTGAATCAGTATGTGATATTGATGTCATACATATCTCCTTCAATCTACTCTGAGATCAAGAAAGTGAATGAACGTTGACAGGATGACAGTTCCATGCCTTGAGTTCATTCGGGATATCAGTGACAAAGGAATTATACATTCACTGTAACACCATTCACGGATTGTAGGATGAAAGTTGTTCTCCAACTTTCTACGTTCACTTGGGTAGCAATGATGTGTGACTAGGCACCGCTCTTTGCTTGTGAAGTCATAAGTGTTATGGACTTTCACTGCCAACGTGAAATGGACCTGCAGGGTCACACACATAGGATTTAACCTGGAAGAGGAGTTTTGTCCACAAAGCAATGTTTAGATTTATTACTAAAGGAGTTTAGTAGTTCAATTAAACACTCAATTAGTTGATAGCTCAATATCATATGGTTCAAGGTGTTGGACGCATTGATTGGAGTATCGGATTGATTGAAATCGCAATTGACTGATTTTACCCAACCTGTGCTCCCAACCGATCGGTTCATGTGATGAACCGGTCGGCTGAGGTTGCTGAACCGGTCGGCTGGAGTGTCCAGGCCGATCGGCTCATGCCCAGGTTGAAATGACCGGTTCAAGGGTTGAACCGATCGGCTCAACTGGTGCAACCGACCAGTTGGGAAAAGTCATGTCGGCAAGAATTTTCCTTTTGGTTTCAAATTGCCCAATTCGATTGGGAATAACATTGGTATTTGATACCAATTGGGAACGAAACAAGGAAAGTCTTTTTGAGCCGGATTAGGACTATGAACCGATCGGTTCAGGGCACTAACCGATCGGTTGGAGTGCCCCAAACGATCGGCTCAGGTCCAACCGATCGGCTCAATGGCCGAACCGATCGGTTCAGTTGTGAACCGATCATTTCAAGTTGCGAACCGGTTGCTTTTTGTGGAAAATTCTTGAACCCTTCTACTCCTGCTTTAGTCCCGTATTTCCGGGCACAGAGAACCCTGTCCCATGACCCACCTATATATATAGGGGTATTGGGGGCTTCTCAAAGTACAACTCAATGCAAGCTGGTTGCTTTGCGAAGTTGTCGTTCTCTCTGGTTTTGGTAACCGTGAGAGATCCCGAGCAAGTGCTTCCCGCAAAAGGGAGGTGCAGCAAGGGAAGGACAACTGCAGTTGCAACTGGTAGTAGGAGAGTGTGTTGGCGACTAGTACGTCAACAGGAGGGTGTGACTCCTTCCACTTCCTTGTGGGACAAGGAGAGTGGAGTTCCAGGTGGTCCGTGTGGACTACTACAGAGGCGGGAGGACACTGCCGCTCAGGAGGACAACTGTCATCCGAAAGTCCGGTAGGAGGAGGAGTCGTCAGTCCCGGTGTGACCAGGAGCTGCACAGACACCGTCCAAGACCGGAGTTGAAGACCGCGCATTGCGCGAGGTATTGTCGCCGAGCAAGCCTCGGGACAAGGTATGATTCCACAAACCATCCTTTCCTATTATATAGACGTTGACGTGTTTCCTCGGTATGGGTTGGGGGAGATTTTTTTTTGTTTCCGCTGCCTTCTCTGTCTCCCCTAAAACCCAACAGTGGTATCAGAGCCACGTCAACTGCTCTATATTTTAGGAATATCGATATGATCGATTTTGGTTTGTCGCCTTTATTTATTGCATGCGATGCGAATAATATTGGCTTTATGCATGTCCAATCCTAAATCCACAAATCCCTAATTACATATATGATATGTATTATTAATGCACTCGATACGCGTTGCCCTTAAACGAGTTTTGTGGTGGATGTGTGTAGCGTGATTATGTCCTATAAACCCCTATCTGTGTGTGGTTGTTTGTGGTTTCTTGCATCTCGGTCTGCGCACCGATCTTCCCTCTCTTATTCTTGGTGTAACTCGAAATAATTCGAGATGCTTTCCTACCTTTACTCCCCCCGAATGTAACTCGGGGTTTCCCTTTTAAAGCAATGTAATAAATAGGATAGATTTTTATTTCTTGTTATGTCAAAGACCAGCGGACATCAAGACGACAGCTGAAACGATCGGTTCAAGGAGTGAACCGATCGTTTGACATTCCAGACGGTTGGTTCAAGGAGTGAACTGATCGGTTGATGACCGGTTCGAGGAGCGAGACGAGCGGGTGGCAGACATGATGAGATGCACGACGACCAGGCGAACCGATCGGTTGGAGGAGCCAACCGATCGGCTGGTGGCACCCAGACGACCGGCTGGAGAGTACAGATCATTCATGAGATGAGTTGATCAACTCGGAAGGCAAGGAACAGAAGTTCATCTTGTACAGGTTGCATATGATGTAGACCTAGATGATCGTGATTCCTCTTGGCTCGAGGAATCACATTAGGATGGCCATAATCATCGCTTTTTATCGTTTGTGCATGTTTTTTTGTGGGATACAGCATGTATATGATACGTACTATGTATTGTGGTGATTGGATATGTATATGTATATAAAAACCAAATCCCTCATTAAAATATTAAGTCTTATATGCCTTCCATTAGCGGCACACATGAAAAGCTCGATCGACCAAGTGTAGGTTACGCCAAAGCGTGGTGCGCCGTCTATCTTGTGGAAGTGTGAAGGGTAGACATGTAGGTTCTGCCAAAGAAGGGTGCATGTTTACCGTGTCGGCTTTTGGGTTAGACTTAACTGGTGATTCTTAGAGCGTCTACGCCCAGAGGCAAGGAATGTTCATGGCAAGGTGTTGTGCATGTTCATTCAACAAGAGTTGCATATGATGCAATTGGAAAGAGTTGCCTACCTGAGAGATCTAAGTTGTGGGCGATCAGCCAAAGCTGACTCATGACTTAGAGGATTTCACGATCTTGCCCACTAGAAGGTTGTACGCTGCAATATTCCGAATTGATGGTGAGGGCTATCAATTTGAACTAAAATAGTGGGAGCGATAATTAATTAAAGGCCTAATTTTATCGTCAATTTTTCAAATCAATCAAACAAGTCAAAAATGAGTTTTTGGACTAAAATTGCATATATTTCCTTTTTGTTAATATAAATGGTTAATCAACAAATCACTTTATTTGCGATCGGTCTTTGAGACCAACAAATTAAATGGGAATAATTCCACGACTGGTTAGGATGATGATGAGAAGTGTTCTCAATCAAAGAGCGAAAGCTCTAAGTCCTAGTTATACCAGAACCAGATGAACTCGATCCCACCACATCAATGGCTGAAAGTATGCTTATGGAAGCATACTGAGGATGACATTGATGAGGAGTGCTTGATGTTGTGTTCTCTGAACTATGAGTTGCAGAGACAACATGATACATATGATGTCTCCAAGATACTGTCCTAGTATGTCATGACAGAAGGAGATCCAGTAAGGTATTCACACACTCAATGTGATTGGGTATGTGGAAAACCTGATTAAGAAGGATTCCCTCTGAGCCAAGAGTTGTCTATTGGTATGATACTGCAAATGTTGTAAGAATCATACAATTCATGATAAGCTACAACATGAACAACTTTGACAAGCGTTGACAGAGTTGTTGGACATGTTGAGGATAGTAGAGGCAAAGATGAAGAAAGACAAACCACAGTCTTTGATATGATCAAAGAAAAGGTAATCTTAAGGGCAAGGACAAGGGCAAAGCTAAGAAGTGTTCTGATGCTAGCCAGAAATCCAAGCCGTCTTCAGCCTCAAGGCACATGGGGAAAGGGTGTATGAGGGATTGCCCTCTATATCTGGAAGAACAAAAGAAGATGAAGGAGGGGATGGAGATCTCCACCTAAGGTATCATGAAATGAACCGCTTCTTTATCCGAGGTATATGATACCAAGATATGGATATGTCATATATGATATGCAATATCCGCAAAGAAGTGATGGCCTTTGTAGAAGGACCAAGAAAGAAGTACCCATCATTGGAGCAAGTGTTGCGGCCATAGATAGGAGTATCTTTCAGTTTATTTCAGCCTAAAGGGCACGAAATAGAGTTGAGAACTGCTATTTCATATATTGCCAATAGATAGAAACACTTTATTATTGCATATTGTATGACAATGATGGAAATTAATAAAGTTGATGTTTCAATCTTAAAGATATGATCTTTGTGGCAATGCCTTGTTTATCTTGTGATACATGGTATGCATAAGATAAAATGATACCTAAAGTTATTGATAACTCAAACAATCAAATTAGCATCAATCATGAGAAATTCATTTCTAGTTTCCATATGATGGATAAACCTAGACTCTTTTGGTTAGAGAACCATTAAGAGACATGAATATCTTGGACATGATTAATCAATCTTCACTAAAGGTAGTGGGAGAGTGATTATCCAATTAGGTATAATACATGTGATGTATTTACATACCAATTGGAACAAATGCTAATACTTCAAATGGTGTTTAGAGAAATACCAATATGAACATCTTGAAGTGTTCAAGATTGTCACAAATGAAGTACAAATTTGGTAAAAGTATTAATTCTTGATGAGATCAATGAATGAAATACTTGGACCAAATGTTTGAGATCCTTATGAGTGATTATGATAGTGTATCATAGTGAACTCATGATTAAGGCATGGTGATGTCTAAATCAAGAAGGAATCATACTCTAAGGAGTTAGAGAATGATTATCAAATAACTGAATTCTTCTTAATAAAAGGATACCCCACACTAATAAAGGACATTAAGAATCACAAGGAGTTGTGAATTCTTATATTCTTGACAGATACACCTCAATTATCTATGTGATGAGTTGTTCATATGATGAGTCAACTATCTAGATGAATATGAGGAATCAGATTTTGAGTTATGGTATAAAACCATTACATCCTAAATGACATCCGTGTGAACCATAAGGTATGACCTTGATGGTAGCACTCATTGGATCATATCCATAAGTGCAAATGAGTCTTAAGTGTTAAGACACATGGATAACATTTTGAGAAGGATGATGCTTGTTGATTGCAACTTAATGACTAAGACATTTGGCATATGGATACTAAAACCGCATTCCTATGAGGAATAAAACTAGGATGTGTACGTGACACAGCCTATAAGGTTTATGAATCCATTAATGCAAATGAAGTCTATAAGTTACAATGGACTAATCAATGTGATTGATTGAGTACAAGCAACTCAAAATTGGATCTTTACTTTGATGATATAGTCAAAGGGTTTGACTGATATGTCAAAGATAAAGAAGGGATCTGTGATTTAGTGGGAGCGTGTTCACATTCCACATGTTGATGTGAAATGGAAATGTTCTAGAATGGAAATCCAAAAGTGGAAATTATCTTTAAGGAAGATAGAGATGTTTCCTATGTGATAGGAATAGAGATCTATAGAGATAGTTCTCGACAAATCTCTTGACCTGGAAAAGAGAGAGCATACATTGGCAATCTGTACTGAAGGGTTCAGTATGCACAGATTCAGTGGGAGAAAACTTGTCCATGTTATATGGATAATAGTATCCCAAGGCCAAGTGTCCAATTCTTATGAAGAATGGGAACACTAAGAATAGATATGGATCTATCATGTATGTAATCATCCCATTGTCTTGCATGTATGACATGGCAAGAGTAAAATGCATTCATCATTTTGTATGTATGACATGACAATATGATGTGCTCATCCTGATAACTCGTATGTGGGACATGACGAGTGGATGTCTGTCTACTTCCAGTAAGGGTTACTGGAATACCATGAGAACTTGATAAGTACTTATGAAGTACTAGTTCCATGGAGATAAGGAAGAGTTTGATGTAAAGAGTTACATTGATGCGAACTTCCGAAAGGACAAAAAATTAATCGCAAAATATACATAGGATGTATAAAAGTGAAAGTTTGTTGATAATTGGAAGTGTTCCAATAAAACCATTTAAAAAGGAAATGCTGAGTATCCGTGTGTTAGAGAACATCAGTGGATACTATATGGATCTAGAAGTTCATGAGATGAACTTATAGATATTCCGGTCATTGATGACAAGTCTGGAATCCTTGATCATGCAATGTGGCTAAAGGTTAGCAAAGGAATACTAGATCGCATATTACGGCAACTCCATCTCATACGTGTGACGTACAACGAAGAGATGAGAGACATGCAATTTATACTGACGTTGGCAAGGTGTTTCCATTACTCACTATTTTGGCACAAGAGCACAGTAACATGTGGGACATGTTTAGAGATCACTATGAATATGATTCAAGGGTGATTGGCTCGCAGTGCAAGTGGGAGTCTGTTGGTATGTATGCCCTGAGAGCCAATCATGGGATGATTGGTGGGATGCATTAAGATTGATTTGATAAACATCAAAGGCAAGCTTCCAATTCTTTCTGGTTTAGTCATATGAGATAGTGATAGAACAGATTGAATGTCTAGAGAATGATAGTACTCAATGACGTATGCTTTCAGGTTGAGAACCTGAACGATGAGATCATACGGATGCTAAGAGTTTGTACATTCTTGTTATGTCCCTAGTCGGATGTCATTGTGGAAGGTAGATAGACAGAAATGACACACAAGACTAGATTGTGGTGTTGGTTGATGACAGAATCTCATTAGTCATGATATAGAGATATCAAACCAAACACATAGGTACTTGTTAGAGAACAAGTGTACCGGACAGACCCACCGTGAGTTTGACACATGGAACCATAAGATGGTAGTCACAATCAGTACTCACAGTGATGGTGGTGAGTGTGATTCTTAGACCTGAAATCACTGCACTCAACACATGTCGTTGGGCACACTTTGACATCATCAAACGCAATCCTGAAACATGGGTTGTTATAAAGGTGATGATTGGGTGGCTTTGACACATGGGGCTTTTGAGGGGTGAGTGATAGATATGGGATTTGTCCCTCCTGAGGGAGTTTGATATCCAAGGCCACTTGATGAGTAGGATTGAGATAGGCGTGCGCACGCATGTGTGAATCAGTATGTGATATTGATGTCATACATATCTCCTTCAATCTACTCTGAGATCAAGAAAGTGAATGAACGTTGACAGGATGACAGTTCCATGCCTTGAGTTCATTCGGGATATCAGTGACAAAGGAATTATACATTCACTGTAACACCATTCACGGATTGTAGGATGAAAGTTGTTCTCCAACTTTCTACTTTCACTTGGGTAGAATGATGTGTGACTAGGCACCGCTCTTTGCTTGTGAAGTCATAAGTGTTATGGACTTTCACTGCCAATGTGAAATGGACCTGCAGGGTCACACACATAGGATTTAACCTGGAAGAGGAGTTTTGTCCACAAAGCAATGTTTAGATTGATTACTAAAGGAGTTTAGTAGTTCAATTAAACACTCAATTAGTTGATAGCTCAATATCATATGGTTCAAGGTGTTGGACGCATTGATTGGAGTATCAGATTGATTGAAATCGCAATTGACTGATTTTGCCCAACCTGTGCTCCCAACCGATCGGTTCATGTGATGAACCGGTCGGCTGAGGTTGCTGAACCGGTCAGTTGGAGTGTCCAGGCCGATCGGCTCATGCCCAGGTTGAAACGACCGGTTCAAGGGTTGAACCGATCGGCTCAACTGGTGCAACCGACCAGTTGGGAAAAGTCATGTCGGCAAGAATTTTCCTTTTGGTTTCAAATTGCCCAATTCGATTGGGAATAACATTGGTATTTGATACCAATTGGGAACGAAATAAGGAAAGTCTTTTTGAGCCGGATTAGGACTATGAACCGATCGGTTCAGGGCACCAACCGATCGGTTGGAGTGCCCCAAATGATCGGCTCAGGTCCAACCGATCGGCTCAATGGCCGAACCGATCGGTTTAGTTGTGAACCGATCATTTCAAGTTGCGAAACGGTTGCTTTTTGTGGAAAATTCTCGAACCCTTCTACTCCTGCTTTAGTCCCGTATTTCCGGGCACAGAGAACCCTGTCCCATGACCCACCTATATATATAGGGGTATTGGGGGCTTCTCAAAGTACAACTCAATGCAAGCTGGTTGCTTTGCGAAGTTGTCATTCTCTCTGGTTTTGGTAACCATGAGAGATCCCGAGCAAGTGCTTCCCGCAAAAGGGAGGTGCAACAAGGGAAGGACAACTACAGTTGCAACTGGTAGCAGGAGAGTGTGTTGGCGACTAGTACGTCAACAGGAGGGTGCGACTCCTTCCACTTCCTTGTGGGACAAGGAGAGTGGAGTTCCAGGTGGTCCGTGTGGACTACTACAGAGGCGGGAGGACACTGCCGCTCAGGAGGACAACTGTCATCCGACAGTCCGGTAGGAGGAGGAGGAGTCAGTCCCGGTGCGACCAGGAGCTGCACAGACACCGTCCAAGACTGGAGTTGAAGACCACGCATTGCGCGAGGTATTGTCGCCGAGCAAGCCTCGGGACAAGGTATGATTCCACAAACCATCCTTTCCTATTATATAGACGTTGACGCGTTTCCTCGGTATGGGTTGGGGGAGATTTTTTTTGTTTCCGCTGCCTTCTCTGTCTCCCCTAAAACCCAACAATGATAGCCTATAGGACACGAAATTTGATCTAGGAGATGAAGTAGCCAATTGCCAATATGCTTAATTGCTCACAAACAGATTGCTCAAAGTAAATGTATGCTCAAAGATTGCTCAAGTGTGTAATCAAGTGAGTTTAGGTGTCCTAAGGCATGTTCTATTTATAGGAATGTCCTACAAGTGCTTAAGGACGTTCTAGACACTTTCTAGGGGTTTCTAAGTGCTTAACTAGCCGTTAGATATAAGTTAGTTGCTTTAACAACGGCTAATTAATTAATTCTGCAGTTGCTGTCAGAGACCATCTCGGTCGAGAAATGGTCGACCGAGACACCTACTCTGTCGAGAGATTGTCGACCGACAGGCTCTCTGTATCAAGTGTATTAAACATTTATCTCCAACTGCCAACTACCTTGTCAGTTGTGTCTAACGGCTACTTGGGTCTTTCTCGGTCGAGAAGATTGTCGACCGAGAGTGTCTCGGTCGAGGATTTTGTTGACCGAGATGGACCCTGTTTCAATGTTTCAAATGAAGACATTAAGTGTGTGTATGAGTGTGCAAATGTGACACTATTGAAGGGGATGACCTATCTAGATGTGGTGTTTAGCTAGGTAAGATCTAACGCTTGATTTACATGAAGTCTAAGTACTTGTACATTATATATTTGTACAAGTTTACAATTGATTACATTTCATGACATTTACAATCATTCAAGCATATAGATTCCCTAGTGCTTTGTCATCCACCTTATTCCTGCAACACTCAAGTAGCACGTTAGATTAACAAGAATGAAATGTTTGTCATTATCAAAACAAAGGGATTTACAGATGTACATTTAGCCAACAAGTATAGGGATGACTCTAGACTTTACTACAAAACATCCAGAACAGTAGCATATCCATCTCTTGCCTTCTACTGCTCGGCCGCAACTCCATGACCACCACCATGCCTAGCTCGACCACCTAAAAAGGGTGTAAACCAGCCGGGTGAGACACATAGTCCTAGCAAGAAACATAACTTCCCGCTGAAACTACAAAACCTCAGAAGGATAAAGCAGATAACTGATAAGAAGTATAATGAGAGCAGTTATAAAGAAAAGCTATTCATACTAGCAAGCTTACCATATGTACAAAAGGCATATACCCAAGTATTTCTTTATGGAACATGATTAACAAGATAGGATTTATAAGGCCTTACCACATATCATGGGGAACATGTAAGCAACTGTAAGAAATAACAGGATTAACTACACAAGCAAGGCCTTAATCAATATTTCGTTTTTTGTCTTAAGTAGTAAATACTATTCGGCTAGATTACGTATTATTATGCCCTGAGGAAGTGAGTCGTACCACTCAAATCCAATCTTCGGTTGCGAAACCCAAGTCAGTGCCATACAAGGTCAATGGAAGAGCCGGACTCCACGACCTCTCCGCCTCGTGGTCAGTGCACGAGTACAACACAAGTAGGACCACAGTCTCTTACTTAGGTGGCCTCAGCCACAGGGTCAGGATACCCTCTGCCTAGCCCACCTCGGTACAGGTCTCGACGCTAGTGAAACTGACCCACGGGCATGTTCACCGTGCTCTGAGCCATGAACGCATTCATGCTCCCATATCACATATCCTGAGCCATGGGCCTGTTCACCATGCTCTTCACATACTGAGCTACGGGCATGAATCCACACTCTAGAGTCTACAACTGAAGTTGCACTCTTACCTCCTCACTTTAGGCTAGGAGCAACCTCGCATATTCAACAATATGAGCTCCGGGTTAACCCGCATGAGAACCCGTTTCACCATCACCAGCTCCTGACGATGATGGATCTATGGCCAGGGCACTACATGATATATTTCACTGTGATTAATTAGTATCTCTTATATGGATTGCAAGATTCAACCAAGTTATATAACATGTAAATTATAGCAAGAATAAACAACATAAAACTCAGCATTTTACTTTTATTGTAATCAACATCATCGTGATCCATCACAAGGATCCAACATCATATGTTATTACTTGGCCTCTTGTCAATCATCTAGATCCATCTCAAGGATCATCATATTTCCATGGGATCTAAATCCCTTATCACATAGTACCACTGCCTCTCAAGGCATTCTCATAAACTTAGGTACTTTAGTCAAACTTAGGTTCTCATACTACAACACATCATTTATGGTATCTCATCATCAAGAGTAATTATTCAAGCAGTATTACTCAATTACATATACCTCATAGCCTTTGCCTTGGCTATGCAACTGCATGGAACACCTGTATGGTTAGTATTCACAATCATCATAGAAAGATTATATTATCAACATAGGGTGACCTTGATGTTGTATCAATCATACCTCAACTTGTGACCATAGACATTGATCATATTATTAAGCAAAGCATCTTACATGCTTACCATTTCCTTAGCATTATACAAAATGTCAAGATGATCACATACATGTGTAAAGTCATGTTAAGATACATAGATAAACTCTATCATAACGATTATCATCAAGCATATCAGGGGGTCACCATCATGACTTAAAGTGATGGCAAGAACAACATATCCGTTTCTATAAGGGGCAGGACCCTCACTAACAAAACCCACTATCCTCACCATAGGTAGCATCGGGCAGGGCTCATCCTATTGTCCAACCACATAGTCTTATAATGGTCAAGCAACAACCAAGGATAACGGGCAGCATCTGTGGTAAAACATGCAACGTTGTGTCGTGCTCTTCATGCATCTTGTGCAACGCTATGCATCAAGGTTCGTTGTGCAGCTGAGCTCAAGGAGTGTATCGTGCAAGGTGTGACATGCACCATATCGTGCAACTCTGCTGGGCATCTTGGTGTCGGGCAATGCAGCATCGTGCTCAGCTATCTAGCCCGAACCTATCGGCCGTCACACAAGGCAGGGGGTTAACGCAACGCCCGTCACAGCATCTCAGAGCTAACCAACACTCTCATGCCTCAAGCCAACTACACTAGGCCATCTCTAAGTCATGTGTGTGTGTGGCAAAGTGCTCAGCAAGGTGCAACTCAAACAACCAGCAAGGAGCCTGTCATTCAGCCCACCTAACCATGGCCTATCGGCCGACACAAACAAGGACTGGGGTGTGACGCCTGTCACAAGGTCAGGGATCAAAGGGTATCATCCGTCACAACCACTACACATATCGTCCAAGGTTCTAGGTTAAGAGGGGTATCGGGCAGAACCTTCCCCAAGATCATAATGGTCAAGAAGCCACTCCACAAGATCGTCATCAACCTCAAGCACAAGGGCACCAAACCCAATGGATCAGGAGGATGGCTCACCTCTCAACTTAAAATGAGAGAGGGGTCTTGCACATCTCTTAACATCAATCGGGCAACACAAGGGCAACCCTAGATGAGGTCCACAACTATCACCAAGCTCACCCTTCAAGTCCATGGTGAGAGGATGGTGTTGCTCAAGCTACTAGAACACAAGCTCACCTCTCAACTTAAACGAGAGAGGAGTGTTGCTCATGATACTAGAACTCAAGCTCACTCCTCAAGACCTAGGAGAGAAGGGAGTATTGCTCACCAAGAAGCCCTAGAACACAAGGTTCAGCCAACAAGAACAACTTAAGCAAGGAACTAACTAGCAACATATAAGGACATAAAAAGAAGGTAGTGTAGTTAGGGTTAGGAGTTATGTAACCTGCCTTAAGCAAGCTCCAAGCTCCTAGCTCCAAGCACCACCAAGGAATTAGGAAACTCCAAGAAGGATCGGACACCAAGCTTGCAAGAGAAGAGAGTGTGTTGTGCGCCAAGGGAGAGGAAGACTAAGGAGCTAAAGGGATCCTTAGCAAGGGAAAGGAAATGCATATATAGAAGGGGATGGAGGAGAAACCAAAGCAAAGCAAAGCAAGGTGTCGCCCACCTAGGGACACTTGTCCATGTGCAAAAACCACCACTCTAGCATGTCTTAAACACATGTCCAAGGCCATTGCCACATGCAAGCATCAAGCACCAAGTGACCACTAATGGTGACACAAACGAGGTCAAAGATGGTCAAAGATCCATGGGTGACACACCACCACCACCACCATGGGAAACACAAACATGGGCGACACAGCCCCCTCTAGCCCGACACAAGGTTCAACCAAGCAAAGGCAAGGCACCACAAGGCCCAACAAGCTCAACCAAGCCCAAAGGAACACAAGCAACGGGCCCAAACCTTCCTCTCAACACTAGAGGAAGCAAGGAGAGGGAGGAACATCACACAAGGTCACAAACTTGCCCACAAACCCTAGACTTGGGTTAATTGCAAGTAGCCCCTCCAACTCTCAACAAAACACCAGCAAACCCTAATCACCACTAAAGGTGATTAACAAGCATCAAAGCATCAGGGTTAGGCAAAGCAAACAGGGTAAACCCTAAACGGAGGTCAGGGTCCTTACAAATAAAGTATGATGTAATCAATATCCTAGAGAGGATGAGAGAGAAACCCATACCTTGTGTTGGTAATCATTTAATGATAAATGTTGAGAATAAATAAGTATGATTGGATACTTATGATAGCAATGTATGCTCCTAGATATGTGGAGCAATGAGTTAGGGTTTGGATCAATAAAATAAACATGAAACCCTAATCGGTCATAAAGGGGAAACCCTAATCCCAATGATGGGATGGTTGTAATTCTCTTATTGCATAAGCCTTGTAAGGCATGTTAAATACTTGTATAAAAGTATAAAGAGGTTATGGCCTTGTGAGCCATGTGATAATTTGTTGCCTAGTGAGAGGTGACAAGATGTGTTATGGGCCTTGTGAGCCATGTGATAATTTGTTGCCTAGTGAGAGGTGACAAGATGTGTTATGGCCTTATGAGCCATGTGATAATTTGTTGCCTAGTGAGAGGTGACAAGATGTGTTATGGGCCTTGTGAGCCATGTGATAATTTGTTGCCTAGTGAGAGGTGACAAGATGTGTTATGGGCCTTGTGAGCCATGTGATAATTTGTTGCCTAGAGAGAGGTAACAAGATACTTAATGGGCCTTGTGAGCCATGAGGATAGTTGTTGCCTAGTGAGAGGTAATAAGGTGTTTATAAAAGTCTCATGTAAGAAATGATAATGTTCAAAATAAACTAAGAAATGGAAACTTAGTAATATAATGATAATAATAAATGGATACAATAATAATAATGAAATCTTGATCATACATGATTTATGCTTATAGCCAAATAAGGGCTATAGTGTTTGAAATATGTGAGAGGGATACTTGTTTATAGAAAGGATGTGAATAAGTATGATGGCTTGGCCTAGGTATAATGCCTAATAAAAGTGATGTGGTATTCAGTGATGTTTTCACAGGATTGGCATAGTCCAATGCCTGAATATAATATGATGATGTATACTCACATGACTGGTACAATTAAATATCTGGTTAGCAGATTGGTTGAGGCCAATAAATAGAAATGAGAATGATTCATGGATGACATACCATGATAATGAGTTTCACTGGATAAGCTTGAGATGTTGATATAGTATGATGAGTAAATGATATACATGTTCTTCCCATTCCTTATAAAGAGAATAAATGACTTACTGCTCTATCACAGATAGTTGCAATGCTTTAAAAGATGAGAATATTCTAAATTGCTTATCTTCTGCTCAGTTTTATACCATTTAAACTGTGATAATAATATTGTTGGTGGAGAGTTATATCTCTCGCTGGGGTAATTTACAATTGTCTCACCCCTGTGGGATCCAAATTTTTAGGTGGACATGCACGAGGAGGTGAAGACCTTTTTGCAGAGGAAGAACAACAGCTGAGGCAGCAGTGACAGCTCAGGTTGAGTGTACTATCTATCCTGTCTTGTAGATATGAGTCCTATGTGTCGTCTCTGCACTCTCAGGTCCTTGGAGTTGGTTCGTACTGGTTTCATGAAAAATATGAGATTTTGGCTTGAATGCCTCGAGGTTTTATGTTGCTCCAGTATGTGTTTTGATAGAGCAACTGATATATGTTGTCCTCGAGATGAGATGAAATAATGTTGTACAATGTCAATCATGATATGTATGAGTTTTGAATCTTTCAGTAAAAGTTTTCTATACAAGGATCTCCTTGCAAAATGGTTTTAAATTTTAGTGATTTTTGTTAATCCACTGTTTATGTTTATTCCGCTTAATTAGTAACGATTTGTTTGTCAGTTTGGCGACTGTCGTTACAAATATATACATGGGGTTAGGTAGTAGCGTCGAATATGAAAGAGTCCACCCATTTTAGTGATTGCTAGCTGTATGAAGTTCAGAAAGGTGCTAATCTCAATAAAGGATAAGCCCCTTCAGAAGGATGATGCTACTTCTAACTAAGGATTGAGACGATTCAATAGGCTTGGGGCTCCTTCCCATGTGGGTATCCCTCTGTTTGTTGGCTCCTCTGCGCATAGGGCTTAGGGGGAATGAATTAGCTTAGTCCTATGCTTCCAAGCTACCTATGATTTTCTTGTATGGATGAGCTTCTAGGAAATCTGTCAGAGCCTTTCCCTTCACATATTTCTTGAATAAATATTCTCTCCAATTAAGAGAATAATAGAGACCATTTGGTTAATCAACCTGATTATTTCATTAAGAACTTGAAAGGGTCTGCTCTTGAGATTAACTTGATCTGATTGCTAATTGAGAGTAGCCTAGCTTTTTGTAGCAAAGACCAAAGCACAGCACAAATTGGGTTTGAAATTGGTGAATGGTTCTTTTATTCCGCCTCAATGAATCGACGGCTTACATAGTATAATGCATTCTCCTTTCCCTATTTATTCTCTTGTGCTGAAATTTAGAGAATGTTCATAGGCGGCGAGATCAATATAGAGGATGAGTTTACCTACCTTACTAATCAACAATACTGGAGCAGAGGTTTCTTAAGAAGTTCCAATTCCTTTTATGTTATGTTATGGTATACAACATTCAAACAAATAGGGGTGAGGTGTAGTTCTAATTTTCATCCTTCCTCCCAAACAAAGAAAGAACACAGATTTCATCCAAGGTGCCAGTACAAGAAGATCTTTCTTTTAGACGTTAAATCCCCGCAAGAAAGAAGTCATTCTTATCCCGTCGCTGGAAAATTCTATTTGGTCAATCAAGTCTGCTGATGGTCAGAAAGCATAAGCATAACCTTATGAACTTAGAAGTTCTATCAAAGAAATGGCCGGATTAAGTAGAAGAACAAAAGTCTAAAACTATTGTATCCCACCCATCGCCTTTAAGAAAACTCAAGACCCCAAGTTCACCCCCTATCATCCTTACTTGATCGGATCAAAAAGTGTCATTGAGTTCAATTACATGCCTTGATCCAAGAAGAAATTCATCGACGCCCTGGAAACCTTGGCATCAATGATGAGGGTGATAAAACATTGTATACCTCTCCAGGTAGAAACTCGATACGTCCAATCAATCATATTGCTTGATGATAGAAGAAGAAGATGGACTGGTATTATGATATCAAGCGGTATATTCCGCATCGTGAGTATCCTCCTGCTATCTCTATAGTCGACAAGAGAACCATTTGCGGCAATGAGTTTCTTTCTCAATGGAGAAAGACTTTACAAAAAAAGTCACAATTCTATGCTACTAAGATGTGTAGATGTAAGATGCCAAAGAGGCAAATTCATGGAAGAAGTGCATGAAGGGATATGTGGGACTCATGTGAATGGGCATATGTTAGCTCAAAAAATTCATAGGGCCACTGACTTTTGGCTCGCACTGGAGATGGATTGCATTGAATATGTGTGAAAGTATCACAAGTGCCAAATCTCTGCAAATAAGATTACTGCCTTATAATCCCAGAAGTGGGGAGCTAGCCTCTTAAGGTGAGTCGCTTGAGCCGGCGACAAAGGATGAGGAGAAAACCAGTCCTTGAAAGTACTAATCTAACTAGGTCCCATCCCATACATTAAGGGAGACCCTCTTTTTGACCCTTGATAAGGAACTGGGCCTAGATAGTTTGGAAGAACTAGAAGATTCCACCAAAAGAACTGGTGCTCAATAGAGTTGGGCAGGGATTCTCTACAATGAGATTTTTGAGATTCAAGAAATAGTCAAAAAAATGGTTGGATGAGACTTCTACTTGATTGTTGAAGCTTTCACGTTTGTTTCCTTTAGCATAACATTTGGTCATTTCGGAGAGATGGAATCAACATTTTGAAGTTGTAACATTTTGATTTGATGCAACAAAAAGCGCTTCGCAACTTGTGGGCATGACTACCCTTCTGATTGGGTATCAGAGGCAGAAGCTTATATGAACAACTCGTTTTTCCTTTTTCTAGACCATCGTATAACTACAATGTGTTGTTCGTTCTAAATCCCTTGGGCAAGTGTCTCATGCGCCCAACAGAGTTAGTAGTTCAGTGAAAAACCAGATGAGGTGGGATGAGTAGGAGATCCAAAAGATTGCTACCATACTTTTCTAGTAGGTCGAGATTCTTTAGTAGTGTGTTTGTGATTTTGTGATTCAAAAAAAGGACCATAGATATGAAATATACCCTAAAAAATGACTTAGAAAGCTAAGGTTTCACACTGAATGAGGAATGTCGCTCTAATTCGAACTCCACTGACGACACACACTAAATCATAAGGAGTAAAATGCCAATCATCACTCCCCATAACGCCTTCTATGTAATATGATCAATCAAGCCTATCGTTGATTGCATGCATGTTGCGTTGATTTCACCCATGTCCGCTACAGAATCAAAGGTTGAAACTTCCAGGAATAAACTCACCACCCGTAATTTAATAGAATGGGCTCCCCCTTCCCTAATGCGACATTGGCTGCTACTTTGTTGCCTAAGAAAAGTCGCCCTTCTCTTCTTATCTTAACACCTGTCCTTGCGGAAACAAGTCACATTCCCTTCTCGACCAGACGAAGGATAGCAAGCCCAACTTACGAGTGGGAACGCTAACTATATGCTTAACAGACACATATGCTTTTGAACGGAATGCCCGCTACTCGTTCATCATTCAACTACGATAGAAGCTCGGTTTGTGTTCCACTTCCAAAGACCCAACTCCCCACATCCCTCCATACTACGTTGATGTTGGCTTTGAAGGAAACATTCGATGAGTAGGTGGGGACCCAAGACAAGAGGGAATGCAGATTTTCTCCACAATGATTCTTTCCTTTACATAACCTTGATGTCATTTTGAACCTATTGGAGAAACTAGTCAGTTTTTTGTCGGACGATTTGTTGAATCGCCAAACTTCAAAAGTCAAATGAAGTGGCAGTTTTATGAAAATGGTTTTAATTTTTAGTATTTTCCAGTAACATGTTTGTTTAATCTTTCTTCCGTGGTTTTGTTTTGAGTAATCTCACTTGTGTGGCATGGGGCGTCACATTATACCCTAGTTTCTAGTGTCCTGGCATGTGTACTCAAGACAGAATAGGTTGTTTTAGTAGTTTGGTCTATGTGCCACTACAATTGTTACTCGTAGTGACTGAGGGGAAGAGATCTTAGGATTCCGAACATCCTAGATCTTATACGGGGTTGATTGCGACTTTATAGTGGTCATCTAGTAGTTTGATTGGTACACCTCAAACTACCCAAGCCTTATTTAAATATGTAATCCAGTCGTGTAGTATATATATTAGGGTTAATTGGTGACTCACAATTGGATGATGATCCTTGTTTTGTTTCTTTCATTTTGTAGGTGATTTATAATGTGATAACAGAAATCAAATGTACTTATGATTCTAGCTATGTTTGACATTTTGTGTACATTATATATTCCTTCAACTCTATGATATTATCTGCTTTAATTGTACATAATCTTTCAGAAAGTAAAAGATGTTGTTAGAAGCTATATCTTTCATTGGGACATGGGTCTCACCTCGTTAGTCACCCCATCTTTCTAGGTGATGGTCAGCAGCGTCGTCAGACCTACGGCAGCAAGGAGGACTAGTTTGGAGATCTGTAGAGGATGAAAGTTAGTGGGTTGTTTAGTGAGTCTTAGACTCGTCCTTGTATTCTCAGGTCTGGGCAGGAAAGTTTTGTAGATGTTGTATATCGACTCAAGATTTTGATAGTGTACTTGTGATATGTACATGTTATAAATATGTGGACAATATCTTTTGTAAACAGGTTGTGACTGAGACCGCAGAACATATGTAAAGATACCTGGTATGGTTGTATGTTTATCCAAGATGTTGGTCCTTTGTGTAAATGTTCTCTAGAATGAATGAAAAAGTTTATTTCGATTTTAATTTTGGACCTTTATGGTATATGATTGATTAGTGTTTGATTTACATTTTCATTTTTAGTAATCTCATTTGGCATGACGGGTTGCCATAGTGCTCAACAAAGGCTTCCTCTTCCCCAAGACTCAAGAGGTATAGGTGGCAGCCGAACTTGGTGGTGTCGAGATCAAGCAGGGTTTAGGATAGGAGATGAGTCTCTAGATCTACGGCAGTGTTGCAGACATGTATCTTGTCCTCCTGGCGATAAGTTGTCTAGGGGTTATATAGGTGAAGCCACTAGGGTTTCGGGGAGTCTAGCGTTAGGAGTTTTAGTACGTGTTGATAGGTAAAAGAGATGAAACGTGGACTGAAGGGATGATCTTGAACAGTCGTGAGGAGGTCCAATGGCCATTAATGGTCTATGGTCGGTTACTTCAAGCTTTATGTCAATATGATGTTGGATGCTACATGGCCTGTGAGAGTGTCCGGACTGGCTTGGGATGTCGTTTCCACGATCGAAGAGCATTGGCGTAGTGTTTATTGATGAACTCAAATGATTGGTTATTCTCGGACTCTGAGCGTTGTTGTATGTGCTACGACTTGGGATATCAACACGTGGTTAATACTACGATATGAACCTATAAAGATTGTTGACTCTATACGATCTCATATAAAAACAATTTCTTACATGGAATACATGCAACTATATTTGTACTCACATTTCACTATCTCCATTAAAATATCCTAATAATCGTTCCAAATTCAGTGGTTTATATTTGGATGAAGGTAGTCCAGAAGTCGTAATTTGATTGGATTGTAATAGATCATCATAGATATAACTTTGTGTACAATAGTGTAAGGATATATAAATGGAACTCAAATAACATAACATATTGAAATCAAATATTTTCAGGAGGTGGAATTATGCACTTAGATCAATAATAAGTTGTGAGAGATTCTGAAGGGATTGAGAGATTTGCACTGACCATGAAGTACCCTTGTGGTAAGTTGTATAATCTTTCTATTATGGACTAGATCAGTTGGTTCAAACAGTGGTGGATTCAGCTTGTGGTGGTACAATCATAATCAAACCTCCCAAAGAATGGTGGACTTTACTGGTCACGTCTAGCTAGATGAAGAGATTCGATTAAGGTTGTTGGCTCCGTATGTCCTAAAATAGCAAAGTGTCTAGTAGCAAGTACCTTTACACCAACCAGACTGATCCATTACTCACTCCGACGAGTAATCGTGTGTTTTTCTTTATTTTCTTGGACTAGGCCAAGTAGTAAATTGTAGAGTGCATAGATAGACTTGTAAAGCAGCAGCACAGTCACAAACGTTTATATTATAAATCAGAACGGTCAGAGAATCTAATAACATGTGTACAGAAATGAGTTCGTTCGTTTTGATGCACATTTTGAGATATCTTGAATCGTGAATACGAACAATTACCATGTGAGATCTAGCACTATATTCACCAATCCAAAATCTTGTTCTGTCTTTATAAATGGTGTGTTAAGGTTTGATTTCCGGTTTGATAGTTGTTCTCTTGGGGAAATGGGAAGTGTGTGCTTTGCCTAGGGTCAGTTGGGCTGGCTTCTTGCCACTGTTGAGCATTCCAGCGTTTGCTCTTTGGGTGTGGACCGCAGCAGTTGCTGGCTCGGACAAGGAAAGCGGATAGAAATATCTAAAAGGCGATTTGTGCTTCTCCCACTGTTGACCGGCCCCTTCCCGGCATCGGGTGGGGTGGATGTGGGGGGCATTGGTCTGGACAACTCCCAGATATTCGGAAGCAGCAGCATCTAGAAGTTTTCCTTGGCTTCCCTTCCACCCACCAGCCACTACCCCCGGACCACTAGGCCGCGAACTTTCTAGAACTCGCTCGCCGCGACAATGATTAGCGACGGTGAGAGCAGAGCCGTCGTCGGAAAGTTAGCTGCTTCAAACCAATCGATCGGTTTGTTTCATGTTCGGAAAGCGTTTGATCCGTGGGCTGCTGCGGATCCGAACGAACGCGTGATTCCGACGGGAGGGGAATCATGTTCCATCGTCGCCGGGGCGTCTAGTGCGCGGGCTTGCATCGCCGGCAAGAGAGCCCTGTGTTCCAGAAACTTCGATTTGAAGACCCACCCAACACACACTGTACTGCCAAAGCTCTCCAGATCCAGATATTTCAGTTATTATATACGTATTTGTCGTTTTCCGGTGGCTTTTTTCTCTCTTCGGATGGAAAGCTCTCACTTTCTCTCGCAGAGACACGGTCATGTATAAATACAGAAGGACACTACCTGCCAGGTCCACACGGCAACCGCAGAGAGAACAAGCAACAGCCACAGCAGCACTAGTGACACCACTTTGGAGTGGTCCAGTGACTCCAGTCTAAACTACGCTAACACCCCCCTAGGATTTGCTGTTCCTTGACAAGGAGCAGGCTGCACTTTGTGTTAGATATTGCCATCTGTTATACGAATAGAATCCCAACCCTATATTCCAAAGGCGCGAGGATCGACAGCTAGCGTAGCACCAACCCAGGTGGCCTCTGCTGCAACGAGTCGACAGCACCAACAACACTCTAACCCAAACTTTTCTCCCATCCCCAAATGCGGTAGTCGGTCGGCGGCGACAAGGAGACGCCGTTATTCGCCACTCCATCGCCAAAACACCGTTATCCACTTTCTCTAGCCGCCGTAGCAGCCAAATCACCCAGCATTCGATCCCAAAACTCGATATACACTGACCTCCGCCGCCAGGTCACCTGCATTCTAATCCCCGATCCCACCCAAGATGAATCACGCCGCCGCGCCAGTGAAGGAAGAGCCGATGGGTGACGACGACTATAACCACCACTGGCAGGACCTGCCGACGCCGATGGCGGGCCTGCACGAGTCCGGCCCGCCGCCGTTCCTTACCAAGACGTACGAGATGGTCGACGACCCGTCCATTGACGCCGTGGTGTCCTGGGGCAGCGAGGCACGCAACAGCTTCGTTGTATGGGATCCGTACGTGTTCGCCGCGGAGATGCTGCCCAGGTACTTCAAGCACGCCAATTTCTCCAGCTTCGTGAGGCAGCTCAACACGTACGGTTTTCGCAAGGTCGATCCGGACAGGTGGGAGTTCGCCAACGAGAAGTTTCTGGGAGGGCACAAACACCTGCTCAAGACGATCAAGAGGAGGAGGAACGTCGGCGGCGGAGTTGGTGGCACAACGGCGTCGTCGTTTTCGGCGTCATCGGTTACAACAACCCCCACCGCGTCGATTTCCTCTAACCACTACCACCATGCCGCAAAGGCCATCGAGGTCGGCGATTTTGGAGGGGATGAGGAAGCGGAGACAGACAGGCTGCGGAGGGACAGGACCGTGTTGATGCTCGAGATCGTGCGGCTCCGCCAGCGCCAGCAGGCCGCCAAGGCGCAGCTGGTGGAGATGGAGGGCAGGATCCAAGGGACCGAGAGGAAGCAGAAGCAGATGATGGCGTTCCTAGCAAAGCTGGTCGCGAAGCCCGGGACGCTCAAGGAACTCGTTGATGCCAGAGCTACGAGGCATCAGAACGGGGCGGTTATCGAGGGAGCGGCGTCAGGGAGGAAGCGGAGGCTTCCATGGACATCGGATACACTCGCGGCAACGGCTGATCACACAGCCATCGCAGACGTACAGCGCGATTCAGTCGAAAAAGAGATCGAGGCGGAACTGTTCACCGCCGAGGGACAGACGGTGAGCAGTAAGGTTGGGAGCTTCCTGCGACCTGACGACGAGGCCGAGGTCGCTGCAGCGTTCGAACAAGTCGGGATCTTCGCCAGCACCGTCGACCAAAGCGACGTAGGAACAGCCGCGTGGGAGGACCTGCTCGCGGAGGACGAAATCCTGCTCGGGTCAAGCGCGACGCAGGTTGATGACGGCATCGAGGCCGACCAGGTGCTGCTGGAGGAGGCGGAGGCCACGAGCGGAGCCGGCATGGATTGGGGAGGCACCGACGTAACGGATCTGGTCCAGCATCTGGGATTCCTTTGAGACAAAGGAGGCCGACGGACGAGGAGAGCCCTAATCGTGAACAGGACCCAGTATCTAGGGATCGTCGACCAGCACGGTGTCCTCGTCTGGAACAGTTGTTTGTCCTTCCTGTTTTTTCCCTTGTCCCCAGTGCCCGCGTGGGGGTGGGAAGAGAGATATTTACTACTTGGCTTGGCTTGGCTTCGGTTGTTATTATTGTATATATCGGGTCGGGTTTTGCCCGGTTGTAGGGTTTACAGATCTCATATTTAGATTAGTACTAGCTTCAAATGGGTATCCAAACGTGGTCTTGTATTGTGCCATTGACAACAAAGTCATAGGTTACTAATTACAAAACAAACACATGCGTAACTTGCAGAAAGCAAGGCGCCCAATAATCTTTTTAATATTCCTTGTTACATTGCATGGACTGTGTGGACTTATATTCTAGTTGAGTTAGCATAATAAAATCTTGCACGTGTTACTATCACACTCGATAAAAATATTTAATTTGTTACTCAATAATTAATCCTTGAGTTGTTCCCAGGTCACCATAATACATGTCGCTTGTTAAAAGATAATAATTTAATTAATATCTTATTGAGTGACACTAATATCAAGGTTAGTGCAACATGACATAGCATGCAATTGATAAAAAAAAATAAAAAAATTCCATAGACTGAGTAGATCCAAATTGACAAAATCAGATACTGGGTTTTTTTTCTTATAATAATTTAGCATTAGCATCCAATTGACTTCCTCTATTTTTTTAACACGATATTCAAAATGTGTATCCCCCAAATTTGTATCCCCCAACTGACATATGCATATTTACTTTATTTAATATATAAAGAGTAACATCAAAGTGAATGGGCAACATGAATATGTTAATATTAAACACAAATGGATTAAGAAAGTCATCAAAATTGAAAAGTCGACGCTTAAAGTTGATTTATTTTGCTATATTCATAATTAGTACTCATAAAAATTAGCATAGAACTTGTACATAAAGTAATATTTAACTGAGTTGACCTCTTCTAACATGTAGCATGTCCATTATTGCATTTTTTTGTGTTCATGTTCTTTAGCATACGTCAATTGGCAGATAATATATTATTAATATTCACATTTTTTAACATAACTCGATAAAAGGGAACAACTTGAATAACTACTGCCTGACTCCCTCCAACATGTCGTTTCTGATTAAAATTATTTTTATGCCACATAATTGACAATTATTCTATTGAAATTCAAATTGGATTGATGAGCTCTCAGAAAGACTACTAATCACAAGGAGATATATGATTTATGTCGTGGCCGGAAATAAATAGAAGAGCATAAACAAGAAAAATAGAACACATAGCAAGTGATCATAAAAACTACCATTTGAACTAAATTAGTGGCTAAGTGAATCAAGCAAATAAATAGCTAGAGAGAAATAAATATGACTGCATAATCATATTATAGAAGAAAAAAGTGAAAAAACAAAGTCTAAGCATAGTGCAATGGATAAAAAAAAACTTAGGTAGTCACACAACATGGTGCTATGAACAAGTACACAAACGGCTCAAACTACCTCTTATTATAGGAAAAGTAAAAAAATGGAGCTCATAGCAGGCAATCGTAAAGACTACCATTTGAACTAGATAACTAGCTAAGTATATCAAGTAAATAAATAGCTAGATCGAGATATATATGATTGCATAATCATATCGAGAATCAATGCTTGCCATGGTTCGAGAATCACTGCTTGCTCATAGACACCATAGAGAGAAAAGCACGAGGAGGCCACACACAACTACAGCTCGTGCCACACGCAACAAAATCATAGTCAACCACTCATCACACGTCGAGCAGTCTGTGTGATCAACATATATATACATGGGATAAACGAAGTTGAGGCAAGATGAGGAAACATGGTTCGAGAATCAATGCTTGCTCATAGCTTAATGCTACGTCTGTTTGTTGTGCCGTCCTAATGAGGGCATAATAATTAAATCTGATCAGATATTTAAATTGGTGTTTGTTAGGCGGACTAAAAGATAAATAAATCGTCCCAGGGATAACTTGATCGAGAAATCTCTATAACATGTCATTCTAAATTGTTACGGCAGGGAACAAATTTATTTACTATGGATATCTATTTTACAGGATATCACACTAACACATATAATGTTGCTTATATCTAGGGTATAATAGACTTTTTTAAATAATAAAAGATTACATACACGTGTACTGATACACACTTTGCCAACAAGTTTATTTTTTGTTGCCAATATTTTAAAAAACAAAAAGCGGGAGGTGCGCGGACAAACACCTTGTGACCGTTTGAGCGCCAAGCGGGGTTACGGCTGGTTCTTTTTAAAAAAAGTGGGTACTTATATTCTTATATAATTAATAGAAACATATACATGTGAGTATATAAGTAATATATTTATAAAGAAATTTTTATACATGTCTACACACCCTACATAAGAAAAAAACACCCAAATATACATATTTATATATAAGTCATATATCTATAAGAAAAGTTTATACTTATGTAGACACCCTACATAACGCATAAAGTACCTAAAATAATTTTTGACATGGCTCGAAATATAACCAAATATGCAGTGGCGGAGTCAGAACTGCATCGTTGGGGGGGGGGCAAAAACAATATAGAGACTTGAACTTGTGACCAAGATGCAGAGCTAGAAACATCTCACCACTGCGCTATTTACAATTTTATAATTTGTACTCATTACACAACATTTATATAACGACATTAAGGCAAGTTGTGCATACACATATTGCAAAAAATGAAAATATTGCATAAACGGATAATCAAACCTGTGACCAACAAAAAAGGCTGCAAGCCCCGCGCCACTACACTACTAAGCTTTTAGTGACTTATATACATTACACCTTATATATATAATAACATTAACATATGAACATATGTATATCATGTAAGTATTCATTTTTTTGGGGGACATGGCCTCTTCTTGCCACCCCCTCGCTCCACCCCTGAATATATGTGACAACATAATCAATTAAAAAGGATTTGTACTATCCAAATAGGTTATTACTATTATAGTATATATATATTTACAACTTTATATATTGAAATGCAACAGACAGTAGAGATATATAATGTGTTAATGTACATTATGGAGTAAACAATAGAATATATAGAATGTTTTATATATGTTATTAATATCTAGTAAACAATAGAATATATATTACTATAGAATGGATTAATCATATTATATAAGGTAGAAAGGTACAATATGTAATAGATAATTAGATATATAATGTATGTGTTAATGTATTATAGAACATGTTATACAGTAATGTTTCATATTATACAACCTACATCAATAATGTATTATAATATCAAAGAGATAAAGTATTGTATATTCTATTACATGCACATGTAATAAGTTCTGCAATTATAAAAAGTTAACATATAGTAGTAGTAACTAAAATTGACTAAAAATGAAAAAAGAAAGTAACAGTACAAAAACAACCAGTGCCCAAACATTAGGCGGACAAAAGTGGACGCCTAAATTAGGGACTCATGCAGGCGCACAGGTGGGCTAAACGAGTCTGAGGCGGTCGCTTAATGGGTGCCTGAGAGGCTGCTCAAGGCCTTAACGAGGTGATTGGGCCTCTTGGCCGCTCAGGCGGGCGCCTGGGCCGCTTTTGAAAACATTACTCGTTGCTTCAAACACAATCATATTAAATAAAGTTAAGATATCACTGATCAATTTATCCATAGTAAGTAAATCTATCATAACCGAATACCAAACACAGCCTAAGAGAGACAATGTAAACCCTCGCATGCCTACTTAGAGTCAATTAGAATCCAAAGTATCACATTGTGGCAGCTCTGATGAGTAGTATCTCCTCAAGTTGGACATGCCAACTGTCAAAATGCAAAAGACAAAGTTGATTGTAGGCTTTGTGGTGATGAGATGAATGTTCCAACACATAAAACTTATCTCGTATGGTGTTTATAGACAAAACTCGACTCGGGAATTAAAGAAGGAAGACTGTTTTAGTGGGTAATTTATGGAGGAGTTTTGAGATGAATTGAAAGTGTAGAAGTCATTGTAAGGCCTTCGGTGATAAATGTGTTTTATCATTAAGTGAGAACCCATTTAAAACCCTCCACTATCTTGTATGAAGGAGAAATGACATGGTGAATTGGGGATTTCTTAATATGGTGGAGACTAGGCTTGAGTTATGAATCAGAAGACACAGAAACAAACAAGGAACCTATCGAAGAAGAACTATGACGATATTTAGAGAGAAGAGAGAGATGCTACAAAAATGCTAGATAATATGCTATCTATTTTGATTACTTATAGTTTGTCGGTTGATTTCTGAATCAAAAGATGATTGGTTTTGCATTGTCTAACCTAGAAAAAACTCAAAATGTCATATGTATTTTCATTATTTGCTTCAAGGTAATTTATCACTTAGAAATAACCATAATCTATATTTCATAATTATGATATGGATATGTGGTTGAAGACTTTGAACTACCATAAACCCAATTTTTCACACCACAACAAAAAGTATTTTGTGTGCAGTTATGGATTTAGATCAAAACCATGACCAATTATATCAGGATGTTGTTACATGTCATAACTAAATGAATATTTATGTAGAGAAAACATGAAAACAGTGAAATAGCATGACACTTACTCTATAGATGATAAAGCTAAGCAAATAGCTCAAACAATAAAACTGAATGCTAAAACAATATGCTACAACCATTTTACTAATATTTATTTGGTAACTTTGATAACTATTATCTATAACAAAGAAATCGGTGTTTGGTATTTTATTACACACGATAAAGCAATTTTGGTTTCAGTTTTTGCATTTCATTAGACATTTAAACATGAAGTTGACCAACTAAGATGATTTCAAATCAAGATTTTCACAACTTTATAAAATTTATTTTTGTGTGTAAGTTTAGATCTAGTCAAAATCATGATAATCGTGATGGTTTTTGCCACTTTTACAACATGATAAATTTGAAACAGCATGCTTGCACACTGCAAATAACACATAACTTATTCATAATATGAAAAATCATTTTTTAAACATGATAGTAGATAGTAGATTTTCCTTTCTATCTCCCTATTCCTCCTCTCCTTTCCACATGTTCTTTACTAGCATACCAAAAACACAATGAGAGGTTGAGCACAACCACAATTCATGGTCACTAGCAAAGTAGTGCCATCGTATCATCAAATAGATGAGTTACACACGCCCCTACTCCTATCACATCTCTGGTTAGGGGAAATGAAATTAGGAAATCTCACTTCTTCTATGAATCTCTCTATCACAACGACAACACATTAGCCAGATTGATTGGCCGCTGGCATGCCCTACCAAATACTAGTGATAGTGATCAATGGGGCCATGGTGGCACAGTGGGCTTGTCACATGGACCTTCTGTTATGATTGTGTCTGAGCTTAATTGGTGAACTAGGATTTAACAAGCCTAAGAAAAACTCTAGTCATGATTTTACTTTGAAGGATTAGGGTTTGATAAGTGTAAAGGATAATCGTCAAAATTAGAATTTTGGTGGTATATAAATCTAAAATTTGATAGGTGTAGCAGTATGGTAAATGATTTTTCATATTTTCTATGTTACTTGGATTTATTTGAAATTCTTATATGATACGGTTAACTCAATCATGCATGGTAGTGCAAAATTTTAGAATATTTAAATGTTATTTCAATGTGGTTCTATGTCAAACTACACTTCGACTGATCATGTTGTAGACTGATGTTCAGTAGTGTAGTGTTTGATTTTTAGTTATTTATTGGTAGCTCAAATGATCTAAAATTTTATTGGAGCTCTAAAACTATGTGTTAGACAACATGATAATTTTTCATAATTTTTAGAGGATCTGTAAACTATTTAGTAAAAAAAATTAAATTTACGATAACGTTTCTATAATGGAAAATTCTGCTAAAACAAATCAAAGTATAAGTAGGGACAATTTGCAATTGACCCTAGCAGTTCAATTACTATATTTTAGTAACCTAACACACTAGCAGCTCTCATATTTTGTGATTCTTTTCATTGAAATGAAATCCTAAATTGTCAGTATGGATGGAGAAAGTGGTGAAGATGGTGATCTAGGGTTTTCTCTTTCTAGAGTTGATGAAATCAAGTAAGCTTGTCATCTCTATATAACTTTCTATAGTGATTCTTCACTCACAAGTCAAGATTTTCCCCCTCTAATTTTATTCAAAATTATATCAAATATCTCCCTTTTATCACTCTTTCTCCATAATTATCCATTTCTAGGATTTTTGAGTTGAAAGGAAGGACAAAGTGGTGATTTTCTAGGATTTTAATGTAGATTCTAGAATTTTAGTTTTTGAGCTACATTTTTAAGGTGTTTTTGCACCTTAAGTGAGTGGGTACTTCCTTTAAACATTAGATTACATGAAATTATATTAAACCTAAATAATCTTCAATCCCTTTGTATGTGGTAGCTAACCCTAAATTTTCTCTTTAATTTAAGCTTATGAAAGATGATATAGAAATAGATGGTGTGAATTCTCGAGGTATAGACAAATCAATTGAATTTTGATTGGATGTGCCTTAGCAATCCTATATTAGCTACTTAGATATCTCACACTCAAGAGTAGGAGAAGGGCTATATGCGTGGGAAGATGAGGTGCTAGCCAGGGATCCACTAGTTGGACCTAGTAGCAAATCCCAAAATAGCCTCACATATGTTATCTTCTCCTAAACTTAGGTGGATTCAAGCATAAAACCACAAGCAATTCATATTTTAGGAAAAAACTACAAGTAGAACATGGAAAGTAAGATAGAAGTAGAAAGCATCATCATAGAATGAAATTATAGAGTTGTACAAGATAAATTCTCCCAACATGGTATCAAAGCATCATTTTACCCTCAAATAGCCCACCAAGGGGGCTTAGCTACACATGATAAAATAAAATAGCAAAAGAGAGAAAAGAATGAGGAAGAAATCCATGGGATCTTATGGAAGCTCCTCCTTGCTTTACCTCTTAGATGGTGTAGTTCGAGCACCTCGCTCCGAGGTAAGTGGATGGCATGGAAAAGTGAAGTTGTGTGGTAGAAACCCTAGAAAACTAGGGTTTTTAGGTAGTAGAAGGTGGAAATGGAATAGGGGATGGATGAGGGTAGGTGAGAGCTCTTGAATGCTAAGGGGGCTGCAATAAAGGCTTACCTTCATGCTTTGGCTTCCACTCTAGTATATATAGGTGGAGGGGAAGCACTAGGGCAAGTGGGGGTAATATTGGAAATGTGGTGCAAAAATAGGTTGCATCTGGATAATCACCAAGGTCGTGGTGGATGGGATTCATTCCGGTCATGGTGTCAGGGCACGAACAAGGTGGAGAAGGGTATAGTGAAATGCAGAAGTGGAAAACTTGGAGGCTTAGTGGACACGACCATTTTGGGTGCCACAGCCATGGTAAGTAGAAGGTAGCACAGGTGTGGCGCAGAGCGCATCCATGCTAGAGGGAGGTGACAATGATCATTCTACTAAGGAGGTTGTTGTCGATGTTGAATGCCACGTATGTGGCAGACACTATGGCCAAGGTGGCTTTGACGTGTCGTGACCATTTTGATGGCCACAACCATGGTAATTCCTTGGCTTCCTTGACATCACCTCTGTGATTTTGAGCCATATTGCCACATCTATGACAAAGTACCATGGACCATGGCGAGGGATTAGCTGGTCAACTTTGCACTTGGCTCCTCCAAATGGTTGCTTTTTATCTTGGACCAATTTTTCCTATTTAAGGGATGCTTGGGGAAGATCTGGGTCCAATCCTAGGGTGTAGAAACCCAAGGATCCTCTCCTTCACTCGCATTTACTTCTAATGCATGTACAAAATTTTTGAAAAAAAATGCACAAAAAACAACCATAAGTGCATTTGATATGAAGTCTAACATTAGGGGAATAACTTGCATTCTTTTCTTTTTTAACAACTTGCATTTTAACAATGTTTAGATATGATAACAATGCAAAAAGGCACAAGATGAAACCCTAAAATAGGGAAGTACCACCATCTCAAACTTAAAACATACTTGTCCTCAAGTATGCTCCAACTTAATCTCTCTTCAATTTCTTTCAACAAACAAGAATGGTAAAGGCATTGCAATGAATGATTATTGACTAAATGGGCATAAAGGTGACTAAGTACATGTGTTCCACCTCACTCCTCTCCACTTTCACAAACCAATCATGAGAAGAGCACTGAGCATACAAACTTCAAATATAGGGCATAGAACACACAATCAATGCACATGGTTTTGATGTAGCTCTAGGTAGACCATTGCATGGTGGAATTAATCAATGATGACTAAGAGTGTTTCTCACTTTCATGCATTCAATTTCAAACTTCAAACCACACTATGTGACCCACATGGCTGAGGAAAAAGGGTGAAATGAGATAGGTTTGATGTTTCCAAGCTCAATGGGCATGTAAATGGAAGGAGGGGTTGTGGTAAGAGTTTGGAGTGCTATTAAATTGGATCACTCATCTTTTCTTTATTTAGATGCTATTACATGGGAGCATCTTTTATTTTCTTTTTGTATATTTTCCTTTTCTTTTCCCTTGGTGTAGATAGGGCACATGGTGGTGATAATGAAGTCGAGGGGATATAGATATGGCCACCCCCAAACTTTTAGAGGTGGCCAAGGCTGAATATGTGCACTTTGGCATCCTTTCATGAGGCAGAGAGATAAGATGATGATAGAAGAAAAGTGAGTCAAATAGGGGTTACTATTATGTATTTCAACATGAGATCTCATGTATGAAAGACACTATAACAATTTCATCAAGTAATGACACACCACATGAATGAGCAACATTGAAACCACACTTTTATGATGAGATTCTACAAAACCTAAGCGTTTCCAGCTTGCTTCAATCATAATTCAACCAAACAATTTACAAAATGAGAGAGGTGATTCACATGTAAAAAGTCAATACTAAGGCCATTTAGAAATAGATCATGATAATGTATCATGCATTTATCAAAGGTCAACATTTTCAATCCAATGAGAAGAGATAGGATCAAAACACTCTTTTAGGCAAGAAGTTCCAAATTTGCACAAAATTGGCCAAAATTGTGCCAAATTGCCTTCAATCACATCTAATCCTTATGAAAAAAACAAGAAACAAGAAAATCCTAGCTACAAACATGCAAAATTATAAAAATCTACATGGAATGAAAATTCATGGCAAAGAAAATAATTTTTTTGAAAAATACACAAAAATTACAAGAAAGTAAACTACATGGCATGCAAGTATGAAAAGTAGGTAAAATCCAATCTAGATAGAAAAACTAAGAAAACAAAAGTAGATGTCAGGGTGAAATCCAAAATGAGTGACATTGAGGGCATACTCCCCTACCACCCCAAACTTTTGAATCATGTTGTTCTCATCATGACACTAAAGTATAGGAGTGATAGGGTAGATGATCATGGTTGTTGTGGTGATTTCGATGGTTCTCCTCTCTGTAGTAGAGGATAGTGGTAATAACTATCCCAGTAGCCTACCTGTGGAGGTGGGTAGGCATCCTGGTACGTGAACGATGCACCCAACCAATCTCCCTCCCCCACTAGGGGTTCCTCTGGACATGTGCATAATGGAAATGATGTATATGGTTTATCTGATTGTGTGTCTGTTGATGATCCAACCATAATTCATCTTGTGTATGCTAAAAGCCCTCCTTTTCCCTCAAAATATCATCGTGTGTCCTCTGAATACCCTCTAGTTGTGCATGTATAGTGGACATATAGTATGTGTTCATTGTGGGTTGTTGTGGTTGTTTTGCCTCTACCTCTTGTTTCCTCATCCTACGGGCCTCTCTATCCTCCACTATCCTCCTCCTCTCAATAGTTGCATGTGACTCTCCTAGTCCCTCGGGTAATATCACAAACTCTGGTTACTACTACATGTCTTGGGAATTATCCTCCTCCCATGTCCTTACTATATCCAATTTTGTGGAGTAGGGACATACTCATCTAGGAGAGGTGTGATATGGTATGGTAGCTCCAGTGGGACGCCTACATATGGGGGTTGACCTGATATATGATTTTATGATCAACAACTCCAAGCATGGAAGAACGGACAAGATACTACAGGTCTACCAGCTTTCCCCTCTCTGCCTTGGTGTATCCAGAAACATCATGACCCAGGTCAATGGCAATGGAAATTACATAATAAAAGGATTCTTACTCTTAGAGGGGATTATCCTCAGATGAACAATTAATAATGCTTCCAATTTCACGTGTTTTCCCTTTGTCATCCAACCCAAGACACACATATCCTTCTTTGTACAACTTCCCTGATTTTCATACCTACCAAAAATGGTGTTTGCAAGAACTTTCTAAACATAGAGAAGGAATGGAGTATGTAGAAACTCATCTTTGACTTTCCCTCTACAAAGTTGTTGGGTCTAGTGAATGCTTCCACATTGTAGTGTAACTAGAAACAGAGTCTTTATCTATCTTCCCTTTATCTAAGAGGTCTGTCATTTCTTCATTTGTAGAAAAAAAATTGTTCAGCTTGGATGAGGTGATGACCCAACTTCTATCTCTAATTCTAACTTAGATGGAATCTTCCCCATAATTATAAACCTTCTCTAATGTGGCAAAGAAATGATGTGTCAACTCAACATAGATCTCATTCACTATCGTCGAGACCTCAAACAAGCCCATGGTTTACATCGCGCCCTGGTAATATGTGAAGAAACCTAGAGCCTCCATTGTTACCAGGAATGTGTCAAGCACTCTAGGCATTTTTGTTTCTTCACGTGACATATCCTCACCTTAGGTGTTTCCTCATGTTTCTCATCCGGATCATCCTCATGTTGTAAATCATACATCTACTCATCCTCAATATCTAAAAGTAACCACATTCGAGCTTGGGAATGTGGTTGTGGTTGTGGCTGCGGCCCAGAGGAGGTCAAGGGCGACCTGATGAGGACAGTAACACCACCCTATAGGAAACTAACTACCAAGCTATTGAAAGTGGAGGTTGTGGTGCTCTTGGTGATGATGATGTTGCACGTCGTATCTGAGTGGAAACCTCCGCTAGGATTTATGAATGCATCTAACTCAGCTTCTGAAAAATAGGTTGTTCCACCGTGAGATCCAGAGGCAGACAGTGGAGTAAGAGACGTCCCCAAGGCTGAAGAAGAGCCATTCTTGGGGAGAGGGCCATAGGAGATGATGCCCCTGGTCTTCTCTACATGCTTCTTGGAAACTTGCTTCATCTTAGATGAATGTGGGTGGAGAAAAGTGGGATATGTAGATTTTTGGATTGTTGGGTGGAATGGAGAGAATGGAGGGGATTTGATGGTTGGAAATGGGTTGGGAATGGTAGGTAAGGGTACGGATTATGTAGCAACTCATCTTTGACTTCCCCGCTACAAAGTTTTTGGGTATGGTGAATGCTTTCCACATGGCAGTGTAACTGGAAATTGAGTCTTTATCGATCTTCCCTTTATCTAAGAGGTCTGTCATTTCTTCATTTGGAGCAAAAAAATGTTCAACATGGATGAGGTGATGACCCAACTTCTATCTCTAATTCTAACTCGAATGGTAACTTCCTCATCATCAGAGACCTTCTCTAATGTGGCAAAGAATTGATGTGTTAACTCAACATAGATCCCATGCACTATTGTTGAGACCTCAAACACGCCCATGGTTTACATCATGCCCTGGTAATATACTAATATGTGAAGAAACCCAGAGTCTCCATTGTTACCTAGAATGCACATGGGGTGGCTATCACCCTACGTGTCAAGCACTCTGGGTGTTTTTGTTTCTTCACCTGACTGCTCCTCACCTCAAGTGTTTCCTCGTGTTTCTCATCAGGCACATCCTCATGTTGTAAATCATGCATCTAGTCATCCTCAATATCCAAAAGTAACCATATTCGAGCTTGGGGATGTGGTTATGGTTGTGGTTGCCTCCCGGAGGAGGTCAAGGGTCGGCTTGATGAGGGTGGTGGCACCATCCTATAGGAAACTGACTGCCAACCTACTGAAGGTGGAGGTGGTGGTGCTCTTAGTGATGATGATGTTGCACATCGTGTCTGAGTGGAAGCCTCCACTAGGATTTATGAATGCATCTAAATCAGCTTCGGACAAATAGGTTGTTCTACTGTGAGATCTGGAGGTGGACAGTGGAGCAAGAGACGTCCCCAGGGCTGAAGAAGAGCCATTCTTGGGGCGACGGCTGTATGAGATAATTCCCATGGTATTCTACTACAACCTTCTTGGCAACTTGCTTCATCTTGGACGAATTTGTGTGGAGAAAAGTGGGATATTTAGGTTTTTTGGATTTTTGGATTGTTGGGCAGAATGGAGAGAATGGAGGGGATTTGATGGTGGAAATGGTTGGGAATGGTATGTAAAGGTACAGGGAATAATAGGGAGATGATTGGGGTGTTAATATAAGTGTTTTATATTCCTAGTATTTCATTTTTTTATTTATCTTTATTGTTGGAATCTTATTTAATTTTCCCAGTTGTGTTATTAATAAAAGGAGAGGTAGTGCATTTCTCCTCTTACACGTTGCACAGTGCAACAAACTAATTTTTAACATTGTATCAGAGTGTCTCATCACTCCAATATGCCTAACCTAATCATTGGTAGTGTGAACAGTATCAGTGGTATGAAAGTGTCATGATACTATAGTGGTGAATAGTATTAGCGACATGAATAGTACTGAAGGCGTGAACTAGGGGTGGCAATTGGGTTCGATTTGAGCGGGTTTTACTTTGGGTCATTTGGAGTCAACACATTTTGGCTAGACCCTAAACTTGCAAAAGATAGATTTTCAAATCAAAACCCTTGACTCTAACCTGACCCACAAATAATTTCAAGTCTATTGGGTCTGACCGGTAAATCCAATACCAAGAGACTAATTTTACAAAAAATACTATGGTTTGTCTAGTCATTGATAATTTCCATGTGTATTTAACAAATTTCATTGTGATAAATTTATAATGTGATTGAGAAACACATATAAAGCCTATTGTAGTTTGTTTGAGAGTCTTAAATACAAATTCATGATATGAATAGTAGAATAAATCATACAAATCAATATAAAACCATGTAGAATTGCCAAAATAAACTTCATGATTGATGGATTAGTAATTTAGTAGGCCATTGGGTATCTTAAAATATAGTATTTTTAATTTTATTTGAAAATAGAATTCTGGATTTTGGGTCAATCGGGTCAGGTCGGGTCTAAAGTTCAAACTCAGACCCGACCTAAATTAATTTCAGGTTCCTTAGGTTTAGGTCAATTTCAGGTCGGGTCGAAAAACCTTAGACCTAAACCCACTTCAAATTTCAGGTTTGAGTTGGGTCACTGGGTCGGGTCTTATTTTTCTAGCCCTAGCGTGAACAGTACGATGGTATTGTACCAGTGAACAATATCGACAGTGTGAACAGTACTAACATGGTATTGTAGTGGTGAATAGTGTGATGTGGTACTATAGTAGTGAATTTATATCTTCTCCCACCAACCAATAGCCTGCAGTACTGTCGCCGACAGACCAGGGGCCAACAACCATCAACGTTCTCTTTGGCTGGTAGCACAGGCATCTTTGAAGGCCAAGACATAGTTATAGAACTCCTAATCAAAGGGTTTGTGCCTACGTAGAATTTTACTAATCACACCTCCTCCATGTATGATTAGAAAACATTCATTTGGAGGTTGTAGATGTGTCAGAAATGCATCTCGTACTTTTTGAAGTGGTGTGTATCTCCATGTCACCTTTCTAATCAGCATGACGTGTATCTACCTGTCACTTTCTTACAGCTGGGACATGTATCTCTCCGTGTCCATCATATTATCACAGTTGAGTTATGGAGGATAATAAGACTTTTGTTGACTACAATGAGGTGTCACCAATTCCTTCCATCAAGTTGAATGGGAAGAATTTTCTATTGTGGATGAATGTTATCATATCATGCTAGAAGCAAGAGATAAGGCAAAGCACGTTGATTCTGGTCCTTGAGCCACCATTGACAAGGGATATGCAGAGTGGAAATGTAATAACAACTAGGTAAAGAAATGGTTGTGGGGGAGTATGGAGATTGGTATTACTACTAGGTTCATGTTCTACTCCATTATAAAGGAGATCTGGGATGTTGTTAGAAACCACTACTCTCAATAGAAGAATTCCCTATGTCAATTCGTGATATATGATAATCTTTTTGTAGATCGACAGGGAGACAAATTATTGGAGAAGTACTTTAGGACAATTCAATCTATTGTCTAAGGGTTGAGTTTTTATCATCTTGTTACTACTCAAGAGAAGATCAAAGATAGAGATGAACTTATTACAGCCAAATTCTTATCTGGGTTGAGCCCTTCTTTTAGTTCTATACAGATTGTTATTATGGCTTTTGATAAACTTCCTACCTTGGAGGGGGCCTACTCTAGGATTCTACAATCCAACTTTGAACCTATGCAATCTATTGTGGCTCCGTCCTTTGGTGAATCTCAGGCATCCATTGCTACTATAAATAGAGGAGGACGTATATGTGTTGGATGAGGAGGGTCCACCAGGCCCAAATCTACCTTTTGTGGTCATACAGGACATAGTGTTGAGAAGTGTTGGAATAAACATAGAAGATCTATTGTGCCACCTGTTGAGACAACACACTTTACTAGAGGTAATGAGTCATCTGAATCTACTGCAACTACACCTATTTCTGCTTCTACTTCTGGATCCCCAGGTATCACTCTCACCAAGGAAGAATATGATAGATTATTCTGGCCACTCAACACCTAAACATTGGAGCATTTTCTTCAGCTCACTTGGCTTCTACCACTAGTAATCCAGCTTCTTCTTTCCTGGCTTACAATTCTTCTCCTTCTTGGGTGGTAGATTCTAGAGCTTTGCAACATATGACTGGCATGAGGAAATTGTTGTACTCCATTGATTCATATATCCCACATCGGTCTATGATATTATATTATGGATCTATGTATAAAGTATTGGCAAGTGGATCTATTTCTCTAACTCCTAAGATTGACCTTAGATATGTACATTATGTGCCTGAATTTTAATTCTATCTTCTTTCTATTACAAAATTAATTGATACTATGAAATGTACAATGACGTTCGATTCTTTTTGTCTTGTATTACAAGATCTCAAGAGTATGAGTACGATCGATGGGGGGCCTAGGAAAGGTGATCTCTACCTTTTTCATGGTGCAATTCTGCCTCATCAAGTTTCTGCTGCTCCAGCTCTTACAATCCTTTTGAGCGGTTCTCCCTTACTGTGGCACTACAAATATGACCACCCTTCTCTTGAGAGTTTGTGGAAGTTAGAAACGATTTTGTCATAGGTTTCCTCTTTAGAGTGTCAATCCTATCAGTTTGGGAAACATCACAGGATGTCTTACCCTAGTCGTGTTAATAAGAGGGCTCTCTGCCCTTTGATTTAGTTCACAGTGATGTTTGGGGTCCTACAAATGAAAGCAGTTTTTGATATTTTATTTCCTTTGTATGTAATTTTTCTTGTATGGCATGGGTCTATCTATTGAAGAGTCGAGAGGTTGTTTTGTCCATTATCAAACATTTTCATAAAGAAATAAAAGTTCAATTTGATTATAATATTAAAATTCTCCAGTCTGATAATTCCTTGGAATATGTTCAACATGTTATGGCTGAGTGTTTTAGTTCCATTCGAATGGTACATCATACATCTTGTCCTCACACACCTCAACAAAATGGGGTGGTTGAGAGGAAAATTTGGCATCTTCTTGATATTACTAGGACGATCATGTTCTGATCCAATGTTCCTAAGAGATTTTGGTCGGATGCTTTACAGACTACTTTTTTTCTTATTAACATGCAACCTTAATCTGTTCTTCAAGGAAGCACTACTTTTTTGGTCTTACATCCTAATGATTAGCCATTTTTTATTCTTCTTAGGGTGTTTGGTTGTACCTCCTTTATTCACAATTTTGATCTTAAAGCTGACAAATTGTCTCCCAAGTCTGTTAAGACTCACTTTCTTGGTTATTCCAACACCAGCAAGGGTTACAAGTGTTACTGTCCTAGTCATTGTCACATGCTTGTGTCTAGGGATGTCACTTTCCATGTATCCACTCCATATTTTTCTAGTGTTCCCAGTAACGGGGAGCAATTGTGTGAAAGTGAGGAAGTGCCACCATCACAAATTAGTGAGGGAGTGTTACCACCACCATATAGTGAGAGAGTACCACCTATATTTCCTGAAGAAGATCCATCTGGGGATGTTCTATTAATCCAGCAATACTCACAGGTGTATTATAGACAAAGTAGACCAGATCCTAATGAGGTAGAGACTCCAGTCCATGAACCTTCCCTATCTTCTTCTGCTCAACAGAATCTTGAAGATCTATCTAATCTCAATGTTCCCATTGTTGTCCGCAAAGGTATTCACACTTGTACTATTCGACATCCTATTGTGGGTGTTTGTTGTTTGTCCAATTTATTAGGCTCATTTCTTTTCTCTTGGGATTGATTTTGTGATAATTCCAAAGAACCATGTTGATGCTATGAAGGATGTTGGTTGGTTATAGGCTATGAATTCTAAAATGTCTACATTAATTCAGAATGAAATCTGGGAGCTTACTGATTTTCCTACTGATAAGAATATTCTGGGCTACAGATGGGTATTCACTGTCAAACATAATCCAAATGGTACCATAGAGAGATTGAAAGCTATATTGGTGGTGAAAGGATATACTCAGACATATGGTGTTGATTTCTTTGAAACCTTCTCACATGTGGCTCATCTTAATTTTGTGAATTCTTATCTCTCTAGCTATCACCTTTAACTGGACAGTATTTTAGATCAATGTCAAAAATGCCTTCCTAGATGGTAATCTACATGAAGAAGTATGCATGGAGCAACCTCCTAGATTTATTGCTCAAGGGGAGTGTCAGAAGGTGTATAGGTTAAATTATTCCATTTATGGGTTGAAGCAGTCTCCTTGAGCTAGGTTTGACAAGTTCAATGATATTGTTTTACAAATGGGCTTCTCACATTCTATGACATATCATTCCTTGTTCTATTCTAGTTCTTCTGTTGGATCTATTATTATTGCAGTATATGTTGATGATATTGTTATCACTAGTAGTGATTTTGTAGGCATATCCAATGTGAAGGATGGATTGCAGAAGCACTTTCATACGAAGGATATAGGAAAATTGAGGTATTTTCTGGGTATTGAAGTACTTTGATCTCATACAGGCACTAATTTGTTTCAAAGAAAAGTGTGTTGGATCTACTTCATGAGATAGGAATGAGTGAATCCAAGCATGTGTATACTCCTATGGACTATCATGTGAAGGATAATATCGATGATATTGAGTATTCATGTCGGGACCTCTTTTTTAATAGCATAAATGTCATCCATTAGAAATAATCCCTAAACCTAAACCCATATTATGAAATAAACTAGTGAATTATCGACAGAGATGATTAAAATAGTATATGTAAATCAGAGATCATTTTTTCCTTTTTCTTTCTTCACAGTTTTTCACAAACCAAGGTCACATCAAGGACCTCACAATAAGATAACCCAAATCTTATTCAACTTCATCAAAACTAGAATCTGATCTTATGGCTCATGTGAAATTTATATTACAATATATGCATGTACATGAATCAACATACTTTGTATACTACCCATCCCGGGAAAGAGAGTGTACATGGAAAATCTATTCTATCTAGATTATTTTATCTGTATCTTCTTTGTCAAGGCCTCTCTGCTAGATAGAATTATACCTAAAAACATTTGAAACAACCTCATGAGACTCATATAGAGCCCCAGTGATTGGATACCTCCCACTCAAGTTGAGTACATGCATCATCAACGGATTAAGTATAATGAACTTAAAAGAAACTTGCAGATATTGAAAAGTATAGGAGATAGTTCTAGCATCTAACCAAGTCCATATTATGATAATGATCTAATCAATATGGTAGGTAATCACATAGAACAAATAAAACTTTGAAACATATTTTATAGTATGTCTATGAATAAATTAGTAGATCCATCTTAGCTCAGATTAGCAATCATTTAGTATGAGTAACAAGTCAAGATCTAAACATTTTGAATATACATAACATTAACATCATCTTTGTGACACCCCACCCGCCAGACCAGGAACACATAATGTATTCATGAAGTTGAATTACACATAAGACATGTCTACCAAACAATACTATCAAATGACAAGCAATCCAAATCATCTTTAGAGTATATATAAATCCCAACATTTACTACTTGTCAACAAGATGGATCAAAATATGAAATAGATAATCTCTATAACAACATGATTACTTTTCACAACAAGAAATGTAATCAAAAATAGTAAATAATCCATTAGTAGTACAAGGAATATAAAAAACATTCAAATCATATCCTACATGTCTTGTCATCTTTTATTCATTTGCCCTAAAACTACTTGGCTTGTACCTCAACAAGTAGAAGTCGCCATTCTTGATTCTAGTGTCAACGACTCACCGTCACTATCTTAGGGTTTAGCTAGCCACCCTAAGATTTTAACAACATACCCTAGACACCTCAGGGTTTCCTAAAGAGGCTCACATCCTTATCTTGGGTACATGAGATAGGAACCAACAAAAGAGTGTTGGGTTTTAGAGGAGGCAGAGAAGAAGCAGAAACAAAATTTTCTCCCAAAACCCAGAACAAAAGGAATCGCGTCAACATCTATACAATAGGAAAGATGGTTTGTGGATGCATACCTTGTCCCGAGGCTTGCTCGGCGATAGTACCTCGCGCCTTGCACGGTCGTCACCTTCAGTCTTGGATGGTGTCTGTACAACTCTTGTTCGCACCGGGACTGAAAACTCCTGGTCTCACCGGGACTGTCAGGATTGACAGTTGTCCTCTGAGCGACAGAGGTCTCCCGCCTCTACAGTCATCCACACGGACTGCCTGGAACTCCGATCTCCTTATCACATAAGGAATCGGAAGGAGTCGCACCCTCCTGTTGACGTACTAGTCGCCAACACACTCTCATGCTACCAGTTGCAAATGCAGTTGTCTTTCCCTTTCTATACCTCCCTTTTCGGGTAGCACTTGCTCAGGCTCTCTCGGTTACCAAAACCAGAGAGAACGACAACTTTGCAGAGCAACCGGCTTGCACTGAGTTGTACTCTGAGAATCCCCCAATACCCCTATATATATAGGAGGGTCATGGGACAAGGTTCTCTATCCCGGGAAATGTGGGACTAAAAGCAAGAGTAGAAGGGTTTGAGATTTTCCACAAAACAACCAACTCGCAACCTGAACCGATCGTTTCACAACTGAAACGGTCGGTTGGGGATCTGATCCGGTCGGTTGACACCTCAACCGATTGGTTGGGACCCATGAACTGGTCGGTTGGAGATCTGAGCTGGTCGGTTGACACCTCAACTGATCGGTTGGGACCCATGAATCGGTCGGTTCACTTATGAACCGGTCGGTTCGTGGTCCTGGTCAGTTCCCGATTGACTTTCCAACTTTTGTTTCTAATTGGTATCAAATACCAATCCTTGTTCCAATCAAATTGGGCAAGTGAAACGAAAGCAATATTCTCACCAATCCTACTTTCCCAACTTGCTTGGTTGCAACAGTTGAATCGATTGTTTCAACACTTGAAGCAATCATTCACCCTGTCCTTGAGCCGATCGGTTCATCACATGAGCCGATCGATTCACCAAGTTGAGATGATCGGTTCATCACATGAGCCAATCGGTTGGGAGTACAGATTGTGCAGAATCAGTCAATTGCGGTTGCAATCAATCTGATACTCCAATCAATGTGTCCAACACCTTGAACACTATGATAATGAGCTATCAATTGATTGAGTGTTTAATTGAACTACTAAACTCCTTTAGTAATCAATCTAAACATGTTTGTGGACAAACTCCTCTTCCAGGTTAAATCCTATGTGTGTGACCCTACAGGTCCATTTCACGTTGGCAGTGAAAGTCCATAACACTTATGACTTCACAAGCAAAGAGCGGTGCCTAGTCACACATCAGTGCTACCCAAGTGAAATAGAAAGTTGGAGAACAACTTTCAATCCTACAATCCGTGAATGGTGTTATAGTGAATGTATAATTCCTTTGTCACTGATATCCTGAATGAACTCGAGGCATGGAACAATCATCCTGTCAAAATTCATTCATTTCCTTGATCTCAGAGCAGACTGGGTGAGATGTGTGTGACATCAATATCACATATTGATTCACACGTGCATGTGCATGCCTTTCTCAATCCTACTCGTCAAGTGGCCAAGGATATCAAACTCCCTCAGGAGGGACAAATCCCATATCTATCACTCACCCCTCAAAAGCCCCATGTGTCAAAGCCACCCAATCATCACCTTTATAACAACCCATGTTTTAGGACTGTGTTTGATGATTTTAAAGTGTACCCAATGACATGTGTTGAGTGTAGTGATTTCAGGTCTAAGAATCACACTCACTACCATCACTGTGAGAGCTGACTGTGACTACCAAGTCATGGTTCCATGTGTCACTCTCATGGTGGGTCTGTCCGGTACCTTGTTCTCTAACAAGTACCTATGTGCTTGGTTTGATATCACTATATCATGACTAATGAGATTCTATCATCAACCAACACACAATCTAGTCTTTAGTGTTATTGATGTCTATGGTTATTTCCACAATAACAACCGACTAGGGACCAAACAAGAATGTATACTCTTAACATCCGTATGATCTCATCGTTTAGGTCATGAACCTAAAAGCATACGTCATTGAGCAAAATCATTCTTTAGACATCTATCATGTTACACCATCATCTCAGAAATAGTTTAAACATATAGATCGGAAATTGCCTTTATTATTATTCAAATAAATTACAAAGTATCCCATTACAATCATCATATGACTTGCTCTATGGGCATACATACCAACAAAGAGTATATCACATATCTCACATATATTCACATTTCACATATTTCATTTCATCAGAGTCTATTCCTCATGGACATAGACTTTCATGACAATGATTTAGGGCCAGAGCCACTCCAGATGACTCACTCCTAAATCTTGGTGGTCTAACCTTTAAGGTCTCAATCCACACTCTGGAAATCCTTCTCATAATTCATCAGTTACTACAAAGAGATTTGTTTTGTTTCCCCAGTGTGGTCCTCAAGCAAACTCACGGTGTTCAGGACACCTAACTAGATGTTTCATCATTTCACTTGTTATTAATCTCTTTTACTCATCTTAAAACATCATATATCATATGTGTGTATTGTCGCATAACTAGGACAACATGAAACATGTTAGGCTTAAAAAAAGACATTGATTAAAGCAAGAAGTACAATAAATTTATAAATTGCAACACATATGATTATTTCCATTTTCTACATCATCGCATAGAAGTCATCATCAGTGGGATTTCATCCTGAGACATAATCTCATTTTCCAACATTTACCCCTTCAGGGTTTTACCATCATTAGTGGGCTTTCAGCCTGAGTCATAATCTCATTGTGCAAGATTTACCCTAATCAGGGTTTCTGAAATAAAATAGTGCATGTTAAATCAATCTCAACATATTTCTTATCAGTTCATTCTATAACACAATTCTCAACAAAATATTCATAGAAACATAAGAACTAGAAACAATAAAAGTATATAAATATATTTCATCATTCATCTTACTCAGAGTAGAGTTATCATACAACATATACTTATTACATCCAATTTCAATAGATGCAAATAACTTTCATGCATATACATGCATAACACACTTAGATCTCTTCTTCTTTTTATTTCACATTCTTTAGTTAGGGTTACTCATCAACACATGTTGAATATCATTTGAAGTCCATCCTCAGAGTAAAACTATTCTATCAAACAATCATGATCCAAGAATACAGTCTTGTAAATCAATTCAGATGCTTGAACCTCACCTTACAATTGAACTCAACTAATGATATGTGCATTCCAACTACATTTTTGTGCATTCCTTAATCCCTCATTTGAGATCATTATTCATTAGTCATCATTTTAGGGTTAGAGTTAGGTTCTTATATTCCTCTACTAATTCTCATCTTTTTCCTTCATTGCATATTCATTAGTGTCAACTTCCTTCATGTCATGTTCATTACATTATTGGAACCGATTATTCTTAATTCACTTGATATGCAATGCTTCTCATCTCATTTACATCCATCAAAGTCAATTTTTAGTATGTTGCATTCAATTTGGGTTAAGCCACATTTAACTAAAATAAAAGATTAAAGACTTCATCATAATAATTTCATTAGTTCATCTTTAACGTGTTATCACCATTCAGTACATTTTTCTTCGTATCATTTCTTATATTTAGATAAGTGTACCATGTCATTAACTTCTAATGTCATTCTCAATATCAACAATGATCATTCTTTATTATACTACTCACTTTAGCTTAAAAGAATGGTCTATTATACATTTTCTGACACCATAATATCTAATCATGCTTCACAAGTCATTCTTATGTAGCTTGTATAAAAGGACCCACTTCATGTGATGGCTACTCACTATTCCATAAATTATACTAAACTATATTGTTTAGGATTAGATCATATTAGTAAGGTTCATCATCTTCAATTGAAGTATTAGAGCTTACACCAACATATCATCACATTTCCAACATTATATACAAGTTCTAAATTTACCACTCATACTCGTCTTAATACTAAACTTCTAGGGTTTTCAAGAAGTCATCCTTAGTTCAACATATCATAAGAATAATATCATTCAATAATTGTATCATGGTGCACAACATTATTCATTAGAGCTATTCACACACATGGAAACCCTAGTTTCCAATTTCACATATTTCATTCATCAGTCATAAGTATGCATTGATTAATTGACTCATTTGATTCAATCCCTCAACGCAAACCCTAAACAGGGAATATCACCACCTCATATTGATCCATATGTATATATATTATTCAATCTTATTAATATTCAATGATACACTTATATCATTCATTCTGATGCAAATGCAAATGTGATTCTAGACATGTCAATTCAATTCCCAAGCATATCGCACATTGGGCTGATTTTTAGGCACCATTGACATGAAATAGCATAGTCATCTATCCATAAAATTTTCCATGGATCCTCAATCACTACATCACAAACTAAGAAATTTCCAAACAATGATAAATAATCAAAATCAAAAGCATTTGATTCCTTAATATCTTTCCAAATAAATTCCCAATCACATACAAATACAATTAAGCAAGGTTTTTTATTATTTTAGCAGGATAGAATTAGTCTTTCAACATGAATACAGAGTTTAGGAGGGAAAAGAACACTCTCCTAAGGTAGAAATCACCTTAAAATCATAGGTCAAACTCTAAATTTCTAGAAATACATTCACACTCTAGCAACTAAACCCATTTCTCCCTCCTCTCAACTCAAAAACCCTAGAAATGGAGATTAGGGGAGAAAAAGTGAAAAAGGGGATGATTTGGTGTGATTTAGAATAAAACCAGAGGGTGGACGGAATATTGATATGTAAGATAAGAATCGCCATGAAAGTCTATGCAAAGAAGCTAATCGTACTTGATTTCATCATATCTCGGATAGCAAAACCCTAGATCAGCAATTCCACCACTTTCTCCTCTCAAACCCTAAGTCTCCCTCTATATCTCTCTAGGATTTAATTTATATGATTGAATCATGAATTATTTGATATCATGGTGTATTAGGTTGATCATATAGAGCAATTGAGGTGCTTGGGTAATTTGCACATTGGCTTCTCACTATGATTTCTCTTATTTCAGCTGAATTTTCTTTCATTAAAATGCTATTGTAAATGATTTACTTTAGAGGTCAAACTTCCTTCAAAAAATATGAAAAACTAACATTTTGTTTATAATTTAGTTTAAGATATTTATTTAAAATTTCATATTATTAATATTTACCAATAAATAAATAAAAATTAAATACTACACTGCTATATTGCAGTCTGCAACATGGTCGGTCGAGTTACAAACTCGACCGACACCCCTCTCTGTAGAGATCAAACATCATCCAAAAAACATGTAAATTTAATATGATGTCTATAATAGGGTTATATAGCTAAATTTAAAATTTTAAATCAATTATATTTACCAATAAAAATATATAATTCAATTACCACACAGCTATATTTCAATCCAAATATATGATCGGTTGAGTTTGTCCTAGGCAAACTCGACTGACAAACATGTCATAAAATTATTCAAAAATTCTGATATTTTCAACAGCACTAAAATTTGAGTTATACAAATCGTAAACAAATTTCAATTAAATAAGAGTTGTATATAAAATACTAAAAATCATTTAGTGCATCACTATACTTATCATATTATGTATTCATATGCCATCAAAACCCTAATTTTATCTGATTGGGGTTTTTAATTCTTAAACCCTAATATTTAAAATAAAAGCATATTTAGATTATTTCATCAGGTTCAAAAATATTGATTAGAATTCCATAATTAATTGAGATTTAAACAATAAGCAACATGGTTAAGCATGCAATCAATCAAGTAAACCCTAATTAGATGACTATTTTAAAAACGGGTCATTACAATTCAGATCCAGGGTATTATAGAAAGATTGTTGGTAAATTGATATATTTGATAGTGACTCATCCCGAAATTTCCTTTGTTGTAGGAGGGGTGAGTCAGCATACGAGCTCACCAAAGCACTCACATTGGACAGCAGACAGTCGTATTATGAGGTATTTGAAAGGAGCTCATGGAAAGGGAATCACATACTATAGACCTGAGACTCCTCCATCCACTCTTGTTCTTATTGGATATGTAGATGCAAATTGGGTTGGTATTCTGAATGATTGGAGGTCTACATCTGGGTATTTCACCTTTCTATGAAATCAAATTATCACCTGGAAAAGCAACAAGCAAAATGTTGTTTCTTGTTCTAGCACGGAAGATGAGTATAGAGCAATGTTCCATGCCTGTTGTGACAAAGTGAGTTTTTATAGTATTTTCTCTCTCTTAAAATTTTATTATCAAACTTTTTGACCAAATTACCCTCTTATACTTCCCTCACTTAATTGGACTAATATGGGTCACAAATTTCAAAAAAATGCAAACCCTAGTATGCTTTTATGATAAAATACATATGATAATGTTTGTAGTAAATAAACACATCAAACCTTTGAATTTGGGTTTCAAATTTATATCATAGTAGCATAATGACCTTTTGAAGATACACCTAAAATTTCATTAGAATTGGAGTTACCAATCAAGAGTTATGGCCAATTTTATAAATCACCTTAGATTTATGTCCTAGACCTAAGTTTCCGTTTTAATCAATGATATGTACATGTCACGCCTGCCTTTGATAATCCGACCCCTCTCCTAGCCGTCAGATCGGGCGATCCACAGATCTGCCCTGATCCAATAGTGGAGACCTCATCTCCTACCTCCCGCAAAGGGCGGGGAGGCAACAGGAAATAGAGCCCAGCTAATCTCGCCACCTCGCACCTCCTCTCGAATTTTAAACCCAACGATCATCTCTTAAACTTCTCGGCGACCCCGTCAAGCCTTATCTTGACCCCCCTCACTCTCGGAGCAAGGAGAATCGACCCCCGCTTCTCCGCTCTTCTCACCGCGGTGGCGGCTGAGTTTAGGGCTTCATCGCCCAGTCTACCAAATGTCTATTTAAACCCTCCTCTAGCTACGCCTGTTCCTCTTTAACCATCCCGCAACCCCAATTTCACCCGAGAAACCTCGAGCATACACCTCCTTTCCATCTTCGTCAATCTCCAGCCACCACCACCAACCAAGTTCTCCAGCACCTCCCGCTCCTTTCTAATCTCACCTTCACCTTCGCTGCACCACTACGTTTTCCCCCGTCACAACCTCAAGGTTCCAGAACGCCTCCCACTCCATTTCGGTCCCAACTCCGGCGAGCTTGCCTGGACACACGGCGGCAATGAGCGACACGGGGCCTTACACCCCGACCAGACCCTCCTTGGCTTCGGATCGACCTACCGGACCCAGCTCAGCCGTTTTCCGCTAGCGAGCAGCGCCAGGGAACAAGCTAGACCTCGTCGGAGTTCCTCCTTCTCAGCTGGAGCAAGCTGCAGACCTGTGGAGCTAGCCCGAGCCGTCCGATCAAGTGAAGACAAACCTTGGTCGTCCGATCAAGTGCAGACCGATCCTGAGCGCCCGATCAGTTTAGATCGATTTGAGCCGTGATCCAGTCGGATTCGGCCATCGATCGGGGGTATTTTTCTTTTCTTTTATTTTGTTAATCTTTTAGTACTCAAGAAAATACCTTACCTTAGAAAAATCATAATAAATGCTAGGATTATCAGAATATAGAAAACCAATATACCATTTTGATCAGAAAAATATACTCTATTCATATAAAATATTATCAATACCTGAATCCGTACCCTATTTCAAAAATAACTATCTAAAGCCTAAAGGACCTCCTTGATCATAATTAATTATTAAAAATGGCTTTCTTGATGATATATGACTTCTAAAATGTTTGTAACCATTAGATGAAACCCTGATTTCAAAATAACTCAAAATCCTATTCTAAGTTGATAAGTGAGCAAAGGATTAGAAGAAACCCTATTTTCAGCTTTCTCTTTCTACATGAAATTATAGGTATATCTTTATACAAAATCTGATATCACTAGATGACGATTAGTGATCATATTTTTGCCCTGAATTTTAATTCAAAACCTGATCTTATGGAACCATTAATATCTTAAGGGTTGTATTTTCCCTTTTATTTCCAATCATATTAGAAACCCTAGTTTTTGGAAATCTGTTAATTGATGAATTAAATGCTATCTTTTAAGTAAACAAAGTAATGATGGACCAAACATGATAAAATCTCTAAACTCAAATAAAATAGGGGAAATCTCTGATCTGAATTAGATAACATAAAAGGAATTATAACTAACAACATATCTTAGTCCGGGTCACATGGACCAATAGTAATGTTGTACCCTTGCTTTCTTTGCAGGGTGACTTAATCCTTGATTGATTCTAGATCCTTGGAATATCTGATCTAATTAAGCAGGTATGTGGTCTTATAAGTATAAGACTAGTTTTATGGTTGCTTATGCTATATAATATCTTGAATGTTCGTATTTGGATATGATTGTGGGTTGAACTAGTATGAGTTATACTTCGCCAAATTTAAGAGAAACATAAATGAATATGATGGGTTTAGCTACTAGAGCACATAGCCTGGTGTGGATGTATGTTGCCTAACATGGATGTATGATTCCTGGGCCCATGTTAGATGTATGATGATATTCTATTGCCCACACTAGATGTAAGACAAGTGCAATAGGTGTAGTACAACTGCATCAAAATGAATATAATGAAAGGGTGTTTACTTAAATTTCGCCTTAAGAAATGGTTTTATCTCTCTTTCCTTCTTTTTCAAATATTTTCCTTTATGCAACCTTATTAAATGTAACTTTTACCACGTACCAGCCCTGCTGATATTTTGTTTCTCATATTTTCTAGGTGCAAGGAACAATTGACAACAAAATGAATTGCATGCTTAGAGTACCTGAAGGCATAAAATAATGAAAATGGAGGATTTATTAGATATATCTTTTCCTCTTATCACATTTCTTGTTAGATGTTAGTTTATTTCTTTTCTTAGTGATCTTGAGGATGATTTAAATCCTATGTAATAAAGTTAACTTTCTCTAGAACAATATTTTTTTCCTCCATATGTAATGACTTTATTATCTTTATGAATGAATGTTCGTGTGGCATTATACGATGATGTGGACTAGATCTTGGCTTAATCTCTATTTTAGTTGACTACCTTAATATCTTATATTTTCCCTTTTGACATCTATAGATATGAGTGCACGCATATCTATGAATGTCACTATGGAAAGTATATAGAAATTGGGGGACGTCACAGTTGGTATCAGAGCCAATGTTCACACATCAAGTCACATGAACTTCATTCACCCTATTTTGAGTCTAGGGTAGTCCTTGAGTTGGTATGTGAAGGGTTGAGGTGTCTAGGATAGAATCTGCCATGGGTCTGACTAAAGTCTCTGAGCCACTTAGCTTGGCAATCACGAGGCTACCTTTATGGCAGTATAAGTCTACCTGGTCGATATCCTAAGTGTCCCCTATTCTTGGGCATACCTTAATTTAGGAATCTTCTCATCTATAGATTTTCCCTCTCACCTCTTCTATGGGAAAAGTTCTCCCTCTCATCTATGTCTTAAAATAAATTAAATTTTCCCTCTTACCTCTATTATAAGGTTAGGAAGGAGTCTCTCTATTTTACAAAGTCCTAAGGATCGACTGATAAGGATTTTAGGATATCCTCCCTAAATCATAACATTCATAATATTAATTATTAAATAATGAGAATAATGAAATATCATGTGATAATAATGATGATAATGACTAGAATAATTGTGGAAGTAATAAATCTAATGCGTTCAAATTAATTACAGGATGCCTCCTAAGACTCGCATATCAGGGGAATCGTCCTCTAAGAAAAGAAAAAAACCCTGAAACCTCCGAAGTACCTGATCCTGATGCTGAGGCCAAGGAAAGATGGGAGGAATAGAAGAAAATCCTTCTAGACTTTATGGAAACCCTCGCCACCAAAGGAACCCCTGAACCTAGCTCCTTTAGGAAAAACGAAGTGACGGTGATAGACTTCATTAAGCTCAACCCTGACAGGTTTTGGGGGGAAGACCAACCCGAAGTCATGGACAAGGCTGAGGCATGGGTTCTTTCCATAGAGAATGCCTTCTGTACCCTAGAAGTGCCTGAAGAAAAGAAGGTTAAATTCGCCACCCATTTGCTTAAGGGAGGGGCGAAGATCTGGTGGGAGAATTATGGTGGGAATTGGGGAGAGGAAGTAGACAACTTGGGATGGGAAGCCTTCAAGACCCTCTTCACCGACCGTTTCATGCCCATAGTTGAGAGGAAGAGGAAAAAGAAGATGTACATGGAGCTTAGGTAGGGTAGTCTCTCAGTGGCCGATTATACTCGGAAGTTTAGGCTTCTGGAACGCTATGCCCCTATCTGGACTGAGGACCGCCTCATGGAGCATTATGTAGATTGTCTCTCCGCACACCTGAAAACCCTAGTTATAGCCTCTCGTCCCCAAAGCATTGATGAAGCCCTAGACATGGCCCTTAAGAAGGAAAGGGAGCAGGGATTACCGAATCTTTCTAGCATGGGATATTTAGGGTTGACCACCACCGAGGAAGCGAAGTTCAAAAAGTTCCACCCCGATCATAATAAAGGATCAGGGAAAGGAGGAGGTTCAGGGAAGAAAGGACCAAAGAATAGCAAGCTGATGGATTACCGCAGCAAATGCAAGACTTGTGGACGAGGACATGACGGGCCTTGTCGCTACACCAAGCCAGTCTGCTACAACTGCAAGAAGGAGGGACATTTCCTTGCCAAGTGCCCCAATGCATCTATCCTTGGCAAACCTCCAGTAGGTGCTCCACCCCCTCAGGGACACCGTAATGCCAGGGTGTTCGCAGTAACAGCAGAGGAGTCTAGGGCAAATCCGAACCATCTTGTCGAAGGTAACCTTAAATCTTTTTCATATATCTAATATCTTGTTCAATGCCTTCAATTATTTACAATGTAATTATCATGTGTAGGCATTGTTTTCTTGAATGGACATCCTGTTAAAGCATTGTTTGATTCTGGATCCACAAATACGTTTATTTCTCGAAATCTGGCCTCAATGTTGCACTTACATATAAGGGACTTGGGATACATTCTGGATGTGTCAACTCCTAGTGGCAAAATATTCACTACATTGCATAAAACCGATGTTCTCCCTCTAAAATTTGAAAATCATGACATGCCCTTCGAATTCATTCTCTTAACCATGGAAGACTTTGATGCTATTCTTGGCATGGATTGGTTGTACACATATCATGCTTACATTGATTGTAGAAACAAGATGGTAGTTCTCTCTCAACCTCATTCCTCTCTGGTAGTGATCCCTCGGGGAAGAAGATTTTGTAATAATATAATAATTTCCTCTCTTAAAGCTAAAAAGCTTGTATCTAAAGGATGTAAAGTCTTCCTCGCATTCGTCTCAGAGACCAGTCCTGACAACGGGCCTGTAGAAAGACTAGAGGTGGTACGTGATTTTCTTGACATATTTTCGGAGGAGCTTCCTGGGCTGCCTCCAAACCGAGACATTGAGTTCTCCATAGATCTTCTTCCTGGAACCACTCCAATTTCTAGGGCACCGTATAGGATGCTACCTGCTGAGCTGAGCTGAAGAAACAATTACAAGAACTTCTCGATAAGGGTTTTATCCGCCCTAGCATTTCCCCTTGGGGTGCACCTGTCTTTTTTGTTAAAAAGAAAGATGGCTCGATGCGGATGTGTATTGACTATCACATGTTGAACCAAGCTACCATTCAAAACAAGTATACTCTCCCTCGTATTGATGACCTCTTTGATCAACTTCGTACTCCTAAAGTTTTCTCAAAAACTGATCTTCGTTCTGGCTACCATCAACTTAAGGTCAAGGATTCTGATATATCTAAGACTGCTTTCCAAACTCGTTACGGGCACTACAAATTTCTGGTAATGTCGTTCGGGTTGACCAACGCACCTGGCGTGTTCATGAATTTGATGAACAAAGTCTTCCAACCTTATCTTGATGAGTTTGTGGTCATCTTTATTGATGATATTCTGATCTATTCTGATTCTATGGAGAAGCATCGAGAGCATTTGAAGTCTGTCCTTGAGATTCTTTGAGTCCAGAAATTCTATGGCAAGCTTTCAAAATGTGAATTCTGGATTGACAAAGTTATGTTTCTTGGTCATGTCATTTCTGGGGGTAACATATCGGTTGATCCCGCTAAAGTATCTGTTGTACTTGATTGGCAACCTCCTCGTAATCCTTCTGAAATCCGGAGTTTCTTAGGTCTGGTTGGATATTATCGTCGTTTTATTCCGAATTTCTCCAAGGTGGCACTTCCTCTCATTAAGCTTACTCAGAAGGACGAGCATTTCATCTGGTCAGCTGCTTGTGAGTCTAGCTTCCAAGAGCTCAAACATAAGTTGATGTCAGCACATGTCCTTGTTCTACCCTCTGGTAATGAAGGATTTGTGATATTCACTGATGCTTCCCGACATGGTCTAGGTTGTGTCCTGCAGCAGATGGGAAAGTAGCGGCATTCGCTTCTAGACAGCTGAAACCCAATGAGTTGAACTACCCCACACATGATTTGGAGTTAGCTGCCATCATCCATGCTCTCAAAATATGGAGGCACTACTTGTATGGGGCAACGTTTGATATCTTCACCGACCATAAAAGCCTCAAGTACATTCTGATGCAAAAGGATTTGAATCTCTGACAACGACGGTGGATTGAGTATTTGAAGGACTACGACTTCACCATTGGCTACCATCCAGGTAAGGCCAATGTGGTTGCAGACGCTCTTAGTAGGAAAAGAGCTATTTTTGCATCCCTGTTTGTACCCGAATGGAGGAACATGGAGGACCTAGCAAGCTAGATACCACAGTTCCTGGTTGATCGTATGCATGTCAACAACATATCTATCACATCCAACCTACATTCTGAACTTCTGGAGGCACAGAAAGCTAGTCCCGAGCTTGCAGAGCTCTCCTCTCTCCTGGTTAAACCTCATACACATCTGTCGGTGGGTCTTGATGGTGGTCTTCGATACAAGAACTGTATGTGGGTCCCTGAGCAGTCAACTGTAAAGACAACCATTCTTAGCGAGGCGCATGGGTCCAAGTACACAGTTCATCCCGGCACTACAAAGATGTACAAAGACCTACAACGACAGTTCTGGTGGAGAGGCATGAAGCACGACATTGCAGATTTTGTATCCAGGTGTCTGACATGCCAGAGAATTAAGGCCGAGCATCAAAGACCAGGTGGTCTACTGCAACCCCTTGAGATTCTGGAATGGAAATGGGAACACATCACTATGGATTTTGTAGTGGGATTACCCAGGACCAGGAAGGGGTACGATGTTGCATGGGTCATTATGGATCGTCTCACCAAGTCAGCTCATTTTCTACCGGTGAAGACTACTGTGAAGGTTTCCGAGTTGGCTGATCTTTATATACGGGAGATTGTACGTCTGCATGGAGTTCCAGCATCCATTGTCTCGGACCGGGATCCAAAGTTCACTTCAAAGCTATGGAAATAGGTTCAAGAAGAATTGGGCACCAAGTTGAACTTCAGTACAGCTTATCATCCGCAGACAGATGGACAGTCAGAACGAACAGTACAGATTCTAGAGGATCTTCTATGAGCTTGTGTGCTTGACTGGGAAGGCTCGTGGGACCATTACCTGCCTTTAGCTGAGTTTGCCTATAATAATAGTTATCAGGCGAGTATTGGGATGCCACCATACGAAGCTCTCTATGGCCGACCGTGCAGATCTCCATTACATTGGGACGATGTCGGGGAACACACCTTGATGAAATCCGAGGAGATGCGGTTGTATGCATATAAAGTCGCACTGATCAGGCAGAGGATCAAGCGAGCCCAGGATAGGAAGAAATCATATGCAGATGCTCACCGGAAGGAACGTCAGTTCAAGGAAGGTGATCATGTCTTTCTGAAGATCTGACCAATTCGAGTGTTGGCCAAGAATAAGGGAAAGCTCAGTCCTCGTTATGTGGGACCCTTTGAGATTCTTGAAAGGGTTGGAGAATGTGCCTATCGTCTTGCTCTTCCACCTCAGTATAGTGCCATGCATAATGTCTTTCATGTATCTAATCTGAAGCCTTATGTCAAAGACCCCAATCACATTCTGAATCATGAGCCTCTTGAGCTGAAAGATGATTTGACATATGCTGAGTCACCAGTTAGAATTCTTGATTTCAAGGCAAAGGAGCTTCGCAATAATTGGCATATAGATATGGTGAAAGTTCTCTAGAGCCACCATGATCAAACTGATGCTACATGGGAGCTCAAGTCCGAAGTCGAGCGGAATATCCACATCTCTTTCAGGCTGCTTGAGGGCAAAATTCTTAAAAAGGAGGGGAGAATGTGACAAAGTGAGTTTTTATAGTATTTTCTCTCTCTTAAAAGTTTATTATCAAATTTGTTGACCAAATTACCCTTGTATACTTCCCTCACTTAATTGGACTAATATGGGTCACAAATTTCAAAAAAATGCAAACCCTAGTATGCTTTTATGATAAAATACATATGATACTGTTTTTAGTAAATAAACACATCAAACCTTTGAATTTGGGTTTCAAATTTATATCATAGTAGCATAATGACCTTTTGAAGCTACACCTCAAATTTCATTAGAATTGGAGTTACCAATCAAGAGTTATGGCCAATTTTATAAATCACCTTAGATTTATGTCCTAGACCTAAGTTTCCGTTTTAATCAATGATATATATATGTCACGCCTGCCTTTGATAATCTGGCCCCTCTCCTAGCCGTCAGATCGGGCGATCCACAGATCTGCCCTGATCCAACAGTGGAGACCTCATCTCCTACCTCCCGCAAAGGGCGGGGAGGCAACAGGAAACAGAGCCCAGCTAATCTCGCCACCTCGCACCTCCTCTCGAATTTTAAACCCAACGATCATCTCTTAAACTTCGCGGCGACCCCGTCAAGCCTTATCTTGACCCCCCTCGCTCTCGGAGCAGGGAGAACCGACCCCCGCTTCTCCGCTCTTCTCACCCCGGTGGCGGCTGAGTTTAGGGCTTCATCGCCCAGTCTACCAAATGTCTATTTAAACCCTCCTCTAGCTACGCTTGTTCCCCTTTAACCATCCCGCAACCCCAATTTCACCCGAGAAACCTCGAGCATACACCTCCTTTCCATCTTCGTGAATCGCCAGACACCACCACCAACCAAGTTCTCCAGCACCTCCCGCTCCTTTCTAATCTCACCTTCACCTTCGCTGCACCACTACGTTTTCCCCCGTCACAACCTTGAGGTTCCAGAACGCCTCCCGCTCCATTTTGGTCCCAACTCTGGCGAGCTTGCCTGGCCACGCGGCGGCAACGAGCGACACGGGGCCTTACACCCCGACCAGACCCTCCTTGGCTTCGAATCGAGCTACCGGACCCAGCTCAGCCATTTTCCGCTAGCGAGCAGCGCCAGGGAACAAGCTAGACCTCGCCGGAGTTCCTCCTTCTCAGCTGGAGCAAGCTGCAGACCTGCGGAGCTAGCCCGAGCCGTCCGATCAAGTGAAGACAAACCCTGATCGTCCGATCAAGTGCAGACCGATCCTGAGTGCCCAATCAGTTTAGATCGATTTGAGCCATGATCCAGTCGGATCCGGCCGTCGATCGGGGGTATTTTTCTTTTCTTTTATTTTGTTAATCTTTTAGTACTCAAGAAAATACCTTACCTTAGAAAAGTCATAATAAATGCTAGGATTATCAGAATATAGCAAACCAATATACCATTTTGATCAGAAAAATATACTCTATCCATATAAAATATTATCAATACCTGAATCCGTACCGTATTTCAAAAATAACTGTCTAAAGCCTAAAGGACCTCCTTGATCATAATTAATTATTAAAAATGGCTTTCTTGATGATATATGACTTCTAAAATGTTTGTAACCATTAGATGAAACCCTAATTTCAAAATAACTCGAAATCCTATTCTAAGTTGATAAGTGATAAAAGGATTAGAAGAAACCCTATTTTTAGCTTTCTCTTTCTACATGAAATTATAGGTATATCTTTATACGAAATCTGATATCACTAGATGATGATTAGTGATCATATTTTTGCCCTGAATTCTAATTCAAAACCTGATCTTATGGAACCATTAATATCTTAAGGGTTGTATTTTCCCTTTTATTTTCAATCATATTAAAAACCCTAGTTTTTGGAAATTTGTTAATTGATGAATTAAATGCTATCTTTTAAGTAAACAAAGTAATGATGGACCAAACATGATAACATCTCTAAACTCAAATAAAATAGGGGAAATCCCTGATCTGAATTAGATAACATAAAAGGAATTATAACTAACAACATATCTTAGTCTGGGTCACATGGACCAATAGTAATGTTGTACCCTTGCTTTCTTTGCAGGGTGACTTAATCCTTGATTGATTCTAGATCCTTGGAATATCTGATCTAATTAAGCAGGTACGTGGTCTTATAAGTATAAGACTAGTTTTATGGTTGCTTATGTTATATAATATCTTGAATGTTCGTATTTGGATATGATTGTTGGTTGAACTAGTATGAGTTATACTTCGCCAAATTTAAGAGAAACATAAATGAATATGATGGGTTGTAGCTACTAGAGCACATAGCCTGGTGTGGATGTATGTTGCCTAACATGGATGTATGATTCCTGGGCCCATGTTAGATGTATGATGATATTCTATTGCCCACACTAGATGTAAGACAAGTGCAATAGGTGTAGTACAACTGCATCAAAATGAATATAATGAAAGGGTGTTTACTTAAATTTTGCCTTAAGAAATGGTTTTATCTCTCTTTCCTTCTTTTTCAAATATTTTCCTTTATGCAACCTTATTAAATGTAACTTTTACCACGTACCAGCCCTGCTGATATTTTATTTCTCATATTTTCTAGGTGCAAGGAACAATTGACAACAAAATGAATTGCATGCTTAGAGTACCTGAAGGCATAAAATAATGAACATGGAGGATTCATTAGATAGATCTTTTCCTCTTATCACATTTCTTGTTAGATGTTAGTTTATTTCTTTTCTTAGTGATCTTGAGGATGATTGAAATCCTATGTAATAAAGTTAACTTTCTCTAGAACAATATTTTTTTCCCTCCATATGTAATGACTTTATTATCTTTATGAATGAATGTTCGTGTGGCATTATACGATGGTGTGGACTAGATCTTGGCTTAATCTCTGTTTTAGTTGACTACCTTAATCTCTTATATTTTCCCTTTTGACATCTATAGATATGAGTGCACGCATATCTATGAATGTCACTATGGAAAGTATATAGAAATTGGGGGATGTCACACCTGTTGTGAAATACAATGGGTTCAATATATGCACTCTGAATTGCAAATTCCTGTTATGTCTCGTGTAGTGCTCAAATTTGATTGTCCTTTCATCAGAGATCAAATCAAGAATGGTAAAGTGGTGACTATTCATGTCAGATCTGAAGACCAACTTGTTGGTGTTTTTACAAAGCCACTGGGTCTAGAAATGTTTCAGAGTCTTAGTCACAAGATAGGCATACATTATGTGTAAGCTCTAGTTTGAGGTGGGGGTGTTAATATAAGTGTTTTATATTCCTAGTATTTTTTATTTATCTTTATCATTGGACTCTTATGTAATTTTCCCATTTGTGTTATTAAGAAAAGAAGATGTGGCACATTGATCCTCTTACACGTTGCACAACACAGCAACCTAATTTACAACATAGGTTTTTTGGATTTTTAGACTGTTGGGTGGAATGGAGAGAATAGAGAGGATTTATTTGTGGTAGAAATGGGGTGGGAATGGTAGGTTAAGGTAGGGATATTATTGGGGGGATTGGGGTGATTTGGTGGAGAGTCAGAGGTGGAAGAAGGGCTACACTGTGTTGCCTGACTGTCATTCGTGAGGAATGGGTGTGATGTTTGTAAAAGTCTGAAATAAGTTGTGACTCAAAATTCGCTGATTTGCCTACTTAAGTTGCTAGGTTGGGCTGCAGCATGGTCGTGCTACATGGAACAGTTGTGTTGGCATGCTTGTCACACATTTGTTTTGCGTGGCACATCCATTCAGAGTTTGTCAGTGACATAGTCATGCTACCTTGCATGACCATTCTGAGTCTGATGTCTTTTCTTGATTTTCAATGATTCTCCTGTTGGTTTTTTAGTATACCACCATGACCATTCTATGGTATCACAGTTGTGGTGAGTACTATAACAGGTCATTCAACTTGAAATTCATCAAAACACCAAATTTTTTTATCAAAAGCAACTTTTCATGAATCATCTTCTAAATTTCATCTGTTTTTCCTCATTTCACCACTGTTTTCACCTGAACATCTTAAAACTAAACAAAAACTATTAAAAACAAGTGTGTGTGTGTGTTTTCTTGGAAAAGTGTAAAACAACCAAAAGTTCAAAAACAGAAGGTTGGGTGAAAAAATACCCAAACCTAAGTGGGTTGCCTCCCACTAGCACTAAGTTTCATGCCGTTATCATGGATTCTTCAATCACTCAACCATTTGGTATCATCATGTGTTCATTCTTAATATAAATGCATCTCTCACTCATTCAACCTATGTTCCTCATCCCTTTGATCACAAAATCTATCATCAAGTCTTTCGTCCAGATTTCCTTCTTTCAAATGACCAGTCAGACTCTTGAAGTGATCATGTCCAATATCCTCATCTCGGGTCGCCAGGTTGGGGTCTTGTACATGTTGATATTTATCTTCATGTCCATGAAAGATACTGTCATTGTGTCATTGTGCACATGTATCACGACATCAGTTGTAGATAAGAATGGTCTTCCCAAGATGATGGGAATCCTCCTATCCTTCGAGTCCATGTCAAGAACAATTAAATTCATCGGGAACATTGATGTTCTTTCTTTGTCTATCATCACCAAATCATCATCCACTCTTCTTCTAGGAACTTTGATGGAGCGATCTGCCAATTTGAGAGTACAATGAGCCAATTTCAACTTGCCTAACCCAAGCTCCATATTGAAACTATAAGGCATCAGATTCATATTAGATCCCAAATCAAGTAGGGATTTGTCTGTGTAATGCCCCCCTATGTATCTAAGTATGAGTGGGTGTAAGGAGGAGGGATCACCCCCTTACTAGAATTTTTTTTGAAGAATTAACATCCATTCCAAACACACTCAAAGGTATGTTGGAATAGGTATAAATTTTCCAAATTTATTATAATGGTATGCAAAAGACCAAAGTGTAGCAACGGAATAAAAATAAATGACTACATTCAACTTTCATAAAAGATTACAAAAGTACATCATAATACCCCATAGGGTTTAAATGTGTGATACAAGATAAGGATCTAACTAGAGGGAAGTCTAAACTACTTCAAATCTTGTCTCCAGAGCAACATCTCCAAGTGCTAGGTCCGTGCCCAAAGTTATGTTCTCTTGGTTCAACTCAACAGTTTGTCCTAACATGGGTGGTTGGGAGAGCACCCAGCAAAAGGGAAAGGAAAACAAAGTATGTGTCAGCATTATGAACAAGTACAAGAGATAAGTAAATAACATGAAAAATAAAGATATTGAATGATCATAAGATGATAAGGCCAAGAGAATGAGGCATAATCAAATAGATGTTTTCCAGAACAAAAATATAATAAAAGAATTGCATGCATGATTAATATTGACTACTTTAACTAAGTAGGGTTGAGGCACCTACCGGACCTTCAACCTATAGGTGAGGGGAGAATTAATACATTCCCAGTCACCTATACAAATTTTATAGGGGAGAAATAGCACATTCCCCAGGGAGAGAATAAGACATTCCCCAGGGCGAATTAACATTCACTAACTATGGGTGGTTGTACATAAGAACCACTACTATAGATAAATAGTCTAATAAAATCACCATGCTAGAAAATAATCAATGGCAAGTAATAGCATCACATAAGTAGAACACGGTAGTGGGGTACCAATACCCAAGAAACAATATCTCAAATTTGATTTTGAGGCTATTTGAATAAGAGAAGTATTAATAAAGAAAATAGGGTTATTTTCAAGTATAATTAGGGAAAATAGGGTTGCTTCACAATTATCCCAACTTAGGGTGTAAGGAATTAACATACCTCTCATAAGATTTCAACTACCAACTTTCATCACTTTATTGAGTCCAAGATCAACTTTCCCTATTTCCAATGTATGACCATGTATTAGTGTAGGTTATATGCATTAATGTAAAGAAAACCCTTATTTTTGAATTTTTAAGCAAAGCCTCAATTTAGACTCTAAAAATATCACCATTGATCTTATTATGTTCTCCTGATTAGGAAAACATATAATTTTGTATATTTTGAAGTTATGATGTTTAGAGTGTATTTTTGGTGATTTTTAAGTGATTAAATCATTTTCTAGAAAATCACCTTTGACAAAACTCAAAACCAATATTTAAAATTATTTTTATTAAAAATAACATGTTTTTCTGAGTTCATTCATATTTTACTTAATTTTTGGACAAACAAATCAAAAGTTATGAATAATTAAAATTCAGCAAATCAGAAATTAACACATCATCAAACCGAGCGAGACAAACGAAGAGAGAGAGGGAGAAAACACCATTTGACCCAAGATCAGAGATTCGAGTTGCATAGGTAACCAAACTAGATCTTCTAGAGAAGCTAAAATAGAAAGAAACCAAAACCCTAGAAGAACATGGTGAATAGAGATGGATATCATCGATTTTAAACATAGAAGCATGAGTTTTAAGCATGTAGTAAGCAATATATGAGAAGGGGGTTAACAAAACTCGCCTCTAGGAAGGTAAGAAGGTCCAAACTGCAAGGATCCTGATATTAGAAGGTCTGGTTTCTCCAAGCCAAGCTCCTTTCTTGAGCAAAGATCACCTTCCCTACTTTAGAGGTGCAAACCCTAGCAAAAGAGCATGGAGATGAGATGTTTTAGGGTTCTAGGTGGAGTTTTACCATGGAAGGTCATGGTTTTGACATGGTTTCGACCTGGAAGAAGGTGGTAGGAATACTAACAACATGAAAATAGGGAAGGAAAGGAGGATACTTACTAGTTTTGGTCAAAATCACCAAGGAGGAGCTTAAGAAATCCTAAAATAGAGAAATTTGGAACCCTAGGAGCCTTCTTCACCAAGGTAGGCATACTCTTTTACCTTGGGATAGCAACTTCATGGACAAACATAGAAGGGAGGATTCTATAAGCTGGGGGAAAAGAGAAGGAGAGGATTGCTTCTTGTATTGGGAGGTAGGAAGGGGTAGGCATGGCTTTATAAAGAAGGGGGCAAGTATGAGGTGTCTATGGGACTTTCCATATCCTCTTAGGCTAGGGCTTCATGGCCATGCAAGAGGACAACTCATAGACTCTTTTTGTATATCAAAGGTTGGTCCTAAAATACCCTAGAGACTTCTATGTCATCCCCACCGTCATTCAAACAAAGAAATAACCTCATTGGTTGATAGCTTTTAAAGATATGCTCATTTATAAAGAGGGTAATCCCTATAATGCCCTTGGAGAGAAACAACTTCAAACCAAGGTGCAACCAGGTTCCCCATGGTTTGAAATCTCGAGAATGGTAAGGGAATATCTAAGGATTATAATTCACATGATAATTTGCAAAGAAACCTATCAATTGGGTAAATTACATAAAAGTCCAAAATATGCATATAATTGCATAACTTTCACAAACAACATCCAAATTGGACCAAACTTGACACTTAATCTTGTCTCATGATTTCAAAACACCTCAAAAGGTTAGATAAAGGTTTATAGTACTTAATTATGGTAGGTAAGCTTGTTCAATATATTAAGTAAGGTTTGGGGCCTTACACTTCTAACATAGATTTATTTACCATTGTTCCACTTAAGCGGTGATTTTACATTTTGGATCCTTAAATAAGATTTCACCGAGGTATTTGTGCATAAACTCTTCCATTGGTATAATTATTGAATAAATGTTCACCAAACCACTATAAAATCCACAATTTAAGCATCAAGGCCAAAAAGGATAGAAATGATAGGAAAATATTGGGAAAGGGTCAAAAAGAGAATATGTCAAAGTTTTGGTATGTTACAACACTCCACCACTTAAATAGGATTTCATCCTCAAAATATAAAGCAAAGTGAGAAGGGTGAGTACACAACATCTCACCACTAAACTCCCAGGTTGAATCCATTAAACTTACACCAAAACGTTTACTAAATTAAACTCCTTATTTTTCAACTGCTTAACTTGGGAGTTCAGAATCTTCTCAAGAAACTCCACATAGGTCAGGTTCTCATGGATCACCTAAAGGTTCCACTTTTATGATTTCTTTTTAAAAATTTTTGGCTTATTATAATTATATTCATTAGGATATTACATTATCATTATTATTCTTTTAATTGTGTCATGTCATATTTGCTTTGTTTCCAAAAGAGTTGTATTTCATTATTATGCACAAAGTCCTATATATTTATTGTTTATCTCATTAAGAGCTTGAGAACAATTAGAGTTTACTCAATTATCTCAATATGCATTATTGTATCTGATCATTATCTTTAATAATTTGTTTTTAGACTCCATTATCACCTAATTGAATTACATCAGATTATTGTGTATGAAATAGGATACTTTATCCAATTTGTTACAATTAATCTAAATAATGTCACATTAATTACTTATATGTATATTAGATATTGTTACTTTACTGGTCTTGTTCACATTAATGGCATCATTAATCATTCTCTCATATTTATTCACATCTTATTATTGATCATGACCATTTGTGTGAATCAATTACTTCTTATCCATACTGAAGTCATTATATATATTTTAATGATCAAGGTGGGACATATTACATATTAATTATTTGATTCACATATTAAGTCATTAGGTGAATAATTAGGTGTGTATTAGAGAATAAGGTGATATGCATTTCATATTGATGACCTAATTAATCTATGATTTATGTGTATTAAAGTAAGTTATCTAATTATTACACTAGTGACACTAATGTATCATGAATGTCATTAAGGATGTATAGGTTAAGGTTAGATGATTACAACTTAGGGTTTAGGTTAGCATGATCATTATTCTTCACCTATACCTTCTTAGGATGCATTAAGTCTAAGGTTAAATTACAATTATATTGCCCATCATATCATTAGGGTTTATTAGTTAATGACATGGTCAACATCATGTTTATCCATTATTAGTATTAAAATGTGAGTTACTCTTATTATTTGCATTAGATATTCATTAGGGTTCAAACATATGAACTATTCATTAGATGATCTTTATATGTTCTTTTGGATACCAAGAAACATGTGGTTAAAACTATACCTTGTTTGGTCAAAACTAAGGATTCAAGCACACTAACTTTCTAATTAGGGAGTTAGGGTTTCTAAAGTCAGAGTAGCTAGATTTCAGTATGTTACATGACTCCATCCCTTTGGAAAGGATTTCATCCTCAAAATCTAACTACCCAAACATCATCAAACCAGCTACTCTCCACCCCTTAAAAGGTTTGACCTACCAAGGAAAACTAATCTAGAGGTAAAAGGTTGAGTCTAACTAAACCATATACAAGATTCATCACGCTTCATTGCACACTCTGATTGCTTACTACTAAACACCAAACTTCAAAGTCTAGGTTCTAGGGATAACTATCCAAACATGAGGTTCTATGGGTCATAAGGGAACTATATTGGGTATCCATCCTCAACAATTCATTACACCTGGGAGACTTGTTCAACAAATTAGGGTCCCTAAAGATAAATCATATAGATGTCGAAGGCTGCTATTGCCTAAAATCATGTTGTTTCAGACAATTCATATCAGCTCAGGCCAGGCCGGTATCATATGGATTCGGGAGTCCTCGTAAACCAAGATAGTTGTGTGGAGGAAAATCTTGCCAGCCCCCAAACCCTGATCCTTTCTAAACACATTTTCTTTCAACTTCATGTCTTAGTAGTTGCCTAAAGGCCAAGCTAAACAACATCAAGTTACTATGGTTACTTATGTATCTTTTAGGTGTAAGTATTTTACATATCTATTCATAATTATTCTAATGTGAAACTATAGGATCCTAAATCAATCATTCATCATCTATTGATCAACTCTAGGGCAAACATGTCACTTAAAGGTAAGACAAGTATTCTAACTAGGGAGACAAAATTGAAATAGTCAGATTCCGACTACCATGGGCTCTGATACCATATTGTAAGGAGGAGGGATCACCCCCTTACTAGAAATTTTTTTAAAGAAATAACATCCATTCCAAACACACTCAAAGGTATGTTGGAATAGGTATAAATCTTCCAAATTTATTATAATGGTATGCAAAAGACCAAAGTATAGCATTTGAATAAAATAATTGACTATATTCAGCTTTCATAAAAGATTACAAAAGTATATCATAATATCCCATAGGGTTTTAATGTGGGATACAAGATAAGGATGTAAGTAGAGGGAATTTTAAACTACTTCAAATGATGTTTCTAGAGCAACATCTCCAACTTCTAGGTCTGTGCCCAAAGCTATGTTCTCCTAGTTCAACCCAACAACTTGTCCTAACCTGGGTGGTTGGGAGAGCACCCAACAAAAGGGAAAGGAAGACAAAGTATGTGTCAACATTATGAACAAGTACAAGAGATAAGTAAATAATATGAAACATAAAGATATTGAATCAGCATAAGATGAGAAGGCCAAGAGAATGAGGCATAATCAAATAGATGTTTGCCATAACAAAAATATAACACAAGAATTGCATGTATGATTAATATTGACTACTTTAACTAAGTAGGGTTGAGGCACCTTGTTGGCTATTTAAGCAACGAGTTTCAATCAAGTTAATGATCTTTTACCTGATTCAACCAAACTCCACAAGTATACGGAGGTAGTATAGTCAGGATCGAACACAAGGAGCTTTAGTAAACAACTGAACGCAACAATCCTAATTTTCAGCAATCTAGATCGGTTTTAAAAGAAGTTGGTTGTTTAATTTCTAAGACAAGGAAATGTATAAGAGCTAAATTTATACAAGTAGAAGAGATTAACAAAAGGTTTTTAGTCAAATGATTAATGATCTTGGACATTAGGGATTTCATTCTCATACCATAGCACTTAGGGAACTAAGCAATCTAAACATACACAAGTTCTTATCTCAAAGGATTGATGTGTTGCATTTCATCTCCCGATAAACGTGCAACGATCGCAACTTAAAACAACATTCTCATGTTTGAATTTCATTTTAGATCACAAGCAAACCTTTAACTCGTTTCTAACTACTCTCGTGGATTAGAAAGAGTTGCTATGAAAGATACCTCCATACATTCATACTTATTTTCTCAAATCAAGCACAAATGCAGAAAACATGCACATTAAGCAGCCAACATCATATGCAAGAAGAAGGAAACCGGTATTTTCATAAATAGAGACAAGAAACATAGGTATTTAGTACGATATCACATAGTTCCACACATGATACGGCATGGGAGCTACTCTCCCATGCCCAAGAAGGATAAAACTACTCGTCCATAACTACACCTTGCATAATTTCAGCAGAAAATGAAGTTTTCGACATGAGTAAGAGAAGAAAAGACAAGAAGACCCAAGATGCAACCAAGAGAAGAGGGAATTCCGGCTGAAGGATGAAATTCCTCTTCTAAAACTCCTCCAGAACGTACTAGCTTCTCGCCAAAGAAACTCCTCAGAGTTGGGGAAGCTTTGCTGCACCTTGGAGCTGCAAATGAGAAAGGAGAAGAAGAGAAATGGCCTTCTTTCTCAAGAAAATCCTTGGATCTCTTAAAATTTGCCTCCTCCTTCATCTCCTCTGCCTCTGGGACGAGCAAGGAGTCTCCAATGACCAGTCGTAACTGTCCCAACACTTCCCTCCTCGTTTTAGGCTCGAATTCTCGGTTTTCAAATTTTTGAAACTGCCGGCTGAACGGCGTGCAAAGTGTTTGCACGCCGTGCATTTAACAAAAGGACGGCAGTTAACTGTACAGTGTACGTCGTGCACGGAGCATGTGCACGCCATACGACTTTCCAGAAACATTTGCTGAATTTCTGTGCTCCATGTGAACGTCGTGCAACGCCTTTGCACGTTGTTCATTTTTTTATGCATTCTACAGGAAAGTTGTGCGTTGTGCACCATGAGTGTGCACGCCGTACAACAGTGCGTCAGGGTAAGCAATAATCTTTCTGGAATGTTGCACGTCGTACAACAAGTTTGAACGTCGTGCACTTTACTGCTTCTGCACAAATAAACATTGAAATGAGTGATTTCCATGGTAAAACGGCAAGGCAAGATATGGCAAAGTATTTTAACGAAATGATGGCAAAAGGAATATGAAAAGAGACTAAATCTTGTCAAAATGAATAAAATTTGTGTGTGAAAACATGTGAAAAGATGATATATAATTCACACAACAAATCCCCCTAAGCTTGAATTATTGCTTGTCCTCAAGCAAAAAGAAACAGGGCTATATGAAAGAAGAAAAATTTAAATCATGTATGGATGAAAAGAGAAGCAGATGTGCCTTAAGCTCAGAAACATATGTGCATTGAGTTTGTGTTTGTAGAAGATATCTTCAAATTCTCAATATCAAGATAGAAAGAATTAGTTCATTGAGGTTGATCCAATAATCAAGCATATACCCAACTAACAACATTAATGAGAATTTGGATACTCAAACCAAAGGTTAGTGCATTTGCATAACAAAAATTTTCAGCTATATGAATTTTAGAATATCAAATGACTGCTATCTTTAACCAACTTAATTGAACTCTTTTCCAAAGGATATAGCGATAAGGATTTTGGGTTTCCAGCATTCGGATGCTAATTTAGGCTTATGCTCGTGTGGAATGCTGGTTGGGGTGTTTCTATTACCCTCTTTTCATTTCTCATATCACCTAACCGTCGTTGCCAGATCGGACTCACACTAGGCTAGCATAATATGTGGGCCATTGGGCCATCTTTTTCTGGGTAATGAGTGTGTAATACAAACAAAGAGTCAATTAGGAAGGTCAAGGCTAGCAAGATTTGAATCATTCTTTTCAAAAAATTCACTTTAAAATTTTGTTTTCAGATGCACTAAACATTTGGTAAAAGTATCCCGTATTCTAACTAGTGCTGCAAGTTGGATGATTTGCAAAATTTTTTGAACAATTACATGTTTTGAGCAGTCTATGATGTAGAAAAATGAGATATCAATTACAAACACACTTCTCATCAATGTACATGAATAACTTTCAGCTTTCATTTCATTCAAACATATTCCAAATTTTTCTCTTAAATATAGCCAATGGATACATATAGGAAATAAAAGGAAAGGGGGTTCATCTCAACAAGATAATCTCTGATCATATGAATTTTGCCATCGAAAAACAAGATATGAAAAGGAAAAGACTGACACAACAGACTCAAAGAAAGAAAATTGAAATAAAGATAACACTGAAATAAAGATAACAATACACAAATACCGACCAGTTGTGCCCCCCTGAGCTTGAAATCAGCAGTGGCCTCATTGCTTCATTCAAAACTCAAGAGGTACACAACCGGGTACCTGTCATCATGGATGAATCAAATAAAAGATCTGTCGCCCCCTGGTCGGGGAAGAAATGGCTAACAATATCAGGAACATCCATCGGCTGTGTGGATGGATCATGCTGCTGTTGCGGTGACTGGTGTGGCTGCTCTGGAAAATCAGGTTGTGGCTGGGGCTACTCGTGGAACTCGGGCTGCTGCTGAAAGGGCTGAGGTGTAGGATAGTGGCCCTGAGAGATGTGCCAACTATCCATCCGGCTGACCATATCATATGTAGCTGTATACTGTGTGGCCAAGCTGTCATACCGGGTGTCGAAGTGGGCGCTCGTATGATCAAAGCGCGTATCAATGTGATCAAACCTCCGCTGAACATACCCGAAAAGATGTTGCATGTCCGGGTTTGCCCAAGTGTACTCAGTCTGAGTGCCAGTAGAAGGAAGAAGCGGTGGTGCGTCTGCAGGAGAAGGTGCTGGCGTAGAAGAGCTAGCACCATGAGTAGCAGGTGCCTCATCAAGATCCGTCCCAACCCATTTCCAATTTGCTTTGTTCTTGATGTCATTCTTCGATGTGTCGGGAAGAATGAGAAATTGCTTCTTTGTGATTTGAAACTTGTATTTGGCATCATTATTACCATATCGATGCAGAACACCACAAGAGATAAGATAAGAAATGTCCAGCAGGTTCTTTCCAGGAGTTGGCTCTAAACGTGTAAGATCAAGATTAAGCTTCATTGCAATTAGAGTAATCATGCCACCACACATGATGTCACCTCCTTCTTTTCCCTCCCTCCTCTTAATGGTGTTTAAGAGTTTTTGCACAATATAGAAACCAGAAGATATTTCTTTGTCATGCGCCATACACCATAGGAAGAAAAGGTCGGTCTTACCCATAACCCCTTGTGTTTCATTCTTAGCGAATGGACTGACACTAAGAATACGATGCAAGAATCTGAAAACGGGGTTGTGGATGGAAGTAGCATGTGCCTTATTGGCATGGTGATGTGTTTCTGAAGAAATCTCAGTCCAAAAACGGTCGTTGTGGAAAGTCGGAGGGTAATCAATGTAGCCACCATAGTTGCAATCAAGTAACTCAGAAAAACAGTGAAGATCCATAGTGTAAGGCTTGTCCAAAAGCTAAAAACTAATGTGCGGATACTGTGTCAAGCGGTGCTCAGGATCTTGTCGTGCTTTAAAAGTAGTCAGAAACTCATATACTAGACGAGGATAAGTCTTGCATACTCTTGTGCAAAGGGTATGAAGACCAGTAAAAGTCAAATGGGAGTATACCTCATTCTTGAATTTCAGTCGGTCGAGGGTGTCCTCACAAATATAGCGGGTGGGGAGAACCCGTCTAGCGATGAGGTACTGGTAAGCCGCGTCTTCCTCTGGAGTTACCCTAAACTGGGTAGAAGGTATGAAATTGCCTGGAGCGGATTGGGAACCCTCACCCGGAGTTCCTGAAGAAGACTTCCTAGCCGGGCGCTTGGTTGCTCGCTTGATGGGTGCCATTTGAGTTCTACAGTAACTTTGCACGGGGTGCAGATGTCTGAACGGCGTGTAGAAAGTCGGAACAGATGCATGCAGCAACGCTTTGCACGGTGTTCAAATCGATTGAACGGTGTGCACTTCGGCAGATCTTCAAGATGCAGATTAGGCGAAATCTGTACGGCGGACGGCTAGGTGTGCAAATCGTGCACGTTAGGAGTGGACGATCTTGCACGGGCGGCGGCTCTTGAGCTTGCACGGTGAACAGTGGGCGTGCATATCTGATAGAGATAAATCTGTACGGGCGGCGTGGCAGCGTGTGGATGCTTCTTGCTCGAACGGCGATGGAGAGGGACGGGGGTGAAGAAGATGCACGAACGGCGTGCAGATCTGGATGGAGGAGTGGCGGTGCGGTAGCTTGAAGGAGGGGGGGTTTCGCACGGGCTACGCGGAGGTTCAAGCGGCTGCACGGCGAAGAAGATGGAGAGCAGCTGCACGGCAGACGGTGGTTGCACGGCTCCTCTTGCACGGCGGACGGAGAAGAAGAATCCCACGGCTTTGGAGAGGCGGCTGCACGGTTCGGGTGGCTGAGAGACAAAAGTTAGGGTTGGTGGTTAGGGCGTACACGCAGCCGACTTTTGTTCAAATTTTTCGAACAAGTGCACGCCGTGCAAAAGGTTGTACGCCGTGCAAAAGTCCTGAAACTTGGTTTTCTACAGCACCCAGGTGCACGTCGTACAAGTCCAATTTGCACGCCGTTCACTTTTCCAGAAAACTCTGCTGAAATCTGACACTCAGATGCACGCCGTTCAGATGAAATGCACGCCGTGCAAATCTTATCAGTTAGGCATTCTGCAATCGTTTGTCTAGATTGCATGGCGTACAAGGCGATGTTGCACACCATGCAAGATTTTGGAAAGTTTCCAGAACTTTGCTGTCTTATTTCTCCCTGTAATGTACGCCGTGCATGGGTTTTGCACGCCGTTCAAAGTGAAATTTCTTGCAGAAAAAAATTGCAACAGTAAGCACAAATTGCAACGTATTGAGTCTAGATTAAGTCTACATTATTACATTTATCCATGACAACTTATTAAGTAAACTAAAGAAAGTTCTTGACTCAAAAACTTAAAAGAAATCTATCCTAATGTGGGGTCAACTCCCACAAGGTCCTCCGTTTAGAGTTCGGAGTAAGACTCTTCAATCATCTCATGCGTCTTGGAGGGGGCAAGAGGCTCCCTTGTCTAACACTTCAGAAGAAGAATAAAGTTTGCATCTCTGTCCATTCACTTTGAAGCTTCCGTCCTTTCCTTGTAGTTCCACAGCTCCATACAGGAAGATCTTCAATACAAGAAATGGGCCGGACCATTTCGACTTTAGCTTTCCTGGAAACAATTTCAACCTTGAGTTAAACAATAACACTTGGTCTCCTTCTTTGAAGTCCTTCCTTCTGATTCTCTTATCATGCCATGCTTTTGTCCTCTCTTTGTATAGCTTCGCATTCTCATAAGCATCAAGACGAAGTTCTTCTAATTCCTACAATTGTAAAAGATGTTTCTCTCCTGCTTTCTTCATATCAAAGTTCAAGAGTTTGATAGCCCATAAAGCACGGTGCTCTAGCTCCAGCGGAAGATGGCAAGACTTTCCATAGATCAGCTTGAAAGGAGTTGTCCCTATGATAGTCTTGCAGGCTGTGCGGTATGCCCACAATGCATCATCTATCTTCAATGCCCAATCTTTCCTTGAACTAGAAACGGTCTTCTCAAGAATGTTCTTCAATTGCCTGTTGGAAACCTCCACTTGCCCGGATGTTTGAGGATGGTAGGGCGTAGAGATTTTATGAGTGACGCCATATTTGGAGAGAAGATTGTTGAATTGTCTTTCAGCAAAGTGTGTCCCTCCATCAGAAATAATAGCACGTGGGACTCCAAACCGGGGGAAAATGATCTTCTGAAAGAGCTTGATTACAGATTTGGCATCCAGTGCTTGGGTTGGAATGGCCTCAACCCATTTGGACACATAGTCAACTGCAACAAGAATATATTGATATCCACATGAAGATGGGAATGGTCCCATATAGTCTACACCCCATATATCAAACACCTCAACCTCTAAGATAGAGTTGAGTGGCATGTCATCACGGCGGGATATGCCTCCAGTTCTTTGACATTTATCACAAGACTTGACAAATATATTCATGTCTTTGAACAATGTAGGCCAATAGAAACCGGCTTGAAGTATTTTTGCTGCAGTTTTCTCTCCTCCAAAGTGGTCTCCATAAGATGAATCATGGCATTCAGAAATAATAGTAGGAATTTCCTCTTCAATCACACAACGGCGAATTAACCCATCACTCCCATGTTTGAACAAGAAAGGATCATCCCAATAGTAAAATTTGACATCATGAAAGAACTTCTTCTTTTGTTGAAATGTCAAACCCGGTGGAAGTTGTCCTGTAGCAAGGAAATTAGCTATGTCAGCAAACCACGGCGCTTGAATGGATGACAACGCATAGAGTCGTTCAATTGGCAGATGATCATCAATAGGTAATGAGTCTTCAGCCTTTGTGGACAGTCTAGAAAGGTGGTCAGCAACATTGTTTTCAGTCCCCTTTTTATCACGGATTTCAAGATCATATTCTTGTAGAAGCAATACCCAGCGGATGAGGCGTGGCTTGGCATCTTTTTTACTCAGCAAGTATTTGATTACAGCATGATCAGTGTACACTATCACCTTAGATCCCACTAAGTATTGTCGGAATTTTTCAAAAGCATACACAATGGCCAGCATCTCCTTCTCCGTATTTGTATAATTGATTTGTGCATCATTAAGGGTTTTGCTTGCATAATAGACAGCATGAAGTTTCTTGTCTTTCCGCTGTCCTAGCATTACTCCTACAACATAATCACTTGCATCACACATCAACTCAAATGGAGCGTCCCAATCCGGAGGTTGAATGATAGGGGCAGAAATGAGATCCTCCTTGAGTGTAGAAAAAGTCTTTTGGCATTCATCATCAAACACAAATTCTGCATCCTTTGCAAGAAGAGAACATAATGGCTTTGCAATTTTTGAGAAGTCCTTGATAAATCTTCTATAAAAACCTACATGTCCAAGGAAACTTCGGATGTCTTTGACTGAAGATGGGGTAGACATTTTCTCAATAGCTTCAACTTTTGCCCTGTCAACTTCAATACCCTTATTAGATACCACATGTCCTAGCACTACACCGGATTGTACCATAAAATGGCACTTCTCCCAATTTAGCACTAGGTTAACCTTTTTGCATCTGGCTAAGACTAAAGACAAATTTGACAAGCATTGATTAAATGAATCACCATATACACTAAAATCATCCATGAAAATTTCCATTATGTTTTCCATGAAATTTGAGAAAATCGCCATCATACACCGCTGAAAAGTAGCGGGAGCGTTGCAAAGACCGAAAGGCATGCGGCGATAAGCATAGGTACCATAGGTGCAAGTAAAAGTGGTCTTTTCTTGATCGGGCGGATAGATAGGAATCTGAAAAAATACGGAATACCCATCCAAGTAACAAAAATATGAATGCTTTGCAAGGCGTTCTAACATTAAATCAATGAAAGGCAATGGGAAATGGTCCTTGCGGGTTGCCTTGTTTAAACGCTGGTAGTCAATACACATACGCCAGCCTGTGACCATGCGTGTCTGTATTAACTCATCATTATCTCCTTTTATGACAGTTGCACCCCCCCTTCTTAGGTACTACATGAATAGCACTAACCCAGGGGTTGTCGCTAATGGGATAAATGATTCCGACATCCATTAATTTAAAGATTTATTTCTTAACCACATCAAGCATGTTTTGATTTAAATGCCTAGGTGGTTCAACAGTTGGTTTGGCATCATCTTCCATGTTTATTCTATGCATACAGATTTTAGGATGAATGCCTTTGAAATCATCAATAGAATAACCAATGACATCTTTATATAACCGCAGTTCATCAAGCAATTTATTCTCTTGTTCATTGGTTAATTCATCATTTATGATAAAGGAGATGAGGAGTTTGGATCAAGAAAAGCATACCTCAGCCCCGGTGGAAGGGCCTTTAGTTCTACCTTATTCTTTGTTGTTCCTTCATCAACCTTTTCTTCATCATGTAGAGCTTCCACATTATTTGCTTGTGCTTTGAAAATAGGAATAGCTTCAGAATTTTCAGAAACGTGATTTTCAGCAATAACATCATCACAATAGTTTATCATGAATTCAATCATGTCATCAACAAACTCTTCTATGGGATCAACGGTGTCAAACAAACAGATTTCTTTGACTTGTGTGGGTGCTTTCATGGCATCATAAATAGAGAACTCTATCTCTTCTTCACCCACACGGAGAGTTAGCTTTCCTTCTCTAATGTCTATGAGGCAACCGGCAGTCCGCAAGAAAGGTCTTCCAAAAAGAACTAGATTGCGGGGAGTCTCCACCATATCAAGAACTACAAAATCACATGGTATATAGAACTTGCCAATTTGTATAGGTATATCTTCTAATACACCTTTTGGGTGCTTAAGAGAATGATCGGCTAACTCTATAACCATCTTGGTTGGCTTTAGATCACCTAGGTCTAATTCCTGCCATAGAGTGGTTGGAATGAGACTAATGCCAGCCCCCAAATCCACTAGACCTTTATCAAACGTGACATTGTTGATCTTGCATGGCAATGTGAAAGGTCCCATATCATCCAGCTTTTCCGGAATAGTTGGAGTGCGGTTTTGAATAATAGAACTCACACGTTCGGAAAGCTTAACTGTTTCTACTTGATCAACCCTTCTCCTTCTAGACAAGATATCTTTAAGGAACTTGGCATAGGAAGGCATTTCAGCAATAACATCAGTGAAAGGAAGATTAACTTGCAACTTGCTAAGAATGTCCATAAATTTCTTGAACTTGATATCATCCTTATTGTTGACAAGCCTATGAGGGAAAGGTGCAGTAGCTTTAAAAGATGGTGGCTCTTCAATTTTACCTTTCTCCTTGCTGCAAATAGGAATACTAGGCTCTTTTTCATCAAGTATCTTCATGTCCTTTTCCTTAGATGGCGAAGGTCTTTCAGTCTCAACCCCACTCCTTAGAATGATAGCATTGGCCTGCTGTCTCAGATTTACTTCCGGCACACTAGGGAGAGAACTGGATTGTTGTCCTTGTTGAGAAAGAGCTTGTTGAGATATTTGGTTCTCTAGCATCTTTGTGTGAGTGGATATGCTGTCCACTTTGGCGGAGAGTTGAAGAATAGCATCTTTAAGTAGCTTGACATTCCCCCTAAGCTCTTCATTTTGCTGAGTTTGTGTGTTTATGAATTTCTCCATCATAGCTTCAAGAGAGGAATTTTGAGGTTGTTGTTGCTGCTGCTGATAACTTCTGTTGTTGTAACCCTGCGGATTACCTTGGCGGTTGAACTGTGATTGCTGCGGTGGTTGTTGTTGCCCTTGCTGAAAATTTTGAGCATTGCTAGTATTCTTGTAAGAGAAGTTGGGGTGATCCCTCCACCCTGGATTATATTGATTTGAATAAGGATTATATTGCTTGTTCCTCTGCATCTCAATAGCATTAACCTATTCAAGATCTCCCTCCATAGTGTTGGGAGCAAAACATTGTGAAGAAGTATGCCCTGGATTACCACAAGCTTCACATGTGGCTTCAGCAGATTGAACCGGCAATGTAGTCAGCTTCCCAAACTTTTGAGTAAGAACATCTAGTTTTGCAGCAATGAGATCAACGGCATCAACAGTGTATCTTCCTCCTTGCTTTGGGGTTGAAGAACTTGCAGTAGACGATGATAATTTAGATCCCCTATCACCTCCCCACTGGCAGTGGTTGAGTGATATGTCTTCAATGATGTCATAGGCCTCCCTGTAGGACTTAGTCATAAGAGCACCACCGGCTGCGGCATCTAGAGTCAACCGGGTGTTGTAGAATAGTCCATTATAGAAGGTCTGAAGAAGTAACCAATTTGTAAGACCATGGTGTGGGAAAAGACGTTGAAGGTCTTTAAACCTCTCCCATGTGTCATAGAGAGTCTCACCATCATTTTGAGAAAAGTTTGTAAGTTGGTTCCTCAAGTGAGCAGTTTTGCTAGGTGGAAAATACTTTGCAAGAAAGACATTAAGAAGCTGATCCCAGGTTTTAATAGACTTCTTTGGTAAAGACAAAAGCCAAGCCTTGGCTTTATCTCTTAGAGTAAAAGGAAATAGCATAAGTCTTATCACATCAATAGATACACCGTTAATTTTGAAAGTGTTTAAGTACTCCAAAAATTCTGCAATATGAAGACCTGGGTCCTCATTGGCGGTACCTCCAAAACGGTTCTGTTGAATCATCTGCATCATAGAAGGATCAATAGAGAAATTGTTCGCTTCTACGGCTGGCAAGTCAATGGCTCCACATATGTTGGTGGCAACCGGCATAGCAAAATCCTTCAATGGACGATCGTCTTCCATGGTTGAAATGCTTGGTGAAGCTCCTTCAACGGATGAAAAAGATGGTGTGGATGATGATGAAGATGGTGATGGTGGTGATAGAGTACCCTCTAGTAGTAATTGTTCCTTTCTCCTTGATCTCCTCAAGCTTGAAAGACTCTGCTCTATTTCAAGGTCTAACAACGGGGTTGTTTGGAGACCTCGTTGCGAGCGACGCATGCAACCTGAAAATAACAAGAAAAATTTGAGAACACAACTAAAAGGTATGTGGAAATTTCAAAAATGAAAATGATGATCTAGTCTCGAATACTAATCAACACTTATTACTCCAATTAATTTACCGTAGCTCCCCGGCAACAGTGCCAAAAACTTGTTGGCAATTTAAGCAACGAGTTTCAATCAAGTTAATGATCTTTTACCTGATTCAACCAAACTCTGCAAGTATACGGAGGTAGTATAGTCAGGATCGAACACAAGGAGCTTTAGTAAACAACTGAACGCAACAGTCCTAATTTTCAGCAATCTAGATCGGTTTTAAAAGAAGTTGGTTGTTTAATTTCTAAGACAAGGAAATGTATAAGAGCTAAATTTATACAAGTAGAAGAGATTAACAAAAGGTTTCTAGTCAAATGATTAATGATCTTGGACATTAGGGATTTCATTCTCATACCATAGCACTTAGGGAACTAAGCAATCTAAACATACACAAGTTCTTATCTCAAAGGATTGATGTGTTGCATTTCATCTCCCGATATACGTGCAACAATCGCAACTTAAAACAACATTCTCATGTTTGAATTTCGTTTTAGATCACAAGCAAACCTTCAACTCGTTTCTAACTACTCTCGTGGATTAGAAAGAGTTGTTATGAAAGATACCTCCATACATTCATACTTATTTTCTCAAATCAAGCACAAATGCAGAAAACATGCACATTAAGCGGCCAACATCATATGCAAGAAGAAGGAAACCGGTATTTTCATAAATAGCGACAAGAAACATAGGTATTTAGTACGAGATCACATAGTTCCACACATTCTACGGCATGGGAGCTACTCTCCCATGCCCAAGAAGGAGAAAACTACTCGTCCATAACTACACCTTGCATAATTTCAGTAGAAAATGAAGTTTTCGACATGAGTAAGAGAAGAAAAGACAAGAAGAACCAAGATGCAACCAAGAGAAGAGGGAATTCCGGCTGAAGGATGAAATTCCTCTTCTAAAACTCCTCCAGAACGTACTAGCTTCTCGCCAAAGAAACTCCTCGGAGTTGGGGAAGCTTTGTTGCACCTTGGAGCTGCAAATGAGATAGAAGAAGAAGAGAAATGGCCTTCTTTCTCAAGAAAATCCTTGGATCTCTTCAAATTCACCTCCTCCTTCATCTCCTCTGCCTCTGGGACGAGCAAGGAGTCTCCAATGACCATTCGTAACCGTCCCAACACTTCCCTCCTCGTTTTAGGCTCGAGTTCTCGATTTTCAAATTTCTGAAACTGCCGGCTGAACGGCGTGCAAAGTGTTTGCACGCCATGCATTTAACAAAAGGACGACAGTTAACTATGCAGTGTATGTCGTGCACGGAGCATGTGTACACTGTACGACTTTCCAGAAATATTTGCTGAACTTCTGTGCTCCATGTGAACGTCGTGCAACACCTTTGTACGTCGTTCATTTCTTTTTGCATTCTACAGGAAAGTTGTGCGTCGTGCACCATGAGTGTGCACGCCGTACAACAGTGCATCAGGGTAAGCAGTAATCTTTCTGGAATGTTGCACGCCAGACAACAAGTTTGAACTCCGTGCACTTTACTGTTTCTGCACAAATAAACATTGAAATGAGTGATTTCCATGGTAAAATGGCAAGGCAAGATATGGCAAAGTGTTTTAACGAAATGATGGCAAAAGTAATATGAAAAGAGACTAAATCTTGTCAAAATGAATAAAATTTGTGTGTGAAAACATGTGAAAAGATGATATATAATTCATACAACACACCTACCGGACCTTCAACCTATAGGTGAGGAGATAATTAATAAATTTCCAGTCACCTACACAAATTTTATAGGGGAGAAATAACACATACTCCAGGGGGAGAATAAGATGTTCCCCAGGGCAAATCAACATGCCCTAACTATGGGTGGTTGTACATAAGTACCACTACTATAGCTAATAGTCTAATAAAATCATCATGCTAGAAAAGAATCCATGGAAAGTAATAGCATCACATAAGTAGAACACAGTAGTGGGGTACTAAGACCCAAGAAAGAATATCTCAAATCTGATTTTGAGGCTATTTGAATAATAGAAGTATTAATAAAGGAAATAGGGTTCTTTCCAAGCCTCATTAGGGAAAATAGGGTTGGTTCACAATTATCCCAACTTAGGGTGTAAGGAATGCACATACCTCTCATAATATTTCAACTACCAACTTTTGTCACTTTTTTGAGTCCAAAATCAACTTTTCCTGTTTCCAATGTATAACCATGTATTAGTGTAGGCTATATGCATTAATGTAAAGAAAACCCTTATTTTTGACTTTTTGAGAAAATCCTTAATTTGGATTCTGAAGATATCACCATTGATCTTATTGTGTTCTCCTAATTAAGAAAACATATAATTTTGTATATTTTGAAGTTATGATGTTTCGAGTATATTTTTGGTGATTTTGAAATGATTAAATCATTTTATAGAAAACCACCTTCGAAAAAACTCAAAACCAATATTTAAAGATATTTTTATTAAAAATAACATGTTTTAATGAGTTCATAACATATTTTACTTTAATTTTTGGACAAACAAATCAAAAGTTATGAATTATTGAAATTCGGCCAATCAGAAATCGACACATCATCAAACCGAGCGAGACAAGCGAAGAGAGAGAGGGAGAAAACACCATTTGACCTAAGACACTGGATTGGATTTGGATAGGTAACCAAACTAGATCTTCTAGAGAAGGTAAAATAGAAAGAAACCATAAACCTAGAAGAACATGGTGAATAGAGATGGATATCATCGATTTTAAACATAGAACCATGAGTTTTAAGCATGTAGTAAGCAATATATGAGAAGGGGGTTAACAAAACTCACCTCTAGGAAGGTAAGAAGGTACAGGCTCAATATTAGAATGTCTGGTTGCTCCAAGAAAAGCTCCTTTCTTGAGCAAAGATCACCTTCCCTACTTTAGAGGTGCAAACCCTAGCAAAAGAGCATGGAGATGAGATGTTTTAGGGTTCTAGGTGGAGTTTTACCATGGAAGGTCATGGTTCTGACCTGGAAGAGGGTGGGAGGAATACTAACAGCATGAAAACAGGGAAACAAAGGAGGATACTTACTAGTTTTGGTCAACATCACCAAGGAGGAGCTTAAGAAATCCTAAAATAGAGAAATTTGGAACCCTAGGAGCCTTCTTCACCGAGGTAGGCACCCTCTTTTACCTTGGGATAGTAACTTCATGGCCAAACATAGAAGGTATGATGCTCTAATCTGGGGAAAATAGAAGGAGAGGATTGCTTCTTGGATTGGGAGGTGGGAAGGGGTAGGCATGGCTTTATAAAGAAGGGGGCAAGTATGAGGTGTCTATGGGACTTTCCATATTCCCTTAGGCTAGGGCTTCATGGCCATGCAAGAGGAAAGCTCATAGACTCTTCTTGTATATCAAAGGTCAGTCCTAAAAGCCGTTGGAGACTTTTAGTCCATCCCCACCGTCCTTCAAACAAAGAAATAACCCCATTGGTTGATAGCTTTTAAAGATAAGCTCATTTTTAAAGAGGGTAATCCCTATAATGCCCTTGGAGAGAAACGCCTTCAAACCAAGGTGCAACTAGGTGCCCCATGGTTCAAAATCTCTAGAATGGTAAGGGAATATACAAGGATTATAATTCACATGATAATTTGCAAAGAAAACCTACAAATTGGGTAAATTATATAAAAGTCCAAAATATGTATATAATTGCATAACTTGCACAAACAGCATCCAAATTGGACCAAACTTGATACTTAATCTTGTCTAGTGATTTCAAAACACCTCAAAAGGTTATATTAAGGTTTATAGTACTTAATTATGGTAGTTAAGCTTGTTCAATATATTAAATAAGGTTTGGGGCCTTACACTTCTAACATGGATTTATTTACCATTGTTCCACTTAAGCGGTGATTTTACATTTTGGATCCTTAAATAAGATTTCACCGAGGTATTTGTGCATAAACCCTTCCATTGGTATAATTATTGAATAAATGTTCACCAAACCAATATAAATTCCACAATTTAAGCATCAAGGGCAAAAAGGATAGAAATGATAGGAAAATATTGGGATAGGGCCAAAAAGAGAATATGTCAAAGTTTTGGTATGTTACAACACTCCACCACTTAAATAGGATTTCATCCTCAAAATATAAATCAAAGTGAGAAGGGTGAGTATGCAACATCCCACCACTAAACTCCCAAGTTGAATCCATTAATCTTACACCAAAACTTTTACTAAATGAAACTCCTTATTTTTCAACTGCTTAACTTGGGAGTTTAGAATCTTCTCAAGAAACTCCACATAGGTCAGGTTCTCATGGATCACCTAAAGGTTTCACTTTTATGATTTCTTTTTAAATTTTTTTGGCTTATTAGAATTATATTCATTAGGATATTACATTATCATTATTATTCTTTTAATTGTGTCATGTCATATTTGCTTTGTTTCCAAAAGAGTTGTATTTCATTATTATGCACAAAGTCCTATATATTTATTGTTTATCTCATTAAGAGCTTGAGCACAATTAGAGTTTACTCAATTATCTCAATATGCATTATTGTATCTGGTCATTATCTTTAATAAAAAAATTTAGACTCCATTATCACCTAATTGAATTACATCAGATTATTTTGTATGAAATAGGATACTTTATCCAATTTGTTACAATTAATCAAAATAATGTCACATTAATTACTTATATGTATATTAGACATTGTTACTTTACTGTTCTTGCTCACATTAATGGCATCATTAATCATTATCTCATATTTATTCACTTCTTATTATTGATCATGACCATTTGTGTGAATCAAGTACTTCTTATCCATATTGAAGTAATTATATATATTTTAATGATCAAGGTGGGACATATTACATATTAAAGATTTGATTCACATACTAAGTCATTAGGTGAATAATTAGGTGTGTATTAGAGAACAAGGTGATATGTATTTCATATTGATGACCTGATTAATCTATGATTTATGTGTATTAAAGTAAGTTATCTAATTATGACACTAGTGACACTAATGTATCATGAATGTCATTAAGGATGTATAGGTTAAGGTTAGATGATTACAACTTAGGGTTTAGGTTAACATGATCATTATTATTCACCTATACCTTCTTAGGATACATTAAGTCTAAGGTTAAATTACAATTATATTGCCCATCATATCATTAGGGTTTATTAGTTAATGACATGGTCAACATCATGCTTATCCAATATTAGTATTAAAATGTGTGTTACTCTTATTATGTGCATTAGATATTCATTAGGGTTCAAACATATGAACTATTCATTAGATGATCTTTATATGTTCTTTTGGATACCAAGAAACATGTGGTTACAACTATAGCTTGTTTGGTCAAAACTAAGGATTCAAGCACACTAACTTCCTAATTAGGAAGTTAGGGTTTCTAAAGTCAGAGTAGCTAGATTTCAGTATGTTACATGACTCCATCCCCTTGGAAAGGATTTCATCCTCAAAATCTAACTACCCGAACATCATCAAACTAGCTATTCTCCACCCCTTGAAAGGTTTGATGATGCGATGATTTTGAGTCGCATTTATAGACCTGTTTGATATGTATTTTGTGCTCTTATTAGTCATTTTTTATGGTTAATATTGCATAATTCACTCATTTTGGTCTTTGCCATCATTTTATGTCAAATCCCCTTAGTTTCATCATTTCGAGCATTATTTATCACATTATCATAATTTGTGTGGATTTATTTGATCTGGTCTTTAAATTTCAGGAAAAACAAGTATCTGCTTCCGTCGATACCATCGACGGAAGTCGATACCATCGACCAGGAAACAGGTTGCCAGCCGAGAGGAGCATCACAGAGTCGATACCATCGACATCCAAGTCGATGCCATCGACGCATGGAGGCTACAGCGTCGCTAAACGACAACTCGACGCTACAGGAGGTCGATACCATCGACACTCAAGTCGATGGTATCGAGATGACCACAGGCACTCAGACGAAAAGAAAACAAGGTTGTCGCTACCACACCGGGTCGATACCATCGACCCGCGTCGATGGTATCGACGTCGGCAGATATGCGTTGGATTCATTTCGATCTCAATCGGACGGCTGGAGTTAATTGACGACCTAATTAGGGACTTATACCTAATGACGACCGCCGAGACGAGATCATCATCTAATTTGTCATTGCACAAGTGCCGAGGAGCGGGAGAAAGGAGAACGGAGGCCAGAAGTTCATCTCTGTCGATCCGGATGCTGCCGAAGATGGATTTCACCACTGAGAGGCGGGAAAGCTCGTGTTCTACGCAAAGGATCCACCAGTTCTCCTCCGTTCAGGGGTTTTCCTATTCAATTCACGTTTTTCATATGATTTCCCCTATTTCTACCATGTATTTGTGCGAGATGAACATGCGGGGCTAATCCCCTCCATCTTTAGGACCGGGAGTAGCCCGGGGATTCATTGTATGACAATTTTATAATAGTAATTCATATTTTATCTCTTAAATCGGTGGTATAGTTTCGTTTTCTCCATATATTGTTATGATTGATCACTATAATAATAACCTAATGCCCTTAATCACTTTGAAAGAAGAATTAACGGCTGAAAAGAGACGAAATCTACATTAATCGATAAATCCCTTGACCAAGGTGGTGTAAAATTAATGGTGGATACTGGGAGATCGTTCATAATGCACCGAGTTTAGGGTATAGGTTACTACGACGGTGGAACCGACCTAGACCTAGGTAGTGAATTGCACCACGACAGTGGGCAATTCTGTTTTCAGGCCACTACCCGGAAATAGAGATAAAATTGAGTAGCTATATAGAATTTAATACAATGAAAACCCGCGGTGAAACCGAAATCCTAAAGATATCCTTTTGAATTGATTAAATTAACCTTTAATCGATTGTTTGCTTTGTTTTATTTTTATTTTCTTTTAATTTTGACAACAAACCCTACTTTGTTATCCGGCTTAGCTGATCGCAAATAGTTAGTAGAAGTCTCCAATAATTCAACGTATCCCTGTGTTCGACTCGGGCCTCACAAAGGCCTGTACTACTCGACGCGTACACTTGCGTTTTTAGCGCGTAGTAAAATACACGTCAAGTTTTTGGCGCCGTTGTCGGGGATACGGCGAAATTGTTGGCACTTCGAGTGCTACGAGCGGCCACTCTAGGCCACATTTTTTTATAATTTTCATTCAACTTCAAATATTTTCTTTCTATTGTTCGTTCATTTTTATACTCGTCAAAGCACTGTACTGAACTCGAATTTTCCAATTTCAGGTACTGTGTATGGTGCATACACGTAGTACAGACTACGACAATCGCACACCCGAGGCTCCGTTTCCGGGACCTGAAGACGAGGATTATCAAGAGCAAGAGCAACAAGAAGAGGAGGATTCCGAATCTGAACCCGAAGAGATGGCCGAAGAACCGACGATATGGGCGAAGATCAAAGCTTCTTCCGCATCTACCTCTAAAGGGACGATAAAGAAGCAAGCAATCAATATACCGACATATAAGATTGATCCGGCTCTAATCAATTTGGTTAAGTCCAATGCTTTTCACGGTTTGAAAAATGAGGATCCCGTTGCGCACCTGAGTCAATTCGTGGAGAACTGCGATATCGTGAAAATTGACCGATTTCCGCAGACTGCACTTTATTTGAAGCTCTTCCCGAGCTCACTAGCGGGAATTGCACGAGAATGGCTACACAACCTGGATGACGAATTTTTGGAGTCTTGGGATCATATGGTGGAGGTCTTCTTTGAGAGGTTCTTCCCTCCTGAGAAGACTAGCGACATGATCAGAAAAATTCATAATTTCATTCAACAGGCTGGTGAAACATATTCTGAGACCTGGGAGCGATTCCAGGTTATGTTGAGGAGGTGCCCACATCATGGGCTGGACAGGGAAACACAAGTGAAAATCTTTTATTTTGCTCTCTCCGAGCACGATAGAAGTAACCTTGATTCAGCTGGATCCGGATTTTTTCTGAATAATACAGATACCCGATGTTGGGAGATATTAAAGAACATGGCTAGGAAACAGTCATGGGGTGACAGAGGTGTCGTGGAACAGGTCAAGGCTGCTGGCGAATCTAGAATAGTTAGGGAGCTGAATGATAAGTTAGATCTTCTAGCCAAGAAGCTGCTATCTAAGGAAGATGCATCTGAGGATGAGGAAGCCCAAGTGAAATTCATGCAACAACAGGGCTATAGAAACAATGACTATGCATGGAGGAAGGATAAAAAAATTTCATGGAAGGATCCAAATAATTTTCTGCAGGATCTGGATGCCAAGCCACAGCCAAGAGTCGAGGATAAGAACACTGAACTACTGAGTCAAATGGTACAGCAAAACCAAGAGATGATGGCCATGTTTGGTAAGCAATTGCAATCTCAAGGTGATATTCTAACCAAGTTTGGGCAGACGCTGCAAAGCCATGAAGCACAAATGCGGGCATTGGAAAACCACTGTTGCACAGATTTCGAATGAAGTGGCGGCAATCAAGCATGCCAATCAACAGAAACCAGCCGAGAATGCGAACGTGGCCCAAGCACACCATCAGGTCAAGTATATGTCTGTGGTGAGTAATGAGGAGGAACCTCAGGTGCAAGAAGATGTAGAAGAAAGAAGAATGACGTTTAATATGCATGCGACACCGGCGATACCGTATCCACGCACTTACTACGGATTGTCGGGTGGAAACCCTTTCTTCAGGAAATCACAGCGAGTTGTGAGTATGGTATCTCCATCTAGTCAAGAGGAACAAGTGCAGGTTGTTTGTGCACATGCGGAGACATCTAAGGCGAGAGAGAAACCACAACAAGTTGTTATCATTGAGGTTGTCTCGCCAAAGCCCACGTCGGAGGGAGTGATTGAAGCAAGCTTGGGGGAGGTGCCCCCAAAAAGCTCATATGTGCCACCTCACAGGCGTGTTGATGCAGCAGATGTTTCAAATTCGATCAATACTAAGACAAAGAAAGAGCATCGTCATTTTAAGAAATTCTTGGAGATATTCCGAAAACTCCACATCAATATTCCATTAGTGGAGATGATCGAGAAAGTACCCGCCTATGGGAGGTTCATCAAGGAAATCATCAATAAGAAGAGGCGGATAAAAGACGATGATATTTGTCGGATGAATGAGACGGTGAGCTCTATGATACACGGGAGTTCGCCAAAGAAGAGAAAAGACCCAGGAGGTTTTTACATTCTGTGCTCAATAGGTGGTCGACATTTTCCTAAAGCGCAATGTGATTCCGGCGCTAGCATAAATCTCATGCCTTTGGCGACATTTCAAAAGCTGGGGTTAAAAGAGATAAAGAGGTCAGCCGCAACAATTGAATTAGCAGATGGGTCTATCGTGAGACCATATGGAGTGTGCGAGGATGTGCTCGTCAAAGTGGATAGATTCATATTCCCGGTGGATTTTGTTGTTATTGATATGCCACCGCTCCAAAGCTGTGAAATTCTTCTAGGAAGACCGTTTCAAGCAACAGCGGACGTCGTGACTTCCTTAGGGAGAGGTACTTTGTCCTTGGGAATTGGAGGAGATCGAGTTGAATTCAAACTACTGCATGATCCTCTAAGCGCAGTCTCCAATGTGAAAAGATGATGAGCTTCATACCGTCTAGCCTAAGACGTTAAATAAGGGCGTTTGTTGGGAGGCAACCCAACCATCGGTACATTAGGATAGTTTAATTATAGTCATAGATTGCTTTCATTTCGTTTAAATTTTGATGTAAAGAAGATACCTTGATCCGTTTGTTCATTGTGCAGGTTGAGGCAGGGTCGATACCATCGACACACTGGTCGATGGTATCGACATAGGTTCAGGTTGACAACTGCAAGGTTCATTCTGAGTCGATACTATCGACGGTCTCATCGATGGTATCGACACACCTACAGGCAGGTCGCGGAACAACTGTCGATAGTATCGACACAGCAGTCGATACCATCGAGATCTCTGGAGAAGTTCAGAGCGATTTGTCTCAGTCAACTCGATACCATCGATGGTCGTGTCGATGGTATCGACATGGTCACAGGTTGAAGTGAAAAAGTGGCGGTGTCGCAATGAAGCCAAGTCGATACCATCGACTCCTGTCGATGGTATCGACCATCCATGTCACCGATCCGTGCAACGACATCGACGGCGATCGCGAAGTCCACGTCAGCGATCCGGGTGTTGCGTCGATACTATCGAATCGCGTCGATGGTATTGACAGGTCAGCAATCCGGGTTTCACGATCCAGCAATCGTCAGCCGTCAATACTCGCGAGGGAGGCGGATAGCATCGAGACGTGTCGATACCATCGACCTGTGTCGATGGTATCGACGGGTTTACAGTAGCGCCGGCCAAGTCTATATAAGGAGAGTTATTACGTCATTTGACGTCACACCTTCAGAGTGAACTTCCTCCTTCACGCCGAGCACTTCCCCGAGCCCTCCAAGATCGAAGAGCAGCAACATCGAGCAAGGATCTTCACCGAGCGGAGAATCACTTCTCCATCTTCCGCCTCCACCGAGGACCCATTACGATCCGAGCTTCCAGGGGGAGTATCCTTCTTGGGATCCTACGGCCCCACAGTACCCACCTCCGCCTCCACAAGATTGATCGGGTATCTCTGTTCCACTCTTATGTTTGTTTTTAACTATGAGGCCATAGTCGAATTCAAGCTTAGGAGGGTAGTTGGAACAGCTCTATCTTTTATTATTTTAGTTTTTAGCATTGTTATTTGTTTCTTGCATCTTTAGTTTTTGTAGGATCCACGTGCTATCTAGTGTAACTGTGGATGTCGTAAACGTGTGTCATCTTGCTGTTAGTTCATGGGAAATTTAAGGAAAATTTAAAATTTTTGTGTCTTTGGATAGCTTGATTTGGTTGACCTTGGGGAACACATCCTACGAAAATGATTGATTATGTCAACTTTAAAACAACATTTCACACCTGTACTCCTATGGATTCATGCAAAGTGGACAGTAATAGTTGTTTGAGCCTAACCTAACCAAATGGTAATGAGACCTTAATTGGATGTAAGAGAGAGAACCTTCTAAACCACTACACAGGTCAGTAAGGAGGGACACATAATATCTTTCTAAGGTTCAGTCATTTAATCTTGTGATCATTCCACTTCATTTTTCCATAATCCACCTAAGAATTGGAAGTAAAGTGCAGTTTTAATTCCTTCTTGTGTGCATAGCATTTAGATAGGACTCGCATTGATATTTTTCCATACTTGTGCATAAAAAGAAAAAAATATAGGGAGTCATGCACATTACCTTTAGGTGCATGCCATGTAGTTTCACTCATGATATTCACGCATAAAATACACCATGTATCTCATTTTTTCCTCAAAGGTGAATTAAACTGTTCCATACCTTCTAAATATTGCAAAGATTTCCAAGCATGAAGAAAATAGCTCAATAAACTTGTCCTTAAGCAATTATGGATATGTGGGCTAAAGAAAAAAAATTTCTGAAAATCTGAAATTAAAAAAAAAAGAAAAAAAAGAGAGAATTCAGAAGGAAGTGAAATAAGAGGGAGAAAGGAACAGGATATCACTCGCATTACAGGAAATTGAGTACATGATGTAATTTGATTAGACGTCCATCTCATTTTGAGGAGGAAGGTTAGTGCATGCATCACTTCACCCAATTTTAGGCATTAGGGTATTTTCAATGTGCATTGGCATCATTTAGGACATTTTTGTATTATGCATATTGAAACTGTGCAATACTTCCAAGTTCTTCCATGAGCCACCCATTTACATCCACCCATTGCTCGAATTGGTAGGCCACCGTGAATTTCTCCTCACTAATGATTATCAGGAGAACTGCTTCCATGTAGATGGTAGGTAGGGCGAGCAACGTAGTATAGGTGATCACAAGATGCACCAATGCTGATACGGCGAATTTTATTGTGTTAACTGCCTTATGTGATAGTGTTCATCGGTTTGGAGGTAAATTTCTTTTATTGATGATTATTGTGGCCTTTAGGGTAATTACTGTTCTGTGGTTAGAGAAGGCCGGTTTGAGAACGTTCCATGGGATGTTGGGTTGGTGTGTTGTTTTTCAGTTGACATTTGCAATTCTATTCTAAGGATTAGTTGCTCGAGGGCAAGCAATGTTCAAGCTTAGGGGAGTTTGATGCGATGATTTTGAGTCGCATTTATAGACCTGTTTGATATGTATTTTGTGCTCTTATTAGTCATTTTTATGGTTAATATTGCATAATTCACTCATTTTGGTCTTTGCCATCATTTTATGTCAAATCCCCTTAGTTTCATCATTTCGAGCATTATTTATCACATTATCATAATTTGTTTGGATTTATTTGATCTGGTCTTTAAATTTCAGGAAAAACAAGTATCTGCTTCCGTCGATACCATCGACGGAAGTCGATACCATCGACCAGGAAACAGGTTGCCAGCCGAGAGGAGCATCACAGAGTCGATACCATCGACATCCAAGTCGATGCCATCGACGCATGGAGGCTACAGCGTCGCTGAACGACAACCCGACGCTACAGGAGGTCGATACCATCGACACTCAAGTCGATGGTATCGAGATGACCACAGGCACTCAGACGAAAAGAAAACAAGGTTGTCGCTACCACACCGGGTCGATACCATCGACCCGCGTCGATGGTATCGACGCCGGCAGATATGCGTTGGATTCATTTCGATCTCAATCGGACGGCTGGAGTTAATTGACGACCTAATTAGGGACTTATACCTAATGACGGCCGCCGAGACGAGATCATCATCTAGTTTGTCATTGCACAAGTGCCGAGGAGCGGGAGAAAGGAGAACGGAGGCCAGAAGTTCATCCCTATCGATCTGGATGCTGCCGAAGACGGATTTCACCACCGAGAGGCGGGAAAGCTCGTGTTCTACGCAAAGGATCCACCGGTTCTCCTCCGTTCAGGGGTTTTCCTATTCAATTCATGTTTTTCATATGATTTCCCCTATTTCTACCATGTATTTGTGCGAGATGAACATGCGGGGCTAATCCCCTCCATCTTTAGGACCGGGAGTAGCCCGGGGATTCATTGTATGACAATTTTATAAGAGTAATTCATATTTTATCTCTTAAATCCGTGGTATAGTTTCGTTTTCTCCATATATTGTTATGATTGATCATCATAATAATAACCTAATGCCCTTAATCACTTTGAAAGAAGAATTAACGGCTGAAAAGAGACGAAATCTACATTAATCGATAAATCCCTTGACCAAGGTGGTGTAAAATTAATGGTGGATACTGAGAGATCGTTCATAATGCACCGAGTTTAGGTTATAGGTTACTACGACGGTGGAACTGACCTAGACCTAGGTAGTGAATTGCACCACGACAGTGGGCAATTCTATTTTCAGGCCACTACCCGGAAAGAGAAATAAAATTGAGTAGCTATATAGAATTTAATACAATGAAAACACGCGGTGAAACCGAAATCCTAAAGATATCCTTTTGAATTGATTAAATTAACCTTTAATCGATTGTTTGCTTTGTTTTATTTTTATTTTCTTTTAATTTCGACAACAAACCCTACTTTGTTATCCAGCTTAGCTGATCGCAAATAGTTAGTAGAAGTCTCCAATAATTCAACGTATCCCTGTGTTCGACTCGGGCCTCACAAAGGCATGTACTACTCGACGCGTACACTTGCGTTTTTAGCGCGTAGTAAAATACATGTTTTTAGTGCGTAGTAAAATACACGTCATTTGACCTACCAAGGCAAACTAATATAGAGGTAAAACGTTGAGTCTAACTAAACCATATACAAGATCCATCACGCTTCATTGCGCACTCTGATTGCTTACCACTAAACACCAAACTTCAAAGTCTAGGTTCTAGGGATAACTATCCAAACATGAGGTTCTATGGGTCATAAGGGAACTATATTGAGTATCCATCCTCAACAAGTCATTACACCTGGGAGACTTGTTCAACAAATTAGGGTCCCTAAAGATAAATAATATAGATGTTGAAGGCTACTATTGCCTAAAATCATGTTATTTCAGACAATTCATATCAGCTCAGGCCAGGTCGGTATCATATGGATTCAAGAGTCCTCGTAAACCAACCTAGTGGTGTGGAGGAAAATCTTCCCATACCCCAAACCCTGATCCTTTCTAGACACCTTTGCTCTCAACTTCATGTCTTAGTAGTTGCCTAAAGGCCAAGCTAAACAACATCAAGTTACTATGGTTACTTATGTATCTTTTAGGTGTAAGTATTTTACAGATCTATTCATCATTATTCTAATGTGAAACTATAGGATCATAAATCAATCCTTCATCATCTATTGATCAACTCTAGGGCAAACATGTCACTTAAAGGTAAGGCAAGTATTCTAACTAGGGAGACAAAATTGAAATAGTCAGATTCCGACTACCATGGGCTCTGATACCATATTGTAAGGAGGAGGGATCACCCCCTTACTAGAATTTTTTTAAAAGAAATAACATCCATTCTAAACACACTCAAAGGTATGTTGGAATAGGTATAAATCTTCCAAATTTATTATAATGGTATGCAAAAGACGAAAGTGTAGCAGCTAAATAAAATAGTTGACTATATTCAGCTTTCACAAAAGATTACAAAAGTACATCCTAATATCTCATAGGGTTTAAATGTGTGATACAAGATAAGGATCTAAGTAGAGGGAAGTTTAAACTACTTCAAATCTTGTCTCTAGAGCAACATCTCCAAGTTCTAGGTCTGTGCCCAAAGCTATGTTCTCCTAGTTCAACTCAACAACTTGTCCTAACCTGGGTGGTTGGGAGAGCACCCAACAAAAGGGAAAGGAAAACAAAGTATGTGTCAACATTATGAACAAGTACAAGAGATAAGTAAATAATATGAAACATAAAGATATTGAATCATCATAAGATGAGAAGGCCAAGATAATGAGGCATAATCAAATATATGTTTGCCATAACAAAAATATAACACAAGAATTGCATGCATGATTAATATTGACTACTTTAACTAAGTAGGGTTGAGGCACCTACCGGACCTTCAACCTATAGGTGAGGGGAAAATTAATAAATTCCCAGTCACCTATACAAATTTTATAGGGGAGAAATAACACATATTCCAGGGGGAGAATAAGGCATTCCCCAGGGCGAATCAACATGCCCTAACTATGGGTGGTTGTACATAAGTACCACTACTATAACTAATAGTCTAATAAAATCATCATGCTAGAAAAGAATCCATGGAAAGTAATAGCATCACATAAGTAGAACACAGTAGTGGGGTACTAAGACCCAAGAAAGAACATCTCAAATCTGATTTTGAGGCTATTTGAATAAGAGAAGTATTAATAAAGGAAATAGGGTTCTTTCCAAGCCTCATTAGGGAAAATAGGGTTGGTTCACAATTATCCCAACTTAGGGTGTAAGGAATGCACATACCTCTCATAATATTTCAACTACCAACTTTCCTCACTTTATTGAGTCCAAAATCAACTTTTCCTATTTCCAATGTATAACCATGTATTAGTGTAGGCTATATGCATTAATGTAAAGAAAACCCTTATTTTTGACTTTTTGATAAAATCCTTAATTTGGATTCTGAAGATATCACCATTGATCTTATTGTGTTCTCCTAATTAAGAAAACATATAATTTTGTATATTTTGAAGTTATGATGTTTAGAGTATATTTTGGTGATTTTGAAATGATTAAATCATTTTCTAGAAAATTACCTTCGAAAAAACTCAAAACCAATATTCAAAGATATTTTTATTAAAAATAACATGTTTTTATGAGTTCATAACATATTTTACTTTAATTTTTTGACAAACAAATCAAAAGTTATGAATTATTGAAATTCGACCAATCAGAAATCGACACATCATCAAACCGAGCGAGACAAGTGGAGAGAGAGGGAGAAAACACCATTTGACCCAAGATCAAGGATTGGATTTGCATAGGTAACCAAACTAGATCTTATAGAGAATGTAAAATAGAAAGAAATTATAAACCTAGAAGAACATGGTGAATAGAGATGGATATCATCGATTTTAAACATAGAAGTATGAGTTTTAAGCATGTAGTAAGCAATATATGAGAAGGGGGTTAACAAAACTCACCTCTAGGAAGGTAAGAAGGTACAAACAGCAAGGCTCAATATTAGAAGGTCTGGTTTCTCCAAGCCAAACTCCTTTCTTGAGCAAAGATCACCTTCCCTACTTTAGAGGTGCAAACCCTAGCAAAAGAGCATGGAGATGAGATGTTTTAGGGTTCTAGGTGGAGTTTTACCATAGAAGGTCATGGTTCTGACCTGGAAGAGGGTGGGAGGAATACTAACAGTATGAAAACAGGGAAACAAAGGAAGATACTTACTGGTTTTGGTCAAAATCACCAAGGAGGAGCTTAAGAAATCCTAAAATAGAGAAATTTGGAACCCTAGGAGCCTTCTTCACTGAGGTAGGCACCCTCTTTTACCTTGGGACAGTAAATTCATGGACAAACATAGAAGGGACGATGCTCTAATCTGGGGAAAAGAGAAGGAGAGGATTTCTTCTTGGATTGGGAGGTGGGAAGGGGTAGGCATGGCTTTATAAAGAAGGGGGCAAGTATGAGGTGTCTATGGGACTTTCCATATTCCCTTAGGCTAGGGCTTCATGGCCATGCAAGAGGAAAGCTCATAGACACTTCTTGTATATCAAAGGTCGGTCCTAAAATCCATTGGAGACTTTTAAGCCATCCCCACCATCCTTCAAACAAAGAAATAACCCCATTGGTTGATAGCTTTTAAAGATAAGCTCATTTTTAAAGAGGGTAATCCCTATAATGCCCTTGGAGAGAAACACCTTCAAACCAAGGTGCAACTAGGTTCCCCATGGTTCAAAATCTCTAGAATGGTAAGGGAATATCTAATTATTATAATTCACGTGATAATTTGCAAAGCAAACCTGCCAATTGGGTAAATTGTATAAAAGTCCAAAATATGTATATAATTGCATAACTTGTACAAACAACATCCAAATTGGACCAAACTTGATACTTAATCTTGTCTAGTGATTTCAAACCACCTCAAAAGTTATATTAAGGTTTATAGTACTTAATTATGGTATTTAAGCTTGTTCAATATATTAAGTAAGGTTTGGGGCCTTACACTTCTAACATGGATTTATTTACCATTGTTCCACTTAAGCGGTGATTTTACATTTTGGATCCTTAAATAAGATTTCACCAAGGTATTTGTGCATAAACCCTTCCATTGGTATAATTATTGAATAAATGTTCACCGAACCACTATAAATTCTACAATTTAAGCATCAAGGCCAAAAAGGATAGAAATGATAGGAAAATATTGGGAAAGGGCCAAAAAGAGAATATGTCGAAGTTTTGATATGTTATAGTGGGGATCATGGGTCTTTCCTCTTCACGGGAAGTGAGTGTTGGATGATAGAGCTCACTTGTTCAGTCAAGTTGACTCTCTTTTGTATTCTCCATGTTGAATTTCTCTTCACAGTACATAAGTTCTTGAGAAACTTGGCATAAGATGGGATCTTCTTGATGGCGTCCAATAATGGAATGTTCACCTTCTCTTGACAAAACTCCTATATAATGTCAACATTGTGCTTATGCCTCATTTTTACTTTTGAGGGTTCATCCAATGCTTCAGGGAATGGCGTCTCACTAGCTTTTTTCTCACTTGCATAAACATGATTCTCTTGTGTCATGCCATGAAGTGGAATACTAGGGATGGTGTAACCTACAAATGGAGTGTGAGGTGGAGCACACGGTATCCCAAACTCAAAATGTGGTGTCATGGTATCATCTTCAGCAATTTCAATCACAATATCACCCTTGTGTTGCATTTGCTTTGTTTTATCAATATTCCCCTGACTTGTGGGCTACTCAAGATATTTTCTACTCCTTAGAACTGTCAAAACACTTCCATGCTCATGGTGGGGAGGGGATTTTGTTGTGGATGTGGAGGAGTTGGAGGTGATACTTGGTACTAGAATTGAGGTGGAGAGGAGAATTGAAGTTGGTCGGTGAATAGGTGGGAAAGTTGTGGCGATTGAGGAGGAGGAGGTGTGTAAGGCTTGTGATGGCCTTGGAAATGATAAATGTGTTGTATTTGCATGGGAGGTGGACTATGGAGAACTTGAGTAGAATGCATAGGTCCACTTGATTCATTGAAACTCATTATGGATTTTGAAGACAATTTTTCCTCTCAGAGAGAAAGAATGAAAGATGGTTGTTCTATTCTTTCTTCAAGCCTTGAAACATTATTTTGCACATCATCAGAGCTTTTCAACTTAGAGAGAACTTCCTCCTCAAAGCCTGAGCCATATCTTGGACTTTGTTGTTCCAAGCAGCTATAAGGATCAGGTGTCTTCACTTCTTCATAAAAGGACTCAACAAAATTGATCGAATGACAAGGGACACTTCTCACTTGGTTCTTCATAAAGCTCACCATTTCTCCAAGGATCTCCACTATTTGTGGGTTTGAATCACTATGATCTGGAGATGTCTCGCCAAAGGGACGGTCACCATTATCCATCATGCTAGAAGCTTAGATCCTTGAACTTTTTGCTAACTTCTCAAACAAGGGACATGTCTCCTCATGTGGCTTATCCATAAGAGCTCCTCCACAAGAAGAATCCATTGTAGCTTGACACATCAGAGAGAGACCAGAGCAAAATGATTGAACTAGCTGCCAAAAAGGGATTTCATGGTGTGGACACTCTCTCAACATATTCTAAAATCTTTCCCAGACATCTTGGAACCTGTGATTACTCACTTAATTGAAACTCATTATGGCACATCACATTTGTGTCAATCTTGCAATGTAGTATAACTTCCTTAGGAAGGAATTATTAATCTATTCCCAACTCATTATTTCCCTTCTTGAATCATACCAATCCTTAGCTTTGTCTTTGAGGGAGAATGAGAACAAGGTCAACCTGATTTCATCACCACTGACTATCTACGTCCTGAAGGTGGAGAATGCTTCAAGAAAGGAGTTTAAGTGATTGTAGGGGTTCTCACTCTCCAAGTTGTAGAAGGTGGTAAGGAGCCCAAGAATATCTGGAGGGATGGAGAATTTCTCCCCCGGTATTTGATCAACTCTATTAGAAATTTGTGATTTGTAGTTACTAGGCATGAATATTGTTGAAGTGGCTTGTGAGGTGCATTTTAATCTTCCATCTTGTCTTCCCTGAGTGGCTTGTCACATGCAAAAGGCAAAACCAAACAAAATAGGACAAGTTAGTAAACCAATATGCACAAAGAATACAAAGAATAAAGAATATAGAATCAAGAATGGCAATGATAAGGGAAGTAGGAAAAGATCAAATAAAAACTAACTAGCTAGGTCAAGCCTTTCTCCCTGGAAACGATGCCAAAAAGCTTGATGTGTTTCTCAAACACAACAATGTAATCTGGAAAAAGATAGTGACAAAGGAGAGAGATCACACCACAACTACTAGGGAGCTATGGTGCTTTCTATCCCCGACAACGACACTAGAAAACTTGGTGTGTTTTTCCTATTGGGCCACACACTAACCAATTGAGTTTCAATAGATACAACCCTAAAAGTTTTGAATGCAACATGGGGTCTCTCAAATTTATACAGATCCCTAACATTCTCACTCACATACACTAACACACTATACCCGCAAGCGCACGGGGTCGTGTTATAGTATAGGAAAGCAACAAGTTAAGGGTCGAATCCAAGAGGGAAAAGGGGGCACTAGAGCTAGGTTACTTTTGGTTAGGTTCCTATTGTGGAGTCTAGAGTTTAAGGGTCTAATGGTTGATTTTGATTGTTAAACTAAGATTGATCAAGCAAGCAATTAGAACAAGAATCAAACCCTAAGTTAACCCTAGACAATTCAGTTCTAAAGAGCAAGAAATGACAAGATAAGCAAGAAAAAGAGCAAGTTACACAATCAAACAAGATGAGGTCTACACTACACTAAGCTAGCAAACTAATAAAAAGAGAAATTAAATACCTAGACTAGTAAGAACAAGACAAGATCAAGTCAAGAATCTAACTAAGCAAGTAAAGAGGTAATTAGGCTAAGACTAGCTAAGCAAGAAGGTAATTAGTGTTTTAATGCAACTAAGAGAAGTGTGGGATGTTTGGGGGAATTCACTTGTCATTTGAGTTGGGGGTGATAAAATGTAAACATTACTCTTCCATTTAGATTACCAAATCAAATAACAAACTAGATTCTAATGAATTGCCCTAAACTACTAATTGGCCATGGATAAGGTATGCATGTATAGGGGAACTAGTCACTAACACCTCCTACCTACCCTTACGAGGCTCACTTGGATTAGGGTTTAGATGTAATACAATTAGGACTTAATCAATCCTAGGTTTCTAGGATAGGAACTCTTAGGGCAATTATGGGATGAGGATAGTAATGGAAGGCGGAAGTGAGGTTTTAGACCCCATATCACCTACATTCTAGCCTTGAGAAGGCTTCAAGCTAATTACACTAAATTCTCATATACTCACTACTTCAATCTCTCACCTAGGTGTAGGAGAATTGATTAACATGTAGTAAGGTGAATAGCTAACTAGGTATCCCTTAATTGGACTTAGGAGCAAGTCACAAATTAGCTACATATTTTCATAGAAACCTAGGTGATTTCAAGAAAAAACCACAAAGTAATTTATAGGGAATGAGATAGAAATAGAAAATAATCATTAGAAAATTAAACTACAACATTTACATATCACTTTCCCCCAAAATGGTATTGAAGTATCATTTTTAGCCCCAAACAACCCATCTACGGGGCCTAGCTCCCCATAGAACAAGACAATACAAAAAGAGAGGAAGAAGAATGAGTAGAGGAGTGGAAAGCCATGGTATCTCGATGGAGACTCCTCTGAAAAACTACTAGAGGGGGGGTGAATAGAGTTTTTGAATTATTTTAACAATTTATTGAATTCAAACAACCACAATTGAAATTGGAAGAAAGAGATAGGTGTTTAGAGTGGTTCCAACTATAGCAAATACTATAGTTGTCATTCCACTACCCGGTTGCTTACCCAACCGGGATTTGAAAGTATTTATTTTATTACCTCTCGAGGATTTATACAAAATACAATACTTTCCTTTACACCCTTTGAATAGCCTTCACTTGAAGTAGGTGCACCAACTTTGAGGTAGCCTTCTTTGAAGTAACTCCAAGCTCCCCCTTGAAGTAGCCTTCCTCTCTAGAAGTAACCTCCCGTTGCACCAGCCTTCTGAAGTAGCTCAAAGTCTCCTTCTTTGCCAAGAATATCTTCACCCTCTCCAATCCACAGCCTCCAACCTAGGAGTAGCAAGGAGAGTACAAACAATAATAGGGAACAAGAAAGAAAAAGGAAATTACAACTTATCCTTTGTAGCCCAAGGCTTGATTTGCCTAGATCAAGCGTATAGATCTCCTAACCAAGTGTGTGGACTTGTAATTGCAGTGGGTAGGAGATACTAGCCTATAGGACACGAATTATGAGCTAAGAAATGAAATGGCCAATTGTCACAATGCTCAAATTGCTCACAAACAGATTGCACAAAGTATGCTCAAAGGTTTCTCAAGTGTAACAAGTGAGTTTGAGTGTCCTATGGCTTGTCCTATTTATAGGAATGGCCTAAGGATGCTTAAGGACGTTCTAGACAGCTTCTAGGGGTTTCTAAGTGCTTAACTAGTCGTTAGGTACAAAGTTGTTGCTTTAACAACGGCTAATTAATTAATTCTGCAGTTGCTGTCAGAGACCGTCTCGGTCGAGGAATGGTCGACCGAGACACCTACTCGGTCGAACTTTTGTTGACCGACAGGCACTCTGGAACAAGTGATTTGCAACATCTTTCTCCAACTGCCAACTAACTTGTCTGTTGTGTCTAACGGCTACTTTGGATCTTTCTCGGTCGAGAAGATTGTCGACTGAGAGTGTCTCGGTCGAGGAGTTTGTCGACCGAGATTGATCCTGTTTCAATGTTTCAATTTAGGCACTAATTATATGTATGAGTGTGCATATGTGATCCTATATGAAGGGGATGACTTATCTAAATGTGGTGTTTAGCTAGGGAAGATCTAACGCTTGATTTACATGCAATCTAAGTACTTGTACATTATATATTTGTACAAGTTTTTACAAAGCGATTACATTGCATGAAAAACATAAATGTAAGCATATGGATTTCCCTAGTTGCTTTGTCATCCACCTTAATCCTGCACACTCAAGTAGCTCGTTAGATCAATAAGAATGAAATGTTTGTCATAATCAAAACAAAGGGATTTATAGATGTCCATTTAGCCAACAATCTCCCCCTTTTTGAAGATGACAAACATTTCCAAAAATATAAATAAAGGAAATATGAACCATATGAGTTTCATACCTTTAGATTACCTTTTGTAGCTTTTCCTCTTGGTTATAAAATGTGTGCTTATTATTCCCCTTGAATTTTGGAACATGAAATCCAATTCACTAGGGAATATAGCAACTTTCAATGTACAGCCAAGAGTTTATTTATGAAACTCATTGATTGAGTGTTTCTAAGTTTTAGTTTTATATTTATTTCTCCCCCTTTGTCATTTCAAAAAGATATCCGTTTAGAAATAAAAACTCCCCCTTAATTAGATGTCCCATCAAATCTAATGAAAAAGATGTCCATTTAAAAGCCAAAATATCATGATGTGAATAAGAGTTTTTGTTTAAGTAGCACAAATATCAAAGAAAACATCTTCCAAAGGAGTGATAAGCAATTGCTTCCTAATTTTGTTAAATTGATCTAGTGGAAGCGGTTTTGTAAAAATATCAGCCAATTGATCTTCCGTATCAACATGATGAAGGGAAACATGGTTCTTGGAGATGTGATCCCTTAAAAAATGATGACGGATTTCAATATGTTTAGCTCGGCTGTGTAAAATAGGATTGTGTGCTAAGTTTATAGCGCTCATGTTGTCACAAAAAATAGGCATAGATGAAAGAGTAAAACCATAATCGTTTAATACTTGTTGCATATAAAGCACTTGAGCACAACAAGACCCGGCTGCCATATATTCAGCTTCAGTTGTAGATAGGGCAACCGTATTTTGTTTCTTGCTAAACCAAGATACTAAAGCTCTCCCTAATAAGAAACAGCCACCACTAGTACTCTTGCGATCAAGTCGACAACTAGCATAATCCGCATCAGTATAAGATTTAAAATCCAAGGATTGTCCTTTTGGATACCATAAACCAAAACAAGTAGTGTCGGCTAGGTAACGAAGAATTCGTTTAACTGCTAGAAAATGAGAGTGCATAGGTTGTGATTGAAATCGAGCACAAAGACCAACGGGAAACATAATGTCCGGTCTAGAAGCAGTTAAGTAAAGCAAACTACCAATCATGGCTCTATATAAGGAATCATCAATAGGTTCCCCATTTTCATCCTTATCAATTTTAGTAGAAGTAGCCATAGGAGTAGTAGCATGTTTGCACTAATCCATCCCAAAACGTTTTAAGAGTTCTTTAGTATATTTTTCTTGGCTTATGAATATTCCGGCAGGTGTTTGCTTAATTTGAAAACCAAGAAAGAAAGTTAGTTCACCCATGAGGATCATTTCAAATTCTTTTTTCATAATATCACTAAATTGTGTGCATAATGAATCATTAGAAGCTCCAAAAATAATGTCATCAACATATATTTGCACAACTAGGAAATCAGATGTATATGTTTTGAAAAATAAAGTAGAATCTGAATTTCCAATAGAAAAACCATTATCAAAAAGATATGTCTTGAGCCTTTCATACCAATTTCTAGGTGCTTGTTTTAAACCATAAAGTGCTTTCTTAAGTTTATAAACATAGTCACCTTTTTCTGGTATTTCAAAACCAGGTGGTTGGGCAACATATACTTCTTCTTGAATGATGCCATTTAGAAATGCACTTTTTACATCCATTTGGTATAGTTTGATGTTTTTATGTGCAGCAATAGCTAGTAACATTCTAATGGCTTCAAGTCTAGCTACCGGTGCATACGTTTCATCAAAATCTATTCCTTCTTGTTGATTATATCCTTGTGCTACTAACCGAGCTTTATTCCTTATTACTTCTCCTGCCTCATTTAGCTTGTTCCTAAATACCCATTTAGTTCCTATTATGGTTTTATCTTGTAGTTTAGGAACTAAATCCCATACATCATTTTTAGTGAATTGATTCAATTCTTCTTGCAAGGCTATTATCCAATAATCATCTTTAAGAGCTTCAGATATATTTTTAGGTTCAATGATAGAAACAAAAGCCATGTTTGCAACATCTTTGAAAGAAGACCTAGTTTTAACTTTATCATTAGGATCTCCAATAATTAATTCTTGAGGATGATCTTTAATAAGCCTAGGTGTAGGTTGTAGTTCAACTTGGTGATTATTTGTAGTACTTTTCTCACTATTATTTGGTATGTTTAAATTTTCGAATTGATTTGTGAGATCTATGATTTCTAGATTTTCATATTTGGACTCTTCATGAAAAGAAACATGAATAGATTCCTCAACTTTTCTAGATATAGTGTTATATACTCTAAAAGCTTTGCTAGAAGTGGAATATCCCAAAAAGAATGCTTTGAGTGATTTTGAGTCAAACTTATCTCTATCATCTTTGGTATTTAAGATATAGCATGTGGAGCCAAAGGTATGAAAATAGTCAACTCTCGGTTTCTTAGAATGTATTAGTTCATATGGAGTTTTCTTTAAATGAGAGTGAACAGTTACTCTATTTAGCACATAGCATGCAGTGTTCACAGCTTCAGCCCAAAAGGTTTTGGGTGTGTTATGTTCAAGCATCATAGTTCTAGCCATTTCTTGTAGTGATCGATTTTTCCTTTCAACTATACCATTTTGTTGTGGGGTGCGTGGAGCAGAAAAATTATGAGTGTACCCTTGAGATGTACAAAATTCTTCAAATGTATGATTTTCAAATTCTCCACCATGATCACTTCTAATGGTACATATTTTGCTTTGTAATAGATTTTCAATCTTGGAACAAAATTGTATAAAAACATGAATAGTATCATCTTTAGTTGCAATAAAGTGTACCCATGTGTATCTACTATAATCATCAACAATAACAAAACAGTATCTTTTACCACCAATAGATTGTGTCCTCATGGGTCCAAATAAATCCATATGAATTAATTCTAAGGACCTACTGGTGCTAAGTACATGTTTTGGTTTAAAAGAGGTTTTGGTTTGCTTTCCCATTGTGCATGGTTCACAGTTTTCAACTTGATCAAAAGATAAAGTAGGCAATCCACGAACAAGATCATATTTCACTAACTTTTTAATAACATGTGAACTAGCATGTCCTAGATTTTATGCCATACTTGTAAGGTATTTTCATTTGCAAGCAAGCATTTTCCCACTACTGATTTCATAGAGTTAGGTTTAAGAATATAAAGATTTCCAACTCTATTTCCTTCATAAACAACATTTGTAGTGTTTTCTATCAATAACTTGCAGCAAGTTTTGTTAAATAACACATCATAACCACTATCACATAATTGACTAACACTTATCAAATTATGGTGCAAACCATCAACGAGTAGAACATTCTTTATTTCGAGGTTAGTACCAACATTACCTATTCCAACGATTTTTCCCTTACCATTGTCTCCAAAGGTGACTGTTCCACTTTTCTTTTCTTCAAAGGTTTGGAATGCATCCTTGTTTCCGGTCGTATGTTTGGAACATCCACTGTCAACCACCCATTCCTGCATTAAAATGTAGATTTTGGTACTCATGTGATGGTCTGATATGGTTAGAATCATTTAAGTACAGATTTTTATAAGAGTTCTGAATCAGAAGTTCAGTCGGTCGACAATTGTTCGACTGACATGTCTCGGTCGACAAATTGTCGATCGAGAAGAATATTGTATTTCGAACCAGAAAACACAGAAATGTAGCTCGGTTGACCAATTTTCGACCGAAATAATTGCTGTAAATTTTGATATGTTACAGACATTCGGTCGGTCGACAATACTTCAACCGATTAATGGTTCGGTCGACAATACTTCGACCGACTAAGTTTCTATTTCAGTACAACAATGCAGAAAATTAACAATAAGCATGAAATCTTTTGTTTAGTTGAGATAAGACAATATAAATAGCAAGATGGAGCTTTTTGGTCATATCTCAACTAAATTCTATTTGACTCTACTAAGTTTGAGGTTTTGGGACCCAAACTAATTCGGAATCCTTAGTTTTATAAGGGCATGAAAAGGAATAGTGTCCAAGAAGTAAACAAAAATTGCAAGTAATAGAGTCAACTTCGTTTCTCTTTCTAGCCATTGTGTTCTTAGGTACAAACATAGTTTGAGTTCTTTTGGGTTGATTTTTCTTTGGAGCATATCCCAAACCTTTTCTTCCGTTGAAAATAGTACCAATGCTTAGAATGTTATCAAGTATATCTTTTCTTCTTAACTCATAAAGTTCTCTTTGCAGCTGAGCAATATCATTCATTTTCTTGTGTAAATCTTTTCTTGCTTGATCTAAATCAGATAGCAATGAATCTCTTTCTTTTATAACATTATCATAGTCTAGATGGTTACACAAAATAGGTTGAGTCTGAAAATCTTTTAGTTTAGCTAACAGGTCAGTCTTTTCTTTAGAAAGAAGATCAACATTTGTTTCTAAAGTGAGTAGCTTTCTAGTGCAATCATCTAAAGATGTTTTTAAAGACAAATTCTCAAGATCAATGTTATTCTTTTCAGAAGAAAGATTATCTAATTTAGCAATTTGCTCATCATTTGATTTGATAACCTTCTTTAGTTTCTTCTTGACATCAACATACTTATCATGAATTTCTTGTAGACTAGTGACTAACTCTTCTTTAGAAAGATCAAGTAGGCTTACCTCTTGAGAGTTTTCATCATCTTCTCTTGCCATTAGACAATCCACGGTTTCTTCTCCACTTTCACTGTCACTTGATTCGTCCCATGCAGCTTTATAGGCTTTTTCTCCCTTCTTCTTGTGTGAGCTTTTCTTCCCTTTCTTTGCTTTAGGACATTCATTTTTTAAATGCCCTTTCTTCCCACATTCAAAGCACCTAGGAGGGGTAGAAGAAGAGCTGGAAATTTTGTTAGATTTAAATCTTTTGTATTTCTTACCATTTACTATCAAGGATTCTTCTCCCTCTTCTTCACTTGACTCCTCACTTTCTTGTGTGACAGACTTTGAAGCTTTTAGAGCCACATCCTTCTTCTTTCCTTGCTGAAGTTCACGTGCTCTTCTTTCTTCCTCTTCTAGGGTTGCTTCATGAGCTTCTAAGTTGCCAATAAGTTGCTCCATTTTCAGTCGAGTGAGGTCGTTTGCTTCTTCAATGGCTGTCACCTTTGGCTTATATTTTGGAGGAAGTGAACGAAGGATCTTTGATACCTGATCTTCTTCAGGAATAGGTTTTCCTAGAGCACTTAAACCATTAACAATAGTAGAGAATTTTGCAAACATTTCACTAATTGATTCATTAGTATCCATACGAAAGTGTTCAAATTTTTGTTTAAACATGCTAATTTTGGAATTTTTGACTTGGACTGTACCTTCATAGGTTATGGACAGTCTATGCCAAATATCATAGGCTGTGTCACAATTAGATATTCTATTAAATTCTCCTACCGAAATAGAACAATATAAAATGCTTACATCTTTTGCATTCATTTGGGCCAGCTTTACCGTATTTGCATCCCATTCTGCAAATTGAGTTTGAGGGAGCTCGTATGGGGTTGACACCATTCTCCATAAGTCCCAATTGATGCCTTGGAAGTAGAACTGCATCCTTCTTTTCCAATATTGGTAGTTTGTTCCATCGAACGCTGGAGGCCTAGCAACAAGTGTCCCTTCGAGGTTGAGGTTGTTGAGCACTCCATCACCCATTTCTTCAAGACCTTGTTAGGGTTCCTTGAAGCCTCGCTCTGATACCAATTGAAAAACTACTAGAGGGGGGTGAATAGAGTTTTTGAATTATTTTAACAATTTATTGAATTCAAACAACCACAATTGAAATTGGAAGAAAGAGACAGGTGTTTAGAGTGGTTCCAACTATAGCAAATACTATCGTTTTCAGTCCAGTACCCGGTTGCTTACCCAACCGGGATTTGAAAGTATTTATTTTATTACCTCTCGAGGATTTGTACAAAATACAATACTTTCCTTTACACCCTTTGAACAGCCTTCACTTGAAGTAGGTGCACCAACTTTGAGGTAGCCTTCTTTGAAGTAACTCCAAGCTCCCCCTTGAAGTAGCCTTCCTCTCTAGAAGTAACCTCACGTCGCACCAGCCTTCTGAAGTAGCTCAAAGTCTCCTTCTTTGCCAAGAAGATCTTCACCCTCTCCAATCTGCAGCCTCCAACCTAGGAGTAGCAAGGAGAGTACAAACAATAATAGGGAACAAGAAAGAAAAAGGAAATTACAACTTATCCTTTGTAGCCCAAGGCTTGATTTGCCTAGATCAAGCGTATAGATCTCCTAACCAAGTGTGTGGACTTGTAATTGCAGTGGGTAGGAGATACTAGCCTATAGGACACGAATTATGAGCTAAGAAATGAAATGGCCAATTGTCACAATGCTCAAATTGCTCACAAACAGATTGCACAAAGTATGCTCAAAGGTTTCTCAAGTGTAACAAGTGAGTTTGAGTGTCCTATGGCTTTTCCTATTTATAGGAATGGCCTAAGGATGCTTAAGGACGTTCTAGACAGCTTCTAGGGGTTTCTAAGTGCTTAACTAGCTGTTAGGTACAAAGTTGTTGCTTTAACAATGGCTAATTAATTAATTCTGTAGTTGCTGTCAGAGACTGTCTCGGTCGAGGAATGGTCGACCGAGACACCTACTCGGACGAACTTTTGTCGACCGACAGGCACTCTGGAACAAGTGATTTGCAACGTCTTTCTCCAACTGCCAACTAACTTGTCTGTTGTGTCTAACGGCTACTTTGGATCTTTCTCGGTCGAGAAGATTGTCGACCGAGAGTGTCTCGGTCGAGGAGTTTGTCGACCGAGATTGATCCTGTTTCAATTTAGGCACTAATTATACGTATGAGTGTGCATATGTGATCCTATATGAAGGGGATGACTTATCTAAATGTGGTTTTTAGCTAGGGAAGATCTAACGCTTGATTTACATGCAATCTAAGTACTTGTACATTATATATTTGTACAAGTTTTTACAAAGCGATTACATTGCATGAAAAACATAAATGTAAGCATATAGATTTTCCTAGTTGCTTTGTCATCCACCTTAATCCTGCACACTCAAGTAGCTCGTTAGATCAATAAGAATGAAATGTTTGTCATAATCAAAACAAAGGGATTTATAGATGTCCATTTAGCCAACATCCTCCTTCTCCATCTCCTAACAACAACAGCTCGAGCTTCTCCTTCTCCTAATATATAATGGCATTGATGTGTGGTGGAAACGGCCAAAAACCCTAAAGAGGTGTTTTTGGGGTGGAAGATGATGGAATGGAGGTGGAATGGGTTGAGAATGGAGTGGAAGGGGATAGGGTAGGCTAGAGTGATTGTAGGAGCAGATAACCTCAAGCTCCATCTTCCACCTATATATATGTAGCTGGTGGGGAAGCACTAGGTCAAGTGGGGGTAAAATGGGAAGTATAGTGGAAAAGTGTTGCTAGTTTTATATGTAGTACAACCGTGGTGGGTAGGGGTGAACACACCCGTGATGGAGGAGAATGGGTGAGGTAAATTTGGCAAAAGTTATAGTATATTTTGGGGGTTTTTGAGTGGTTGGTGGCACGGTCATAGTGGTCACCACGACTGTGGTGACTCAGAGGAGTGATGGACGTTCTGACTGGCACGAGAGTTTTATCTTCTTGGAAACACGGTTGTGCTGTGTTGTACAGCCATTCTTAGGCATGTTAGTTCTGGAGCATGCTAGCACTATTGTTTTGTGTTGCTGACAATGATCCTTTAATCATGGACTTTGTGGATTTGCATGGGCCAACACAACCATTCTGTGGTACCACAATCGTGGTGGCTTCTTCATCAACACTTAGAGCTTGTATTTTGTATTTCTTTAGACCTCTTTGCTTCAATTGACCTTTGGTCACTAGGGGTAGGTTGAGGGAGCTTTTGACTTCACTTTAGGCCTCTCTAAGGGTATAGAAACCACAAGATTATTCTTTCTCTCTCTTCCATCCAAGCATGGTCCAAATACCTAAAAAACATTCAAATAACATTCATAAGCGCATTTTATACAAATATACATATTGAGGGGAATAACATGTAATCTAGATTTTATAGATGTGACTTAAGTGAAATATAATACAAGATGAAACCCTAAAATAGGGCTACATCACCACCCCAAAATTAAAACATACTTATCCTCAAGTATGATCCAACTCAATCTCTCTTCAACTCTTCAACAAACAAGGAATGAGAAATGCATTGCAACAAATGTATATTGAATAAATGAGCTCAGTGATGACTAAGTGCAAGTGTGTTCCACCTCTCTCCTCTCCTCTTTCAAAAACCAATCATGATTAAAGCAATGGGCATACAAACTTTACATATAGATCATAGAATACAAACCAATCCATATGGTTGTCATATAACTCATGATAAACCAGTTCATGGTAGTGAATATAAAAATGACGAATTTTGTTGTTTACATTCATGCATTCAATCACATATGTCAATCCACACTAAGTAACCCACATGGTTGCAAAAAAGGGTAAAATTATCGAGATTTGATGTTACCTAGCTCAATGGGCATGCAAATGGAAGAAAGGGTTTCTGTAAGAGTTTGGAGTGCTATTACATAGGACCATTCATATTTTCTTTATTTAGATACTATTACCACTACAAAAAATTTGGCCTTTGTTGAAGAACATTTGTGAGGAACCATAGATTGTGAATAATGATGGCTATTTGTGAGGGCTCATCCTTCAAATATGGGACCAAATCCCTCAACCGTTTTTTTAACATCTTTACAAATACTAATCCCTCACAAATACATTAGTCACTAATCATTCCTTGAAAAATACCATGACAAATGATTCCCTCCATCTCATATCCCTTCCCTCCATCTCATTTCCCTTCCCTCCATTCTAAAATACAACATTTGGATATCAAAATTAAAAAGGAAAAGAAAAACCCTCCCCACTCGTCCCTCTGCACAATGACGAACTAGGGAAGCACTGATCACCTGCCCTCGTCCTCGACGCTTCCTTGATTCCATCGACCACGCTTTCAATCCATCGACCAGGCCTCGCTCACTCCACGGCCAGGGTTTGCTCCAGCTTAATGCCGCCCAGCCTCAGCAACCCCACGACCCCAGCCGCTTAGCATTTCCCAAATCCCACCGGTCGCACCCAGCTGCAACCGCGCCTACCTCCCGGACGGCGCCCCAACTGCTCATGCCACCCCAACTGCAGCAGGTTGTAACTCCAATCGTCGGCCGGCTTCCAATTCCAAGGCCAGGAGTAGCCATATCGTGCCGGATCCCAGCAAAACCAGTGGCACCCGACTCAGGCAGCGCCCAGCAGGAGCTCTGAAGAATACTTCAACCTTGGATCAAGCTACTGGTCTCTTTTCCTTGATCTGACGCCCATAAGCTGCCCAACCGCCTCTGCTCCAGTTCTTCTCTTGCAACGTCCTTTGTTCTTCTTCTTCAGTTTTAATCTCGTTGCTTCTGTCCATTGACCGGAAGCGTGGGAAAAGGTACTGCTACTAAAACTGCATCTTTTTTCTGTGCTACTTGTTTTATTATTCTCTTGCAACTGTTGTGCTTGCTTGTTGTTATGTTGTTTGATTCAATCATGTGTCGGTCATTTAGTTTTAGGTAACGATTCCAATGTGCATCCTTCTTCATGTGTATCCCAGATTTGAGTTCACTGTAATGTACTATTCACTGCCAATGCTTGCTTATTTCTTCATATGTGTATCCCAATAGTTTACTGTAATCTGTTAATTACTGCCAGTGTTTGCTTCTTTCTTCATTTGCGTATCCAAATTTTGAGTTTCCTATAACGTATCTCCTCTTTACATAAAATAGCCATATAAATTAAATCTCAAACCTTATAGCCTTCATTCGGAACTCACATTGTGATGTTTGATAAATGGGTAATATTACTATGGACTGAGAATGGGTTGATGTTTAAAAATAGACATGTAGTAAGCTAAGTGTAATGATTTATTAAAATTATATGGGTCAAATGGAATATGTAAGAGTCTAGTCACCACTTAATTTTGTTTTTGGTTGTAAGTATAATATAGCCTGGTGTTTTTGCATTTTGCAGAGGCACACTAAGTCATTATCAACATCTCATATCTGGTTGAGAAGTCTAGGCAGAAGCCTCAAGAACGAATGAGTGTTCTTAGTAATGTGGGTTCCTCCTAAAACAACAATTGGATATATTATATGTCTTTTTTCCTTTACCCCCTCCATCTAAAATAATACCCTTTCTGTAACATGTTGTTGTGATGTATGACCTAAAAGCCAATAATTATGGTAATGATCCTCTGGTAAGTGCAGCTCTGTACTTAGAGATTAATTAAAGGCCGACTGCCCAGGGCTCCCATGGGACACATCCATTCCTAATATAATAGTTGGCACTTTGGAGATCTTTGGCATGGATGGAGGATGCTCAGCTGTGGTGAACTTCTCTGCATCTTCCATCCATGCCAAAGATCTCCTAAGAGCCAACTATTATATTAGGAATGGATGTGTGCCATGGGAGCCCTGGGCAATCGGCCTTTAATTAATCTCCAGGTACAGAGCTGCACTTAGCAGAGGATCATTATCATAGTTATTGGCTTTTAGGGCCTGCATCACAACCACATGTTAAAGAAAGGGAATTATTTTAGATGGAGGGGGAAAACGAAAAAATACAAATATACAAATGTTGTTTTAACAACAAAGGAATCAAGGAGGAACCCACATTACTAAGAACACCCATTCGTTCTTGAGGCTTCTGACTAGACTTCTCAACCAGAGCAGACCTTTTGTTGAATGCATGTCTGAAGCTTTCCATGGTCATGACAGACATTCTATTGATGCTAAGCGTGCACAAAGATGGTATGCTACTAACTTATAATGATACATATCATACAAGTGAACCAGAAGTTACATTCATTTTACGCCCATGCTTTAGTGCTTCTATGCCCATCATTTGATTTTTAAAGATACCAAACTTATTTACATATCATTTCAGTTTCCATTGGATACTAGAACTTTGTAATTCTACTATGTCCGCCAATCAAAAATTCTGGTCCTCTTCCTTTTCACTTCCTACTTCTATCTATGATGAAGTGGAAATAATTATTATAAATTTCTTGTGGGGATAGTGTGAAGGCAAGAATGATATCCATCTTCTTAAGTGGGATGATGTAACCATCTTCTTAAGGTAGTCTATGGATCAAATTGATCCATGACAAATACCTTCTTAAGGATTCTATCTAAAATATTGATATCTATGGTCAACTTTCTTGGTATTTAATTCAGATGATCATACATCTGAATTTAAAATCCTATTACGAAGGATTGCTAGAAACAACATCTCAGTGATGAACAACCTAAAAAAAGAGGGTTTTTCTATACTTCTATATGTTTTCTGTGTAGAAGTTCTAATGAATTTATCATTCATTTATTCTTTAATTTCCATGTAGCTGATTTCATTGGGGTAAGGTTGTTGAGTGTAAACTCATTGATAGGATTCCCCTGTATATTTACAAAGTTAATCAAAAGTATATACATTTTTAAATGTGTTTATTGTACTCCCAGGTTGGAGGCTATTGCTACTCATCTCTGTATCCAAATTGCCATTTTTCGGAAGTGGGTATTTTCCTCTTTTGATATCTAGCAGCTATCAATGAAAGTAATCTTTTTAGATGGGATAGACACTTCTACAATGTTTCTCTTGGGAGGAAACTTCTTTTCTTCTGTAGTGGTTGGTATATATGAACTGTTTTCTTCTGCTAGTCTATTGTTCTGCTAGTTTACAGTCTCCTACTATCATAATTTGAGTGTTGTGTTATTAACAAGATACCAAACAATGAAATTGTCCCTGTTGTCCTGGTCTGCATGTCATATGTTCTATCTTGGTTGGTGTTAAGTCTTATGCAGCTGACTTATTTTAAGTATTTCAGTTCTTAATTTTATGAGATGTTATACATGATATCATATACTTATATGTTTAAGTATTTCAGCTGACTTATAGGGACAGTTAGGTATTTGTCTCATAATGCTTGTTATAAGTAATAACAATATGTTGATATCAGATCTAAGAAGAAATAGACTGTCAGTGCCTTTATGCATAGAGATCTGCTACAATATTGAGATTCTATGGGATATGTTGGACATAACCCATAGCATCAGGACCACACACAGCTTTGAATCTCCTTTGGTAGAGTCTAAATAGCCATGCGTCAAAATACTCCTTTGTAGTAGAGAGATCGCCTAGTTTGAGAAGAGAAGCAGTGTAGCTAGTCTGACAGTATAAGTAGCCCCTGTAATAAAGTATATGTTGAGACATGTGAGCAAAAGTTAATGGATGGATCTATGAACTATTATTGATTAGGTGGGTACCTATGCTATTGCAGTTCTTGAAGGATTTTGCTTGAAGGATGTTTCTTCTGCCTCTTTTTTTGCTTCTTGTATATTAATAGACTTCATGTATGTCTTCTCCCTTCCCTCCCCTTTTCTCTTTTTCCTTTTTCATGTTGTATATTCGACCCCCTTTTGCTGCAATTGTTGCAAAAAAATCAGTCCTTTTATACTACTGTTTCTTTGATTTTTTTCTATTTCCTCTTGTGTCTCCTATTCTAGCTTCTTTTCTTTTCTTTTTTTGCAATTTCTCCTTCATTTCCTGTTCCTGCTATTGCATCTAAATTTTTGTTACTTCTATGTCCCCTCTTATTGCTACTTTTTCTTACTTATTCTTGCTCCTACATGACTACATCTCCTACATGAGTACATCTCAAACAGCTGTTCCTCTACTTATTATATATTTTCCTTCATGTAGATGGATTTTCTAATAGATCGGAGTTGGATGTATATTGGGAACAGAGTACGAAGTGATGTATTCAAGGCAGGGTTACGAAAGTTCATTGAGTTTGCTCTTATCCATCAGAGACCAACTAGACATGGGAAATTAATATGTCCTTGCAAGGTATGTTTGAACAGATACCTTAAAACAGAGGAGGAGGTATTCTCACATGTATTACAAAAAGGATTTGTGCATAGCTATGATGTTTGGACGTTTCATGGGGAGGTGATTGGTAGGAGCAATCCTGTTGTGGCACCAAACATGCCTAGCACCGACAATATGCATCAGATGTTGGAGGATTTGTTTGGTATGGGTGACACAACAAATGACCACTCTACTGATGCTACAGAGGAACCTGCAAATGGAGATGCACAAAGATTTTACAAGCTACTAAAAGAGGCAGATCAACCACTCTATAGAGGTTGCACAAGTCATTCTAAGCTATCGTATTTGGTTGCCTTGCTATTTCTGAAGGAGGAATCTGGATGGTCCAAGGATTCTTTCACAAAGTTGTTACATTTGATTGTTTCAGGATTTCCGGAAGAAAATTGTCTATTCCCGGAGACGTACTATGAAGCAAATGCGATCGTGAAGGATTTACGACTTGATCATTCTACTATAGACGTATGTACAAATAATTGCATGCTTTTTCGCAAAGATGCAGCTTCAAAAGAAAATTGTGATACTTATGGTGCTTCAAGATGGAATGAAAAGCAATACAAAACAAAGGGAAAGAAGGTAGCTGCTAAGTTCATGTATCACTTCCCTTTGATACCTCATTTAGAGAGGCTCTATATGTCTTCATCTATTGCTAAAGACATGATTTGGCCATCAGAAGTAAAAGGCAAGGATGGTCGTATTCATCATCCTTCAGACACACCAGAATGGTTGTCTATTGATGCCAGGTATCCAGACTTTGCTGCAGAACCACGCAATGTTAGATTGGCATTAGCAACAGATGGATTTAATGCATTTGGCAATATGAGTGCATCACATAGCATCTGGCCTGTGTTGGTGACACCTCTCAATCTTCCGCCTTGGCTTCTTATGAAAGAACAATTTATTATGATGTCCCTATTAATCCCAGGTCCACATATGGTTGGCAATGACCTTGATGTATACTTGGAGCCATTAATTGAGGAGTTGCAACTACTTTGGGAGCTTGGAGTCAAAGTTTATGATGCATATAGAAAAAGGAACTTCACTATGCGGGCAATGATTTTATGGACCATTAACGATTTCCCAGCATATGGTGACTAGTCTGGTTGGAGCACTAAAGGTAAGAAAGATTTGGGATGTCCTTGTTGTAATGTGGAGACTGTATCAAAATGGTTACAGTATGGGAAAAAGCAATGCTATGGTTTCCATCGACGTTTTCTTCCAATGAATCATCCGTATAGACGTGATAGGAAAAATTTTGATGGTGAAAAAGATTTTCGACTTCCACCTAAGCCACTATCTGGAGAAGATATACTGAGCCAATTTGATGGGTATGAAAATATCACATTTGGAAAAATGAATAAGCGCAAGAGGCTTGGAGATCAAATTCAACCATTACCTCCTGGTTGGAATAAGATAAGCATCTTTTTTCAGCTACCTTATTGGAAGTATTTATCTGTTAGACACAATCTGGATGTGATGCACATAGAAAAGAATGTGTGCGAGAATATTTTAAACACATTATTGGGTGATTCTAAGAAAAGTAAAGACAGCTTACAAGCTCGTCAAGATTTGAAGAAAATGCGCATTCGAAGAGATTTATGGCCAGTAGATGCAGGTGACCGCTATTACTTGCCTCCAGCATCTTACACCATGACTAATGCGCAGAAAGATAAGTTCCTATCTGTGTTAGAAAAGTTGAAAGTTCCTGATGGCTATTCTTCTAACATATCTAGGTGTGTTAGCAAATCTGATAGAAAACTTGTTGGGATGAAAAGTCATGATTGTCATGTTCTTATGCATCAACTTCTACCTGTTGCCTTGAGACATTGCATAAGCTTAGATGTGTACAAGCCTATTGCTAATTTGTGCTCATTTTTCAACAAGCTTTGCTCTAACATTATTGATGTGGAGGAATTCAAAGAATTGGAACAAGAAATTTTTGTCACTCTTTGCCAGTTGGAGAGAATCTTCCCTCCTTCTTTCTTCACCATCATGATGCATTTGCCCATTCATTTAGCTTATGAAGCCAAGCAAGCCGGATCTGTCCAAACTAGGTGGATGTACCCAATAGAGAGATACTTGAAGAAATTGAAGAAGTATGTAAGAAACAAAGCTAAACCGGCTGGTTGTATTGCTAGTTGCTATTTAGCTGAAGAAAGTTTGACATTTTGTGGTAGGTACTTGCATAATTTTGAGACAAAACTGATCCGCACTCCTCATAATGTTGATGGATCTCCAATTAGAGTTGGAGTGTCAAGAAATTTCGACATCCACACTTTGGAACAAGCCCATCGTTATGTCCTTTTCAATAAAGAGGAATTGGATGTTTACAGAAGGTAAGATTTAATTTCGTCCTAAAATTCTTGTTGATATTTGTATATATGTTGTACATTAATTTAGACACTTCTTATAAAGCAGTGAACACATGTGTATTCTTCAAGATATGGAACCCAACATTGCCCCACGGACCCTAGAAACAAAACATGCAAAGGAGTTCTCTAAGTGGTTGAAAGAGCATGTAAGTCTCAAACATAAATATTGTTGTCACTCTTAATGTTCAAGTTAGTGTAGATTACATTAATGTTTTACTTTTTTATGAAGGTAATGCAAATGCGAGAGATTAGGCCGAACAGTATTAGCGATGATTTGAGATGGTTATCCCAAGGCCCTTGTGTTGAGGGAATGTCTTATGAAGGATTTTTGGTCAATGGATATCATTTCCGTTCAAAGCCCATTGAAAGTACATGTACTACACAAAATAGTGGAGTGTATTTGTGTGCTGACACTTCAAGTTATTCAAGTGGTAGAGATCGAAATCCTATAAATGTTGAAGTCACGTATTATGGCTACTTAGAGGAGGTTATTGAGCTAACTTATGGTCCAGGAATCAAAGTTCCGTTATTCAGATGTTCTTGGTATGATGAAAGCACTTCTAACGGGTTGCGAATTGATGAGTATGGGTTCACACAAATCAACACTTCAAGGATAAAAAAAAGGAGGAACCGTTTATCCTGGCTTCTCAAGCATTGCAATGCTTTTATGTGAAGGATCCTAATGATGATGATTGGTGCACAGTGCTAAAGCATCCTCCTAAAGATTATTATGAAGTACCTCTTATTGAGAATTGTTTGACTGGTTTACAATCTGATGGTGGTGTAACTAGTGATGTGTCTTGGACGAGGAGTGACACCGGGGGATCTTTTGTTGATAGAACTAAAAAAAAGAATGATGGGGCTAATGTTTAGTTCATTAATCTGTCTGTTTTGTTTGCAAGTCTAGAATAATTTACTTGGGGAATATGTTGTATTGCATTTTTTTGGCAAACTGTTACTATATGGCATATTCTTTGCAATTTATTTAGTCTTGTTTCATATACCAGCAAGTAGGACATCATTATTCTTTTTTGGGATATGAAACCAAGGTACTCTACAAGTTATATATTTTTCAAATGCTGAATATTCATATGTTGGTGTCTCATATTCTCCGCAATTTATTTGTTTTTCAAATGTAGCTACTACTTTTGTTACTGACATTTCTGCACTAATAATCTAATTTTTTTTTCCTTGTCAATTGAAGGATGGCAGGAAGAAGATTCACTAGATCTACTTGTAACAACACATCCAGTCAACCTATTGCTGTCCCTCCATCCACAATTGAAGAAAATTGTGAGGATGAACCTACTCTACTGTCCAACAATATTGAAAATGATGTAATAGTTGAAGAAAATGTTGAGGATGAACATGAGAATAGGAAGTATGGACGTGGGCCTGCAAGTGAGCAAAGCCTACTTCCTAAGCAAGGGCAGCCACGTCACAAGGTCCAATGGGATGATGAAGGAAATGCTATTGGGGAGAATGGTGCCAAATTGAATCGTTATTGTCATATGCTAGCAAGGAAACCACACATATGGCATCTAGACTTGAAGTGGAATGAACAACCAAAACAAGCTTTTGCAGATAGAAAATCATTTATTGAGGTAATATTTTTCATAAAAAGACCAACAAATTGTATGATTGTTATATCTAAAGTAATATTTTCTATGTTTTTGTAGAAATACTTTGATTTAGGCAGTCACCCTAATGCATGGAATCACATTGATGAACACATTAGCAAAGGGATATCAGTGTGGAGGGAACGTGTAAAGAAAGATTACTATGAAAAGTACAAGATTGAACCAGAAATGATGATGAAGAAAGTTGAGAAAAATGCTTCCATAGATATGGACCAGTTTAAAAATCTTGTTAAAGAATGGGGAACCGAGAAGTCTAAGGTACAATGGTTTCATATAACTTTTTTTTATCAATAAGCGTGTTTCTCTTTCATTACTCACAAAATTTACAAAGGGGAGCAAAGCTCAATACATCTATAAAGATAGATATCAAAAGTCAAAAAGAAGGATGCAATTTATCTATGCAAACTTCTATAATCAGTATTTATGCAATGCCACACACTGTTTGGTTTGCTCCTACTGTCTTAAAAAACACATCTGTTTCTATGTATCCATATGTGATAAATGATAAGAGTAGAAAGAAGAGCTTCATTTTTGTTCTTTAGCAGGTGTACTTCATTTCTGTTCCAGCAGCAGGTGTACTTCAACGCTGCTGCAGATTTTTTGATTCTGCTCAATTCCTCTGATCTCAGGGAGCTTCCACACTCCACACTTCACATCAGTCCCCTTTCCAATGTGGAATTGGACATTAGAGAGATATCTATCTCTTATATTGAGGATGTTCTTCCACATCCAGCTATTGGCTTGCTTATATTGAGGATGGTTTCATATAACTTGCATGTATACCTATCTACTTTTTCTAATTATATGTTTCTTATGGTTTAGAAAATTTCCGAGATCAACAAGGCAAACAGAGCAAAAAAAGTGATGGATCATACCACAGGATCAAAGCCATGGAGTTGTTATCGGGCAAAAATGGTATTAATAATGGACACTTGTCTTTCTTAGTAGGAGTTGAACATATAACATGGACAATTATTATGTTATCTATCATGTGTAGGTCAGTGAAGATCAACCCGTTGTGCCTCTTAACAAATTTTTGGAAAAAGTTTACGACAAAATCCCACAAGTGGTTAGAAAATGGATATTTGTTTTCCTATGATGTCTACAAAGCTACATATGCTTAGATATCTCAATTTAAGCTTTCCTTTTATGATGCTTTCTAATTACAGCTTGAAATCTCTGATATCGTGGAAAACCAAGTAGCAAACCAAGAAGAAATAGATCCTAGAAGTGTTGATAATCTAACATGTGCTGCTTATTTGCAAGTTTTAAATCCTTCCAAAAAGGCTAGGATCCGAGGTGTTGGAATTGGGCACAAAGAGATAGGACATAGGGGAAAAGCTACCCGTATAAGATATGAAATGCTTCTTGAGGAAAGCAATGCAAAGGATGTATGTTGGAGAGAATCTAAACTTGAACTATTAGTTACAACTAGTCTATTAGATTGATGTTTGTAATTTGTTTTCTATTTCAGGATAAACTTAAGGAACTTGAAGAAACAGTAAATGGATTGAAGAACTCCGTCTCCCAATTAATGACTTGGTATAATCAATCACAGGTAACTCAGATTCAGTTGTCTATGTCAATGTAATATATAATTTTTTTTTGACATTGTTGATGTATTTGTTATAGGATGGCAGTATTAATGTTGATTGTGCAGTTGAATACCCCAATCAGAATACTACAGGTGTCTTACACATGCAAAGTGGCACAAATAGGTTGGATGTGGGTTCTTTTCACATACAAGACAACACAAGTAATGGTGCAGATGTAGGCATGTTTCCCAGCCAAAATAATTCAAGCGGGGATGGCTTAGGAAGACTTTCTAGACCAAGCAATTCGAGGGAGACTGGAGTAGGCAGACTTTCCATACAAGTCAATTCAAGGGAGAATGGAGTAGGCAGGCTTTCCATACAAGGCAATGGACATCCACAGATCTTTGCACCACAGGTAACTCATTACAGCTATAGATTATTTTCAATATTCATACACATAAGAATATTAACATGTACACTTTATTAAAGGCTGCAGTTGAAAGTTGGTCCCCTTCTTCTGGTAATAATCGACAAAGTTATCCTCAAATGCAGAACACACCAACCACATCTTCATCGGTGTCTTTCACACCAAGAAATCAGTGTTTAAATCATGTAAGTAATTCATTTCAGCTTATCTACATGAAGTGGGCGTTTAAGGCGTTTTAGGCCCAAATTATGCAATTTAAAGGCTAAACTAGCATGAATCGAGTCTAGATTTGGTCAAATTAGATCACCTTCAGTCATTGCATGGTTGATATAGGTCTGATTTAGAGTAAATCAGGTCAAATTTTGGCAAATTAGGTCTGCTCTGAGGAAAATCAGGTCTGATTTGGGGAAATGAGGATTGATTTGGGCCAAATTGGTATGTCCTCATAGCGCTGTTTGTTAAGTTTTTTCTACTTTTTCATATTTTTATTGTTCTTGCTTCTTTCTCTTTTCTTTTTTTATCCATTCTCCTGCATCTTATTCCTGCGTCCTGCTGCTATGTTTTTTCTGAGTTATTCATCCTATATTCCCTCCTACTACTATGCAAGCATGTGCATATTTTCTTTTTCGAATTTGTCCTATACATCCTGCTACGAAATCTACTACTACTATTTACATATCTAATTTTCTTTTTCTGATTTCTTCCTCCTAAATCTCCTCTCTTAGCCACTGTTGTTTGCATGTTTCCATTTATTTTCACTGACCTATTCCTTCCTCTATATTTTCTAATTCAGCACCTGCTACTGCTGTTTTTTATTTTGTTTTGTTGATTCTTCCTCTTTCAATCTCCTTTTACTGCCCTTGGTTTGTCTTATTCTGACTTCTTCCTACAGAACTTCTACCATTTGCATGCTCTTTTTATCCCATTTTCTCTCACCAATTTGTACTTGTCTTCCTCTTACTGTTGTTTCATTTTCTTCATGTTAATTTTGTTGTCCCTGATTCTCCTATAGTTATCAATTCAAATTAAAGATGTCAGTTTCTTCATATACTTCATGCTGCTAATATCTCTAATATATGTAAGCACACTGATGATACAAGTTCGTTAGGTCCCAACTCTTCTAGGTATGTTATGTTGTCCCCGTGGTTGTGCAATTCCTACTACATATTATTAATCTTCATATCTTATCCTCATAGCTCGTGGTTGTGAAATTCCTTTAACTTCTCAATTAACATCTCAATTGAGGATAAAGCTGCAGCCTCCCTTTGGTTTCCAAAAACCCTTAGGATTGATGGTGGTGGATGTTGGATGGTGGTGGTGGTGGATGTTGGATGGTGGTGGTGGTGTTGGCTGGTGGGTGGGAGTGTTGATGTGTAGGTGTTGGTGGTGGCTGATGGTGCGGGCTGTTGGTGGCGGCTGATGGTGTGGGCTGGTGGTGGCGTGCAGTAGCATGCTGCTAGGAGATGATGATGTTATGATGGAAGATTGGGTGGTCTGTAGATTTGTAGGTGGTTTCTAGGAGATGGGAGGAAGTAGTAGCATGTTGCTGATGTGGAGGTGGTTTCTTGGGGTGGTTGTTGGCTGATGTGGAAGCATCATCTTGCTGCTATGCTAAAGATGGTTCAAGAGTAGAATGTGTAGGTGTTAAGAGGTTGTGGAGGGAGAGAGGGGGTGGTTGCTAGAGTGGAAGTAGCAACTTGCTGCAGTAATTGAGGTTCTAATGTTAAATTGTCTACTGAAGTCTGTTCTAATGTTTAAACTCTACGATCCAACTGCATGGAAGTTGGAATGAGATATAGGCTTGTGTATAGATAGAGTTTTATTCATGCTCATCAATAATGTGAAGTTTTTCTGCAAAATAATGTTCATGTGGTTAATCATGAGAGGATCGTCCTCTTTTTGTATGTGTAGATGCATCTCACTTATGAAAGAAACTAAGTGCAGTCAACAGAGATATAGGCATGTACTATTTAACTAACCCACTGAGTTTTTTTAATTATGTATTAGTTACTGAGCTCAACCATAATTTTAGTTTACGGGTGCATGTTGCTGCTATGTTGGTTCACTTACATTTTTCTCTACTTCGCACTCGCTCTGATTCCTTTTTGTATTTATATTGATAGGGTAGAATTGCTTTTAATGATGCATTTCGACCGACAATGCGCCTTGGAGTAGACCAAAACCGAAATATAAGGGTAAGTTATTTGTTGTACTATGATTTATGTATTAACTTTAAATTCTATGAGTATAATGATTTGTCATTTTTAGGAGAAGAATATTCAAGTACCTAACCGTATGAGGCCTGGCATTGATGAAGAGCACCACACCATTTGAAGGAATATGGATACATTATAGATCTTAAGAGTTTCTAGCATGATATGTTCATTGTCATCAATCTCAAATTTTAAAACCATATGTACTCTTTATTTATATCAACGTTGAGCACGCAATGTATGGATAATATTTTGCTTCAATATCAAAAATTGGTTTGAGGTGATTTAACATTTTTATGTGTCATTTTGGTGTTGAATATTCTTATGATGTCATGTGAATTAGTATAAAAATATTGCTTGAGGTTATGTATACAAAGTTTTCATTTAAAATTTGATATTCACTATAGTAACAATTAATTAACATTTAATAAATCATTCAATAATCAATAACCAAATCATTTACAGTAGTCCCTCATAAATATATTGATGAAGGTCCAGATTGACCATCAAAATGGCATTCATGACTACCACATAGCCCCTCAAAAATATATTCTCCAGGACCATCAAGTCCCTCAAAAATGTATTCATGAAGGCTAAATAGTCCCTTAAAAATGTATTCATGAAGGCTAAATAGTCCCTCAAAAATGTATTTATGAAGGCTAAATAGTCCCTCAAAAATGTATTTCTGAAGGCTAAATAGTCCCTCAAAAATGTATTTATGAAGGCTAAATAGTCCCTCACAATTGTATTTGTGAGGGCCACTAGTATTTGTCACGTGAGTTCTCTTCACGGACCATTTGTGAGGGCCAGACCCTCAACCGTCCCTATTTCTGAGGGCCTGTAGAGAGGGGTTTGTGACAGGACTCTCCCGTGAATAATGGCCCTGTTTTTTGTAGTGTACATAGGAGCATCTTTTTGTTGGAAAATATGTGCTCAGAGTACGACAACGAAAAATAATAATTATTTATCTATGTTCCCATAATAGCAAGATTATGTCAACTACTACAAAATAAAAAGATGGTTTAATGAGTTTATACCTGGCCCTGGAGAAAATCCAGTGACTATAATTCATTGCAATGCAACTATCTTCTAGTTGCTCTTGGACGGTGACTATGTAGCTCTTAGTCTTCACCACAGGCAATAGACCGGATGGCTTCTACAATGACTCCTGATCTCACCACATACTGCAAACTGACTTTGTCCTCCTAGTAGTAGCCAAATGACTCCTGCCTCTAGAGTAGTCCGCACAGACCAACTAGAACTCCTATCATTCAACTAGAACAGACAAGGAGGGGTTGTCCCTCCCATTGATGTACTAGTCACCAAATTTCTCTCCCACAACAATGATCTTCAATTTTCCTCTCCCTTACTATCCCTCCCCAGTCGGTTAGGTCTTGCTTGGGCTCTCTTGGTTACCAAAACCAAAGAGGATAGCAATTCTCAGAGCAAATGATTCTCAATTGTGTGTGTTGGGAAGCCCCCAATACCCCTCTATATATAAGCAAGGTTAGGGTCAGGGTTCCCGATTGAAGTGCGAGTGAAAGGGACTGAAAGATCTTGAATTTTCACAACATGTGAAATCTGAAATGGTCATTTTGCAATCAAAACAGTCGTCTCATATGCGAGACGGTTGGTTCACAGCTCAAATCGGCCATTTCTCCTGTTTCCTGATTGCACATGAATTTGGCAAAATCATTTCCAATTAGCATGAATATTAATTCCTTATTCCAATAAAATTATACAAGTGAAATGAGTAATCTTTATCAAAAATTCGGAAAAGCTACTAGAACCTTTGTTTGTCCCAATCGAGTCGATCAGTTCACCCAGTGATCCAATCAGTTGGTGCCTTATTCATGCATAACATAAGCCAATCCAGTTCCAATCGGCCTGATGCTCCAAAAGGTCGTCTCAACACTTGAGTCGATTGTTTGGCACTCCAAGAAGTTGTCTCACCCTGTGAGTTAATTGGTTGGCAGTGTAATCAGCTGATTTTTTACTTGAATTGAATGCGTAAACACTTTAGTAATAAATGCAATTATCATTCAAGATTAAACTCCTCTTCTAGATGAGTTCTTTTGTGTGTGACCCTATAGGTCCCATATCATGTTGGCAGTGAATGTCCATAACTAGCTTATGAAATCACAAGCAAAGAGTGGTGCCTAGTTGCACAGCAATGCTACCTAAGTGAATGGAAAGTTGGAGAACAACTTCAACCTACAATCATGTAAGGTTTTTTTTGTTAAGCCAGAGGGTTCTCTATTCATCCCACCCCTCTCTTGTGGGCGAAAATCATCAAAAAAAATACAACTCCTGCTTATATGTCTACAGGTTTGTTCCCCCCAAAAACCAAATAAAATATAACATCACAACCCAGACAAAAAAAACAGCTAAAAAGCATCCATGATTCATCAAGCGTCGATCCTCTTCAGGTGCACATAGGGAAAGCCTCTTTTCTCCAAATCAGCCATACCTCGAATTCTATTTGGTATCATCCTTCTATCCATAATAATTGTCATCTCTGAAAATCTTTTCCCCCATCTCCCAATCTCTCTGGGTATAGAGTTAGCAACTTTGTGTACCAGTGAACCAGTAATACTAGCTCTAGCCAACTCAGACCTCAGCTCTCTAACAAACAGCTTGGTCCTCCATGGTTTGATAGCATCCATCCACAAAATGTCATAGACTTCTTGGTCATCAATATCAATACATGAAACTCATAACATATGATCACCTACCAGTTTCAGACCAACAATGAATGCTTGTACATATGCCAGGATGAAGTCTGATGTCTTGAGCCAGGCATGGAACACCATGCATACGTCTGCATTATGATTTCATATCAGGCCTGCCACCCACCTCCTACATACCCCATCTTCTCCCTTATTTCTTCCTATAGTCAGGTTCATTTTCACATTATGCAAGTCAGGCTTCCTCCACCTTATCAGCTGAATCTCTCTCATCTTCGTCTTGGGCTCAGTAATCCCGCCATCTCTCATTCTATTGTAAATGCTTGACCCATGTTCAACATAGAAGGATCTATGCTAAATCGTGTTGTTCACAGAAGAGATAATTAGGTTCCATTCAAACTCCCAACCTCGCACTTTGTCCCCAAATCTGGTTGCACACCGTATCCTCCAAATGTTGTGGGGTATGTTAACTGCTAGCCTTCCTGCTATCCAATCTGAGATCCTCCTGGAGTAACCTTTCTCACAAATATTAATAAGGGTATGTATATTATGGGGTGCCTGCATCTGCGTCAAATGGGAAAATCTGGTCCAGAAGAACATGGCAACATGTCCATGGAAGAAAAGGTGATAAGTATCTTCTACTCTTGGATCATCACAACAGTTACACCTCGATACAAGGGGGATACAACATCTATGTTGAACATTATCATCCGTAGGTAAAGCTTTTTTAGTCATCTTCCATATGATATCACTCGCCTTAGGGGCGTCCAGGCCCCATATTTTTCCTAGAGCATCTGATCCTCACGTTCTTGGTTGCATCAAAATCTTCTTCACTGATTTCATAGTGAAGCGACCCTTCTGGTCAATACCCCACACCATCTCATCATCTGCGTTCGTTATCCAAGAACCTGCCTTTTTTATCAACTCCACACCCTGGTCATCAACCACCTATTGGATCGTTTCCCAGTCCCATCCATCTTCTTCATTCCAAAAATCTCTAACCAAGAATGGATGCCTTCTATCACTAGCAAAGATGGCATGGTTATTGAGTCTCTCATCACACCACCATGAGTCCCAAAAAGGGATATTACCTCTCCCAATCGACCATCTACAAAAAGGAAACATCCTAGGGAACATGTCCCATACCTTCTTCCAGAAAGGGGACGGACAGCTACTAATCTTTAAGTGATTAGGATAATTTTCAGACATGCCTGTTGTGAGGTTAGCATACTTATCTCTGCAGAAAGATGCCCACAAGGTCTCAGTATTGAGAATTTCCCAACATGCCTTAGCAACATAGGCATCGTTGATCATCTTCAAGGAAGTGAGCCCAAGACCCCCATCGATCAGCGGTGTAGCAACTCTTTCCCATCCGACCCATGCTTTTCTCTGGTGATTCTCCCTGTCCGCCCATAGAAAGCTCGAAATTTACTCTCTATACGTCGGATGATACCTGCTGGAATTCCAACCGCCACTGCCGTGTAGACAGTAATGGATGACAACACATGAGCAACCAGTAGCCTCCGACCTGCAAAAGATAGCAATCTAGATTTCCATGCAGCCACTTTAGAGTTTACTTTTCTAATAAGAAACTCATAGTCAGATAATTTTGTCCTTCCTTTAGGAATCGGTATGCCCAGGTAAGTAAAAGCCTGAGTCGCCTTCTCCACTCCAAATTCCTTTGCTATGTCATATGCCTTTGCTTGATCAGACCCCCCAATCACACAAATAGATTTCCGTCTATTGATCCTCTGGCCAGTTGCCTTTTCATATAAATCGAATGTGCTTCTAACTATATTGATTGTCACTTGATCCGCATTGAAGAACATCACAAGATCATCAACATAGAGAAGCATTGGAGGCGCCACCCCATATCCTCTCGTACAGAAATTGGCAATGGACCGATCACTCACCAATCTACTAATCCTTCTACAGAGAAGTTCCTCAAAGATAATGAACATAAATGGTGATATTGCATTACCTTGCTTTAAGCCTCTTCCGATCTGAAAGAACCCAACTGTATCCCCACCAATAGTAATCGTAGCCCAAGTGTGTTTAAAGAAACTCATACATAGATCGATCACCTCAGGTAGAAACCCAAAAGTAGCAAGACAATTATGCATCACCTGCCAATCCAATCTGTCATATGCTCTTGACATATCGAACTTAACCATAGCATTAGGAGATTCCTGACCTTGATTGATATCATGCATTAACTCTCTAGCCAGCCTGATATGATGAGTAATATCATTCCCTTTCAAGAAAGCTCCCTGTGGATGGGATATCATCCGGGTCATCAAAGGAGCCAATCTGTTACTAAGGATTCTCGTAAGGATTATTAGGACCAAATTCTCAATCGAGATAGGTCTGAAATCAGTGGATAAATTCTTGGGAGAGTCGACCTTCAGAATAAGGAGGATTCTACAGCAAAACAAACTTCTATGACACATATGTCCTCTAAAGAAACCATCTTCCAGAGCGAGGAAATTGTCTCTAATAATATGCCACGCAGTTGAAAAGAAATGTAGGGTAAATCCATCCGGCCCAGGGGCAGTATTTGGGTCCATTTCCTTCAAGGTCTTCAGAACCTCGTCCTCATGAGGGGTGGCCTTCAGTGAATAGCTATCATCCATCAATATAGTTTCTGAGATGTCCTATAGAAACTGTTCTAAGGCAGTGTTATCTATTTCAACCTCCTCATTGTATTGTTGCCGGTAATGTGTCGCCGCCTTCACAGCCATCTCAATAGTGTTCGTTATTACTGTACCATCAGGCAGTATCAAAGAATTTAACCTTCCATGTCTTCGCATGGTTTTAACCACCGAATGATAAAACCGAGTGTTGCACTCACCATCTTGTAGCCAACTAATTCTGGCTCTCTCCCTCCAAATAGCCTCTTCCACATCTAGAAGCTGCTCAAGCTCATTTTCTGCAGTCTTTAAGTTTTCCTCATTGAGCGGAGTGGGATTTTCATCAAAAGCAACCTGTGTAGTGAACACAGCATCCTCTAAATCTTTGATACGTTGATTATTGTCTCCAAACTTTATCTTATTCCAAGCCCTGAGGGCACCTCTTACTTGCTTCAATTTATAACTATCCCTAGTGCTCAGGATATTACTGATAGGAAAGCTCACTTCTCATTCATGCCGACATGGCTAAGGGGGGCTGAATGTTTGAAGATTGTTGAACAGATCTGGGAAGAGAGAGTTGTGGGAGATCAATCATGTAAGGTGTTGTGGTGATTATATAAATCCTTTATCTTTGATATCCAGAATGAACTCAAGACATGGAATTGTCATCATCTCAATGTTCAATCCATGTTCCTTGAACCAAGAGCAGACTGTCTGAGATAATGTAACCTGGATATCATATATTGATTCACATGTGCATGCACATGTGTTTCTCAGTCTCTCTTATCAAGTGGCCAGGATATCAAACTTCATAAGGAGGGGCAAATCCCATATACATCACTCACAGTCAGTCCCCATGTGTCAAAGCTACCCAATCATCACCTTTATGGCAACCCATATTTTAGGATTATGTTTGATGATGTCAAAGTATACCCAACGATATGTGATAAGTAGTGACTTCAGGTCTAAGAATCACAATCACCACCTTCACTGTGAGAGATGACTATGACCATCAATGATGGTTTCCATGTGTCATTTCTCAAAATGGGTTTGTCTGATACACTATTCTATAAATGTATCTATGTGCTTGGTTTGATATGCCATATCATGAATAATGAGATTATGTCATCAACCAACCCACACTCCAGTCTTATGTGTTATTGGTATCTATCTACCTTCCACAATAACGAATGACTAGGGACATAAGAATAATGTACATACTCTTAGCATATGTATGATCTTATCATTCAAGTCTTGTACTTGAAGACATACATCATTGAGTATTGTCATTCTTTAGACATTCATAATATTTCCTCATTATCTCATAACTGAGTAAAATATAATGAATTGGAAGCTTGCTTTTATGAGTATTAATCAAATCATGTATGGTATGTTCCATGTCAATCATCACATGATTGACTCTTTGGGCATACCTTACCAACATTCTCCCACTTTTACTATGATCCAATCACCCACGAATCTCATTCTTAGTGATTTAAACATGTCCACCATGTCTCTACTATGCAAGTGCAAATCTAGTGGGTTAGCAATATTTTGCTATTAGTCAATATATTGCATGTTTCTTATCTCTTCATTTTTAGATGAAACCACCGTAATATGACATCTGATATTCCTTGCCTTACAAGCATCTCCATTGTAGTCATGGTATCACTACTGAGTCATCAATGGTTGCGATTCATCATATGAACTTTGAGATCCATATAGTATCACTTTGTGTTCATAACACAAGTATACTCAGCTTCTATTGTAGAATAGAATTAATGGTTATTAGTTTGGAACCCTTCCACCTTTCATCATTTTTCTTTTAAATCAAACATATTTTATTGTGATCACTTTGCATCAGTGTAAACCATTACACCCAAATCTTCCTTTATTGCTAATTTTGGGAATCTAACCTTAAGTATTTCTCAAGTACTAATGGATATATTTAATGGCGTTTCGATAACCCTCATTGGAATTTAATATCATATCGTTATGTCCAATACATACAATATTTATATGGGATAAGCACATCTATAGCAATCATTATAGATCCATTATTACTGTGCATGGCATCTTATACATGATATTTCCATTCTTCACAAGAATCGGAATATATGGTTCATGAGAGAATATTCTGAATTCTCTATCATTGAATCCTTCTGTGATGAACTCTTTCAACATCTTATTAATGTGTCTGCTCAAACTTACATTGTGAAACTCTCAAGAACTATCTCTATATGTCTTGATCCCTATCTCATAGGATGTTTCACCTAATCCTTCATTGAAGGTGTTTTCATGCCAGCTCTCAATATTCACAACATTGAGGTGTTATTCCTCATCATATGTGGAATGTATATGCTCCCACGAAATCTTTTGGTAGCTCAGATTTCATCTTAATTCAAGTCAAACTCTTTTACTATCTTGTCAAGTCAAAAGATCACATGTCTGAGATGCTTGTTTCAATCCTAGATTGAACTTTGTAATTTTTTTAGACTTCATTTGCATTCATGAAGTTATAAAACCTTTAATTTGTATCACGTACACATCATCTCATGTATTCCCTTTAAGGAATTTGGTTTCAATCTTCATATGTCAAATCATATAGTCTCTTTTAGTTACAACAACAAGCATGACAATTTGTAAAGGAATCTTTGTCATGTTCAACAACTTGAATTGATTTGAAAAAACTTTTTAACCAATTTATCCTTTTATGTTATCCATGTAGGTCTTTTCAACAAGACCCTTCTGCACCCTTTAGGTATTACCCCTTTAGATGGTACTACCAAGGTCCAACCTTGTTAGCTTATATGGATCCCATAATGGATTTTGATCCATTAGTCAGGTTATGGTTCTCAATAGCTTCTAGTTGATTAGTTGGCTCATCCTCTTATGACCAACTTGTCTTCATTGTTGGATTCACAATCCTCCAATCTTAGACATTAACTACTAGAACTATTTTGTTTAGTGCCATATGATGAACTTGAGATTCCACATCAACTTGTGATTCTTTTAATTCTCATTTTACCTCTTTCTTGATCTCAAACATTTTGAGTTCTACTTTTACTTCAACTGATTCTTTAGGAATTGAGTTATCTTGTCAACAAAACACTTTTGTCATTGGATTGTGATAAAAAGTAATATTCAACAGTTATGGTTTGTAGATAAACCCTTTCAAGAAACTACTTTCTCAATTTAGGTTTTAGTCCTTTAGACATATTGGGACATTCCCATATCATATCATATATTATGTCCTATAAACCATTCAGATGGTACATTATTTAGTGATAGGTATATATTTATGAGGATATAAGAAAATTAAATTAATTGATAATCATGTCATGACTCATCATGGTATAATTCCTTCATTTTTAAACATCATCATGTTCAATTATGTCTCGTGATACATTATCACAGTTCTATCTTGAAGGTTATCAAGGTATTGATGTAAAGTATTTTAACATTTTATCTCGTCAAAGTTTCCTAATACTTTCATCAAAGTTATACTTCATTTATAATCTGCTTGAACATTTCAAGAGATTTATGATTCTATTTTACTGGGTAGATACTGTCATATTATCAGTAGATGGAATGAAGTATAAGTGATTATTTAAGAATTCATTCCATAAGATCTTCATGCATCATATGTATGAGGTCTGGTGGAAAATTTATCCTCCAACTACCATCTGGTGAGGGATGTTATGTCACGTTGTGTGTAAGTAAGACTTGCATATTTCCTCAAGTTCATTAACCAAGGGAATCTATATTAACATCAATATGTATTCTAGATATGCATCTCTTATGTATACGTCCAAAGTGAATATTTCTAATGATAGTTTTGAATTATCAATTATAATCCTTGTGGTATAAACATTTTGAACATTCATCTTTTATCTTTTATTCAAAGATCATTAGATGTATGGGCATTTCCATACAAGATCATATATTTCAAAATGGAAACATTAATAACTCACTTTATTCATTTATCATCCTTGTGATACAAGATGTGTGAAGAAATGTTTCTATATATTGGCATAATGAAATAGCAATTCAATTAACTCTATTACATGCCCATTGGGCTAAGATAAATTTAAATATAGACTAAAGCTTCAACAACTCTTGCTCTTCCTTATCCAAATTTGTCCTTCCATGAGGGATTTTAATTCTTGTCAGATCTTGCACATCAAGTATGTTAGATCTCTATTTGGTATCATATACCATGATGAAGAAATAATCAAATTTATCTTATACTATTTATACCTGAAGTGGAAGCCTCAATGCCTTCCTTCTTCTTCTTTAGTTCCTATAACCAGAGTGGGAAATTTCTTTTCCAATGTCTAGGTTGGTGACAATCTCCTCCCTTCTTCACTCCTCTCTTAGCATTTAGATCTAAAGACCACCTTTAGAACTCTTCTTAGCTTTGCCTATGCCTTTAGATTTCCTTTTAGTCATACTGATCACCATCACAGACTTGGGCTTGTCTTTCTTCATTTGTGTCTCATATGTTCTCAACATACCCAAAAACTTTGTCAATAGTTTGTCAAAGTCATTCATGTTGTAGTTCATGACAAACTGATTGTATGACTCTGGCAAGGACTGCAGAATCACGTCAGTGGCCAACTATTGACCCAAAGGAAATCCCAGTCTAGCTAGGTTCTCAACATACCCAATGAGCTTGAGTACATGAGGACCTATTGGGTCTCCCTCTGCCATGTTGCACTTAAACAACGCTTTGGAGACATTGTATCTCTCTTGTCTTGCCTCATCTTGGAACATGTTCTTGAGATATGTGACCATCTCAATCACATCTATGTTATCATGTTGTTTCTACAACTCATAGTTCATGGAGCATAGCATCAAACACTTGACATCCATGGTATCTTCAATATGCTTCTTATAATCATCCATGTCAGCCTTTAGTGCAGTTGGAAGGGGTTCATCTGGTTCTGACGTCTCTAGGACATAGAGCATGTGCTCTTGTATGTGAACAATTCTCAACGACCTGAACTAATCATGGAAGTTGTTCTCATTTAGCTTGTCCTTCTCAAGGAACATCGCAGAGAAAAATGATTGTTGCTTGATGCCATTTGATTCTACAAAAGAATTTGCAATTTTGTCAAAAACTTATATTTGATTTGATTAAAATTTATGATATTGATTAGGTCTTTAATTAACTATCGCTCACATTATTTTGATCAAATTGACAACCCTCAAATATCAATTGGGAAAGTTGTAGTGAACAATTTTCTAATGAGACCAGATCCAAGATAATTCAACTGACCCAACCAACGTCGCAATACACAGTCAAATATCAAGGTATACAACTTGTCAATTGCATCACATGCAATTCTTGGATAGATGATATGTGCAACTCTTTGCCATAACCATCTACATGCTTTTGGGCTTAGATGCTCTAAGAATCACCAGTTAAGCCTGACCCATTAGCCAACACGATAATAATGCACCACGCTTGGGTGAAACCTACATAGTAACCATCACACTTCCATGAGGTAAACAATGCACCACGCTTGAGCATAACCTACGCTTAGTCAAACAAGATTTTCATGTGTGTTTCTAATGGAAAGCATCTTGGACTTAATATGTTTGATTGAGGGGTTTTATATATATCATATACATACATACATATACTATATCCAATTACCATATATGTAGTATGTATCATATACATGCTATATCCCACAACATAAACATGCAATATAAAACAAAAAGTGATGGTTATGTTCATGTCTATTGTAATTCCTTGGAGCCATAAGGAATTACTATCGCCTAGGTAAATCATTACATCACATGTATAAACCTACTATTGGTGTAGATTTGTGCTTGCCAATCTGGATTGATCGGTTCAACTCTTGAATCGGTCGTCTCGCCTCTTGGCTGGCTGGTTGATCTCCTAAAATGATCATCTCGCCTCCTATCCAACTGATGCCTATACTCCTCCATATGGTCAGTTGGGTCCACTAGGCAGTCAGTTATTTCCCCAATCTATCCTCCTTAGTCCTCCAACTGATCAGCTCGGCGTTGATCATCATCTTATTCATTACAAGAAAGGAAACTATCATATTGCTAATATTATCACATTGTAAAGAGAAACCTAAAGTTACATTCAAGGGGAGCAAAGGCATGATAGAATTAACTTTGAATTGGGAAGAAGGAGATAGAGGCTCGGTACGTAGACTGAGATAAATAGGAATAAAACCAAATCATCCAACCACACATAGATATTGGGTTATTGGCCATAACCATGCTACATATCCACCATCAAAATTACTTTTAGGGTGACACGTGTAAATTGCATATATATATATATATATATATATATATATATATATACTAGTTCGGGATTATGTGGTTTTTGATTGAATACACATATGAGATGGTTTAAATATTTGCATCGAATGCAATAAATAAATGTAAAACTAAAAATCTGGTCATATCGATTATCTCAAAACATAGTATACTGACATGGCTCTGATACCACAGTGGGGAATTACGGGCTCAGAGTACGACAACGAAAACAAAAAATTTATCTATCTGTATTTCCATAATAGTAAGATCGCATCAACTAATATGAAATAGGAAAGATGGTTTGATGAGTTTAAACCTGATCCTGGAGTAAGTCCAGCGACTACCACTCATTGTAGTGCAACTATCTTCTAGGTGCTCTTGGACGGTGTCTGTGAAGATCCTAGTCTTCACCACAAACAATAGACTCGACGACTTCCGTAGTGACTCTTGATCTCGCCACATACTGCAAACTGACTTTGCCCTGCGAACAGTAGCCAAAGGACTCCTACCTCTAGAGTAGTCCATACAGACCAACTACAACTCCTATCGTTCAACTAGAACAAATAGGAATGAGTTGTCCCTCTCGTTGGTGTACTAGTCACAAACTTGCTCTCCCACAATAATGATCTTCAATTGTTCTCTCCCTTTCTATCCCTCCCTAGTCGGGTAGGACTTGCTTAGGATCTCTTGGTTACTACAACTAGAGAAGACAACAAGGCAACTGATTCTAAATTGTGTGTTGGGAAGCCCCCAATACCCCTTTATTTATAGGCAGGGTTAGGGTCAGGGTTCCTGATTGAAGTGGGAGTAGAAGGGACCATAAGATCTTGAATTTTCACAACCTACAAAATCCAAAATGATCATTTCACAACCAAAATGGTCATCTCACATGCGCGATGGTTGATTCATGGATCGAATCGGTCATTTTTATTATTTCTTGATCGCACATGAATTTGGCAAAATCGTTTCCAATTAATGCAAACATTAAATCCTTGTTCCACTCAAATTGAACAAGTGAAACAAGCAATTTTTCTCATGAATTTGGGAAAGCTAATAAAACCTTTGTTTGGCCCAACTGATTTGATCGGTTCACCAGGTGAATTGGTCATCTCACTCACCTGAACTGATCGGTTCATCCAGTGAGCTGATCGGTTGGTGCCTTATTCGTGTAGAACATCAACCAATTCAGTTCCAATCAGCATGATGCTCCAAACAATCGTCTCGACACTTGAGCTAATCGTTGGCACTCCAAATGGTTGTCTCACCCTGTGAGTTGTTCGATCGGTAGTGTAGTCAGCTGATACGTTGCTTGAATTGAATATCTAAACACTTTAGTAATCAATCCAATTATCATTCAAGATTAAACTCCTCTTCTAGATGAGTTCCTTTGTGTGTGACCCTATAGGTCCCATATCACGTTGGCATTGAATGCCCATAACTAACTTATGACATCACAAGCAAAGAGCAGTGCCTAGTTGCACATCAATGCTGCCCAAGTGAATGGAAAGTTGGAGAAAAACTTCAACCTACAATCAATGTAAGGTGTTGCAGTGATTGTATAATTCCTTTGTCTCATATATCTAGAATGAACTCAAGGTAAGGAATCATCATCCTCTCAATGTTCAATCCATTTTCCTTGAACCAAGAGCAGACTCTCTGAGATAATGTGACCTCAATATCATATATTGCTTCACATGTACATGCACATGCATTTCTCAGTCTCACTTATCAAGTGGCCAGGATATCAAACTCCAGTAGGAGGGGCAAATCCCATCTACATCACTCACAGTCAGTCCCCATGTGTCAAAGCTACCCTATCATCACCTTTATGGCAGTATTTTAGGAACAAGTTTGATGATGTCCAAGTATACCCAACAATATGTGATGAGTGTAGTGACTTTAGGTCTAAGAATCACAATCATCACCTTCACTATGAGAGATGACTATGACCACCAATGATCATTTCCATGTGTCATTTCTCAAGATGGGTCTATCTCACTACTACATTTTTGGCCAGTAATGTCGCTGCCCATAGCGTCATTTTTACTAGAATAACTGACCTAATAGAATATTGCATCGGTTTTATCATAAAAATCGACCTTATAGGTTTCCTGCGGTGAAAATTCGCACGATTTTGGCTTCGCACCTCGATCTATAGGGTCAGTTTTTTTAAATAACCGATTCTATAGGGTCAACAAAAATTGCAGGCACCGCTTTGGAACTCTAGAGTCAGTTTTTATATATAACCGACCTTACAGATGTTGGTCTATAGCATCGGTTATTGTAAAAAACCGTCGCTATAGGTTAAGTCTGGGTACCATTTTTTAATATACTTTTAGGGTTGGTTTTTTACCCAAAACCGACGCTATAAGTCTTCTACATTGCACATAGAAGCCCGATTGTAAGGCTTAGGTTGCCATTTGTTGTTGCTGCTACTCCCTGTTCCTGCTCCCGCACCCGAAGAAAGGCAGCGCCACCTCTACAAAGGTGACCTCCCCCAACCATCTCCTCGTCCGAAAAGAGGCAAACTAGCGCCGCTTTCCTTGGACGACGACAACCAAGCTTCTTACCACCATCTTTGGTGATGACGACGCTCCTTACCACCATCTCCGGCGCCATTTTCCTTGTACGATGATGACGCCTTAGGTGTTGCATCTCTCTCCGGTGCTTTCTTCTTTGAAAGGTGACGACGCCTTAGGTGTTGCAAGGGTCGTGCGCATCTCTCTCTAGTTCTTTTCCCGCACAAGCTCCCTCACCGACCGGTTCTTCTCAAGGTATTGTCTCTGCCACCTCACTCCTCCATTTACATCTTACTTTCAAGCAACTGACTAGGTAGCACAGTTGTGCTGGGAAGCAGCATGGCTGTGTCGGCTGAGTTACAGAATCATCAAAATTTGTCAATTCTGAATTTGTTATTGCTCCTATAAAATTGATATATACTAACCCCTAATTAATACATTATAACATAATTGAATCGTGCATTTGTGTTGTTACAGGTGCTATTGACTTGTTGTTGACTTACATATATTTCTTCTTCAGCTTACAAGTGAGGTATAATATTCTCACTCTCCCAATGTGCCATTTTATTTGACTAGTAAATCAACCAATAATAAATATATGTATTCATTCATATCTACATTTTGTTATCAATCACATATGTAATCATTATATATACATTCCAGAAATATGAGGGTAGACATTGTGTAGTCTCAGATTGACACTTTAGGGTTTTTATATGAGATCATCAATGCATGATGTTTAACTTAATATATAAATATGACAATAATACATTTATGCATGTATCAACTTAGAAACCCATTTAAAATTTACTCATAGGATAGTCCCCGGTTTGGGACTATTTTTGGATATTTAATCTCACTTAGGATGTAACTATATAATGTATGTTTAGTTTTGAAGAAAATTTTAGTAGTATTTCCTCATTTGTTCTCTGGGTACATATGTGAGTGGTTATTTACCATTTACATCGGTGTACTTGGAGAACTTAGGGGAAATGCTGCTGAAATTTTCTTCAAAACTAAACATACATTATACAGTTACTAGTGAGATTAAATATTCAAAAATGTGATAGGTGGTACACTTTAGTATAAAAGTAATTAACTTCCTATCAATAAAAACTTACAGCTTATAGTATCAATATTAAATGCTTAGTTTTATAATTAATTTTTAATGTCTTCATTTCAGCCTACTCAACCTTCTCAACCTATTCATACCGTGTGTCTCTCAAGTGATGAGGTACAAGCCCATGCTACAGTTGTAAAAGGTCATGGGAGCACTCCCAATGACCCACCACAACAATCTGTAGTAAGTTTTTGTTCTATATGTTGTGTTATTAGTATTATATATATATATAAGATAATATATATATAGTTGTAACAGGTATCTGTTCTACTACTTCTTATATAACTTATATTATTTCAATCTAGGTTGGTATGAACTATAAACTTGCAGTGGAGGTTCCAGAATATAATGTTGTGGCAGCGGGCAAGGTGTACAACCTTGGTGGTACATTGCATTGCCAACAAATTACTGATGAAATTTGTCGTACGTGTCCATCCATCTTGTGTATGACGGAATGGGGGACAAACCACTACCCATACCTAATCCTGAATATAGTACAGTTGAAGAAGCAGAGGGTGCTATGGTGGGTTGGCCTAGATAGTTGGTTATCAATGACAAGGTATACTTGAATTCTACCATGTTTTTCATATTTGACTGCATATATGAACTCGTGTAATAGAAGTATGTAATTTAATTAACAGGTTTGCAAACCAAAAAGTAAAAATTCTACTAGTCGTCCTCCTATGCCCAAGCCATCTATTATTCCAGAATCCACATTCGATGAGTTGGGAAGTAAATGTAAATGGTTGTGTTGATACTTAGCCAACCAAAGCTTTGGACTACAACTGTTGATCAATTTAATAGAAGATGCAACTGGGAGGGACTTTGACAATTATATTTTTCTTGATGATATTATAGAGTTGTTCCGGTATGATTGGCTGAATACTTCGATATTAGAAGTATGGATAAGGTAAGGATCTATCAATATAGAAAATTTGAATACACATTTTTAGCTTATTTCTACATATGAAAATAATTACAAATGTTTAACAGTCATTTATATACCGAGGCCACAAACTTTGATATAAAGAATGTTGGATTCTTAGTTCCTTCGGTCACTAGTCAGGTGGAGACACATATTGAGGAAGTGAGTGAGTACTTCTCTGATGCATTCAAATATTTTGCTAGTGTGGGAAAGGAAATTATCCTAATTCCTTTTAACGTCCAGTAAGTATTATTATTCAATATAATTTTAATAATGAAAAAATGTATTTATTTTAATGTTTGTTTTATTCTTACTCAGATCTAGACATTGGGAATTAGTGGTGATTGTCCCAAAATTGATGACTCTTTATTATCTTGACCCAATGGGAAAAACAACAAAGGGTTACAAACTAAAATTTCCAGCTATGACGTAAGCATAAATATAGTCAATGCTTCAACATGATATTTCTATTTAGAATTCCTATTTTACCAACTATCGTTTAATTGATAGGGGTATAAAAGCTTTTCGTGAAGGCGGAGGATAAATACCCACAAAATTAAAGACATTGACTTTAAAAAATGTCAAGGTAGCTACTTTGACAACTGCTTAATCTTATATGTATTAATTTTCAACTCTTATATGTCAACTCTTATAGTCTTCTATTTATAGTAGTTTACTAACATTAAGTATAATTCGTTATTTATTGTGTCCTATACAAAATAATGGATGGGCTTATGGCTACTATGTAATGAAATATATGCAAGCTATTGTCAAACAAGCATCAAATGACATTCAGACTATAGACCAGGTAATAAAGAATAACATCATAAATTTACAAGTGAGTTGTAGTCATTTTATAAAATATTAGCATGTGCATTTTCTGTTACAGATCTTTACAACTCAGCCTTACACACGTGAGGACTTAAATGAATTCTGAGAAGAGTGGTCAGATGCTTTTCTAAATGAAGTCAATATAGCATTGGAATAAATATGTCAGTTACGTTCCATTTATGTATGTGGTTTCAGTACTCTTTCATATTTACTTTTGTATCTGACATTTAATATCATCTCAGACTTGCAATCTATCATTTTGTAAATTATGATGTGACTATGTGTACTCAACTCAATATATGAATCATTTTTATTATGAATGTGTGGTTTGGAATGGTGACGGTTGAGCATCAATGCTCCCCTCTCCCATATCTTATTCTTGTTCTTCTATTTTGTTCTGTTCAGTTTCTGTAGAAATTTAAAAAAATTGTATCCTATAGCGTCGGTTTTCTTAAAAAACTGACCTTATAGGTATCTTGGTCGTGCCGCGTAGAACAGCCGTGTTGCATCTTAGAACGGCTGTGCTGCATAGAACGGTTGTGTTGGGATGAGGTAGAACGGCCAAGTTGAGATATGGTAGAACGGTCGTGCCATGTAGCACGGCCATGCTAATAATGACCAACACGGCCGTGCTAGGTGGCACGGCCGTTCTATCATATTACCTAGCACGGCCGTTCTATCATATTCCAAGACTCTATTGAGTCAGTTTTCCTCATATAATCGTCCTTAGAAAGAATCTCTAGAGTCGATTATTTAGTAAAAAAACTGACGTTATAGGGTTCAGGTACAGTTTCATTTCTCATTTGGGTTTAGTTTTTGAGAGCCTATAGGGTCGGTTTTTACTATACAAGGTCGGTTTTTTTGGTTTAAAAAACTGACCCTATAGAGAAATTTCTATAGCGACGACCACTTAGGCGTCGGCTGAAAAGTGACGCTATAGACCATTTTTGTACTTGTGTCTAATACATTGTTCCATAATATGTATCTTTGTGCTTGTCTTGATATGACATATCATGACTAATGAGATTTTGTCATCAACTAACCCACACTCTATTCTTATGTGTTACTGGTGTCTATCTTCCTTCCTCAGTAACAATCGACTAGGGACATAATAAATGTACATACTCTTAGCATGCATATGATCTCATTGTTCAAGTCTTGTAGTTGAAGACATACATCATTGAGTATTGTCATTCTTTAGACATTCATAATATTTCCTCATTATCTCATAACTAAGTAAAACATAATGAATTGGAAGCTTGCCTTTATGAGTATTAATCAAATCCTTTATGGTATGTGCCATGTCAATCATCACAGGATTGGCTCTCTAGGCATACCTTACCAACACTTTTATTTTCTTTTTATATTTTTTAAATTTTCTTTTCCCTTGGTGTATATAGGGCACATGGTAGTGAGAATGAAGCAGGGGGATATATATATGGCCACCCCAAACTTTTAGAGTTGGCCAAGTCTAAATATGTGCACTTTGGCATCCTTTCATGAGGCGGAGAGGTTAGAAGATGATAGAAGAAAAGTGAGTCAAAGAGGGGTTGCTAGTATGGATTTCAACATTATATCTCCTGGATGAAAGCTACTCCAATAATTTCATCAAATAATGACACACCACATGAATGAGCAATATTGAAACCACACTTATATCATGATATTATACAAACCCTAAGCGTTTGTGGCTTGCTTCAATCATGATTCAACCAGCCAATTCACAAGCATGAAAGAGGTGATTCACATGTAAAAAGTCAAGACTAAGATCATTTAGAAATAGATTATGATAATGTATCATGCATTTATCAAAGCTCAACATTTTTGATCCAACAAGAAGAGATCAGGTCAAAACACGATTTTAGGCAAGAAGTTCCAAATTTGGGAAAAATTAGCCAAAATGGTTCCGAATTTCCTTCAATCACATCTAATCCTTCTTTATGAAACAAAAAGCAAGAAACGAGCAAATCTTAGTTACAAACATGCATAATTATAAAAATCTACATGGAATGTGAATGCATGGCAAAGAAAACAAAAAATTTGAAAATTACGCAAAAATTGCAAGAAAGTAAATGCATGGCATGCAAGTATGCAAAGCAGGTAAAATCTAATCTAGATACAAAGAGTAAGAAAATAAAATTAAATGGTAGGGTGAAATGCAAAATGAGTGAAATGAGGGCATACCACCCCAAACTTTTGAATCATGTTGTCCTTATCATGACACTAAAGTATAGGAGTGATATAATAGATGATCATGGCTGATGTGGTGGCTCTGGTGGTGATCCTTCCTGTGGTAGAGTATATTGGTAATACTACCCCAGTAGTCCTCCTATGGAGGTAGGTAGGTATCCTGATACGTGGATAGTGCACCCCACCAATCTTCTACCCAGTGGGGGTTCCTATGGACCTGGGCATGCTGGAAACAGACATATGTTTGATCTGATGGTTCATCTGTTGATGATCCAACCATAATGCATCTTTTATACGCTAAAAACCCTCATGTTCCCTCAAAATGTCATCTTATGTCCTTTGAATACCCTATAGTTATGCATGTATAGTATACATATCGTATGCATTCATTATGGGCTGATGTGGTTTTGTCGCCTTTGCCTCTCATCTTGTCACCCTATGGGCATCTATCCTCCACTGTCCTCCTCCACTCAACAATTTCCTATGACTCTCCTAGTCCCTCAAGCAATATCACAAACTCTAGATGCCAACACGTGTCCTGGGGATTCTCCTCTTCCCATCTCGTCATTGTATCCAAGAACTATGGAATAGGGCCATACACATCTAGGAGGTGTGCAATAATGTATGGTAGCTCTAGTGAGACGCTTGCATATGGGGGGGGTTAACTTGATATATGATTTTCTTATCAATAACTACAATTATGGAAGAACAGATAAGATACTACAGGTCTCCAAGTTCCCCCTGCCTTGGTGTATCTCGAAGCATCATTGTTGACTTGAGAGTTATAAACTACCTATATTTTGATAATGACATAAACATTCCATTCATATGTATCTAATATGTTTGTTTAAGATTGATTTCAGGTATTAGGTACATGAAAAGGATCAAATTACACAATCCCTAGCTTGTCCAAGTTCAAGTCAAAAGCAATGCAAATGCACTTGTGTGGAAATCACTCCAAACCACCTTATAATATTTTTGTAATCATTTGTATTGATGATATGACTTGTAACTAAGATGATAAAAAATTAGGACAATTAGTTCCATCATTTGGTCACTTTAAAATCATTTTGGAAAACTTGTCACAACACTTTAATCGGTCGAGTTTGAATCTCGACTGATCTGTGATGGACTTTTGGAAAATGGTTGCATCAGTGGGGTGGGGGATTCATAATCCACTACCTTGATCCGTATATTCATCTTACTTTTTCTATATCTTTCATAGTCTTTTTTATTAGGACTTATCTCCTTTATTGCTAATTTTCTAGAATAAATTGTGATTGATTCACTTTTTGATTAAATATTCAAATTATTATCTTTTTCATGTGGGTTGTAGATTTTTCTTCAAAGTACAAATCTAAACATCTCAGTAGCTGAGTCGGATGACTCATACACTGAAATGATCATTTCATTTGTGAAAGAAGTTGCACTTCAAGCCCAAACGTGCATCCCCAGACAATCACCTCGAGCAATCCAAGTTTCAACCAGCTCGCATTTCACCCCTCAGCTCAGTCCTTCTATGTTCACTATCTCATCAATGAAATGAGCATTCCATGAGTCCCAGACGCTTGTCTCAGAAGCACTAAATGACCGTTCTATTTACCCATATGGTCATCTTGGGCCACTTCATGACCAAGTCACATTTAAGCAAAGTGTTACCACCCTACATAGGGTTTCCCTTCTGGCCTGCGTGTCTTCAGAAGCCAATCACGCATTTCACATCTTAGACATCCAGTTTGATGTCTGCTTTGTGATAAGGAAATAACCAAGTTAGAGCCACCACCCCCTCTAGGGTTTCCAATTGCTTCCATGCCCTTTCATGACCCAACTGACCAGTTCAGGTTGCAAACTAGTCATTTTGCTTTGCGCAGATAGGCATTTCAGTAGTCGTTTCCCTTCTTTTCCTCTCCCCCTTTTAGGGTTTCCACTCCTCCTTCCCTTATAAAATGAGGGGGGGACTCCACAAGAAAGGGGCATCAAGTCTTAGTTTGTAAATGCAATTTTTAGTCCATAGATCACATCTTGTATCATTATGGATCTCATTTTAGTTTGCATTTATGATGGTTCCATTATTTTGAGTAGATTCTTCTAGGGCATGGGGAGTAGCTCCTTAGCCTGGTTCTATTCAATATAATTGGTTCTATTGATCAATCAAAAAAATGTTTTCTCTCTGTTAATGCATGGTTATTTTAATAATCTGATATATTCTTATCCAATGATATGACCATGGATCTCTGTAAGAATAAAACAATAGTCCTTTAATTATGATTATCATCTTTTCATCTCTTTAATCTTATTCCCATTATAATCCTTGGTGACACGACCACATGAGCCTTGGGGTTGATCATTATTTTGAACTCACATGCTTCTTGATATGATTATGGATAGTGGCATGTTGGACGGTTGGGCAATGATATGTGAATGTCGGGATCAACAATTTATGGGAAGTCTGACCCTTATGAGTTTGTCTGTAAGGACATGTGATCACAAGGTCCTGATTTTATCCTTGGAGTTTAGAATTTGATTAGTTGACTAGGAACATGGTTTTGGTGATAATCCTCCAGGCCCCCAGATCTTTATTTATTGTTTAGTTAATCTTTGTTTTAACACTTTTATTTATGTTCTTAGTTTTAACAAACCCTCTCAAATAGGAATTTATGTTCTCATTTAGTTATCAGATTTGGATTTCAACCTCTTCTTCCCACCATTCCTTGGATCGACACCTATCTATACTAAGTTGACTTATTGTTCACAACAAGTTGACAACTAGGTTAGAAGGTTAAACTCTAGGACTTGTCCAAGTGATTGTTGTGCGTATAACGGCACACATCAATTTGACATCATCGTTGGGGATGGTACATATTGTTTTTCAAGTACGTTTTCTTATATATCTTGTATAATCTCATTCATATTTCCTTAACTTGTATAACTTTTAGAATTGTTTTAATTTTGTTCCATAATTTACCTTCTTAGATTTTTGTAATTTATTTTGCCTATCGATACCCATTATAATAGTGTATCTCCTCCTTCTACCGAGTTTCCATTCCGGTAGTACTTCTTTCTAATTTATTTCTTTAACTTCCAGTCTTGCTTCATAATTTTCTTAAGCTTATCTTTGCAATTTTTAGTTCTTTGTAAGTTCTGACTAACCCTTTATCTTGTTCTTTCCATAATTTTTAGTTTCTTCTTTATTGTTTTTGTAATTTGTCCAAAAAAAAGAGCTTTGTGAATGGAGTGTTGAACACACCATGGTTTACAAATCCCATTTGTGGTTATTACACCCATACAGCGTCGAACTATGGTAATGTTTCCACTAATTATGATGGCACCTTATACAACCTCGAGTCCTCTTATCCAGGTGGGTATGGTCCTAACCCACAATTTCCTGAAGCCCATTATGAGGAACCATGTTATTCATATTCTAATGGGATATGGCCAACAAAATCTTAGGAATATGGGTCTAATTTTTAAACCCAAAAGCAACTAGACACGCATCAAGTCTTGATAAATGTTTTGCGAGTATCCCAATCAAAGAATCCAGACTATCAAAATATGCTCCCTTATAACGGGTCATCCCATCAAGGTTGATGTAATGTAAATTATAATCCATCATCTCTTGAAGACTATTATGAAGAGCAATTCCACAATCAATATGAGGGGTGCCATGACAAAGATACTTATGGGGGGGTATGTTGAGGGTAACCAACAAATTTTTGGAGGTTATGAACCTTATTGTGAAAATCAATATATACCTCAACAAGAGCGGATCAAAGTCCTAGAGAGACAAGCAATAGAGCTAAAAAGATTTTAGAAGAGCGTCATAAATTGTTAGAAAATTGACAAGCCCTATTAGCCACTTTACTAGAAGCCCAATCACAAAGATCCCCATAGGAGTTAGAGAAACTCTAAATAGTTCTCCCCAATGATGATGAGGATTATCCTATGTTTATGTCATTTATGTCAGATTCTACTAAGTTATCTCTAACAAACGAACAACAACCTTCATAGGAGGAATACCCAACCTCTATGTTAGAGGCTTTATTACTTTAGCATGAAAAGTCACTACAATAAGGTCATCCTTCTATGTCTGCAACACCTGAAGCAACCACCCCTCTTGAAGAAGGTCCCCCATTTCATGAACCCAACATTCCTCCTCAACCACCCTTGTTATAACAACATGTTGAATGAGATGAGCAAATTTATCTTTACAAGAAGCCCACATACCCCCTTTCCTTGTTTGCAAATAAGATGTCCCCTCTTGTATTTTCCTTGAACCCTCGAGGCCCCTTACATGCAAGAACTTGAGCTACATGCTATATCAATAATGAACTCCACATGCCCCAATGTTGATTGCATGATTTTTTAGGAGAACAAAAAATGTTTGTGATGCTTATTTTTATCCTTTTGTTCCTTTCATATCAGCACTAATTGTTGTATATGTAGATCAATATGACTGGGAGATCCAGATCCTCTACCAGATTTTGCACGTCCAACACTACATGTTTTACCTGTCGGACACCTGCCAATCTCCTCCAATCCACATCCATCTCCAACACTTCCTTCACTAATGAAGGAAGATTTGTGGATCCTATTGGAAGGATATTGTAAGGCAAAAGGAAAGATGGGCACCCCATTAAGCTTCCACAACTACCTTATCATCGGGTGTATTATGAAGCTCCTGCATTCAAGGTCCCAACCCTCATACATATATCTTTCAACTGGACATTCTTCGAGCTACCAGCCCCCTTGGTGGTTCTCATCCTTTTCTTCCCTCCATCCTGGAGTTAATTTTTTCTCAGGATGAGCAAAATTTTAAGTCCAGGGTGGAGGTGGATGGTACGTACTCCTTCCACCCACTCTATCTTACACTTTTTGCAACTTCCATTTTGTTATATAGCTTAGTTTTAAAATATTTTTCAAAAATCTTCTTTTGGACCTTTATCTAGTCGGCCAGATGAATAAAACATTTCATACCAATATATCCTTTCCTTGAATTTAGTGAATCTTCTTTGTAAAATTTGTTACAAATTACCATGATTAAGAAACACCAGGTCACTTAGGACCCCAAAATTAGCATCAATCCTTGAAAATGTTGGCAAGCCTTATGGAATCGATAAGAATCGAACATGAATTTTCTCAATTTCAAATTGTAATTTAACTTGCCATAAATATTGTATAATGGGTTGATAGGAAGAATTCATCTGATGCAATGACATTCGTCAAAAAAAAACAAAAAAAGGTGAAAGTTTATAAGCTCAGGAACAATCTTCCCCCTACTTCATCTCTCAAAGAAAAGCAAAGAATCACCTCTAGACAAAATCCAAGTCTGGGGTGGCATGCTCGCCATCTCAATTCTTCCAAACCCCTTGTATCTAATAGGGGTGTACCATCAAAAGGTGCCAATGAGAACACCAAAAATATGTTGTAAATGTCACTACATTCTACAAATAAATGAATCTTGAGTCAAACAGAGGAGGGATCATCTTCGTACACACCTCCTTCATCATGTTCTTATGCAAAACTCACAATAGAAAGAAAAATGGGAACATCAAAGCAGAAGTAAGAAGAAGCATGTTTCCTACGAAGTCCTGATTTAGAAACAAGATATGAAATATGTTTTAATAGGGAATATAGAATTTTGTGTTATGTGGTTATAGGAGATTTGGTTGCTTGGCCAAATAAGGAGGTAAGGAACAAAGTGATGCTTTGAGGGTGAGGATAGACATGTTGCTAGTATAAATTAGAATTATTTATGATTTTATTTGCTTGAGGACAAGAAAAGATTCAAGTCCAGGGTATTTTGATGAATGTATATTCATCTCACTTTTTACATATTTGTCAGTCTTTTTGATAAGGACTTATCTCCTTTTTTCTAATTTTCTAGAATAAATTGCAATAGACCCATTTTTTGATCAAATATGAAATTTTTTATCTTTTTCATGTGTGTTTTGTAGATTTTCCTTCAAAATACAAATCTTACCATCTCAGTAGCTGATCCGACCAACTCATACACTAAAATGATAATTTCATTCATGAAAGAAGCTGCACTTTAATCCCAAACATGTGTCTAACCAGCCCAAATGATTGTCTCAAGCATTCCAAGTTCCAACCAACTCGTGTTTCACCGCTCAACTCAGTCCTTCTACATTCACTATCTCATCAATGAAAGGAGCATTCTATGAGTCCCAAATGCTCATCTCAGAAGTGCCAAATGATCGTTCCATTTACCCAAACATCCATCTCAGGTTGCTTCATGACCAAGTCACATTTAAGCAAATTGTTTCCACCCTACCTAGGGTTTCCCTTCTAGCCCGCATGTATATTGAAGCCAACCGAGCATTTCACATCTCATGGTTGGTGTGATGCCTTCTTTATGACAAATAAATAACCAAGTCGGCGTCGCCACTCCCTCTAGGGTTTCCAATTGCTTTGGTGCCCTTTCATGACCCAACCGATCAGTTCGGGTTGTGAATCGGTCGTCTCGCACACGTCGCACAAACACACATTTCAAAAGTCGCCACCCTTCTTTTTCTCTCCCCTTTTAGGGTTTCCACCCCTCCTTCCCCTATAAAAGGAGTGGGGACTCCACAATAAAGGGGCATCGAGTCTTAGTTTGTAAATCTAGTTTTTTTTCCACAATTTACATCTTGTATCGTTACGGATCTCATTTTAGTTTGCATTTCTTGTGGTTTCATTATGTTCCAGTAGATTGTTCTGGGACATGGGGAGTATCCCCTTAGCTTGGTTCTATTCAATGCGATTGGTGTTATTGCTCCATCAAAAAATGTTATATCTTTGTTTATGCATGGTTATTTGGATGATCTGATATATTCTTATGGAGTGATATGATTGTAGATCTCCGTAAGAACAAAACAATAGTCTCTTATTTGCGATTATTAGCTTTTCATCTCTTTAGTATTATTCTTGTCATAATTCTTGGTGATGTGACCAATTGAGCCTTGGGTTTGAAGTTCAATTTGAATTCACATGTTCTTGATATGATTGTGGATAGTTGCATGTTGGATGATTGGATAATGATCTGTGAACGTTAGGACCAATGGGTTCATGGGAGGCCTGACCCTTGTGAGTTTTTCATAAGGACATGCAACTAGAAGTTTGATCCTTGGAGTTTAGAATTTTACTAGTGAATATGAATGTGGATTTAGTGATAATCCTCTGGACCCCTAGATCTTTATTTCTTGATTAGTTAGTCTTTATTTCAATTTTTTTTTGTTCTTAGGTTTAACAAACCCTCTCAAATTAGAATATAATTTCTTGATTAGATTTGGATTTCAACCTCTTCATTTCATTGTCCCTTGGATTGATACCTATCTATACTAAGTTTACTTATTGCTCGCAACAAGTTGACAATCTTGTTAGATGGCTGAACTCTAGGATTTATCCTCATGATTGTTGCGTGTATAATGATATGCATCATTTCCTCATGGTGCTCATTGGTCATATCTTCATGGTGTTCATCTTGCATATTCTCATCCTCACCATACAAAAGTAACTGCCTTCGATCTTGCAGCTGTGACTGTGGTTGTGGTTGTGGTTGTGGTTGTGGTTGTGGTGCGGAGGAGGTCAAAGGTTGGGCCGATGAGGGTGTTGGTACTGCCCTAGAAGAAATAGACTGTCGAGATGCTAAAGGTGGAGGTGGTTGTGCTCTATATGATGATGGTGTTGCACACCATGGCCGAGTGAAAGCCTCCTCCATGATAGGATTTATGAGTGCATCTAACTCAACTTCCAACAAATAGGTTATTCCTTCATGAGAGCCAGAGGCATACGATGGAGTAAGACACTCCCCTGAGGTTGAAGAAGACCATTCTTCAGGCAAAGGCCATTGGAGATGATTCCCTTGGTCTTCTATACAACCTCCTTGGAAACATTCTTCATCTTGGATGAATTTAGGTGGAGAAAAGTGGGAAATTTAGATTTTTTTTTTTGGATTTTTGGATTATTTAGTGGAATGGAGAGAATGGAAAGGATTTGATGGTGGAAATGTGGTGGGAATGGTAGATTAAGGTAGGGATATGATTGGGAGTGGATTGGGGGTATTTTTTGGAGAATCGGATGTGGAAGAAGGGTTGTGCATGCTGCATGTCTTTCATTTGTAAGGAATGGGTATGTTGTTCATAAAAGTTGGAAATGAGTAGTGACTCAAAATTTTTTGACTTGGCAACTTAAGTTGTTGGGTCAGGCCGCAACACGGTCGTGTTGTGTGGCATAGTCGTGTTGGCATGCTTGTGACACAATCATTCCGTGTGGCATACCCATTCTGACTCTACTAGTGACACGGACGCGCTACCTTGCACGGTTCTTCTAAGTCTGATGCGCTTTTCTTGATTTTATTTAATTCTCTTGTTGATTTGAGTATACCATCGCAACCATTCCATGGTACTACAGTAGTGGTGAGTACTACAATAGGTCATTTCAACTTGAACTTCATCAAAACACTAAATCTTTGATCAAAAGTGATTTTTCATTAATCCTCTTCTAAATTTCATATGATTTTCCTCATTTCACCACTTTTTTCACCTGCACATCTTAAAACTAAACAAAAACTATGAATAACAAGTGTGTGTATGTTTTCTTGGAAAAGTGTAAAAACAACAAAATTGTATCAAAAATGGAAGGTTGGGTGAAAATTCCCCAAACCTAGGTGGGTTGCCTCCCACTAGCGCTAAGTTTTATGCCTTTCGTCAGGCTTCTTGTGGATTCTTCAATTGCTCAACCATTTTGCATCATCATGTGTCCATTCTTGTAATGAATGCATCTCTCACTTGAATTCAACGTATGTTCCTCATCCCTTTGATCACAAAAGTTGCCATCAAGTCTTTCATCTTGATCTCCTTCTTTTAAATGACCAATCAAACTCTTGAAGTGACCATGTCTAATGTCCTCATCTCAGATTCGCTGGGTTGGGGTCTTGTACATGTCGATCTTTATCTTCATGTCTGTGAAAGAGATTGTCATTGTGCTACTGCACACATGTATCTTGACATCAGTTGTACATAAGAATGGTCTTCCCAAGATGATACAAATCTTGTATCCTCTGGGTCCATGTTAAGAACAATGAAATCCACCGGGAACACTGGTACCCTTTTGTTGTCTATCATCACCAAAACATCATCCAATCTTCCTCTAGGAACTCTGATGGAGCGATCCAATTTCAACTTGCCTAACCCTAGCTCCACATAGACAGAATATGGTATCAAATTCACACTCCCAAATAAAGTAGGGATTTGTCTATGCGATGTCCCCCAATGTAGTTATGTATGATTGGGGTTCTTGGGTCTTTCCTCTTCACAAGAAGTGAGTGCTAGATGATAGGGCTCACTTGTTCAGTCAACTTGACTCTCTTTAGTATTCTCCCCATTGACTTTATCTTCATAATACATAAGTTCTTGAGAAACTTGGCATAAGATGGGATCTACTTGATAGAATCCAACAATGGAATGTTCACCTTCACTTGGTGAAACACCTCTAGAATGTCAACATTGTGATTATGCCTCCTTTTTACTTCTGGGGGCTTTTCCAATGCTTTAGGGAATGGTGTCTCACTAGATTTTATCTCACTTGCATCAACATGATTCTCTTGTGGCATGCCATGAAGTGGAACACTAGAGATGGTGGAACCTACAAATGAAGTGTGAGGTGGAGAACATTGTGGTGAACGAATCAGAAAAACATGATTTACTTAAGCGGAAGCGTTCGTTAGCAGCGGATTACTAAAAATCACTAAAAATTAAAACTTTTTACAAAGAGATCCATACATTGGAAAACTCTTTCAAAAAGAACCAAAGTAATTCAATTACATTCTGGTTCACAAGTACATCTCTTGTACCATTCCTTCTCGAGGATCACATACATCATCTGCCTTGTTAAAACTGTACATAGGCAGTATAAAAACATTGAGGCATCGAGCCAAAATCTCAGATTGTTTCATTAAACTAACTACTGACTCCGAGGACTTGAGAGTACAAAGATGACACATAGGACTATGTATACATATACAAGACATGACAACCAGTGTCTCCACCTGAGAATTCACTACCGTCCCTACTGTTATTGTTCTTCCCTTGCTGTAGGGTTTCTGTCTCTTCCTCTGCGTCTACCTAAAAAGTTGGATCCCATGGGGGTGAGACAATTGCAAAATTGTCCCAGCGAGAGATATAACTCTCTGCCAGAAACATTATTATTGCAATTTAAGAAGATAAATCTGAATAGAGGAATCATAATTGTTTAACAGCAGAGAATTCATTGTCTAAACATATTAGAACAATATTCTTATTCAAAGCACTTCAGCTATAACTTGATAAAGCAGCATGCCACTTATTCAATAAGGAACATAAAGAACATGTATAACATTTATCTGCTATACTAAGTAAGATAACATCAGCTAGTGGTTCTTGTATTTCAACCTTAAGCAATTACACTACTCGGTTGATTATATTTTACAATCAAACTTAATTAATGCCCTGAAGAGATGAAGTATACCGTTCATACTCCAACCGACCACGATTACATTAAGCATCGGTACCACACAAGGTCAATGGAAGAGTCGAACTCCAAGACCTCAACCTTCTCAGTCAGTACGAGATTATATGGCAAAGACATCATGTGTCAAACTGCAATTAGCTTGCCAGGGTATATTGGCATCTTCGTTGTAGAGTTATAGCCTGCATCATATACTCACTTCAAGGTTATGGCCCGTAGCCAATGCCTGGTATCATTTCATGGAGTCATGGCCCGTATCCATACTCATATTGGGGTATGGTCTGTAACCAATCCCGTTCATAGGATATAGCCTACAGCCATTCCTATGGGGCATGAGGATATAATTGCCCAATTACCCCCACATATTCAAAAATATGTGTTCCGAGTTTTAACTCATTTCACCATTCAGCAAATTCTGACGCTAATGGATCTGTGGTCAGGGCAACTACATTATATGATATCACTTGATTAATTAGATGTACTACCATATTCTTTTAGCATCAAGCAAGTTTCCAAACATCAATTACTATGATAATTTCTACAAAGATAGTGTAATACTTTTATCAAGTACTATTCAAATCTCATTGAAGTATTGGGATCTTAATCCCTCATCTCATCAGGTGCTTTCTCATTTCTTAACAATCTCATCATCATGATTATGGAATATGGGTATTCAAATCCTCAGTTCATCATAGAACACATGTTACCATTTATCAGGTAAATAATACCTTCAAGTCATCTGACTAAGGTAATCAGGATACTTGCTTCACAAGCATCTCACGTGGCACACAAGGCCCATTAGTCTCTTGTTACCTCTTAACTAGGCAACATAGCATATGAAGGCTCATAAGGCCTATAAAACATTTTCAATAAATAAAGCATCATAGCTCATACCTGGCTATGCTTATCATCTCATCATACCTGCATGGTTAATTCACAGAATAATAGCAATATCAATTACATATCAGTACCATGCGATACAAGGGTAACTCCACTATTTCCTCATTAGTGTTAGGGTTCCCATATTATGTCAATTTGAGTTATACATCTCATTACCCATCATTAGAGTTATGGTTTATCATATCATAGCCCAAGATTAGGGTTTCATACATTATAACCCAAAATTAGGGTTTCACATGGCATCACCATGGCATCACCCTAAATTATGACATCATCTTAATTTCTTACAACATTTCTCCAAAATTAGGGTTTCATGTAGCTTTACCCGAAATTAGGGTTTCTCATATGATTACCCTAATTTAGGGTTAGCATAGGGTATTGAGTCATTGCTTTCATAAACTCCCAAAATTAACCCCTCTAAGGGTACTAATCACCCTAGTACCTTAAGAGTACAATCATGGTAATCACCTTTGATTCAATTAATTAAACAAATAGTTAATTGACCTTTAATCATCTTAGGCCTTCAAATGGTTTGATCAGTTGAATCCTCAAACGGTCTTGATCACATAGACCCTAAACAGTCTTGATTAAGATAGACCCCAAATGGTCTTGGTGAAATTGGATCTCAAACGATTTGAAACCATTTGGGCAACTAGCCCTTGAAACCGTTTAAGTAAAAGTACATTGAAACCGTATGAACAAATCACTCTTGAAACCACTTGGATCTCCAAACGGTTTGAGACCATTTGATCTCAAACAGTCTTGAGACTGTTTGATCCCAAACGGTCTTGAGACTGTTTGGACTCAAACGGTCTTGAGACCATTTGGTCCAAACCTTCCAAAACCGAATGGACCAATTAGGGTTTCCATCAACTAAATTGATTCATGGTTTCAATCATTGAACCACCTATCAATTGAACCATTGAATCACTTCTTCAATTTAACCATTGAATCACCATTTAACCTTGGCATGACCTGACCTCAAATGGTCTTGAGGTTGTTTGCCCTCAAACGGTCTTGATATTGTTTGGTGTCAAATGGTCTTGAGACCGTTTGACCCATCCCATCATTAAAATTGGTGGAATTTAATTAGGGTTTCTTTAACAACTCGATTTAGGGTTTGATACTCAATGAACCTTCAAGTTTTGAACCCTTTGGAATTAATTCAATTAAATAGCATTGGGTCATCATCAATCTATGACATCATCAACCTCAAACGGTTTTGAAAATTGTTTCCATTCAATCAGTTTTGGAAACCCTAAACACCAAACGATCTTGAAGATCGTTAATCATCAAACGGTTTAGTAACCGTTTCTTTCCAAATAGAAAACTTAAATCCAAATGGTCAACTCAATCCAAATGGTCAACTCAATCCAAATGGTCAACTTGATCCAAACGGTCAACTGTCCCAAACGGTTTTGAACCCAATTCCTCAAATGGTTTGCAAACCGTTTGGTCACCAAACGGTTTGGTGAAACCGATTGACCAATTTTATTGGAAATCGTTTGGAGTTGCAATTTTGGGAAAAGTGTCCAAGATGATGTCATCATCATCTACCTTCGTTTCTAAGGTTCACATTACTACGGATTTCATAGAATCATCCATTACAACAAGAAATTAATCAATAAGAAGGAGAAATCAACATAACTTGTAAAATTGGAATTGAATAATGATGTAATTGGGTTCAAGTTATATAACCCACCTTCAAAGTTGGATTTAAGCTCCAAGATTCACGTCCCTAATGGTGGCTGAAGCTTTCTCAACTCCACAAGGTTCGTTCCTCAAGCTTTTGAGTGAAAAGGATTGGCTAGGATTGAAGATTGAATGGAGAAAAGAAGAAATCAAGCATTGATTTGTGATTTCCACCATGAATTCGAGGTTGAAGATGATTAAGGAGCTTACCTATAGGTTGACGTTCGTCCTACTATTGATACTAAGCTTCCTTGTGCTCGGCCAAAGCAAGGAGAGAAAGAAAATCCGAAAAAAGAGTCTTTGGTTGAGTGGGAAATGAAGTGTATATAAAGGAATTTCAAGGAGAGAGAAAGTTGAAAAGCAATACTTCAACTCCCCAAATAGTGCCATTTAACCCACGCATACGAATGCATCCTCCTTTTCCTTTAATTCTTCTTCATTATCCACCAATAAAAAGGAAAAGCAATTAAACACCTTAATTCATATAATATTAATATCCCATTTTTAGTGGATATTACTTTTAATTAACTAATGTGAGTGGGCTCTCCACTCACTTCGATATTTTCGTGGCCTTTGAAAGTCATAAGAACGTTCACTTTTATCTAATTTCAACCATCTCATTTTTGTTTGAAGGGCACTTCAATTAACATATTTATTTTTTTGCATTAATTTGAAGTAAAATTCCATTTATGCTTAAATCTTGATTATTTTAATATCAAGATTCTCTCTCTTCCAAAATGATTCAAATGAGGCACCCTTCTCAAATTATTTTCTCTACATGATGCCAAGAATCATGTGGGACCCTCTTGAAATGGTATTTTGCATATTGAACCCTAGGTTTTGGGTAAATTGCACATTACACCAAAACTAGGTTTTAATGCACAAAGATTGCTCAACAAGCTCTATCTTGGTGCTCAAGCTTGTGGAAGCCATACCACTGCATCATACTCATTCCTATGATGCTTCAACATCTTAGGAACATTTTATCATGTACAATTTGCAAGTTAACCCCTCAACTTGGGTAGTTTGCACTTTAGTCCAAAACTAACAAAACATTGTTTCAACATTATTCAAAAAGGATTAAAATTGAAATATAAGTTCCTCTCGAGCCTTAATTACTTTTCAAAAGATAAGATCAAGCATATAATCAAACTCATTAAGCAAAACATCTAGGGTTAGCACATAACCCAGGTCAGGGATGTTACACACATGGTATCCCAAACTCAACATGCGATGTCATAGTATCATCTTCAACAATTTCAATCACAATATCACCCTTGCACTGCCTTTTCCTTGTTTTATCAACATTCCCTTGACTTGTTGGCTTCTCAAGTAATTTTCCACTCCTTAGAACTATCACAACACTTTCTTACTCATGGTGGAGAGGGGGGTCTTTTTGTGGTTGTAGAGGAGGTGGAGGTGATACATGGTATTGGAATTGACATGAAGAGGAGTATTGAGGTTGGTAGGTGAATTGGTGGGAAAGTTTTGGTGATGGAGGAGGAGGAGGTGTGTAAGGCTTGGAATGGACTTGGAAATAATAAAATAGGCTACACTTGCATGGGAGGTGGTGGACCATAGAGAACTTGAGTGGAATGCATAGGTCCACTTGCTTCATTGAAACTCATTATGGGTTTTGAAGATAATTTTTCCTCTTAGAGAGCAAGTATGGAAGATAGTTTTTCTATTCTTTCCTCAAGCCTTGTAACATTCTTTTGCACATCATCAAAGCTTTTCAACTGCAGAGAACTTCCTCCTCAAACCTTGAGCTACATCTTGAACTTTGTTGTTTTGGTTATCTATAAGGATGAGGTGTCTTCACTTCTTCATTAAAGGACTCAACAAAATTGACCGAGTGACAAGGGACATTTCTCACTTGGTTCTTCATAAAGCTCACCATGTCTCCAAGAAACTTCAACATTTGTGGGTCTGAATCACTATGAGTTGGACATGTCACAGTAAAGGAATGGTCACCATCATTCATCATGCTTGAAGCTTAGATCCTCAAACTTTCTACTTATTGCTCAAATAAGGGTTGTCTCCTTAGGTGGCTTATCCATAATAGCTCCTCCACAAGAAGAATCCATTGTATCTTGACTCATCAAAGAGAAATTGGAGTAAATGGATTGAACTAGTTACCATAAAGGGATCTCATGATGTGGACACTCTCTCAACATCTTTTGAAATCTTTCCCATGCATCATGGAACCACTCATTACCCACTTGATTGAAACTCACTATGGCACGCCGCATTTGTTTCAACCTTGTAATGGAATAGAAATTCCTTAGGAAGGAATTCTTCATCTCTTCCCAACACATTATGTCCCTTATTTAATCATACCAATCATTGCTTTGTCTTTGAGGGAGAATGAGAACAAGGTCAACCTGATTGCATCATCACTAGTTGTTGGCATCATGAAAGTGGAGCATACTTCAAGAAAGGAGTCCAAGTGCTTGTAGAGGTTCTCACTCTCCAAGCCATAGAAGGTGGGAAGGAGCCCAAGAAGATCTGGAGGGATGGAGAATTTCTCCCCCGGTATTTGATCAACTCTATTAGAAATGTGTGATTTGTAGTTGCTAGGCATGCATATTGTTGAAGTGGCTTGTAAGGTGCATTTTAATCTTCCATCTTGTCTTCCCTGAGTGGCTTGTCACATGCACTAGGCACAACCAAACAAAATAGGACAAGTTAGTAAACCAATATGCACAAAGAATACAAATAATAAAGAATAGCAATGATGAGGGCAGTAGGAAAAGATTAAAGAAAAACTAAGTAGCTAGGCCAAGCGCCTTTCTCCCTGAAAATGACACCACAAAGCTTGATGTGTTTCTCAAACACAACAAAGTAATCTAAAAAAAGATGATGCCAAATGGGAAATATCACACCACAACTACTAGGGAGCTATGGCACTTTCTATCCCTGACAACTTTGCCAGAAAGCTTGGTGTGAATTCTTGAGGTACACCCAAATCAATTGAATTTTGTTGGATGTGCCTTAAGAAAACACACTTTGATCTTTCTCATTTATAAAAAGACCTAGTCTAACACACTCACTTAGACCAATCACACTTCACCAGCAAAAGTACGGGGTCATGTTATTGTATAGGTAAGAGGAAAGATAACGGTCGATCTGCAGGCAGAGGGGGCACTAGAGCTTAGTTAGTGTAGGCTATGTTCTCAAAGTAGAGATTAGGATTTTTAGGGTTTAATATTGATTTGGGTTGATTACACTAAGATGCAAGCAATTGAAAAAGAAAGGAATAGAAGAAAGAAAAACCCTTAGTTTAACCCTAAATAAGCAATTCCAATTAATAAGGAAAGCAACTACTTAAGTAAGAGCACAAGACTACACTAGACTAGCAATTAAATCACTAAAGCAATTGGAACTCTAAACTACCACTAAATGGATTGAACAAGCAAAAATCAGCACTAGCTACCCTAACAAGGATTAACTATCAAGACTAAGCAATTAATCTAGGAAGCAATTCAACGAGCAAGCATGAACTAGAAAGAGAGCAATATGGGTTTTAAGCAGGTTATGAGAAGAGTGGGCCATTTGGGGAATGGTACTAAGATATTAGTTTAGGGGGGACATCTCATACAAAACCTACCATTCATTCTAGATTGCTAAACCAAATTGTTAGTCAAATGCAATGGAATCACCCTAGACTATCAGTTGTCCATGGATAGAATAGAGTGTGGGAAGGGGAACTACACCCTTGTACACCCTATCTAGCCTTACGAGGTTGAATTGGACCAAGGTTAGGTGGGGTTTCAATTGGATTTAACTAAACTAGGTTTCTGGGATAGGAATGTTTGGTGTAATTGGGAGAGAGGTAGGAATGGGGAGTACAGATAAGGGTATTTTACCTCACATTAATTACTCACCATCTAGATTTTAGCAAACTCCTAGGCAATTACACTAAGCAATCCTATATTAGCTACTTAGATCTCACACCTATGAATAGGAGAAGGGATGTATGGTGGGGATATGGGGTGCTAGCTAGGGATCCACTAGTTGGACCTAGGAGCAAATCCCAAAACAGCCTCACATATGCTATCTTCTCCTAGATTTAGGTGGTTTCAAGCATAAAACCACAAGAAATTCATTTTTTAGGGACAAACTACAAGTAGAATCATGTGAAGTAAGTCAGAAGTAAAAAGCATTCATCTTAGAATGATAATATAGACTTTTACAAGATAAATTCCACCAACATTGTATCAAAGTATCATTTTACCCCCAAATAACCCACCAAGGGGGCTTAGCTACACATGATCAAACAAAATAGCAAAAGAGAGAGAAGAAATATGAAGAAATCCATGGAACCTCATGGAATATCCTCGTTGCTTCACCTCCTAGCTATTGTAGTTTGAGCACCTCCCTCCAAGGTAAGTGGATGGAATGTAAAAGTGCAGTTTTGTAGTGGAAACCCTAGAAAACTAGGGTTTTTAGGTAGTGGAAGGTGGAAGTGGAGTAGGGGATGGATGAGGGTAGGTGAGAGGTCTTGAATGCTAAGGGGGGCTACAATAAAGGCTTACATTTGTTATTTGGTTGCCACTCTAGTATATATAGGTGGCGGGGGAGCACTGGGGTAAGTGGGGATAATATTTGAAATGTAGTGCAAAAGTAGGTTGGGTAGTCACCATATCCGTGGTGATCACTATGGTTGTGGTGGATGGGAGTCATCCCAGTCATGGTGGATGGGTACGGGAAAGGTGGAGAAGGGTACAGTGGCAGGAGGAAGTGGAAAACTTGGAGGCTCAATGGCCACAACTGTTTTAGGCACCACAACTGTTATGAGTAGAAGGCAACACAAACATGACACAGAGTACAAACATGCTGGAGGGAGGCAACCAAAATCATTTTGCTAAGGAGGTTGTTGTCGATGCTGAATGCCATGGCCGTGGTGGGATCCATGACTGAGGTGGCTTTGACGTGCCACAACCGTTTTGATGTCCATGACTGTGGTGATTCCTTGGCTTCCTTGATATCACTACTGTGATTTTGAGCCATATTACCACATTCATAGCAGAGTACCATGGCCCGTGGTCAAGGCTCCACTTTGCTCTTAGCTCCTCTGTGTTGGTATGTATGCCAATAGAGATATCCCAAGCAATTGCATGGAGTCAAATATTAATTAATACATTAATATGATTAATTAGTTAATTAATTAATTCTAGAATATTCTAATTAGCGCACTCTTTCTGTTTACCGAAGGGTTTAGGAAACTCTACTTCCTTTCGTCTCCTATTTAAAGGGACTTGATGGCTGATGTCTTTAAGAGATATTTGAGAGAGGTTTTTCAATTTATGCTCACGTACATAAACCCTAGAAATCACCATCCTCGGGAGAGAAAGGAGAGCATCGCGATGCTGGTACGTCATCGCACAGAGGCTACTCCTTCTTGCCTGCTTAGGAAGCGTGACGTGGAGTTCCAGTCCATCCGTGTGGACGAAGTAGTGATGCAGATGCTAGGATGCCTACGTTTGGAGGACGTCAATGACCGTCCATACACGCTACGAGCGGCGTACATCATTGCACAAAAGGAGTGTTGTCGGATCTTTCTACAATGTATTTGGAGGATGGGAGAGAAGTACCGTCCATGTAAGCTAGGATCATTACACACCATCGTGTAGTGGGACGTCCCCGAACTTGCTCTGCGACAAGGTATATCCCGCAAACACTCTTTCTGAATATGCTATTGTGACGAGATCTTGTTACGAGTTGTGTGGAAACATATTTTATTTTGTTGATTCAGCCGCGCATGTTTCCTTTCACAAAATCCAATAGTGGTATCAGAGCAGCGTCAATCTACGACATATTTGGATTCATTTTGATATGATCGAATCGTTGTATACTATTTTTTATGGTTGCATACGATGCGAACTTAAAAATGTTAATGTGCATATCTAAATCTAATTCCACATACACCACAGGCATCTATTTTTGACATTTCATATGGGGTCGACTATGGAAAATACTATTTTTCCTAAGTGCACGAAAGTAAAATTTCGTAGACCTTTCAGGGGCTATGCCCTTGAGACCCTGCGAGGGGCAGCCTCCCACAGGGGTGTTGCCCCTATATACCCCGCATTGTCTGTGTGGGAGTCAAAAATTTATTTAAAGGGGAATGTCCCCCATTAAAAGGACTACAATTTTAATATGTATATGTAGATATACCTATGATATCATACATGTCTCATTTAGAATATGTTTTATGTGGTGAATGCATGCATGGTTATGGCTTAGAATCCCCTTTTGTGAATGTTGTGAATGTTGTGGATATATTTGATTGTGAATGTTATGGATGTATAATGGTTGTACGTGGATCCTTTGTATAAAGTATTTGGCTTGCATGTCGAGCCTCATCTCTTATTTCAGAGTCTAATTAATTCTTTCTCTTTATATTTGTACTGATATGATGTAATAGAGATAGGATTAGCTTTAGTCTTTGTAAACTTGATGTAAGGAGGACACTTGAAGATCCAACTCCAAGGAGCATCTGTGGAGAAGCAACCTAAAGATCTAATTCCAAGAAGCAACCTGAAGATCCAACTCTAAGGAGCATCCATGGAGAAGCAACTTGAAGTTCCAACCTCACAGAGCATCCATGAAGTTGTTCATTGTAATGTTGATCCTTACAAGTTGATTCACATCTGTTGTTTCATGAGATGCACAAGACCTTAGGTGGACTGTAATTCTTTGTGGCTCCAAAGGATTACAATAGTATGGCCATATAAATGATGTTTTTGTGTTTGTGATTGCATGTATATCGTTTGTGGTTATGGACATAGTAGTATATGATACGTAATATAAGTATGTGGTGTTTGTATATTTATATGTATTAATAAAACCTCTCAATTAATAATATTAAGTTTTAGTTATCTTACATAAAGCAACACACATGAAAAGCTTGATCGACTATGTGTGTGCATGCCTCTGCATGGTACACTATCTATCTCATAGAAGTGTGATGGTGGGTGTGTGGGTTTGCCTCCACAGGGTGCACACTCATCATGTTGGGTTATGGGTTGGACTTAACTAGGGAACCTTGATAGGATCAAGTACCTAGAGGCACACAGATTCATCATGGCAAGGATTTGTGCATGATCATCTATTCAAGAGTTGCATATGATGTAATTGGAAAAAGTTGCCTACCTCGATATTTGGTCGTTGATGTCGACATTGGCTGGGCATTGATCCAATTATTTTGGATCTTGGCTCACTAGAAGGTTGTACGTTGCAATCTTCCGAGTTGATAGTGAGGGATATCAATTTGAATAAATTAGTGGGAGCATAATTAATTAAAGGCCTAAATAATCTTGTTTATAAAATCTTTACAAGTCAAAATATTTTGGACTAAATGGAAACTTTATCTTTTATAGCAATCAAATGGAAAATAACACTCACACATTATCATTGTGATCGGTCCTTGAGAAGGACAAACTTATCGAAATCAACTTTCAAAACTGGTTTAGGATGCTGAGAATTGTTCTCACACAGGAGCATAAGCACTATGTCCTTGAAACACCAGAGCCAGCGGAACCCACCTCAAATGTGTCCAAGGCTGAAAAGGATGCTTACAAGAAGCACCTTGATGATGTCGTGGATGTCAAGTGTCTGATGTTGTGCTCAATGAACTATGAGTTGCAAGAGCAGCATGAGAACATGAATGTCATGGATATGGTAACACATCTCAAGAACATGTATCAACATCAAGCAAGACATGAGAGATATGATGTCTCCAAAGCTTTGTTCAGAAGTAAGATGAAAGAGGGAGAGTTAGTTGATAACCATATACTCACTTTGATTGGGTATGTGGAAAGCCTATCCAAGCTAGGATTTCCCTAGGTCAAGAGTTGGCCATTTCTGTGATTCTATAATCATTTCCTGAATCATATAGTCATTTTTTCATGAACTACAACATGAACAATCTTGACAAGTCGTTGTCAGAATTGTTGGGCATGTTGAGGACAGCTGAAGCACAGATGAAGAAATACAAGCCCAAGTTTGTGATGATGATCAGTAGGACAAAGGGAAAAGGAAAGGCTAAGAAAGTTTCTAAAGCCGAGCATAAGCCAAAGTCATCCACGTTCAAAGCTAAAGGTAGGATCTCCAAAGAAGGTAGTTTTCACCACGCTGGACATTGGAAAAGAATATGTCCTCTCTACCTGAAGGAATTGAGGAAGAAGAAGCAGGGGATAGAGATCTCTACTTCAAGTATATATGTTATTGAGATAAACTTAAATACTTCTTCATCATGGGTACTGGATACCGGATGTGGATCTCACATCTGTTCAAACATCCAGGATCTGATAAGAAGTAAGCATTTACGAAAGGGCCAAGTTGAGTTGTGCATTGCTAATGGAGCAAGAGTTGTTGCCACTACAGTTGGATTTATTAGTTTATCTTTGCCTATGAGCCTTGTAATAGAATTAGATAATTATTATTATGTACCTGCCATTAATAGAAACATTATTTATATATCTTGTATGGACAAGAGTGGATTTGAATTTTGCATTAAGAATGGAATGATTTTTATTTCTAAAGATGAGATCCTTTATGGAAATGCCCCTATGTCTTATGGTATCTACTTGTTAGAACTTGAGACTAGCATATACAATGTAAATAATAAAAGGCTAAAACTTGACAACTCAAACAAAATATACTTATGGCATTGTCATCTTGAGCAGATAAACAAGAAGTGCATATTTAGACTCCATAAGGATGGTTATCTAAACTCTTTTAATTTTGAATCATTAGAGACATGTGAGGCTTGTTACTTAGGCAAGATGACCAAGAATCCTTTCAGTGGACATAGTGAGAGAGCCAGTGATCTACTAGGGCTCATACATACTAATGTATGTGGACCTTTTAGATCAAATGCAAGAGGAGGCTATCAATACTTCATTACCTTCATTGATGACTTTAGTAGGTATGGCTATGTATATCTTATGAAACACAAATCAGAAACTCTTGAAATGTCAAGACTTTCATGAGTGAAGTAGAGAAGCAACTTGATAAGAGTATTAAAGCACTCTGTTTAGATTGAGGTGGTGAATACTTAAGTCAAGAGTTTCAGGACCTTCTGAGAGTCATGGTATTGTATCACAATGGACTCCACCTGGTACACCGCAACATAATGGTATGTTAGAAAGAAGGAATCGTACATTATTATATATGGTATGATCAATGATGAGTTCATCCAAACTTCCAATATCGTTCTGGGGATATGCTCTTGAAGCCATAGCATTTACACTTAACCGTGCACCTTTCAAATCGGTTCAAAAGATACCACATGAGATATGGAATGAGAATCATCCCAATTTGTCTATGTTAAAGATTTGGGGATGTGAAGCTTATGTTAGGAAACAATTTCCTAAAAAACTTGGACCCAAATCTGACAAATGATATTTTGTTGGATACCCCAAGGAAACTCGGGGATATTACTTCTACACACCAAATGACAACAAAGTGTTTATTGTTAGGACTGATGTATTTCTTGAAAAGGAATTTATTTCCAAAGGAATCAGTGGGAGGAATGTACAGTTCGAAGAAGTTCAAGATCAACAAGAAAGCAGAGTACCCGAGGAGGTACATAAGGAACATGAAGACTCACAGACTATTGTGGAATTTCAAGTTCCAAATGTAACACATGAACCTCATAGGTCTAGCAGGACATGACTTGAGCCTGAGAGATTTGGATTTCTTGTGACTCAAGACAGTGACGAATTGGGCATAGTAGATGAGCCAACTTCCTATCTAGAAGTTACTAAGGGACTGAGAAATGGCTCGAAGCCATGAGATCTGAGATGGAGTCCATGTACACCAATAAGGTATGGACCTTGGTGGATCCACCCGAAGGGGTAAAACCCATAGGGTGCAAGTGGGTCTTCAAGAAGAAGACCAACATGGGTGGAAATGTTCAAACCTATAAAGGTAGATTGGTTGCAAAAGGATTCCGTCAAATTCAAGGTGTTGATTATGACGAGACCTTCTCACTAGTTGCCATGGTTAAATCCATCTGGATCATGCTTGCCATTGTAGCTTATCATGACTACGAGATTTGGCAGATGGATGTTTAAAAAAAAATCCTTAACGGAAATTTACTCGAGGATGTGTACATGACACAACCTGAGGGTTTTATCAATATGAAGGAAGCCAATAAAGTCTGTAAGCTACAAAGGTCAATCTATGGATTGAATCAAGCATCTCAAAGTTGGAATTTACGTTTTGACGAAGTAGTCAAAAAGTTTGGCTTTAGTCAAAATGAATATGAACCTTGTGTTTACGAAAAGGTTAGTGGGAGCACAGTCGTATTTCTCATATTGTATGTGGATGACATACTATTGATGGGAAATGACATCCCTACTCTTCATACAGTAAAAGGTTGGCTAGGGAAGACCTTCTCTATGAAGGAATCAGGTGAAACATCCTATATACTAGTATTCAATATCTATAGAGATAGATCTAGAAGGCTTCTAGGCCTAAGCCAGAGCACATACATTGGCAAGGTACTAAAGAGGTTTATGTGCTAAGAGAGGTAACTTGCCCATGTCCCACAGGGTTACTGTAACGCATGGGCCCACTACCCAAGGCTCTCAGGAATGATGACTGGCCCCACAGACCACCACTAGCCTTAACTATGTGCTTTAATCTCACTCACGTGCAAGCCATGATCAACTTCTCGATGGGTCACCCATTCTAGTACTACTCCAAGCTGAGCACGCTTAACTATGGAGTTATTTAGTAATGGGCTCTCAGAACAAGAGGTGCACCTTGGTGATATGGGTAGTCCAATCATTTCTTTTAAGATCACGTTATCCGAGGCCTAAAATCCTAGGACGTTACATTCTCCCCCACTTGGACTCTTGACATCCTCGTCAAGGCTCAACTATATGGCCTCATAATATTTTCCCATTTCAGTGCAGACCCAACATGGCCCATGGACACCCAGCTCCCAATCATAGAATACCAGTGCAAGGGTGGCTACATCACCATGGATAGACCTTTCCTACATGCTTGGATCGTATAGCTCAAGACTAGCATGCCACATGCCTATGTGCGCCCCACCTACTGGAGGGGTTATGGCTCTGATACTATTTGTAATGCATGGTCCCACTGCCCAAGGCTCTAGTAGAGTTTCAGGAATGACGACTAGCCCCACAGACCACCACTAGCCTTAACTGAGCGCTTTAATCTCACTCACGTGCAAGCCAGGATCAACTTCCCGACGGGTCACCCATCCTATTACTACTCCAAACTGAGCAACTTAATTATGGAGTTCTTTAGTAATGGGCTCCTAGAAAAAGAGGTGCACCTTGGTGATATGGGTAATCCTATCATTCCTTTTAAGATCATGTTATTTGAGGCCTGAAATCCTGGGACGTTACAGTTACGGTCTCTCAAGCCCAACGTCCTAGTTCATGTGATGGACGGGCGCGCATGAGTAAGATTCTATATGCATCAGCAATTGGATCTATCATGTAGGTGATGTTATGTACTCATCCTAATGTGTCATATGCTTTGAGCATGACGGGCCAATATCAGTCAGATCCAAGTGAATGTCACTGGACATCCGTAAAGAACATCCTAAAGTACTTGAGAAGGACTAAGATCAATTCTTGGTATATGGTTGTGAGGAAGAGCTCATAGTAAAGGGTTACACCGATGCTAGCTTCCAAACCGACAAAGTTGATTATAGATCGCAATCTGGATTTGTGTTTTTCCTGAACAACGGAGCTGTGAGCTGGAAGAGTTCCAAACAAGAGACGGTTGTAGATTCTACAACAGAGGTCGAATATATTGCCGCATCTAATGTTGTAAAGGAAGTTGTGTAGATCAAGAAGTTCATTTCTGAACTTGGAGTGGTTCCAAGCGCTAGTGATGCAATTGAGTTGTTTTGCAACAACAATAGAGCAATTGTAAAGGCTAAAGAACCAAGATCGCACCAATATTCCAAACATATTCTACAGAGGTTCCATCTCATATGAGAGATTGTACAATGAGGAGGTGTGAATATTTGTAGAGTACCTATAGAAAGCAATGTGGTTGACCCACTCACAAAAGCACTTTCACAGCAGAAACATGATGGACATGTTCGATCACTTGGATTGAGATTCATGAGTGATTGGGTATAAGTGCAAGTGGGAATCTATTAGTATGTATACCCATAGAGACTATCATTTGATGATTGTAATGGGATACTATGTAAACAATTCGTAATACTATTTTGATCATATTAATAAAGGCAAGTTTCCAATCTATATGTTTGTGTTTTATATTGACAGACAACCACAAAACTTATAGATGTCCACAGAATAATATACTCAATGACATGTCTTTGGGTTGATGACCTGAACAGTGAGATCATACGTATGCTAAGAGTATATATTCTTATTTTGTCCCTAATTGGTTGTTATGGTGGAAATATCCATAGACATCAATAACACATAAGATTAGAATGTATGTTGGTTGATGGAAGAATCTCATTAGCCATGATATGGAGATATCAAACCAAATACATAGATACTTGTTAGATAACAATGTATCGGACAGACCCACATTGAGAGTGACACATGGATACCATGATTGGTAGTTAGAGTCGCGTCTCATAGTGATGGTGGTGATTGTGGTTCTTAGACCTGAAGTCACTACACTTATCACATGTCATTTGGTGTACTTTGACATTATCCACCGTGGTTCTGAATAAGTATTGCCATAAATATGGCGCTTGGGTGCACTGTCACATGGGGATGATTGTGAGTGATGTAGATGGAATATGTCCTTCCTACATGAGTTTGATATTTAGGCCACTTGATAAGAAAGACTAAGAAATGCATGACCATGTTGATGTGAGTCAATATGTGATATTGAGCTTACATATATCTCAGACAGTCTGCTCTACTTCAAGGAACATGGATTGAATGTTGAAGAGGATGATAGTTCTATGACTCGAGTTCAATCTGGATATCAGTGACAAAGGAACTATACAATCACTGTAACACCAGACATGAATGATAGGTTAAGTTGTTCTCCAACTTCTCCAATTACTTGGGTGGAAATGAAGTCTTTCTAGATACTAATCATTGCTTGTGAAATCATAATATGATTATGGATATCACTACCAACTTAATTTGGAGCCTACCGGGTCACACACATAGGATGGGTTGCAATAGGAGTATAATTTTGGATTTAGTTGGAATTGTTACGAATCACATTGATTACTAAAATGTTTATGTAATCCATTAGAATAATATTAATTGGAATATATTAAAATGTTTGAGCCAATTAATTGGAGTGACTGGCTCTAAGTGCAAGTGGGAGTTTGTTGGTATGTGTGCCCATAGAGCCATCCCAAGCATTTGCATGGAGTCGGATATTAATTAATCAATTAATATGATTAATTGGTTAATTAATTAGTTCCAGAATATTCTAATTAATCCACAAGCATTTTGATTAATGCAGTCTTTATGTTTACCAAATGGTTTAGGAAACCTGTTTCCTTTCATCTCCTATTTAAAGGGGCTTGACAGCCGATGTCTTTAAGAGATAATTGAGAGAGGTTTTTCAGTTTACGCTCATGTACATAAACCCTAGTCGTCACCGTCCTACGGAGAGAAAGGAGAGCACCGCAATGCTAGCACCTCATCACACAGAAGCTACTCCTTGTTAGCTTAGGAAGCACGATGTGGAGTTCTAGTCCATCGACATGGATGAAGTAGAGACACAATCACTGAGATGCCTACATTCGGAGGATGTCAACAACTGTCCATAAGCACTACAAGCGGCGTACACCACCGCATGAAAGGAGCATCGTCGGATCTTCATGCGACGCATTTGGAGGATGGGAGAGAAGTATCATCTGTCTAAGCTAGGAGTGTTACACACCATCATGAACCGAGACATCGCTGGACTTGCTCAGCGATAAGGTATATCCCACGAATACTCTTTCTGAATATGCTATTGTCAATGAGATCCTGTTGTGGGTTTCATGGAAACATATTTTATTTTGTTGCTTCCGCCACACATGTTTTCTTCCACAAAACCCAACACTCCAAACAGTTGCTTTTTGCCTTGGACCAAATTTTACATGTTTAAGGGATGTTTGGGAAAGATTTGGGTCCAATCCCAGGGTGTAGAAACTCCAAGATCCTCTCCTTCATTATCCTTTACATCCAATGTATGTACAAAATCCCTGAAAAATGCACAAAAAGCAGCCATAAGTGCATTTGATATGAAATCACATATCGGGGGAATAACATGCATTCTAACAATGTTTATATGTGATAATAGTGCAAAAAGACACAAGATGAAGCCCTAAAAAGGATTGAATTATTTTTTTTCCTATTGTGATGGATTTGAGATGATTAGATCATATTAGAAATGGATACAATTTATCTAAATTAGAATTCCCAAAGGTATTATAGAACCTAAAAGTATATACTAAAACTAGGGTTTTCAGTTATGTCTGAAATTATTGTATAACTGAATGAAGAACTTTGCCTATTTAAATCTCTTTATTTGTAAATGATTATTTTATATGAATTCTTAGAACATATATTTCAGTTATTATCTTGGAATTCATTTGATGTTATCAGTGATTTCTTGATACCTCAGCAAAGAGGGTGAAACCATGTTTGTGTAGTAAGTTGAATGTTTGTGAATAGACATCATGAAATCTAACAAAAGTGATTCTTTTTAATGTGATAGATTTATTTATTAAAGGTTATTATTGATGCATAATATTTCAGTGAATGACATGGAAATACTAGTTTAGTTCATAACATGGTTTCATTTGTATGTTTGGTTGTATGAGAACTATTGAAAGCACTTTCTAATCAAGTTTCTAATTAGTAAAAATTTATGATGCATTAAATCCTTATATGAGTCATGTCATATGTGAATGAGAGGAATCAAACCCTATGGATAGGGTATTCAATGAATCAAGTATTTTCAATTCAACGTTCTTTAGTATGATAAGTGATGTTGCTCAGTTGCTTAATTTACAATACAAATTGTTGATGATTTGATGAAAAGGATTGTTTATAAGGATAAATTAAGAAGTGTTGATTTGATGATTGAACTATGAATTTAAAGAGTGAATTAGACGTTTAGATGTCCTGAACACTGTAGAATCCTCACAGGAGGCCTACACTATGGGGAGGAAATGTGCTTCCCGACTAGAGGCATCATGTAGGTTGTGGTAAGCCAGAGAACACTAGTTGCGTGTGGGGGTCTAGGCCAATGAGGGTGGAATCCTTAGATGATTGGTATCCAACACGAACTGAGCATGCTGGTGGTACTTGAGTTACAAGTTGTGATGATCAATGGACATCTTTGATAGGTCCACTAGTGTACAGCAGGCCTAAGGGCTTTGACTCCCCCCTGAGCACCCATGTTGAGAGGAGGAGTCAAGATATCCAACTGCTCCCACTAGTCATTGGGAGCTAGATGTGGCAATGCTAGTTGCAGACATGGTATTGAAACTAAAAACTTACAATCCTAGACATGCTTATAAGTCTTGTATGGTGGGATTCTAGATTGTTGTGATAATTTCACATGTTGTTACACCTAATGTGGGTTCAGGACATTATAAGATGAATGAGAGATTAATCAAGAATGTGCAGTTATTCAGTTATTCTTGGTATGTTTATGAGTTACTAGTTCTCTTTGTGATTAATCAAGCATGTTCAGATATTGATTCACTCTTGTAGATAGATAGAGTATCTTGTCATGTAGATGTTTGTGAATGATTAGTTCCTTAGTTTGTTATTATTCTACTTTAAACTCAAATGCTTAATAATATATGTTTGACTATGAAAGTGATTTAAACTGTTTCTTTGAAGTACTCATTCACTGAGTGAGTAGGCTCACCCCTCTACTCACAAATATTTAAGAAAAATATGTGATTTGAAGATGTCGATGCATCATAGTAGATTTTCCACATGAGTCATGTATCAGATGAGTCAAGTTCAGTCAGTCCATGTAACTTTAGGTCCTTGTAGAGTAGTGAGAGAGTTGTAAATGATGATGTGTAACTTTATTTCCTTAACAATAGAGAATGTATTTGATTATCATGTCTTGTGTCCATGAAAGTGTGAGAAATAGGATGAAAGATATGTGTCTTTATTGTTGAAATTGTATCAGAGTAATCAAGGTTTTATTTCCCTTACAAAGTTAGTTTACGTGATTGAATGTGATGAAACAAAGGGTTGAAATCAAATAAATAGTCAGGAGTGATCTTTGTATTATGTTAAATCCTCAACTTATTGTCTAATCTAATGATTAGTTGTAATTGCGAGATGTGGGTGTAACACCTTCATTGGATCTTCAACTGGTGATGGAGATGCCCTTTGGATCTTCTACTACCACTGCCACCACCACCCTTCCCTAAGCCTTCCATAGGTTGTGACACCCTCTTTTCCTATTTCATCCTCACCTCTTGAGCACTGAAAGAGGCTAACCCACAAAGGGAAAGAAGGTAACGACCTCCTTTTCTTTCTCCTCTAGACATCTCATGGGTTTTCTTCATTGTAAGGGTTCACAGTTAAATTGGGTATCATTGGCTTACTATATTATTTGCCATTGCTTGTCAGTTTCATATAATAGTTTTAATCTATCATTTGAAGGTAGTACAAATGGAGTTTCATACGTTCTACTCTTTTGTTGTTAGTTTCATATTGGTATAAGCTTAAATGACACATTTTATACTAAAAAGGTTAAATCATTTACTCAAGTTACTAGTAATTTTATGTAAATATGCTTAATGCCATTCAAATCTTTTATGTGCCAACGCATTACATATTACTTTGAGATTTACCCTCTTTGATTATTACACCGCATACTCTTTTCCCGAACATTGTTGTGTTAGTATCTAGAGATAAAAGTTTGACTCGATGGCCTCCTTTCCCATCTTAGTCGAATAGGTCAGCATTGGCTTAAAGCCAACTATACTATATAAAACAAACCATTTTGGATTAGTTATGCAAACTTCTCCAACATTTTTATATATTACAAACACGTCATTTGTATCTAATAAAAAGCTATAGAGGGGGTTGGATGCAATTTTCTCCATTATTGTTTGAAATTACATTCTGCTCTCTTTGAGTTTACACCACACTCTTGTCTTTGATTTTTTAAATTATATATTATATTAGGAGACTCGTCTATACTTATATGAGAAAGCCCACAGAGGGGGTTGGTTGTTATCTATAATATATAAAACAAGCCATTTTGGACTACTCATGGAATTTTTTTCCAACATTTGTATAAATTACAAACACGTCCTTTGTATCTAAAAAAGCACCACATAGGGGGTTAGATGAAATTTTCTCTATTATTGTATAAAGTTACATATTGCTCCCTTTGTGTTTACATCACACCGTTGTCTTTAATTTTTTCAATTATATATTGTATTAGGAGACTCATCTATACTAATATGACAAAGCTCGCGGAGGGTGTTGGGTGTAATTTCCTCCACTATTTTTGAAATTACATATTTGTCCCTATGTATGTACACCACACTTTTGTCTTTACTTTTTCAAATTATATATTGCATTAAGAGACTCATCTATACTATATAAGAAAGCCTATGAAGGGGGTTGGATGAAATTTTCTCCATTATTTTTTGAAATTACATATTGGTCCCTATAGGCATCACACTTTTGTCTTTGATTTTTCAAATTATATATTATACTATATAAGAAACTCCAAGGAGGTGGTTGGATGCAATTTTCTCCATTATTTTTAAAATTACATATTGGTCCCTTTGTGTGTACATCACACTTTTGTCTTTAATTTTTAAATTATATATTATATTAAGAGACTCAGTCATACTATACAAAAAAGTTTGCGAAGGGGGTTGGATGAAATTTTCTCCATTATTTTTTGAAATTACATATTGGTCCCTGTGTGGGCATCACACTTTTGTCTTCAATTTTTTAAATTATATATTGGAGTAGGAGGCTCATATATACTATATTAGAAATACCACAGTGGGGGTTGGATGCAATTTTCTCCATTGTTTTTTAAAATTACATATTGGTCCTTATGTGTCTACATCTATACTATATAAAACAAGACGTTTTGGATTAGTCTTGCAATTTTTTTCTAACATTTTTATGAACTACAAACACACCCTTTGTATCTAAGAAAGTGCCATAGAGGGGGTTGGATGCAATTTTCTCCATTATTGTTTGAAATAAATACTGGTCCCTTTGTGTGTACACCACATTGTTGCCTATAATTTTAAAAAATATATATTATATAAGGAGACTCATCTATACTAATATGAGAAAGTTCATAGAGGGGGTTGGATGTAATCTATAAACAATCCATTTTGGATTAGTCATGCATTTTTTTAAACATTTTTATAAATTACAAACACGTCCTTTGTATCTAATGAAGCGCCACAGAGGGGATTGGATGCAATTTTCTCCATTATTGTTTGAAATTACATACTACACCCTTTGTGTTTACACCATATCATTGTGTTTAATTTTTTATATTATACATTATATTGGGAGATCATCTATATTAATAAGAGAAAGCCCGATATTGGGGTGGGATGTAATTTCCTCCATTATTTTTGGAATTACATATTGATCCCTATGTGTGTACACCACACTTTTGTCTTTAATTTTTTAAATTATATATTGTACTCAGAGACTCATCCATACGATACAAGAAAGTCCATCGAGGGGGTTGGATGCCATTTTTCTCTATTATTTTTAAAATTACATACTAGTCCATGTGTGCACACCATTCTTGTCTTTAATTTTAAATTCTATATTATGTTAGGAGACTCATCTATACTATATAAGAAACTCTGCTGAAGAGGTTGGATGCAATTTTCTCCATTATTTTTAAAATTACATACTGGCCCTTTTGTGTGTACACCACACTTTTGTGTTTAATTTTTTAAATTATATATTATATTAGGAGACTCAGCTATACTATAAAAAAGTCTACGAAGGGGATTGGATGGAATTTTCTCCATTATTTTTTGAAATTACGTATTGGTCCATGTGTGTGTACATTACACTTTTGCCTTTAATTTTTAAATTATATATTGTAGTACAAGGCTCATCTATACTATATTAGAAAGCCCACGTTGGGGGTTGGATGCAATTTTCTGTATTTTTTTAAATACATATTGGTCCCTGTGTGTCTGCAGACACATTTAGCTTTAATTTGTTAAATTATAATGCAATTTTTTCCAATATTTTTTAAATTACAAACACGTCCTTTGTATCTAAGAAAGCACCATAGAGGGGATTGGATGTAATTTTCTCCATTATTGTTTGAAATTACATATTGTTCCCTTTGTGTTTACACCACATTGTTGTCTTTAATTTTTGATATTATATATTATATTAGGAGACTCGTCTATACTAATATGAGAAAGCCTACAGAGGGGGTTGGATGTAATCTCCTCCATTATTTTTTGAAATTACATATTGGCCCCTATGTGTGTACAACACAATTTTATCTGTATTTTTTTAAAATTATATATCATATTAAGAAACTCATCTATAGGAAAGCTTGTGGAGGGGGTTGGATGCAAATTTCCTATTATTATTTTTAGAAATTACATATGGGCCCCTGGGTGCACATCACATTTTTTTCTTTAATTTTTAAACTTATATATTATATTACGAGACTCATCTATACTATACAAGAAACTCCATGAAGGGGGTTGGATGCAATTTTCTCCATTATTTTTAAAATTACATACTAGTTCCTTTGTGTGTACACCACACTTTTATCTTTAATTTTTCAAATTATATTTTATATTAGGAGACTCAACTATATAATACAAAAAAAGTCTACAATGGGGGTTGGATGAAATTTTCTCCATTATTTTTTTAATTACATATTGGTCGCTATGTGTACAACACACTTATGCCTTTAATTTCTTAAATTATATATCGTAGTAGAAGGCTCATCTATACTAAATAAGAAAGCCCACGGTGGGGGTCATATGCAATTTTCTTCATTATTTTTTGTAATTACATATTGGTCCTTGTGTGTCTACATCGCACTTTTATCTTTAAAATATTTAATGATAATGCTATTTTTCCAACATTTTTATAAATTATAAACACATCCTTTGTATCTAAGAAAGCGCCACAGAGGGGGTTGGATGACATTTTCTCCATTATTGTTTGAAATTACATACTTCTCCCTTTGTTTTTACACCACACTGTTATCTTTAATTTTTTTTTAATTATATATTATATTAGGAGATTTATCTATACTAGTATGAGAAAGCTTGCAGAGGGGGTTGGGTATAATTTCCTCCATTATATTTTGAAATTACATATTGGTCCCTATGTGTGTACACCACATTTGTCTTTAATTTTTTAGATATATATTGTATCAAGAGACTCATCAATACTATATAAGAAAGCCTTTGGAGGGGTTGGAGGCAATTTTTCTCTATTATTTTTTGAAATTACATACTGGTCCATGTGTGCACACCACACTTTTATCTTTAAAATTTTAGATTATATATTATATTAGGAGACTCATCTATACTCTATATAAGAAACTCCACAGAGGGGGTTGGATACAATTTTCTCCATTATTTTTAAAATTACATACTAGTCCCTTTGTGTGTACACCACACTTTTGTCTTTGATTTTTTTAAATTATATATAATATTACGAGACTCAACTAACTATACAAAAAAGTCTGTAAAGGGGGTTGAATGAAATTTTCTCTATTATTTTTTGAAATTACGTATTGGTCCCTATGTGTGTACATCACATTTTTGTCTTTAGTTTTTTACATCATATATTGTAGTAGGAGGCTCGTCTATACAATATAAGAAAGCTCACGGTGGGGGTGGGTGCAATTTTCGCCATTATTTTTTGAAATTACATATTGGTCCATGTGTGTCTACATCACATTTTTATTTTTATTTTTTAAATTATATACTAGTAGGAGGCTCATATATACTATATAAGAAAGCCCGCAGAGGGGGTTGGATGTGATTTTCTCCATTATTTTTTGAACATACATATTGATCCATGTCTGCGTACACCACACTTTTGTGTTTAATTTTTTAAATTATATATTAGATTAGGAGTCTACTATAATAGAAAGCTAGTGGAGGGGCAATTTTCTCCACTTTTTAAAATTACATATTGGTCCCTCTGTGTGTACACCATACTTTTATTAATTTTTTTAAATTATATATTAAATTAGGAGACTCATCTATACTATATAACAAAGCCCGCGGAGGGGGTTGGATGTGATTTTTTCTATTATTTTTTGAAATTACATATTGGTCCTTATTTGTGTACACGACGCTTTTGTCTTTAGTTTATTAAATTATACTAGTGAACACACACATGCACATGCATGTGACATACAAAATCTGTTGGAATTTCAAAATAAAAATACCATAATGTTAATATTTTTAAATAAGAAAAACTGAATTTATAAATGTATGTTGTGTGTAGACAATTTGTTTTGAAAATAATAAAAATAATTTTCATTTTGTAACTGAAATTTCATTATTTGACAATAATATGTAGGTGACGTGAGAAGTTTGTTTTCCCATACAATATTGAAGTTTAATGAGCTCATCCTCATACGATGTATCAAAGTGGGGTAGATACCCGATTGAAGAAGAAAATATCAATTTAGTAATTTACTAAAAATAATGAAATAAAATAACAAGTAAAATACAATAATATCTCACTTTTATCAATGCACAAGCTCAAATTTTGATGGTTTAATCCTAAATATTTTATAATTTGATTTCAAACCTTCACATATGAAAAAATAATTAGTGCATATTTTAGAAATTTGAATAATATAATCATAGTTGGAGTCAAATTACTTAAGGTTCTAGTGACCATTTTGGCAAAATATTGTGTTTCAATTGTAATTATTGATAATTTTGTATTTGTTGCCACACAAAGCTTTGGAATGACTTTTGTTGTAATATATAAAAGTATCAATCATAAAAAGATGGTATCATAAAACACACCGATGAATATAATTATAAGGAAACAAAAATAGCAATTCAGAATTTAGGACAAATATTAAAAACATCAAAAAGTAATTTTATTGTTGATATCAAATAAAAGACTCATATATTATTGCTTAATATCTAAAGGAACTACATGTAAGAATTTAGCCATTTACTTCATTGTTGTTTGTGTCCCTTGTGCTTCAAGTACAAATGGTTGTGCATCTTGTGCTTTGACATAAAAAATCATCTAATCCCATTTCACCTTAGATAGTATGACATCCACCATATCTTCACCATTTCCTATATTATTAGACCAATTTAATTTATTTATTACAAATATAAAGGCCATGAATTGTCTATATATTTGTAAAAAGAATAAAGTACATGTGTGTAGATCTTTTTAGCTCTACAATAGTATAACCCAGGAGATGGTGTGCAGCTATGTCAAATAACGTTAATCGAATGGAATCAAAAGCGTCCACGACTTCAACTTTCATAATGTACCTATGATCAACAAATTGTAATATTAACTTACAAATTATAATATATATATGTATTAAATAATAAAAGAAGGTAAAATTGCCTGAAGATACTATCTTTTGCTCCACATTTTGTGCAAACTTTGCCTTAACCATTTTCATCATATACTTTCTTGTTACACCTCACACAAGCATTTTACCAAAGGGATCAGTCATGATAAATTTGTACAATTGTTGCCTTAATTTCATAAATGTGGTCCTAAATTTTTCACCATGTTATTATGATAATATACATTTAAATATTTGTATAAGGTACAAACTACCATTACTTACTTCGTGTAGTATCCCGCTCTGTAAGGATTCATGCAAGATGGCAAGAGTGATCCTTATTGGCTCTATATTCTCTTTATGCATGGACACATTCACATGTGATGAAAAACTATCACCACTATCAGACAAACTATTAAAATTATAGATGTCAATATGGAAAAAAGTATATATGAACTATTGTTTGAACGTCTAATGTATGGAAATAACTACCTTGTATTCATTTCCTCGGCTCATGGCAGTGGGGGTTAAAGAGAAGTTTTGTTGTGTAAGTGCTTGAAAGGTACAAACCTATAATTAAAATATTAAATAACTCTATCAAAAACAAAATAAAATTATTAATCATGTCTTACCTTGGAAGCATCGAACTTGCAGTCCAATAATTACAACTATATTCCTCAATTCATAGGTTTCTTTTAAGTTGTCATATGACATGACATATATTTCACCCCATAATGTACACTTAGCCATAGTATGCCTAAATACTAAGGCTAAATATAAGTGTTAGAAAATAAATATTTTGTTTTAGTCATGGAGTAATTAAAATTATCTTTATTAATTACATTTCATTTTGCAACATGATGTCACACTTGGCAACTTGTTGACCTGATTTGTTCGTAATGATTTGAATCTCATCAACATTAGTAATCATTCAATGAAATATGTAATTAATATAGAAAATAATATGAATATTATAAAGTGACAATATAAAATGAAAATAAAGTAGAATTACATATAAGAAATGTCTTCTTATCTTGAAGACCCTAAAAGTCATCAAACTCAATAAAATGGAATGAGCACATAGGATTTTTTTTAGAATCTTTAGATGTTTCAACAATCACATTTTTTGTTGATTATGCACTCTTCATTCCTCTTTGCATTTCTATAGTCATTGTAGAATTCTTCGACATGGGCATTATCCAATATATAATACTTTCCTTCTTCGAAAGTATTGTTGAATTAGTTTACCATATCATCAGATAAACTAACTTCCATCCTCTCTCCCTTAGAATAAAAAATAAATATTGAGGCATTACATAAACATTAAGGGGCCTTTTGAATTTGTACTTATTTGGTAAATGTCAAACAAACCAAATTTGTTCTACATTTGTACATATTTATATAATTCCAAACAAACGGTCAGGAAACTAAAAGTAAACTGATTGGCCCTAACATAGTGCATTTTGTGTGTGTGGCGTATAGGCTATTATTTGCAATAGGATTTTTAGGTTTAGTGCTTAACAAACACAAATATTAAATGCATATTGCACGTATTAAAATTGTAAGACCCCTGACTCATTTTTGGGGTAACCCTATTTTCTTTGTCTTAATCATGTTCTTAGAACCTTGATCTAATCTTTTGAGATGTAATTAGGGCTTGGGAGAGCTTAAGTTTCAAGTTTGAGCTTGTTTGGATGTTGTTTGTGCTTTATGTGCTAGTTTTGGTGCAAATTGCAACTTACCCAAAGTGGGGGGGGGGTTGACGTGCAATTTTCCACCTCTAGGGTGTCCCTTCTTTTTCTTGACATCATCTAAAGGAGAGAGAAAGAAGTGGGCACCTTGTTTGAGCCTTGGTTGAGGAGTGTCACCCTTAGTGGTGATTAGGGTTCCTATGAGTGTTGCATGTCTCGACCGATGTCTATATGGTGTGTTGTCTTAACCTAGGTCACGACCTAGGGTTGGTTTGGAGGGTGTCGCGATCGAGACACCCCCTTTAGATGGTGGGGTGGTGATAAAGGTGGTCTTGGGAGGTCTTGGGTCGAGATGGTTACCCTCTTATAGGATGTCTCCACCTAGGGTTTGATGTGGCCACTTGTCTTGACTAAGTGGTGTTGTTGGTGGTGTGTGTCACGACCATGGATGGTGCACCATGGGATGGTCACTGTAACATACTAGATCTCGAACCCTATCCTAGAAGTTGACATTTTGGACTTAGCCAAACAAGGTTGAAGGTTAGACCTAAATAGATGTTTATTATAACCCCAATGAGCTAATGCATGTATAGATCACCTTAATGTAACCTAATGTTCTGACATTAATCTTAGGTTTATAATGGATACATAAAATATGCCACATAACTCATTTTGGTGGTGATATGAAGATAAGAAACTTAATTGGATGAATAATTTAGATAATGGGTCGTTAATGAGCCATATGACATATCTCATAAAAATAAGTCTCAAAAGTGGAAACAAAGTTCAAATTCGAAATCTACCTATCAAAATTAGCCTACATGTCAAATTTCATCTAATTTGGACAACCTTGAAATAGTAAGATAAGTTTAGGAGAGAGAAGATGAGTAAAAGGCATAAGTAATGAATAATATAATTAAATAACTTCAAAATATGTAAATAATGGAAAATTCATATTCAACACATCAAATATAACTTGTGGATGAAGTTTGGTCCAATTTGGATGTTGTTTGTGCAAGTTATGCAATTTTAGGTACATTTTGGACTTTTCTGCAATTTACCCAATCGGGAGGTTTTCTTTACAAATTGTCACATGAATTATAATCCTTATATATTCCCTTACCATTCTCTAGTTTTTTTAACCAAAGGGTGCCTAGTTGCACCTTGGTTTGAAGGTGTTTCTTTCCAAGGACATTTTAGGGATTACTCTTTATAAATGAGCTTATCTTTAGAAGCTATCCACCAATGGGGTTATTTCTTTGACTGGAGGTCGGTTGGGATAGCCTATAAGTGTCCATAAACTGACATTTGATATTCAAGAAGCCTCTATAAGTTGTCCTCTTGCATGGCCATGAAATCCCTAGGCTAAGGACACATGGAAAGCTCCATGGACACCTCATGCTTGACTTCTTCCTTATCTATAAAGGTTTGCATGTCAATAGGCACCCTTAGCATTGGACACATGGAAAGTAACTTGAAACCTCGTTATTGACTTCTTCCTTATCCATAAAGGCATGCATGTCCATGGACACCCTTATACATGACACATGGAAAGTCTCATAGACACGTCATACTTGACCTCTTTCTTTATATAGCCATATCTACCCCTTCCCAACTCCCAATTCAAAAACTCTTGCTCTCCTTTATTTCTCTAGCTTAGAGCATCATTCCTACTCTGTTTTTCCATGAAGGTGCTGCTGTCCCAAGGTAAAAGGAGGTGCCTACCATGGTGAAGAAGGCTCCTGGGGTTCCAAATTTCTCTATTTAGGATTTCTTAAGCTCCTCCTTGGTTATTTCAACCAAAACTAGTAAGTTTTCTCCTTTCTTTCCCTATTTTCATGTTGTTAGTCTTCCTTCCACCTTCCTACAGGTCAAAACCCTGGTCTTCCATGGTGAAACCCCACCTAGAACCCATAAACACCTCATCTCCATGTTCTTTTGTTAGGGTTTTTACCTCTAAAGTGGAGAAGGTGCTTCTTGCTCGAGATAGGAGCTTTATTGGAGAAAATAACCTCTCTAAGCTTGGGAACCTTACTTATTGGATCTGTCCACCTTCCCTAGAGGTTCTTTGGAGGCCTAGGCTTGACTTGGACTATTTAGACTCTGAAGTTGAGGTATGATGTATCCCCTATCCTTCTATGTTGAGCAATTCACCTATGCTTATTCATTCTCTTTATCCTATGGACATTAGCCTATACACAATGTCTTTTCTTTTGAAAATCATGGTTCATGTGAACTAACTTTTTTTATATTGATCATGTGATCATGGATATTCTTTTGAACTCTTATCTTATGCTTTGTTCATGATGGAACTCTAAAGATGACATGTGATGTCTTTTGCCCACTTATGAGATGGATATATATATTGGTCACTTATGTAGTGAATAGTTTATATATTCTGACTATACTTTCTACTTTCCTCTACATTTAACATGCTATGTGATTCAGTATCACTAGAGTATTGTAATTGCATTGGTTTTTTTTGGCAAATGTGTTATTTCCTATCGAGCAGATGTGATATTTCCTACTCTTTTGGGATGGAAAGAAACCTCACACCCAGGGCAGGATGTGTGATTCTTGGCCCATGTTTTATATATTTGGGAGATTGGAAGTATTCCTTTCTCCATTAGGTTTCAAATTTATGAGACTTGGCCGCCTTTGTGTTTATATTGTTCTAGGGCTATGTTTATCTCACATGCATGCAGGTTGATGATATGGGGTGTGTGCCCTAATTCTTTACATGTGCTTGTGTGGCACAATCTCTATGTTTTATTAATGACAAGTATTCTTTTGTTATCATATGATTTCAATTCCTTTTCTCTTGATACCCATTTGGTTGGTCCTTATCCTTTCTATGGGAAGCATTTTATATTTGATGTCTTTTATTCCATATATTGCTCAATTTCCTATTTAGTATGCACATACCAGCCTTTGCTGATGTCATCTATTTTCTCTTCTTGTTGGGGTATGCTTCCAACCCTAGGTGAAGGACTTGGATGATAAGGCATGAAGTTTTGGACTAGCTTAAGGAGTTAAAGCTTGGAGACAAAGTTGTCATGGTTTAGATTTCCCTCTACTTAGATCCTTATGTTGTATCATACATGTAAACCTTTATGGGATACTTATGATGTACTTTTGTAATCTTTATGAAAATTTAATATAGTCATTATTTTTCTTCCGTTACTATACTTTGGTTGTTTTGAATACCATTTATTGAAATTTGAAAATGTTACACCTATTCCAGCATACCTTTGAGTGTGTTTGAAATGAATGTTTTATTCTTCAAATCTTTAGTAAGGGGGTGATCCCGCCTCCTTACAATCGCGACCATGTGGGTGACCAAGGTGGTCGAGACCCAACCTAGAGTGTATCACCATGTCTTGCATGTATGGATAAGGTGGTTGCATGTGGTTGCATGTTGGTCTTTTGAGTGGACAAATGTCCCTTGGTGCTTTGGAGTGTTGACACCTCATCTTTAGCTATTCTCTCTCATCTTCCACCTATATAACCCCTTATCTCTCCATGTTTGTAACCTTTTTTGGCCCTCCATCTTCTTCCTTCTCTTTTGCTTGTTCTTGGAGCTTGGTGGAGCAAGGAGATCCATCTGGAGCTTGGTGACCAAACTCTTCTTGCAAGTGGTGTTTGTGGCAACCATAGCTCATCTCCAACCTTGGTAAGTGCTCATCTTCCTTGATGACGTTTCTTTTGATCTCTTACCTTCACATTCGTCTCTTTTCTCGACCATGGTTCCTCTATGGTGATCATTTTGGGAGAGAAATTCCTCATCACATGGGTCATAGACCATGTCTTGACAAGGCAGACCTAAGTGTGAAGAGGGTTTCTTCTCTCTTTCTCCTTTTCTCTTTTGGCTTGGCCTAGAGTTTTTTGTCTCTCTTTTCTTGGATGATCTTTGACCTTGGTGTCTTCTCCTTCTTGAGGTGATCTTGTGGCTGAGAGTGCAGCTTTTGGTGGAGCTTCTTCAACCCTTGGATCGTGTGCTTGGAGCTCTTGATCTTGGAGCTTGGAATGCTTGGTGGTGATCTTCTTAAGGCGGGTTATATAACACTTAACCTACTCTATTATTGCACTCCTTTATGCATGTTTGCTACTGTCTTCTCTCTCTAAAATGCTCCCTTATCGTGCTAGTAAATAATGATAATCTCTAGAACTTGTTTGGTTTGGTAAAAATCTGAAACCCTAATCTACATGCACCCATTTTTGTGGTTGATATGTTATGGAGGTTCTTCCCTATCTTTTGACCTTGGACTTGCACTTATGCATGGTGTTTGTGTACCTATATGTTGAAAGGAGGTTAAGTTCTATTTTGGACACCTTAATCATGGTTTTGTCTCCCTTGGATGATATCCTTTCTTGGGTGGTTTCATGATCCATGACCTAGGGTTGCAGTGATCATTTGCATGGGATTTTCCTTCTTGATTATCATGGTTTTCTCCTTAGTTTTGTTCATGTTTTTAGACCAAGACATAACTCTTAGTGATGGTCGAGACATCTACACCATGTTGGTAATGACCATGGTTAGTCTTGGTCAAGATGCTTCCCTTTTATGGGTTGGACCGAGTGTTGCTTGAGGTCGCGACATGTGGTGATGAAGGTTAAGTTGACCCCTATTTTGGATGGGTTGTTGCCCTAGTTTTTGGGTCATAGACTTGCCCTTGTTTTGGCCGTGACATGACCTTGAGAGAGGTCACGACATGTTGATCTTGGGTCACAACATACTGCTTTGACTTGAGGTCGAGACAATCATGTTCCTTGGGGCCGCGATAGCTTTGTGAGTAGTTGGAACCCTAACCCTAGATGGGTCGCGACACCCTAGGGGTCACGGTCGTGATATGGTTTGGGTGGAGTGATTGAGACCTAGTGGTATAGGTGGTCGAGACGTGAGAGTGGTAGGTGGTTGAGAGGTATGCTTGGATACCTAGTGTTACTCTTGTATGAGTAATGTATAAGACATATACGTGTTGTTTGGATTAATATCAAATCAACTCTAATGATGTTCCTTAACCCTAATACACCCCAATATGATGGGAGGTGGTGATTCTATGGTTTATGGTTGAACCTATCTTTGTAAACCCTAATTGACTAAGAAGGAGCCCTAACCCTAATAATGTGTAATGATCATGCTTGTTTCTCTTTCATGGAATGGCAATGTTTGTGATGTTATCTATCTTATTTATATACTCTTAACCATGTAGGTGTTATGAGCTTGATAATCATAGTTAGTGTGTGATATGATGACTATGATATGAAATAGGTTGAATGCGCCTTCATGAGGCATGTGGAGACACTTGTGATACAAGAACGATGAGTTGAGGGATTGATTTCCCATAGATACTGGCATTATGGTGATAGTGTGATAATTTCACATCCTATACATTTATATCTTCTGGAGTGTACTATGCCCTCATCTTTGTAGAGTTTGTTATGACTTTATACGTTGTAACTTGATTGATGCTAGAATATACTTAATTGACTTAACTAATCAAGTGGAACTTAATCATGTAGTTTTGCCTTGTGCCATAGATCCATCTCAGTGTCAATACTTGTTGGATGGTGAAACAGGCTTTCCTTAGTGAAAGCTTGGAGTCATATACTATTGAGTATATGCATTCACAGGATTGACTGTGGGCCATACCCTGGCAGGTGTATGGCTGCGGGCTGTAGCTTAGTGATTTGATGCTTATGAGGTTTCATAGGATTGGCTGTGGGCCATACCCTGGCAGGAGTGTAGTTGTTGGCCATAGCTCAATTTCACTAGCATTGTGACTTGTACCAAGGTGGGCTAGGACTTTCACACTTTGACTATATGTCTCTGGTTGCAGTTGACTGGTATGTCTCTGTGGTGTACTCATATACTGACCACGAGGCTTGGTGAGGTCGTGGATTTTGGCTCTTCTGTAGACCTTGTATGGTGCTGATTTTGACTTAGTAGTGGTCGGTTGAATTTGGGTGGTACAACTCAAATCTCAAGGCATAATAAAATACATAATCAGTCGTGTAGTGTATTTTCTTAGGATCAAATACGAAAATATTGGATGAAGCCTTGCTTTGCTTTAGTACAGTATAGTTGGTAGTATATATATGTTCTTCATATTTATTTTATGATGATAAGATGTTCCACAATCCAATTGCAATTGCTTATACTGTTTAGTAATGATTATCTGCTTTAGACATATTGTTAGTTGAATTTGCTTATCATATTTGTAGCTTTATTTCTATCCTTTAATTACCTTACCTGTGTTATAATAGCATTAGTGGAGAGTTATATCTCCAGCTGAGATTTAGATCTCATCCCGTGGGTTTCTCTACAATCTTTTAGGTGGACGTATACGAGGAGGTAAAGACTGTGCAACTGAGGCAGAGCAACAGCAAGAACAGTAGCAGACAAGGTTGGATGTGCTGCTAGTCTTTTGGTGTAGAGTCCTAGAGTAATCCCTGTACACTCATGTCTTTGGGATGGTTGTTGTGTATGTTATAGTAGACATGCTATCGATACATGTTTTTGGCTTATGTTCCCTTTCGATGTAAAGATATGACAGATGTGTATATATATGTATATGGCTTGGAACAAGTTTCTCTTGTAGCAAGATGATGGCATATGCGATAAATGTAAGCACCTTGTAATCTTTGGGGGCTTATATGTAAATGTTTTTGTAGCTTTGGTGTTTAATGAAATCGATTTTAACTTTCAATGTTTTCTGGTAATCTGCGTGTTCAGTTTTGTTTCCGCGGTTAGTTGGAGTCATCTCGTTGGTTTGTAGTACGGGGCACCACAAAAATAATACCAAGTGGGCATCATAAATCTATTTTGTTAATGTTATACGATTAAAATATTTCATACAACTTATAACTGATGCATGCCAAAATCTCATGACTTACTTGGAGGTTTGCTGGAACTTATGTATCTGACTTTTGAGTAATTGTCTTCCTAAACAACCTTTTGACGTTTGGCAGTGAGATAGAATTGAGAGGTTTAACTTATTAGTTTCCTGCATTAGGTGTTAAGAGTGTGAGAGAAACAATATTTAATATGTTTAATTTGTATAAAATTGGCCTATACTTTTCTTGTTTGAGGAGTACCAGGACTTGCCATTGGAGTGACAAGTGTAGAGGTCTATTCGACAACAACACCAAAGCAAAGCTCTAGGAACATACTTCTTGGATGGATCAATCAAATGGGTGGACAAGATTCTTGGCTGGAGTGCTGCATGTGGTTTTAAAGAGGCAAGCGCTAGTTTTAATTCTTTGAATGTACCACATGTAATAAATTCTTAACTCACCTTTTTATTGGGACTATTTCAAAAGTTGAAATTTGTGATTTCAACAGCAACAACGACGTCCATATGATGTGCTCAACCCTTGAAGCTTGGTGTTAAAGAGGCCTGGAGTTGTTCTAACTGACAATAGTAGCAAAGTAAATATCTAGAAACACACTTCTCAGCTAGATTAATAGGATGGTTGGACAAGCTTGCTGGTTGAAGTTTTGCGTGTGGTTTAAAGGAGGTCATAGATGGTTATAATTCTTTGAATGTGCATGTCACATCAAAAGAGTGTCTTAACTCACCTCAAATGATGAAAATTGTGATTTTAGGAATAGCAACACCAACAACAACGACGTTGGATGATCTGATCAACCCTTGAAGCTTGGTGTTGAAAAGGCCTAGAGTTCATCTTCTCTACCCAACAGGATAAGCAGTATTTTGGCGGTTGGACAATTTTCTACGGATGGTATTCTATGGAGGAAGTGGTGCTTGGCGAGTGGACAACTTTTTTGTGGATGATTTTCTATTGAGGAAGTGGTTCTTCGAATGGGGGATTGAAGTGGTGAGCTATGCTATTTGTAGGGGCAATGAACGGTTGACGTGGGATTTATTGTAGCTGACACTTTTTTTTTGAATTATCATTTCAGAATTAGCGGAGAGATTATAACTGTTTAGTTTTGAACAACAAACTGATAATATATGCTATTATATTTTTTTAATCAATGTGAGTGGTTTGTGGGAGTCCTTTAATATATGCAGTGTATTGGGAATTTGTTTTACGGAGTCCACATATGTAGCTTATTGGGAATTCGTTTTATGGATACCACTACTTCCGCTCAAAGAGGGTGGAGTACGAAAAGAGGAGTATGAGGGGAGTCAGGAGAGAGGTAGAAGTTGACCATGTCTCCACGTTGTAGGGTGAGGATGAAACAATTTGTCCGTTACCAAGAAAATAAATGACTTAAATAAAACATAAAAAGTGTTCAAATAACGTGAGAAGAGAGTGAACGCAGGAGGAAACAACATTTTGAATTCTTGTGTTCTGATTGGTTGTTGAGGTTTAAAATGACAATGTTGTATTTTTTTTTAAATTCTCTTTTTATAGTAGTATAAATGTTATATTAGGAGTCTTGTCTATACTATATAAGAAAGCCAACGAAGGAGGTTGGATGTAATTTTCTCCATTCTTTTAAAATTACATATTAGTCCCTTTGTGTGTACACCACACTTTATTTTTAATTTCTTGAATTATATATATATTAGGAGACTATATATAAGAAAGTCGTATATGTAGTTGGATGTGATTTTCTCCATTATTTTTTGAAACACATACTAGTCCACTTTTGTCCTAATTTTTTAAAATTATATATTATATTAGGAGACTCATCAATACTATATAACAAAGCCCGTACGGGAGTTGGATACAATTTTTTCATTATTTTTTGAATTACATATTAGTCCTTGTGTGTATGAGAAGACCTATTAACATATGTATTGTCATATTTATTGCATTTTCTTTTCTCAAAGTTTAAACTAGAAATACACATTACAACCTACTAATATGCATGTGTTTATGCCTAGTATTCACAATATTTGCCATTTTTAAAGACATTAACAACTACACATTTTTCACTTGGCCATATGCTAGGTTCAAATTGCGCACGACTCTACACATTTCTCAAGTAATATAATATTCTTCCTGTTAAAAACTAATGTTTTTCTCGAGTTTATCATGGCACGCGACCTCCGTCTGGTTTCACTCTAAGTTCCAATAATTACATACAAAAATAGAAAAGATGAACCACAAATTAATGACTAATATATGCTTCCTTTTATTCGTTGGATAGTGCAAATCATGCCCCTACGGTTACTGCTCAATGTTCAAGTTCTACGTCTGCTACACCGTCAAGCTGAAATCGTCCACCTCATGGCCTGCGGGTCTTGAGATTAAAATATGGAACAGATTGTTTTACGTTCTATGCTTCCCTCTTTTGTTATCTATACTACTAGTATAATAATAATAAAATTATAAAAAGAGCGAGTTCACGCTGTACTTTCCTTAATTTTTTCTCTTCTAATAATTTTTCTCAACTTTTTTATATTTGTTTAATTTTATATTTTTTCTTTAGTGATTAAATGAGTTGACATATCCCTTCGAACTTGCATTGAGTAGTCACTAAACAACACGTTTTTAATTTTTTTATAAAACACTTACTAAGATTATTATTATCGGATTGTTATTATCATTTCAGAAAGTTTTATTTTTGAAATGTTTTATATAAGATAAACATGTTCAATTGCACACGATTAACATAGTTTTATTTTTTTAATATTTAAAATAAATGTTTTTAATTTCACATTTACCCCGACCGCGACAAAACCACCTGAACTCAGCCGCGCCGACCGCTCAAAGCAGCAGCCGCGCCGGCCACCGCCAGGAGCAGCGGCGCCAGCCACTGCAAGGAGCAACGGCCACGACTCAGAAAGCACCGACGGCCACCACACAAGCTGCAGGTATGCCCATTCTTCATCCTTTCCTACGATACCTCCTAGTGTCTCCATACATCATTACATGTATCTGATCCCTTTCATTTTTCTTTTCTCTATTAGCTTTTCGTCTCCAATTGTCAACAGCTCACATTCCAGCCGAGTTGTTTGATTGGTGAGTTGGGAGCAGACGATAGGTAGGCAGCCTTTCTCCACTTCTCTTGATTAAAATTCCGCCCCCTCTGTTCTCAAATTTCCTTTCTCAATCTTACTCACTTTATTCCTCCGCTTCTGATACACGTCCACGTATTTGGGTTGTTTTGGGCTGCTGCATAGCGCATATAGTGATCTAGTAAGGGTTGAAGTACATACAGTGCTCCAGTACAAGACCACACTATTCCCCTCATCATCAGGACGTGCGTCCCTTTGTAAGTCTATCTAACCTGTAGCCTGTTCCTTGTTCAACCTTTTGGAACAAACTGTTTGACTTGATTACTAGGTATTGATATCGATATATATGTGTCTCTCTCTCTCTCTCTCTCTATATATATATATATATATATATATATATATATATATATATATATATATATATATATATATATATATATAGAGTCAGGCTAGAATACACTCGAGTGTATCCGGAACGAAATACACTCAAGTAGTTTTTCATGATGCAATATTTTTTTTTAAAATCTAATCCGTTGATCTTCTTAAACATCTCGTGAACAATTAATACGCAAAATTTGAGTACATTTGGATATGTATAGCTCATGTTATGAAGACCGCAAAAATTATGCATTTCAAATTAGTTTCGCGCGTCGATTTTTTTGCCCTTGGATGAGTGACTTACACTCATCCAAATGGGCTCAAAATTTGTATGTAGCCTAGTTATAGTATGACGGTGAAGATCAACGGTTTACATTTTACAAAAAATAGTCTTGATATGCAAACACACTTGAGTGTATTCGTGCGATCCGTACACTCGAGTGTATTCTAGCCTGACTCTATATATATATATATATATATATATATATATATATATGTGTGTGTGTGTGTGTGTGTGTGTGTGTGTGTTCACTACTCGCGCGCAGGTAAATAATTTTAGTTACCCGTGGATTTGTTTTGTAATAGAAAAGTACCTATATGTAATGAGACAGACATCGTTTGTAATGAGATGACCAAATTTGTAATACAAACACTAGTTTTGTATTACACGTCTGACTATAGTAAAAATGATATTTGTAACAGAAACAACGTTGTAATACAAAACGAGTCTTTGTATTACAATTTTGGTCATCTCATTACAATTTTGATTGTCTGGTTACAAATATTTGTTTCCCTATTACAAAACTGATCCAAAGGTAACTAACCTTATCTACCCGCACGGGTAGCGACTGAATGGCATATATATATATATATATATATATTTGAAAATGGTCTCTATCCCTAAGGGATAGGAAATTTCCTATACCTAAACATTATTTTGCATACATCCCAAGACTTTTGGCATGATCCAACCGTATGGATATAAAGTATACTAGGTAGATCTGTTGTGTTTCAAAAATCATTCCAATCAAATATGTGTAGCACCTTCATCTTAAAGTTTAACGATCATATAAATGAATGGTAACTCTGAAAATCAGCAACAACCATTGAAATGTTTTGGTTTATATCTACTAAAGTAAAAATACAACCATAGTAAAATTTTAATAGCATCTAATCTAAACCATATATTTTGCATCCATGCAATTGGATTACATGAAATACCATTTGAACCATGCTAAATAGACCTCAATATAGGAAATTTCCTATACCCTTGGGTATAGGCTCCCTATCCTCTCTCTCTCTCTCTATATATATATATATATATATATATATATATATATATATGTATGTATGTATAGAGTGAGGCTAGAATACACTCGAGTGTACAGATCACACCGTACACCCCAATGGTGTTTGCCTATGCAAACCATATATTTGCAAAATATAATCCTTTGATCTTCATTGCTATGATAATAATAGGTCACGTACAAAATTTGAGCCCATTTGGATGTGTAAGTCACTCTTCTAAGGTCTACAAAATCGACACACATAACTAATTTGAAATGTATGATTTTTATCACCTTTAGATGCATGACCTATAAATGTCCAAATGAGCTGAAAATTATTATATAGTATATTCTTAAGATATTTAAGAGGATCAAAAATTTAGATTTTAAAATAATTGCTTTAGGATGGAAAACGATTGAGGTGTATAGCATCTCCAGTACACTGGAGTGTATTCCAAATTCTCTCTCTCTCTCTCTCTCTATATATATATGTATATATAGTCAGACTACGCTAGAATCAGTTCTACTGGAGCACAAATAGAACTCAATAGTTTACCTTCTGGATCAACTATATACAAAATCCAATCGTAGGATAATCTACAAACTAATTTTCAACTTATTTGAATACTTTTAGGCCATTCAACTAATGTGTTCAAAAATCAACATTTTAATCAGCTTCAGGCTTTCAGTTTTTGCTATGTTTAGATGCAAGGGCCATACTTATCTGAATGAGCTCAAATTTTTCTGGAGTGTCTATATCATCAACATAGATCAACAATAGTGATTTATTTCATTAAAATTTAATTTTGATAATTATAGGTATTAAAAAAACCGATTCTATGCAAAATCAATTCTATTCTAGTTTTACTCTCTCTCTCTATATATTGGGGGTGTATTCATTACCCAACTGGGTAACATATAATAGTTACCCAGTGATTCTGGTTACAAACTGAACATTTTAATTACAATTTTAACATTCGGGTTACAAATTTTTGTTCCTAGGCGGAGCAGAGATTTTTTTTCCAGAAATGTCACTTTTATTGTTTTCGTCGACCAAAATACAAAATTGACGTTGTTTTTACAAAACGAGTCTTTGTATTACAAACTCGGTCGTTCCATTATAGTTTGAGTTTGGTGCATTCCTGTTTCAAAACTGAATCCACAGGTAACTAACCTTAGTTACCTAACTCGGATAACGAATATTGGCCATATATATGTATATATACGTACACCCAAAAATTTCCTGAGTTGAGCAAACTTTTACTAAATTTGCTCGATTTTTGTCTGAATTCTGCATGGTACCCAAATGCTGAATATTTTAGTGCCGAATCTAGAATTTGTAAGTACACCTAGAACTTAAGCAGGCCGGCTCAACTTTGAACATTGGTGGGCCGATATGATGCAAAAAACCTTCAATAATTAAAAGATAAGAGGAGTTTCGTAAACAAGAGAGTCGGCCCAATGGCTTGAACCTAAGAAGCACAGACACTTCCCTGGGACAGCTGTGGCCGTCCTGGACAGTGGACACGTGTCGGACATGGTCCACGGACATGGCGTGGACACGGCTCAGAAATGTCCACTTTTTTTCAAAGCATGGACACGGCAAGGACACGGGTTGGACACATCGTGGACACGACAGACACAAATCAAGTCCCTATATAAAAGAAATATGAATTATGTACTCCTCTCTCCCTCCTCTTATTCCAGCACAGTACCATTATGTCTCCTCCCCATCCTTCTCCTCATTGTTATTATATATTTATCTATTATACATCATATTTGCAGATATAATTCATCATTCTTATAAAGAATGTTCTAGGAATTTGACATACATATTCATTGTAATTCATCATTCTTCATTCATACTTATTTGATTTCATATTTTAAATGTACTCTAAATTAATTATTCTATATCGATCATCTATAATCTCATAATGGAAACATACTAGTGGTTTCTTATAAGTTTGCATTCATATTGTAAGTGAATTCTGGGTTTGATTTTATAATTCTGATAATTTATTTCCCTAAATCTCATGTTATATCAGTTACTTTACAGATTTGGATACATGGATATTATATGTATTTACTCCATGTTATGTGTATGTATATTTATATTTGTGTACATGTATATTTATATTTGTGTACATGTATATGTATATGCATATATATATATGTGTGTGTGTGTATATATGTACACTTATGCACATGTATTCATGTATATGAATATGTATGCCGTATCCGTGTCCTATATTTTTGAAAATCGTCATGTCCCGTGTCCGTGTCCATGTCCGTGTCCATGTCCCATGTCCGTGTCCGTGTCCATGTCCCATGTCTGTGTCCGTGCTTCCTAGGCTTGACATGAGTGAATAAGAACACAAAATACATGCACAAAGGAAGAACCTGGGGTTTGATCGTCTTACATAATAAAATACAAGCTGAGGGTGGCCTAGCAATCCCCCTTCTTTTAAATGAAAATTTTGTGTAAAATGAGCTAAACATAATCATCTAGCACGTGCTTCAATCGTCAGACAATAAATTTAAAATGGAGGAAAAAGGGGGGAATCTAAATAACTTTGATGAATATAAACAATGCATTTTGATGATAAATAGAATGAAGAAAACTAGGAGAGAGGGAGGGAGGGAGGGTAAATCAAAGAAAATATAAGGCAACAAGAAGGAAATTTCACTATCAATAACTACGGGAAGTAACCAGAAGGCTAGGTTATCGATCTAGTGAGTGGATACATTCAGCAATTGCCCAGCTTGCCTAAATACCGGTAAGGGAAAACTAAATCAAACATGTGACATTTTACTTCAATAGAGATTTCACACCATGAAGCATTTTACTTGATTTTTCTGCATATCATTTTATCAAATCATATAACCTTGTTGTGTACGTAACAAATTATCAACTAAGATCATGATAGACTAATTTGATTATTGGAAAACAGGACATTACGTAACGTGTAAATAACCCTGATAAGAAATTGAGCATCGATGTCCAAAACTAAACCTATTAGATTGTGAGATGGAGGTCCCATTTGAACATTTTAAATGAAAGAGTTCAACATTTAAGTAAATAATGTCAAATTGACTAACAAGTTACTTGAACTCTATGTGAAAACAATAGATTCTGTAACCTTAATGTCGTATGTAGATGTACAAATAAGTTGAATAAATACAACTGAGGATAATATGTATCAAGGGAAATAATTGGAAAATCTTGTCTAATGATTTTTTTCAATCACATTGTTTAATATATACTAAGAAAAAGCATCGTTTTTGCTAGCATATGAAGGTTCTAAATACTTTAATGGAATCCAATGATTGGGGCGTATCTGGTTGGATGTCTGCAATCACTTGTTGTGCATGCGTTAGGGTGGCAAGAGAAGATGCTACATCTATGATCTTTGTACCAAATGCTCTTTCTGCCACCTTATGAGGCACATGGAAATTTAGGATCATATACAATTTGTGTTAGATGGCTTTTTGTATAAGTACATGTTCGGTCATCATATTTAATGTATCTTACAATGATACAGCTAACCAAAAATGATCATTGCTTATACTTGAAAGCAATTCAGCATGCATACACCTACCCTGTTTGTGCACTTGAATGACTCATTAAGACCAATGTTATTTTTTATGTCTATCATTCTGCTTAACTTTCACATGATACATTTAAATTAGTGATTTAATATTAACTGAAGCTTAATTCCAACAAGTAAGCGCTGAAGTTGGCTACTTAGGTCCACATAATAATTTGCTTGTATACATATGGCAAAATTCTATATAGGGTTTTGATGGTAATCACTGCCAAAGATCTCCCTTAGTGAGGATTCTTGCTTATAAGCTCGAGGCTTGAACCATGCCTAGGGGAAAGGTAGGGCCCCAGAACCCCTGGAGATTGTGTGGCTTTTGGGAATTGATCTTTTTGGCCAAGAGACTGTATATGGTCAAGCCCATGTTTGGGAAAGTCAGGGTTGAATCTTTGAAGGAGGCTGAATTTTTAGTGAAGGATAATTAGCCATATATCCTTTGAAGCAGAGGTCATTTTTTGGTGTAACATCTACTGGGTGTATGATCTAATGGTTGGATGTTTAAAGACTCCTGTAATCAGTGGCCAACACATACACAATACAATAGTATATTGTATACTCATAATTCTACATATACCATCTGATGTTGACCAAATTTCTTTGAATTTCTATATTTTCTCGCTATCCTCCTTAGAGCTACTACAGATCTAGATGCAAGTGAGAAAATACTCAAAATGATAGATTTACAATTTTTGAACCTAGATCGCGACCAGCAAATATTTGTTGAGAGTTAAGATCTAGGTGCAAAGATCTTTTGATTTAAGTGAATATAATTAGATGTTCGTCCCGCCTTTTTCTTTGCGTACGCGCTCCTAACAATCTATATGCATTAAATTTCCTGAGTGGGACATAGCCGTGGTAAAATGAGATTGACATTTATGTATTTGTTTGTGTTATAACAGGTTGTTTATAAATTTGTCCCTTTTTTTGTCTCCCTCAATTAAAATATAACCTGTGATGTATAGTTGAACCGTGGTCTGGATTCTTGTAGAATTTTTGCCTAGGTTTACATGTTTTTCCTGCTTGTGTATTGTTTTGTCTAAGTCGAAAGATCTATGTTATACTATGTATCATGCCTACAACAATGATTTATCATCCTGCTCGATTTTGGTGTTCTAGTTATTTAAAGAGAAGTTTTACATATTTTAACGCCGTTGCTAATGACTGACACTAGAAGACAATGTAGTAGCCAGCAATGCCTTTATATACCAAAGCCCATCTAGTCCTTTCGTGCCCCCACTGATCCTCATCTTCATGTAACGGTTATAAAAATTAGATTAAACTAGATGGGGGGTCACGTGATAGTTCAATGCTGTATTTGTATTGGCAGGCAATAACTTATGAGGAAAGAATGGGACGTACTAAACAAGAGAGATGGGAAGCAAAGAATGAGGGTTTTCTGTCAACCTCTATTAACAACAGTTGGACATCTAGCAGTAGATTAGTAGGAAGAGTCTATGACCTGTTACACTAAAAATAGCGTAAAATTTCTAGATATACAAGATAAGGCACCAAAATGATCTGTCGGTGAGGAGCAACCTGTCAAACATGCAGAACTTTCAGGTTCAGCAGAAGTAGACGTTTCAGAGGCAGAACTATAGAAGAGTCCAGCAAGATTGCATGAAACAATGTCACATTATTATCAAGAGAACCAAATTGACAAGACATCCATAGAAAAACTGAAGGCTTAATTTGGTTTATGCAGGTTTTCTACCAACACTTATTTTCAGTGTAATTATCTGCTGCAATATTTACATGGACACAGGTAAATCTTTGACCTGTGATGTCCTCAAGGAACTCTCGCTGATAAGAACATTAATGGGCCTGTCCTTGTTCTTGTTCAGAAAAAGGGTATTAGAGCATAAGCCTCAAAGGCAGTAAAGAAAAAATCGTTCAAGTAATCACATGTGTTGTCAAGGACGTGTGCAAGTTATGTTAAGGGATGACTAGCAAGAAAATAGCTAGTGAATAGGACTCTGACAAATTGGCAGGGGAATAAACTAATGGAAGCTCTTGGTGTGTTTCTTCTCCTAGAATATAAGATCCTCCTAGGGGCTCATAAACTATGAATGGCCGTCCAGGAAATTCTCACTAGAAGCCAAGGCAAAGAAGAAGAAAATATTTCAACAAAAAAGAAGAAAATAAATGAAATTCTGCATATTGCTGTTGTTGTTTTAGGCTCAATAGTGGAGAGACTGCCTTCATTTTGATGACAGAAAGAAACCAGCTGACGTTGCTTACAATACATGCAACAAGGTTTCAGATCACTGCTTGAAACTTTACATAGACGAGGAATGATCAGCTGCTGAAGATATAATTTTGCATGGAACATCAACACAAGTATCTCGAAGACAGTCAGCAGTTCTGTCAGAACCATGAATCATGCACATGACTGTAGATGGGGATGTATAAGTAGTTAGGAAACATGGGTTGTGTACCTACCATCAGTAGGAGCAGTCCCATGAGAAAGTGAGCACTCCCACAGGATGAGGAATCCCCCTTCGCACATTTAGGCATATGTTAGAAAGATTCTAGACCGTGGTTTTGAAATTTGAGGAATTTTGTCAATTTTTCTATGATTTATATTCATTAATACGAGATTTGGCATAGGCAATGTCAAGTTTGTTGCTAGGTAAGGACTCAAAATATTTTTCACATACTGTGAGGTTTTGATAGAGAATTTGCTAAGTTTGCATTGATGTTGCTATTGTGTTGCTTGACAAACTAAAACACCAACACAAAAAATTTGGGCAACATATTCATTGGAGAATCGTTAGGCTATTGAAGATTTGATGATGGTATGTAAATCTGACATTTTGTTTTGAAGTTTTGAAAAATCGATTCTAACCCTTCGAACCCATTTAAAGCACTAATGCGTATATGTGATTGAGGCAGCTAAAGGTGGAATCATCCCCATACTTGGGAGGTTTTCACTTGGACATTAATTTGTGTGTTTTCTTTCTAGATAACCAATCATGTTTAATGTAAAAAAATATTCAAGCCTACTTAGGGCCTACCCTTGATCTAGACGAGTAGAAAAATGGCTAAAATTATTTATACTCCCTTCCATATTCTTCCAAATTTCAGTTTTAGAGCTGTTTGCAACTCTAGTTAATAATCTTTGAAACCAAGCATATCATATCGAACGTCGTGCAATCTTACTAGGTCTACATGTGTGTTTGTATGTGAAACTAGCATTATATCTGACGTTGAGTTTTCATAATTTCCTTTGAATTTCCACAAATTCTATGGGTTGTCAGTTTTTTCCTAATTTTTCTTAAAAATATTGGTTTCCAAATTTCTATCAAAGTTTATACAAATATCGATTTGCATACAAAAAAGCTGTTGCTGAAACCAACACATCCAATAGTTGCTCTAGACAAGTCTACATGATCACACCTAGAAAGGTGTACATGATATTAAGTAGGGAGTTACACTCCTAGGAAGAGGGAGCGCGACAACCCTAGCAACATAAGAGCATCCAATCAAATGCCTGAATACACACCCTTAAGTCTACGGTGGTCTAAGGATGGCTAAAATTGGCATACGACCCTTGCGCACCAAGACTGCAGAGGAAAGAGCTATTTTGAGAGAGAGATTCACAGCCTTGTGTAATATTGATTTAAAAGAAAAGGAGAAGTAGGAACATTCATCAATGAAGATACATTGAAATATCATTCTAATGGTTGTAACTACATTCTATTATAAAAATTCATTCGATTGAAAAAAGTCATTCATGGATGCCCAATATATATGCACTTATACAAAAAGTCCTTGTCCACATGTTTTGACACTCTTTCCTATCTGGAATGCTATATAGCCTTTTAAGATTGAACACACACGGGGCAGAAGAGATGGCTCGTGGGAGGAGCGGAAGAGGGAGAGGGCGCGGCGACCGCGGCAACCCTAGTGGTCGGGGTGGAAACGGGGAGAAAGAGGTCGATGGCTCGTCGTCGACTCCTCCAGGAGGCTCAAGAGAGGCTGAAGGAGAAGGATCCCCCAACACCCCCCACACTGAGGGTTCGGCGGAACACACAGGAACACCTCCCTCAACTATTCCGCTCCACCCACAAGCCGAGGAATCGACAAGCAAATCATCCGGTGTTGAGTCATCTCCGATCGCGGACTGGCTCTGCGCGAGTCGCCTCGGACGGAAGATTGCAGACACTTCGGTGGTGAAGTTTGTCGAGCCGACCATCAGAGACGGAGCCAAGTGCGACTCGATCTCAAGCCAGGAAGGAGCTATTCTCGACTGGAATCAGTACCTATCAGTCCGCCTCGCGAGTAGAAAACCTTTCCGAAGCCAGCTTTGCGGCTGGATTAGAAGGGAATGGAAACTGAGCGGAAGTTTTGAGATCATCACCGAGGAGAAGGAAGGGTTCATCGTAAAGATGCCAACAGTCAAAGAGAAGGAGAGGGTGCTCGAAGAAGTCCCATGGACAATGGATGGGTCTCTAGTTATCGCTCAGGCGTGGGAACCAGGGTCTCTTCTCCAACCCCTCTCATTCTCGCGAATCCCTGTCTGGCTGGAGGTGGAGAATCCAGGAGTTCCGTGGACATTCGATGGTATAGCCAGCGTCGCTAGCACCATGGGACGACCTTTGGATTTCGTGGAGACCTCCCTCTCAGTTGGCTGTATGAACTCTGCTCCTATGTGTGTGGAAATTTCTTCTTCTGACAAAATCCCCAATGCTACGTTGGTGGAGGTGGATGGAAAACCTAAGCAGTTGAAGGTCGAAGCTTTGGCGAAGCCCCTATTCTGTTCAGGTTGCAAGAAGTTCGGACACAAGCAGGGGTCGTGCCCTGCTATCAGCAGGAGCGAGGTTCATTTTAAACAAGTTCAATTCCGGTATGGGAAGCAGAGACTAGGTGCTCGACGCAATGTCGGTGAAAGCCAAACCTCTCATCCCGAGCAAAAGACAGCAGATCAAGTTGATCAGGATGATGCTGCAGTTGAGGATGCTATCGCACGCCAAGTGACGGATACTGTCCTCTACTCTACATCAGTAAACCACACTCCGATCGCCTCTTCCTCCTCGAAGGAGCCAGACATGTTTGACTCTCCTCCTGCTATCAACCCGGGTGGTTTAAACCTCGATTGGGAGCTGGAGTATAGGAGAAAGGGTGATAAAGAACCGGAAGCCTGGAAGATCAACAAGGTATTGGGAAGCTATGGTTTATCCGTTGATTACAAACAGAGAGCAAAGAACATGTTTGAGGATGAAGAAATGCTTAAGGGTGACTCAAACTCTGAGGTTGACTCCGATCATTGGGGCTCTGATTCATTGATCATTGGCCAACGAAGTTTCAGGAAAAAGAAAAAGCCAGGAAGGAAAAAGAGGGTGACCTAGTTCGTCTGGTCCCTTGCTTTGCTTACATTTCAAATGCCTAAAAGGAAGACTTCGGTACATAAGATCCTGGAGCTAACTATCCCTGTTTATATTCTGGTTTCACTCCACTCTTTCAGGAGTTGCGGATAATGCCGGTGGTTGGGAAGCTAGATCAAAAACAGGGTGTTGTTGGTCCCATTTTCTTGAACAACGGGGTTTTTGAGTTTGGCAGCAGAGTTTGTAAGCTAGGTCTGCAATTGAGTGGATTTCTTCTAAGAACAAACACTCTGGATAATTCAGACGCTCGATGTTGTGTGGTCTTCAGACAAGGACGTTTAAAGACAACCCGGAAACCTGGTGCTGCCATGAATACTCTAGCCTGCCTGCCAACTCTCATACTTTTTAAGATGAGGATAATGCATTTGAGGTGTTTAACAAGTAGAATAGAGTAGGATTCTAAGCCCTGGGGTTTTCCCTTTTATTTTCCTTTACTTCCTTTTCTCTTTGGCAAGGGCTTCTTGCGTGAAGCAATCTAGTTTTTTTTCTTCAGTGCTTTGAAGCACTAGGTTGAGGGGGCGCATGTTATTTCTTTGTACCCAAAGTTTTGGAAACATAGCAACACGCATTTTTGACCGACCAAAAAAAAAAAGATTGAACACACACACACACACACAAAAACACATACACAATGTATGAGAGCAACAAAAGTGGGCAACTCCTTGTCATACCACAAAGCAAGAAAAGGCCAGATTTGCAAGTGGGGAGGTAAACCAAGTTTACACACCCACCCACCCACCCACAATGTATGCGTAGATGTATCGGAACTAGATAATTTTATATGGACCCCTAAACGAGGGCGAATGATGTGCCTATACTGACAACGTGCAAGTAAAAAAAATCAAATGAAAGCATGGTTGTATAGCCGGCTAGGCGACCAGGCGTTGCCTAGGGACGTCGAATCAACCCAGGCGTAGGCCCGAGTGTTTTGTTATATATATTATTTTTACGGATATATGTACAATTTATGAATTAATATCATCCCTACATATATGAACATATATACATTATAAATATGCAAGCAAGGAGCTAGTACTATATGAAGAAAGCAACAAATCGTTGCATATGGAAGAATTTGTGGAAGTAATAAGTAAACAAAATTCATATAGAAATCAGAAGCTAAACATCTACTACGATGTTTGTGGCCAAAAAAGATTGTGCATAAGCGTCAATCATCATGAAGAGAAACAAATGGCTCATGACAAATCAGATTTAATCACTCAATAACTCATCATCACTGAGATCTGTGTCATCATCATCCTCTGTTACAAAATCTCTCTTCTTTTTCCTCAGTTTCATCCTCATCATCAATCTCATCAAATTCATCAAGTGGAACTTCAATAGGAACCTTTTTTCTCTTTGATCACAACCCCCTTTGTTGTCTTTTCCTGTGGCGCTTTGGTCTTAAGGCCTTGTTTGGTTTGTAGGAAAGGATTGCAATAGGATACAACAATGGTTAGGAAAGGATAGGATTCATATAGGATTGACTGTTTGGTTTCCTATCATTCGTTTGGATGTACACAGGAAAGGACTACACAACCTTGTCTTCTTTGCCCGTTCACCACCAACAACATGTACAAGCTGAACGACCAAATATCATGTCAAAACAAATATTAACGTTCGCAGATGGCGGAGGACAAAATGCTTTGTTTTCTAGTGTTACGACAATGAATAAGAGCAAATACATAAGCTACATCTATTATTATGCATAAAAAATTCAACAACAATTTGATGGAAGTCATGATTTTAAATGAAGCTTTTTTGTGGTCCTCTGTCGTCGCTTTATATGTGCTGGTGTATACTGATGCAAACTTGTTCAGTGAGCGAGAAGGGACAGATGTTTGACTGGAAAATGAGGATACAAAAGTTTAGTAGGGAACTGGAGAAGAGGCTACCAAGATCTGGGGAGGGTTACAGGAGACACACTGATGGCAGATGTTGGAGGTCTGCAATTGTGGATACAGAGAGTCTGCGTATTTGGAGAATAATCTGAGGGGTGGGGGGAGCTCCGTTTATTTTTGGCCCGACTGCAGCAACGTCACATTAGCAAGAACATAATTGTCTTTGGCTGGATTCGGTGAAGATAAAGATATACAACAAATCCATCAAGAAGGTCAGATCTGGCCGGAGAGATTGGAGGCAAAACGCCACTTTGGACGGTCGTGCAGCAAAGGGGACGAGCGACTATAGCGATCGCTAGAGCAGTAGAAGATGTAGCTGGAGAAAGGAAGTCAGAGAACGGAAACCCGGGGTCGGGAGGGCGTCGGGGCTTCATCACGGTCGTGGGGGTGCGTATACCGCACAAATACCGGGGGGAGAGCAAAACTTGAATACCTCCTGGGTTGGGACTCCCCCTACCATCAGAGTCCCATCCTGTTTGTACCTTTTGCACAACCAAACATAGGATTGTCATTATTAATGGGATTCTAGTCCTATCCTACTCTGAATCCTACAAACCAAACAGGGCCTAAGAAAATTGTGGAGATTTTCTCTTCCTAGTGTAAACAACTTTTTCTTTTCCGTTGTCATCAACTGTAGTTTCTCCCTTCTTAGGCCTAGCAACCTCTTGAGAAGCTCCCATAGCCTCATCTACAACTCTCCAAGTGATACCATCATGATCTGGCACAGTAGCATTATTAGGAATCCCCGTCATCCACTCACTGCTCCACTGCACCTCATCAAGTGCGATGGCATCAAAGTCACTTTCATTATTCTTCTCCCTCATTTTTTGAAACTGCTCCTCCATTCTACAGCTGTATTGAATGAAGACAAGTTTATCCAACCTCTTGCTCAACAACTGATTTCTTCACTTTGTATCTACATGATAAAAGATCATGAATTATGATCTTATAAAAGTCATCAAATTTTTTTAATATCCAAAAAACAGTTGACATGTTGATCAGGAGTACAATTACATACTCAAATGAGCTTCAGTTTTGCTCACAACTAGAGGAGGTGCAACAAAGACTTAAGAATCGCAGAGCCAACTTCTTCAGGGAAGAATTACCTACACCATATAGCTCCCACCAAGACACTGTAATATATGAAGATATTGCAACTAATTATATTAATGCTATAATCTTATATCTATCATATCTCAACAATTATATTAGACATAATTTTATAGTGGCTTACATGGTGACATGGTGCTCCTATGACGAAGAGCAGTTGGATTCCGAAACAGGCCATGACTGTTTTGTAATCATCTATATCAACAACTACTTTATCAATCAAGGATAAATCATAAACAATTTTTAGGAAGCATTCCATGAAAAAGCTGCTGGAGCTATGTTAATGTCATCTTCTCCTAATAGGCCTTCTTTCATAGCACGAAACCACTCATCAGGGTTAACGAAGTAAGCTACATCATGCAATACAATACACATATGATTTTTGTAGCACTCTTTAATAATGGACACAACGGGACCATACTTTCTCTGATCACGGCCTAAATTCAATTCAATCTTGTTAACTGCGGCGGTCATTGCCCTACATATGTATCCTATACTTGGATTAGAATCAGAATCAACTAGCCTCAAAAGTTTCACAAGTGGCATAGTAACCCTCAAATAGCTATCCACTGTCTCGTAGAACTTATGAGACAACACAGCCCTAACAATCTTGTCCCAACATTTGTTTTACCCCATTTGCTTGTTGTCCACAATTCACATAGAAACAATATGCCTAAGGCGTTCCTAGCATTATGCAGGCTTTGAAGGGTCAGAAAAGTTGTGGCAAAGCGAGTGATTGAGAATCTCGTCAACTCCTTCCCATCTGAATGTTGTAGATAAACATTGTGGAGAAGTATGTGCAGGTAAATGTAAGATGTCAGCTTTCTTGCTTTCTTTATTATTCCTACATAATGAGGCAACCCTGCAATGTCCTCCAACATGAGATCTATGCAATGTGCGACGCATGCTGTCCAAAAGAGATGCGACCATTTTTCCTCCAACAACTTGCCATCTAGAATAAAATTCGAGGCGTTATCAATGACAACCCGAGTAACATACCGAGGTCCAATCTTCTCTATGGCCTCATCTAAAAGTTTGTAAAGAAATTCACCTATATGGTTATGTGCAGATACATCAACAAAGTACATGAAAAAAGTTCTGTGATATGAATTAACTAGGGAATTTATTAGACTTCTTCCTTGCCAGTCTAATCATACATTCTGACATCAGTCTGCAACCATACTTCTTCCACACCTCTAGATGCCCATCCCACAACGTGCCGATCTTCTCATATTGGGCCTCTAACAAACTTGTCCTCAAAGCTTGGTACTTGGGAGGTTTAACCTCTCCCAACCTGAACTGTAGCCTCAAATGCAATCTCATACCAACTGTAGTTGGCAACATTGAATGAAAGACCATCCTGGTAAAACCACAATGCTATCTCCTCATTAGCTCTACTTTGTGCTTCTTTCTTGTAGGCAATTTCGATGTACTTAGGCTCTTTTCCTTAAAGCAACCACCTCACGAGGGAGTGGTGACATGTGTGCATCCATGACGCCTCGATCAGTAACCCCTGACAACTTATTAAACGAAGGATGCCTAGCATTGGTCTTGGGGGTAGAAGTACCTGCCTGCTGCAAAGAAATGCCAACATCCTCTTGTTTACAAGTAGGGGGAAACAAGTGCAGATCGACATCACTTATTTGAGACTTATTCCTAGTTGTCTCTATGTAGTTAAGTATCTCTTTTCTGATCTCAGTTGTAGCATTGTGGCACTTGACTACATTTAAACCTTTTTTAGTAAAATGGTCCTTCACTCTCTTGATCCCTCCATTGCACATATGGCACACAAACCACATTGCACCTTGTTCTTATCACCTAGATTAGGGCAAAATGAATACTTCCACCCAAGATCATTGGATTTTCCCTTCCGTTTTGGATCCATTACTAAAACGGAATAGTGATTGTCCCCTACATCACTGCTACTGGTTGGTATGCTACTACCACCCCCACTTCCCGTCATAGGCTCAGTAGACATCCTAAAACAATAAAAAAGAAGCAAACACAAGAGTATTCAATATACACAATATACAAAAAACAATTATTAAATTAGTAAAAAATAAGAAGATTCAATTTACACTAATGATTTCACCTTAAGGATGTGGTGCAATCTCAAAACGGGTAGCAATCCATTCACAAAAACGCAATCACCAATCGATGCAACATCACATTATATCTGCTGGTTGGATGGAGACTATACAAAATAAGAAAATAATAATTAAACCCTCATCTTTCGCACATAGGAGATTGAGCTGTTTGGGCAGGTCATAAGTAGAGAATCGCCCCGACCCCCCATGGAGGCACAATATACAATATATAGAATTCGGAAAGAATGGTTTTTTGGGGGGGTTCGGTCGTACCCAAACAATAAGATTCTAGAGGGAAATGCACCTAAGATAAAATATTTTGAGCCGGCGTGGAAAATTCAGACTTTCTTTTTGATGCAGCCATCACATAAAAACATAAACTTTGAGGTTCAATAGCTAAATACATGGCAATTAAATCATGTGCCGAGATCATAAAGAGCATCTTGCGAGCAAGAAGTGGAATTAATACAATGGATTCAAAAGCATCAAACCTCTCTTGTTCGAAAAAAAACACACATCAAAATGGTACCAACTGTACTTAAAAGAGAGAACAATAATTGTAGGACAATAGTAATTATATAATAATTTATATTGAAGACGCTAATAAGAGAAGACGGTACAGATTGGAGGTAGGGGATTCGAGGAAGGGAAGGAAGAAGAAAGTCGATAAGCCAAGAAGAAGAGGAATTGAGAAAGGCAGCAGTAGGGGAGGTCGAAGAAGAGGAAACGGGAAGAAGGGAAGAAGAGGAAGAGTAAGGAGAAGAAGACAGGAGGTGGAAGACATGGGAATTGGAAGAAGGGAAAGAAGTAGGGGAAGGCAGCAGTAGGGGAGGCCGGATAGGAGGAATGGGGAAGAAGGGAGGAAGAGAGACGGGGTAAGGAAGAGGAAGACATGGGAATTGGAAGAAGAGAAGGAAGAAGAGGAGGCGGGACAGGACGAAGAGGAAGGTGGTAGCACAAAAGAAGAAAAAGGGGGAAGACGACAATGAAGAGCAAGAAGCAAGGGAGGAGGAAGAAGAGGGGAAGGAAGAGGAGGAATCAGGAGAGGATGAAGCCGAAGGCGGCAGAATAGAAGAAGAAGAAGGGGGGGAGACGACTAAAAAAAGAAAGGGGAGGAAGAGAAGGAAGCAAGGGAGGAGGAAGAAGAGGGGAAGGAAGAAGAGGAGAAGAGGAAGAGAGTGGTTGAGTGAAAAAAATGAAGTACTGACCTTGACGCTGCTGATGCTCTACGCCCGTCGAGCGAACAAGGGCCGTTGTCAGCAGGGCAACTAGGGTAAAAAAAATTATTTAGAACCCGACCCATCACCAACATAGGCCCCTTAAGTGCCCAGCGAACAAGGGCCTACACGCCCAAGTGGGCTGGGCGCCTGGTTTTAGAGGGCTGGGTGGCCGCCCAGGTCGCCGAGGCGGACGCATGTACAACACAAAATGAAACTACATGCAAGGTCACATGGATGCAAAAAAGGTATACAATAAGAAAACCATCATCTTCAGAGCCTCCTTGGTTTGTTCAAAAACTTATGTATCACTACAAGTAGTCCCTCTAGACTCGAATAAGCTATCTATTTTTCAAGCATCTCATGTAGATTTAATTTATTGATTTTCACATCTTGGTACTTAAGTGACTTTATTAATAGTGGTCATATGGGTATGTATGTATGGAGGCAAGGGAACCTACTTTAAATATATAGATAAGTTTGTAAATGTTTTTGTTACTATGCCGATTTGAAGACAATGACTTTGATGAAATTGGATTCAAATATCAAAATGTCATGTGTAGCTTGTGAGACATCAATAAAATATCATCATCATCTAAGCCTCAATCTCTACCATGTTGGGGTCGGCGACGTATATCCTTCTTTTCCACTCAGATTTGTTATGGGTCATATCTTGAGCAAGATGTGAAAATTCAAAATCGCTTTTAATAAGCTCCTTTGAAGTTAATTTAGGTCCGCCTCCTCTTCTTTTGGCAATGCTCAACTTAATAGCATTCCTTCGAATAGGCGTGTTAGTCAGTTTGCGTTGCACATGTCCATACCATCTCAGACGACCCTCACACTACTTGTCCTCAACACTAGCCACCCCACCTTGTTCATGATTTAGTCATTTCTCAAGCAATCTTTCCTTGTCTTCCCACACATCCATCTCGACATACACATTTCAACAACATTCATCTTGTTGAGATCTTATTTCTTCACCACCTAACATTCACTCGCATATGGCATGGCCAGTTGTATAACTATTTTATGAAACATACTTTTTAATATGCGATGGTATCTTCCAATCACATGCTACTTTAGTTGCACTCCATATCAACCATCTTGTTGTGATCATGTGACAAACATCATCTTGGACATCACCATCCATTTGAAAATAGAACCCAAGTATAAAATTTGTCGCATTTTTGTACATCCACTCCTTCCAACTTGGCCCCACCATTCATAGCTTTGACTAGCTCACATTGCAATGCATATACTTGATTCTACTTCTACTGACCTTATATCCATTAGATTGCAACACATTTCTCCAACGTACAACTTCATCATTTAGTCTCTCTAGTTTCATGAATCAACATGTTGCGATATGGTAGTGATGGAAGATCCGAACAACAAGGCCCAAAGAGCTTACTATGGAGATTTGAAAGCGTGAAATCAAGCAATCCAATCTGAATGTGTATGATAAAGATCAATGACATAGCAAGCAAGAAACTACAAAGACAAGACTTATTGTAGTTTCGAGAATTCCCAATGTGGGAGCCTACATCCTAATAAAGGAGTTAAGAGACCGATAACGATGTCGTTTTGACAACTTGGATATAGATATTTATCGGTATACCGACGAAAATATCGACAGATGCAATCCTGGACATATCGACGCCAAAACGATTGAATTAAATCATGAAATTTTACAGGTGTAATCTCTACACCTAAATGCATCGTTTTATGCAATAAAATTCTATAAGGGGTATGTGGGGGGGGGTTGTCCATCATGTGGGAGGTAGGGAGCCTGTCCTGTTTTCTGCAGATTTCAATGAAGGATTTCAATGACAAAATATTGGAATTAAGATTTGGAATTTTACTAGCACAATCCATAAACATAAATACACACACTTATGCAATAATATCCAATTTACAACACATGAACAACATAGTAACTTACTAACTCATATCAGTTGTATGTGGAGTTACACATTGATTCTCCATACAATATTGAGTTGATATGGTTGACATATTGCTCCCATGACATGTAAATTATGTAAGGTTGGTGGTATGAAGTTACGTGTTGCTTATACACGTCATGTACAATACTATATAAGTGTATAATACTCGTTCGTATTATGTAATTAAACACGATATGTTTTAGAATTTTACAACACTATGTATCCATATGCATCATATCAGATTTTGAAAGAAAATATACACCAGGGCTTTCTATTGCTCTTCTTCTAATGTGTGACTTCGACAATTAACTTCATGATTGTCAAGGAAGTTAGGCACCATCACTATTGTGACACCTTTTCTCCGTCGTTGTTTGTTGCACAGGATCTTTATATGCGGTAGTGAGTTTCTCCATTGATTATGCACGATAGCGGGATAAGTATAAAAGCCATTATTACCATGCCCACTATATGCATGTCATGTGAATGCGATAATCAGTGTATCAGAAAGCGGGAAGCGGGAGGCGGGAGGCGTGCGGACAGCGCCCTGTAACCGATTAAGTGGTAGGCGGGCGATTAAGCGGGCGATTTTTGAAAAAGCGGGTGTCTAAATTTTATATATTTTTATACAAAATTACATGTATGTGTATATAAAAATATATTTATAAGGAACTTCTATACATATCTAATCAGCAAATCAGTAATTAACTAAGTATTCATCAATACTTACCAGTGAAATGAAAAACGTTCTGTGCGGCCGCTTAATCGGTTCAGCAGCCCAGCCGTTTAAAATACCCCCTAAGCGCCCGATTATTTTTTTTCAAAAAAATGGGCATTTTTTTCCCGCTTATCCCGCTTAATCAGCCGCTTAATCCGCTTAATTAGCCGCTTAATCGGCCGCTCAGACCCGTTTTTTTAAGAAAACTGTTGCAAGCCTGTAACATTAAGTAATTTTTGAAAGTAAAATAATTATTGACTGTAATATATTGAACTTATATACAATACATGTTCTATGATAAGCCTTAGTTAATTTAATATGCATACTTTGTATGTAAGACATAGTAATCGGGTACTGCTGTATATCCAAGTAAATTACATGTAACTAATCATGACATAGATTTTAGAATGCATACTTTGGTTAAATGTCCTGCTGTAATTTTTGATCAAGTGATGATATGTAAATGTAGCAATAAGTTAGTAAGGTATCAATGATAAGTCTGCTGTAATGTGATGCAAAATAGTTATTGTATCATGCATATATACTTAATACTTTTTTGTTTTATAGTTGTATAGGGTGTTTTATGTGTGACAAGTCTATTGTTTAATAGTTTAGCTATAATCATTGTTTTATAGTTGTGTTATAAAGTATTTGGGTGTTTACTATTGTTATTTAGGGTGTTCAGATATGTATAAAGGTTCCAAAAAGTATAGTATATATATGCATACATATTCATTTTTTCATAAAATTGTATAGAAAATCAAAACCCATTTTTTAAAAAATCGGCCGCTTACCGCTTAACCAGTTACAAGGTGCTGTCCGCACGCTTACCGCTTAACGTTTTTTAAAACATTGATACTTACTATTAATCAGTATCTCTAATCACTAAAATCAGCAAGCAGATCAGTAATTGTAAATAACAAACTATGAATTGTTTTTTTTGGTCGGTTCAAACTATGAATTGTTGAATTAAAGTAATCACTAAAGTAATACTAACCAGTAGTACCAATCATTAATCACCGAAAGCAGCAAGGAAATCAGTAAAACTAATCATGCATTACTAGTATAATAGAGCAATAGGATATTTACTTAGATGCATTACAGCAGTACCCAATTATTATAGCTTACACACAAAGTATGCATTCTAAATTAGGACTAGCTATATCATAGAACATTTAATGTATACAAGTTTCATATATTATAGTCAACACTACTTGGACTATGTAATTAATTAATGTTAGATGATTACATTAGGATTTTTAAACAAAAGCGGGTGAGGCGGGAAAAAAGCGGGCGATTATGTTCAAAATGATTAAGCGGGCGCTTAGGGGCTAAATTAGGCGGATGAGGGTCATGGCCGCTTAAGCGGCCCGCCTGGCCATTTTTTAATTCACTGGCGATAATATAAAAGTGTAGTTACCATATCAACCATGTCCATGTTGTGGGATATATGTGGCAAGTGCCATATATAAACAAATATACGACTAAAAAATTACAAAATCTATACTTTTTTACAATATTTGTTTATTGTGTTGCGAAGTAATACATTTTCTTCCTTTGTATGATAAATATACTAGTAAGAAGAACATATGTATACTAATTAGCTACTAAAAATGATAGCAAATTATACTTATATTTCGTGAATTATTTAGGTATATTACTATGATTATAATGTAGGTTATGAGAAAGTGTTGTAGGTCTAAGAACACATACAACTAGGAAGACATATAAAAAAGGAGATGGTGGGATCTTTGCCAATTTAAGGCATTTTGGGATGAATTTACATTTTAATTGAGATAGATGAAGTGTAAATGAGAGAAATGATAGAGAACATAAAAGCATACCTTAGATTAGACTTATCTGAGCCCTAATTGTCAAGATCCCTTTGCTCCGCCATTTTCTCCTCTCAAACAACGGAAACAGACTCAAGCACGTAAAAAATCAGTATTTCTGTCGGTATACCAGTAAATTTCGTCGATATTTGGCGGTATTTGTCGATATTTGGCGGTATTTGGCGATATTTGGTGGTATTTGACGATATACCATCGGTTTACCGATATTTGCAATCCCAACGATAGGTTTGTGTGAAACGATGATCGATTTCGTCGATATCGGTATACCGGTCGGTATACCGACGGTATCGTCGATATCTCTTTCATTGATCCTAATGTAAATTTACTGAACTAATAATAAAGATGACTAAATGACTAAAGGGAATAATTCTCATTCATCAAGTGTGTCTAGACAATGGCTCAATAAAGCCTTATATTGGTTTCTAAAGAAAGACTAAATGGGTGTTAGCCAAGTAGGACTAAACTAGTTGACTTTACAAAAGCCTAAAACAAGGAAAAGGCATAACAAGATAACGTAAGCTAATAAAGCCTAACTAACGACACGACGACGTCTATGCTTGTAAGTGCGTAGAGGCGGAGCCTATCCTACATCAACTCCTCTTGGCTGCAAAATACTTGACTCCGTCGAGTCAACACTAAGGTAGAGCTCAAGAAGATCTATAATAAAATGACGGAAGTCATCCTCGGTGATCCATGTGGCATCTGTAGGCAACGGTCAAGCCAACGAACTAGGAAACGATGTATGATGCCCTGGATGGTAAGCACAATATGGTCGTCAAGGACAATGTCGATGCGCATGGGTTGTTGATGAGGAAGTCGAGGCAAAGGAGGTAGAGTTGCTGAAGACAATGAGGCAATGTGACTATTTGAAGAAGCTGCAATCGGTGGAGGGGGCTTGAATGTACCACGATATGGAGAAAGATCCTCCACATTGAATACAACTCTAACGCCCCAATATGTTGGCAGATCTAGTACAAAAGCATTGGGTCCTTGTTGACCAAGTATTTGGAAAGGTCCTAGCACTCTGGCATGAAGCTTCTTGAAAGAATTTTTGGGATAACGTTCAGGATGCACTATACTAACACATAATCTCCCACATGAAGTTCTTTAAACTTGCAGTTTCAATCTACATAAAGCTTACTATTTTCATAAGACAAAGTAAGTTTTTGGCGAATCTCAACATGCAATTCAGGAATGTGATGTGCAAAGGTTTTTGCAGTGTGGGAAGGACGAGCATCGGTGGGCATAGGTATGAGATCTGTAGGCTGGCAATGTCTCTAGGCTGGCGACGCTTGTAACCATGAACAACTTCAAAAAGACTCTTTCCTGTGGATCGATTAACAAAACTGTTGTAAGCAAATTCAACAATAGGTAGAAGTCCCAATTGACTAAGCGTTCACCCACAAGGCATCAAAGAAGGTTACCGAGATCTTATTAGCCACCTCAGTTTGACCATCAATTTGAGGGCGAAAGGCATAAGAGAATTTGAGGTGGTTGCCTAAGAGTTTCCGTGGAGTATTTCAAAAGTAGCTAACAAATTTCACATTGCGCTAGACGCTAAGCGTTAGAAGTCTTACTACATGGAATAAAATGGACCAACTTAGAAAAACGATCAACCATAGGCAAAGAGTCGTGGCCACTTGAAGTGCGGGGAAAGCCTAGACTGAAATCCATACTCAGGTCCTTCCATGGATAACGGGGAAAAGGGTCAGGGGTGTAGAGGCCCATTGATAAGTACAACACTAAGACATGATGCGAGCAACATCATGATGTAGGGAAGGCCAATAAAATACGTCATTGACTAGAGTGATGATCTCATCCCTACTAAAATGACCAACTAGGCCACTGTTAAAGAGTATATATTAGCTTATTTAGTTAATAGGTTAAACAATTAGTGGGCCTTTAGTGTCTCATCCTGTTTAGATTACTTGGGACACAAGTCTCAGGGTTTCTCCCTTGCTCCTATATATAGGACATGGTTGTACCTCTTTTATTAATCAAATCAGTTCAATACAATATTCTTTCGCATGGTATCAAAGCACGCTCGCTCCTAGGGAACCCTAGTCGCTGCCGCTTCCCTCTTCTCTACTAGCCTCCGAGAACAACCCTAGCAGCTGCCGCTCTTCGCTCTCCGAGAGAGCAACCGAGGGGGAGAACCCCCGCCTGCGGGTGGCCGCCACCGTTTCCATGGCTAAGGCCAGTTGCCCACTAGGCATCTCCCGGCCTCCATGGTCTCTATTCTCCGTTCAAAACAATCATCTTCTTTCTGTACGTTGGTCGTCATCTAGTCTCCGCTGCCGTCCAACATCACACCAACAATCGCTACCATCACTGTCGATCCCTAGCAAACAATAGTAAATAACTGTCGCCAACCACCTTCAGCAACCCCCGCTGGCAACAAACGTGCCGCTGCCACCGGCCAGAACAACAAACGTGCCGCTGCCGCCAATCTCTGGAGCCGCTGCCAATCAGCAGAGACAACCGCTGCCATCGTCGACAGTAACTACATTACTTCCGCTTCCCGCACAAGTGTCGCCGGCCAATAGAAACACCGCCTATCCCCAACGCCATCAGATCCCAACAACCACACCACATCCATCGGCTAGCAGCTGACCTCACATCGCCGCCGGTCCTCACCAGCAACATCTATCAGTGCTGCCGCTGCCAGCCGTGCGAAACGCCATCACCATCGGCAACAACAACCATCACTGCCGCTAATCCTAAGAGCAACAGCCGCCGCCATAGCTGCCATTATCCGGCCATTACTACTTGGCAGTCATCATCGTGCGTCTATTTGTTGCAGTGTTGCTGCCTCATTTAGTAGCAACCGTATCCCCAACCGACAATCACACTCTTCAGTCGCCGTCGCCATCATCCAAGCCCCTTGGTCGTTGTTCCACGTTGCTGTCCTGCTACTATTTATCTCGCCATCACCACCCATTATCTCTGTCCATTGCTGCCTGCTGTCCTATTGCTGCCGCCTTGCTTCTGCTTAGAGAGATGCTCCATCAACCCTAATTGTTCTATCTTCTCCCAAGTTACTGACGTCCTCCAATACTTATGATAATCGGATCCTACTCTACATCTTTGGCTAATCAGATTCAATTTTAAACCTAATCGGATTTTTCGCGGGGCTCTGCCCCCGCACCCCCGCATTTGTTGCCCTAATGGGCCAAACAAATCCCCTTTTTGGGTCGGGATTAGATTCATTTAATTTTCTACCCGGATCTTACATTGACCCATTTATCACATTCTCTCCGGTTATCAGTTTCATTTTCCACATATTATACATCTCCATATCACAAATTCCTCTCAAATCCACCAATTCCTTTCCCACCCACCCATCATGTGTGTATCCTTTTTTCCATGTGCGAGGGGGTCATATATCCATTTCTCCACACCAAACACTAACTCTCGTCGTATTTGGTGTGCGGGGGGGATAGAGAGGAGAGGAAGAGATGAGAAGAGAGAGAGTGTGTGTGAGAAAATATGTATGAGAGAGAGTGAGAGTATGAGAAGAGATGATATATGTATTCAGGCTACTTATTCCAGGCTACTATGGAGCTTCGTATTGTTCAACACATTTGTTCTCCACTTACATACATCATTGAAGGATCTCCACTGCAGTGTTGAAACCGAGCTTCTTGCGTTCGTACCGCAATATGTAAGTCAGGACGAATTTGCTATGCATATTTCAACCCTCTTGATTCCTCTTCCTTCGGTGTTAATGGTGGTTCAGTTGATCACTCTTGTTGCATTCTTGAGAGACATATGGGTGCTTTTTCAGACTTCTCAGAAGCTCAGGTATTTCAAGCCTGCCAAGTCTACATCTGCAAGGATGATTCATCTAGTTTTTATCGTCACCGAGCTATTTTATCACGTCTTCTTCGAGCTGCATCTGTTGTATTAGCATCACCTTCCGCTGATCTTCTTGGGACTTTCCTTGATGGATGATATCTCCTGTCTTGCCAAGCCCCATAAGGTTCATGCGAGAGTTATGATACTTGCATCGCATCACCAACATATCGTCTGTTCGTGTTCGTGCCACGTTATGCACGTCTTCCCTGACAATTTGAAGATTCCGCTACTGCTACATCGACACTGTGTATCTGCGTTGGTGCCGCGTTAAGTACGTATTCCAGTGAAGTCACCGTAGTCGTGGTATCGATGATCGTATGCTCCAAGTGGCGAATTATTGCTGCAGTATTCAGGATCCATTTTAGATGTTCTTCATTCCAAATGCACTCCAAATTCTTTCACAACCACCAACATGTAATTCCTAAATGAGAAAATCTCGAATGGAAGTGGAGAGAAGATATAACTATGGACAACAAAAGAGAAATCCATCATGTAAAATAAAACCAGTAGGTTGACATGGTATGCTATCAAGGAGCTCAGAATGGATTATTCCGAAGTTAGGACAGGTGGGGTATTGTTCCATCAAACGGTCGAAGCTCACAACATCAACGCTCATTTATTGTAGGGTGGTCAAACAATGACTGAAAGCGTCGACAACCTTGTGCTTAACACCAGAGCGATGCTTGAGAATAAAAGTGTATTCTTGGAGAAACTCACACCACTTGGCATGACATACACGTAAAATTCTTTTGGGAATTCAAGCGAAGGGCCTGATGGTCAGACCAGAGGATGAACTCCTGATGTAAAGGGTAGTGCTGCCAATGACGCAGAGATTGCACAAAAACATATAATTCTTTATCATAAGTTGAGTATATACGCTTTGCATCATTGAGTTTCTCATTGAAAAAGCCAACAGGGTGGCCTTCTTGGCTCAGAACACTATCAATGCCAACACCAGAAGCATCACATGATACCTCATAGGGAAGCAAAAAATCAGGAAGACAAAGAACAAGGGCTTCAATCAATATAGTTTTGACAGCTTCAAAAGTTTGTGTAGCGGATGGTGTCTATTCGAATTTATCACACTTCATTAACTTAGTGAGTGGAGCCATAATGCTGTAACCTTGAACAAAGCCACACGATAAAATGTGGCCAGCTCGTGAAATCTAAGAAACTTAGAGATCGTAGTGGGCGTGGGCTAATTAATGATGGCTTTGACTTTGGCATGGTCGGTCTCAATGTCGGTAGCGGATATGAACTAAGACATAAATATATCTCTATAATCACCATTAATGAAAGTAGGGTTTATTATGGTTTAGTATAGTTTAGTTAATCTACACTCCTTATCATAATCCCTGATATAAACATCAATGAAAAGTATGGTTTACTATGGTTCAGTATTGTTTAGTATGGTATTCAATTCTTATCATGATCTATGATATCAACATCAATGAAAAGCATGATTTGCATGGTTTGGTATTTTACATAGAAACAATATAGGCATACTTCATAATTCATATGCTTTGTAAAGAATGAATAAATGATATTCCATATACAACTATTTTATTAATAAGCTAGATATGACTATTAATAGATTTCCTTTCATTACCCTAAGATCTTACATATATTTGTCTCTATCATCCTTTAAAATTGAGTTAAGATTCTAGATGATAATTAAGCATGCCTTTGTGCATTCTAGTTCTAATCTCTTTTGATTTCCGTTTCCTTTATTTCTCCCTATTATTTGAGTCACGTGATATTGTTGGAAAATGGAATTCCATCTGACATTTCTAAGGTGACTTAGGAGCCTGTTTCACTAATGCCTGTAGCCAGTAAAGAGGAAAGGCTATTTAATTGGTTCCGTGTTCGAACGGGGGGGGGACTCCCTAACCTCTTGCACACTCTTGGCCATAGATTTGTCTGATTCAAAACTACAATCCCACAAGTTTACATATTAGGTGTCATAGTGAGATACTCAACTAGTGATTCATTTATTCATGGCTACCTTTTGAACTCATTAAACTTTGAGTAGCCAACATATTGAGTTGTATATCTTTGATGATGTCCTTTTGATTCTAAACCTCATATTGGGAGATGTGTTGGTAACAAAGTTGGCATGTTTTGGTCGAGGATTGATGCATTTGGGATCCAGATCTAAGTCCTTTGGAGTCAGGGATGGAGGAGTATAATGCTCTACCATACTCAGGCCCACACTTGGGTTGGTCATGTAGAGTCAGGCATTATCATGTTGGTAATGGGGAATAATCTCCTGCAAAGATTAAACATGCTAACTAATGATACTCCAACTGGCATTTTATGCGAGCACCCTCTTCCGTTCTTGGAAAGGCGACCGATGACTACATGTGATAATATGATTCTTATATAGAGCTTGTAGTGTGCACGAGTGGTTGGGGTTGTGCATGGTACTTACAGGTGTTTTGGTAACCCTAATGGACTAAAGTCTTGGCTAAGCAAGTTTATGTGGTTGCAGGACAGTTGCCCAAGGTGAAATTGACACCTTCTCTGAGAGTTGTAGTTAAGCTCATTTATGGAATAAGGTCTCCCACTTATTACGATTTATAAAAGAAATACACAAAATACCACTATCTATGAATTATGTTTCATTATGCTCTTCAATATCAGTCTATTTTCTTTTGATTTAGTTGTAGTCTGAAGAAATGATTAAGAATGTAACTCATTGAAATAAGAAAAGTGTCTTGCTGCTATATGTTTATTTTCTATCTGCCATATTTAGACTATTGTCTAACTCTCTTTCTCCCATTTGGGCTACGACAAACCTTTCTTGCCGTAGGTTGATTATGTGGATGCAAGTACATGCATGTATCTTTTCGTACACTATCTTGAGAGATCTCGGAAGTAATATCAAGACCATATTTAGTTTTCTTTTTTTGTAGTTTTGCTAGACCTATGGGTCATGTAAACATATGTACAAATTTTCTTTCAAGAGATGCTTGCATAAATGACTATGCTATCAATATAGTTTTGGGTTGCATCTTTAATTAGTCTTGATACTCAAATTCTATAACCCTCAGAAACCAAGTTGATATATTTTGTCATTGGTTTCTGAGACGTTACAGTAGCCTTTTGCAACAAGGTGTGCCTTGAATCTGTCACCGTCTTTCTTTTTATAGGTCCACTTACAGGCCGCTACTTTCTTGCCTTTAGGAGGTACCACCAACTCCCAAGTGTGATTCTTATGAAGAGATTTCATCTCTTCCCTTCATTGCAACAATCCACTGCGCAACATCATGACCTGCGACTACATTACGAAATTGGTGGACTCAACAATGTTGGAAAGGGCATAGGCCACCAGAGTGTCACCAAAGCCAGTGTTGGAGTGGTTTTGAAATTCCGTTTGCTTTTGCCTTTCGCTACACTGTTATAACTCTCTGGAGTTCCCTGTATGTCTTCAGTAGGCAGTGAATCATCTGACATAGAAGAGGGACCTTGCTCATCAACCCTGTGAGCTGTCATCTTCTTTGGTCTCCAATTGCTGTGAGACGCACTATAGAGAACATGAAGGAGAGCTATTCACGTCCTGCATAGTAGATACTATGGCAGATTTCTTATAAAGTAACGTTGCGCTCTACCAAGAAACTTGGTGAAAAAGGATCCTTGCACCGAAGACAATATCCTTTCACCCCAAAAGCGTAATCAAGGAATATAAATTTGATAGCTTTAGAATCTAATTTGCTAGTATCAATGGATAAACAAGACGACCTAATATACATAGATTTTAGTAATCCATAGGTCTACTCGACCACGCTTCTTCAAAATTCTTGAAATGATTAGAAGATGACGAATAACGGTTCACCAAATAACACGAGGTTGATATAGCTTCAGCCTAAAAAGATCTATCCAAGCCTGCATTGAGAAGCATGCATCGGGTTTCTTCCAACGTCCTATTATTCATTCTGCCATACCATTCTGCTGGGGCGTGTAATGTCTTGATTTTGCTGTAAGGGTTAGGGTACACACGATATATTTATAAAAAGAACAATTACATATAGGTCCATATAGAATAGGAAAATAACAAATGAATATTATGAACTAAATAAGCCACTATTTAACACTCCACCTCAAGTTGGAGCATAGATATCAATTATGCCCAACTTGTCCACAAGAGAGCTGAATTGTTTCTTGGTCAGCAACTTTGTGAAGATATCAACAACTTGATCCTCTGAGCGAGTAAAAGGAGTGCAGATACGACCAGTCAGAATAACTTCTCTGATGAAATGGCAGTCAACTTCAATGTGCTTGGTCCGCTCATGAAAAATAAGATTATTTGCAATAAAGATAGCTGCTTTATTATCACAATGCATGGGAATAAGAGCAGAAGACCCAACGCCAAATTCTTTTAGAAGAGACTGTATCCACAGAAGTTCACAAGCTGTGTGAGCCATGGCCCGGTACTCGACCTCAACACTAGATCTAGCAACAACTTTCTGCTTTTTACTCCTCCAGGTGACAAGATTTCCACCAACAAATGTACAGTAACTAGAAGTAGATTTTCTATCTATCTTACTTCCAGCATAGTCAGAATCAGAGTAGCCTTCAAGAGAGCAATGACCATGTTTTCTACAGAAACGACCTTTACTAGGGGACTTCTTCAGATACCTCAGGATATGACACAATGCTTCCTAGTGACACTGTCTAGGCTTGTCAAGATACCTGCTAACAAGACCAACAACAGTCGAAATATCAACTCTAGTAATAGTCAAATAGATTAGTTTCCCAACCAGTCTCCTATATCTTTACTGTCAGGATACATGAGAGATTCGTCATCATCCCAATTTACATTAGGATCTAGGGGCGTATCAGTGGTTCGACCCCCAAGCATCCCAGTCTCCTGTAGAAGATCTAGAACATACTTTCTTTGAGATAAAACAAGAGCATTAGAAGTCCTGGAAACTTCGATTCCCAGAAAGTATCTCAGCTTTCCTAAATCTTTTGTGACAAAGTGCTTGCATAAGTAGGCTTTAGTAGCATGAATTTCAGATAGATCATTGCCATATAATATAATATCATAAACATACACAATTAGAATCACAGTACTAGAGGAAGTCTTCCTAATAAAGACAGAGGGATCAACATGAGATTTGAGAAAGGCATAGGTACACAAAATCTTGCTCAGTTTATCAAACCAGGCACGCAGACTCTGCTTGAGTCCGTAAATAGATTTTTTGAGGCGACAAACTTTGTGTGACTCCTCCTGAGCAACAAACCCAGGTGGTTGCTCCATATAGACTTCCTCTTGGAGATCACTATAAAGAAAGACATTCTTGACATTGAGCTGTATAAGGGGCCAATCCAGATTGATTGCCACAAAGAGAAGAACCCACACAGAATTTAGCCTGACAACTGGAGAAAAAGTTTCAAAGTAATCATTATCATAGGTTTGAGTGTATCCTTTGGCCAGTAGGCGGGCCTTCAGTCATTCAACAGTCCCATCGGGATGATACTTTACAATGTACACCCAACGACATCCAACCAGTTTGCAATCAGATGTAGGATCAACCAAATCCCAGGTACTTCTGTCAGTAAGAGCAGTCATCTCCTCAGTCATGGCCAATGTATTCGAAAGCGGGAAGCAGGAGGCGTGCGGACAACACCCTGTAACCGATTAAGCGGTAGGCGGGCGATTTTTGAAAAAGTGGGTGCTTAAATTTATATATTTTTATACAAAATTGCATGTATGTGTATATAAAAAGTATATTTCTAAGGAACTTTTATGCATATCTAATCAGCAAATCAGTAATTAACTAAGTATTCATCAATACTTTACTACTAATAAGTATCTCTAATCACTAAAATCAGCAAGCAGATCAGTAATTGTAAATAACAAACTATGAATTATTGAATTAAAGTAATCACTAAAGTAATACTAACCAATAGTACCAATCATTAATCACTGAAAGCAGCAAGGAAATCCGTAAAACTAATCATGCATTAAAGTATAATAGAGCAATATGATATTTACCTAGATGAATTACAGCAGTACCCAATTATTACAGCTTACACACAAAGTATGCATTCTAAATTAGAACTAGCTATATCATAGAACATTTAATGTATACAAGTTTCATATATTATAGTCAACACTACTTGGACTATGTAATTAATTAATGTTACATGCTTACATTAGGATTTTTAAATAAAAGCGGGAAAAAGCGGGTGAGGCGGGCAAAAAGCGGGCGATTTCGTTCAAAAAGATTAAGCGGGCGATTAGGGGCTAATTTAGGCGGCTGGGGGTCTTGGCCGCTTAAGTGGCCGCCTGGGCCGATTTTTAATTCACTGGTCATGGCATGTGTCCAGGCCGTACTTTGTAAAGCATGATGAACATTTTTGGGAACAAAAATAGTAGAAAGAGCAGCAACAAACTTACTAACATGGACACTTAGGTGTGCAGTAGAAACATAGTTAGCAATACTATGAGAAGTACATGAGCGAGTGCCCTTCCTGAGAGCAATAGGTAAATCCAGATCAGAGGTTACCTCGGCAGGTGCATGACCTTCTGAAGGAGAAGATTGGTTTTCTGTGGGGGGGTCTTGGGCAGGAGTAGACTGCGGCGGCCGATTCCTGTGTTGGTAAACAATAAGAGGAGACGTAGTCTCAGCAGGCTGCAAAGCAGAAGGGGAATCGCTGATAACAGGCAAAGTTGCTGAAATAATATCTGAACTTAAGGTGTTCCCTTTAGTAGAGTAGTACGGAGTGTCCTCAAAGAAAACCACATCACTGCTCGTGAACTACCTCTTAGTAACATGATTATAGCAATGATATCCTTTCTGAGTACATGAATATCCCAGAAAAATACATTTTTTAGCTCTAGGAGACAACTTGTCCTGAGTCGGTCCAAGCAAATGAACAAAGCAAGTTGACCCAAAAATCCTTGGAGGAACAGATAAAAGAGGAAGGTGGGGTTGTAGCACCAGGACATGAATTTTATTCCCAATAACAGACGAGGGCATGCGATTAATCAGAAAACAGGCAGTGAGAACCGCTTTCGGCCAAAAATGTTTTGGAACATTAGAGTGCAACATGATAGTTCTAGTAACTTCAAGTAAATGCCTATTCTTTCTTTCAACAACTCCGTTCTGTTGGGGTGTGTAAGCACAAGATGTCTGATGAATGGTACCCACAGAACGACAAAATAATTCAACATTTTTTTGAACAAATTCCAAGGCATTATCAGTGAAATTTTAATGGGCATAGAAAACTGGGTTTTAATTTCAACAAAGAAGAACTTAATAGTAGGCAAATCTTGTGACTTGTCTTTCATAAAAAACAACCAAGTAGCACAGGAGTAATCATCAATGAACAGAATAAAGTATTTATTGCCTGACAAACTTGGAACATGACAAGGACCCCATACATCAACATGAACTAAATAAAAAATGTTTACTACCAATCTGAGATTTTTTGGGATAGACGGTTCTGGACTGTTTGCCTAACTGACACAACTCGCACTGAAAACTGTGCATTCCTACACCAGAAATAACATGTTTTATTTTATCAACCGATGGATGCCCAAGTCTATAGTGTCACTGTAATGCAGAAACATATGAAGACAATGCTGAAGCAAGAGCTGTAGTGCCAATCCTTTTCAGATCATCCAAATAGTAGAGTCTGTCAGGTCCTTCATGCCCCCCACCAATCTTCATCCTCGTGCAAAGGTCCTGAAAAACACGTACAATTTTACTGACAAATAACAGATTTAACAGAAAATTGGGCACATATAGAGCAGATCTCAGAAGAACTTGAGCATAAATATCACCAATCCCAAACACAACAGATTTGGATCCGTCAGCAAGCATAACAGCAGATTTAGGACAGAGTTTAAGATAATTTAGAAAAAAAAGAACGATTGCTAGAGATATGGGAAGAAGCTCCAGAGTCAATCACCCATTTGGTAGTACCAACACTAGAAAAGGAAGCACTCAGAAAGGCAGAATGACAACCGACATAAGTTGCAACATGAGCTCCAGATTCAGCATCAGAAGAAGGAAGCTCTATTTTCTCTAGCAGGAGGCGTTCCACTTCTGAGCGAATGAACTCAACAGTGGAGGAACTCGAGGTAGCAGCTGTAGGAGTCTGAGAAGCACCCTCAGACGCATCATTAGCCCACGTAGGTGTGCCATGTTTCTTCTAGCACCTATCCTCAGTGTGGTTGGTGCGACCACAAAAGTCACAGTACTACTGAGCCACGATACCTCCAGAGACATCAGTAGATGGGCCAAGGAAGCCACGTCCTCTACCTAAACTAGGAGGACGGTTGTCCTGAGGCCACGACCTTGACCAACCATGGCAGCAAGAGTAGTAGTGTCACCTGTGTCAAAAGTCAAGTCAGATGAAGAAGTCGACAGACGTTGAAGGCGCTGAAATGCACTCTCCAACGTCAGTAGTGGATCACTGGCAAGGATCTGATCAACCACTCCAGCGTAGGAGTCAAGAAGTCCGCATAAGAACTGAACAACATGAAGTTCTTGCTGTTGGCGCTGATAGTGGCTAAGTCAGTAGAAAGGGGATGGAGGTTCTCAAGTTCCGCCCGGAAGCCTTTGAAAGATAAAAAGTAGTCAGCAATATCGGGCCCAGAAAAATGTAGACGGGTCAACTGTTTGTTCAAGTCAAACACCTTCGGATTCTTGCTATGAGAGTAGGTACTGGCCAATTGATCCCACATCTCCTTGGCAGTCGAGAGATAAAGGAGAGTAACACTAATGCGAGTTTCACTAGCTGTTCAGGATCCATGTCATCACAGTAAAGTCATCTTTGACCCAATCATCGTAGACCTTTTTATCCTTGGACTCGGCAGTACTGGACGGAGCAGGAGGCAGATCCTGAGTCAAATGAGAGTGGTTGCCTTGGGATTTTGCAAAAATCTCCGTGGAGCATACCCAGTGTTGATAGTTGCGCCCATCCAACTTCACAATAGTCACATGACGATGGAAATCATCATGAGAGGAAGCCATGTCCGAAACTGAGTCCAATAGCAGAAAACAATAGCCAAGAAAGAACCGCCTAGATCCTCCTAGGCGACAACAGACAATAAGGAACTGGAAGAACCAATTTACATGAAGACTACACCGAGGTGCAACAGATAACCCGACGACTTAAAGACCGATGCAGGCAGAGGAGAAGAAGGCTCCGGAGACCCTCAAGACGGACCATCGGCAATAGTGCTAGCTGCGGCTAGCAGCCCAACGCCCGCACGGGCAGGAGCCTCCGGCGACGGCAGCAGCAGCTGAGGGGAGAGGGCGACGATGGCAGGCGGCGGCGGGGGGGGGGGAGAGGGAGGGGTGGGCGGCGACGCAGGGGTGGGTGGCGGCTAGTAAGCCTGCTCTGGTACTATCATGGTTTTACTGTAAAGGTTAGGGTACACAATGTGTGTACCCCATATATTTATAAAAAGAACAATTACATATAGGTCCATATAGAATAGGAAAATAACAAGTGAGTATAAAGAACAAAATAAGATACTATTTAACATAATGCACTGTACGATGTCTTTTGATCCCTTGATCGTTGTAGAAATTACTGAACTCCTTAGAACAAAACTCCAAGCTGTTATTAGTTTGAAAAGTCTTTATGCTCTTGTCTATTTGATTCTAAAACAAGAGCCTTCCATTGCTTGAAATTAGAGAGCGCCTTGTCCTTGCTCTTGAGAAAATAAACCCAGTCCTTGTGCAATCATCAATGAAAGTCATCATATATTTAACACCAACTTTGGTAGTTACAAAAGAAGGGCCTCATGGATTAGAGTGAACATTATGTAGAGCATCCTTAGAGAATGAAATGCCATGTCAAAGCTATTATGTTGCCATCCCCATAGCACAATGCTCACAAAAATCATTTGGATGGCCAAAGCATCCAGTGCTTTCATGAAACTGGCGCAACTGCAAAAATAATATATACGATATTGAGATGATGAAATCAAAGGAAAGACTAATGAGAAATTAAGAATGTAAGTTATATAGTTATATACCTCTTCCAGTACAACAATCGCTCTTTTGGAGAGGTAATGAACTTGTCAGTGACATCTCTCACAGTCTCACTACATTCAGTAGAGGCGCATTAAAGCCTAGTGTTCGTGAGTAGGAACCTCGGATTCAAATAGTAAGCTGTCACTAATGTAAATAAGGAAATAAAAATGACATTTTATTTGTAGACTATGAGTTAGATCGCTCACTTAGAAGTTATAATATAATTGAGATATATACATGCTTTATGCAATGGATGCAAAAGCATATTTATCCAATGATTCTCATAAATTTTTATGTATTGCTCATTGGACCTAGGAGCTGTTTCTTTGATATTGTCCACCATTGAGGTCATTGCATCATACAGGAAAAACATTATTGCAGTTTGTCACCATCTACCAGCTTCAATACTTTGACAAGGAAATCCATTATTCGCAACACTCTAGTAACCCTATCCCAAAAAGGTCGACTGGCATTCAACTCCTCAATTCTTCTGCCAACCGGGATGTTGTGCTCCTTCATGGAGGTCCACTCCACTCCATTGAAGAGCCTCCTAAGTCCATCTTTTTTGGACTTTAACGATTGTAAGTCAATAAAATTTGTTGCAAATCTAGTTGCCCCTGTTCTAATTAGATCGCCACCACAACACTTAGGCCGCCTCATTGCATTTAGCAGAAAAGAATGGTTGTAGATGAATCCCGTGATCGATCTGCCATCAATGAGGATAAAATCAATTGAGCCCATGTCCTTAAGAATGAGATCTATGCAGTGGGCAACACATGGTGTCCAATAGACTGGATATTTCTTCATTAAACTCTCGCTGGTCTTCTTGAAGGCATAAGCATTATCAGTAACTATCTACACTACATTCTCCACACAAACCTGCTTTATGTATGTCTTCATTAGTCTCTTTATGTATCTGTGATTCCTGACCTCACTTGAAGCATCAACAGAGTCTTGAAAAACTGTGGATCCACGACAATGTGCAAGAAAGTTGATAATTTGTCTTCTATTTTCACTAGTCCACCCATCACACGTAAGTGTGACGCCATATTCAGACCACATGTTTTTGGTCTGAAATCCATGCTTGTAGATCCTTCTTCTCTAGTGGAAGATACTTGTTCATTAATTCATATGAACTGGGGGCCTTGATGCCCATACCAGATTCCCCTATCACATCTACCATATGCTGCAGATAGGGTTCAGTTGCAACATGTGCAGGTATACCATGAGCAAAGAAGAACTTACCCACTGCCTTGCCAACCTTATCTTTTGCACCAGTAAACATTGTTTTGAGGCTTTTTTGCCTAGCCTCTGGCTTCCTAACCCCTGGCTCATCAACATTCCTCAATCTCACACTAGCAGAATGAAAAAGTGTATCAATGCCTCCTTTCTTCCTTTTACCATGACCAGCTCGGTCTTCATCGTCATCTAGGTCAACAACAGGAATACGTGCAGTCCCACTGCCTCCACCTGCACCAGATGGCCTATACCTCCTTGTAATCCGAGCTTCCTCCTCCCTTTCCCACTCACTTTTGTAAGATTCTTTGATAGCACGTCTATACATACGACATGAATAAGCTGTATCACATTCAGGAGGATATCCAATATGATCATCAGATTCAACAGAAGAACCTGTGGGCCTAACATCAAATAATGTATCTGTGTAAGCCCTGTCAACCTCCTTCATCTTTTGTTGTTTTTGTTTCTTTGCACCCATAAGTTTCTTGAAATCACCCCTAACACTTTGGGGACACCTCCGACACATTGAAACATTTTTGTCACCACCAGTAATGTGACGTTTAAATTTAGTAATACCCCCTCCACCAATTGTCTTCTTGCAGTAATTGCAAGTTATCTTTCCCCTGTTCCCGTCAAGAGGCATGCAGTGATTCCATGCAAAATCCACATCCTTAGCTCCAATATTACCGTCTCCAACACCCTCACCATCGCTTGAAGACATCTTCTCAAAATTCAAAAGTCAACACTAAAAAAAGACAGACAAACAAAAATTAGGTGTATGAAATCAAACCCATTAAGTTGCAAGAAATTAATCTATTTGATGTATTATAGAATCAAACACAATACTTTAAGTGTATAAATGTTAACTGTATTTAGAGAATCAAACACAATATTTTTTAAGGTTTTTATAACCAAGAAAAAAGGCTTAAATAAAAAAATAAACACTGAAATTATTTAAAAAATATAAAATCTGATATTTATCTAGTATTAAGGCAAGTGATGTGTTACAAAGTACTCATTCCATCTTATATAACACTTATATAACACTAACACACATATTTCTGTAGAAAAAACAAATAAAAAAATGTATTTTTTTATTTCAGCATTTTTAATAAATGAAAATTCGAAAAATATAAATATTTTTACTATATTTTTGTTTGTATTTGTTCATGTTAGTATTTTGTACAACTTCTACTAAACCTAAGTTAGATACTTATTATTAATAGTACTTATTGTATTATTACGAATTTTATATTAATCAGTGAAATTATATGGTAATATTAATTAATAGTAGTAGATCTAGTGATACATTAGTAGATCTACATAAAATAATCATAGATCTATTGTTAAATAGCATTAATCCTAAGTTTTTTGGAGTTGATCTAGGATTTGGGTGTATTTAGAGAATTTTGGAGAACTTTTATGGTGAAAATAGAAGGAAATAGAGAGGGGAGGGGTTAGAAATGATGAGAAGTGAAAGAAATTAAGAATACATACCTTGATCAGAGCTGATTTGAGCTCCAAGGAAAGAAATCGCCCAAAATCCCCTTGTTTCTTCACTCCAGCAGCAACAACAGACTCAGGTTTGCAAATCTCGGTATGTCGGGGCGACATACTGCCAATACCACCCTTAAGTGGGGCATTTTGCAGCGACACCCTCAATTTTCGCCGATATCGGGCGGTTTTACCGGTAAGTTCACCAGTTTACCGATATTTGCAATCCCAACGGCAGACTTGCTTAAACCGTTGACCGATGGCGTCGATATCGGTATATCGGTCGGTATACCGACGGTACTATCGATATCTCTTTCATTGCTTCCGGGGAAGAGCTTTGTGGACTCCTTGTGTGAGGCAAGATTCACACTTGAGTTGCCACAGAGAGAGACTCTTCAAGCGATCAAACTCTCGATGTTATACTTGAACATCATGATGGAGATTCGGTGATAAATCACTCTGATACCACTTGTTGGATATGGTAGTGATGGGAGACCTGAACAAAAAGGTCCGATGAGTTTTTTACTAGTGTGTCAACATGAGATTGAGCAATCCAATCCGATTATTTACGACAAAGATCAATGCCGTAGCAAGTAGGCAACCACAAATACAAGATTTATAGTGGTTAGGCAAATTCCCAATGTGGGAGGCTACATGCACTAGTAGAGATAGTATTACCGATGTAGAGATTACAGAGAGAATGATTACAAAAGAGAGAAGAAGAATTCAAACCCCTTTTACACCTGAAAGCCAACTATTAAGAAGACAGTTTCTTAGGGAGGAGCTCTTGGAGGCTTGAAACCCTAGGATAAGTCCTAGGTCTGTCCTTGGCTTTGTATCTTCAAAAACGACATCTCTTGATCGTTGCTATTCATGTTTGGGACAAGTTGGGGGGTTTGTATTTATAAGAATAGGACCCGGGGAAAAAGTCCTAAAGTCCCTAGCGGTCTGACTAGACTGTATACGGTCACTAGTTGGACCACAAATCACACTGTAGTCCAAAATGTGGTATGGCCTAGACCGTATATGTAGCAGGGCAATGTCGAGGCTCGGTGTAGATTTCAGTTCATTAAAGAAGATTTTTTTTGGAGAGTTTAAGACACTCTCAACACAACACAATATCATGAACCAATTACTTGCACCAAGAAATATCATCCTGAACATGCGTTGTCAACTCATCCTTAATAAGAACAAATAGATATACACTTACACTGATCTTAAATGTACCCCAACTGTGATAGGAAATCTTGGTGTCTCTTCTCCAGGAGTCATAACACTTGTAGTTGAGCTATCATACATGTCATTAACCAAGTCAAAGTATTGGATTGGCATTGCCCCATTTCTCTAAAACCCTCCACAACACTTTCCTGGATATTCAATCATAAACCTTTTCTAAATCAACAAAGTCATGTGAAGATCTCCTTTGTTTTCTCTATGCTTCTCCATATGCCTCCTTATCAGAAAGATAACATCTATTGTGGATCTTCTAGACATCAACAAAGCAATGTAGTGGTCTTAGTGCTCATTGTAACAACCATTTTGTTTATGCATTAACCATTGTGATGAGCATGCCACATGACTTAGATTTGAATGATTTTAAGTGCACACTATCTAAATGCGAATTTAGGTTGTTTCTGGTTATGGATGAGTTAACAAAGAATGTTCAGGATGATATTCCTTGGTGTATGTTATTTGCTGATGATATTGTTTTGATTGACGAAACAAAAGATGGATTGAATGATAAAGTTGAATGTTGGAGAAAGGCATTGGAGTCAAATGGATTGATGATTAGCAGGAGCAAAACTGAGTATATGCATTGCAATTTCAGCCAATCTCGTAGTGTAAATGATGGAGCCAAGTTGGACGGAGTAGATATACCAAAATGTGACAAATTTCGTTACTTAGGTTCTATTATTCAAATAGACAGGGATGTCCAAAATGATGTTTGTCACCGGATCACTGCAGGATGGTTGAAATGGAGGAGTGCAACTGGAGTTTTATGCGATCAGAAGATCCCTCTCAGGTTAAAAAGTAAGTTTTATAGAACAGCTATACGACCAGCCATGCTCTATGGGAGTGAATGTTGGGCGGTGAAGAAACAAGGTCTCAACAAGATGAACGTGGCTGAAATGCGTATGCTGAGATGGATGTGTGGGAAGACAAGAAAAGATCGTTTGAGAAATGACTATATCAGGAATAAAGTGGGGGTGGCGAGCATTGAGGACAAGTTGCGTGAGGGCCGACTCAGATGGTACGGACATGTGCAACGCAGACCTACTAGTGCGCCTATATGAAGCAATGCTATTGAGCCAAACACTATAAATAGAAGAAGAGGAAGGCCTAAATTAACATGGGATGAGCTTATAAAGAGAGATTTTGAATCTCTACATCTCAATCAGAATATGGCCCATGATAGAGCTGAATGGAAACGAAGGATCCATGTAGCCGACCCCAACATAGTTGGGATTGAGGCTTAGATGATGATGATGACTATCTAAATGCGAAGATTGTTAAGGCTGAACCTTAAATATGGCTCCCGTACGATGTGAAGTGATGGTTTGATGATGAAAAGCTCCTACACCTAGGGGTAGAGTCAGTTTTCCTATATATATATGTATGCACATAGTCGAATGAAAGAAATGAGACAGTTGTGGCTTCCTAGGTGCTTAAGGCCACAAGCGTCTGTAAAAAACCATTTAGGTTGTTTCTTTCACCCAGACACTATGTTGACCTGTCCATGTTAATGGTTCTACCATAGAGGGAAATATAGTATGCTTAGCACATGATGGTGCACTGCAATTCGTTAGTACACATTGTCCCAATGTATTTATTCAGTTTGTTAAGTGATGAAATGTGTAGTATGATATATATATTTCATTTAATGTTGAATCCAGTTATTTCTATAATTAACATATGTTGCATCACATCTAACCTAGTGGATGCATTATTGAAATTGTTAGTCTTACGTACATTACACACATACAACCATATTACTCGTATTAAAATGACTTGCCCATTAGCAAGTACAGGTTCCCACCCACAACTCCCTCTTGCCTGCATCCATTTGACCAAGTTGGCCAGTATGACACCTTAGAAACTATGGATACATATGCTTTACCCTCTATTTTATGAAGTTATTGGATGATTGAGAAAATGGAAGATGTAAGGTGTAATTATTTGAAACCAATACATAAGTTTTTAAATTTGACTTTCTAAATAACTGTTTTGTTAGTTATTCTGGTGTTGTGCTTTTCTAAGCAATAAGTTGAAACCAACTTTAATCTAGATACTATAAAATGTATATTATGTAAAGTTGAATTTATTAATTAGTTAATTTTATTTTAGAACATTTAACGGCTGTTTGGCCACATGTATGAAGAAGCGATCACCAAGAAAATAACTCCGTACTTATATATGATATCATAGATTTAGTGATATTGTCCCTGGAGTTTGCTAGTATGCAGCAGGGGGTGCCTTAACAATTACTCTTTCTTCACATCATCATCATCATCATCATCATCGACGATTCGACGTCATCATCATCTAAGCATCAATCACAACCATGTTGGGGTCAACCACATGAATCCTTCTTTTCCAATCAGCTTAGTTATGGCTCATATTCCGATCAAGATGTAAAGATTCAAAGTCTCTCTAGATAAACTCTTCTGAAGTTATGCCTGTCTCTTCTTCTTTGGAATGTACTTGACTCAATGGCATTGCTTGGAATAGGCGCATTAGTCGTCATCTCAAACGTCCCTCAGACAACTTGTCCTCAATGCTTGCCACCCTCATTCTGTTCCTGATGTAGTCATTTCTCAAACGATCTTTCCTGGCCTTCCCACACATGCATCTCAGCATACACATTTCAGCCACATTCATTTTGTTGATACTTCGTTTCTTCACTGCCCAATATTTACTCTCATATAGTATGCCTGGCTGTATAGTTGTTTTATAAAGTTTACTATTTAATATGAGAGGGATCTTCAGATCACATACTACAGTTGCATTCCTCCATTTCAGCCATCTTGACGTGATCCTATGACAAGCATCATCTCGGACATCACCATCCATTTGAATAATAGAACTCAAAACATTTTGGTACATCCAGTCCATTGAACTTGGCCCCACCATATACGATTCCAGATTGATTGAAATTGCAATGCATAAACTTAATTTTGCGTCTGCTGATCGTAAATCCATTTGAATGCAATGCATTTCTCCAAAGTTCAACTTATCATTCAATCTTTCGTTGTTTCTTCAATCAACACGATATCATTGGCAAATAACATGCACCAAGGAATATCATCCTTAACCTGCTTTGTCAACTCATATGTAAACAAGAATGGATAGATATGGGCTTAATACCGATCCTTGATGTACCACCGAATGTGATAGGAAAAGTTGTGTCTCTCCGCTAAGAGTCCTAACACTAGTAGTTGAGTTATCATACTTGTCTTTAATCAAGTTGATGTATTGGAGTGGCACACTTTTTCTCTCTCTAAAACCCTCCAGAATACCTACTTGGGTACTCGGTCATAAGCCTTTTCCAAATTGATAAAAACCATATAAGGATCTCTTTTGCTTTCTTTGTACTTCTCCATGAGCCTCCTTATCAGAAAAACCACATCTATTAATTATCTCTTGGCATGAAGCCAAACTAGTTGTATGATATCTACATTATTGATCTAAGTCTTTGCTCAATAATCCTCTCCCAAAGCTTCATAGTGTGACCCACCAACTTGAAACTTCTATAGTTTGTGCAGCTATGAACATGTCCTTTATTCATGTAGATGGGGACTACAACACTATTTCTCCACTCAACTTGCGTTTTTTGGTCTTCATGATCTTATTAAAGGATTTCATTAACTGCATAGCTCCTTCATCCACCTTACTCTTCCATAAATCAATAGCACGGCCTTTCAAATTTTCTTCTTTTTTGAAGCATTCTTGACCTCAGATAGGGAAACCTGTCGTGTGGAAGTATATCTGTTATATTCATGTCGTATGAGTGTCTAACACTATCCAAAGTATCTTTATTGAAAATCTTATGAAAGTAGTTTTTCCATTTGAATAATAGAACCAAAGTAACAAAACTAGTTACATTTTGGTGCATCCACTCCACCTAACTCGGCCCCACCATCTACAATTCAAGATTGGTTGAAATTACAATGTACATTCTTAATTTTTCTTCTGCTGATCGTAAATCCATTTGATTCCTGTGAAAGAATATTGTATTGAACTGGTTCGATTAGATTAGATGAATAAAAGAGGTACAACCCTGTCCTATATATAGGAGAAAGGGAGAAACCCTGAGACTTGTGTCCCAAGTAATCTAAACGGGCCGAGACACTAAAGGCCCACTAACTAATTAACCTATTAACTAAATAGGCTAGTATATACTCTTTAACAATTCCAATTCATTTTCCCAAAGTTCAACTTTTCATTGAATCCTTTTTTTTTCAATCAACACAACATCGTTGGCGAATAACATGCACCAAGGAACATCATCCGGAACTTGCTTTGTCAACTCATCTGTAAACAAGAACAAATAGATATGGGTTTAATACCGATCCTTGATGTACCCCTAATGTGACAAGAAAAGTTGGTGTGTCTCCACCAAAAGTCCTAACACTTGTAGTTGAGTTGTCGTACATGTCTTTAATCGAGTCAATGTATTGGAATGTCACTTTTTTTCTCTAAAACCCTCTAGAATGTCTGCCTGGGTACTTGATCATAAGCCTTTTCCAAATTGATAAAATCATATGAGGATCTTTTTTTTTTCTTTGTACTTCTTTATGAGCCTCCTTATTAGAAAAACACATATGTTGTTTATTTTCCGGGCATGAAGCCAAACCAGTTGTCTGATATCTACATTTTTGATCTAAGTCTTTGCTCGATAATCCTCTCCCAAAGCTTCATAGTGTGACTCATTAACTTGATAGTTTGGCAATTTGTGCAGCTCTGAACATATCCTTTCTTCTTGTAGATGGGGACTACAATACTATTTCTCCACTCAATTAGGCGTTTTGTTGGTCTTCATGATCATGTTAAAAAATTTCATTAACCACAAAACTCCTTCATTCACCATACTCCTCCATAAAGCAGTAGCATGCTTTTCTAATTTTCATCTTTTTCAAAGCATTCTTGACCTCAGCTAGGGAAACTTGTTGCGTGGAAGTGATATCTCCTGTATTCATGTCACATAAGTCTCTAACACTATTCAAAGTATCTTCATTAAAAATCTTATGAAAGTAGTTTCACATTATTGATCTAAGCCTTTACTAAATAATCTTCTTCCAAAGCTTCATAATGTGACTCATCAACTTGATGCTTCTGTAGTTTGTGTAGCTGTGACCATGTCCTTTGTACTTGTAGATGGGGACTACTATTCTTTTTATCCGCTATACCTGGCTTTTTCTTGGTTTTTAAGATTAAATTAAAGAATTTCATTAACCACATAGTTCCACTATTCCATAAATCATTAGCACGCCTTTTGAATTTTTCATCTTTTTTGAAGCATTCTTGACCTCAGATAGGGAAACTTGTGTAGAAGTGATATCTCTTGTATTCATGTCACACGAGTCTAACATTATTCAAAGTATCTCTATTGAAAATCTTACGGTTTCTCCATTAGTTCTTGATATCATCATCGCTCACCAACACCTTGCCATCTTCATTTTTGATGCATTTTACGTAACTCAAGTCTCTTTCTTTCCTTTCTCTTATACGAGTCATTATATATATATATATATATATATATATATATATATATATATATATATATATATATATATATCCCTGCTCTCGTGTCTAACTTCTTATATATCTCCTCAAAGTACTTAGACCTTGCCTCTTGAACTACTTTCTTAGCTTCTTTCTTTGCTTGCTTGTATGTTTGAAAAGTTGCAAATATTACTCTTTCTTCACATGTGCAATTTTTTTTTGTATTATAAACATGTTATATGTTTTTGTGCTTTCAAGCACTCGATTTCATATCTTGCAAGGTTTTCAGACCCAAGTTGGAGGTTGACCCAACAAAGTTTTCGGGTCACGGGTCTCTGGTCAAACTGTCAAGTCAATTCGGTTGACCCATTGATGTCAGCATGACACTATATACATAATATTACTATATTCACATGTATATGTATGTATGTGTGTAAGTAAGTGTGTGTATGTATATATTATATGATTTACTGTAAAAGCATCAAATGATGAATTATGAAACCTCAAACATACAAAACCAAACATCTATTCGTAAAGAAGCAAAGAAATGGTTTTGCAGTTCTCAAAACCAGTTATAAATTACCTATTACGTGAATATATCAATGTATGGAATACTTGGGGTTGCGTTAGAGGACAATTAAACTAATCACATTGACATTTAGGTCACGGAAAGCAAAACCAACAAAACCCGGCTGGGTGTTTGACCCGAGGGCTGGTCACCGGGTTGGCGGTTGAATCAGTCGGGTCACTGGGTAAACTCCGGGTCTTGGCAAAAAACGGGTTTCAACCCTACCCGCCCTGCTAGACCTGGCGGTTCAACCGGTCAGGACGGGTCTCAAAACACTGATATCTTATGCTTGATGGTGGTATTTGACATAGCTGGTATTTGATGCTACAACTATCATACAGGGACTTCTTTTTATTTCATTTGTAATAGTTAAATTGAAAAGCAATAGGCATGTTTGGGATTTACTAGCAAAGTAATGCATGCTGTTTAGAATGAACTCTGAATTGATGTTTCTCAAAATGTTTTTCATTTTTCAACATGTCAAATTCCTCTTAAGATGGTACTAAACATACTGTAATGATGATTTGGTTGGTTGCTAATATTCATGTCATCATTATGCAACTCGATGGATACTCTACTGAACCAGTAAAAGAGGTTGGCTTGAATGTTTGATAAGGTTTGACGTTGCCTATGGGTGTTTATTGCATCTTGATGGTCAGAGTATATACATATAAATAGTTTTGATGTTTGTTATATATGTATGCAGTTTTGATGTTTGTTGTGTTATTTCATTACTGGATCGTATTCTCCTGTTCATTTTTACTTTTTGAAAATTATGGTGGTTATTATGGATGGATTTACCATAAGCAGAAGCACCTTTTGAGTTCCATAATCTTATAAACCCAATGCTTCCTCCACAGATCTCGTCTGTGGTGCGCATGGTTCTTCAGAGATTCCATTCTCTCTCTCAGGCTCCACGACTTGTCAAATTTTCCCTTCAACGTCCAAAATATGTAAGCACTTTGTTTTCTTCAATAAAAAAGATACTTTGATTTCTATCCTCTGTTTCTGCTCGCCCACAAACTAAAAGCCTTGGTTTCCATTCTCTTCTTCCAATTAACTCATTCCAATTGTGTTTTGACTACTGCATCTTATAAGTTATACCCCCTGTCTGAAGTTATTTTATGATTTTGCGCTGAAAAATTGTATTTGAAAAATGTGATTTTACTGAGTCTGCTTGATTTCCCTTTTTCCAGGTTGAGCTTGAGTATGATGATGGGTGTAAATTCTACCTGTCAGCTGAATTTCTTAGAGTACAGAGCCCTGCTGTTGATAGCAAGCTCAGATCAGTCAATGGAGAAAAGGTGCACATACATATAGCACATTTTCGGATTTTCATTTGGAACTAGAAAACAACTAGATGAAACCAAAGATACAGTTAGGCATTTGTTGAAATGAAGTGGGGTACAAATACAATGGGACAAGACAAGCAACATAATTCTAGCAATGAAAGAGCTTTGATGCTAGATGAGCATTACTTTCCTAAAAGAAATAGAGAAGTACCAGAAATTGTAATATTGTAACTTGTAAGATTTCACTTGGACACTTAGGCTTAAAGGTGATGACAATAGAAGTCAGCAACAAGTATGTTGAGATCTGATCAAAGAAGTGAACGGTTAAACATCCTAACATTTCTTTATAATGGTTGTAACTTTATCTCAACAATCAGCCACCATGTCATCTTATTGTAATGTCTTTGTTAGGGTAAAATGCGGGTAGAAATCCCTTGATAGCTTTTGTCCAATAGAAGTAAGCTAAAAGTATCACGAGCACGACAAGAAATTAATTATATAGATATTCTAAGAAATTGCTATGTTGTGATTTGATCAACTCCTATTACAATCATTTGAGATACTTCATTACAAAGAGTGGAATGACAAATGCCCGAAAGAATGAGGGTGATGTATGCATATCATGGTTGTCTATATGGCTAGGCAATAACCTCTAGGACTTGAGAGCGTAGTTGCCTAGGAGGCTAGGCACCACGACCTAGGCGGACCGAGTGTTAAATTTATTTATACTATTTTATGATACTTCTAGATTTCTTACATATATATGATATATCAGATACGTATATGCGTATTTTACTAAGTATATGATATTGGTTTCCTTAGCTTATTCAATTGTAAAGTTACTTAGATTGGCACTTGAATGACCTAAACTAGATCAAGCTTACTCTAATTTTATCTAAATCAAACATAACTTAGGCAAACTAGACCTAGTTTGACCTAAATCAAACATAAACACCTAATTGATCTTACATGATCTAGTTAGACAAATTTACACTTGATTTGACCTAATTTGGTGCCAAAATGACCTGAATTTGGCCTAATGGCCTGAGACACCCACCCAATCCACCAGGGGTGTAGGCGCCCAGACTTGGACATCTCTTTCCGAGCCTAGCCCACCTAGGTGTGCCTAGGCGGGGGCATTGATAACTCAGATGTATGTTGAATCACTTGGGTGGAAATGAAGAATGACTTGATCATTTTAGAGTACTAGGACTATTACGGAAATGAAGGTGAAGAGAAACATGCCATCTGTAAGTTGGTAGCATTACTATATCGATTATGCTATGCCACCATATACAAATTGAAAATTGAATTATGTATATGTTGTATTTAAACAAAGATTGTACAACTCTTCTTATAGACTAGGTAGAGAAGTGCACAACAAATATGGGAAAAAATGAAGGCTTGAGATTTTTGTTTTGTATAGACAGAGACCACATGTTTTTCTAGTTGCTTGGGAAGCGTGGGAAACCTAATTGCACAGTGTAGGACTAAAAAGAGGATAATAACATGGAAAAGTAAATACATGAAGAGGATAAGAAAGGCAAGTAAAACATTCAGATGTACATATAGCTCGACACCCAATGTCAAATTGGAGCATGGATTTTGGTTATACACAACTTGTTACGAATTCTCTTCCCTATGGAGGTCTGGTGAAAGTTACAACGATCTTGTGTTATGAGGAGTGGAGTGGTATTTTTTTAGACAAGCCATGGTTATGAACAAAATGACAATTACTTTGTGTGCTCATGAATGATTGGGTTGTTGGCAGTGAAAGTGGTTGCACGGTTATCACGATTCGTGAGGCTAGTTTGGTAGGATATAATTTGGATGCAAAGTGTGAGTTTTCTGCGTAAAACCACATTGCGAATTTAGATTTGTCATCCGACGACACCCAACCAAACATGTCTGAAGCATAGTAACGGGAACCTAAAGATAAAATCTTATCTAATTTAAAATATTTAATTAAAGAGAGTATAATTCATTCAAAAGATTCAACGATTAAGTCTACTTTCTAAAGAGCCTTACAAAGTGCTAATGTAGTGTAAGAGTGTTTCTTTGTAAGAGCGTTGTCTCTAGTTCCATTCCCCACAAGGACAGGGTGAATAGATTCCCCAATTAAGAAAAAGAGCCTTACAAAGCCTAGATATAGGCGTTTAAGCCCAACCAACTAGACAAGTAGCCAATGTGGGACAAAACCGTAGGCTTGACAAAATCAAACTGGAAAAATATCAAATAACACCTAAAACACATCCAAACTGATAAAAATGATAAATGCTACTTAAATTACTATGTCGAAGGCAACGATTGTCCTACATCGCACAGGTGTCACAACCTGTTTAACAAATTCTAAGAGTAGAGTTTGAACCTGTTAATATATGTCTTTATTTATTACTGTCCTATTATTTTACTTTTCTATTTGGACCTACATGTAATTGTTCCACTAATATATATATCAGGGTACACACATTGTGTAACCCTACGCTTCCTCAATTTACTTTGTATCATGGTACCAGAGCAGATCTAGATCTGGGGAGCCGCCTCTCCTTCTTCCCCTCCCTCCCTCCCTTCCTTTTTCTCTCTCACCTGCCGCCGCCTCTGCCCCCCCGCCCGTCGGCCGGCCACAGTGGCAGCAGCAACGCTTGGGCGTCCCCGCCGGCAGCAGCCGCACCAGCGCCAGGCCGCCGCCGGCAGCAGCAGCGCCGAGCCACCGTCGGCAGCAACATCGCAAGCCGCCGGCCGCAACCACTGCCTGGGTGCCGTCGGTGCTGCCCACAGTAGCTCGCTCCAGTGGCGTGATCGACTCATAGCCATCCTCCGATCTGCCGTTTCCCGGACACTGGTCTGAAGGTTCGTCTTCGGATCCGCCTCCTGCCTGCCCGTGTAGGCCTTTGAGCCGTCCGTTTTTTTGCCGCGCCTCGGCGTAGCCCGTATGTAACTGGTCCGTCCAGCCTTTTCCACTGTGCCTACTGCCGCCTAGCTGAGGAACTAGGCGGTCGTTTTTTGCCTGTGCCTGCTCGTTCTTTCTCACCGTCGGTGTTGGTGCTCTACCTGTCATGGCGTCTTCACATGATGATCTATGTCGTCAGGTTACTACTATTAAGTTGGATGGGCGAAACTACCAGCACTGAGTCTGTTCTATGCAGATTTATGTTAAATCTCAAGGGAAATTGTCTCATTTGACACATGATCCGCCTCCTATGCCTGCTGCCAATGCCGACTCCAAGGATGTCAAAGCGTATGATGACTGGGTCAAGGATGATTCTACTGTGATGACCTAGATTCTCAATAGCAGTGAGACAAAAATCAGTGTCACCTTATTATACCTGCCTACAACAAAGCAGATGTGGGATCAGCTTGCTAGTACTTACTCTCACAGCCAGAATCCGAAGAAGGTCTTTGATATCAACAAGCAACTGAGCCGTCTACACTTTTCGGGATCTGATCTTACTGACTACTTTTCTGCCTTCAAGGGACTCTGGGGAGAATTGGAGGCCTACCATCCCTTATCTATTGACTTGGCTACCAATCAACATCAACGCTAGGAGTTGCAGGTAGTTCAGTTCCTATGTGGGTTACCTGAATCATATGCTGGGGTTGTGGATCAGATCCTTGCCAGTGATCCACTACCTACTCTACAGAGTGCCTTTCAGTGTCTACATCGACTGCCGTCATCCTCATCTGAGTCGCCTTCTGATACTGGCGATACTACTGCTTTTGCTACTATGTCCGACCGTGATCGTGGCCGCGGACGTGGTCGTTCTCACGATACTCGTCCTCCTCTTGGTGCTGGGAGGGGGAGGAATTCTTCTGGATGTGGAGCACACTCTGGTCCTCCCAATACTACTCGCCCTCAGACTAGTCAACGGTTCTGCAACTTCTGTGGTCGGTCTAATCATATTGAAGAAAAATGCTGGGAGAAATATGGAAAGCCTGCCTGGGCTAATGCAGCTTCTGATGCCCATGCTACCTCTGAGGTAGTGTCACAAGCTACTGCTACTGATGCATCCAATTCTGCTACTGCTGACTTCATCCGTTCTGTGGTGGAGCGTCTGTTGCTCGAGCGTACTGGGTCATCCTCTGGAGCTACCTCTGGAGCTCATGCTGCTACATATTCTAGTTGTGATACTGCTTTCCTCAGTGCCCCCTCGCCTGGTATTGGTAATAAAAAATGGGTGATTGATTCGGGTGCATCGTCTCATATATCTGGAAATTGGTATTTTTTTAAAACCTTATCTAGACTGGTCTCTAATTCTTCTTTTATGCTTGCGGATGGCTCCAAGACTGTTGTAGTTGGTATTGGAGACATAATCTCTCCATTTTTGTTAAAATTTTCTCTATATGTGCCTCGATTTCCACTGAACTTATTATCTGTTAGCAAAATTGTACGTAGCTTGAACTGCAGTCTCACATTCATTCCTGGTACTTGTACTTTTCAGGACCTTCGCACGAGGATGAAGATTGGTGGGGGGCATGAAGGACCTGATGGTCTATATTATCTGGATGAACTGAAAAAGACTGACAACTTGGCGCTAGCTTCAGTTCTATCTTCATCAGTTTCAGCTTTGTAGAGACACTACATACTTGGACACCCATCTTCTGAGAAATTAAAGCATGTTATCTCTGGTGTAGGAACGCACAGTTTTCAGTGCGAGTCGTGTCAGTTAGGGAAACAGTCTAGAACTGTCTTTCCTAAACAGTCCCAAATTAGCAGTAATTTTTTTTGATCTTGTTTATTCAGATGTATGGGGTCCGTGTCATGTTCCAAGTTTGTCTGGCAATAAATACTTTATTCTGTTTATTGATGATTTTTCTCATGCCACTTGGTTGTTTATGTTGAAAAATCGGTCTCAAGTGCTATCTACAATAAAATTCTTTTTTGCTGAAATAAAAACTCAATATTCTGTGCCTATTAAAATTTTGAGAACCGACAATGCTTTAGAGTTTGTTCAAAAAGAAGTTGGATTGTTTTGTCGATCTGTGGATACTATTCATCAGACATCATGTGCCTATATGCCTCAACAAAATGGAGTTGTAGAAAGGAAAAATAGGCATTTACTTGAGGTTGCTAGAACTATAATGCTGCATTTTAATGTACCTAGGCATTTTTGGCCAGAAGCTATCCTAACTGCCTGTATTCTGATTAATAGAATGCCGTCTTCTGTTATTGGCAACAAGATCCCTGTTCAGGTTCTACAGCCTAATGTAACTCTGTTTTCTGTACCTCCACGGATATTTGGCTCTACTTGTTTTGTGCGGTTACTTGGACCAAACTATGATAAATTATCTCTTAGAGCAGAAAAATGTATTTTCTTGGGTTATTCTCGTACTCAAAAAGGGTATCGGTGCTATAGTCCTACTGCGAAAAAATGGTTCACGAGTAGTGATGTAGTTTTTTTTGAGGATACACCTTTTTATTCTGCTAAAGGAGATACCCTGGATTCTGATATAATCACAACACCATTTCCTGTCATAACTGATTGCACTTTTGAAACTTCACCTGCTGAAACTGCTCCTCCACTTATTGTGTATAAATGCAGGAACATGTCCCAACCTGCTCAAGACCCCCCATACAACACCAATCTTCTCCTCACGAAGGTCCTACTCCAACTGAGGTACATTCTGACTTAGATCTGCCTATTGCTCTCAGAAAATGCACTCACTCTTGTACTTCTCATAATATTGCTAATCATGTTTCTACTGCACACCTGAGTATTCATGCTAGTAACTTTGTAACTGCTCTATCTGCTATTGCTGTTCCCAAGACTGTCCATGATGCCTTACAAAGCTCAGCCTGGATGACTGCCATGAAAGAAGAGATGACTGCTCTTACTGATAGAGGAACTTGGGAGCTGGTGGATCCACCTCTTGAGTGCAAACCTGTTGGCTGCAGATGGGTCTATGCTGTAAAGTATCAACCTGATGGAACAGTGGAATGTCTGAAGGCACGGCTGGTTGCCAAAGAGTATACTTAAACTTATGGAATTGACTATTTTGAGACTTTTTTGCCGGTTTCCAGACTTGAACTCTGTCAGAGTTCTTCTTTCTATTGCTATTAACTTAGATTGGCCTCTTATTCAACTGGATGTTAAAAATGCCTTCCTGTATGGGGATCTTCAAGAAGAGGTTTATATGGAGCAACCTCCTGGGTTTGTTGCTCATGGGGAGTCACATAAAGTTTGCAGGTTAAAAAAATCTATTAATGGGCTCAAACAGAGTCCTCAGGCATGGTTTGATGAGCTGAGTAAAATCCTGACTGCTTTTAGTTTTCTGAGGTCACAGGCTGATCATTCAGTCTTTACGAAAAAGACTTCTTCTGGTATTGTGATTCTGATTGTTTATGTTGATGATATTGTTCTATCTGGCAGTGATCATTCTGAGATTCAAGCTACTAAAACACATCCGTGCAAACATTTTGCTACTAAAGATCTGGGGAGGTTAAGATATTTTCTAGGCATTGAGGTATCTAGAACTTCTAATGCTCTTGTCTTATCTCAGAGGAAGTATGTTCTAGACTTGTTACAGGAGACTGGGATTCTTGGTGCACGTCCTGCTGATACTCCTCTGGATCCTAATATTAATTGGGATGATGGTTCTTCTCCTATGTTTCCAGACAGTAAAAATATAGGAGACTGATTGGCAAGATGATTTATCTGACTGTTACTAGAGCTGATATATCTACTGCTGTTGGTCTTCTTAGCAGGTACCTGGATAAGCCTAGATAGTGTCACTGGGATGCTCTATGTAATATTCTGCGATATCTTAAGAAATCATCTGGCAAAGGCCTCTACTATAGAAAGCATGGACACTGTTCTCTGGAAGGATATTCTGATTTTGATTATGCTAGGAGTAAGATTGACAGAAAATCTACTTCAGGCTATTGTACTTATGTTGGAGGTAATCTGGTCACTTGGAGAAGTAAAAAGCAAAATGTTGTTGCCAGATCCAGTGTTGAAGCTCAATATAGGGCGATGGCTCACACTGCTTGTGAGCTCCTGTGGGTACAATCTCTTTTGAAAGACTTCGGGGTTGTCTTCTGCTGCTATCCCTATGCACTGTGACAATAAAGCTTCTATCTTCATTGCTAATAATCTTGTATATCATGAGCGCACAAAGCATATTGAAGTTGATTGTCACTTCATTTGAGAGACTTATCTTATCTGGCAAGATCTGCACTCCTTTCACTCGCTCAGAAGATCAAGTTGCTGATATGTTTACAAAACTGCTGGCCAAGAAACATTTCAACTCGCTTGTGGACAAGTTGAGCATGATTGATATCTATGCTCCAACTTGAGGGGGAGTGTTAATATATGTCTTTACTTCCTGTCCTATTATTTTACTTTTCTATTTGGACCTACATGTAATTGTTCCACTAATATATATATCAGGGTACACACATTGTGTAACCCTACGCTTCCTCAATTTACTTTGTATCAGAACCCATAAAAGTTCACAAGCAGTTTGGGCCATACTAGCTTAGTACTCAACTTCTACACTAAATTTCTCCACTACATTCTATTTCTTGCTTTGGCATGTAACAAGATTTTACCAACAAATGTGCAATATTCAGTGGTAGATCCTCTATCAGAGTATAGAGTACGAACTTGCATAATCTTGAGAAAGCAAGCAAATATATTTGTGTTCTTTGTGTTTGCAATGTATTTCTTTACCAGGTGCTTCTTCATGTGGGAGATTTACTTCATGACTGGTAGTAGAGAAAAATATCTTGAAAAAAGGTGACAACCACACCAAAAAACATGCGTTTAGCAACCGAATCAAAGCAGCAATACCTCTTTTGTGTGCTGAAGTACCGAAGATAATAACATTCAATAGCACAAGGAGACAACTTATCAAGATTAGGTCGATGATTGTATGAAAAAACAGACAAGCAAACACCCTTGGTGGTAGTGGAAAGAGCCTAAGGAATATATAAACATAAATGCAACAATTTAATCAAGGATAGAAGAAGGCATTTAGTTGATGGGGTAGTCAGATGTAAGGATAACATTTGTGCCAAACTGTTTTTGAACATTAGTTTTAAGCATCATGGTGTGGGCTACTTCAAGGATATGTTGATTCTCTCTCGCTGCAAGACTATATTTCTGTGGGCTATAAGGGCAAGTAGTTTGGCAAATAATTATGCTAGAGGCACAACTCAATTGAAAACTATGTTGCATAAACCCAAGAGCTTTGAACTTAAGGGAGTGGGTGACCTTCAATAATTGTGTTGTGTGTGTGGCAACCAGCATCGGTACTAGTAGCTGCAACTCCTGCGGTGATATAGGGTGGTACTGTAGCACCCGCAAGAATGACACATAATAGGGAAAAAATAGGACATGGAGGGTGGAGAAGGAATTTTAAGGCATTTGATGATGAAGTTGAGGGATGCGAATGATTTACGTGGAGGAGGAATTGTAGAGGAAGATGATGATCAAGGGAGATAAGGGGTCGCAGCATATGGGACTAATAACTTTTTCTTAAGTGAATGGTTGGGATGGGATGATCCTAGACCTGGATTTGCGATCAATCAATGGTGGATGCTATTTGGGTTAGGCTAGACCTAGTGTTCGGCTGTTTCCCAAGTGGGGTCCTAGGATTGAGATCTCATGCTCTAACAACATCACCTAATGCAAACTCAATTTGCAAAATGATATTAATTCATATATTCAGCTTTGCCAAACAATATCTCTAGGCATGGGTATATATGAATAATGCACAGGAAGCCATAGTTGGTTTACTTTTTCTCGTGACCCTACTGAATTAAGAAACCAAAAGCTACTTAATGGAGAACTTGATCTAAGTGCCCACTCCCCAACCATTACATCTAACTCGGAATACTGAAATGCTCTTGACGAAACTAAGAAATGAAAACTAATTAAATGACAAACATAAATAAAAATGACTCATGATGCACTCTAATCAAGAGGCGCCAAACCCTATCCAATCTATGGATGAGCAGGCTATCTTACATCTCCGCTACTCCCCACCCCCTTCCTCTTCTTCCCCCTCCATGCTGCCCATTTTTTCCCGACTCTGATCAAGAGGCGCCAAACCTTTCCAGGCTATGGATGAGCAGGCTATCCTGCTTCACTCCTACTCCGCCTCCCCTTTCCTCTGCCATCCCCTTTACCCTACCCATTTCTCCCCTTCCTCTGCTATCCCCTTTACCCTACCCATTTATCCTCTCCCTCTTCTATCCCCTTTACCCTACCCATTACACGCCATGTCACCAATGCGTTGTGTGATCACGACACATCCCGTGTCAAAGTCACTCTGACAACGACAATAGGAACTTGATCACACATTGTGCGATTGGTAGATCGACTGTAACGAGCAACATCAGCAAAAAAATGGAGAGGGGAATTCCCAAACAGTTGGGACTTGGGAGTAAATTGCCATGACCCCTCTATCCATCAAATGACAATGATTATGCTGTCGTAAGCGTAAGTGGCTCATTTTTTGACCAAAAGGATAGAGCCGTACATCTTCCCGAGGAATAGCCCTAGAAAATGAGGCTATAGGAGAGGACGTAGGACACAGAGAAGAAGGATACCTGTAGAGGAGGAGCTGGAAGAAAGAAAAAAAGGAGGGTTAATGTAAATCTACTGAACTAAAAGAGATACAATTAAATGACTGAAGGGAATAATTCTCATTCATCAACTGTCTTTAAACAAAGACGCAAAAGAGACTTTATATCGACTTCTAAAAGAAAGACTAAGCGGGCGGGAGCCAATGTGGGACTAAACCACGTGACTTTACAAAAAATAAAAATAAGGAAAATGCATGATCAAATAAAGCAAGCTAATAAAAGCCTAACTAACAACACGACGCCGCCTGTCCTACATCAGGGGTTGAGGGACAATAATAAGGAAGGCAGGCGGCAATGGAAGATAGAGGGTTAGGAGAAGGCAGGAGAAAATGGGAGGGGTTTTCTGTAGGATCTTGCTCCAATACCATGTAAATAGTGCTCTATTAATAGCTTGATAATTACATGTGATGAAGTTATGGAAAGGGGGAAGCGAGTGCATAGCCCTCCCTCAGCAGTCAGGGCTTAAACGTGAAGTGAGCGCTTAAACAACTGTTTTTTTTTGAAAAATTAACATGTACCAAAATATGTGGCTTAATAGTATTAATAAAACTTAACATCAACAATATACTATTCAGTCTATCAATGTTTACAAATAGAATTTGGACGATTACGTCCATAGCAGCAATATATTCATAATTAATAGTAAATAGCTAAGAACTGTTAATGTAATCTACTAATAATATTATCATACAAACACTAAATAAATCACAAGAATACTGTTCAACATTATTTTCTGTTAACTTTTCTGTAATAGTGATTTGCAAATAACTGCAAGTTACAAGTGCACAGAGTGGTGCTTAAAAAGTGAATAGTTCTGATTTCACATAATCTGGCAGCCAGTAGTTAAAGTGTGAGATATTTTGATGTAGCAAAAAGTAAAATATTATTACGTATTGATTGTTTATAGCAATAAGATGAAGTATACCATCATCAAATTATACTAATATAGCTGTAGATTATAAGTAAAAAAAAAAGTTCTAGGGTTTGTAACCCGTAGTCTATGATGTAGTTGTATACTTACGTGAACAGAGATAGTACATTAGTAGTCTTACATGGATTTTATTGAAGCGGCTGCTTTAGCAAACCAAGAAAAGCTAGCAAACCAAGAAAAGCAGGATTAAGTGGGGAAAAACGTCCGCTTGATAGTGAAACACCTAGGAAGACGCTCCAAGCCAAATTCCTCTGTTCTATGAACCTGGCTGCTTCATCGGAGGAAACGGTCACTTTTTTAATTACCGCATGTGATTATATGATTCTTATAAATAGGAGTTAGATAACGGTAAACTCTGGTAGTAACAAATGTGGGAATAACCAACCCATATAGGTACTTTAGCAATATTTTCATCTATGTAACTCATACCCGCTCGATAGCTATCTCCCAGTCAAATACCATTTTCGTTGTTATGATATCCAATAAGTCTTTGTTGAAGGACACAACTGGCTTCATGAGCTGATCAGATTTTACTGTTACACTTTTGGAAATGTTTGAGTTGTCAGTATTTACCTATTGCTGTATAAAAGCGAGTTTTGCAGTGGTTGCAACATTATTTTGATTTTATCTACTCAAAGTAGAAATAGCTCATTGCCAGTATCAGAATTTTCTTGGATCATTGTGGTTATGTTCTGCTTAACATATACAGGTTATTTTTGGAAGGCAACATATTGGTATCATGTCGGCAGAACCTGTTGGTAACTATGGAATCAGGTTAGCTGAATATCTTTTGTACATGCATACACCATTCATCCCATAAGAGAGATTGCAAGAAAATTTTTCTACATTTCCAATTTTTGGTCTTCAATTTAAACTTGTATTAATTTATATAGTTACAATATCACATGTTTATGTAACATGATGTTAATATGCATGCCTCTCTTGCAACATACAGTTCAACTGATGTTTTCAAAATCCTAAAATTGCCGAACAAAAAAAAATCACATATTTATCACCTTTTATCCCTTTTCTGAGTTTTTTGAATTTATCATCACAATTTGCCAGTGATTTAGCTCATCTCATCAAACATGTTCCTTCACCAATGAGTCTTGCTTATGCTGCTGGGATTCAGAATCATCTAAATACACATTCCAACGTCTATATTGATGTTGAATAGGAACTTATTAGTTATTAGACACATGTTTAACTAACATCGATTACAGATTCATACTAATCAGAGATGGGAGGAGATAGAGGAAGACCGTTTAGGCATGTAGAGCGGAAGAGGGGAATTCTTTGTAGCAAAAAATTATTAGGAGATGACGGTTGATGTGTGGAAGTGAGGGGGCTGTCTTCCAAGTGTCTATAATGCTATCTTGCGGTCATTGATGCGGGGGTGCATCCAGTTATGAAGGAATAATTTTTTGGTCTCTAGACCTATTCTATATCTTAGTTGTACTTGGTATTGTTATATGGAGTATAGAGCAAGGAATGATGTATCCTATACTGAGAAGTAATCTTTATTTGATGTGTCTAAAACAATTACAAGTCACTCTCTTATATAGGACAAGATAGAAAGAAAAATAGATTTAGTAGATATGAAATAAAAGAACATGCTAAAGACATAGAAAAGTTTAAAGCTTAAAGTAAATTTAAAACATAAATCATAAAGCATATATATATCAATACTCCCCCTAAAGCTGGAGCATAGATGTCAAACATGTCCAACTTGTCCACTAGTGTAGTGAATTGAGGTTTTGGAAGCAGCTTTATGAAGATGTCAGCAACTTGATCTTCTGTTCGGATATAAGGAGTGGAAATGCGACATGACAGAATAGATTCCCGGACAAAGAGGCAACCCACATCTATATGCTTGCTGCGTTCATGAAAAGTAGGATTGCTGGCAATAAAAATGGAGACTTTGTTGTCGCAGTATATAGGATGTAACGTCTGCCCATTTATAAACCACAAAACTATATGCGGAAGCATCAACTCACATATATAAATAAAACATGGGCAAACATTACTTATCTGGTATTACTAAAACATTCAAATAACCAAAGCAACTGGGTTCAAAAACAAATTTTGACATAACAAAACTACAAGTACGAGAATCACAATCCCAACATGAACTAGAAAGAAAACAATTGAAATGAAAACTCTAAATATGGAAGGATCGCCTAAGATGATGTCCCACCAGTAAAAGATCTCTTCTGAGTGTGCAACTCCTCAAGCTACTTCTCAGACAACTGCTCACTATCTGTGGACGTCGCGTCCCCATCCATGCACAAAAGAGGAAAATCTAGGAATTAAAGTGACAATGAATTTAACTCAAAAGGATAAAGTATGAGTATAACAGAAAGAAAAACTATAGAGGCTAGACCATCTCTTTTATTTACTTATTTTATCTTTGTGGCCACAATTATACGATAAGTCCTCTCTGAATTGGCATGACTACGCCTCTGAATCTGTACCAAGATACCTCTCATTTGGCACTGCATGCCTCTGAATGACACTGTGGTGTCTCTGAGTTGGTACTGAAGTACCTCTGAATTGGAGTTAACACTCCTTTGAATTGGCACTACATGCCTTTGAATCATCGAGAGACTAAATGAATGAGGACTTATCCTATAACTTATAAGGTGAAGGTCCTGGCTTAATTATTTTAAATTAAATTTATAAAAATCTGAATCTGAACTTATCTTATACTGAAGTTGAATACTGAAAATTGAACATCTACTAAATTTCAAATGTAAATCTAAATCTGAATTTAATATGAATTTCTAAGAAAGTTTGTCTTACTTAAATGATGCATTGAAATTATTCTAATAGGAAGTGAAATCGTATTCAACTAAACTGAATTCTTATGGCATGTAATAAGTTAATGAAACATTGTATGGCATAAATTATGCATGTCACATCATGTCTACCGAAAAAGCCTAACTGCAGTAACTACTGCTTTAGGAGAACATAATAGAACTTCTAAAATTAGACTACTTGTCTGAATATGATAATTGATCAAGAATTCATAGATCATGGTCCACTTACCTGTAAGTAGCCAAAACGCTAGCAATGCTGCTCCCTGCAATTGGATCTAACTCTCTCCTGAAAAACCCAAAGGTTTTATCAGATTACATATCCTTCCTTTTGGTCAAAATCTTTAGGGTCATTATAATTTTCTTTCAGGCTCATATGCACTTAGGTATGTCTTTTATCAAGGTGTATAAGATTTGATCATTAGTAATTTTGGAGTTCTATTGCTTATATCTATAGCATGAAACTTGAGAATTGGTGTGTTATGGGCGATTTTGATGTTGTCAGGCTAAGTTGTGAGAGGCTGGGGAGGCATCCGCCTTCAAGTAAAAGTATTCATGATTTTAATGAGGCTATTAGTATCACTGACTTGATGGAGATATCCACAAAAGGACAGTTCTTCACTTGGGATAGTCACAGTAAAAAGGGCAGAAGTACTCTATCTAAAATTGACCGTATTTTTTGCAATGATAAGTTCCTTTCCAATTTTCCCTTATGTTGGGGTGAAGTCATTTCTTCTGTGCTGAGTGATCACAGAATCATTGCTCTTAGATTTGATAGGGGCAAAAGAGGGTTTACCCCCCTTCCGTTTTATCAACTCTTGGGTCAACAATTCCTCTTACAGAAATGTGGTTGAAGCTTCCTGGAGAGATACCATTTGTACGGGCACACCTATGTTTAGAGTTTATAGAAAACTTCATACAGTGACAAATGATTTAAGGAAATGGAACAAAGATAGTGTTGGCGATTACTTATCTAAGGCTAAAGAGCTTGAAGCTCAGGCTAAAGCTCTGCAAGATGCTGTGGATGCAGACCTTGAAAATGAAGAGAAACATAGTCAACTCTCTACCATCAGGATAAAAGCTTTACAAGCTATGAATGATGAAAATTTTCTTAAGCAGAAGAGTCGGGTGCAATGGCTTAAACTAGGAGATAGGAACTCTGCCTTCTTCTACGCTTCTATTAAATCTCGCAGGATGAGAAACAACACTAATGTCTTGAGTGACACGAGTGGTAAGTGTATCTATGATGTGGATGAAATTAGGGATACCATTAAAAGTTTCTATGATGATTTATTTAATGGGACTCCTAATGATACTATGGCTTGGAATGAAGATTGGCTCATTCCTAGAATCTCTAGTGCTCAGTTTGATGAGCTGAGAAAGGTTGTCTCTAGATCTGAAATTGAAGGTGTTATGAAGAAGATGAAAGATGAGAAGGCTCCTGGACCTGATGGCTACAATGCAATGTTCTTTAAGGCTGTTTGGGATTTCATTGGCGATGATATTGTCAGAGTTGTGCAATGTTTTTTCAGCTCATGAAAGACGTGGAAAGAGTGTAATAGCACAATGATTACTCTAATTCCTAAGAAGCCGGGTGCTACTGAGCTAAAGGACTTTAGGCCTATTTACTTATGCAATGTCATATACAAAGTCATCATGGAAATTATGGCAAACAGAGTCAAGTATATTCTGCCGTCTATTATTGATGATGTGAAGCAACCTGCATCCCGGTCGATACTATCGACATTCAGTCGATAGTATCGAGATCAGTTCAGGTTCAAGTTGAAGCAAGCTGCATCCCGGTCGATACTATCGACACACATGTCGATAGTATCGAGATTGGTTCAGGCGCAAGACAATATTCCGTCGATACCATCGACACTCAAGTCGATGGTATCGACACCGGCACAGCGGCGGAACGACAAACCAGCGGCAGATCTATTTTACTTATGGAATTTATTTTTTATTGTTTTTCTCTATTTGTACCTCATGTACTTACCCTAATACATATATACAAGTGTGTAGGCTCAAGCCCTACTCACGTTTGCTGCATCTTGCATCCGACATGTGATCGGTGTTTCCGTCTTCTTCCTCCTTCATTTCTTCTTACATGGTATCAGAGCGGAGATCGATCTAGGGCTTCTTCCTTCTCTCTCCGGAGAATCTCTCCAGGTCTCTCTCTCCTTGACGGCCGGCTGCTTCCCACCCGTCGGCTTGGCATAATCCTCCGACTGAGGAGAACCACCGTTAGCTAATCTGGGTCTGCGGTAGATATCTAATTCTACCGTAGCCGCTATCACAAAGCAGTTGAGGATCTCCAGGTGATCCAACGATCATCTAAAAACACCACCGGAGGACTAGCTTCGTCTCAATCATCATCCTAGTCACACCTCCTCCATGTGTGATTAGGAATATCATTTGGAGGCTGTGAATGCGTCAGTAACACATTTCTCTTTGTTTTCTTCTGTGTGTGACGTGTATCTCTCCGTCACCACATCTTCCTTGACGTGTATCAATCCGTCATATATTCCGTTCTACAATGGAGGATATCAAGACACCTATGATCTACAACGAGGTGTCACCTATCGCCTCTATCAAACTCAACAGGAAAAATTATCTTCTATGGATGAACGCCATCCACACCGTCTTGGAGGCTCGTGACAGAGCAAGGCATGTTGACTCGGGTCCCAAGGCATCTACTGACGAAGGGTATGCTGAATGGAAGCGACATGACAGTCTTGTGAAGACTTGGCTGTGGAATAGTATGGAATCCGCAATCACCGCACGGTTCATGTTCTACTCTACGGCCAAGGAAATATGGGACGCAGTGAAGCAACATTACTCTCAGGAGAAGAATGCTCTCTGTCAGTTTATGATCTATGACCGTTTATTTGCTGAAAAATAGGGTGACCGATCTCTTGAGGAATATTTTGGGGCGATTCAGGCTCTTGCTCAAGAGCTAAGTTATTATCATCCTGTGACTGTTGCAGAACAGATAAATGATAGAGATGATCTAGTTACAACAAAATTCTTATCTGGGCTTAACTCGACTTGTAGCTCCACTCGGAGCGCTATCTTGGCTACTGATAAACTACCCAGCCTTGTGGAGGCTTATTCAAGGATCCAGCAATCTCTGTTTGAGTCTGTTTCCTTTGTTCCTGATATACCTTATGGAGAATCTCATGCGTTCGTTGCTGTTGTGGTATGAGGAGGACGCCCCGATATGGGTAGAGGGCGTGAGACACGTCCGAAATGTACCTTTTGTGACAAACTGGGACATACAGTGGAGAAGTGTTGGAAGAAACATGGAAGACCTGCTGCACCACCTGTGGGGGCATCACATTGTGCCACCACTACAGGATCCTCATCCTCTACAACTGTGGGTACTACCTCTGGCACCGTCATCACTCTCACTCAAGAAGAATATGATCGGTTCATTCAGGCGACACAGCACATGAGTATGGGGTCATCATCATCTTCTTCATCGGCAAATCTGGCATCTACAACTGGTAATCAGGCAACATCTCTCATAGCATCTGGCTCATCCTCATCTTGGGTGGTTGATTCTGGCGCCTCTCAGCATATGACTGGCATGATGAGATTGCTCCACACTATTGACTCGTCTATTCCTCACCAATCTGTTACACTGGCAGATGGTTCAGTGAAAAGAGTTTTAGCTAGTGGATCTGTCTCCCTAACACCCAAGATTGATCTTAAATCAGTTCACTTTGTGCCTGAATTTCCTTTTAATCTTCTTTCTGTTGCAAAACTGATTGACACTCTAAAATGTTGGGTAATATTTGGACCTTCTTGTTTTATTTTACATGATCTCAAGAGTATGAAGACGATTGGTGGGGGGCCTAGGAAAGGTGATCTCTACCTTTTCAACGGTGACAATCTACCTCGCCAAATGCCTGCTCCTGCTCCATCTATCATGTTGAGTGGTTCCCCCTTACTATGGCATTGCAGATATGGACATCCTTCTTTGGAGAACCTGCAGAAGTTGGAACCAGAATTGTCCCAATTATCTTTCTTAGAGTGTCAGTCATGTCAACTGGGAAAGCACCATAGGTTATCCTATCCCAGTCGAGTCAATAAGCGGGCTTCTTGTCCCTTTGAGTTAGTGCATAGTGATGTGTGGGGTCTGTAAAAGACCAGAGTTATAATGGTTTTCGTTATTTTATCTCCTTTGTCGATGATTTCTCACGCATGACATGGATCTACCTTCTTAAAAGTAGAGAGTCCGTGTTGTCTATTGTGAAACATTTTCATACTGAAATTAAAGTCAAGTTTGATTGCAATATAAAAATTCTTCAGTCTGATAGTGCTTTGGAGTATGTTCAAAAGACTATGTCTAATTTTTGTAGCTCGGTTGGTATGATTCACCGCACATCTTGTCCTCACACCCCTCAGCAAAATGGGGGTGGCAGAGAGGAAGAATCACCATCTTCTTGATATTGCTCGATCTATTATGTTTCAATCTAATGTGCCCAAGAAGTTTTGGTCTGAAGCTCTTTTAACTGCTTGTTTCTTGATTAATAGGCAACCTTCCTCTGTTCTTCACGGACAGACTCCTTTTTCTGTTTTGCGTCCCAAGGACTCTCCCTATCCTATTCCTCTTAGAGTTTTTGGTTGCACTTCCTTTGTCCATAACTTCGATCCTAAGACCGACAAGCTGTCTCCTAGGTCCATTAAAACACTGTTCCTGGGTTACTCTACTACGAGCAAAGGATACAAGTGTTACTGTCCTAGTCTTCGCCGCATGTTTGTGTCTAGGGATGTCACTTTCCATGAGACCACTCCATATTTCTCCAATGCTATGAGCAAGGGGGAGCAGTTGAGAGAGGGAGAGCCACCAAAAATACAAAATGAGCGACTGGCACCATCAGTGCCGAGTGAGGGAGTGCCACCTATCATTTCGGATTTTACTTCTATTCCGGATGAACAAGCAAGAGATAGACCCGCCATTGAGCATTATACACATGTATACCATAGGCGAGGCAGGCAAGATCCAGAAGAAGTAGCGGCACCAGTCCCTGAGCCCTCACCATCGCCTTCTGCTCAAGAGAATCCTATAGAGACATCAGATCTCAACCTTCCTATAGCTGTTCGGAAAGGTACTAGGTCATGTACTATTAAACATGCTATTACAAATGTATGTTGCCTGTCTCATCTGTCTAAGCAGGCTCGTGCATTCGCTATTGGGATTGATTCTGTGACTATACCAAGAAATCATTATGATGCTATGAAGAACAGTGGCTGGACACAGGCTATGCCATGTGAAATGTCAGCTCTCTTAAATAATGGTACTTGGGATCTGGTAGATCTTCCTGCAGGAAAGAAAGTAGTAGGCTGTAGATGGGTTTTCACTATTAAACACAATCCGGATGGATCTGTTGAAAGGTTGAAAGCCCGATTGGTTGCAAAGGGCTACACCCAAACCTATGGTGTTGACTTCTTTGAAACATTTTCTCCTGTTGCTCGCCTGAATTCTGTGCGGATCATTATTTCTCTTGCTACTACCTTTGATTGGCCACTATTTCAGCTGGATGTAAAGAATGCTTTTCTCCATGGTGATCTACAGGAAGAAGTTTATATGGAGCAACCTCCTGGGTTTGTTGCTCAGGGGGAGTGTCAGAAAGTATGCAAATTAAAAAAGGCTATTTATGGGCTGAAACAGTCACCTAGAGCTTGGTTTGACAAGTTCAGTGAAGTTATTCTTCAGATGGGTTTTTCTCGCTCCATGACTGATCATTCCTTATTTTACTCCAGCTCCTCTCGTGGATCCATTATCCTTCTTGTCTATGTTGATGACATAGTGATTACTGGCAGTGACACCATGGGAATATCTCGTGTCAAAGAGGGTTTGCAAAAACACTTCCATACAAAGGATCTGGGCAAACTAAGATACTTTCTAGGCATTGAAGTGCTTAGATCTCATGCAGGTGTCAATTTATCTCAGAGAAAATATGTGCTTGATTTGTTACAGGAGACAGGCATGGCTGAATCTAAACCGGTATCTACACCAATGGATTATCACATCAAAGAGGTGGTTGATGATGCTGAGTATAAAGATCCAGAATATTACAGGAGAATAGTAGGCAAGTTAATATATCTAACAGTCACCCGACCTGATATTTCATTTGCTGTGGGCGTGGTTAGCCAATATATGCATTCTCCGCGACAATCACACTGGACAGCGGTCTGCAGAATTCTGAGGTATCTGAAAAATGCTCCCGGTAAAGGTGTCACATATTCTAGACCAAAGGCACCTCCATCTACCCTGTCTCTCACATGATATTCAGATGCTGACTGGGCTGGTGATCATACTGATAGGAGATCTACATCAGGTTATTGTACCTTTCTAGGTGATCATCTTATCACATGGAAAAGTAAGAAGCAACATGTGGTTGCTAGATCTAGCACTGAGGCTGAATACCGTGCTATGGCTCATGCATGCTGTGAATTGAAATGGGTAAAATCTGTTTTATCTGAATTGCAAATTTCTCTTCTACCTTCTATGGAGCTCAAGTGTGACAATCAATCTGCTATGCACATTGCCAGAAATCCTATCTTTCATGAGCGTACAAAACACATAGAGGTTGATTGCCATTTTATTCGTGATCAAATAAAAGACGACACTATTGTGACTCCATATGTCAGATCTGAAGATCAACTAGCAGATATTCTGACGAAGCCTTTGGGTTCAGCAATCTTTCAGAGACTTTGCGGCAAGCTGGGCATACACGATGTGTACTCTCCAGCTTGAGGGGGAGTGTGAAGCAACCTGCATCCCGGTCAATACTATCGACATTCTGTCGATAGTATCAAGATCTGTTCAGGTTCAAGTTGAAGCAAGCTGCATCCCGGTCGATACTATCGACACACATGTCGATAGTATCGAGATTGGTTCAGGCGCAAGACAATATTCCGTCGATACCATCGACACTCAAGTCAATGGTATCGACACCGGCACAGCGGCGGAACGGCAAACCAGCGACATATCTATTTTACTTATGGAATTTATTTTTTATTGTTTTTCTCTCTTTGTACCTCATGTACTTACCCTAATACATATATACAAGTGTGTAGGCTCAAGCCCTACTCACGTTTGCTGCATCTTGCAGCCGACATGTAATCGGTGTTTCCGTCTTCTTCCTGGTTCATTTCTTCTTACAGATGAAAACCAATTTGCCTTTGTCCATGGGAGAAGGATTGGTGAAGCTATTCTCTTGGCTAATGATATTCTAAGTTCTTTTGCTAGCTCTCATAAAGTTATGTGCATTAAGGCTGATTTAGCCAAGGCTTATGATACTGTTCGAAGGGATTATATTCTTTTCTTGTTGGAAAGGATGGGTTTTCCCGCTTGTTGGCTTAATTGGATAAATGAAACCTTTATGTAATTTCTCCTATTAAAGATATTTGAACAAATAATGATATAATTTGTTTTGAACAAATGGATTTCGTTTACAATAGCCTTGTTGGTTGTTTTGTGGGCTTTATTGGCTATTGGGACCAATAACAAGGAAAAGACAAAGGAAACTCCATTATTAAAGAAATGGAGGAAAGAAAGATGTAGAAACTTCTAGAAGGCAAAGGAATATTATCTAAAGGTGGATTTTGTGCCTCTTGGGTTCCTTGGGTTCCAAGAAGTCCAAAGTTGCAAAGATAATGCAATAAGAAGAGAAAAGATCAATTAAATATTTCTTTAATTAAGAAAGAAATTGGAGATAATGATAAGATGTGGAAAATAAGTGGAAAGAGGTATGATTGAGTCATCCTTGATGGATTTTCGTATCCACAAGGTTTCTAATATTAAAAGGAATTCCAATAAAGAAAATAAAAAGAGAGATAAAGAGAAATCCTCAAAAAGAGATATTTTAATAAAGAAATAAAAAGGATAATGAGAAATAATGGATATAGATGCATCTAGAAGGATAATAAGTATCCACTAAAAAGGATTTCGAAATATTAGAGGTTCTTGGGGTCCAAGGAGCCCAATGGAGAAAAGAAAGAGAAAATACCAATAATACAAAAAAAGAGTATAATGAGATACATAATTAATGACCTTTTGTGGTATTATTAATAAGAGGTACTTTCTTCTTTGAGGAAGTATAATTTCGTGGCCAATGGATTAAAAGCCAAGTGGTAATTTTCGAATTCCTAAATATCCAAAGAATAAAGAATATCAAAAGGATATTTAAGAGAGAGATAAACTTGCTTCTTAATGAAGGAAACAGATTCCTATTGGAAAAGGGCTTTGTTTCTTCGTGGGCAAGCATCTTAGGGCGTTGATACCCTCCCCTATATAAGGGGTAGAACCTTTGGCTCGAGTTTAAGAGAATCCCACGCAACCCCCTCTCTCTTCTTCTTGTTCTTTCCATGCAAACCCTAGCCGTGATGGGTAGAGACACCCTGGAGCAAATGAGGGTTGTGGAGTGGTCTTGCTGGAAGCTCGATGCTCCCACACCGCCGGAAGAAAGCTTGGCGGTCATCGCTTTGCTCTAGCCCTGACGCAATAGCCACTGGATGGCTACAAACCAGCCACACGTTGCAGGTCGGGTTCTCCTGAACTAGCCGCCTAGGCCACGAGCTGGGCGGCGCCCCAGGTGCGGCAGGATGTGGCGGAGCTAGGGCAAGGAGTGGCGGCGGCCGTCGAGCCCTGGGGAAGGGGTGGGCAGCCCCGCGTAGGGATGCAACCGGCGCCAGGTCAGGCGTCAGGAGCTTGAAGACGACCAAACAGGCGTTGGACGAAAATGCCCCTCCGCGGGCTGAAGAAACCATCACTTAAATGAGGACAGAACGGTCATTGCGTTATGTTTTCCAATCGAGCTGCGTTGCATGGAGAAGGACATGTCAGCTTCTGATTGGTCCAAGTAAGTTAATATTGCAAAAGTCATATCTTTTTATTGGTAGCTCGGACCGATACATGTAAAATATGAATTTTGCTCAGAAAAACGCGAGGAATCCATTAAAAATGGTTTATAGCCTAATTCCTCTTGCAATTCGAAAAGTAGTAAAAGTTATCAACTTTAATGCATTAATGATTAAGAAACCCTAATTTGAGATGATTAATGTATTGAGAAGGGTTTTATGGATGATTAAAGTTGATATTAGCTTGTTAATTATAAAAAGGTACATTAAGAACAAAAAGGATGAACTTTGCACGTAATTGATTTAATTTAGAATTCCATGTGCATAAACGAGCTTTAATGGACCTTGAAACCCTAATGTTAGTAATTGTGACTCTTAATAGCTTTAATTATTCAAATTCATGAATAAATCTGAGATATGATGGTTCTAAGCTATTTTGAGTATAAAGGTTCCTAATTGTGGATAAAAACCCTTAATATGGTAATTAGGGTTTTCTAATGGATAAAGGTGGAATTAATGATAAATAGAGTTCATATGTGAATTAGACCATAATGAACTAAGAATTGTTAATTTGAAAGGAACCAAAGATGATAATTGGGCCTAATGATCTTGTCATGAATTAAAAGGATAAAAATGGTAGTTTTAATGTAAAAGAGGCATAATTGACTTAATTGATGTTTAATTGTGCCTTTAATCCGAAATTAAGGTTATATGTTGTTAAAAGGTAGCCTTAATATCTTTCGTGAAGAATAGATGAGATAATTAGGGTTTGTGAGTAATTGTATAAAATAAGGGTTTAAAAGAGTAAAAATGAAGAGGAACCCTAATTGCAATAGAAACTCTAAAAGTGGACTAGAAACCCTAGGAAGCGAGCTAGGTTTAATAGATTTTGATGGCATGATCAATGATAGAAAATTGTATGCATATTTCAGGATCTCTTTGTGTGCTTGATTACCTATTGGATTTCTTGCATTGATTGGATTAATTCTATCTCAAATCAGCCTGGCAGGTATGTGGTTAATTATGGTTAATCACATTAGTTTCCCGAAGATTTTTTTGGATGATCCATCGCATTGAATGCAACCTATCAGTTTGGATGCTCATACTTGCAAATCATAAAGTCACTATGATTATCACAACAATAATAGAAGTGTGTATTCTCGCACCTACATGCCACCCTGATAGATGATGCCAAAAGGTCAAGCCTAGGAGGGAAGACCCATGGGCACCATGAGTGGTGACCTCAGACACCAAGCTCGGGATTGAGAAGGTGGTCTTTATAGAATGACTAATGGGCACTATGAGAGGTGACCCCATACACCAAGCTCGGGATTAAGAAGGTGGCCATCAGTCACTGGCAAAAGAGAAACCCTAAGGTGGGTATGCTAGGGTTAGGGAAAAAGCGGTGGAAAATGTCATACTGAAAGCGTAATTTGGCTTGGTAATTAACTTGATTGTGATATTTAGATTGTTAGCCATATCTGCGAATTTTGGTTGTCCCCACATACCGACATATTCCTATATGCTGACTGACGTTTTGTTTGTCGGCGTTTTAGGTACATATTGAAAAGGACAAACAGTAAAGTGGCATATTGTGAAATTAAGAAATAAAGTGCAAGGAGGATTAGTTAGAATAGAGTCTAGATGTGGATAGAAGTTAGATATCCAAGTTTTTGAAAAAGGTATGCAAAGTTTTATTTTATTCCAGCTTTCAGTATAGTTTGGTAGAATTTTATAATTATTACTGATTATTTGTCGAACCTTTGATCCTGTTAATTGAGATAATGACTCTGACCTTCGGGTCTCCCTTAATTGGGGATTACCGGGAGGCGGGGTCGTTATAGATCCTCTAGCTCATTTTCTTTTCGTCATAGCTATGCAAGGCTTATCTTCTATTATTAATGTTGAAGTTCGAAAAGGTAGTTTCAGACCTGTGGGGATGCTGGATTTTGTTGTCATCTCTCATATCATTTTTGCAGATGACCTATTGCTGTTCTCTAGAGCCGATGACAATGATGCGCTGTGCTTAAGGTCTATCTTGGAAACGTTTGGCAGGGTGTCTGGGCTCAAATTAAACAACGAGAAGAGCCAAGTCTTTTTGAATAAAATGGCGGAAGAAGGAAATATTATCAACATCTTGGATATCAAGATTTGCTCTCTTCCAGTGAGATATTTGGGTCTGCCTCTGTTCACAGGGAGACTAACTAAATCTTTATGTGCCCCTATTGTGGATAAAATTTAATATAAATTAGACTCCTGGAAAGCTCGCCTCCTCTCACAAGTAGGAAGAATCAAATTGGTGATCTCTACTCTTTCTACATATAGTATCTTTTGGACTGCTGCATTTCCTTTACCTAAGGCTGTGATCAACAACATTGAAAAGTTATTAAGGGACTTTATTTGGAATGACTTAAATGACAAGAAGCATATACATACGGTTTCATGGAAGATTATATGCAGGCCGAGAGAAGAGGGTGGTCTTGGTGTTAGGTCCATTGTGGATTGGTCAACTGGAGGTCTCCTTAAAAATCTTTGGTGTATAGCTTCTAAGAAGGATGGTTTGAGGATCTAGTGGGTCCATGAGAAATATATCAGAGATGAATCGGTCTGGGTGGTTGAGGCCAAAGCCAATGCATCTTGAGTTTGGAAAAAAATTCTCGAACAAAGAACTCTTATGCTGAGACATATTGATCTTTGTTTGGGTAATGGTGATTCTTTTTTGTTCTGGCTGGACCCGTGGGTGAACGATGGTGATAGGATGATTGATTTTGTTGATCATCAGTTTGTTTTGAGATTGGGTAAGGGAAGATTTTGCAAAGCTTCTAGCTGCATTGATAATGGTCATTGGTCTATTCCGAGTTTCAGAGGTGCAGAAGCTCAGTTATTTGTTTTAAGTAAGCAAGCTATCTCTTCTAATGAGAATGATGCCATTCTGTTCAGAGGAGGGGATTCTTTTACGATGAAAGATGGCTAGAATATTTCTAGAGAGAAATGGCAGCCTGTGCATTGGGGTAAGTGGGTTTGGTCTGATAAGATTCCAAGAAGGTGGTCTGTCCTTCTTTGGAAGATATTTCTAGGTAAACTACCTACTATCGACTACATGAAGAAAATGGGGTTTCAGTTTGTTTCTAGGTGCTGTCTTTGTGAAGCAAGCGAAGAGACATCCTCTCATTTATTCTTTGACTGCTGTTATGCAAGATGGGTTTGGGAGAGGTTTTCCAGGAAGTACCAGGTCAGAATTGATAAGGTGGACGATCTCTTGGGGCTGAGTAAGGAGATGAAGATCCATGCTGCTTGTGTTGTCTATATGCTTTGGAGGGAAAGAAACAATAGGATCTTTGATGCTCTTCGAATGGAGCTGGATGTTTTTTGGTCAAGAGGTGATAGAGATAGTCTCCTTCTACATAGCTCTTCTTGTACAGATAGATAGCTATAGTTCTGTTTGTATAATTTTTATCTTCTCTTTTCTTCCTTTTGTTGGTTGTGCCTGTACAACCTCTTTTGTTTTTCGGTGGTTATACTTTGTAACTACCCTTTTCCTTATGATCAGTATAGAGGCACCCCACCCTATTTGCACCCAAAAAAAAGATCATTAGTAATTTAGTAAGTCTTTTTAGATGTTGCTTTGATAGTCATCGTGATGTAGGGTTCTTAGATTAGGTCTTTAGAAATAATAATAAAGGAGATACACATATACTATTGATCCAAATCCTAGTCCATAAGTATCATAGTATATTCTTAGTACATAACTTCCATAGACTTAGGGTTATACATATGGTAGTCTTATCATGCCTTAATATTATCATTAGTACTTATTTAGGGTTAGGGTGATGAAAGATCCCGATTTCATTGTTTTAGGTTAAGATAATAACTTCTTAGTTCTAATGTATTTGGCTAATTAATATTAGTCTTCTCAATTATAATAATACATAGATTCATATTGTAATACCTTAATATTATTCTTGGTAGTCGACTGGTTAAGGCAATGAGGGTGGTCGGTTTATTTCACCTAGGTAAGATCAATAATTGCATGATCTTAGCACGATCAACTGGTGTTAGTTTTAATTAATCATAGTGATGCGATTATCAGTTATCTTTGAGGCATGATCAGACTTCATCAATACAAAATTAGCAGGGTGGTCGTCTATAGGTGCCAGGGTAACTTGATTTGTATGTAGGATTTTGGAATCGAAACGTGGCTCGGGTTGGATAAGGCCTGAAGCTTCCTTATGTGTAGATGAATTACCATGTTTCACATTAGCAATCACGATTGACCAGAGCGGTATGTATTTAGATTCATTCACAAAGATCGAAGAGAAGAAATAGAAGATAAACACTACTTGCAACTAATCTAGAGCAAAGCACCACTCTCCAACAACGAGAAATTGGGGTAAAAGAGACATGTAAATTGGCCTTAGTGAGTTTAGGTGAACCTGACGATACTTTGAACAAGGTCAAAGAACGACATGAAGCAGATGAAGCATCTGACATGTTTGTGCATTGGAGAACAGGGTTAGAGAACCGTGACAAGGCGAGAGGAAAAAGGAGTGGCTCGTGTCCTTAGAACAACCAAAAATCATCCACAACGCTTTGCAAGGATCTTACACAACTGAGAAATACATCACACAGGCTAACCTAGGGGCAAGACACTGTCAAAATCCTGTGAAAATAGAGTTTTAACATGGGAGTTGGGATTAGCTGAGTTACCTCTCACAACAACTCTATCATGATTGGGGAAGCTTCACAGGGCTTCCCGTCACGCTCTAGTCGCCCCCTACAAGGTCGCACACGCTTGGAGCTCCTCGACGTCAAGGCTATAAGGCGCTGCAATCTGGGGTCTTGAGGGCAGGCCGCCACAGAGATTCACGGCTCAAAAGGAGGATGGGGTTCAGTCTTTGGGATCTGGGTGATGGTGTAGAAGGGAATTGAAGGGAGGTGGCTTGGTGATGGAGAACGATGGCAGATGGAGGTTGAAGACGATGATAGGGGGTATTCTCGGGAGTGAAGGAAGATGAATTGAGGGGAGCAAAACCTTCAAGGGCCTTTTCTTGTGCAATGCAGATGCCCTCTATGCCTAGAGGGGCACCCTATGATCTCCGACAATGGCAATGTAAAAGGACGAAGGTGGATTTGGGCATTTTTCATTTGGTGAAAATTAAGGTTCGAGTTGGGGTTTATATGGTGTGTAGAGATCTCCCGGATGCAGCAGTGGAATCCTTTTTGTAAATGATCATTCACACAGGGAGAAAATTGCTGATGATCGGGACACTAGAGTTTTGCTCCGAGCGGGAGGTTGAAGAAAGGGAGGGGACGACTGCGATTAAGTTGCTACAGTACGTGCCCTCATCGAACGACCCACATAAGACCCAAAAGAACGACGGTGGATTTGGGTATTTTTCGTTGGGTGAAAATTTGGGTCTGAATTGGGGTTTATATGGTGCGCAGAGATCTCCCTTGTGTAGCGGTAGAATCCTTTTGGAAACGATCATTCACATAGCCTAGGGAGAAAATCACTGATGATCGGGACACTAGTCTTCTTCCGAGTGCGAGGTTGAAGAAAGCGAGGACGACTACAATTAAGTTGCTATAGTACGCACCATCAAACGACCCACATAAGGCCCAGAAGAACGGATTTTCGAAAAAAAGCTTTTATCTCATGAAAATCATCAGTATCTTCTAAAAATCATTTACCTAGTCAAATAGACTCTGATTAAATCCAAATTTTGAGCAATTGATCAAATAAGTGTCTAGAATATTCTACCCCAACCCATTTTCCAATTAGGTGACTAAAAGAATTAGTATGACTAAAACTAGATAAAGCTTAAATACTTCGTAGTTGATTATCTAAAAAGAATTAGATCTTAAAGTTTTGGTTTTAAACTTATTTACACATTACCTCTTAGTGATTTTTTTTCTAGTGCATGATAATAACCAAAATCTCAACAAGTCTCAACAAGATGAATCATGAATGTGGCTGAAATGCATGCTGAGATGGATGTGGGAAAACAAGAAAAGATCACTTGAGAAATGATTATATCATGGATTAAGTGGCGGTGGCGAGCATGGAGGACAAGTTGCGCGAGGGTGGACTGAGATAGTATGGACATGTGCAACGTAGACCGACTAATGCGACTATATGAAGTAAAGTTATTGAGCCAAGCGCAATTAATAGAAGAAGAGGAAGGCCTAAATTAACATGGGAAGAGATTATAAAGAGAGATTTCAAATCTTTATATCTTGAGCTTAATATGACCCATGATAGAGCTGAATGGAAATGAAGGATCCCTGTAGCCGACCCCAACATGGTTGGGACTGAGGCTTAGATGATGATGATGATGATGATAATAATAATAATAATAACCAAAATTATTTAAAATTGACCCTTTTATAAGATGTGACCATAAATGATATGATATTAGGAAAATTGCAAACAATTACCTTAAAAACGAGGATGTTACAATCCTCTCCCCCTTAAGAAAATTTCATCATCGAATTTTCAGGGGTTAAAAAGCTTTGGGTACTTTTTCAACATCTCATGTCCACGTTTCCAAGTAGCCTCTTCTAAGTTGTGATTTTTCCACAAAACTTTAACTAGGAGAGTGTCCTTTAATTGCTTTGTCCGAGTATCAAGGATCCTTAATGTAATCTCTTCATAAGATAGGTCTTTTCTAATATCAATAAGTTCATGAGAGATAATATAAGAACTATCTTGGGCACAATTCCTCAACACTAATGCATGTAAGCTCGTAAGAAGGTGGCACAGCTAATCTGCAGGCACTCTCACCTACTCTATTAAGAATCTAAAAAAAGTTGACGAATTTGGGACTAGTTTGCCTTTAACTTTGGATCTTGCATACACTTATAGGTTTGACTTTTAGGAACACATGATCCCCTACAAGGAACTCTTTATCAGATCTGTGTGCATCTACATACTTCTTCAATCTATCCTAAACTGCCTTCATTCTCTTCCTAATGAGTGCTACCTGATCTGTATAAAGCTGAAGTTCTTCACTCCTTATCAAGATCCTCTCACCAGGCTTATGCCATAATAAAGGTGACTTACCTGGCCTCCCATGGAGGGCCTCATATGGTGTCATGCCTATACTTGCATGAAAACTGTTATAGGAAAATTCAACAAGAAGAAGATACTTCACCCATGAACCACCTAGTCCAGTATGCAAGTTCTCAGCATGTCCTCTAGGGTTTGAATAGTCCTCTCAGACTGAGCATCAGTTGAGGATGATAGACAGTACTAAAGTGAAGCTTAGTACACAACTCTTCCTAGACTTACTTCCACAATTTTGAAGTGAACTTTGGATCTCTGTCGGAAACAATGGAGGCAGGGACTCTATGAAGACGTACAATCTCCTGGATGTATAGCTCAACCATATCTAAAACTGTAGCAGTAGTCTTGAAAGTCAAGAAATGATCACTCTTGGTCAAACGATCCACAACTACCCATACTGCATCATGCCCCTTCCATGCCTTTGGCAGACCCATGACGAAGTTCATGGTTATCTTGTCCCACTTCCATTTAGGAATGTCCAGTGGTTGCAACAAACCTCTAGGTCTCTAATGCTCAACTTTCACCTATTGACATGTAAGGCACCTAGACAAAAAAATCTGCTATATCTCTCTTCATGTCCTCCCACCAGAAGGCTTTCTTCAGGTCCTGGTATATCTTTGTAGAACCTGGATGAATAGTGTACTTTGTCCTGTGTGCCTGTAATAAAATCTTATGTTGTAACTTAGATGTAGGTACCCATAACCTATTCTTCATCAAGATCCCACCATCTTTGCCTTTAGACAGATTGGCATTATTCTTCTGTAGCCGTCCTAGCATACGAGAAAGATCGGGACTATGTTGCTGGACTTGTAGGATTGTAGAAGTCTGATGCAGTCCCATTTTAAGGCTTCATCTTGTGTCTCCTGTACTTTAATCACATCTAAACTTGTTAGAATGCATGATATTTCCCCTAGGAAATGGTTTACTATTACTCACGGCATCCCCATTGGATCATGGATGCATAAGGTGAAGCATCACCATCAAATTCCATACCATTCTCAAGTATGAACCAACACATAAATCAAGGTGTAATGATCGAATTATAGCATACTAGGGTTTCAACAATAGTAACAGAGTACTCCATGATTGTATTAGTCATTCAAGGACTATTCATGCACAATTACCATCATTTAGTTATATTAAAGCTAGGTTTAACAAGCTATACCCCATTAGGGTTACATATCAACACAATATGGTTATCATACCTCCTATTTATATGAGTGAATAGGTAAGACTACCTTATTAAGGGTAACCCTCCATTTGTGCCATCATCATTCAATCTGTATCACCATACCACAATGTCACCCAGAACCATCAGATGTTTAAAAGGTAAGGCCATTGGTTGTTTACATAAGTAAACACCTTAGATAAACCACCTATGAAGTCCTTGATTTATTATCTAGAAAGAGTCACCATCTAACCCTAGTCATCCCTTGATTAACAACACAAAATGGTTCCATTGAAAGTAGGGTAAAACACACAATCGACTGTTCATATAGAACAAGCCATCCATTGTCAACAAGTAAGCTCCTTAAGTTGATCATATAAAGGAAACCCTATAAATTACATTATTAGGTCCAACATATTACATTAGCCATCATTCTACTTGATTGGAGGATTAATCATTAGATCTTGACCATTGGGTCAAGTTCATATGTTAAAACCATGAATTATAGTATAGGTTCGACCATTACATCAAGTGACCCAAGAAACCATTTATATAAGGCTTAATTGATGCTACAACTATATGATTAACTCACCATAGATTTTGGAGATCTGATCCACCATCATTAGTGACCATTAAGTCACCATAGGTTGTTAGATCAGCACTATATTCATTAATCAACATCAAATATTAAGCTAATGTCATCATTGATTGATAACATTATTAGGGTACTTAATGGTTGATCATTAAACTTCTAATTGATCCAAAACCTGATCTAAGGGGTGACCATAGGTTGTCACCATCATATGAAATATTTGATCTCGACCATCAGTTGTCATGAAGACAACATCATAGGGTTGTTGCAATGGTACCATCATCGGGTCATGGGTTTATAGAAGAAATCAACTTAAAACCCTAAAATTGACTATTGGTTGATAGGTGCTTAACACCATAGGTTGTCAAACCAAACTAATACAAGTCTTATTATACCTTCGGAATAATTTACACATGATTACAGGTTCATCTTGAACTGAAATAATAACATGGAACATTATAAAAATCGAAATCCATGTCAAGCATAGCTTTCTAGTGCATAAATCATCATTTTTAGGCAAGAACATGATCAAGAAAGCTTATGATAAGCAATAAACGTGGAGAAAGTTATAAAACTTGCCTCTAATGAGAAGATGAAACCGCAAACAGAAGAAAACTCGAGCGGTTAGGGGAGAAAATCCAATAAGAAGCTATGAATTCGTCCATCTAGCACCTTTCTTCATCAAATGAACAAACCCTAAGTATAAGGAGCAAGAAAGGTAGGGTTTTAGAGCTTTAGGAAAATTTCCACCATGGAACAACAAGGTTCCAACCTGGAGAAATATAGTATGAAGGATAAAAAAGAAAAAAACGGAGGAAAGAAGGGAATTCTTACTCTTTTAGGTCAAGATCACTAGAAGGAAGCTTTTTCAACCCTAAAATGAAGTCAATTGCAACCCTAGATCCGTTTTCCAAGAAGATCCACACTTTCTTCTTCCTTGGGCAGAAAAATTCGCAGAAGCACAAAGGGAGAACTAGGTTGGGAGAAGGAGGGAAGTGGTGGAGAGAAAATGGCTCATTTTGGTGCTTGGGGATAAGTATATGAACTTTAAGATAAAGCAAAAAAAGAAAAAGTTGAAGTTCTAGTATCTATCCAAGTGTCCATGGCCTTAATTTATTGAGAATATACAAGCACACACACAAGAAGCTCCCCCACCATATGTATAGACCTACTTAGCTTTCCTTTGTCGAATTTCCCATCCAATCAAATAATTTGTTAGTTGATAGCTACTAAAGGTAGCTCATCCGTGAAGGGGAAAACCCTAAAATACCCTTGGAGAAAACACCTTCAAACCAAGGTTTAAATAGGCGCCCCATGGCTCAAAAAGTTCAATAATGGTTAGAGAATATCCAAGGAACATAATGCAAGTGATAAATTTCAAAGAAAACCTCTCAATTGGGTAAATTGCAGAAAAGTCCAAAATGTGCATAAAATTGCATAACTTGCTCAAATAGTGTCCAAATTGGACCAAATTTGAAACTTAAGCTTTTCTTATGATTTAAAAGTATATCACAAGGTTATATTAGGATTATAAGAATTCAATTATCATAAGTAAGCTTGTTCAACTCACTAACCAAGTTTAGGGGCCTTACAACTATAAACCCCTAATAGGGATTTCATCCCCAAAATCCAAGGTAAACAAAGATGGGTACTTCCTTTGCACCTCATCCTATTACCTTCACATGGTTACTTGCATATCATGGTGATATCACATCATTCATACATATCTCATCTTGGGTCAGCACAAAACCCCCCACATAAGAAGACATTTGCAAATATGGAACATAGAAACTTGTTGTGCCACCTGTACAAAGCTAATAGTAATGTTCAACTTTAAATTCTAGCTATCATACTAAAATTATATCTATTATATCAACACATTACTCAAAATTCATACTTGCTAGCTGTTTACCAATCATGCCATGTGTCCCATGCCATTCCTTGAAGCATAAAAAAGGCAATGTATCCATCCTTTTTTTATACCCTGACACTAGAACTCTTGGCAGTTCTTTTTCAACATCAACAGAAATGCTGATGCTGGCAACTTCCCTTCCATACAAGGAAACATCATTCCTAGTCAACCTTCTTTAGGGTGAAACAACAACACTACCTTCACCTTACTAGGATTTACACAAACTACTTAGAAGACATATCATGATCCCATAAAGAAATTTAATCAACCCCATCTCACTCTTGTTCAACTTGTCTCATAGCTATTGGTGCTTTGACAACTCTAAGGTTTTTTTGAAGAAATATTGATCATATTTTTGACCATATTTGAAATACTTTGACATGTCATCATTCAAAGATTGCTGCAACTTGTAAGACATTACTTGAACACTCCGTTCCTCCTATTCATAAATTCTATTGGTACATTGGTTAGTCTAATAGGTATAACTCTAAACTCATCATGGCGATGTGGATTATGACCAAAGGCCTTGATTGATGTATATTATAACATGATGCCTAAGGGAAGAGTAGAAAATACGTTTTAGATTTGCACTACTATTCAATCTCAAGTCCATGTCCACTCAATACAATCATGTAATGATATCCCAATGGTTGAGGTTGGGACACAACACTCTTTTCTACCTTAAATAAGCATCATAGACCAAAATGGAGCATTAAATCAAGATCGAAATCCCAAACTCGCAAGAAACATTATTTTAATGTTTAGATATCTTTTTTTTTATAAATATTAAAAACTATTAATTTAGACTAGAAGAACATCCATGCATGTAGCTTTTTAACAATAGTCTAACAAAGGTAACATTGAAATTAGTTGATTTAAATGAATGAGATATTGGTAGAGTTTTAGTAATAAATTACAAAATATGATACTCCTAACTAATCAATATGTTTTGTTGTATAAACTTCCCTAAACCAACACTAGAACTAAATAACAAAGATTCGTTTTTTTTATAAAATATCCATAGTACTTTTAATTCATTATATGGGACACACATACTTCACTTTGATTTATTTTCCTAGTTAGAATTTCATAAGACTTATGTACTATGAATAAGGATGAATCCTATGATATTATAACATTAAGGGCCATTTTCTCATATTTTTCCTTTGATTTATCACTAGTAGCTAGACATACCCATATGTTAACATAAGGCCAAAACTACATCAAAACATAAGGTTTTAAGCATGATCATTCTTATTCAATACTTCAATTGAAAGTAACAAGTTTATTGAAAATAATTACTCCACCTACTAGAGATCACATAGTTGGAATATGGATTTATATATATATATATACATAAATAAATAAATAGATAAATATATATATGTATAAATAAATAAATAAATATATATAAATATATATACATAAATAAATAAATAAATAAATAAATAAACAAACAAATATATATATATATATATATATATATATATATATATATATATATATATATATATATATATATATATATATATATATATATATATATATATATATATATATATATATATATATATATATATATATATATATATATATATATATATATATATATATATATATATATATATATATATATATATATATATATATATATATATATATATATATATATATATGGGGATTTATTCATTACCCGCGCGGGTAGCCTAATTTTTGCGCTACCCACACATCTAAAAGTGTAACTATATGGTACATACAAGTAACTCTAAGATCAAAAGAGTAACTATATTGATAAAAGAGTAACTATATGACTAAAAAAGTAACTGCGTAGAAAATATACAGTTAGTGGTGGGGCAAATGATATTACTTTTGGTTGAAGTTTTTTGGAGAGCTAGATAAAATGCTCCTCTACAATTATGATTTAAAAAAAAGTGACAGGAAGGGTGTGCGGGTAACTACCCGCGCGGGTATTAAAGATGGGCCCTATATATATATATATATATATATATATATATATAGAGAGAGAGAGAGAGAGAGAGAGTCATGTTAGAATACACTCAAGTGTACAGATCACACGATACACTGAAGTAGTGTTTGCGTATCAAGACTATTTGTTTTAAATTTAAACCATTGATCTTAATTGTCATACTATAATTAGGCTACATACAAATTTTAAACCACTTGCATGACTGTAAGTCACTCATCTAAGGGTAAAAAAAATCGATGCACAAAACTAATTTGAAATGCATTATTTTTTAGTCTTATAACATGACCTGCAAATGTCCAAATGGGCTCAAATTTTGTATATGATCTATTCACAAGATGTTTAATAAGATCAACATATTTGATTTAAAAAAATATTTCATCATGAAAAACTATTGGAGTGTATTCTACTGTGGATACACTCGAGTCTATTCTATCCTAGCTCTCTCTCTCTCTCTCTTTATATATATATATATATACATATATATATATATATATATATATATTGACTTCAATATGATCATAGTTAAGGTTGAAACATATCAAGGTGAATTCAAATGTTCTAGTATATATATCGAGGACAATGTAAGAGTACCACACTATGCGTTGAAAAGGACACACACATGTAGAAATTTGATTATGGAAATGTGTTATATGTGGATAAATTTTGAGAATTTTTGTTATTCTTATTTCACCATATTGATGTCTATGTCTGGACCACAATTGATTAGAAATATGCTCGCAAGTCGAGGATGTTGAAAGAATTCCTTCTTAGAGTATTCAATCTATTAACTAAGATATGAGGCACTCAAAAAAATTTTGGATGACAAAAAATCATCTAATCCTCTTCTAGTGGGTATAGGGAATGAAGGAGCTATGTGGTTTAGGAATTTATTAAATAAGTTTATGAAGACTAAGAAAATTCTAGTGAGTGAAAAAACAATATCATAGTCATCATCTACATAAACAAATGAGGTTTAGGATCACACTAGGAAGCTTTGGTAGAGGATTATTGAGAAAGCACAAGATCTATAAAATTATATCAAATAAACAACCTGATTTCATACCCAATTAGATGTTATTTTATGATGTGTTTATGATCCAAACCTTGGGAAGAGACACAATGGTTTATGATAGAGAGTGTTTGATCCAATACATTGACTTGATCAAAGATATGGATGATAATTTGACTACAAATTTTAGGAATCATGTAGGAGAGACACTAAAATTTCCTATCATAGTTGGGTTACATCTAGGATCAATAGTGAGCCCATATATATTTGTTCTTATTATGGATGAGTTGACAAAGTGGTGTTTAGGAAGATATCCCTTGGTGCATGTTATTTGGTGATAATCATGTTGATTGGTTAAATAAAATAAAATTAATTGATAAAGTTGAAATTTGGAGAAATGTGTTGGTATCCAATGTACTAAGTATAAAAAAAGAATACTAGAGTAAATGTGTTGAAATTTCATCCAATCTAGAATTCTTAATGGTTTATCCAAGTTGGATGGAATGTATGTACAAACATGTGATAAGTTTCATCACTTGGGCTGAATAACTAAATGGATAATGATGTGCAAGATGATGTTTTTCACATGACCACAACATACTAGTTGAAATTGAGGAGTGCGACTGGAGTAATATGTGACCAAAAGATATCTCTTAAATAAAAAAATTAATACTTATATAGTTTTGTTATGTCTATAAATGTTGTATGGAACTTAATCTTGGGCGCTGAAGAAACAATGCCTCCATATAATGAATGTGGTGACTATGTGTATGTTGAGATTTATGTGTGGTAATAAAAGATTATTTCAAAAATTACTATATAAGGAACAAAGTGGGGGTGGTGAGTATTGGGGTTGCACAAGGGTCACCTGAGATGGTGTTGCATGTGAAATGTAGAGTGACAAATGTGCCAATTTGGAGTAACATTATTGAGTCAAGCATAGTTAAATGATGAGGTGACATGCCTAGTTTAAGTTATGAAGACCTTATTAGGAGATATTTTGAGGCTTTATATATTGATTATAATATGACTCATGGAGTTGATTGGAAAAGAATGGTCCATGTTGACGACCCACACGATTGTAATTGAGGCTTAAATGATAGTGATCTCCTCCTCTTGCAAAAAAAAGTCAAAAATGTCATAAGAAGAACTCGTTGTAATACTAATATCATTACAAGAGGTCTTTTGTGAGAAGAGCCTACTACTCTTCAAGATTGACTCTCATAAATCTGAAAATAATTATGTTTCTATGTGAATTTATAACAATTCTACTTATTTTATAGGATACTCTTTTTAAACTCTTGAAATATCATTAAATCTAAATGGGAACATGTGTGGCATTCCTTCTTGTTCATTGGCCCACTATTTTATATTTTGTAGACAAATGAGACCTATTGTCACTAAAGCCGTTCTAATTTTCCAACATAACGTGGCAACACATAGAAGCAAATATGGAGACTATATATTATATAATCGTATTAAGCATGTTACAATTTTAGTTCTTTTCAAATAATTTAAATTGTTTTCAAACCCAATTTTGATAGAATTGCATATATATATAGTCTTACAAATAAGTATAAATATGCAAAATCTATCATACACTTTGACACTATAAATTTCATGTGCATGGTGAACCCAATTTTATTTTTAAATCCTTCACACATTTAGTCAACTAGCTACAAATATATGATGTTTTTCAAATTATATTGATTTGTTACACGTGTTATAAGGGCCTTCAAATATATTTATTGGTGCAAATTCCGTTTAAATATGACAAAGTAATCTAGAGGCTAATTCATTCCCACTAAGAGGTTGTGAAACATTTACTTGTTAGTGAAAATATCATATGTAGAAAGCTAAGATGGTGAAGATTATGTTTTTCTTTCTAGTATGAGTATTGGATGATTACTTATAGTATTATAAACTTTAATTTTTTTGTAAAGACGATAAGCGACCTATGTTGATACATCAAATAATTTGACATGGTTTTTTTTCATACACACGTGCAATCATTTCTTACATATTCATTCTAAAATTACCTATCAGTTTGTTCGAGTGGTAAGTCTAGTCCATAGGTTAGGCATTTGATACTCAGCTAGAGAACCCAGAGGAAAGGTTTATGGAGACAACTCAAAAGGCTCTAGTTTGTGATTTTGTAATATGAGTAGACCTCTCCTCCTTATAGTGAATTATTCTATATTAAGAAAGTATCCAATCTAGAAAAATTATTTTATAAAAATAGAAAGTTAAAGTTGCTACAATATTGAAGAAAATATTATTTTTAGGTGAGTTCTACTAAGACAGGAATCTGAAGCTCTATGAACTAAAAGTCATATCATCTAACATGATGAGCTCATGGTAATAGTAAAATGGAAAAAACAAAATAAAGAACACAACCTGGACCAGCCCTTCATTTGAAGACATACATTTATCTACATGACAACCATGCTTTAATTTTCTTCAATTATACATATAGAGAATAATCGATTTTCAATTAATTGATGTCATTGATAAAGAAGTTAGACTACAACTCAAGATTATGTCAAATAACCATTAAGAATCTTACCACACAAATTAAGTATCAATGTGGTTGAAAAGGCTTTGATGAGAGGATTAACCAGACCCACAAAAAGGATAATAAGATATAAGTACAACATGATTTGATTCGGGGTGCAGGCCTCCTGAAACTGACCCCCGTTCTCCCCGTGGACCATTGAAGATTTCCACGTCTCTTGATCTATGACAAGATTAACAAAATATGTGTAGTTGTTATTACTAGCTGCTAACTTGGCACATAAATTCTCTCTCCATCTGGCATTATTTTTGGAAAAGTTAGGAGGTAATCTCATTCATCCCGTCCTCCCCTGGAGAACTAAATCGAACTTAGATTGCAATCAACTAATTCATTGCAATGTCTGTCCATATACATCACTTGCCAACTTTGCCTCTTCATGTTCTAAATTTTGTGAACCATCTTTGCATATTTAGTGTCCTCCTGCAACAATTCATGAACCATCTTCACAGCTAAATAGGAGTCAAATTCAACCGACACATCCTCCAAGCTATTAAGCTCTGCTACCTCCATGGCAAGGGTTATTCCTTTGAGCTCAACATCCATGACATCTAATGTCTGTAGACTTTCAAAAACTCCCCCATCCATATGCCTAAATCATCCCTGATCACCACAACACAAAGATTTTCACTGCTTGATTGAAGCATCCATGTTGATCTCGAATACCCCGTATTAGGTCCCCTCCATTGTTTCATTCCTTGTGCATTAGAAGCAGGATGCAACTTATGAAGCGCCTCCAGCTGTGCAACTTCCTTATGAATCTAACCTATTGCAAGACATGTGAGTTTGCATTCTCAAATGTATGCTTATTTCTAATCACCTAGATGTGCCAACAGGTGGTAAGGAAGGTAATTATAGTATATACATCTGCCTTCATCTACTCACTAAACAATACCTTGAGGTCCAATGTCTCAGAGAACCCAATTATGTCTCTATCCATTAGGAGTGCCTCCCAAAACTCTTTAGCATACCGACAATCCCTTACAGCTGCATGGTGGTTTCATCCTTGATCAAGCACATGTGACGTACTACATGTTGCTATTTTTCTCTGCATTATCTTTCTGTTGGTCATCAACACCTCATATAGGAGAAGCCAGAAAAAGATTTCTATGTGTCGATTAACCTGCTACTTCCACTCATCATTCCACCTTCCTGGTACTCTGGTACCATTTCCTTCTCTCAGTTTTGTGTAGGCTGATTTATTCGAGTATGTACCATTCTTTGTGTGCAACCATACTCAAATGTACTCTCCATCTTTATCCAAAGGGAGATGAAGTTTCTTGATATGCTCTACCACTTGGCTTGGAACCATCCTTAAGAAATCAGTGTCCCATCCACCATTTAGATTGACCAAACAATTTACTCATAGATCTTCTAGCTCACTAGGGATTGGTTTTCAAGATTGCTCTTTTAGAATGGGACCATCCTTCCACAACCTATCATTCCATACATTTATTCTCTAACCATTTAGAGGGACTAGATAGGAGTTACCCACTATGAATTCTTTGCTTGCTATTATTGCATTTCCAATTCCTAAGCAATTTGATCTCCTCCCCTGGTGTTCCTTTTCATACTGATCTCTCTCATTCTGACACACCACAATGAGTTCCTATTACCACTAAAATCCCAAGACTGTTTGTAGAGAAGGGCTTGGTTCCATTCTCGAATCTTCTTCAAGCCCATACCCCTATCTTGTTTATGGCATGTCACTTTATCCCAAGCCATGAGCGCCATCAGGTGTGTCTTATGATTGCCCCTAGATGAATCTCCTAATCATGTCATCAATTCTTATCACACAACTGCAAGGGTAAAATCAAAGTCTGCATGACATAGGTCGAATTGCAACTAATATCCTTCAATTCACCTTCTCTGATACCTCATTGTAGGTGGTTTTGTTTACCTAGCTACAAATTATCCACACTCTGAGGTATTTTCTCTGGTCATTAATGATATGAGATCCACTTATTCTGCTCATTCTTCTCTTTAATGTTTGATCTACACTCCTAGAATAGAAGATTCTTGATTTAGGCTTCGACACAGCTTGTCCAGATGCAATCTCAAACTCACAAAAGCACTGCATCATAACCTTCATATGTTCTCTACTTGCATTAGAAAAAAAGATTAAATCATCTGCAAAGCAGACATGAGATATGTTACACCTTTACTTCCCAGTCTTACCAGCTTCCATGAACCTTGGGTCACTTCCCTCTAGATAAGATAGCTGAGCCTCTCCAGCCAGAGAACAAATAGGTAGAGTTATAGAGGGTCACCTTGTCTGTGGCCCCTTACTAGATTTAAAGGGCTTGGTAGTCCTAACATTCCCTACAATGGATGTTTCTTCTCCTGAGATAGATGACATGATGTATGAGATAATGTTAGGTGGGAGCCCAATGCGAGAGACAAAGACTCTAACAAATTCCTAGGACATTTGATCATAAACCATTGTGAGGTCTATCTTAATAGCCATCTTTAGCCCCCTTTCTATGCTTCATGACATGGATAAGCTCCTGAACCAGCATTATGTTATCCGTGATGTGTCTTCGCGCCACAAAATTGCTCTGAGCTTGGGACACCCAATTAGGAATGAATGGTTTAAGCTTCTCCACCACTAGTTTAGACATGATCTTTAGAGAAATATTATTGATGGAGATTGGTCATAGATTCTCACATTTTTCTGATATAGTGACTTTCATGATCTACATAGTAGTGGAATTATAGAGATCATCAGGTAGAGATCCAGCAGTGATAGTTTCCTTGACTATGTTGACAATATTGGGTCCAATAGTTTCCCAATTTCTCTAAATGAATTTGTCGTTGTCCCTACTAGGCCTTGCTACTTTAACTGGATCAAGTTTTGTAATAATGGAGTGGACCTCTATGTCCAACGGGCATGCCCCAAGAGTGAGTAGTTGAGTAATTCTTAGAGGCTTGAAGTGAACTGGGAAATCAATGCTACTTGGGGTATCATAGCATGTTGGGGTAGTGAGAACACACTCAAAATGTTTAACGACCATCTTCATAGGGTCTTTCTCATCAGTGACCCAGTGTCCATCGTGGTTTGAGAGAAGTGATCTTATTTTCCTTCTTCTTTGATTGCCAAAGATATGGCAGAATCTTGAATTATTGTTCCCTTCCTTAAGACAATTTTATATGGCTTTGATGCCTCATATAAATTTCCTCATCCTTAAGGATAGTGTCGAATTTTGTCTGCATATCCGAGCAAAGGGCATATAAAAATTCATTAAACTACTTCGCTAACTCAATTTGTAATATGTTGATATTATGGATCATACATTCCTTGTGTTTACTTTTCTCTCTATTTTGTTTCTTATCCCAGTTGGAGATAGAGTTCTATGCTTGCTTTAATGCTTCATTGAAAGTAAGGGAACCATTCCATCAGTTCCTTAATATGGAGGAGAAACCTTCTATTTCGTTCCTTGATGCTTTGATGATAAATCTTCTAGGTGTAGGTTTGGCAGAAGAAAATCTTACTAGTAAAGGACAGTGGTCTGAGCCAAGATGTGGAAGGTTCTCAACAATGGCGTGGGGACAATTTGCGATGAATGCACTATTCACTGTGGCCCTATCCAACCATTCCTATAGTATATTGTGACAATAAGTGTACTTCATACCTAAGAAGCTGAGATCAGTCAGGTCTGCCTCCATCAGGCATGTTAGAACACCGCTGCCTCTACATAATTGTGACGTTCACTTCTACTTTTTTTCACTTGGAGTTATAGTAGTGTTGAAATTGTCTAAGGCGACTAAAGGTGACTTGAACTTGTTCCCATATGAATCAAATGCTTACATAATAATTGTCTACGAATATGCAGACTAGCATATATAAAGGAGATGTAACACTTTTTGTTTTCTCTACAGGCTATAAATTGTGTATGGCTGCATATGACTTCCACTGTGCACTGGTTCACATTACAACATAACCATATGCATCCCGTGAAACCCCTCACCTCAAATCAATAGGAATTGGTGGATATCTGATCATCTTAGAAGTAGCTTCTATAGGGAAATATGACAACAAAATAGGTAGCGGAAACAATTTTTTTACTATCATATTCCCATTAAACTAGCAGATCACATCAATAACTATATAACTGAAGTGATGGTTTTGAGGATATACCTAGTCTTGGAGCAAGTCCAATGACATCTCCTTGTCATTTTAGTCATGCAGCTATCTTTTAGTTGCACTGGGACTTGTCTGCTATGCCTCCTAGTCTTCACCATGGACAACAAGTTGATGTTGTCCTCCTAGCGGTAGACAATGACCTGTATGCCTCTATGGAAGTCCACACAGACCGTCTAGAACTCCTTTCATCCTACTAGAATGGATAAGAAGGAGTTATCCCTCTCGTTGGTGTACGAGTCACCAACTTACTCTCCCACAATTGTTCTCCCTTGCTATCCCTCCCTTTATCGGGTATGACTTGATCGAGTTCTCTCAATTACCACAACTGGAGAAGAAACAATTATTAGAGGTAAATTTATGTGTCTGAGAAGCCCCCATTAACCCTCTATTTATAGAAGGGGTTAGGGTTAGGTTTCCCAGTCTATGTGGGAATGGAAGGGATCCAAATATTGAAAATTTACAACCTACAAATGAAAAACCATTTGGTTCACCAGGCGAACTGGCTAGTTCACATGAAAGCAGATTAGTTCACCTAGTGAACTAGTCATTTTGTCATGTTTACTAATCACATATGAACTGACAATTCTAATCCAATTAATGCATGACATGACATCAACACAAATCCTTGATGCAATCAAATTGCACCACAAATTGGGTATCTTGCGAAGCAAGCCGATCGTCTGATGACCATGAACCCGTCAATTCTCTCGCTAAGTGAACCGGTCGGTTGGTGCCCCAGCTCAACCAAAATTCAGCCAGTGCATTATCCAATCAACTTGACACTCCAATCACTCGTTTCATCACATTAGACGATCGTTTGGGAGTCTAGTCAGTTGATTTGTTGCTTGTATTGAATACCTGAACACTTTATTAATCAATCCAATCATCACTCAAGATCGAAAATCCTCTTCTACTTTAGTTCATATGTGTGTGACACTATAGGTTCCATATTGCATTGGTAGTGAATGTCCATAACCAGTTATGACATCACAAGTAATGAGTGGTTCCTAGTCGTACATCAATGCTATCCAAGTAAATGGACAGTTGGAGAACAACTTCAACCTACAATTTGTGTATGGTGTTACAATGTTTGTTTAGTTCCTTTGTCACTAATATCCAGATTAAACTCGAGGCATGGAGTAGTCATCCTCTTCAACATTCAATCTTATTTCTTGAACCATAGTAGACCGTCTGAGATATATGTATTCTTAATATCACATATTTACTCACATGTGCATGGGCATGCATTTCTCAATCTCGCTGATCAAGAGGCCTAGGATATAATACTCTTATAGGAGGGAAAATTCCATCTACATCATTAACAATCAGCCTCCATGTATCAAAGTCACCCAATCATCACCATTATGACAGCTCTTATTCAGGATTACATTGTATGATGTCAAAGCATATCGAACAACATGTGATGAGTGTAGTGACTTCAGGTCTAAGAACCACAATCACCTCCAACACTAAGAGAGATGACTATGACTACCATTGTAATATCTTCCATGTGTCAGTATCATGGTGGGCCTTCCTGATACACTATTCTCTAACATGTATCTATGTGCTTGGTTTGATGTCACATATCATGACTAATGAGACTCTGTCATCAACCAACACACACTCTAGTCTTATGTGTTAATTCTGTCTATTTTCCTTCCACAATAACATCTGACTAGGGACATAATGAGAATGTATGTACTCTTAACATCCATATGATATCATTGTTCAAGTTACGTACTTGAAGACATACTTCATTGAATAATATCATTCTCTAGATATTTATTATGTTAAATCATTATGTCATAACTGAATAAAATAGAATAAATTGGAAGCTTGCCTTTATTATTAATCAAATCATTTACAAATTATGCCGTTACAATCATCATATGATTGGCTCTCTGGGATTACATACCAATAGACTCCCACTTGCACTAAGAGAAAATCTCCCACGAATCTTATTTGAAGTGATCTAACATGTCCATCATGCTTCTACTATGAAAGTGCCTTTATCGAGGGGTCATCAACATTGTTCTCAATTGGTACTTTGCAAATCTTCACATCTTCCCACTGTACGATTTCTCGTATGAGATGGAACTACCTTTGTATATGCTTAGAACAATGATTTAATATGGGTTCCTTAGCTTGTGTAATAGCTCCATTGTTGTCACAATATAGCTCAATTGCATCGCTGATGCTTGGAACAACCCCAAGTTTAGAGATGAACTTCTTGATCCATACAACCTCCTTTGCTGCATTCCAAACAACAATATACTTGACCTCTATTGTAGAATCAGGAACTATTTCTTTCTTGGTACTCTTCCAGCTTACAACTCTATTGTTTAGGCAAAACATAATTCTTTATTGTGATATGTGATCATCTTTGTTAGTTTGGAAGCTTGCATCAGTGTAACCCTTTATCACCAACTCTTCCTCTCTGCCATAGATGAGGAATTGATCCTTAGTTCTTCTCAAGTTCTTAAGGATGTTCTTCATGACTGTCCAGTGAGCATCACCTAGATTTGACTGCTATCTTCTCATCATGCTCAAAGTATATGAGACATCAGGATGGGTGCACAACATAGCATACATGATTGATCCAATTGCCGATGCATATGGAATCAAACTCATGCATTCCCTTTCTTCACAAGAACTGGGACATTGAGCTTTAGAGATGGTAACTCAATGACGCATGGGTAGATTTCCTGTATTTGAGCTCTCCATGATGAACCACTTCAACACTTTGTCAATGTATGTGCTCTGACTTAGCCTAAGAATATTGCTAGATCTATCTATGTAGATCTTAATCCCCAAGGTGTAGGATGCCTCTCCCAAGTTCATGGAAGACGTATTTCCTAGCCATGTCTTTACCTTTTATAAAGTAGGGATGTCATTCCCCATCAATATGTCATCTACATACAATATGAGGAATGTCATGATGCTCTTGTACACACAAGGTTCATCTTCATTTTGACTAAAGGCATACTCTTTGATTATCTCGTCAAAATGAATATTCTAGATCAGAGATGCTTGCTTCAATCCATAGATTGACCTTTTTAGCTTAAAGACTTTATTTGCATCCTTTGGATTTATAAAACCCTCATATTGTGTTATATATACATCCTTGAGAAGATTCCCATTAAGGAATGCGGTTTTGACATCCATATGCCAAATATCATGGTCATGATAAGCTATAATAGCAAGCATGATCCTGATGGACTTAACCATGGCCACTGGAGAAAAGGTTTTGTCATAGTCAACACCTTGAAATTGTCTGAAACCCTTTGCAACCAATCTACCCTTATAGGTTTGTATTTTACCATCCATGTCAGTCTTCTTCTTGAAGACCCACTTGCACCCTATGGGTTTTAAACCTTTAGGTGGATCCACCAAGGTCCATAACTTGTTGGTATACATGGATTCCATCTCAAATCTCACAAACTTAAGTCATTTCTCAGACATTGGTTTCTCAGTAGCTTCTAGATAGGTTGTTGTCTCATCATCTATGACCAATTCACTGCCTTCCTGAGTCACAAAGTTTCCAAATCTCTCAGGTTCAAGGTGTGTCCTATTAGATCTGTGAGGTACCTATGTTTCTTGAGGAATTTGAGATTCTACAACACTTTGCAATTCTCTTTGTTTCTCTTATACATCTATCAGTTCAGTGCTTTCTTGTTGGTCTCGAACCTCTTCGAATTCTACTTCCTCCCATCGATTCCTTTAGAAATTAGATCCATCTCTAGGAATGTAGCATCTTTGGCAACAAACACTTTGTTCTCAGATAGGAAATAAAAGTAATATCCTATTGTCTTTTTAGGGTACCCAACAATATAAAATTTATCGGATTTAGGATTAAGATTTTGAGGAAATATTTTTCTCACATAAGCTTCACATCAAAAAATCTTCATAAAAGACAGTTTGAGATGCTTCCCAGTCCATATCTCATTTGGAGTCTTTTAAACCAAATCAGATGGTACTCAGTTTATTGTTACTGCGGCGGTCTCTAGAGCACAACCCCAAAAGGTAATTGAAAGCTTAGCTAAGCTCATCATTGATCGCACCATATCCAACAATGTGAGATTCCTTCTTTTTGATACACCATTATGCTGAGGCGTTGCAAGTGGAGTCCATTGAGATATGATTCCATGGGCTCTAAGAAGGTCCTCAAACTCTTGGATTAAGTATTCTCCACCTCGATCAGAATGAAGTGTCTTAATACTTTTGCCAAGTTGGTTCTGTACTTCATTCGTAAACTCCTTGAACCTATCAAGAGTTTTTGACTTATGTTTTATCAAGTAAACATAATCATACCTACTGAAGTCATCCATGAACGTAATGAAATATTGATACCCTCCTCTAGTAGTTCTTCTAAAAGGTCCACATACATAAATATGTATGAGTCCTAATAGATAACTATCCTTCTCATTGTTACCAGTGAAAGGGGTCTTAGCCATCTTACCCAACAAACAATGTTCGCATGTCTCTATTTATTTGAAATCAAAGGAGTCTAGATATCCATCTTTATGGAGTCTAGATATGCAATTCTCATTTATTTGCCCTAGACAACAATTCCAAAGGTATGTTTTGTTTGAGTTGTTGAGTTTTAGTTTTTTGGTATTTACATTATTAGCATATGTCTTTAGATTTAGCAAATAAAGACCATAAGACATAGGGGCACTTCCATAAAAGATCCCATTTTTGAAATAGAACACTGACAATTCTTAATATCAAATTCATATGCATCCTTGTCTATACAAGATACAAAAATGTTGTTTCTATTTATGGCATGTACATAATAGCAGTTCACTAACTCTATGACAAACCCTATGTGTAGAGATAAACTATAGGTTCCAACTGCAATGACAACAACTTTTTCTCCATTTGTGACTCATAGTTCAACCTTGCCCTTTCTCAAAGGGCTACTTCTTTTCAGATTTTGCATATTTGAGCATATGTGAGATCCCCATATTGTATCTAGTACCCATGATGAATAAGTAGATAAGTTTATCTCAATAGTATATATACCTAAAGTAGAGATCTGTATCCCCATCTTCTTCTTCTTGAATGCCTTCAAGTACAAAAGGATAAGTTCCTCTTATACTTCTCTTTCTCCTCATCTTGAGTGTTGAAGATCTAGATTTGGGCTTGGCCTCAGAACTCTTCATGGCTTTTCTCTCATCTTTGGACTCAACTATGTTGATCACTGTCACATATTTGTCCTTCTTCATTCTTAATTCAACATGAATTAGCATACCAAGAAAATATGATGTCAGTCTGGTCATATTATTGAAGAGGTAACACTCAATAAAGTGGCTATATGATTTTGGCAATGATTTCAAAATCATATCCATGTCCAACTCTTGGCTTAAAGATATTCCCAGTTCTTCAAGATGATACACATGTACAATCATGTTGAGCACATGATCTTCTTCTGAGTCTCCCTCTGTCAGTTTACAGTCAAAGAATGCCTTTATGACATTGTTATTTTCTTACTTTGTGAGATTATGGTTCACTTTCCTAAGATGTGTTACCATCTCAATAATCCCCATGTCCTCGCATTGCTCATGTAACTCATAGTTCATGCAGCTTAGCATAAGGTACTTTATGTCTAAGGCATTGTTGGCATGCTTCCAGTAATCACCCACCTCATCCCTAGGCACATCAGGAGCATGTTTTTCTGGCACAGGTTTACCAAGGACATAGAGTTGCACTCTTCATTGAGCACTATTCTCAAAGTCCAAAACCAGTCATGGAGATTTGTCCCGTCAAGTTTTTCCTTCCTAAGGGTTGATCACAATATTGATTTGTTCAACATTTGACTCTATAAGAGAAAATTTACATTTTATCAAAAGCCCTTTTTGATTTGATTTGATTTAAAAAATTTCATGATATTCAATTAGGTCTTTAATTAATTATATCTCCAATAATTTTATTCAAATTGATAGCCCTCACATATCAATTTGGAAGATTGCAGTGTACAACCTTCTAATGAGCCAAGATCTAAAACAATTGAACTATTACCTGGCCAATTCCAACGTCCATAGTCAATTATCAAGGTAGGCAACTTTTGCCAATTGCAATATATGCAACTGTTGGATAGATGATATGCACAACTCCTTGCTATAATCATTTGCATGCTTCTGGTGCTTAATCTCATTAAGGACACACATCTAAGCCTGACCCAAAAGCCATCACGATAGATGTGCACCCTGCTTGGGAAAAACTTACATATCTACCATCACACTCGCACGAGATGGATGGCGCACCATGCTTGGGCGTAACCTAGGCTTAGTTGATCAAACTTTTTATGTGTGCTTCTTTTGGAAAGCATCTAAGACTTAATATTTAATTGAGGGAGTTTGTATTTCTAAATAGCTATACTTTATCCAATCATCATATATATAGTACGCATCATACACATGCTATATCCCATAAAAAAACATGCCATAAACAAAAGTGATGGCTATGCCCATTCTAATGTAATTCCTTGGATCCACAAGGAATTACCACTGCCTAGGGTCTACATCACATGAATAAACCTGTTGTTGATGAAGATCTATGATTTCAAATATGGGTTGATCGGTTCAACCCTTGAACCGATCGAATCACCTCTTGGCCAGTCAGTTCATCATCTCATCAATCGTCTGGTCTACTATCCCCCATCTTCTGGGTTCTTCATTCGATCGATCGGTTCCACTAGCGGATCAGTTTGACTCATCTTCCTTGGTCCTCTAGCCAATCGACTCGACTTTAAGATGGTCAGTTGGCCTGATCTGAGCATCTTTCTTCTTCTTTGTTACAAGAAAATAAACTATCTTACTATTACATGAGTATAGAGAAACCTCAAGTTACATTCTAGGGGATCAAAGGTAGGAGAGAATAATACTTTTACAATTAGAAGATAAGGTAGATGCTCAGTATGCAAACTGAAATAAAATATAAAATAACCAACCACACAACCATGCACAGATAATAGGGTTATTATCCATAACCATTCTACACATACACCATCAAAACTCACTTTTAGGGCAACACATGTAAATTGCATATATATATATTAGTTTGGGATTATGCATGGTATTTGGTGGATCAAAATTATTTTCATCGCATGCAATAAAAACCAAACATATAATCATATCAATTATCTCAAAACATAGTAGATTGACATGGGTCTGATACCACTATAGGGAAATATGGTGATAAAATAAACACTGAAAATAAAAGTTTTAATCACATCAAAAACTATATAATGGAAATGATAATTTTGAGGATATATCTGGTCCTGGAGTAAGTTTAGCGACATCTCCTTATCATTGTAGTCATGCAACTGTCTTCTAATTGCATTGAGACTCATCTACTGTGCCTCCTGGTCTTCACCATGGTCAACATGTTGATGTTGTCCTCGTAGCGGCAGACAACAACCTCCACACCTCTATGGAAGTCCACACGGATCACCTAGAACTCCTATCATCCTACTAGAATGGATAGAAAGGTGTTGTCCCTTCCATTGGTGTAATAGTCACTGACTTTCTCTTCCACAATTGTTCCCCCTTGCTATCCCTCCTTTTATCGGGTAGAATTTGCTCGGGTTCTCTCAGTTACCACAACTAGAGAAGACAAACAATTGTTAGAGGCAAATTGATGTGTTTAAGAAGCCCCCATTACCCCTCCATTTATAGGGGGGTTATGGTCAGAGTTCCCAGTCTATGTGGGAGTGGAAGGGACCACAATATTGAAAATTTGCAACCTACTAATGGCAAACCGGTCAGTTCACATGCCAGCCGATCGGTTGACCCAGTGAACCAGCCATTTTTTCATGTTTCCCAATCACATATGAATTGGAAATTCTAATCCAATTAATGCATGACATGATGTCAACACTAATCATTGATGCAATTGAATTGTACCACGAATTAGGCATCTCACAAAGTGAGTTGGTCATCTCACCACTATGAACTAGTCGGTTCACTAAGTGTACTGGTCGTTTGGTGCCCCAACTCAACTAGAATTTAGCCAATGCATTAGCCGATCAACCTAATACTCCAATCGGTCATTTCATCACATGAGTTGATCAATTGGGAGTCTAGTCAGTTGATTTGTTGCCTAAATTGAATAACTAAATACTTTAGTAATCAATCCAATCATCATTCAAGATTGAAAGTCCTCTTCTAGGTCAGTTCCTATGTGTGTTACCCTATATGTCCCATATTACATTGACAGTGAATGTCCATAACCACTTTTGACATCACAAGCAATGAGTGGTGTCTAATCGCACATCAGTGCTACCCAAGTAAATGGAAAGTTGGAGAACAACTTCAACGTACAATATGTGTATGATGTTACTGTGTTTTTGTAGTTCCTTTGTCACTGATATCCAAATTGAACTCGAGGCATGGAGTAGTCATCCTCTTAAACATTCAATTTTATTTCTTGAACCAGAGCAAACTGTCTGAGATATGTATAAGCTCAATATCACATATTGACTCACATGTGCATGGCCATGCATTTCTCAGTCTCTCTTATCAAGAGGCCTATGATATCATACTCTTATATATAGGAGGGACATATCCCATCTACATTACTCACAATCAATCTCTATGTGTCACAGTCACCCAATCATCACCGTTATGGCAACCCTTATTCAAGATTAGGTTGGGTGATGTCAAAGCATACCGAATGACATGTGATTAGTGTAGTGACTTATGGACTAAGAACCACAATTACCACCAACACTATGAGAATTGACTATGAATACCATTGTAATGGCTTCCATGTTTCATTCTCATAGTGGGTCTGCCTGCTACATTATTCTCTAACATGTATCTGTGTGCTTAGTTTGATATCACATCCTCATGACTAATTAGATTCTGTCATCAACCTACACACTCTAGTCTTTTGTGTTATTCCTATCTATCTGCCTTCCACATAAATATTCGATTAGGGACATAATGAGAATATATGTACTGCTAACATCCTTATGATCTCATTGTTCAAGTCACAAACTTGAAGACATACGTCATTGAATAATATCATTCTCTAGATATTTATTATGTTATATCATAATCTCATAACTGAATAAAATAGAATAAATTGGAAGCTTGCCTTTATTATCAATCAAATCATTTACAAATTATGCCATTACAATCATATTATGATTGACTCTCTGGGCATACATACCAATAGCTTATATGTTGATTCTTGATTCCAGGATGGCCACGATCCTAGGGTTATACATAGCTATTATCTCTTTTAGAGTACAGCATCTATCATCACCGCCGATCCCATGTATTCCAACAAAGAAAATCTACCGTCAATAATGTATGATTGGTAGTGGCAGTATGGAGGCCGTGATCGTCACACACATTGCCCTCCAATATCAGCTTCCTTACATTTCCGCTCACCATCATTGCTTACTACAACTTCACCCTCTCCCACTCTGGCCATTAGCCTTGGGCTCTTCCTTCTATGCTCATATGGCATTGCACCTCTTGTCGTCTTCAATTTGGAGCTACTTCCATTGTTTTTCATACTTGAGGGTAGAGGATTGGGAATTATGGTATTCACTTCTGCTGCCCATGCGCTATCCCCATGATCCTATTTATTCCTGGTGTCATCCTCCTCCTTCATTTGTGAATGTTTAGTCGTAGGTTCTTTGTCTTCCAGGATATTGGTCTCTTCCTCTAGTGTCTCCTCACTTGTTTTCATGCTTTTAGTGGATTTTTTAGTACTTTGTCATCCTTGATTGTAAGCAACTTCTCCATATTATCTTCCTCCATCTCCAGAATTACTTCATCCACACCCGGGTTGACTGCCTTGTGATACTACTCGTTGTCCAGATTGTTTGAGGTATCATTGTTCTCCTTAGATTTCTCTTGGGCATTCTTAGTAATGTCATTTAAGACAACTCTCTTTTTACTAGCACTGTCTATTTTCCTCTTCAGTTTCCATATTTCCATAGATTTCTCACAAGTCTAATTGTGTGCTTCATTTCCCTGCTCCCCTTCATTTGTGCCAGTGGTCTCACTTGTATTTTGGTCCTCAATATCTAGGTTTTTCAAACCTATTACCGGTACTAGGTATGTTAGATGGTTTGTCTGCCGACATTATCTTCTTGGGGTTTTGTCTTTGTCTTTGTTTGTTGCCTCTCCCATTTTGCTGTTGCGAGACCTCTTCATGTGCAACCTTCTATCCGTTTAGATCAGGGCTTCTACCATTATCCTCCCTACTTGGGTTGGTAGTTTGTTTGAACCTGTAGAATTTGTCTTTATGTACAAGCTTTCCACAGATGGCACATGTGTCTGGTGCCATTTCATACTCCACCAAGTTTTTGATTCCATCGATAAGTATGGACAGACAAGTGTTCTAGTTGTCTCAGAATCAATAGCTAACCTTGCAAATTTACTCCCTATTTTTGAAATCTGTGTAGCTATCCACCTTAATCAATTGCCCTAGAGCCAAGCCGATGTATTCGAATAATGTGGACACATATAGGTTTAGGGGTAGGTTTAAGAAATAGATCCATGTAACCACATGTTTAGGCATCTCTTAGTGGTCTTGAAGGTAGGGAACCGGTCCCAAATAGCCAAACAACTTCCAAGGCCCTCCCATCATTGCCAATTCATAGTCATCTCGGTAGGATGGCTTCACCGCATAATGATCCAAATTGAGTTCACACATGTTGAACCTGCCCTTTGGGTTCCAGAGTAGTTTAATCCTATCTCTCATTGTCATGAATCCTACATCAACACCCAGTAGTCTTATAACAACCACATACATCCATAAGCACCCATATCATCTTCTACTTCCTCATTGATAATGATAGTCAGGCACCCTCCACCTATGTTAGCTCAACAACTTTGTTATCCAGATGATCTTCAAATTAATTTTCTAAGACGAAATCCTCCTTGTCCCCTGACTGCATCCTTAAGACGTAGAGCTACCTACGTCTGCACAGAAGGACAGTGGTTACCCGTGTGGGTATCAGACACTACTAAGCTTGTTTTGCCATCTGATTGACGATGAGTTTCTAGGGTTCTTTGTTGTCCAAGAACCTCGTCACCATATTTGTGTTTGTTATTCGCTCCTGAGCCCTGCTAATCTCCCGTTTGATGACCCCCTCATACCACCAAAGTGAAAATTAATACCCACTACAGGTACCGAAACCCTAACGCTCTTCATTTGGCATTTGTGTTCAAACGAACTATGAATTTGCCCAAATTTATATGAAATATCTATGCATGACCCACTTCCTTATCTGTTATGCTGGACCAACATAGAAATCACAATTCATATCTTCAAAAAATGCCCTTTTGCAATATCTTTGTGTTAACAATTCAATATACTTTTCTATACATGTCATCTTTTTAGACAACTTTTCTAGATACTCTCAATTTCATCCATTTCATTAAAACAACTGATATACTACAAAAATTTCTCCTTAAGAAATTTGGACAACATGGATTGAGAGAAATCAAAGATTCTTTGATAATAATTATACAGCAATATAAAATATGATTTATAATCTTTCTACATATATTGTCTAATCAATCATGTCTACAATCATATTGATTATTTTAGACTCCGCTTGTAAGTTCACTGCTACTATAGACTCTTGAATCCAACCACGACCTTGCTGGTGATACACAAGTTTCATCCACATCTACATAATGAATAATGAGTCATCTGCTTATAGAAGACTTCCTCTCTCTGATCATTTTATTTAGCTCGTATATACATCTCTCTAATGTTGGATTTTTGATGATATTTGGGGTTACATGTGGAGCTCCTCTTCCTTTTTCCAGATATTTTCTTAAGGGAGTTCCCCACCCATAATACTCTCTTCCTATTTACAACGTTGCCCCATCAAATGGTAAACTTCATATTTGACCCCTCCCAGCTCCTCGCGTGCAACCCTGGTTTTAATATATGAATGGTTTACAAAAAGAAATGGAACTAATTGCTACGGGTAGCCTTTAACGGAAAATGATAGCTATCTGCTCGAAGAATTTATATTTTCTTGCTCGGTAATACGTACTATTTCTTAATTATGACTGTCCTGTCGACTAGATGCCAACATGGCTACAAATAATACCTAAAGCTCCATCACGATCCGTATCCCTCGTCAATTGATTTACAGGGGAAGAGCGTTATTCATGAGCCAAGACAGAACACCAATTTTTCCGCTCAAAGAGAAGAGAATGATGGTGAATGCAGAAAAAACACAGTGAAAATCAGCGGCAATTGTTTATCATCTCTAGGATTCATTCACGTAATACCTTGACCGATGTTTGTATTAAATAAGCAGAGCAATGAATACGTGTGCATCGTTCATTTTATTTTTCTTTAATCATAACAAGCAACAAGCTGATTCATGGGCCTCCGGATTCCAAAGCACAACATTGCGCTTTTACAAGAAACTCAGCATACAAAAAGCTTGTCTGTTGACGTTAATATCACAACTTTCTCAGCAGCTTTATGAAATCTGAGCCTCCATTGCCCGTCGCGGTGCCCAACTCCATGTATATATCTAGCTAGACGCAGTCTGATCTTTGCAAGTTCTGAGGCAATTGTCCCAGCAGATCTGGTTAGTGGAGCGCGTCTGTTTCAGGCACATCTGCATGCAGTCAGCAATGCAGTCCGCAGTTGTTGTCGGTAGCCAAGACACCGCCAGCACCAGCAGGGCCATGAGGATCAGTAGCTGTGCTGCTTTCTTGTGGCTGTCCGTGCTCGCCATGGTATATATTCTCTTCTTCCACGCCAATGTGCACAGAGGTATACGTTGGGTTGGCCCTGGTTCTTGTTTCTCTCGTTTAGAGGAGGATCCTATTGTCAATGATGCCTATATATGTACCCAGATGGATGGACATACTAAAGCTTGGGTTACAGGGAATAGTAGCACAGCGAGGATTTCGTCTGTTTTCAAGGGTTGTTGAACGTGGGTGTTCAGGAATTGGTCAACCAAACCTTTTTCCGTGTCGTCTTGCTCGTAATGGACGGGTTTAATTTAGTTATAACTGTAACCGTTGCCACCGGTTCCAAATGCATCACACGGTTGAGAAAATTTGGAAATTATACCTGTTCTTGACTATTGACGTTAAAGATGTCCACGGGCATATTTTGAAATTTAATATCTATAACCGCTGCCTACTACTACCCCGGCCCTCAAACACTAGCAACATTATCCTCCACAACCAACATCCAAGTGGCGTCAAAACCTTCACAAGGAATAACGAAGGGGGTAGAAAAAAAGTAGATAAATAAACATGCATTTACTTTCAATGACAAATGTGTGTACTGTAAAGTATAAGAATACATGGAGAATTGGGTTTAGTTTTTTTTTGAGGGAGCGAGGCTGTATTAGTTCCGTAAGGTTCTGTTTGAGCATATATAGGATACCTCAAAGAACATGGGTAACTCGACTAAAACCATGCTTGGAAACAAAGGGTTGTACCCTTGGGCCTTGTTTGAATCAGGTTCTTCTAGGGGTACATTTTGGGCTGAAACTGGGTAAGATGGGGATTTCAATCAAAAGGCTCTTTTTATTACCGGCATTGCTCTTGGATAAATTTGTTTTGTCTACTTTTAGATGGATTATGAAATGCCACTACAAATTGAAAAATCAAAGGAGATTGTTGTGGGTGTATACGAGTAATGATTAAGTTATAATAAAAATCTTAATAAATAATATGTAATAAACTATTTAGTTACATTTACTTGTATTACTCTCCTGTTGTAAAAATCATTGCAGTTGTGATCAATGAATTTGATTATGTATACACCAAAGTTTGCTCACTTATTGTGATTACATTCTATTATTAACTGAATCATCTTTGTTGTAATTTGGGATTTAAATCGAAGTGAAGGACAGACCGACACCAAGTTCCGCTGCTAGTCCTTTTTGGATTGTAAAATCAATACTTTGAAATACTACATCTATATACTTAGAAGTTATAACATTATAGTTCATCACTTTTTAGACCCTCTTCAGAAGCTCTACAACCTCTAATACTAAGAATATAAAAGTATCAAATCTAAAAATAAATAGTAAAATATTTAAAGTCATAACTGAATTGTCGCAGTGGTATATATATGCAACAATTGAATTCGTCACCTTCACTTGTTGATTACAAAGCCCATGTGGCAATAAACAAGTGCACAAACGATATATAACAATAGACAAAGTTGGCATAAGCTAGAATGTATATTAAATACTTTTGTTTTGAATACGATTACATAATAACATAAAAAAAGTTTCCTTAAGGTGAAAAATAATGTTTGAATGCTAATCATAGCAATATCACATCAACACAAAGTTTGGATGGAGTAGATAAATCTTCTTCAAATAGTATATTATTTAAAAATCAATTAAAAATGTGGTAGATGATAATAGTTATAATGAAATTTAGGTCCTCCTAAGTTGTTGGCTTTCCTGTTTAATACACTATATTCTATTTGGTTTGGTCGATATAATTCTTTGTTGTTGTATCTCATTATAGAGATGGCTCTGAAATTCATTGCTTGATGTCAAATGGCATTACACTCATCATTTGGTCATCAAATTTCAGATTTTAAGATTCCTTAGTTGCAAGAATATCTTTTATTCACTAGAAATATATGCATAAATCTAATGTGGAATATTAATAGCACAAAAATTTTCTTTAATATATTAGATTTAAATTTCCAATATCCTATATGCAATAATCATCACTCATAACAGACGTGTCTTATTGCCGTATAGTATTAGAACTGTATTGTCCATGATGGCTATATACGTACATAGATGGACATAATAAAGTTTGGGAGGGAGGAAATAGGAGCGCAACCAAGATTTCACATTTTACCCTCTTGGACCCTGCGTGTGTTTTCAAGGGTTATCCAATGTGGGTATTGAGTAGATAGGTTTGATTTCGTTGAAACTGTGACCGTTGCCTCGGGTTATAATTTTCGAATGCATCGCATGGTTTAGAAAAATTGAAAATGAGACATGTTCTTAGCTATTGATGTTAAAGATGTCCACAGACAAATTTTGGAATTTAATATCTACCACCGCTACCTACTACTACCCCGGCCCTCTAAACACCACCCACCATAACAACCGCTCAAGTGGCGTCAAAACCTTCGAAAAGAATAACGAAGGGGTATAGAAAAGTAGAGAACTAAGCATGCATTGCTTTCAATGGAAAATGAGTGTAAAGTATATGAATACAAGGAGAATTCGACTTGATTATTTTCAAGGAGGGATGTAGCATGTCTCAGTTCTATAAGGTCATGTTTGAGCATATATCAGAAATTCCAAGCCAGGTTAGTGTACCCCAAGGAACAAGGGTAACTTGATCAAAATCATGTTCGGAAACAAAGGATTGTATCCTCGTTTCAACCATAGTCTTGTAGGGATACATTTTGGGTTGAAACTGGGATACATGGGAATAACGACCAAAATATATATGTCTTTTTTAATACCTATATTGCCCTTGGACAAACTAATTTTTTTCTCTCTCTATTTTTAAATAGATTATGAAATGTTACTACAAAATAAAAAATGCAAGATATTATTTGTTGGCTAAATTGGACATTAGCTTATCTTCTCTATTGATGATGATAAATATTTTTTATTTGTGAATTTAATGTGTTGTCTAAGTATTTTAGGTGCCAAACACATCTTGGATAAGATTAATCAAGATCAGAGCATTAAATGTTTGAAATGTTGTTTATATGTGCTTATTTGTAGTACGGATGTACACGTATTTAGAACTTATGTAAAATCAAACTATAGACCAACCCCACCTATCTCAAACCTATTCAAATGTCAAAACTTAGTGTCTAGGTAGGTAGGTCTTATTAGAAAAATCATTAGATAAATTTTTCTAAATTTTGTATATTTTTTACAAAGATTTTTCTCGGTCAAAAAACTTGTCAACCGAGACACCCTCGGTTGAAGAAATTGTCACTGAATCTCTCCCCAGACAAGGACTCAGAACATCAGAATTTGTTTTACAATGCAGTTAGCTCTGAGTCATTCTTGATCGAAGTCTTTTTCGATGGAAACAAATGCGGTCAAAGATTTGGTCGACTAAGAATAGATCGTTATGCATTGTTGACCAAGAAGATAGACCAAAACATAGCTGTTAGAAACATTTGCATACTCAAGTCACTCTTGGTCGAACAACTTCTCGACCGAGATAGTTCCGGTCCAACTATTTGTCGACCAAAAATAGTTTTGGAATGTTAGTTAATTAACAATCAAATTAGCCAATGTAACTTGATTAACTTTGTCTTAATAGCTAATTGACCACCTAGAACACTCTAGACTCGCCACAACTTCCGTAGCCACTTGTAAATATTTCCTATAAATATAAGTGGTCTTACGACACCAATAACATAATTTTCAAACTTGAGCATACTGAATTTGAGAAATTTGAGCTAAAATGTCTTGCAATCTTTTATAGTTGTTATTCTCGTGTCCTATCTATAGATTCCCCACCACCACTCATCATCGACATATCCATCATGGTTTTGGTCTATAAGCTTGATCTAGAACATCGTTGAGTGAAATTGGTGTATTCCCTTCTCCAATTTCCATTCTGTGTTCTTATATTGTGGTTGGATTGCGCCAAGGAGAGGAGGTTATCCAGGACCTCACAAGAGAAGGAGTCTTCTCACAGGTGCTCTTCTGTGACCGTCAAAGAAGAGGCGGTGAATCGATATTCTTCTAGGTCTGTGAAAGAAGAGGTGGTTCAGTGTTCTTCCATATCTATGAAAGAAGAGGTGGTTTGGTACTCTTTAGTGTCTGTGAAAGAGGTTAAACATGTGTTCTTCTTTGACCGATAAAGAAGAGGGAAAAGACAACAATTGTATCTTATAACTTGTCCTTACATATAACTAATAACATTCATTATTATAAATCTTAGTTGGAAACAAATAAGTAGTGGACTAATATCTTAGACAAAACCACTCTAAATCACATCTCTTCTAGTTGCTTGATTTCTCTTTCTCTTTGTGAGCTAAGTTAATTTATTTGTTTAAAATTTTGAATAAGCTCTATTCACCCTCCGTCTAGATCTTTCGTTTGGTATCATAGCAGGTCTTCAAGGAGCCTTAACAGTTTTGAAGAATGGGGGATGACGTTCTTGGCAACCTCAACTTGGAAGGAACACGTGAGTCTGCCACCAGTGTTTGATGGGTCAAACTACACACATACTGGAAAAAGAGGATGCAATTCTACTTTCAAGGAATCCGTTTTGGACTATGGAATATGATAGCTCATCCATACATACTTCTAACCACTGAGTTAGAATAATGAAATCCTGATACAATAAAGCAAGCCACACTCAATGCAGAGATAGTAAGCATTTTTCAAAATTCATTATCTATTAGTGAATTTAATCACATACCCTTGTGTGAATCTAATCATGAAATTTGGAACAAATTATATATAATGCATGAAGGAACTACCCAAGTTCAAAACACTAAATTAGTATGTTAAAATACAAGTTTGAAATATTTTGTATGCAACCTAACAAATGCATTGAAAAAACATATGCTAGATTTTCTAACATTGTAAACTACCCAAGTGCGTTGGGGAAGAACATAAGTGAGTCAGATTAAGTATCCAATATACTTAGATCATTACCTATTAGATACAAGTCAAAGGTTACTACTTTGAGGAAGCTAACAATCTTACATCACTAAAGATGGAGCAGCTCATCCAAAACTTAGAGATGTATGAAGTCACTCTAGAAGAACAAGAAAAGATTGAGGCTGAACAACAAAGGAGAAGAAAGAAGGACCTCATGGTCAATCCCAAAGAATCATCAAAGAATGTCACTCAAGAAATAAGCGACTCAAGAAAAGATGATGAAGAAAACATGTCAATCATAAATGGTAAGAAATATAAAAGATTTCATTCTTCCATGTGTTTTGAATGTGGAAAGAAGGGTCACTTGAAGAATGAGTACCCAAAGCTCATGCAAAATAAATCCTCATTCAAGAAGAAAGATAAGGGAGAAAAATCCAACAAAGCCACTTGGGATAAATCAAGTGATGAAAGTGGAAGCAACGAAGAGGAGAGAATTCTCATGGTAAGAGAAGATGAAAAAAACCTGATGAGGTAGATATTTTTGAATTATCTAAAGAAGATTAGTGAGTAGTCTTGAATAAATTCATGCAAAACACATTGACTGCAAGAAACAAAAGAAGAAACTTACTAAAGTTATTTATGAACCTCATATCAATCTAGATAACCTTAGTTCTTAAAATGATACTCTAAAATATTCAAATAATGCATTAAAATAATATATTGAAAATTATATGGCTAACTCACTTTATATTGAAAATAACAATAATCCCCCTACTCAAGAAAAAAAATGTCATGCTTGCTAAACTAAATGATTATCAAATTCAACCTATTTTGTGCATACATAGAGATTATGACTCCTTAGTAAAAGAAAGAGATACTTTACTTTCAGATCTTGCTCAAGCGAATTTGGATATAACTGAAAAGCTTGTTGAAAATATTAAATTACAGAAACAAGTTTCTTGATTATTGCAAGGAAACAATAGTCTTGACAATATCCTATATAATGCTTCAAAACAAATAGGAAGGAGAGGTGTAGGATATGTGCCAAAGAACAAATCTTCACATAGGCCTAAAAACAAAAAGACATATGTTACTAAGACTAAAATGCCTAAAAGTAAGAATGTAGACTCTCATAGTGCTAACCAATTAGCATTTATTTCATGCTATTATTACCAACATCTTTGACATTATTCCTTTTCATGTGAATATCGGAAGAAAGGATCCCTTGATATAGTTTGAGTTCCAAAGTCCCCAACTTAAAATAAAAGGAGAACTTATTAAGATTTGACCCATGCTTAATCTTGGTAAATACATTTATGTATCATCCCAACCTAATTTGACATTCATTTGCATATCTTTTATTTAAACAACGATTCATTTGCATATCTTATGTAAATTTATTAGTATGAAATTCTAGTTTCTCTAGAACTTGTTATCGATCGACAAAACTTCGACCGAGAAGATTCTTGGTCGACAAATCTTCTCGACTAAAAACAAGTTTGTCAGAAATTCAACTTGAATATTTAATTATCACAAGATTTTTTTTTAATTTTATATTTGTAGAAATCATTCTGGCTTGATAACATCCATTACATCCATGATATTTATCTTATATTACATTGACCATCATGGACTCTACTTGGGTACCAAAAACCTTCTCAAAATTGTAGGATTAGGTAGTTGATAGTGGATGCTCCAAGCATATGACTGGAGATAAAAATTCTTTCAATTCACTCGAAACGAAAAAGAGAGGATCAATCACATTTTGAGACAATGGGAAATGTATCATCATGAGTATAAGTAATGTCGGAACTTATCTTACAATTAAGAGTGTGCTTTCAGTACATGGCTTGCATCACAATTTGCTAAGTGTTAGTCAATTATGTGACAATGGTTATGATGTGATTTTCAATAATCTACAAATTGCTTGAAGAAGACACACATAATGTAGATATGAAGGAAAAAGAAAAAGCAATCTTTATGTTCTTAGTCCTAACTCTTTAAAATCAATTACTGGAAAAAGTCTTATTGCAAATGATAATACTCAAAATCTATGACATAGAAGATTAGGTCATGCAAGTACTCATGTTATTAAAAAGTTAAATAAACATGATCTAGTCCATGGTTTACCTAAATTTTTTGATAATCCTAAAAAATTATGAACCGTGCACCTTAGGAAAAAAAATTAAAACATATTTTAAAGAAAAACAAATCCTTGGTACATCTTGACCTCTTTAACTCATACATATGGACTTATTTGGATCTATGAGAACACAATCTATTGGTGGAAAGAAATATTGTTTTGTAATTGTTGATGACTACAATAGTTACATTTGGGTGCACTTTCTTTCTGGCAAATATGATACTATTGGAATATTTATTTAGTTATGTTCAATAATTATAAATCAAATTCAAAATAAAATTTGCACCATTAGGAATGATCATGGGAAAGAATTTGAAAATCATGCTTTTGAAGATTTCTTCTCGTCTAAAGGCTATACTCACAATTTTTTTGCCTCTCACACTCCACAACAAAATGGTTTAGTAGAAAGAAAAAAACATTATTTGCATGAAATGGCTTGAACCATGCTATTAGAATATGACACACCTAAAACTTTTTGGGCTGAAGCTGTTAATATGACATGTTATGTTCAAAATAGAATATCGATTCATCCACAACTTAAAAAGACTACTTATGAAATACTCTTTTCTAAGAAACTAAGAGTGGATTATTTTCACACCTTTGGAACTCCATGCGACATTTTAAACACCAAAGATGATATAGATAAATTTGATCCTAAATCACAAAAAAAGGTTCTTCTTAGGTTACTCGACCTCAAGTAAGGCCTATAGAATTTTTAATATTGTCTCTAAGAGAGTAGAATAATGAATTCATGTAACATTTCATAAAAATCAAACAAAGAATGAAATAGAAAATGAGCTTCCATCATTAATTGAAGATTTAGCCATATCACCTAAAGAAAGTAACAATGTTGAAAATGAACAAAGTCAAAATCAAAATTAGGAATCACATCAACCCATTCCAAGAATAATAAAAGACCATCCACAAGATCTAATAATCAGTGATCCTTTTGATAATATAAAAACTAGATCTTATTTTAGAGATGTACCTAACACTGCCTTCGTATCCATAATTGAACCTAAAAAGGTTGATGAAGCTCTTAAATATGATTATTGGATAATTGCTAGGAAAGAATAACTAATCAATTCACAAAGAATGATATGTGGGATTTGGTTCCTAGACCTAAAGATAAAACCATTATTGGAATTAAACGAGTATATCTTAACAACTTAAATGAAGCTAGGGAAGTTGTTAGGAACAAAGCTAGATTGGTTGCTCAAGGGTAAAATCAACAATAAGGAATTGACTTTGATGAAACATATGCTCCAGTAGCTAGACTTGAATCAATTCACATTATATTAGCTCTAGCTGCACAAAAAAACATCAAACTCTTTCAAATGGATGTTAAAATGCATTTCTAAATGGAATAATACAAAAAGTTTATGTTTGTCAACCTCCCAATTTTGAAGACCCAAAACATTCTGATCATGTTTACAAATTACATAATGCACTATATTGTTTAAAACAATCCCCTACAAATTGATATGAACTTCTCAAAAATTATCTTTTTGATTGTGATTTCTCTATGGGAAAATTGGATCATACACTATTTATCAAAAAATATGAATCAAATTTTCTCATCATTCAAATATATGTTGTTGATATTATTTTTGGTGCTTTAAATGAATCACTTTGCATATGATTTAGTGATATTATGCAAAAAGAATTTGAAATGAGTCTCATGGGTGAGTTAACATTTTCTTGGGTTTTCAAATTAAACAAACTCCTCGTGGTATTTTCCTCGACCAGGAAAAAATATGTAAAATAACTATTGAAACTATTTAATATGGGAAAATTACAAGCATGCCTCCACTCCAATGGGCACCTCTGTCAAAATTGACAAAGATGAGGCTGGTGAACCCATTGACAACTCCTTATATAGAGGTATGATTGGTAGTTTATTATACACAACTGCATCTGCATGTTAATAATGATATAGTTCAACTTCTTCTTAGTAAATCATATAAAAATAAATTTATTACGATTACAAAAATCATTGCACTCATGATCACAAGTTTTTATTATGTATTACATCAAATTTGGTCATTTGTTGTGTTGGTATGTATGCCCAAAAAGCCAATCATATGATGATTGTAATGACATATCTTGTAAATGATTTGATTAATAATAAAGGCAATCTTCCATTTATTCTATTTTATTCAATTATGACATATGATATTGCATAATAAATGTCTAAAGAATGATGTTCCTCAATGACGTATGTCTTCGGGTTGAGGATCTGAATAATGAGATCACACGAATGTGAAGAGTATACACATTCTTGATATGTCCCTAGTTGGTTGTTATTTTGGAATCTGATAGACATCAACAACACATATGACTAGAGTGTGTGTTGGTTGAAGACAAAATCTTATCAATCATGATATATGATATCAAACCAAACACATAGGTACTTGTTGGTTAACAATGTATTGGACAGACCAACCTTGAGAGTGATACATGGAGACCATTGAATGGTAGTTAGAATCATCTTTCATAGTGATGGTGGTGATTGTGGTTCTTAGACCTAAAGTCGCTACACTAATCACATGTTGTTTGATGTACTTTGACATCATCAAACATGACCTTGAATAAGGGCTGTTGTAAAGGTGGTGCTCAGATGCGTTGTGACACATGGGGAGTGACTGTGAGTAATGTAGATGGATATGCCCTTCCTACATGAGTTTGATATCCAAGACACTTGATAAGAGAGCGTAAGAAAATCATGGACATGCACATGTGAGTCAATATATGATATTGAGCTCACATATATCTTAGAAAATCTACTATAGTTCAAGGAACATGGATTGAACATTGAAAGGATGATGTATTCATTCCTCGAGTTCAATCTGGATATCAGAAATAGAGGAACATATAATCACTATAACATTGATTACAAATTGATGGTTGAAGTTATTCTCCAACATTTTAAATTACTTGAATAGAAATGATGTCTTGGTAGATACTACTCATTGCTTGTGATGTCATAAATTAGTTATGGACATTCACTGCAAATGTAACTTGGGACCTATAAGGTCACACACATAGGATATACCTGAAATAGGAGTTAATTCATGAATGTGGTTTAAACTTGATTACTAAAGTGTTAGGTATTCAATTTAAACAAGATTGGTAATTAGGACTCTAAAACTGCCGATTCACTAAGTGAACCAATCGAATCAGATGTTTGAATCAATTATTTAGTTGATCAATGTGATTGGATCAAGGATTGATGCTGATGTCATGTTGTGCATTAGTCAAATATTAATTGACAATACAATTGTGTATGGGAAAATATTGTGAAATGGCCATTTCAAGGATTGAAATGACCATCTCACCTATGAACCAACCAGTTCAATGGTGAACTGATTGGTTCATCATTTGCATGTTCTAAAAAATTCATGAAAATCCATCCCTTCGACTCCCAGATGAACTAGAAATCTTGATCCTAGCCCTTGTATAAATAGAGGGGTAGTTGAGCCCTTCTGGAGACACAACAATAAGATTTGAAAATTGCTATATTCTCATAGTTGTGGTAATGTGAGAACCTGAGCAAGTCCTACCCGTCAAAGGGAGGGATAGAAAGGGAGAGAAAATTGGGAGAGCAAGTCAACGCTAGCACACTGACTAGAAGGGACAACTTCTTCTTGTCAGTTCATGTAGAATGATTAATGTTCTTGGTGGTCTGCATGGACTAGTAAAGAGGTGAGGAGGCCTTTGTCACCTACTAGGAGGACACAATCAACCGCCATCATGGTGACCATCCAGGTGCAACTTGATAAAGTAGCATGTTACATCAAGAGATAGTTGTTGGACTTGTTCCAGGACCAAATATATGCCTTGCAACCTTTCCTTCTCATTACATAGTTGTTGACTGGACCTGCTATCTAAGGAGAATATGTCAATAATTTTTTTTCTTCTACTGCCATATTTCCCTACAGTGGTATAAAAGCCAAGTTAATTTTCCATGCTTTGGATTTAGTCGATGTGATTGGATTGAGATCTTATCATTTATTTATTTCATATGATGTGAATATATTAAAATGATCAATGTGCATATCTAACTATATACCACATATGATCCCTATATATGATATGATATATAAACAATTTACAGGTGTCACCCTAAAATTTTGTTTTGATGGTGGATGTTATCATGGTTATGGTCAATAAACCCCAAGATCTTTGTGCTTGGTTGGATGGTTGTTTTTCCTATTAATATCTTAGTTTGCATATTGAGCCTCTCTCTCCTTTTTCATATATAAAAGTATTAATTATTTAATTCCTATGATCCCCTCAATTTTAACTCAAGGTTTCCCTATTACAGTGTAATATCTTAAATATGATTAAAATAGTTTTAATTCTTATTATGGCAAAGAAGATGTTCTGCTATAGACAAACCATCTATTTCAAAAGATGAACCTATCGCCTGGAGGATTGAGGAGGCTTGGCAATAGGAGGAACTGAACTGATCGGCTTGTGGGCCAACCAATTGACTGGAGGGGTCTAGAAGTTGCTTGGACCGAAAACCGGACACTGGTCTAAGAAAGCCACCGAATGAATAAGAGGCAAACTGATCGGTGCAAGAGTTGAATTGATCTAGTTGGATCATTTCAAACACAAATCTTCATCAACAATAGCTTGTACATATGATGTGGACCTTAGGTGGTAGTAATTCCTTGTGACTCTAAGAAATTACATTAGTGTGGCCATAACCATTGCTTGTGTTTATAATTGCATATCATTTGTTTGTGGTTATAGCATTTATATGATATATACTACAAGTATGTGGTGATTGGATATGTATATGTATTTAAATATAAAATCCCTCAATTAAATATATTAAGTATTAGATGCTTTCCGTAAGCAATACAATGAAAATCCTAAGTGACTAAGTGTGGGCACACCAAGCGTGGTGCGTTGTCATTCTCATGGAAGTGTGATAGTATTTACATGGGTCTGCCAATGAGGGTGCATAACTATCATGTTGGCTTTTGGGTCAGAATTAACTAGGTGATATTAATGAGATTAAGTGCCTAGAAGCATACAAATGACTATGGTAAGAGTTTCTCATACCATCTATCTAAGAATTACATGAGGTGCAATAAGCAAAAATTCCCTACCTTAATAATTGATTATGGACGTGCATTGGATGGGTAATAACCCAATTGTTTTGGGTCTTGGCTCACTAGAAGGTTATACGATGCAATCTTCTGAATTAATATGCGAGGGTCATCAATTTGAACAAAATAGTGGCAGTGATAGTTAATTAAAGGCTTAATTAAACATCATCAAATGTTGTTTTAATCAAATCAAATCAAAAGTGTTTTGACAAATTACAAAATTTTCTTGTAGAATCAAATGGCAAACAAATCAGCATTTCTATCAATCCTTAAGAAGGACAAACTTAATAGGAAACAATTCCATGACTAATTTTGGACTTTGAGAAGGGTTCTCAATGATGAGCATAAGATCCATGTCCTATATACACTAGTTCCAAAAGAGTCTGCTCCTGATGCGCCTAGGGTTGAGGTGGATGCTTATTGTAAACATAGTAACGATGCCTTAGACATTAAGCATCTAATGATGTGATGAATGAACTATGAGTTGCATGAGTATTGTGAAGACATGGGGATTCTTGAGATGGTGAGACATCTTAATAATGTGAATCATAATCATACAAAGCAAGAACGATATATTGCTCAAAAATGCTATTTGAGTACAAGATGATAAAGGAGATCCACTACAGATCCATGTGCTCAATATGATTGGACATGATGAACATCTAGAGAAATTGATATTGCCTTTGATTTGGAAACATATGATTATACAATCTTTTCTAGTGTATCGAGTGTTAGTACTTGAGTAACATGGCCAGACCGCTGTCAGAGTTTCTTGGCATGTTGATAAATATTGAAGCACGAATGAAAGTGGACAAGTCTTTGATGATGATAAATAGAGAAGAGTCTGAGGATGAAATCATAGACAACAAGAATTCTGAGGCTAAGTTGTAATCCAAATCTTCAATACTCAAGAACGGAGAAAGAAATGCAAGAGGAATTTGTCCCTTGTACTTAAAGGGATTCAAGAAGATGAAGCTGGGGATAGAGATCTCCACTTAAGGTATATATGTGACTGAGATAAATTTATCTACTTCTTCATCTTGGGTACTAGATACCGAATGTGGATCTCACATATGCTTGATTATACATGATCTGAAAAGAAGTAAGGCTTTATGAAAGGGTAAGGTCAAAGTGCGAGTTGCAAATGGATCACGAGTTGTTGCCATAGTAGTTGGAACCTTTAATTTATCTCTGCCCACAAGGCTTTTAATAGAGTTATAGAATTGCTATTTTCTACCTTCCATAAATAGAAACATTATTTTTGTATCATGTATGACAAGGATGGATATGCATTTCATATACATAATGGTCAATGTTCTATTTTAAAGGATGAGATATTTTTATAGAAGTTCCCCAATGTCTTATGGTCTTTATTTGCTGAATCTAAAGATAAATGTTTATATGGTTAATACCAAAAGATTAAAGCTCAATAAATCAAACAAAACATATCTTCAGCATTTTTGTCTAGAGTGAATCAATGAGAATCACATATCTAGACTCCATAAATATGGTTGTCTAGACTCTTTCAATTTTGAATCAATAAAGACAACTGAGTCTTGTTTGTTGGTCATGATTACGATGACTCCCTTCACTGGTTGTAGTGAGAGGGCTAGTGATTTACTAGGACTCATACATATTGTTATATGTTGTCCTTTTAGAACAAATGCTAGAGGTGGTTATCAGTACTTCATAACCTTTACTGATGACTTTAGTAGGTATGGTTATGTTTACTTGATGAAACATAACCCAGAAACTCTTGAAAAATTCAAGGATTTCATGAATGAAGTACATAACCAACTTGGTAAACACTACAAAAAATATGGTCTTTAACTACAAAATTTTTTTATAGTGAAAACCCCAAAATTTGTAGCTAAAAGATTTAGCTACATTTATCCTTACATTTAGAAAATGAAGCTAATACATGTGTAGCTAATTATTTAGGCTACATTGTTCAAAATTGTAGTTAGTTATTCCTCTGGATACAAATTCATATGTAAACCTAATTTTAGGTGAAAAATATCCTTACACATAAAAATGTAGTTTCCATTGTAGCTAAATATATGACTACAATTATATTTGTAGCTATGATATGTAGGGGGAAATGACATTGGTTACAATTTGTATATGTAGTTCATGTGTAGCAAAAATTAGCACTTACTACACTTGTAATTATAGCTAGAGTGTAGTGAGAGATATCATGTACTGCACATACATATGTAGTGAGAGACATTATGCATCCAGTCAATAGCTTGCCAATATAGAGGGTTTTTTCAAAAAGAAGAAAAAATGAATATTCATCATGATCAAGTTGTGCTTATAATGTGAACAATCATACTTTTATTTATATTTGAACAATGAGTACAATGGGGAGGACATTAACCTAGCCCTGTTATACAATATGCATGGAAAAAGATACATGTATACAATATCTTCTTCTAACTACCTCTATCCACTACAGACTCTATATGCCACATGATCATGTGCATCCTCTTATGTCTTTATTTTTCTTTTGTATTAATTCCACCACTTGTGTCATCAACATATATGATAATGTTGATTAACTCATAAGAAGAGAAAAACTGCTAATGTATTTCTCTTCTTGATTGAAAATAGAGAACTTCTCCATACTTTGATTCTCATTGGCCATAGGAAATTCACTCAATGTATGTTTGTGGCAGATTTCCATGTCCAACTCATGAATTTTTTGATATGCAAGCCGTAACATGATTGATAAGAGAAATATGACCTACAAAGGATAGAAACCTGGCCTTCCAACCTGATACCTTTCTCTAAATCTTCTATATATGTGATGTGATGGGGGTCAAATCTTACCTTTAGCCAGAGAAGTGTCCATGTACTTAAGTTGTACACCTTTGTGTTGGATCTATAGAACCTTCTCAACTATATCAATCAACATGTTGTCCTTCAATCACTAATCATACATCTCAGTTAAGCTTTGTCGATACCTCCTCGATTTAAGCACAAAGATATTGTCACCCCTTGTTAGAGTCACACTAATCAATGCTAAACATAAGTAGAACACCTGCAACTAGAGATTAAAACACATGCAACTGGAGGTTGATAAGTACAACATTTAGCCAATATAAGATAAAATATGAGATAAATTACAATTATTGAATGCACAAGAACCTACTGCTACAGATCCACCAAGGGAATTTAAAGATAGTTTCATGTTGACATCCAAGAACAATAGTTGACTGGTCACCAGATCCGAGTCTTTGTATCAAATTGGTCAGAAATGGAAAATGAGTAAATCAACATTGATCTCAATAAGATTAGGTAATTGATATCTATTTGTACTATGATATTTTTCATGCATAGATGGAAGAAGAAAACCATTTTCTCAAAGCTTATTTGATAGTTCGTTGGTTCTTTCAAAACTAGTTCTAGTCTTTTAGACCCCTTCAGCTCTCTTATGTGTGGCATCCACACATCTCAAAGTGGTTCCATAAATTGCAAAAACAAAACATACCTTACCCGCATGGGTGTGGTTCAGTGTTTATTTTACTGAGGAGGTAGCTCAGATGTCTCTCGATCAATTCCAACTACTTTGCAGCATTATCATATTTTTTTACATAGTGGTTTGATCACCAATGCATTTCATATCCCTTGATTACCTACTTTACTCGTGTCTGACCTCTGTAGGGTCACCAGGTCATCTTGGGGATAGGAGGTTCTCTTTCCTTCAATATTGTTGTGATATACATCATTATTTACATAATCAATTAGCTAGCCTGAATTAGGAATCATTCTAAACAACCCTAAACAACTTAACAATATTAATGAATCTGAATTCCCATACTTCATTTTCGTAAAGAAATAGAAGTTGTGGTTATTATAATTCTCACTTGTTTGGGTGCATATACTTAGTGATCCTACATGTTCTTGAAACCCTGGGTGGGTGATCCCTAATTAACATAAAGTAAAGTATAAAATTTCTACAATCCAACATAGAAAACACAAAGAAATTAGTTTCTAAGAACTGAGAGAATTGTTTTATTTCTATTTGGTGATTAGGATTGACCATAACTACCCTCTTCCTCAAAAAGAAATATGCTAAAAAGTCAACTGGAAATAATCTGGTATTGAAGTTTCACAAAATAGGCATACTAGAATAAAAAAAAGTGAAAGAAAGTTTTCTTACTATGAGATGTCTATTAAAATTATACCCATATTATCTAGATATCAGATCACATGTTTCAAACCAAAAGTCTGGTCCTTTCTCACACCAATCTTTTTGACATATCCACTACAGACACATTTATAGACAATTAAAACAGATGTTTGTACAAAATTAGAAAATGATTGAGGCAATCATGATGCCAATTTTGAGGAGTATGTCATTTTGTTGGTGGCATTCTAGAACCTAGAATATTTGAGGAGCGATCTAACTAGACCTTACAAAGTCTGGGCATGCCTTGATCCCACCATGAAGGCAAGGGGCTTCTCATATAGAATTTGACTATTATGGGACACACCCGGTGTACCATTGAGATACTAGTGTAGTGAGTCACATGTAATTTTCTCATTGTAATGGGAGTAATGATATTATCCTCATTGTGGTATACACTAGTCCAAACACAATGCAAAGGGGGTTGCTATGGAAACACTTGATCAACCTCATTCTAAACATAAAGGGATGTTGGGTGGGGATATGTAGGAGTTTAACACAATGATTAGGCCAACTAAGAAGAGATGTAGAAACATATTACATCACTATGATGAAGTTGTATTTACTAAAACCTTACAGAGATAGTATTAGCTAATGTTGAAGAGTGACATGATTCACTGAATACAAAAGATTCAACACAAACAATTAGAATCAGTTGTAGTAATGGGTCTACATTAGCGATCGTCTGAGCATTATTGTCCATCATCTACCTAGAGTTCATTCAGATTACAACCAAATCCTGTAATCAATGTCTATGAATAACAGCGGATGGATATTCATAAAAAGGTTGTGTGAAGTCAAAACCCATGCTTCAAAAATCTGGTACAAAGATCATGGAATGACTCAATGCATTTTCACAATGCTTTGAACTACTATAAGAAGAAGTTCATTCAGTGGTATGTGATAGAAAGTAGGGAGAAAGAGAATATAAGAAGGCAATTTTGTATGAGTTGGCTCATTGGCAGTTAGTACTAGAACAAAGTCATGTTCCTCATATTGATGGAACTTGCATTGTTGACCCTTTGGAACCCAATATGATGGCTCAAACTGATGACCAATACCAATTCACTACTCTAGGGGATATGCCCTCTAACAATTCAAGTCTAAGATGCTTTCAATTATATAATATCCATACTTGGACGGGTACGTGTTACACCCAATCAGTATATTTGGACTTGCATAGTATTTGATTTTGTTTTCTAGAAAAAGATGGTTATCTGTTTCGGTGGTATATCAGGTGGATTGTGCATTATCACAATCACTATCATATCACTCTTCTTAAACATAAATGACGTATGATTCCTGATGGTTATTGCAATGTTTGCTATAATGCACTGGACAATATAAAAAAACTGTATACTAAAATTCATTTAGTAAAGAACCTTGATACTAATAATAAGACCAAAATAGAATAGTGGAGGGAATGCCAAAAATACATATCCAAGTGCAACAAGAGAGAAAAATAGAACTACCAATCTACCTATTGGCACAGACAATGGATGTAGGAAGTACCCTTGACCTCTTAAGGTCCTAAAGTAATCATTGTTGACAGTACTTGGATATGTTATTAATTCAATGTGACAATATAGAAAATTGATTATGAGTGAAAGTCAAGGTAGTAATTTGTAGATGTCAATACAGAGGGTGTTGGAGTGACATGGGGATAGGTAGATTCATTTTTTGTTTTGTAATGTGTTGAGATTAAAATATAATATAATTGAGCCTCCTAACAAGTCAAACCTAAATGGAAAGTGTTACAATTAGGATTATGTTGTACTCACGAACTTCATATATCCTAGAAATTAAATTATTCTCACAAGAGTTTGAAGTGCCTTTGATTTGAAAAACAATCACGACACACCAGTTGAAAACATAATAACTAGGTGTAAAATAGCTCCCAAACAATAAGTAGGATGCAACATAAATGCTAATCTAAGGGATGATTAAACTCTAAGTACCATAAAAGGTTCCAATTTGCTACTTATCAAAGGCTGAAGGGATATACAACTATGTTCAGAATACTCATATAGGTTAGCAACACCATCTTCGAATGTCTACATAAACTATTAGGTTGGAAACTACCATATGTGGTTTGTTCACAACAATGTCGAGTTATGGATACATTCAAATTTCATGCTTCTGCTAATTCATTCTCTCCTGTACTGATGTACTTCTCTATAAATAGCAACATATAGGAGAGTTCATCAAGAAGTCACCATGATACTTGTTATCAGCGGTAGAAAATAAGGTGTGTAAGCAAAATAGAGAGATGATGAATAAGTAACAACGTGATATAGAAATCCAATTGCGCTGGATATGAAATCAATAGAACAAATACAATTTTTTACTGGAAGAAATATGAATCTCAATTGAGTTCTATTAGCACATTACCTGCAATTGGATAACCTTTTTGGACAAAATTGATGCCACATATAGCTCGTTTTAGATGTTGCTTTTATTCCTGATTGATACTTAGCATAGGAAGTTGGGAGTATCCTAAGCTGAGTATGCCTGTCTTTTATGTTGAAATCTCTTCCCTTCTTTTAGCCCTATTGGGAACATGTTTCTGCAAAATTTGGCTACATACATTTATACAACACTAGACAATTCCATGTATAAAAATAGACATAGAACCTAGTATCGTGTAAATCACCTTATTATACATACTAATTAATATGAGCATCGTACTCAGCCCAAAATACACTCCCTACTGGCATTTAGCCCGCTCTTAGTGGGGTACCACATTTTGGACAACCCAAAATCCAATCCCTACTAGAAAAATATGGATACAAGTGAAAAGCTTAAATATATAGTGAGCAAACTGGATGCCATTCAACAATTACTAAATAAATCCATGCATTTGTGCATTTTCTATAAATTAGTAAAGGCAGCAAGACAAACAACATATCAACAATGAGCATGAAACCCACAAGTTGAAGTTATAACCAAGAAAAAATGGCAAAAAATATCCAGCATACAACCAGGAAATGAAGCACTACTGATCTTAAAGTAAAAGCAAAGTCAAAGCAATGAAGATTGTAAAAGTCTAAACTCCTAGATAGTCTTACTCGAATCTGTCAAGGCAGAGTACTCAATCCAAAGTTGGTGACTTCTAAAGACCATTGGATTCCAACAACAAGTTCTTAGGTGCATTCAACACTAAATACCATCATTTCAAATACACTCGATAAAGGCATCAGAAGGGAAACGAAAAAATTGTGAAGTCCTTACCTTAAGGTCTTTGTACATACATCCCTACTGTGGAAATAATCAACCGTGTTAATAAGCTATTGGAAGTGCTTTATAGCTTCTAAAAGACACCCTTACTTATAGATACACCACGAATAAAGTAATAAATTCTCAAGCCATAAAGTGAGCAGTCATGATGGTTGTCTAATAATAATGTGGAATTGAATTCTCAAAACATATGAGTAGTCATGATGGCTCCACAAAAATAATGTATTACTCAATGTAGTATAAGTTAATAGTCTTCAATACCATAAATAGAAGTAAGTAGTATTCAGTGATGATGGTCCACTCTACCTCAGTTAGTGTTGGATGGTATTACTTTCCTACCAAAACAAGAGCTCAAGTCTCAAATGTCATTGATTAAAATGAGAAATTTCTTACCACAAGGGCCTCACTCAACCTGTTGATATGGAGAGACAAATTAGATGACTAAATGCACATATATATTAACATACAACTGAACAATTGAATGACAAAAGATGCAGCAACCTAGACTATAGTACATGTATGAAAATATCTGTTCTATTTTCATTTTCCTCAAACTATTGACTTCAATCTGACCGATTTTTTGCCATTATTTCTAAAAATTTTAGCATCATCAAATGAGTCCTGAATTCTGTAATGCAGGTGAGTGATAAAAATTATTTGTTAATGATGTTCGTGCTCCAGAATTATGTAATGTAAATTGACATTTCATTTGGTGTTTGAAATGTGTTTCTTTTTGATAAACTACAACCAGTGACTTTCTTTTTCTAATGAAAAGAATGCACTGTTATTTAATGATGTTTGTCAATAATGAGTCTACTTTCTACCATTTGCAGTAGGTCAATAAATGAAGTAGAAACATCTAATCTGATCCAATTATTTTACTAGTTGAGCATGCCGCAATACATGTCGACTCTGAAAATGGTCCATCTTTGACAATTGTTCACTCACAAGAGCTTGTGGGTGTAATTAAAGAGCTCAGGATGGTGTATTCTAATTTTGGCATATAGGAAGTCAAGAACCGAATACATTGAATCTCAACAAACTATGATGTCTATACAAGGCCTTTTCAGTTGTTCTTCTTTCAATTTTTTGAGACACTACAACTGATAAGCCTAGTTTGGACACATGAAGTTCATATTAAATCTTTACAACCTTTACTATGACACCTGCAAGATTATAATGGAGTCATAAAAAGAAACACTACTTACCATGATCCAAGTAAATGCTTGTTTACATTCAGTCAACAATCTGGGATTTGATAGCACAAGAATGATAGGTTTTGTAAAATTTAAATACGTAGTCAGGATCAAGTGAAACTATTATAACTAGTGGGGAGCACAAGAAACCACATGTAGCAAACCTCATTGAAAGATGCTATAGACTCAATATTTCATTGAATTAACTATCTCATACAAAAAGAATAATATGTAGTAATGAAACTCATGGTGAGTGGATATACCTCATCATCAAAAGAGGCCAGAGCATCAGAATGGAATACATTATAGTGTGATGATATTAACCTTGCTTCCAAAGCTGAAGAGTGTTTATTAATTCCCATAATTTAGGAAAAGTGACAAATGAATCTTCATCAGATCAAGCACATGCAAGCTTCACAAATAATGAGTCTATTGTGAATTCAGAATCATGACAAACTGTCAGCAAATAGTATTACTAAAGTTCGTTTATGCATCTGGAATATGGAACAAATATGGTGTGATTGTACAAGAAACTGTGTGAGTTGTTTATATACATGTAGACAAAATGATAACCATCAATATCTACACAACATATAGGGAGTAACCAGAACTCTTTCATGTATTGAATGCTACTTGCAAATACTAAACGGAACACGTACCTAATGATCCATAGATGAAGCCTTTTGTTGCACTAATAGAGCTATACTACAACTCTACACAACTGAAAATCCCTTTTCCAACACTGGGAAACTTTAATTGAGAGGTATGTTGAACACAGAATTTTACTTAAAGCAATGCTTGCTCATAACCCTGCTCGATGTCATAGGCTCAATATTAGAACCCATATATGATCAATTCACTACTCCTTGTAAGACCATTGTTAACTGTCTTGAAAGGAGGATAGTAATTTAGAGGTTGGGTTGATGCATACATAGGTGAGAAGGTCCATGCATAATCATTGGTAATTCCTTGGAAGGACAATAGTTGGATGTGGAAAAGAGGAAGTAAGAAAGCCACCATAAAAAGTCATCAGGGGTTGTTGAGGATAAGGAAAGATTATATATTTTTCATATGGGTGTCCCTAAACTTGCCAGAATAGTCAAAAATATTACTAAAACAATACAATGAAGCATGCTAAGGTCCTACAAAAAAATTCTTATAATCATCAAAAGGCAAGACCCAAAAATTGGGATCATAGTAGAATGTACCATCCCAAACTGTAACCAACATCAAGTTGAGAGAAAAACAACAAGAATTAGGTTCATTCTCAGAATAGATCATAACTTTAGATTTCTTCTTAATAACAACAGTAACTCAGAGCATAAAGAGTCTAGGAGAAAAAAGATTTTAAATTTATCAACATCATATAATAAGGTGAAAAAAGCTAGCAAGAAAAGCTCCAAGGTAGCATGCGTATTTCTTCTCATTTGGTATCAATGAACATTAGAGCTTAATGGAAATACATGAACAACAAGAGGTTCACTCTCATGAAACTTCAAAATATTAGAAAAAAACCGCCACAAGTACATAGTAATGCAAAAATATATATAAATACTCAAGGAGTCATGTTAAAAGGTTTGTTGTTTGCTAGCATAATTTTTCCTATTAGCTGGTCAATATGGACATGTATTCTCTTAAGATCAAGGGATTAAACACAAATGGACCTAAAAGATCCTTTTCACTTTAAGTACATCTAGAAGTAATTATCTCCACTATTGCAAAAAATGGATCATTAGTGTTTTACATTCATATTAAATTAGAGAACTACTAGTATAACCAATCTCGGTTCCCTTTCTTGGATGATCCTAATAGTCTAGATGTAAAGATAAGTAGAATTATGTTCATATATGTATATTTATCACAATGATCCAACAAATATTTATCATGGATGTATAGTACTACCGGCATGCCATAACACAGTAATTGAATAGTTAGCATATCATATTAAGTTGGGAATTTTCTAGTAGAAGGTTGCCAATGCTACAACAAAAACCATCATTTACTCATGGTGGATCCTTTCCCACATCCACCACACCACGTTTTTCATATGCTCCTTTATGATGATGGTCGCATCTCATGTACATGCAAGAGAGATACATGATAAATGGTTATTTAGTTTGGTTTTTGTAACGGATTATTATGATCATTAGACATCAACTAAAAACACATTATTTCGTTGTCATTAAGGATTATTAGACATCATAATGATATACGAATGAATAAAAAATCATTTGTTGCCATTAGAAATGTACACATTGATTACTAAGGTATTGTATTTGTGGACAATATTTGACACTCATCATCTAAGATAGTTTCCCTTGCATTTAAAATTGGTAAGGAACCATAAAGCCTGAAACGTTACATAATCTTAAGGAAGTATGAACAAGAAATCTTAAGTAAAGTACCAATAACCTATTATTCAAGCTTGCCTTTCATCAGTTGCCTAATATATCTACTTGTGTGGTTGTTATGTCATGGTGCACCTATGAAGAAAGCCCTACAAGTGAATGGTAGTGTACATAGTTGATGTTAGTCAAAATGCCTCATATAAGGTCAAACAGTGAGTAATAGAACCATGGTATTCTTCTAGTTAGTTTGATACATGTGCTTTTATCCATAACATAATACATATGATTCAAAATGAACAAAGATATCAAGTATTTATTGACAAAAAATAGTAAAGAAGAATTACATGTTTGAGATCAAATGGTTTATAAGGGAAGAGGAAAAGAAGGTGAGTAGTTAAAGAAATTAGTCAATTGTTGAATATATGCTTACCTTCATTAGTTGTCAAAGAGTTCATCTGTTAGTAAGTTGTTGAGACAGGGTGACCCCCTGTCTCCCTTGCTTTTCACAATCATAATGGAAAACTTGACTCAATGGTGAAACAGGCAGAGCTTGGATATTTGTTTTTGAGTTTCAACATTGGGGGTACCAAGGTCACCATACCATCTTCACGTATGATGTTCTATTTTTCCTCAAAGTGTCCTTGTGGGTCATGACAGGCATCAGGAAACTCATGCTTCAATTTTGTGCTCTTACTAAGATGTATATGAGTGATATCAAATTGAAGGTCTAATTCTCGAGATCTTATGATCATAAGAAAGGAAGGTTGAGGGAAAGGATTGGGATACAGGAGGGTTCCTTTCCCACCCATACTTGAGTATACCGCTTTCAGAAGGTAGAAACAGAGGCACAAACTTTGCATCTTGTGTGAACTCTTTGCATCTAGACGTGAGCAAATAGTCTGGGATCAAAGTCTCTAAAGAAGAAAGGTTAGTCTTGATTAGATATGTACTCATCGGTAAAATTCAGTTCTAGTAGTTAGTAATGAAAATATATTCACAACAGGTGGTTATTCAATTCAATCTACCTCAAACAGTAAATCATGAGATTAGAGAGTTGAAATGTGACCTATATCTCATTGTGAATAAGAATCTCACTACAGATGTGGGAATATGAAATCTTGATCTTTATGAATTAATACTTCTTCCATTCTGAATCTATCATTAATCTATCGTGAAGCTGAAATAATGAATTTCAATTTATTTGCCCAGGGTGCATACACCAAATAGAGAACCAAACAAAGTATACAACTCTTGCGTGCAAAAAAATGTATACAACTACCATAAAAGTGACATATATACCTATTTATGTTCGACCCTAGTCAAGTATAGGAATTATGTAAAATATGCCTACTGGAGTGACTGTTTAGTTTAGGTTACTATCATTTTACTGGAATTTATTTTTTGGGTTTTGAAATTAAGCTTTTTTAAATTCAACTTCATTTGTAATTAAATGTTGCATATGGGTACTTTGATTGAGGTATAACGTGGCTGTGAACAAAGGATCTTAAAATAAAATTCAATATGCTTATGAAAATATAAGGAGAAATGTATTTAGCTATTCTTAGACACTATTCAGATTATTGTTGGATAACTGCAAAACAAACAATTTATTAGTTTAACATTTGTTCTCCTTAGTTTCCTCATCAAAGTTGGTATAAACGTAAGAAAATTCAAACCAAACTTTACTACACATATCTATTTTAGATTGGTTTAAATATTATAATAACAAGCAAAATAACAAAGTAAAGTGTGTGATATTTTAATAAATCAAATCAATTTCATATGCTAGTCTTTATCTATTAACAAACATCTAGATATCATCATGAATGATGTATATGTGCTTTCCATTGTTCAATATCCAATCCCAACATTGATGCCAAAATTCAGTTTGTGGTGGTATTTTTTAATAATCAACATGCTCGTTGGGAAGTCTAAATTGCATTATATATAGGTTCAGAAGACTGGGGAAATTAGCACCAGTAAAAATAACCTTCACATCTTAAGCAAGCAGACTCTAAGGTAGGACAACATAAATCTTCCAACATCGTATCTTGGAACGTTGGCAAGTCAAATACCTTGGCGTCAGAATGTTATCCAGAATGAACTACAAAAGATGAAACCAAATATTGTTGTGATTGGTTTCCAAATTCAAAACCAGATATAGAGAGGTCTCATATTAAATTATAAGAAAATTTTGCAACTGCCCATAAATAGGCTGGTATTTATTCATTGTCTTACATATTTCATAATGTTCCTTTGTACAAAACTGAAGTGTTTTTAAAAAACCATGATTCTAAAGACACCCTTTAAATAATCTTGAACAACCACGAATCTGAATCGACCTTTATATGTGTTCAATGAACCGCATATTTGACTATATCCAAGAAGTAATCTAAAATAATAACCACGGTCATATATAACAATTTCAGCCCCTCATAAAATCTTCTTATAGATGTTATATACATATCTTAGATGATGATCTGTAATAGAAAAAATGAAGTAATCTCTAATGGGCGTTACATGTTGAAAAAGATTAGACCTGTATAGGATCAAAGATTAGTCAAAGAGGATGAATGTGATGATGATCATTGATGGATCAGGGATGATGGCTGCTGGAGGTAGAAGTAAAATTTTAATGAGGAGGTGGCCTAGACGCATCTGCTTTAGGCCTTCAGTTCGTGTCTTGTAGATCCCTTGGGCTTATGGGCAGAGTCCCTGAGATTAGAATGCATGAAGGCACCCTTAGGCCAATGGTTGGATCTGTGGAGAAGAAGAGCGATCAATGGCACCTCGGGCTCTGGGTGGAGGCATAGAGAAGAGAAGAATGGCACATGTGCAGAAGAGGTTTTCGTGTAGTTCATGTGTGCCTGGGGGATGCGCACATGGAGAGTTTATAGGAAGAGTCCAAACCATGAATGTTGAGTGGATCGAGAGGGAAAAATTTGGACAAAGTCTCTCGATCAAAGAAAATAAGAAATGAGTATGCGGGAGATGAGTCATGTGAGGGAAGTGAATTTCATTTAAAATGGAGAGAGTGGCGTGTTTAGAATTATATGTGAATTTCATTTGAAATTGAGAGTGTGGCATGTTTAGAATTATATTCATATAATTAACTACAATAAATTTGATTACATTATAAATTTTTTTTTAATAAAAAATGATTTCAGCTACGTATAAGATATATATAAGTATAATAAATGTAGTGAAATCACTACTTTTTGTATTGAAAAGTATTAAGGCATTTTGTTCTTATCGAGGTGGAGAATACTTAAGCCAAGAGTTTGAGGACCTTCTAAGAGACCATGGTATCATCACAATGAAATCCACCTGGAAAACCACAACACAATGGTGTATCAGAAAGAAGGACTCACACACTACTACATATAGTGGGATCAATGATGAGTTTATCTAATCTTCTGACTTGCTTCTAGGGTTATGCTATAGAAACAACCATGTTTACACTAAAACGTGTATCATCTAAACCAGTTCAAAAGACACCATATAAGATATGGTATGGGAAGCGTCCCATTGTGTCTTTTGTGAAGATTTGGGGTTGTGAAGCTTATGTAAGAAAGTTGTTTTCTTGAAAGGCTTGGACCCAAATTGGATAAATTTTATTTTTTTGGGTATCCTAGGGAAAACAAAGGATACTACTTTTATATTCCATCTAAAAACAAAGTATTTATTTCCATGGATGTTGTATTCTAGAAAAGGAATTAATTTCCAAAGGAATCAGTGGGGGGAAAGTAAAACTCTAAGAGGTTCTAAACCAACAAGAGAACATTGAACTTATAGAGGTACCAGAGGAACAAAGAGAGTCACAAAATGTTATGGAACCTCAAATTCCTCATGTAACACAGGAACCTCATAGATTTAGTAGGACATCACTTGAGCTAGATAGATTTGGTTATCTTCTGAGTCAAGAAGGGGATGAGTCAGTCATTGATGATGAGATAACTATTTACCTCGAAGATGTTAAGGAACTTAGAATATGAGAAATGGCTTGAGGCAATGAGATCTGAGATGGAATCCATGTACACCAACAAGGTATGGACCTTGGTGCATCCACCTGAAGGGGAAAAACCCATAGGGTTCAAGTGGGTTGTCAAGAAGAAGATTGCTAAGGATGGTAATGCACAAACTTACAAAGGTAGATTTGTTGCAAAGGGTTCTAGAAAACTTTAAGGTGTTGACTATGGCAAAACCATTTCTCCAGTTGTCGTGGTTAAGTCTGTCAACATCATACTTGCCATTGCAACTTATTATGACTGTGAGATTTGGAAGATGGATGTTAAAATTGCATTCCTTAACATGAATCTTTTTAAGAATGTGTACATGACACAACTTGAGGTTTTTATAAATCTTAAGGATGCAAACAAAGTTTGTAGGATGCAAAGGTCAATATATGGATTGAAGCAAGCATCTCAGAGTTGGAATCTTTGATTTAACGAAACAGCCAAAGAATTTGACATTAGTCAAAATGAAGATGAACCATGTGTTTACAAGAAGGTTAGTGGGAGCATCATCATATTACTCATGTTGTATGTGGATGACATACTAATGATGGGGAAAGACATCCCTACTTTACAAATGATATATACCTAGATAGGAAATACAATCTCTATAAAGGACTTAGGTGAAGCATACTACATCTTAGGAATCAAGATCTATAGAGATTAATCTAGAAGGCTTCTTGGCCTAAGTCAAAGCACATACATTGACAAAGTGTTTAAGAGGTTCAACATGGATGTAGGATTAAAGGGCTCTAGAGGTGAACAGAGCTAAAAACACTTGCACAAGATTCATTAGACCTTCCAATTGATTCAAGATATAGGCTACAAATATGGAATATGAAATGAAACTAAACGTACATAGAAAGGATGAGAGAGATTGAATATGATTAAGAACAAGCTATGTAGAGTGGTTCCAATCTACAAACTAGGAGAAAGTCAGTCCCCTACCTAGAGAGCTCAAGCTCTAGGATTTTACAACCAATGCATACTTATATTCCATTATAAGACATACAATAAGACCTTCCTTTTGTAGGGAAAGGATATCTATCATTTCCTTTTAAGGACCAAAAGGATCTAATAAACCTTACAAGATCTTACCTATCCTTCGAGCAAGACTCTTCAACCTCTACAAGGGCTTACCCACTTGTACAAGGAGTTGGACACCTTCACGAAGGAGATCCCCTTCTTGCAACAAGTCCTCTACCTTGAAGGAATTACCCACTCTTCTCAAGGATCTTCAGCCTTCACATTGGAGAAGTTTTTCACCTTCTCCTTCACCTTGGAGAAGCTTTCATCAACTTTTCTCTTGAGAAGGGGGTTAGAAAAGGAAAGCTTTGAGAGCTTGACAAGACTACAATGGAGTAGTTATCTCACAAATATCCTATCTCACTTATATGGATATTTTAAATTGTAAGCAAGAGAGAGAAAGGGGCTCTAGTGGACAAAATGCACTTACGTATAGCCAGGAGCTTGAATAGCATGAATGAGCAAACTTGGAATGAAGTCCAAGTGGTCCTATTTATAGTTGGGGGTGTCCACTAGCCACTAGAAGCACTAAGGAATATTTTTTAGCCATTTGGGGTGTTAGTGAACTGATATAATTTTGAGTTTTGCAACACTCCAACAACTAGAATCACTTTTTGTACACATTCCATACAGTGTAGTTGGTCAAGTTTACATTAAGGTACCTCATCCGATAGCACTATGCAACAAGCTAATTTTGAGATGTCAGCCGAGTTTACATTGGATGAAGCTCTATTGATGTCTTAAAATTAGTTTGTCAGTGCAAGGTGTCAGTTGAGTTTATCCTAAGGTAAACCCGGCTGAACCTAGACATTTACCAAGACCCATCCTAGGCATCAGTCGAGTTTCTGTGAAGGGAACTCAACTGATCATACAACATGTGATGTATTTAGGAAAACATCATTAAAGTGATAAAACATTCAAATTAGGTGCTCCTAATTCTTTTTCTCATCTAAGTTATAAGTCATTGCATCAATACAAATGATTACAAAATTTTCCTAAGTCGTTTAGGGCTATTTCCACAAAAGTGCATTTCAGTGCTTTTGACATGAACTTGATCAAGCTAGGCTTGATTAAATTTGATCCTTTTCATGTACCTAATACCTAAAATCAATCTCAAATAGACATATTAGATACATATGAATGGAATGGTTAAGTCAACATCAAAATATTTACAATATATAACACTTAGGTGAACATTCTCCCCGTTTTTGAAGATGGCAGACCATTCCTCAACATATAGAAAGTTATTTAGAATTTAAACTTTTTCCTTGTGAATTGTAAGGGGATACATGAATGAATAATAGTAATTTCTCCCCATGAATTCATGTTTACCTAAATTTTTGCTTTCCTTCACCTGTATGGTTAGTTTATCCAAAAGGCACAACCATAGCACACGTATACAATATTGAGTCCTCTTACAAGTAACAAATATTTCAAAGAATTAACTAGAAAAGGATCACAATTCAATACGTACTGGAGCTCAAATATCCCTTGAAGTACATGTAGTGCTTGAGCTCTCATTTTCTCTCCCACTTTGTCATTTTAAAAATACAAGGGGGTAGAAGAGCTAAAAACACAAGACTTATGCATAAGCACAAATGACATAAGAAACTACATAGCAAGCACCAAAATAGAAATCCCAAAGTGAACGAGCAAGCTAGAGTCATGATGAAAATATGGAATCACATACTAAGAACTCATAAGATAAAGACAAGCATAGAGTTAAGGTACATAAAATAAGATTACAACACTAGATGCCCTTTATAGATGAAAACTACAAAACAACAAAAAATAACGAGATATGGAAATAATACGCCCCAAATACTGTGCCCAAATGTTTAGTACATTAAAGTCTACAAAAAGAGATAAATATGAGCTCCCATAGACTAAGAACTAAACATCTAAGTCATCTGTGTCAATGAGGTTGCCATCATCCTCCTCTAACTGGTAGTCCTCATCTCCATCTAAAGGTGCATTAGGGGAAGTATGTGTTTCATCATCTGCATCTCCATCACCAGGGCCATCTTCACTATCTTCACTGTCAACTTCATCTGCAACATCCTCATCTACTATCTCCTCATCCAAAGAAGGTCCAAAAGAATGAGTGACAGGATGCTCAGCCCAAGACATGCCACAAGAATGCAGTGCATTTTCTTTCTCAAAGATGGGTTGAGAAACCCCATCATAACTGGCATACAGAGTGGCAGTAGGTCCAACTGGAAGATCAATAAATTGAGAAGCATCAGGGGTATGTCCACCATCAAAGGCAGGGGATACAATAGAAGCAATTGGGTGGTGGTCAGGTAGAACTAATTGTATGCATAGTAAGCATGGTTAGCACCTGGGTAGGGCTGGTAGGTGGGGTAGGGATGGCTGCATGATAAGTTCACGTTTTACATGATCTGAACTTAAATTTGATGGATGTGGTCCTAAACCTAGAGGCTGTATGCCTGTTGGTGTATCATGTAGCCCATCAGGGTTTCATTTTACATCGAGAATGAGGCACTATTTGGTCTATGAGGAGGTGGAGGAGTCTAGGTGGAGGTGGGAGCACTAGGCATGGTAGAGGAGGTAAGGTGAAAAAACTTCTTTACAATGGTTTCACTGATGTAAACACCCTTTCTACTGGATTTGTAGCCAAGATCATGGAAAATCAATTTCTCAGAATGGTGAGAAAACACTCCATAAATCAAGGTAGGATAGGGTGGATGGGTATCACAAGTATTATTCCTTGAGTCAAAATAGGTCATGTGGTGAAGAATATAATGAGCCCATATGACTCTGACATCATTCAAGAAACTATACATTAACACAACAATGCTCTCTGCAATATTTGTTTGGTTTTTCTTTGAATGAGTATTACAGTTGATTACTAATGCATTTATATGGTACTGGATGTCAAGGGAAGAAGAAGTAGGGATGGATCGTTTCCTATAGGGAACATCGAATTTCTTCAAAAATGTGTGGATGTCAGGTAGGGTAAGCTCAGGGTCAAAGCTTTTGTAGAACTTCTCAAAGTCAAGTAGGTCAAGATACATGTGATAGGAGGTCATCCATGTGTTTGCAAAGTCATTACCATTGAAGTAGGAGTTCAAGGAATCCTCAGAGATGGTAATCTTGGTACCCTCAATCATTAAGGTCAAGATAACTTGGGTGTTAGGAAGTGGCACAAGGGTAGTGTAGTTCTATGTGAGATTTTCATAGAATTTGTAGACCACTTTTATGATAGACATAGAATTAGTGTAGAAAAATGTTCTACACCAAAAGCATAAACATGATGTACTTAGAAAACAACATCAACTTCCTTCATCAAGAAACTATGTGATTCAAGCAAAGAACGAAAAGGAAAAGGATTTCTAGGAAGAAGCTCCTTATACCTATTCACAACTTGAGTGGAGATGAATGAAGTACCATCAAAGGAAATGTGCCTTGGATCAGTGGAGGACAAAGGTACCCCACATGGTCTAGTGCCTTTCCCTTGGTTTGATGCCATGGAGGTCAAAGAGGATGAAATGGGCTCAAACTGAGAGAAATGGAAAGATTTGTGGGCCACCTAGAGTGCTAGATCAAGGTAGGAAGGGTAAGGATAGGTGATATGGGGATAGAGAAGGTAGAGGAGAGGTTTGGGTAGCCCTAGGGTTTAAGAACGAACAATAAGAGGTGGCTATCGGTCGACTTCTCTAGTTGAGAGGGATAAAAGTCGACTGACACCCTATATATATTCTACATAGTAGAGTTATCGTTCGAGTTTAGGGTTTGGGAAACTCAATTGACACTGTGGTTTTGTTCAGTTCTTGTCCTATTATCGGTCGAGTTTCTTTGAGAACAAACTCGATCGACAGGTTAATCTGTCCAAAAGATAAGAAATTTAATTCTAAGCCACTAGAGTGCTATATAAATTTATTTTTCTATCCTACCATGTATTTTGAACATATTGGGGCACATTCCACTCATTATTGGCTACTATTTTATAGTTAAACATGTGTTTTCTAAAAATAGCCAAAAATAAGCAAAACGAGGCATTAAAACAAGGCAATTATATCACTATCATGTAAGAGAGAGAAAAATATGAGAAAGAACATATAGATATGATAATATCTAGCTAGAAGGCACGTAAATATAATCAAGAGCAGTAATAAGCAATTATGATCTAATAAAGGTAAATTTATCTCTAGCTAGAGGTTTTATGAAAATGTCTGAAAGTTGATTTTCTGTGTCCACATGCGTGATATAAATATCCTTTTTGGCAATGTGGCCATGAAGGAAGTGGTGGTGGAACTCTATATGTTTGTCTCTATTATGAAATATAGGACTATAAGAAAGAGTTGATTGCATTAGTATTATCACAGTACATAGGACAAGCATCCTAATGTATATTAAAGTCTTAGAGCATTTGTTTATCCATAGGACTTGGGCACAACAACTCCCAGCTGCAATGTATTCAACATTGGTAGTTGAAACATCCATTGTGCCTTGTTTCTTAGAGAACAATGAAACTAAGCATGGTCCTCGAAGGAACCAAGTGCCACTTGTGCACTTTCTATCAATCAATCACCCTATATAATTGGAATCACTATAAGTAGTACGAGTAAATTCCCTTGACTTTGGAAGCCATAGTCCAATATTTTGGGTTTTGTCTAGATACCTCAAAATCCTCTTAATGGCTAGAAGATGAGATTTCCTAGGGCTTGATTGAAATCTAGCATACAAGACAACACTAAACATAATATCAAGTGTAGAGGTAGTTAAATATAACATGCTACCAATCATACCTCTATAGATCTTCTCATATTTTTTCTCACCTTTCTCATCTCTTTCAAGTTTGGCGGTGCTTGGCATGGGGGTGTCCATCGACTTGGTGTTCTCCATCCCAAAGCACTTGTATACTTGCCTTGGTTTTTGAGGGAATCATTGGTGTTTAAAACAACACAAGGACAACCAAAACATGAAATTATTTGATGGAAGGCTTTCTACTACGCCATAACTCATAGCAGGTTTCTTAAAAAATGAATGAGTAAATACCCGATTTTGTAGAAAGCATGACATACTATAAAATAATGGTCCTAGCCATTTCCTGTAATGACCTATTCTTTCTCTCTACAACCTCATTTTGTAGAGGTGTTTGAGGTGAAGAAACGTTACATGCATACCCAGATTCCTCACAAAAATGTGTAAACAAAACATTTTCAAATTATCCTCCATGGTCACTAAGGATAGAGGTGACCTGACGAGATGCTTCATTTTTGAACCATTTGCAAAAAGTTGAGAAAATATTGAGAGTATCATTTTTTGAAATAAGAAAGAAGGTCTAAGTATAGCAAGTAAAGTCATCAACAATCACGAGGAGATACTTTCTACCATGAAGAGATTGAGTTCTCATTGGTCCAAATATATCAATGTGAAGAAGTTCAAGTGATCTCTTTGTGCTAAGCACTCCTTTGGATTTAAAGGAGGATTTGGTTTGCTTTCCTTGTGTACAAGGTTGATATTCATCATCCTTCTCAAAGTCCAATTTAGGAAGCCCCTTTACCAATTCCATTTTTCTCAACTTCTTCAATCGATGCATATTTACATGACCAAGACTATGGTGCCACAAAGATATATCACTCTTATCAACAACAAGGCATCTATCTAGAACATGCTTAAGTGAATCAAGAACAATAACATATAGATTTATGTTTCTAGTTCCCTTATATATAATATTATAGGAAAGGGAACTAGAAGCAACCATTCAAGTGAGGTAAAAAGAACAAGATAACCATTATCACATAATTTTCTAACACTAATTTGTGATGTAGGCCATCCACAAGAAGAATATTCTTGATTCATACTGAAACTCTGACATCACACTCACCTATCACTTTGCCTTTATTGTTATCACCAAAAGTCATTGATCCTCCTTTCGTTTTAGTGAATTTGTTGAAGTGACTGATTTTACCTGTCATATTCTTTGAGCAACCACTATCAACAATCCAATTTCCTTTTTACCTACAAGAAAGGAAGACTTTGGTGCCCAACTCAAACCTCAAGATCTAGATTTAGCTTAGGGACCCATTTCATTTTTGGGTTGGTCCCCTTCTCTCTATAGGGACAATAACTAGAGTAATGGTCATCACACCTACAATGCACATAAATCATAGGGTTCTTAGACCTATATGATTCTCCATGGAATATAGGAGGTTCGTTGTTATTTTTCTTACCCTTAATATTGGCTTTGGCGGATCCCTCATATTCCAAACCACTTTTATCACTATGCTTGGTAGAGTGATCTAGAACTTCATTAAGGGACCTTTTCTCTTTCGGGAACTTTTGCAAGGAAGCTCTAAGCTTGTGGGTATCATCACTAGGATTAATGACAATAGAATATAAACTAGAAATATCATCTTGAGAATGAAGTAAGTCGGCCTCCAAACAAGAGGCTTTAGTAAGATAATAATCTTTTTCTAAAGAAAGACTAGCTACTTCATTACTTGGCAATAAAGGTCTAGAAGAAAGATCATTAACTTGAGCAAGAAATATAGCATTTTCAGTTCTAAGCATAACAAGCTCATCAAGATAGATCCTATTTTCATCTTTAATAGCATCACAATCATGTCTAAGATCATTGTATTTAGTAACAAGCTTATCCTTTTTTATTCTAATCATAACAAGTTCATTGAGGAGATTTTAGTTTTCATCTTTGAGTCTTTCTATGCTCTTAAGATAAGAACCATCTCTAATTCAACTCCATTGTATTGGAGCACAAGATCAAGAACTTGTCCTTGCAAAGAATCAATACTATGAAGATGAACTTTTTCATTTTCCTCAAGAAACTTAGTTTTAGCATAAAAGTCCTCAATAATTTTCCCTGGCATCTTCTTCTTAGATTTGCATTCAAAATAAGAAGAGTGGGAAGAATTAAGCATATCGATGAGGGCTTTTTTAGATAATTCATTTAAGATTACCTCACTTACCTCACCTATGTATTTACTAGTAAAGGCCATGAGAGCAAGGTGGCATTTTCCCTCATTTGAGATTGAATCACTACAAGAGGACTCCTCCCATGTGGCATGGGCTGCATCCTTACTTCTTCTTTCCTTCTTGTCCTTCCTCTTGTACTTTCCATCCTTCTTGTAGTCTTCCTTCTTATTGGAGCTTCTCTTATGGTAGGACTTCTTTCCCTTGGTGAAATCATTCTTGTAGTGTCCCTTTGGGCCACATTCATAACACCTTGGAGTAGGGGAGAATGATGGCTTTCCTATTAAATACTTCCCCTTGGAGTAGTTAGATTCATGATCACTAGGGGCTTCATCTTCACTTGAGGAAGGAGGAGTAGGTCGGAAAGCAAGCAGTTGTTGAAGAACAATTGCCTCCTCTTGAGCTTTGAATGCACTGTACTTGATCTTCTTTGACTCTTTCTCTTCTTTCTTCTCATCTTCCTCTTGCTTGTCAAGTCTTGGATCATAATCTTGAAGGTTTCCAATGAGCTCTTCAGTGGCAATGTCACCAAGGATTCTAATTTCTTCAATAGAAGTCACCTTGGATTCCCACTTTTGAGAAGAGACCTAAAGATCTTGGAGTTGATGGTCCCTCTATCCATAGCATGGCCCAAAGAAGCAAGTTCATTGATGATGGTGTTTAGTCTTGAGTATATCTCATCAAGTCTCTCCTTCTTCCCCATCTTGAAGTTCTCAAGGAGACCTTTGAGCATGTAGATCTTGGACTCTTTGACTTGCTTGGTCCCTTCATAGGTGAAGCAAACTTTTTTCCATATATCATGGGATGTATCCCAAGAAGAGATTGGGTTGAACTCAGAAGGGGTGAGGGATGCATAAATGATGCTTATCGCATTTGCATTCAGCTGTGCCTTCTTTAGAGTAGCTTCATACCAAGTGTCTATATCTCCAGCTGGATCCATATAGGGAAGGATGACTACTTTCCACATGTCGTATCTCATTCCTTTCTAGTAGAACTCCATTAATTGCTTCTAATAAAGGAAGTTTGTGCCATAAAAGATTTGCAACACTTATGGAGAATCTACCCTCCATGTTTAGAGAACCTAAGAGGTTGTTTCCCATCTTCTGATCTTGTGTGAGATCTTTTATGAGAATAACAAGGCTCTAATACCTCTTGGAGGATCAAAGGGATCTAGAGGGGGGGTGAAAAGAGATAAAAATACTTGCAAAAGATTCATTAGACCTTCAAATTACTTCAAGATATAGAATTGCAAATATGGAATTTGAAGTGAAACTAAACGTACATAGAAAGGATGAGGGAGATTGAATAAGATCAAGAACAACCTATGTAGAGTGGTTCCAATCTCCAAACTAGGAGAATGTCAGTCAACTACCTAGAGAGATCAAGTTTTAGGATTTTTCAACCACTGAATACTTATATTCCATTATAAAACATACAATAATACCTTCTTTTTGTAGGGCAAGGAGACCTAGACTTCCTTCTTAAGGACCAAAATGAGCCAGTAAACCTTACAAGGTCTTACCTATCCTTTGAGCAAGAGTCTTCAACCTCTACAAGGGCTTACCCATTTTTGCAAGGAGCTGGATACCTTCACCAAGGAGCTCCCCTTCTTGCAACAAGTCTTCTTCATTGAAGGAATTACCCATTCTTATGTCTTCATCCTTCACCTTCTACTTCTCATTGGTGAAGCTTTTCACCTTCTCCTTCACCTTGGAGAAGCTTTCATAAACTTTGCTCTTGAGAATGCGGTCGGGAAAGGGAAGCTTTGAGAGATTTATAAGACTACAATGGAGTAGTTCTCTCACACATAGCCTCTCTCACTCATATGGACATTTTGAAGTGTAAGCTAGAGAAAGAAAGGGGTTCTAGTACACAAAATGCACTCAACTATAGCTAGGACCTTGAATTCCATGAAGAAGCAAACTTGGAATGAAGTCCAAGGGGTCCTATTTATAGTTGGGGATGTCCACTAGCCACTAGAATCACTAAAGGAACATTTTCTAGCCGTTTGGGGGTGTTGAAACAGTATAATTTTAAGTTTTGCAACACTCCAATGGCTAGAATCACTTTTTCTATACATTTGATATAGTGCAGTCGGTTGTGTTTCCATAAAGGTAACTCGGTTGATAACACTATGCGACAGGCTCATTTTGAGTTTTTGGGTTTATCCTAGATGAAACTCGAATGATGACTTAAAATCAGTTTGCCAGTGCAAGGTGTCAGTTGAGTTTATCCAGAGGTAAACTCGGCCAAACCTGAACATTTTTTAAGACCCATCTTAGGGTGTCAGTCGAGTTTCTGGGAATGAAACTCATTCGATCATACATCATGTGATGTATTTTGGAAAACATCATTAAAGTGATCAAATGTTTAAATTAAGTGCTCCTGATTTTTTTCTCATGTTAGTTACAAGTCATAGAATCAATACTAATGATTACAAAAATGGTCCTGAGTCATTTAGTATTATTTCCACAAAGTACATTTGCATTGCCTCTGACCTAAACTTGATCAAGATAGGGCTTGATTAAATTTGATCCTTTTCATGTACCTAATACATGAAATCAATCTCAAATATACATATTATATACATATGAATGGAATGGTTAAGTCATCATCAAAATATGGACAATATATAACACTTAGGCCAACAATGGAGAACTGGAAGATAAGAAAACCTGCCCATGTCTCATGGTGTTACTATCTCTAGAGGCTCAATGTCCCAATTCTTACAAATAGGGAACACATGAGTAGGACTCCATATGAATCTGCAATTGGATCTTTAATGTACGCACTATTATGTACTTGTGTTGATGTCTCATATGCCTTAAGCATGATGAAAAAATATCAATCAGAACCCAGTGATGCCCACTGGACTGCTATAAAGAACATCCTTAAGTACCTTGATAACAACTAAGGATAAATTTCTTGTTACAATACAGAGGAAGAGTTCGTCGTAAAATGTTACATCAAGGCAAGCTTCCTAACTGAAAAAGATGACTATAGATCACAGTATGGATTTGTGTTTTTCCATAACAACAGAGATGTAATATGGAAGAGTTCCAAGTAAGAAAAAAATGTTGATTCCCTAATAGAGGTCGAATATATTGATGCATATAATGCATCCAAGGAAGTTTTTAGGATCAAGAAGTTCATTTCTAAACTTGGGATATTCCAAGCATCTATGATGCAATTGAGCTATATTGTGACAACAATGGAGATATTGCACAAGCTATGGAATCAAAATCACATCAGTGTTTAAAGCACATACACCAAAGGTTCCATCTCATATGAGAGATTATAGAATGAGGAGATGTGAAGATGTGCAAAGTACCAACTGAAAGCAATGTGGTTGACCCCCTAACAAAAGCACTTACACATTAGAAGCATTAAGGTCATGTTAGATCACTTGGGATTTAGTTCATAGGTGATTGGCTCTAAGTGAAAGTGGTCTGTTGGTATGTATTCCTAGAGAGTCAATCATATGATGATTGTAATCGTATATCTTGTAAATGATTTGATTAATAATAAAGGCAATCTTCCATTTATTCTATTTTATTCAGTTATAAGATAATGATATTACACAATAAATGTCTAAAGAATGATGTTACTTAGTGACATATGTCTTTGTGTTGAGAACCTGAACAATGAGATCATACAGATGCGAATAGTATATACATTCTTGATATGTTCCTAGTCAGTTTTTATTCTGGAAGCTGATAGACATCACAATGACATATGTCTTTGTATTGAGAACCTGAACAATGAGATCATACAGATGCGAAGAGTATATACATTCTTGATATGTTCCTAGTCAGTTTTTATTCTGGAAGCGGATAGACATCAACAACACATAAGACTAGAGTGTGTGTTGGTTCGTGACAAAATCTCATTAGTCATGATATATTATATCAAACCAAACACATCGGTACTTGTTGGTGAACATTATATCAGAAAGACCCACCTTGAGAGTGATACATGGAGACCATTGAATGGTAGCCAGAATCATCTCTCATAGTGATGGTTGTGATTGTGGTTCTTATAATGAAATCAGTATACTCATCACATGTTGTTTGATGTACTTTGACATCATCAAACGTGACCTTGAATAAGGGTTGCCATAAAGGTGATGCTCATATGCATTGTGACACATGGGCAGTGACTGTGAGTGATGTAGATGGGATTTTTCCCTCCTACTGGAGTTTGATATCCTGGCCACTTGATAAGTGGGACTAAGAAAAGCATGACCATGCATATGTGAGTCAATATATCATATTGAGCTAACATATATCTTAGGCAGTCTGCTCTAGTTCAAGGAACATGGGTTGAATGTTGAGAGGATGATGATTCCATGCCTCAAATTCAATTTGGAAATTAGAGACAAAGGAACTATACCATCACTGTAACACTGATCACAGATTGTAGATTGAAGTTGTTCTCCAACTTTCCAAATGACTTGGTAGCAATGATGTCTTTCTAGATACCACTCATTGCTTGTTCTATTAGAAATTAGTTATGGACATTCACTGCCAATGTAACTTGTGACCTATAGGATCACACACATATGATACACCTGGAATAGGAGTTTATTCATGAATGTGGTTTAAACTTGATTACTAAACTGTTTGATATTCAATTTAAACAAGATTGGTGATCAAGACTCTAAAACAATCATTTCACTAAGTTAATCGATCGGCTTAGATGTGTGAACCAACCGGTTCATATTGTGAACTGACCATTTGGTTGATAAATGTGATTGGATCAAGGATTGATGTTGATGTCATGTCGTTCATTAATCAAATATTAATTGCCAATACAATTGTGAATGGGAAATATTGTGGAACGATTGTTTCAAGGGTTGAAATGACCAGATCACCTATGAATTGACTGGTTCACTGATGAACCGACCGGTTTGTAAATCACATGTTCTAGAAAATTCATGAAAATCCATCTCTTCAACTCCCAAATGAACTAGAAATCCTGACCCTGACCCTCCTACAAATAGAGCAGTAGTGGAGGCCTTCCAGAGACACAACAATAAACTCTGACAATTGTTGTATTTTCACAGTTGTGGTAACGTGAGAACGCATGCATGTCCTACCCGTCAATGAGAGGGTTACCAAGGGAGAGACAAATTGAAGAGCACATCGGCACTAGCATGCTGACTAGAAGGGACAGCTCCTTCTTGTCCATTGATCAAGAATGACAAGTTCCCAGTGGTCTGCATGGACTATTACAGAGGCAAGGAGGCATTTTCCAACTTCTAGGAGGACACAGTCAATAGTTGTATGTGGTGATCAACAAGGAGTCTGACAATGACAGTTGTCCAGGTGCAACTTGAGAAAGTAGTACACTAAAACAAGGGATAGTCACTGGACTTGCTCCAAGACCATGTATATGCCTTGCAACATTTCCTGTCCATTACACAATTTTTATGTGATATGTTGTCTAAGGGAAATATGGTAGTAAAATATTTGTCTCGGCTTCCATATAAGATGCCATATTCCCTACATGTTGTTATTGTGTTATATTTTTAGCTAAATTTCTTGATAAGATAGCACATACACAACAATTGAATTATGTCACATTTACTTGTATATTGCAATCTGCATGGCACAATAAGCAATTTCAAAAACACTATAATATTGGATAAAGTTGACATAGCCTAGAATTTATGTTAGATACTAATAATTTAGATACAGTTACTCATAACATTAGAAAAATTGACATAAGATAGAAAATAATGTTTGAATACCAACCATAACAATATCACATCAACACAAAGTTTTGACAAAGTACAAAAACATTCTTCAAATAGTAAAATATATAAAATCCAATTACAAACATGTGGTAGGTGATCGTAGTTACATAAAAATTTAGGTCCTCCAAGTTGTTGGCATTCCTATTTAGTGCATCATATTATATATGGTATGACTGATATAGAATCCTCATTGTTGTAGTTCATTATAGAACTATTTTTGGGATTCACTACTTGATTCCAAACGACATTACATTCATCATTTAGCAACTCAATTTTAACTTTGAGGGATTTCACAGTTGCAAGAATATCTTTTACCCACTAGAAATACATGCACATATTTGATGTGAGTATTTTAATCAGACAATATTCTTTTCTAAGATATTAATCATAGATTTTATCAAGCCTATATGCAATAAGCACCACTCACATAATGGTCTGGTCTTATCGAAGTATAGTGTTATGATACAACCATGAGGATAGTATTCTTAAGAATCTTGATTCAATCCAATTTAGATAGAGACCAAAATTGAGAACTAAGAGCTTATTGAGTTGTTAACTAATTACAAGAAATTAAATGGGAATGAAAAGAGGTATGAATTTATTGGATTTAACTCACATTAAATATATACTTTCTCACATTTAATAACTCACTCATATAGGTTTTATATCAAGGCTAAGGAATTTCATATCCTTTCTTAGTACAAATTCTACATGGGTGTATTTACTTATAGGCTCAAGGTCAAGTTACCTATGGATCCTAAATGAAACACCTCAAAGAACTCCTTTTTGTTGTCTCCTCTGAGGTTCAATGACAACGATCAGTAGTCTAATCTTAGGTTTCAATGTGTCTATGTCTAAGATTATAAAATTCATGTGAATTAGCTGATCATGATAAGAACTTGCCATCACACAATAAATAATCAATCAAAATATCCACAAGAAAACTATATTGTAATAGTAGAATACAAGATATAGACAATGAGACTACTCCCCATGCTCCATCGAGAAGGTATACTCACTCATGATAGGAATTGAGAACAAAAAGCAAGAAGGAGAAGAAGCCAAAACCCATATATGTGATGAAGATGTGAATTGTGGTCTCTGATGTACGATCAACACTTTGACGAGATGGTGGTAAGGGGAACTCCAGTGGGAAGTTTTTTATTTCTTCTTGTTCTCCATGTGTAAATCCTCTAAGGATCATGTGAGGAATGATGGGGTTAAACCTTTTCCTTTATATGGTGAAATTATATTATATGGGTGATGTAGAGACCACCCAATAAGTCAACAACTGGCTCAATGGATCACTTATTCTATTAACTATGAATCCCATTAGTGGGGTGATGAGCTGCTTCATGCTTAAAATGCATAGATGCCATACCCTTTGAATGGAAAGTGAATTTAAAGACTAGATGAGTGAAGCGATCAACTAGTTGGGGGTCATCATTTCTATTACGTGGGGTTAGATTGTGAACCAGCTCACTCACTAAATGAACCAACCAACTTGCTATTTATAACCCATCTGGAGAACTTTTGGATCATTCGACTAGATTAGAAAATTTGGAGGCTGACATGTACCTTGGTCTAGACTCTGATTAGCCAAATGGTCGATTGGGAAATGAACTGCTTGACTCAGTGATCGTCAAGGTTTATTGATATATACTGATGATTTAATCCAATTAGAGAAAAGTCCAATAGGAAAGTTTGATCGACCAATTGGTTGTATCATATTAGTACTTGTATTGTAGACAACAAATTTGCACATCTAATAGTTTATCAATGGCAATTTTTGAGTTCATATATGAAATATACAACCATTTTGTTAACCTACTATGCTTTGTACTGGGTCGCTTGTGAGTTATGGATTACTTCTAATCACAATTGACCCTATTCTAATACTTGGAGATAGGGGAGATGAATCCACTCAACATTGAACAAGGAGGTTCGCCATAATTGAGGATCTAGGGATGTAGCTTCACAATTTCTTACAATTAATGAGTAATTATCATTAAATTTCCTAGAACCAAGATTTAAGCAAATAAAACCTAATTACGGTAAGTTAAAGCGATGAAAACATGAAATGCATGAATTCGACACTAAAAAGATGTGTTTAAATATAGATAAATATTATTTCATCAAATAACTTTAAACATAAATATTGTTCATCCTTGAGTAACACAAAATCAAGGATAGATGCCAAATAATACTGACAACATGTTCATGCATCTCTTTATTAGAAAAATTGTTGTCTATAGGACCAAACATGGCGAAGAGACCCTAACTTCTGGACATCACATAATACAACTTTCTCTATCCTTGGTCCCAATGTCACTTCACATTCCCTAGATCCATCTCAAATACTCAAATTATCACACATAAACAAGAATTTCATGAAGTTCTAGACATCATATATTATCCTATGAGATTTGCACATAACCAACACGAGGCTACAACAATAAGTGCATAAGGGTATGATTGGTGCCCCTAGGTGTAAATTGGAGTGAATGAGGGGATAGAATGTAAGTTTGTGGATCTTTGCTAATTTTAATAAGATTGAATTTTATTGGTGCAAATACATATATTGTACATTTTTGTGTGCATTGACATCTTTTCTTTACTTTTGTGATACCCATCCTATTGTACCCACTACAAAAAGTTTTTTGAGGAAGCAAATTTGACGTTCGTTTAAAACATAATAAAATTCTAAAAGCTAATTAAGCTCTGAGTTGCTACCAATTTTTATTTTAAAAATAAGGGAAATGGAGTTATGCATTTAAATCAGCTGAAAAACACAAAAAACTAAAATTTCAGTCCATCCCTAGGTGAAGTTGGAAATAGAGGTGAAACACCAAACTTGTTGATCTTTTTATACATGAGGAGGGTGTTGGCACCCCCATGTTGTCTGATAGTCAGTATTGAATCATTTTCCAATATCGATTTAAAGGGGTTTTGAGATTTTATTTAAGAAAATAAAATAGGAAAAAAACTTTAAATAGGGGATTTCTAGTTTTAAAATCTTTTGGGCTGAAGACGGTCTTGGATTTCTTGACATTTCCTTAAAGATAATTTTTTTTTATGTGTGGAACCCAATCATCTCAGGATCTCCCACGACGGAGGTACACATCAAGCAGTTTAGACCAAATCATAGGAAACAAAGATGATTGAGAAAAATTGTTCGAATGGGATCAAGATTCAATATTGTTTTAAGCATTAAAATCAAGCAAAGTATTCTAATCAAAGAAAATTGTCTTATAATAGTTCAAGTAGGAAGTTATAAGAAGTTGTGAACAAATATGCAGATTAGAGCAGTTATGATCAGATATGAATTCAGTTACAGGTAGTTATAATTACCACTACACATATTAGAAATGTAGGAAATGATCATTCTAGAGGAAGGTTCATGTCGATTAACGATGAATGAATAAAATAAAGGAGAATGGGATTTCCATAATTGGCTTTAGGTGAGTCAAAATGGGCCCAAAATACAGTGACAATGTGGGGGTATTTATTGGATACAATTGGGGTTATTGGGTTTTGAGTGGAACATTCGTGAACTCACAGTGGATTACTACTATCCTCCAAGCAGACATGTGGTAGATCATGTGGTTCTATCACATGACACCTAGTAGATGGTTGCAATCTGCCATATGCCCCTGAGAAAGAGAAAAATTATTTATTGTATCCAAATCTCTAGATCTTTTACAAATCTTCTGGAATTGTTTTTAAATCAAATCAATGGGGATCCCATGATTGTATATGGAAACAAACTTAATAAAAAGTCAAGGAAGAAAACATGATAGATTTTTTGGAATTAATCTTCCTTATTATAAAAATATGTGTATTTTTGTGAATATAATGACAATTGAATATTTGTAGAATCAAAAAGTTGAATATGTAATTTTAGATAATACTAATAGAAAATTAGTAAAAAGCTATAAAATCTAAATTAAAGGAAAAATTGCACCTATGTCTAGAGACAAATCTAGTTATATATAAAACTCGTCAAATGTGAAAAATGGGAGAAATGAGTGGATTGAATAGGTGAAAAAATGCAAAAATATACGAAATAAATGGAATAAAGTCCAAGATTATCTAGATAATAATATTTCTCATAATTTTCAAGTGAGTGAGAAAAATGGAGGTGTCAATAGTCTACCCCTCTCAAGACAAGGTTCAAGATAAGAGTGAGAATTGTGGGCTTGAGCCAAGCCTGACCCCCATTTTTTTCCCATGAAAGCTAAAAGGTGAGACTCGTCAAGGATGTGTTGAACCCTATGGAGGGTCTAAATCATAAAAGATGTCTTTTCCATTAAGTAATCATTCATAGAGGGAAAATATTATGAGTCAGGCAATCATATAGGCTTAAGACAACCTAAGATAAGGTCATTGACTGTAGTTAGGTTACTATCTATACCCTAGAATGAAGAGTTGTTTGATGCTTTTTAGATTAATGAGGATCCAAAATAACATCATGTCTAACACTTTAGTTATCATCTGATCCTTGTCTAAATCTAATTATGGGAAAAGTGAAAGCAATTATTGAAAATAAATGGTTTCCTTTTCTTCATAAGAATGGACTAACGGGTCAACCATTCGTAAAAGAAACAAGTTTGGGTGTAAATTATTACCCAACAATGAGGTTAGCCTATAACCAAGGAATGTGTCTACATTTAACTAATCATCTATTCCCCTAGAGTGTTGATGAGCCATTCAAAAGATTAGGCTACAAAAGTTCACCCATTACTTATCCAATTCTTACTTAATCCATGTCTAGTTCTCTCACTAATCCTTGTTTAGTGAGAAAATTTGGATGTGAAATTGGGTTTGATATGATGGAGGTCATCAAAAAGGAATTCTATTAAATAAAAGTTTGTAATCATGAAATATTGTATATGAAGTGCTCAATTAACAAAGATCTAGAAAATTTGTTGTCTCTCTCTCTCTCTCTCTCTCGTTGTGAGATATGTGAGTAAGTTAAGACAATCACAAAACCTGGTGGACTGGACCAAATTTTATGGTTAGTATCACACCCTTAAATATGGGAAATGTGGGGAGTCACCTATGTACCATACAACTTTGAATTTTTAGGCACATGATAGGACTTTTAAATAAAGACTTGAATACATTATAAGTTTTACTTCAAGCATAAGGCTTCTATACTAAGAAAAAATCTCTATTTTGCATAGATCTTAAGAAAAAGACTATGTATGATGAAGTTTAAGGTTGTTATCCATGCCCCATTTGAAAATGTGACATGCCTACTCCTATTAGTCTTTTTAGCACAAAGAATGTAGTTCCATTTAAGGCCATTATTTGAACCTTTTGAAAGGAAATTATGCCTATTTTTCACAGTGCTTTACATTTTAGATAACCGAAAATCCAATCTTAAGGAAAACTTCAAATCCAAAGAGCATGAATCTTGGTTGATGATTTAGGATCTAAGTTTTGATCAAGTCTTAGTATTATTCAAATATCTTATCTTCCTTATAATAGTGAGCACTTTATATCTTTTCAAGGAAAGAATTGAGATTTTTAGAGTTTCACATATTTTGAGTATCGTATTTGTATTTTTCTTAATGTTTTGTGATGTTTCATGATTTTTCAACATTTTTGGAAAATTTTCTCAAAATCTAGGGATCTATTTTCAATTATTAAATTGTTTTAGGAGGAGGAAATGAGGAGAGGTTGAGAACCACCCTCTTTTCCTGATCTCCAGTGGTGGAGATGACCAATAACATTTGCTTGAGCTAGGAGTAGTGGTGGTGTATATAATAGATAAGATAAAGAAGGTGAAAGAACAACGTGTTATATAGTTGAGAATAGAAGTCAAACACTTATCCATAAAAGGACCAAATCTACACATCGAGTAGCAACTTTGATATTGAAAAAGCAGCAAATTTATCTCCCTTTTGTGGTGCTTTCTGATGATTTTCAGCTCTTTTATACTTTGGAGAGGTATATCTTTTATCTTTATAGTATTAGTTTTTTTGTTTTGGTATTTGGTTTTTGGTAGAAACATCCAAATTTTGGGTTTTCTAATGTTCATCATGGTCTGGATGTTGAAGATGATTTAACTATTTTTTCAGTTTGTAATTCATTTGTTCTTTGTGTTTTCCTATGTCTGGGATCATCTAACGCTTGATTGGGTTGATTCAACTAGCAGTGTGAAGTTGATGTTATTGCATCTTTGAATTTATGTAAGTAAATGACATGCAATAGACGTCATCATTGGGAAGATACAAACATCCCTTAGGAAGACCGCATCATGGTAGAGCATAATGGTGATGATGATGGGTTGGAGCATACTTGGTAAATCATGTTGTCTTGTTTGATCAATTCCTAATAATAGTAACTTTTTTTTATCTTTCTTGTTCTAGGTGTTCATCATGAAGGTGAAAATATACTTTAAGGAAAATTTCTCCTTATATAGGTGTTCGTAAGACACCCATGATTGATAGAAATAAATACTCATCATTGGGGACGTCCAACATGCAATGAGTTATAACTTAGAGCCTTTGCTCCTTATTATTTTCTTATAATTATAACAACTAGTTGGTCTGATCGTTATTTTTCAGTGAAGATGATGTTTCAATTCAACTTTTTCTTTGACTTTAAGGACTCTAGGTCTCCATTGTTTATTTGGGGTCCCGATGAATGAGCTAGGGAGTATGTATGATGAGATGGTAGCCAAAGAGTTTGTGTTGTTGGAAGAGACTGCATTGGAGAGCATTTGTCACTATGGGATTGTAGCAAGGAACTATACCATCCATTCAATTGAGTAGTTCTACCTAGAGACTAGCACTTCTTACTTTATAATTGGTGAGTTAGACACCCCCCTAGTGAGTTCATTGGGAATATTGGGTTAGCTTTGGGTGAAGTCCCAATTTGTAGTTTTCTACATATGAAGCTTGGGGTCAAGTGCATCCTGTTGAGTTACAAGGTGTGTATCCAATTGAGATTGATATGGCTTAAAAATATGGTCAAGTGCACCTAGATCAATAAGACCTCATTTGTGAAGAAGGAGAAGATGGTTTAAGATTTCCTAAGTTTGTTACTTTGTGAGTCAGGTTATTCTTATTTTTTCTAGTTATAGGTTGTACTTTTGGTACAATAATGGGAATAGAAGAGAAATTGGTCAGTTCTCTTATATGTTTGACATGGAGGTGCTTCCTTCTTTTTACTAGGGTGGAGGTGTATACACCCACATTTTGATGTGCTTGTCAAAGTGCCTTTTTGGTGACATAGAAGGGAACTATCATGGTAACCAAAAGTTTTGGAGGATTTGTGGGCTTGATAGAGGTATAGATTATTATCTTTGTTTTATTCTTAGCTTCAAATGTCAGCATGATTGATCTTACTAATATTTACCTTGCATATTTTGGGATATGAGTATTTATGGCTTAATATACATATCACTTTGAGTGGTCCACATGGCTATTTGCACACTTATTTTCCCACCTATGCCATTGAGATAGACACAACAGCAAGACACCTTACAAGTAGTTGAGAGGTGAGTTGGAGAGAATGACAACTGGAGAGGTAGTCCTGGAACTTTTGATACCATCTTATCAATGTGCATGTGCTTTGGTTGAATCCCTGTTAGTTTTGCGCTTCCTAGGTCACAGTCAAATCTTTTCTAGGTTTCAACTTGGTGAGGAGAGTAAACTGTGATGCTTGCTTTGACTCACTGGACTTGGACACACCGTGAATCCATTTTGATTCACATACATGGAGTGTTCTATATGAGAAAGTAGTGACTTAATGATGACACGATTCCCACTTATGACCTTAGGAGAGTTTCAACAAAAGAAAAGATCATGTTCTATCTTGTTGCAACAGAGCACAGAGTTGAGAGAGGAGGAGATAAAGGCGATAGACACATATCAGATGCTCCAGATACCTCCAGGAGGTAGATTTGTAGTTGAAACAGTGTGGATCAATGTGTCTACCAGAAGGGAATGTCAGGACCACTTTTCTATGGGTTTTCATATGTTGTTCTAATTTTAGCTTCTTTTCACCCTCTTCCTATGATGGAATGGATTTTTTGGATTAATTCCAGGATGAAATTTATTTTAAGGTGTGTAAGATGTGATGGAGTGAAGTTTTAGATTATTTGGATACCTAATGACATAAGTGAATTCATATCTTTAAGTAATTTGAAGAGTTCCAAGTGCTTTGGCAAAATATGGATGTTAATTGGTGTTGATATCATGATTCAGATCCCTAAGTTCATGCCCTTTTGGAGTATTTAATTGAAAAGTTAAATAATTGAGTTTTAGCACCAAATTTGAGTAAAATGTAGCTTGAGTCTTGGTTAATCTATGTCTAAAATTTGAGGACGTTTGGATATTCCTAGAGGAAGTTATTTAGGATTGAAGATGATACAATAATGTATATTTTGATGTTTTGATTACCAAAGATTGAATTATCTAACTGAAGTCTTGATATTCTAGATGTGTCATGCTTCCCTTGGTTTGAGATGCATCTACATGGATAAATCACAGTCATTCATAGCTAATCTGGTGGATGGGCTTGTCAGCTTATGACAACCATAGATCTGGAATGTTTGTGGGAACTACCCGTCCTTGGATGGAGATCGACGGTTGTGACATTGTCTCCTACCTTGCAGTTAGAGCAGGTAGTGGAGTACTTGATGTCTTTACCATCTCCGCTACTACTCACCCAGATCGAGGGATGAGGGAAGCTGGCGTTTGAACAGTTGTCCTCTCCACATCGCAAACTACACTATGAGCCACTACTGACAGCATGGGAGTGTAGAACGAGCCATAACCCACTCTCTGACACTTTCCCCTCTCCATGGAAGTTCATAGACAGTGGCTAGAGATAAAACTCAGAGGTAGGAATAATAATAGACAAATTCGAGGAACTGGAAAGAAATGCCAGAGTTGAGAGAATCCAACACATGTGCTACCATGTCCTTATTTGGTGAGGACATCGGTCGACAAAACTATATTAGCTAGATATGGAGACTGAGTTTAGAGGGGTAGAAGAAGGTAGTCCCACTATGTTTCAGAGTCACAGTGTAGTTTAGGTGCACATTGCAGTGCAGTTGGAAGCACAACCCTGAAGCTTGGGCATGTGAAGGGGGAATCCCTCTTTTCCACCGTAGCTACGGCGGATGGCACCGATGGGGTAATAGAGGACAAGATCAAGAAGCAAACTTGGAGATTGGATATGTCGCAGAGGGTCACATGGGCTTGGAGAAGTTGAAGGCAGTGTTATCAGAAGCTAAGGAGGAGGAAAATAATGTTGATTCCTCTCTAGAGCAAGCTCCTCACGGTGGAAGTTCATAGACGTAGCCAGGAGTGCGTTCGTGTGTGTGAGAAATAACGGGGGGATGATAGGGAAGGATCGAATAGTCCAACTACTGAACCAATAGAAAAACTGTGTCTGTGTGCTAGAAAACTAGCTGACCTGTCTCAAGAGGACCAAGCAAAGAGGTGCATATCCCTAGTGTCCATGTGGCAGCGTCTGACTGGCCAATACAGGTAAAATCTTAGTTAAATACTTTGATCTTTGACAAATCACAGTAATTGGCCTGGTTATTAGAAAAATACAAACAATATACCAAAATTCTCAGAGAAATGTGTAGAACAATGTGATAACATTATATCAGGCTTTTGATGCACGAATCTCAGTGTTATCACGTAAGTTGTGAAAGGCTTATTTCATGGATAATAAATATCAAACGATGATATGAAATTATGATAAAATGTCAGTAAATCCATATTCATGCTTATAATCCATTTAAGGTCAATGATTGTAATGTTGATGCAAAAAATCATATATTTTTCTTAATATGGCTAATTAGGGATAATAACCCTAAATAAAATGCAATAAATACGTACGTGCTCAATAAATGATGGAATTTATGAAACACCCTCATATCTGTAACTGGAAGTTAATATGAAACTTTGATATTAGTTAGATGCATAGAATTCATGTAATATGGTGATGACTCATAATATATGGTCTTGAATCCCAAATTGGAGTAATACATGTAATCTAGGGTTAATATGCGCACATAATCATATGTAATCAAATAATCAGATTATTATTTCCAAAAAAAATCAGATTATATATCTTAGTCGGTAATATGAGACTAGTAACCTAATTACAAGGATACAAGACAAGTAATGATGGGAATATCCTAATGAACTAAGCTAAACCCTAATGAACATAACTAGGGTTAAGATGATGAGAATTTGATGGTGATATGTGAACTTGTCTTTATCAGGGGTTGACCAATGTGGAAGTTGATATGAGGAATATGTGATGGTTAGTATATCTATGATCAAGGTATGCCATTACCTCTTACTTGGCTTAGTATACAATATGTTTGTGTTATATGGTAGTAAATACTTAGCATATGATATTGGATGAAATGATTGTTCTTGTATGCTATGTTGCTTGAGCATTCCATACTTATGTCTATGAACACTTGAAACATAATATATATGTTTCATTATATCAAAGAAATATATCTCTTTAGTAAGCATAGTGCTAGTGAGTGATCTTTCTCTTTGGTAAGTAGATCACATGTGTAATGATCTATCTCTTTCATAATCAGATCATAAGGACTTCATGCATCTATCCCATTGGTAGGAAGATGCACAAGCATATAGTGGAAAATGAGATTAAAATACATGTTCTTTTTTTTTGAGTTAGAAGGAGATTTAGTCTCCCCCCTCTCCCTCAAACAGGTGCCAGAGCCCGGATGACCCAAGGGTTGTAAATACAATGTGCAATAGGAGGTATCAAACCCCGGTCCCCCGGGGAGGATAGACTGGAGCGAACCATTTGTGTTACACTGGCCGGGTTCTCTTTTGTTAATGAACATCTTTGTGCAAGTATATGTTTTTTCTTATATTGCTTTATAACTGCCAAGTAATAGTTTTATCTTATTGCCAATCTTAGTAATGAGAGGTATATAAAAAGATACATAGGAATACTTAGTACAATATTCTTCAATATTGTGTTGGCGTGTACCACATGTAATCTTTTGTTTAGTTTGTGGACGTATGGTTTTAAAGAACTAGGATAGTTGAGAGTTGTATGGGGAGCTGATGTATAGGTGGATCTATTGTCTTAAGATCTTGTTGCTTAGTGGTAGTGCATGTATATGTAGAAGTTTGTTGTTCAATGTGTAATATGAAATGTTATAACAATTCATGTTGTAATTATATGTTGAATGGTGAACATGTGTTGTGGTTTGTTTATTGTTCATGTGCATGTAAAACTGTTGTTTCCTTCTGACTTCCTCCGATTTTCTTCTTCTTAGCCTAGTGTGTGGGGTTTAAATTGGGATGCTCACTGAGGTGAGGTTTCAATTGGGACATCACACATCAGATTAAGTTTAAGAAAATCTAGGGACACCATAGGTGGTATCAAAGAATGAACAATAGAAAATCCTGCCATTTTCTTATTATGCAACTCAAATTAAAGAACCTTGAACTTTTAAAAATTGTTAGGGTTATATTAGTTGTCTTTTAGAGAGTAGATTTGGCCTAGCCTCTAGGTTAGCACCTAGATGTCTGAGAACTTAGTCTAGACTTGTGCTTGTGGTATAATAAGTCGTAAGGTGTCCCGACCAAAAAAACGTCCTAAGGTGTCATTATTTTCTTATAATGTGGCGGTATGGGACGTTGTATTATTTGGAGATGATGTGCATCAAGGGAAGAGAAATCCTAAATATATAGCGCTTGTTGTCTAGGGTAGCTACACTAGTCTAAACTTTGTTCTCATCCCTTTCATTAGGTGACATGGCACTAGACTCTCTACTATGTGTGGGACACTCATTTTGTGGATTTAGTTTTGATTCCATTCAGATCGAACCATAGTAGTTTTCTCTAACGCATGTTTAATCAGAGAAAAACTATATAATATTTTATTATATATGTAAGTATTACAAAATTGTGTCCCCACACAACTACGAGTAGGAGGTGATCATGCAACCTACGTGCAAGTGAATGACATCAGACTAGAAGAGAGAGTAGTTCTAGATTAGATGTCTAAAGCCTTATTGGAATATATGATAGATGGAATAGATGAAATACATTTTGATGATATGTAAGTCTTATATAGATGATATAAGATGGTTTATGATGATCAATGTTATCTTTAAGGATTAAGGTTCATTTTTGAGGATTTGAGATAGGATTTGATGATGAAAGTATAAATGTTTTTGTAAGATAAGATAAGATAAGTTTAGACAAGGTTGTGAGTCAGCATGAGCCTCAATCTCTTTACGAAGGAGGACCTCTAGTGTTAGGACGAGTTTTAGGGTTAACTCCAGAGAAAGTGAGACCCAAAGGGAGAAGGTTAGAGAACCTAAACTCGAAGATATGAGAATTGTGAGAACTATGCGACATGATATGTCCTAAACTAGACTACTCCTGAGTGATTGAGTTGGGTCACTTTATGCATGATTCTAATAGTCTTTTTGAACCATAGATGTACTTGGGAAGACCAAACCCTAGAGTCAGAGAGAGGTTGGTTATATATGAATATATAGATATGAGAACCTACCATCTGGGTGAGGGACAAAGTCCCAAGACCCTAGAGGAGACAACTATGTTGGATTCTATGAAGCCCCACGCTTGGGTTAGTGGTTCCCATGTAGGACTCTAGTGGTGTACATGTAAGAAAGAGATGAGATATAATATTTCATGGGTATAGAACCTATGGAGAGTATATCATACCAAGTTTGGTCTGTGCTTATGTGGCTAGATCTTGTAGAGTTATCAACTAGTGCCAATGAGGTAATCTGAGAACCCTAGACTAAAGGGAAGATATAGTATATGCATATGAGATACTCACAGAGTTGAGTTAGCTCAAAGAGCCTGAGCATGACATTACCCTCATGATATGGTTCAGGAGAACCTCAATTGGAATAGATGAAGTTTTGATATATGTTTGAGGAGCCACTTACATAAGTTTGTTTAGTACAACCATGATATAACATAGATAAGAATGTGATCTAATCTTGAGATTTTACATATGGATATGACATGGTGGAAAACCCTAACGATGGTTTAATAGATATGAATGTATAAATGGTTAACATATACATGAATAATGATGATAAATGAATAGTTGGCTAATCTCATGATGATTCTCTAATAAAGTTTGTAACTGATGCATGTAGTTTTAGTCATTATTTTAGGCACATTTTCCCTTTATTTCAAGTGTAGATTCGTCATTTATTTGAATTATTATGTATGAAATGACATAGACGACCTGTTTCTATTGAGTGCATCAAATTATATGATTTTAACTATTTTATGTAATATTTTATGCATCCCAAGTACTTATGATGTTTTTGTGCATTTTTAGGTACAAGGAAGATCTACAGACTCGGTGCTATCGACCTAGTAACAGTCGGTGGTACCAACTTGATGTCAGTGATGGACTCAAAAACTCACCCAGAGTCAATGCTACCAACATCCAAAGTTGGTGGTACCGAATCAACATTAGAAAGCCTTGACATGAATTCATCCAACTCGGTGCTACTGAGTGGACGTCAGAGAGGCAGTTTGAAAACCACAAAACTCGGTGCTACCGAGTCCAGTCGATAGTACCGACATGATTGGGATCGTGTGACTAAACCTAAGTGACTCGATACCACTGACTCACCTAGTCAATACTACTGAGTTTGCCCGATCAGGCCATATGCAGATTTCACTCCAATCCAACGGTGGATGCTATTTCGTACCCTAAGTGCCTTCTATGACTTAGTGGGATGACGACCAAACAAAAGGAAGTAGCTATTTTCGTTGCACGACAATTGGAGAGAGAGAAGAGAAGATTCGATGACTGAAAGCTTCAACCAAAGATATTTGGGCATCTCCGGAGGATGATTATGTAGCCAGAATACAACAGAACACACGTACGATGGATGGGATCTTTTGGACAAGAAGAGATTCAGGGGTTATCTTAGTTTCCTAATGTTTCACACATTTTTCTTCTTCCTTTCCATGTATTCATTTTTGAAAACCATGCAAGGCTGAAAACCTTTATTCCTTAGGATCTAGGAGTAGCCCGAATATACATTGTGATTGATTTCTATGCATTAATATCAATTTTATCTCTTTTTTGGGTTATAAATCTATGAAAGCTTTGTGTTCTGCTTGTGCTTGATCACCATGAGTGGATTGATAGACGCGTAGTCATCTCAGGAGAGAGGTTGAGGGTCGTAGAGCATAGATTTACCCATCTACTGTACCCTTTGGGAAAAGAGGAGTGTAAACGGGAGGAGAAACCCAGAGAATAATCATAAAATGTCTAACTAATCAACCAATAACTGTGGAAGGGGGATTGACATTGGATTAGGTAGTGAATTGCACTGCGGGATCAGGTAATTCTGGCTACAAGCTCCTTATCTAGGGATTGAGATAATAGATGTTAGTGTGTGTTAGGTCAATTATTAGTGTTATCTGTGGTGAAACCACTGTCCTAAGGAATTCATTCCATCTCTGATGAATTCAACATTTGAATTCATTTTGTTTTTGCATTTGTTCTTAAACTCAACCTAATTCAACCTTTTACAACTAACTTAGCTGATTTGAATGTAGTTAGTAGTAGTCTACTGGAGAAACGCTTACCTGTGTTCGACTCGGGCCTTACAAGGCCTTATTGCTTCACTTGTGTACTACACACGGTAAACTCGTGTCAAGTTTTTGGCATCATTGTCGGGGAAGCAACAACATCCAACACTATGAGTGTTGTGGTCGGCCACTCTAGGCCAATTTTTTTATTTTTACTTTTACTTTATTCTCCTTTCTTTTTAAATTTCTTCAAGCTGAATCATAAGATATTTTTGATACAACATAAATTTCTTGTGCTAATACCTACTTTTTACTATTTTAGGGAAACTAGTGCATGATCCATAGAATTTCTTGTGCTAATACCAGAGCCATAGAATACAGAGAACCATCCTCACCAAGCTTTGGACAAGTAGATATCTTACAAGGAGAAAGGGAGTCTGAAGAATATGTGGACATGTTCAATCGAACCCCTCCACTGACATCTCCACCTGAGAGACCTGTGACACCAAAAGAACCAGATACAACAAAAATGTAGGGAGAAGAAGAATTGACAATATGGGAAAGGATAAAGGCTTCGTCATCTATGACCCAGAAAGGACCCATCAAAAGTCAAGCCATCAATGTGAGCAGCTACAAGATAGATCCTAGACTTATCACCTTAGTCAAATCTCAAGTGTTCCATGGCCATCCTTATGAAGATCCAATGACGCATATTAGCAATTTCATGGAGAACTATGATATGATCAAGATAGATAGGATCCAATGACTACAATATATCTTAAACTATTTTAATCTTCACTGGAGGATAGTGTAAGGTCATGGTTAAACAATCTTGATGATGAGATCAACAAGACATGGGATTAGATGATATATGCATTCTTCGAGCGCTACTTCCCTTCGCAAAAGACTAATGACCTAGTGAAGAAGATCCACAACTTCAAACAATAAGTTGATGAGTCATATTCAGAGGCATGGGAGAGGCTTTAGAATATGTTAAGGAAAGTGCCTCATCATGGCATTAATCCACTGGGGCAGGCCAAGATCTTCTATTATGGCCTACACAAAGGGGAGAGAACAACTCTTGACTGTGTAGGAGAGCCAGGTTCTTCCTCAACAACAAGCCCACTCGTTGTCATGAGATCCTCAAGAACATGTCTAAAAACCAATCATGGGGAGAAGAAAGGGAGCCACCGACAACCATTAAAAGTGTGGGGGAATCCAAGGTGATATATGCTCTAAATGAGAAGTTAGATCTGATTGCTAAGAAACTATGTGCTACAAACAAATTTCCGATTGAGGAAGAAGAAGAAGAATGCAAGTATGTGCGCCAGGGGCAATATCGGAACAATGACTATTCATGGAGGAAGGACCCCAAATTCTCTTAGAAGGATCCTAACAATTTCCAACAGGATCCATCACAAGCACAACAACAACATCCAAAGCCACATCAGTATGGAAACCAAGCATAGTATCAACCAGAGCAGTAGAAAATTGACAAGATTGAAGAAATGTTGGGCAAGCTGTTGAGTCAGAATGAGTTGTAGATTGCACAAACTCAAAGGAATCTTCAAAATCAAGGGGCACATATTCACAACATAGAGAGACAGATCTCTCAGATAGCGGAAAGTGTGAGTGCATTAAAGCAACCAACTTGATAAGGATTTCTGGTGAACACCAATGTACCTTCTGGGAATCAACATGTGAAGGCTGTTCTGCTACATAGTGGCAAGAAGCTATTGAATGATGCATCACACAGTGTAGTTACAGAAGAATCTACAAATCACTCTATACCAATGGATTACAGAAAAAATAGACATGGCAACACAAGAGAAGACTATAGAGGAGCAAGTTGATGAGGTTGGGGGTACTAAAACTCAGGCTTATATTCTTCCTCACAAGAGGGAACCTATAGTTCCTGTGCCCTTTTCGAATAGTTTAAAGGCGAATAAGATGGACCGACAGTTCAAGAAATTTCTAGATAATTTTTGAAAGTTATCTGTGAACATTCCTTTGATAGATGCTATTGAGTAGATACCATCTTATGAAAAGTTTTTGAAGGATATAATTACAAAGAAGAGAAAGATACCAAAGTCTGATGTCATGGTTCTAAAAGAGCATGTTAGTGCTTTCATCTTGGGGACACTACCTCGTATATGACAAGATCTTGGATGCTTCAATATCACATGCTACATAGGCAAGACAAAATTTGGAGAGGCTTTATGTGATTCAAGGGTGAATATAAATCTTATACTGCTATCTACCTTCAAGAAGCTCAGACTTAAGGAATCTAGGAAGAGCAACATGACAATCCATTTGGAAGACAACTCATTAGTTAAGCCATATGGTATATGCAAGGATGTCCTGGTCAAAGTGGATGGGTTCGTCTTTCCTGCATATTTTGTAGTGATGGAAATGCAGGACGACCATGCCAATGATATTCTACTTGGAAAACTATTTCAAGCCACTATAGACATGATACTTGAGATGGGTAGAGGACGTCTGACTATGGGAAACCAAGATGACAGGTTCAAGATCAAGATGCCCGAGCATTCTCAAGATATGGGAGATAAGGTGCAATGCAACATGCTTCAACACGTGGATAGCAAGTTTTCTCTATTTCTAGGGAAGTCATTTCTAGATATGGCCCATGTTATGACTAAAGTAGAAAGAGAAACTCTAGTGATGGACTTCCTAGAAAATATAAAGGTGATCTCGCTGACTCAATCAATGTGCTACCCAGACGATGAGGGAGAGGACTATGACCCTACAGCCAAAGAAGAAGCCATAGCTGATTCTATGATACAGTCATTACCCAAGATACCCTTAGAAGAATGCTTGATGAGCAGAATGGATGACAACATCTGCAAAAACCATCTAGAGGAGTGCATTTTGATTCTAAAGGCAATACCTTGCTACTATGCAAGACTCTTTGAAGACCTTAGACCACCACCCCCACCATTGGTCCCGTCTCTATTGAGCCTGACAGACCTAGAACTGAAGCCATTACCGCCACACCTGAAGTATGTCTTCTTTACTATAGAGGAAAAACTCCCAGTGATTATATCATGTTCTTTGAGTGGTGAAGAGGAAGGAAAGTTACTCACTATGTTGAAAAACCACCAAGCTGCATTCAGGTGGTCCATAGTTGACATAAAAGGGATCTCTCCAACCTTGTGCCAACACAAGATTCAGCTCGAAGAAGGATATAAGGCAATTGTTCAACCTCAAGGCATCTTAATTCGATTATGACTGAGGTGGTGAAGAAGGAAGTCATCAAGCTGCCGTCTGTGGGTATAATCTATGCAATTTTTTATTTAAATGTAGGTTAGTCCTACCCAGGTAGTTTCTAAGACAGGGGGGATCACGACCACTACTAATGCAACTAATGAATTGATTTCCACTAGGCTAGTGACGGGATGGCGAATGTGCATAGATTATTGTCATTTAAATGCAACCACTCTTAAAGATCATTTCCCTTTACCATTTATTGATCAGATCTTGGAATGATTAGCTAGCTATTCACACTTTTGTTTTCCTGACAGGTATTTTGGGTATAATCAAATTTCCATAGAGCCTAAGGATCAGGAGAAGTCCACTTTTGCCTTCCCTTATGGCACGTTCTCATACCGACAGATGCCTTTTGGTCTTTCTAATGCCCCTACTACGTTTCAAAGTTGTATGCTAGCCATTTGTTTTGACATGTTGGAGCAGTGCTTAGAGATTGTTATGGATAATTTTTCTATGCATGGGGAATCTTTCAATGATTGTCTATATAACCTTAATAGGGTGCTACAGAGATATAAGGACACTCACCTTGTTCTAAATTGGGAGAAGTGTCACATGATGGTAAGTGAAGGGATTGTTCTTTGACACAAGGTGTCCAACAAAGGCATGGAAGTGGATCAAGTAAAGATTGAAGTCATCTCCACACTACCTTCACCGACATCGGTGAAAGGAGTAAGGATCTTTTTAGGATGCTGGATTAAACCGTCATTTATCAAGGATTTTTCGAAAATTTCCAAACCATTGTTTGATCTTTTAGAGAAAGATGTCGATTTTTCCTTTGATGAGTGATGTTTAAAAGCTTTTGAAATCCTTAAAGAAAAATTGATCTCTGCACCTATTGTACATGCTCCTGATTGGAGCCTTCCCTTTGAGCTAATGTGTGATGCATCAGATTATGCAGTAGCAACTGTGTTAGGTGAACATAAAGATAAGACTCCAACTGTCATATATTATGCATCAAGGACTTTAAATGATGCACAAATGAATTACACTACTATTGAAAAAGAACTTCTAGCGTTAGTGTTTGTTTTTGAAATATTTTTCCAATACCTAGTTGGGGCTAAAGTGATAGTTTGGACTGACCATGCTTCCATCAAATACTTGTTACAAAAGAAAGATGCCAAACCCAGATTGATTAGGTGGATTTTTTTGCTACATGAATTTAACATTTAAATTAGAGACAAACTAGGGGTAGAGAATGTTGTAGCCGATCATTTTTCTAGGTTAGAAAGGGCGGACGAAAAAGATATAGCCATCCCCATTATTGAAGAATTACCGGATGAGAAATTGTTTCCAATTAAATATGAAGATCCTTGATTTGTAGATATTTTTAATTACCTAGCTTGTAAGGAATTTCCTGCAGATTGAGGGTTTCAAGAAGAAAATGAATTTTCCACTCATTGAAGTTTTATATTTGGGATGACCCGATTCTTCTTAAGTAATGTAGGGATGGAATGTTAAGAAGATGTGTACCCAAATGTGAAGTAGAGAGCATCTTATCACAATGTCATTCTCTACCCACCCGTAGACACCATGATAGCTCTTGGGCTGTGGCTAAAGTCTTAGAGAGCAATTTTTATTGGCCTACCTTTTTTAAAGATGCCCACAACTTTGTTCTCCGTTGTGACGCATGTCAACGTGCAGGTAATATCTCTAAGCGACATGAGATGCCCTTAAATGTGTTTCAGGAGGTTGAGGTTTTTGATCTTTGGGGTATAGATTATATGGGCCCATTTGTGTCATCTAATTCCAATATTTATATATTACTTGCAGTTGATTATGTATCTAAGTGGGTGGAAGCAATTCCAACCCATACCAATGATGCACTGGTAGTGTGCAAGTTTGTGAAGGAATGCATTTTCTGTAGGTTTGGTGTCCCCCACCTAATTATTAGTGATGGTGGATCCCACTTCACTAATAGGTAGTTTGGAGCTTTACTAAGCAAATATGGGGTGAAGCACCGAGTGGGTACTCCATATCACCCACATACTCAAGGGTAGGTTGAGGTGTCTAATAGATAGGAGAAGAAAATTTTGGAAAGGACAATCTCAACCAATAGGACAAACTGGAGTTATGTGCTAAGTGTTGCTCTTTGGTCTTATAGAACCGCCTAAAAATCCCCAATAGGAACAACACCTTTTAGGCTGGTCTATGGCTGTGCATGCCATCTACTCATAGAGCTTGATCATAAAACTAAATGGGCCATGAAGAAGCTGAATTTCAACATTGATGAAGCGGGTAGAAAGAGGCTTTTGGAGCTTAATGAATTAGATGAGCTTTGGATGGATGCTTACGAAAGATCTAGGATATATAAGGAAAGGACTAAGAAAATTCATGATAGACACATTCTAAATAGGATGTTTCTCCCAGGTTAGAAAGTCCTCCTTTTCTATTCTAGGCTTAGGCTGCATCCGTGCAAGCTAAGGTCCAAGTGGAGTGGATCGTTTGTGATTGAAAAAGTCTTTCCCCATGGTGTTGTGAACATTGTAGATGGGAACAGGTTGTTCCTTGTAAATGGCCAAAGATTAAAGAACTATTTTTGAGGGGAGGTGCAACTTTGCACCATTCCATAGATTCTTACTCTAAATACCGTCTAGTTTAGGACGTTAAACAATGATGCTTGTTGGGAGGCAACCCAATTTTTATTGCATTGTTTTTATGTTCAATTTCCATTTTTAGTTGTTACTTTACTTCAATTTCTGTAAAAATGGTACCTTGACTCATTTTTGGAGTGTGTGATTTAAAAGTCAGTACCATTGAGTTTAGTAGTCAGTGGCACCAAAATTAGGTCAACACTTTGTCCTCAACAACATTACAGACTCAGTACCACAGAATCAATTGGTCGGTACCACTGAGTCTCTGAAGATCTTTTGAGCGCTCACTAATAAGGACTTGGTAATACTAAATTTTCAGTCGATACAAATGACTGTTGGATGCACCCAAGTTCAGTATACTGAGTCCACAAATTTGAAAGAACCAAAAATTTCAACAACTCGGTACTCCTGACCCTGAAGTCGGTACTACCAACTCACCACATCAACAATCTGAGTGTTCAAAATCCAACAGCCACGACATGCTTCATCGCGCGGTCGGTGATACTGATCCATGACACAAGTCACTACTACTAGCTTTTCATCGATACCACTGACTCGGGGCAATCCACACCATCTACATCAGTCAATCATAAGTCGTTGATGCAACCGACCACAGATTGTGCTAGCCAACTCAGTACTACCGACTCCAAAAGTCGGTGGTACCGACTCTGCCACGTTCAACTATATAAGGAGGGGTGGTGGATCCATTTTCTTCACACCCTCAACATCCACTCCTCCTACATTCTAGAGCAAGACTGCACCAAGCACTGACGGACTTCCCCAAGATTTTATTCTCTTAACCTCCTTCTTGCATCAATGACATGGCTCCTAGGAGAGGAGTTGTTCTCCCACAAAGCGAGTTGGTCCCCTGGACAACCTATGTTCAACACACATCCTCAGAGATAAGGAATCTATATGAAGAGTTTCAGACAAGGCAGATCATCCCAACATGATATGGCAATCGAACATTGATCTAAAGGGTGGGCTTTACTCATAATATGTGATGGGTATGTCAGAATTAAGAAATGGAGGGAGATAATCCTTTCTTGAGTGACTGGAAGACCTACCCGGACCTTGTCTTGGAGTTCTTAGTGTCGCTTGATGTTCTCGTCGCCCCTGAGCAGAAGATAGGAGGTGAATGGCGGGAAGGCAAGGCCAACTTCTTCCTCTCCAACAACAACTATTCTATTACACTGAGGGCCTTCAACCATATCTTCAACTTGTCTCTCACGTCCCAGAACGCTCAACCCCATCTGACTTTGACTAAGACTTGGCCTGGGAGTAGTTGACTGAGGTGCTAATGGGACTTCGTATAAACTGACATATTAGTTCTGTTACTGATATTGAGCATCCATTTGCTCATATCCTTCACTGCCTTTGCACCAATGCTATTTTTTCTCTATCTAGTCAAGCTCAAGGGAAGGTCCAGAAGGTGGACCTCTACTTTCTTTACTGGAAGGGGAGATTGTTAACTTTGGAGCTTTTCTTCTGCTCTATATGATTTCTATGAGGCGCAATGTGACAGGGAAGGTGCCGATTTTATTTGGGGGTCTCATCACCCCTATTTCTCTCCATTTTCACCTTGATTTGTCCACTCTCAAGCCATTAGAGGATACAACAAAGCTGGACCTCCTTCACTTCCATAAGGCACACCTTCTCCTATACCACCACAATGTGCTCTATGCGCATTGCACGTGCCGAGGCATATTTTGGGAGGGGAGCCTCCCCGACCCTATCTTCAACCTGTGTGGGGTGAACCATCTCTGGTGGCCACTGAATGAGGGAGAAGTAGAAGATCCTCCCAGGGAAGTAACTCAGGGCGACGACGAGGAACACAACAGTGATGATGATGAAGTTGAGGAGGTGGAACCCACCATCCCCATTACTAGGAGAGCGGTCCCGCACAAACTAGCCCGCACCTACACTGCCTTAACTTCCTCTGACCCACCCCCTTCCTAGGAGGATCAAGCCCCGTACAACATGATGGGTATGTATACCATGCTACAAGACATTCGAGGAAGGTTGTACCAGAACCAACAGGCAATTTGTGAGAATGAATGCCTTCTCTTGGCCAACCAAGAGAATGTTCACATGCGCCTGCAGTGGATGGAGCAGTACCAACAGCCTTTTTTCGACAACTACTGGAATCGTGGATACTTCAGGGAGCACCCACAACCGCTGCCAATGCTACCTACAGACCTCTCATTCCAAGGGATGCTCCCTCTACATGACCCCAACATGCCACCTCTGCCCTTTTGAGCCCTGGTACCACTGTTCCACCTCTTGGGTGCGAGTATTGACTATGCACACATAGTCATATTCAAGATTATTGGGGTGCTGGAACAACATTCTATCTTTGTTTTTTATTTTATTTTTTACTTTTTAGTTGTTTTTTTATTTTTAGTTGTGCATGTGTAGGATTCACGTCTATCTAGTGTAATTATGGAAGTATTAAATGTATGGTTTTGTTTTCAAATAAATTGTACTCTCTATTTTGTTGCATGAAAAAGGTCATATCCTAAAAATCTTAAACTACAAAATCTTTCTGTAACACCACTTGGGGAAGTGTTTGAACTAGTCAGAATTAGGACCTAGGACATACTTGAAAGTCTGAATCAACTCAGGAATGTGAATGATGAAGATGTTAAGCCTAGACTGACCAAACCATAATGAGAACTTAAATGAAATTATAAGAAATAAAGCTTTAGATCACCATGAACACATGTCAATTAAGAGGGACACATCATAATATAATGAAAGGCATTGTCTTTTAGTTGTGTGATTCCATTTATTTTCCATTCATTTTTTACTCACCACCTCAAAAATTAATGAGTACACCAAGCTATTCTCCTTGACTGCATTGCATGGAACGATAGAAACATATTAGTTATTTTTCTTGCATTTGAAAAAGAAACAAAAACATTGCATTTGTATGCATTAACTTTAGTTCATACCATCTTAGCTTGCATAACACAATTCATTTAGTTGCATACATATCAACATCACATGCATATTTTTCCTAAACATGTGGATTTTAATTTCAAGTTATGAAGCTAAAGTGCAAGGATATACCTCCAATAAAAAAAAGAAAGAAAAAATAATGAAGGCAAGAAGCAAAAAAATTAGCCTTTTTGAAAAAAAAGAGAGGAAGGAAATTGTTCAAAAGAAACAAGGAGAAAGTATATCTCGCACGTTTGTTTAGTGATGATTTAATCCACATGTGCATTCTTTTGAGTTGTCAAACAATCTCAATTCGTTCATACATGCATCATTTCATAAAAAAATTAGGCATTCGGATTCATGCATGGCATTCTTTTCATCCATATAGGTTCATTATTCTCTATGCATAAATAGGTTGGATGTACTTATAAATTTTCATTTGCCACCCATCTTGAATCATTAATTGCTCTTATTGGTAGGCCACTCTAATGATTTATCTCCTCATTCATGCTTATACAGAGATCTACTTCCATGTAGTTGGTAGTTAGGAAAGAGCAGTTTAGTGTAGGGAATCACATAATACATTAAGTAAATGTTTGAGTAATTATGATGTTAACTGCTTTCTTGATAATGTCATTGATTGAAGGTGGGTATCTTTTATGGAAGTTTTTTGTCACTTTAGAGCATTTATCAGTTCAGTGGTCGGTGAAGGCCGATTTAGGGCTCGATAGGTGGATTTGATTAAGAAGGGAATGTATGTGTTATGTCCTTCTACTCACTCTTGTCAAACAAATATGAGAGAGTGTTGCTCGAGGACGAGCAACATTTAAGCTTAGGGGAGTTTGATGCATGTGTTTTTAGTCATTATTTCAGGCACTTTTTCCTTGATTTCATGTGTAGGTTCATAATTTATTTGATTTATTATGCATGAAATGACATAGACAGCCTATTTCTATTGAATACATCAAATCATATGATTTTAACTATTTTATGTAATATTTTATGCATCCCAAGTACTTATGATATTTTTGTGAATTTTAAGGTAAAAGGAAGATCCACAGACTCGTTGCTACCAACCTGGTAACAGTGGTTGGTATTGACTTGATGTCAATGATGGACCTGGAAACTCGTCCAGAGTCAGTGCTACCAACACCCAAAGTCAGTGGTACCGTATCAGCATCAGTAAGCCCTGGCATGAATCGAGAAAACTTGGTGTTACCAATTTTCCAACTAAGTGCTTTCGAGTGGATGCCAAAGAGGTAGTTCAAAATCACAACACTTGGTGCTATCAAGTCTAGTTGATAGTACCGACACGATTAGGATCACGTGACTAAACCTAAGTGAGTCGGTACCACCGACTCACCTAGTTGGCACTACTGAGTCTGCTTGATCCGGCCATCTGCAGATTTCACTCCAATCCAATGGTGGATGTTATTTTTGTGACAAAGTGGATTTTATCATAAGAATGAAATATTACTCTTTAGACATCGATATATTCTCTCATTGTCTCAAATAATTTTCCTTGTCTTCATAATCAATGTTGAGACTCAAATACAAAATATGGTGATCAGTGTAGTTTTTATACACAGAATCACACCTCAAATCAAATTGATCCATTAAACTTTATCATTTGGTTCTCAAACTTTTTTCTAGATACTCTCTACATTGTTTTGAAGCTATGGTCCAAATTTAATCCCATTTGGACATTCCTACAAATTTCTATGAATTTTGGAAGTTTTGTGCTCGAAATCCCTTTATATTTGCCTTTTTATTTTGCTTTTCCAAGTCAGCAATCTGGGTGAAGGGTCGGGGGTGATCCACGACCCTTGGATCTGGTTGTCGCGGATCCAAGCTTGATCTAACAGCCATGGACCCATATTCTACCTCCCACAATCAGCGGGGAGGAGTAATGAAGACCAAAGAGTGAGATCTCCTGCATATGACCTCGATTCGAGTTTCTAATCGAGCCAAAATAGTCTCCTCACGATTTGACGCTCAACGAGCCCTAGTTTGACCACCTTTATTGGGCTATTACTCCCTCCTAGAAAGTCCCTCACCTTTCCATTCCCACTTCGGTGGCTATGGCTGCACCTAGATCTTGAACTAGCCCTAAATCTACCTCCCAACCCTATAAAAAGGGTACCTCATGCTCGCAAGATTCACACCAAGCTATGAGCCTTGCTCTTTCTCTCTCTTTTGGCCCCGAGCACCTCCAATTATTTCTCTAACCTCCTGTTGCTTCACACGGTGCCACTGCCTACCATTTTGGGCACTTTCCCTCATTGGCCTCTCACCTCAAATCGGCACCTCCCCCGACTTCGTGAAGGTGCTGCGAGATCGAGTGGCGCCTCAACTGCCAGATCACAAGCCTCCTACCCCCGAGTCCCTTTGTACTAGAAATACCCCCTCATCCTTGTTTTTGGGCCCACAAGGAATCCTATGCATGTGTGAAAGAAAGGGTCCTGGACCGGCCGGTCCAGGAAAGGGGAGCCCCAATCCTATACTCAGTTGAACCAAGCCAAGAAATCAAGTGTGAACCAGCTGTTTTGGCCTCTGAACCACACTGTCAAGAAAGGAAGCTACCTTGCCTATGTGTACAAATATCAGCCTTCCTTTACACATCGAATGACCCTCATATTTCACAAATAAGGTATTACATTCCCCTCTCTACTCAAAATATCAATTAAATGGTCAAATCTTGTTTAAATCGTATCTAATGCATCCTGACTCCAAATAATTAGAGTAAATAGTCGATTTTGATCAAAAAAATCCAATGAACCCATCAAAAACACTTGTGAATCCTGATTTCAAACGATGCTAACCGATATACCTAAATATAGATCTCTTTCTTAGTTAATTGGTCTAAATGACTCTATTTGTGGTTAATCTTGACTAAACACTGAAAACCCTAATTCCCAACTCTAATGTTCATATTGAGACTCTAAAATCACTCTTGATCTAGATTCATATTTGTTTGCTTGATTTAATCTTGAATATGGTGATGACATCTTAATAATATGATTGATCTAAATCTTGTGGCATATCTTGATCTATTGACCTAAAAGTTGATCTTTGATTTACTCATGATACTAATCAGAGCTTGATCTAATATTGAACCCCAATGATGTTAGAACTTGATAATGATCTAAAGACTTGACTTTTGACTTGCATATTGACCAAGATAATTAGGGTTAACACATGTACCTAGGAAACCTAGGTAGGTCATTCACACTCAAAAATACTTGACACTTGAATAACTGTTGGACTTTTGGGAAATATTGTTGATGACCTAGCCCTAAGGTTGACCTAGGAAAATGTAACCCTAATCTTGAATATTGAAACATGATATCCAAATATCTTGATCTTTACCCTTGATCCAAACATTGTGTTTTAGGATCTAACTCGAAGGGTTGACCTATTGCTAGATGATTTGTACTTGAAATCCTCGGTGAAATGTACACTGTTATATAACTCCTCCTTGATTGTATTGAAGATACTTTTATGTCTCTCTTGACTGTATAATTGCCTACTTACTTGGATGAGCTATTGTTCCCTATGATTAGTCTTTTCTTTGTCTATACTATATTTTAAAAAACATGAAACCATAAATTGGATGCCCATTATGACTTCCTGTATATTGATAATGTTGATGATGTTGATAATGTTGATATTGGGTGCAAGCAACCCCCCTCATTGAGAGGTGGGACTTGTACCTTGGCTTCCTATGTTCCTATGGTGAGAAGGAGCCTGGTGACCTTCCCCATCAGGTTGGGGTAATAGAGTCACACAATATATATAAGCATGCTTCTTGAATTACAACATAATTGGAATTTGTAATAAAAGTCAAATTGCTTGAAAAACTTGTCGAATAAATGTTGGTTTTGCAAATTGCTTGTTATTCTTTTGAATATAAATCCTGCCAAGTATACTATTTTGTTATAAATTGCTTTGCTTGTTTTTGATAGCGTACCATGCAATTGTATGATTGTGTCTTGATTTTCTTGATTTTAGGCAATACAAATGGAATACTGAATAAGATCGCTTCCACACTCTACATACTCTACATGAAAAAGATAAAATAGATGTATCTCCATATTGGGTTAGTTGTTCTTTAAATATCTAGTTTTTGAGTTATTATTTCTTATTGTATATGCCAGCATGATAGATCCTATTGGGCCACTCAGGGATGGGCACTTCAATCCTTTTACTACTGTCTAGGTAGTAGGATTGGGATTGAGGTAAGAACGTTCCGTGATAGTTGGTATCAGAGCTTACACACTCCCATATACTTTAAGTAAATAATTTCTCAAGTCTCTTACCACCCAAGAAAGTGTAAAGTCCATAATGGTGAAAATTGAGGTGTCTAGGCTCGGGGTCCTGGCATAATTTCTCCTATCCATTTTCACAGTGACTGAGATCCCCCGCTCTACCTAGCCTCAATTGATCTAGAATTGGGTCTAAAGTTTCTCTTATGAAACCCTAGAGAGTCTTCTGGCATCTCATCTCTTCTTTAAGGGCCATCCTAAGCCACCTATGTAGATGAAGATTAGGTAGTCTTCTCATCTTGTCATGTGGTTCTTTCTTATGACATTTACCACATGATGTCTCGATTATGGGTAGCTTACGCATGGAAAAAATGAATTTCACTAAGTCTTGAAAGTTGATACCATGATCTGACCAGAATTTGAAAACTCGATTTTGATCAATTAATTTTGAAATCAAATACTCATATCATGATGATGAATGCATATTCATCATGATTTTCAGTCACCTTCTTGGGCTCGTTTTGATTCAATACATCCAATTTCAGTTACTAAATATCAAAATGTGCAAAATTTCCTAATTGGTTCAATTATCAAGGTTCTTAACTGAGTTTATGTTGATTTTATGCAGGTCTTGATGAGGTTGAACAATTAGCTGGCACCCACCTCCTTTCAACTCTAATCCATAAGAATCACCACCATTCGATCTTCATCTCAATCAACCATCATCCACATCAAACCCAAAATGAGTGGGACCCACCTTTATCTGCCCTTGACTCATCCTTGGTCTTGACCATGCGGTCTTGACCATGCAGTCTTGACCATACAGTCTCACCCATACGGTTTCATCCATACGGTCTCAAGACCGTATGGACATACTCACCTCAAAACCATTTGGAAAAGGGAACGAGACCGTTAGGAGCAGATCAATGGATACCGGTCTGCGAGACCGTTTGATCACCATCGGTTTCCAGACCGATAGAGCCAAAGTATCAAGACCGTTTAATGCAAGCAAACCATATGGAGGATAGCTTCCAGACCGTTTGATAAATTACTTTGCATGAGACCGTTTGATAAAGCCGCGTGCATGAGACTGTTTGAAAAAGCATGCAATGAAACCGTTTGATAAAGTGCAAGCACTAGAAAACTGTATGGAGAAAGCATTAGCAAACCGTATGGAAAAACTACTTGCATGAGACCATTTGATAATATGCAAGCATTACCAAACCGTATGAAAAAGAATACGAGACCATTTGAAAAAGATCTGTACAAGACCATTTGTAGGAAGGCTACCGAGACCGTTTGGAAAAGGTTTGTTTGAAACCTTTTGAGCTGAACTTGTGAGACCGATTGGAAAAGTAACATAGAAAACCATATGGAGAAAGGCATGCAATGCAAACTGTTTGGAAAAATGGCTTGCATGAGACCGTATGAAAAAGCATGCAAGATCGTATGAAAAAGTGCATGAGAACATTTGAAAAAGAACACAACCCATACCGTTTGGTCAGTACAAAGAAAGACCGTATGGTCACTTATTCTAAACCGTTTGGGCAAAAAGTGACCAAACTATTTGGACTAGACCGTATGGAGGACTCACACCAAAACGTGAGAACCAAACCTAAGCCTATAAATAGCACCAGTAGGGTCCTCATTTGGGCATCGGATCTGGGATGTTGCCAGGCTGCTTAAAACGCTGGTCTAATCCTGCCACTTTCACTACACCTGCCGTTCCTACTGTAACTCAAGAAGACCAAGAAGAGAAGGAAGGATGAGTCAGAAAGACTGCCTGGTCTATCTTGGCATCCCTCGTTCTTTGTCCAGATCTACTCCGACACGATGTAGGAGACTGCATCATCTTCACTGACCTGCGACCACCTTCTACATCATGCTCATGGCAGAATCCTCTCTCTTTCTTATTCTTCTTATTTCTCGCATCATGAGCGAGTAGTTCCTTTTCGCTAGGGTGCAGGGACTAGCCCCACTGCCCATGCATTCATGTCTTTTCATTTAACATTCCAAGGCAATGTATATAACTTTTCATTTCATTGCAAATTGATATGCTTGTAGTTGATTACCTACTTGCTTTCATCTTGTTCTTCTCTTCGTAGCATATAATGTCAATTAATGAGGTAGACTCCTTGACGAGAAATATGATAGGGTTCCTTGAGGTCGTAAGTGTGTGACCCATGAGGGGACGAGCCATCTAACCTATGGTGATGCTTCTGTGGTCTAAACATCCCTCAGGGAGGACCACATCCTTAGTTAGATGTTGTATCTTCTTATTAATCATCGATGTTTGCTTGCAGACTTATCGCCTACATGCTTGTCAATTAGCGTGGTTGACTCCTACACTAGAAATAGAATGGGGTTCCTTGAGGTCGTAAGTGTATGGTCCGTGAGGGGACGAGCTATCTAGCCCATGGTGACACTTCTGTGGTCTAAACATCCCTCAGGGAGGACCACAACCTTAGTTGGATGTTGTATCTTCGGAACCGTAAGTGCATGATCCAGATGGCAACGAGAAATTGGATGCCTAAGGGGATTCTTACGTGGGCCTAAACATCCCTCTGAGAGGGTTCACAGCAGTTCCATTTGGATAGTTAGATTCTTGCTTGGATGTTATGTGTTTGGATGTGTTTGCATGTGAAATGGTGGTGAAACCCGATACCATCCCAACAATTCCATATCATTTAATCTAAAACAAACTTTCATTCTGCTCATTTACTTTCCTGCAATTAGTTTAATTAACCTCAACTAAATCAATCGCTCTAAATATTAGTCTCACTTGAGCTAGATTCGACTGACAAAGATTCTTAAAAATGTTTTCCTTTGGGATTCGATCCTTAACTATACTGCGATAAGACCCATTCACTTGTGGGTGGTATTATTGCATGAGGTTTTGGTAAAAGCTCGGGGATTTCAACCCTGAGTGAATTTGTTAGTGTGATATTTGCCACGTCAAATTCTGGCGCCGTTGCTGGGGATAACGGAATCGATTTCGTCAAATCTAGTTCTGTTAAGGCTAATTTAGGTCTTTGCTTTTTATTTTGATAAAATCTATCATCTACTTGAATTTCACTCCACTCCATCATTCTTACTTCAGATCTTTTCATTTCAGGTACCCCCAAGACTAGTGTATGCACCATTTGAACAGTCCCAGACTCACCGCCAGCTTTGATCTGGAGATAGACAGAACCTTTCATCATCTAAATAGAGAGAACCAAGCAAGAATGGATCAAGAAGAGGAAATAGCCCGAAGGGTGGCTCAAGCCATCAATGCACAGAGAGAAAGGCTCATGCAAGAATCCAGAGCTGCAGTTCAAGAAGAAATCCTAGCAGCATAAATAGCAGCGCAAGCAGCCGAACTATAAAAGGATCTTAGGGAGTTCTCAATCCCTAAAGTTGTCGATGTTCATCACCCAGTTCAACCTCCTCCCATCCATGCTCCAAATTTTGAGATACGAGCACATTGGATTACCCTGCTTCAAAACAACCCATTCTATGGTAAACAAGGAGAAGATAGCCAAGAACATCTTCTGAGGTTCATCGATCTATGTGCAATCACAAAACAAAATGGAGTCACGGACGATGTCATTCGACTCTGTCTCTTCAAGTATTCGCTTGCTGATAGAGCTATGAGTTGGTATAACTCTCTGCAATGTGAACCCATCACAACTTGGGAACAACTTCAAAATGTTTTTCTGGAAAAATTTTACCCTCCTCTCACCTATGAAATTAGTGGTTGAATAACAATGTTCACTCAAGCCCCTAGAGAAACCCCTATTGAAGCATGGGAAAGATATAAAGATCTTCTATGCAAGTGTCCACATCATGGAATCCCTAAGAATCAACTTATTGAAATCTTCTATAGGGGTGTGGACGATGATATCAAGAGGTTTTTAGACTCCTCATCTGGAGGAAACTTCATGCGTCAAAGTTATGACAATGCATGGAGGGATGTCACCCTTGGAGCTAAAAATCAAGCTAATCTGGGTAGGTCAGTAGGAAAAGGAGTGTTGAAGGTAGCTATGGCTGAAGTTATTCCTGAATACAAGTCTATTGCTGAGACCCTCAAACTTTTAGTTGCAAAGCAAGAACATATTGAATCATCCCTTGTTGCTTTTGAAAGAAGACATTCACTCCCACAACCACAAGAACAGATCAAGTCGGCTTCATTGTTCTGTGAAGCATGTAAGAGTACTGATCATTCCACTTTAGCATGCAATGTTCTCTACGATGTTGTTCTAAGCAACGCATGTGGACAAGGAGATAATGGTCAAATGGAAAATCTTAATGATGTCAACACCACCCCTGGTCAAGGATATTACAATCTGAGTCAGAACAGGAACCACCCTGGTTTTCAATATGGAAATCCTTCAGGAGCGGAAAACTCACGACAATTTGGTTCAAATAATAAGCAACGAGGCCCACCAGGATTCTAGTATAACCAACAACAAAATTTTAGGAATCAAGGAAACTTTAGGGGTAACTTTCAGAATAGGAACTATAATAATTATCAGAACAATTCTTAGTTCCAGAATCCCAACCAAGCCCCTTACCAGAACCAACAACAAGGGCAACAAGCCATCCCCATCTCTCCCGATGATAAGTTGTCGGCCATTGAGAAGATGTCTCAGTCACAACAGACAATGATAGCTAACCAGCAAGCCCATCAGAAGGCTATTGAATCTCAACTAGCTCAACTTGCAGCTAGCATGAAGCCACCTGCTGGAACCTTTACAGGCCAACCCAAAAACAATCCTAAGCATCCCGAGCAACTTAAGGCTATCACCCCCAGGTCTGGAAAAGACTATTCAGATCCCCCTGTCAAGACAACAGTAGTTATTACAGACGAAGATGACTCTGTGGTTGTCCAAGACTCTACAACACCTGAGTCTCAACCAAAAGAACCAGTGATTGCTGATAAGACAGCCGAGCCAAGTTCTAAAAAACCTACTGATGCTGAACCAAAAATACTAGAGCCAGAAGTACCGGTGTACAAGCCTCGTATATCTTTCCCATCTTGTTTAAGGCAGACAAAGCTTGACACTCGATTCAACAAGTTCAAAGAAGACATGAAGAAACTCCATGTTGATATACCCTTTATTGATGCGCTAGTTGAAATACCAACATGAAAAAAGTACTTAAAGTCTCTCCTCACAAGGAAATATATAATTGAGGAATATGAGATAGTAAAGTTAGCAACAAACACTTCAAACATCATCTAGAGTAAGATGCCTAAGAAACAGAAAGATCCATGATCTTTTGGAATCTCTTGCCATATCAGTGATTCTTCATGTAAGAAAGGATTGGCAGATCTTTGTGCTAGCATTTCCATCATGCCACTTAGCCTTTGCAAAAGGCTAGGGTTTGCTAAACTGCTCCCAACTGGCATGACAATACAACTTGTAGATAACACTGTGACTTTACCTTGAGGAATAATTGACGATGTACCGGTCAAGGTGGGAAAAGATTCCTATGTCCTATGTGATTTTGTCATAATGGACATAAAGGAAGACTCCAGATACCCTCTCATTTTTGGCCGTTCGTTCCTTGCCACTACAAGAGCCCTAATTGATGTTGAAGCATGAACTTTGTTGCTTAGATTAGGTAAAGAGACTCTTGAATTCAAAGTTTTTGAAAGTATGCGCAGACCAAGCATGCAAGAAGAAGTCTACCTGATTGAGTGCATAGAGCAGATGTCATTGCTCACACAAGAGGATTATGAACCAGAAGAGCCCTTAGGAGTGGCTCTAACTAATCCTAATGCTGCTAGTTCAATTGACAAACAAGTTAAAAGTTGTGTTCTCGACCTTGACACTATCGAAGAAGATCCTGAAACTAAAATTGAGGAACTCAAAGCTATGGAAGTTACTAAAGAACCATGTGAAAAACCACAAGCTCTTGAAATGAAGCCCTTACCCGAAGGATTGAAATATGTGTTTTTAGATGAACTCAATGTCTGCCCGGTCATCATAAAGTCTGATCTAACGGAAGAACAAGAAGATAAACTTTTGAAGGAATTAAAGGAAAGAAGAAAAGCCATATGCTACAAGATGAGCGATCTCACCGGGGTCAGTCAAGCGTTGTGCATGCATAAAATCCCCAGGATGGAAGATCACAAGCCAACTGTTGAACACCAGAGGAAGCTTGATCTGAATATGAAAGAAGTTGTCTGCCTTGAAGTTATAAAGTTGCTCAAGATAGGTATTATCTATCTGATATCGGATTCACCATGGGTGAGACCCGTGCATGTGGTCCGAAAGAAAGGTGGAACTACTGTAATATGAAATGAAAATGATGAACTCATCCCCATTCAAATGGTTACAGAGTGGAGGATGTGCATTGATTACAGGAAGTTAAACAAGGCAACTCAAAAGGATCATTCCCCAATGCCTTTTCTTGATCAAGTATTAGAATGAGTGGCTCATCAAGAATATTTCTATTATCTTGATGGTTACTCAAAATTCTATCAAAAACCCATACATCTAGATGACCAGGAGAAAACTACTTTCACCTGCCCATTCAGAACATACACATTTAGAAGAATTCCATTCGGCCTCTACAAAGCACCTGCAACTTTCCAGCATTGCATGGATGCCATATTCGCCGGTCTCACTGAAACAATTATGGAAGTCTTCATGGATGATTTTTCTGTGTATGGAGATTCATTTGATTCATGTATAAAACACCTCTCCCTTGTTCTCAAATGATGTGAAGAAGCACATCTTGTGCTGAATTGGGAGAAGTGTCACTTTATGGTGAAGGAAGGCATTGTTCTCGGCCATAGGGTCAGTAATCGAGGAATTGAAGTAGATAAAGCCAAGATAGAAGTGATTTCCAAGCTCTCTATCCCTATCAATGTAAAGGAAGTTTGAGCATTCCTAGGTCATGCAGGCTTCTACAGATGGTTTAGAAAGGACTTCTCAAAGATAACCAAGCCGATGACAAATTTGGTACTAAAGGATGCTGAATTCAATTTTGACGAAGAATGTGTTAAAAGTTTTAACAAACTAAAGCTTGCCCTTTCAACCACACCCATCATCAGAGCTCCCGATTGGGACCATCCTTTTGAAATTATGTGTGATGCAAGCGATTACGCAGTGGGTGCTGTCTTGGGCCAATATATAGAAAAGAAAAACTATGTGATCTACTATGCATCAAAGACACTTGATGAAGCTCATAGGAATTATGCCACTACTAAAAAATAACTTCTGGCAGTCATGTATGCCTTTGATAAGTTCAGATCCTACCTAATTGGTTCAAAGGTCATCGTCTACATGGATCATGCTGCTATCTGTTACCTTTTGGCAAAGAAAGATGCAAAACCTAGACTAATTAGATGGATTCTCCTCTTACAGGAATTTGATCTTGAAATAAGAGATAAAAATGGTACAGAGAATGTGGTAGAAGACCACCTCAATCACATCTACACTCAGAATACTGAGAAGATTCTGATTAACGACTCCCTTCCAGATGACCAACTAATGAAGGTCTCAGAAGCTACATTGTGGTACTCAGATTATGTGAACTACCTTGTTGATGGGGTTATCCATCCTGAATGCACTGGAAATGCACTAAAGAAATTTATGCATGATGTGAAATAGTACTACTAGGATGAGTCATACCTTTTCAAACTATGTGTTGATGGTCTATATAGATGGTGTATTGTTGAGGAAGAAGCTCAACTCATCTTGGAGAAATGTCACTCAGGACTAGTTGGAGGACATATGAGCTCTAAAAAGATTGCCTTGAAGGTTTTTCAATGTGGATTCTTTTGGCCAAACATATCCAAAGATTCCCATGACTTTGTCTTATCATGTGACAAATGTCAAAGATCAGGCAACATAACAAAGAGATATGAGATGCCGCTAAACCTGTGGCAAGAAGTAGAGATATTTGATGTTTGGGGCATGGACTACATGGGTCCATTCCCATCTTCTCATGGATTTTCATACATCCTAGTGGCGGTGGAATATGTCTCAAAATGGGTTGAAGCCATACCAACCGTCACTAGTGATTCCAAACCTATCATCAGGATGTTCAAAGATATCATTTTCTCCCGATTCGGAGTTCCATGCACTGTGATTTCCGATGGAGGTTCTCATTTCCTAGAAAGAAGCTTTGAAGCATTGCTGAGGAAATATGATGTAACTCACAAAGTAGCCTCACCCTACCATCCAAAAACAAGTGGACAGGTAGAGGTTTCTAACAGTCAACTCAAGGCTATTTTGGAAAAGACTATAGGACGCAATTGGAAAGATTGGTCAGTAAAAATCAATGACGCCTTGTGGGCCTACCAAATTGCTTTTAAAACTCCCCTTGAGACTACACCTTTCCAACTAATCTATGGAAAGTCATGCCACCTCCCGGTAGAACTGGAACACAAGGCATGGTGGGCAATAAAACAACTGAATTTTGATATGAAAGAAGCAAGCCAAGCCAAGATTCTGCAACTCCAGGAGATGGAAGAACTCTAAATGATAGTTTATGAAAATGCTAGAATCTATAAAGAATGCACAAAGTTTTGGCACAATGGTCATCTCAAGAGGAAGGACATTCAAGTGGGAGACCAAGTTCTTCTGTTCAACTCAAGACTAAGGTTATTCCCAGAAAAACTCCATTCCCGCTGGTTAGGACCTTACATCATCAAGAGCATCTCCCCACATGGTGCTTTTTCTTTATGGAGTGAAAAGTCAGGCGAATTCGTGGAAAATGGTCAACTATTGAAGAGATATTTCACCTCTACTGATACAGGCTCCGAAATGATGTTGGATCTCAGCAATCCAACATATCCACCATAGAAGTTGAAGGAATCAAGTCAAGCCATCGACGTAAAACAAAGGCGCTTGTCGTGAGGCAACCCGATAAATAAATTTGTATTTAGTTTTAATTTTGAATTAGGATTTTCCTTAATTTTGTTTTTACCTTTTAGATAATTTTACACCAAATAAAATTGCATCATGAGATGCTATTTTGAGTTCTGAATGGTCTTTTTGTTTGAGATTTTTAGATGGAGGAAACACGCTGATTGGAATGCAACCACATCCGGTGGTCCAAATGGCATGAAATTTCCTTTCCATCTCGGATTTAGGGTTTTCTCAAGACGAGAAAATTTCTAAGTTTGGGGTGGAGCGTGGGTGGTACATATCTTACTCTCCACTTTCATCCATCTAAATCAGACTTAAGATTTCATTGTCGCATTTTGACCAAAATTTTCAAAATTTTCAAATAAAATTTTCAAAGTTTTCAAAATCAATTTGAATAGATATCTGATGAAGTTTTGACACTTTTTCAATCTCTATGCATTTCGAATCATTATACCCTCCTTATTCGAAGCAGATCCTCAAAAGGACCACTTTTTGAAAACTAGCCTTTTGATTGAAATCATCTTGTGAAGCTTATGAATCCTAACATCATAATCTTTATGCAAAAATGGCAAGTGTCTATCGAACTGATAGGGATCAAACACATCGGGCTTCCTAACTGACTAGTGGAACAAAAACATGAAATCCCCACTGGATCCCCATCAAGTCATTATTTGAGCAGAGTACGATAAAGAGAACGACCCAGTGCACCGAACTGTAAATCAAGTTGCATTCTAATCTGAACTCTCTTCTACATTTCTTCTATCATCTTCGTACCCCTCCATTCATCAAAAAGAAACAAAAATAGCCAAAATAGTGCCAAACCCTAAGTTTGGGGTGACACGCCACTTCCCTCTATATCCTCTTCTTCCATACCCCTCACAATTAAATAGGGGCGTACCACCAAGAAAAGATGCCAAAGCGCACACAAAAAGAAATGCAATCTCAAGTTGAATAGAGGAGAGATTCACACAAAAAATGCAATAAATGAAATTGCAGATTATATAATAAAAATCTCTAGTCGAATAGAGGAGAGATTTAATTCTTCCTTCCATACCCCCTTCACTCCTTTTTCTACCTAAAGGCACAAATAAATGCCTCCACCACCCTAAAATACACCAGTGTCAGATCAGATGCACACTTGTTGTTCTACGAGTATCTCTGGACTCTTACAAACCTCTTTGACATGCTTTTTGTTGGAAAAAGTGAGGAGGAAGTGAAGTTGGAAAGCAAACTCAAGAACGAAGATATGGTAAGATGTGTTCAGCGATCTCATGAAGTTGAGATGCGTAGTCATACTAAGCAAAAAAGAAACAATCGTGATGTAAAGAGGAGGCAATCACATGACCAGAAAGTATTCATTTGGCGACTATTTCAGATTTTGTGTTACTCGAGGATGAGCAACGTTTAAGTTCAGGGTGTTTGATGAATGCATATTCATCATGATTTTTAGTCGCCTTCTTGGGCTCTTTTTGATTCAATACATCCAATTTCAGTTACTAAATATCAAAATGTGCAAAATTTCCTAATTGGTACAATTATCAAGGTTCTTAACTGAGTTTATGTTGATTTTATGCATGTCTTGATGATGTTGAACAATTAGCTAGCACCCACCTTCTTTCAACTCTAATCCATAAGAATAACCACAATTCGATCTTCATCTCAATCAACCATCATCCACATCAAACCCAAAATGAGTGGGACCCACCTTTATCTACCCTTGACTCATCCTTGGTCTTGACCATGCGGTCTTGACCATACGATCTCACCCATATGGTTTCATCCATACGGTATCAAGACCGTATGGACATACTCACCTCAAAACCGTTTGGAAAAGGGTACGAGACCATTAGGAGCAGATCAATGGATACCAGTCTGTGAGACCGTTTGATCACCATCGGTTTCCAGACCAATAGAGCCAAAGTATCAAGACCGTTTAATGCAAGCAAACCATATGGAGGTTGGCTTCCAGACCGTTTGATAAATCACATTGCATGAGACCATTTGATAAAGTTACGTGCATGAGACCATTTGAAAAAGCATACAATGAAACTATTTGATAAAGTGCAAGCACTAGCAAACTGTATGGAGAAAGAATTAGCAAACTGTATGGAAAAGCTACTTGCATGAGACCGTTTGATAAAGTGCAAGCATTACCAAACCGTATGAAAAAGAATACGACACCATTTGAAAAAGGTCTGTACAAGACCATTTGGAGGAAGGCTACCAAGACTGTTTGGAAAAGGTTTGTATGAAACCATTTGAGCTGAACTTGTAACATCCCTGACCTGGGTTATGAACTAACCCTAGGTGTTTTGCCTAAATATGTAATTAAATCCTTGTGATTAACTTTGGGCATGTAATTAAGTTCCTCAGAAACATATATTTCAATTTTTGCTCCTTTATATATAAAGTTGTAGCATTGTTTTGTAATACAGGGATCTATGTGCAAATTACCCAGTTAAGGGATTAACTTGCAAATTGCACATGTTGAGATGTTCCTCTGATGTTGAGACATCATGAGGATGTTTATGATGAATTTTGAGGGATTTCCCAAGCTTGAGCACCAAGGTGCAGCTGTGGAAGCAACCCCTGTACTTGAAAACCCTAAATTGGTGTAAAGTGCAATTTACCCAATTTGAGGGGTGCAACTTGTAAAATACATCATCTAAAATATCTTTTATGACTCTTGTCATCATTTAGAAGAGAAATTAAGAAAAGGTCACTTCATTTGAATAATCATATAATAAAGAACACCTTTGTGATTGAATAATCAAGGTGTATGTATAATAGCCCTTTTATGTGTATGCTTTAGTGATGGGTTGATCCTCTTTGCCTTCAATTATTGACCTTAGAAGGAGTTTGTCCTTATAAATAAGATGTGGGGACGTGCAAAGAAGAAAGGAAGGACTTAGATGAGAAATGAGGAAAGCATATGTTCTTATGTTGAAATTTCACCTATGTATATATACTACCTTCCCCACTTAGCAAGGGAACGATCCTCTTCTTTTCATTTCTTTTCCCCTTGCTCAAAACCGACTAAGGCTAAGCTATGGAGCAGAGAAGGACGACCAAGGGTCCTAGGTAAGTTTGGATCATCCCTTTTGCTTGAATTCTTGGAGGAAACTCGTTTTCTAGGTTGAATTCATGGCTAGCTCACCTAGCTTTATCTTTCTAGCCATTCCTTTTCAACTTTCCTTAGAGAATACACCTTGGCCGACCTGTGGAGCTCAAAGATGCCATTAAAGGCTTGGAGCTCAAGGAACAACCTTTAGGCGGGTTTTATAACTCTAAACCTTATGTTTTGATTATACATCTTTTTCTATGCATATAGTTGCTAGTTCTTCTTCTTCCCTATCTTCCCTTGCATCCTTGCAAGAAAAATCATGAAGAACTGCTACTGTTCTTGTGGTAGAAGATAAGGGCGTTAATTCCTATGCTTATCCACGGATTTCCACTTTACCAAACGACCTCCACCAATTACCCATACGGTTTACACAACCGTTTGGTGGGCAAACGGTTTCAGGGTCGTATGAAGGCAAACGGCCTTCAAGACCATTTGGTCGCGTTGACCAAGCAATGACCGTATGGGAATCTTGTTTATAATTATGTAGGTTAATCACCCACAAAATATGAGGGGTTAACTACAAAGGAATCGTGATATATAAGCAAATCAATCAGCAAATCCAATTGAATTAAGTTCTGATTTTCAATCTGTTTAATTTGCCCTCTTTGGGCAAACGGTCTCAAGACCGTTTACGATGGTTGACCAAGTGTTGACCGTTTGGGATTACTGTTCATAATGATGTTGATTAATGACTCACCAAATTTGATGGATTAATTCCAAACGAGTTATGAGTTGAAGGTTGATTAATAGGGCAAATCCTAATTGAAATCAGTGCTGAAATTCCAATGAGTTAATTAGTGATTTTGGGTTGATTAGCCGAAACGGTCTCAAGACCGTTTGGGGAATCATCCAAACGGTCTCAAGACCATTTGGGGATCACCCAAGACCGTTTAGAGGTCTGGGGTCAAGTATAGTTGACCAATTGAAGGTCCAAAGGTACCAAATTATATTGCAATTAAGTATTGATGTGATGATCAACTCAATAGATCACACCTTGATGATTTTTCACTAGAGTCCAAAGGATGGATGGGCAAACGGTCTCATGACCGTTTGGAACTCATCCAAACGGTCTCAAGACCGTTTGGTGTCAACCCAAGACCGTTTGGAGGTCTAGGGTTAAGGTAATTTGATCAATTGTGGGCCCAATTACAGTGGGTTATTGAAATAATCAAATTGCTGATTTATGACTTAATTAAGGTTCAACCCCTATCAAATCAACTTAGTTTTTGATGAATTCTTGGGAAAACGGTCTCAAGACCGTTTGGAGGTTATCCAAATGATCCCAAGACTGTTTGGGCCAAGTTTGAGCCCGATTGGAGGTCAATTGATGGGATCAACTTTGTTTTGATTCACATTGTTGAGTGTTGATGGTTGAATATTTATAGACCTTAATTGAACCAACTCCAACCCTTTTTGGATATCAATTGAGGTTCAATTGAGTGACCAATTGGTTAAGGATAACCCTAATTGTCTCAATTGATAAGTGATAGCAAGCTTGAGACCAATTGAAGGCTTCAACATAGGAAACCCTAATCGAGTTACCCTTTGAATCATCTTGGAGGTCCATGCGATCTTGAGTTTTTTGGACCATACGACCTCAGGACCGAATGAGTTCATACGACCTCAGGACCGAATGAGTTCATACGACCTCAGGACCGAATGAGTTCATACGACCTCAGGACCGAATGAGTTCATACGACCTCAGGACCGAATGAGTTCATACGACCTCAGGACCGAATGAGTTCATACGACCTCAGGACCGAATGAGTTCATACGACCTCAGGACCGAATGAGTTCATACGACCTCAGGACCGAATGAGTTCATACGACCTCAGGACCGAATGAGTTCATATGACCTCAAGATCGTTTAAAGGTAAACGGTCTTGAGTGTCATGCGGTCTTGAAGTCAACCAAAGCTAAACGGTCTACAACCTTAAACGATCTCAGGATCATTTGAAGGTTGAAGGTGTGAAACCTATTGGGGACTTTTAAGGATAAGTCTGCCTAATGCCTTGAAGGCTTAGATGGTTTGATGGTTGTTCAACCTAAACCCTAATGATACCTAGGGACATTAAGGGTAAAGTGGTTAGTATATTAACCCATGTTATGATCAATGGTGAACTTTACCAAAATACCGTTTATGGATTCAAGTAGGTAACCCCTTTTTATCATGCAAACCCTAATGGTTACAATGGTGATGACTTGGCTAGGCTTATCAATGTTGATTAGACCTAACCCAATCTAGAGGGATGTAATCATCACCTATGAGCAAGAGGAGAGAGAAAATCCCAATTATGGTTAAAATCCAAGTAAAATACCTTCAATATATATGAATTTACATGATTAGGGTATGATCCACCTCTGTGAGATCATGAAAACCCTATTTATGATAATTGATGAATCTTAATCTTATCTAACAGCATCATTGATGATGTTCCTCATACATGATGATGTTATGAGTTCATTTTACCATAATGTGAATAATAAACCCTAATTCTAGGGTGATGGCATGTAATGTGAATAGTAAACCCTAATTGATGAGAATCAGGGAACCTAGCTCTTATGGCAAGAGAGGAAAGTATAATTCTTGATTTAAATTGCTTTTATCAGTTGAATTAACCTTGCAGGTTCTGATATGAAGATGATCATATCCAAGAATGGATAATGATGCTATATTCATTGAAAGCATGTTGTTAGCTTTATGAATAGTAAAATATCTTGATGCCTTGTCAATGGCAACCTATGAATTAAATGGGCTGTAAGAGCCATAAATACCATCAAGGTCATGCTTTAGAGATGGCTTGTGATGAATGTATTGAGAAATGATGATTGATGAGAGTTAGGCTTGTTACATTTAGTATTCTCATTTCATAGCTGTTATGCTAATGTTATTGTTTGAAGAACAATGTATGATGTTAAAACAATACTGAATGTACCTAACTAATCAAGTGTAATGTAGAGCCCTGATCATAGATCCATCATTGTCAGAAATCAAATGATGGTGAAACAGGTTTTCCTAAGGGAACTCCTAGATCACATACTTTTGAGTATGTGGGGTATATGGATGTGTAGAACCTTACATCCTAGTGTAGGTGTTTGATGTAGATGTGTAATCTGTCAATCCTTCACTACAATCCCATACCGTATCAGTGGATGGTAAACATGAAACCTCCTGATGACGAAGAAAGCACATATATCTGTATCAGTGGAAGATAAACATGAAATCTCCTGATGATGAAGAGAGTACAGAACGCCACTGTAACTCTAAAATAGCGAAGGACCAGATTACCCTGGTAAGCTATTATAGTAGAGGCACGAGATGTCCTACAAGTAATCCTCTTACTGACTGAGGAAGGTGAAGGTCATGAGAATCCGGCTCTTTTGATGACCTAGTATGATACCGAGGCACTTAGCAGTGATTGGTTGGAGTATGAGTGGTAATCCTCATCTCCACAGGGCATAAAAATAATGTTTGAAAAACATAATCCACAGCGTAGCATACCTGTTAGACATAACTACGAGTTGATTGATTGATGTTACACTGTATAGTGCAAATGTCTTCATGTTTCATAACTGTTGAACTCATGCTTACTATTATATCCGATGATGAATACTTTGAAGCTTTTACTGCTTAAGTTATTCTTTGAGGTGCTATAATAAAGCTTCTGGCGGAGAGTTATAACTCTCGCTGGGACAATTATGTAAAATTGTTTCACCCGGTAGACTTCAATTTTTTTAGGTGGACGTCGAGGACGGAGGAACAGGTCTACAGGTGACCAGTCCCAGCAGCAGCAGCACCAAGGGCAGCAGTAAAATCTCAGGTGGAGATTTAGCCTGCCATGTGGTGTAGTTAGAGTCAGTCCTATGTGTCCTCTGTACTCTCAGGTCTTGGAGTCTTTTGGTATGAGATTTTGGTTATGAGTTCTTGAGATTTTGTATCATGTTGTATATAATTACTCAAGAAGTAATTATCTGAGATGTAAACAGTTTATCTCCTTTTATGAAGGAAGTTTTATGGTTTCAATGCTTTATCTCAAAAAGTTTTAATTTCCGCTGATTTTTGGTATTCCGCTGCTAATCAAATCGCTTCCGCTAAGTTTAAATCGTGTTTATACCGTGGTTTGGAGATCAGAGCCCACAATTAAGTGGTATCAGAGCTCTAGGTTCGCTGAGTCTATAGAGGCATAAGACTTAGGATGTCGAGTATATCCTTAGTATCTCTTCCTTATCTAATAGAATCTTCTGCTCCTCAGGAGAAGAAGATACATAAGGATGGCAGAGCCACATGATGAGTACGTGGCAGAGAGTAGTGCTAGTGCACCTCGAGGCGGTGCAAGGGTTCCAGAAATAGAACAGCCTGCACCTGAACCACCCCAGTTTGACCCAGCTGATATGGGTAACCCAGCAGTTCAGATGATGTTTGGGAAGTTTATGACTGCCATGACACACATAACTGACAAGATGCCCATGCCTGCACCTAGGGCACCTGCCCAGCCTGAAGGACAAGGTATCAGTAAGACGTTCGAGTGACTTCGTCGTGTCGGAGCTACCGAGTACTTTGGGACTGCTGACCCCGCAGATGTTGATCTGTGGTTAACAGAGTTGGAGAAGGCTTTCAGGATTCTCAATATCCCGGAGGCTGAGAAGGTTAGACATGCTGTCTATCTTCTCAAAGGCAGTGCTGGTCACTGGTGGAACATGGAAGAGTAGAAGAGACCTGGGATAGAGTTCTCGTGGGAAGAGTTTCGTTGGGAATTTATCAATAGATACTTTCCAAAGACCTTCCTAGATGAGAAGATCTCTCAGCTTGAGAGATTGAGGCAGGGCATGATGAACATTAGAGAGTATGAAGCTAAGTTCATGGAGTTGCTGCGGTTCTGTCCGCACATGGCTGCCACAGAAGAGGAAAGAATCAGGAGATTCGAGAAGGGTTTGAATGCTGATATATCAACCCCTGTGTCTGCCTTAGAAAATCGAGAGAGATTCTCTACCTTCGTTGAGTCAGTCCGAAGGATAGAGAGATCTGTGGTTGAGAAGAGGCAAACCCAGAAAAGATATCCACAGTTCTAGGGTTCTTCATCTAGGGATTCCAAGAAACCGAGATTCTCTACACCTAACCCTCCACCACCCAGATCAAGTTCCCAAACTCAGTGGTCACCAAGTAGAGGCAGGGGACAAAGCCTACCTCAACAAGAGACTCACAGTTCTGCATCAATGTCAGTTACTGGACCACCAAGACCACAACAACTGGAAAGAAGTTGCTACAACTGTGGGAAGGTGGGACACTTGATGAAGGACTGCCGATCTAGACCTGTCAGTATGACACAACCTCAGAGACAGAGTCAACAGGGACCACAGAGAAGACAACCTCAAGGAGCAGCTCGAGGACGCGGGCAAGCGTCTCAAGCTGGATCATCAGCACCACCTCAACCCCAGGCGACAGCGAGGTTTTATGCTATGAACCCACCTGAAGCAGTGGTCAATCCACGGGTAGTGGCAGGTCAGATGGAACTTTTATATTCTGATGTGTCTACATCCTGTGTTGTATCTGTTTTGATTGACCCGGGTGCTACGCACTCTTTTATCACTCGGAGAGTGATTCGTAACTGCAATATGACAGTTAGTTATAGGGCAGATAGTTTGTTGTTGGAGACTCCGTTGAGTGGGTCTGCCGTTTTGCAGGAGGTATGTTCTCCTTGCATCCTCTTCTTTTCTGATCATCGCATTCAAGTGGACCTTATACCACTTGATATGCAAGGATTTGATATAATCCTCGGGATGGATACCTTAGAAAGGTATAGAGTTGTCTTGGATTGTGAATCCAAGTTGGCTGTGTTTGCTGATGAAGGCAACACATGGATCTTTCAAGGTGAAAGAAAGATTCCGCCCACCTGTCTTGTATCAGCTATGGTTGCTGATAAGCTGTTGAGGCAAGGATGTTATGCATTCTTGGCCCATGTGGTAAATGTTACCAAGGAAAGTTCCAATCCTGCTAAAGTTCCCATTGTCAGGGAATTCAAGGATGTGTTTCCTGAAGAACTTCCTGGTATACCACCACCTCGGGAGATTGATTTTGAGATCAATTTGGTCCCAGATACGAAACCCATAGCCCAGACACTGTATAGGATGGCGCCTTCCAAGATGGCAGAACTCAAGAAACAACTTCAAGAGTTACTTGAGAAGGGTTTTATCTGACCGAGCACTTCACCTTGGGGTGCTCCGGCCTTGTTTGTTAAAAAGAAAGATGGGTCAATGCGGTTGTGCATTGACTACAGACAACTTAATAAAGTAACAATAAAGAACAAGTACCCTTTGCTGAGGATTGATGATCTTTTTGACCAGTTGTGTGGTGCAACAGTCTTCTCAAAGATAGATTTGAGATCTGGATATCATCAACTCCGCATTAAGGATAGTGACATATCCAAGTCTGCTTTTAGGACAAGATATGGTCACTATGAGTTCACGGTTATGTCATTTGGACTAACCAATGCACCAGCTGCATTTATGGAACTCATGAATAGAGTTTTTCGACCCTTCCTTGATCAGTGTGTTGTCGTCTTCATAGATGACATTCTGATCTATAGTAAGGATGCTCAGCAGCATGAGCAGCATCTTCGCCAAGCTTTGACCTTGCTAAGAGAACATAAGCTGTATGCTAAGTTTAGCAAGTGTGAGTTCTGGCTGCCGAAGGTATCTTTTCTTGGACATGTGATATCTGCCTCGGGAATTCGTGTTGACCCTGCAAAGGTAGAATTTGTTCTACAATGGGAACAACCGAAGACGCCGACGGAGATTTGAAACTTCTTGGGGTTAGCTGGTTACTATCGAAGGTTTATTAAAAACTTTAGCTCTATAGCCTTACCTTTGACCAAGTTAACCCAAAAAGATGCTCCTTTTATTTGGAGTGATAAGTGTCAACAGTCCTTTCAGTTGTTGAAGGAGAGGTTGACAAGTGCACCTGTGCTTGTGCTACCTGAGCAAGGAAAAGGATATGTAGTCTTCTGTGATGCCTCCAAGAATGGACTTGGATGTGTGTTGACGCAGGATAAACAAGTGATTTCTTTTGCTTCCCGACAGCTTAAGAAGCACGAGGAGAATTATCCAACACATGATCTAGAATTAGCTGCCGTGGTTCATGCATTGAAAATCTGGAGGCATTATCTCTACGAAGAGACATTCCAGATTTTCACAGATCACAAGAACCTTAAGTATATCTTCTCTCAGCATGAGCTTAACATGAGGCAACGTCGCTGGATGGAGTTAATCAAGGACTACGATTGTACAATTGATTACCATCCAGGGAAGGCCAATGTTGTTGCAGATGCCTTGAGTAGGAAATCAGCAACATCAACCATGGATAGAGCACAACCAAACTCTTTAGTATGCTCTAAGAGAGATATGCTTATCTCTTTAAGGCAAGACAATGTACAGTTGAAGGTGTCATTGTTAGCCGGGTTGATAGCTGAGATGCATATTAAACCTACCCTAAGAGAGAAGATTAAAGAGGCACAACATGTTGATGTTGTAGTTCAGCAGATTAGATCAGAGTATGGAAATGAGAAGCGAGATAGTTTCCATGATTCAGATGATCATGTAGCATGTTATCATGGGAGGATGATAGTGCCGGATGTGGATAACTTGAGGAAGTTAGTTCTGGAAGAATCTCATTCTTCAATGTACGTTATGCATCCAGGGAGCACCAAGATGTATCGTAATTTAAAAGATCTGTATTGGTGGCCTGGAATGAAGAAGGATGTTGCAGAATTTGTTCTGAGGTGTCCTGTGTGTCAGCAAGTTAAAGCTGAACACCAGAAGCCTACAGGAACAATGCAACCTTTACCCATACCACAGTGGAAGTGAGACCATGTGACCATGGACTTTGTTGTTGGCCTACCCAGGACAAGCAAAGGACATGATTCCATTTGGGTAGTTGTAGATAGGTTGACTAAGACAACACATTTCTTACCTGTCAAAACAACCTATTATGCTGAAAGGTTATCACAGTTGTATGTTCAAGAGATAGTGCGTTTGCACGGAGTTCCTGTCACTATAGTTTCTGACAGAGGTCCCCAGTTTACAAGTCGTTTTTGGGAACGACTTCATAATGCTTTAGGCACCCAGTTAAGGTTTAGTATGGCCTTTCATCCACAGACTGATGGACAGTCGGAAAGGACCATACAGACCTTGGAAGACCTGTTGAGAACATGTGTTCTCCAGTTTACCAGAAGTTGGGATCTACACCTAAGCTTGATAGAGTTTGCCTATAACAATAGCTATCAGCATAGTATTGATATGGCACCTTATGAAGCCTTGTATGGTAGACGTTGTAGATCACCCTTGTGTTGGTATGAGACTGGTGAGCATCAGTTGTTAGGACCTGATCTTGTGCAGCAAACTACAGAAAAGATTAAGGTAATACAGCAACATATTAAGACTGCATAAGATAGGCAGAAATCTTATGCTGACAAGCGTCGTAGACCCTTAGAGTTCGAGGTTGGAGACAAAGTGTATCTCAAGATCTCGCCTTGGAAAGGAGTCCTTCGTTTTGGAAAGAAAGGGAAGTTAGCTCCTAGATTTATGGGGCCTTATCCAATCATTGAACGGATTGGAAAAGTAGCCTATAAACTAGAGCTACCACCAGAGTTACAGAGGTTACATCCTGTGTTTCACATTTCTATGCTAAAGAAATGTCACCCAGACACTGAGTCAGTTCTACAACCAATGGAGGTAGAATTGAATGATGATATATCTTATGAGGAAGGACCAGTGTTAATCCTTGATAACAGAATTAAAAAGTTAAAGAAGAAAGATTTAAGCCTTGTGAAAGTCCTCTGGAACCACTGTGGTGTTGAAGAAGCCACTTGGGAACTAGAGGATGAGATGGGAAGGAAATACCCTGCCCTTTTCTCTTAATACGTTTTATCGATTTCGGGGACGAAATCCTTGTAAGGGGTGGATAATTTGTAACATCCCTGACCTGGGTTATGAACTAACCCTAGGTGTTTTGCCTAAATATGTAATTAAATCCTTGTGATTAACTTTGGGCATGTAATTAAGTTCCTCAGAAACATATATTTCAATTTTTGCTCCTTTATATATAAAGTTGTAGCATTGTTTTGTAATACAGGGATCTATGTGCAAATTACCCAGTTAAGGGATTAACTTGCAAATTGCACATGTTGAAATGTTCCTCTGATGTTGAGACATCATGAGGATGTTTATGATGAAGTTTGAGGGATTTCCCAAGCTTGAGCACCAAGGTGCAGCTGTGGAAGCAACCCCTGTACTTGAAAACCCTAAATTGGTGTAAAGTGCAATTTACCCAATTTGAGGGGTGCAACTTGTAAAATACATCATCTAAAATATCTTTTATGACTCTTGGCATCATTTATAAGAGAAATTATGAAAAGGTCACTTCATTTGAATAATCATATAATAAAGAACACCTTTGTGATTGAATAATCAAGGTGTATGTATAATAGCCCTTTTATGTGTATGCTTTAGTGATGGGTTGATCCTCTTTGCCTTCAATTCTTGACCTTAGAAGGAGTTTGTCCTTAGAAATAAGATGTGGGGACGTGCAAAGAAGAAAGGAAGGACTTAGATGAGAAATGAGGAAAGCATATGTTCTTATGTTGAAATTTCACCTAAGTATATATACTACCTTCCCCACTTAGCAAGGGAACGATCCTCTTCTTTTCATTTCTTTTCCCCTTGCTCAAAACCGACTAAGGCTAAGCTCTGGAGCAGAGAAGGACGACCAAGGGTCCTAGGTAAGTTTGGATCATCCCTTTTGCTTGAATTCTTGGAGGAAACTTGTTTTCAAGGTTGAATTCATGGCTAGCTCACCTAGCTTTATCTTTCTAGCCATTCCTTTTCAACTTTCCTTGGAGAATACACCTTGGCCGACCTGTGGAGCTCAAAGACGCCATTAAAGGCTTGGAGCTTGGAAGCTTGGAGCTCAAGGAACAACCTTTAGGCGGGTTTTATAACTCTAAACCTTATGCTTTGATTATACATCTTTTTCTATGCATATAGTTGCTAGTTCTTCTTCTTCCCTATCTTCCCTTGCATCCTTGCAAGCAAAATCATGAAGAACTGCTACTGTTCTTGTGGTAGAAGATAAGGGCGTTAATTCCTATGCTTATCCATGGATTTCCACTTTACCAAACGACCTCCACCAATTTCCCATACGGTTTACACAACCGTTTCGTGGGCAAACGGTTTCAGAGTCGTATGAAGGCAAACGGCCTTCAAGACCGTTTGTTCGCGTTGACCAAGTGATGACCGTATGGGAATCTTGTTTATAATTATGTAGGTTAATCACCCACAAAATTTTAGGGGTTAACTCCAAAGGAATCGTGAGATATAAGCAAATCAATTAGCAAATCCAATTGAATGAAGTTCTGATTTTCAATCTGTTGAATTTTCCCTCTTTGGGAAAACGGTCTCAAGACCGTTTAAGATGGTTGACCAAGCATTGACCGTTTGGGATTACTGTTCATAATGATGTTCATTAATGACTCACCAAATTTTATGGATTAATTCCAAACGAGTTATGAGTTGAAGGTTGATTAATAGGGCAAATCCTAATTGAAATCAGTGCTGAAATTCCAATGAGTTAATTAGTGATTTTGGGTTGATTAGCCCAAACGGTCTCAAGACCGTTTGGGGAATCATCCAAACGGTCTCAAGACCGTTTGGGGATCACCCAAGACCGTTTAGAGGTCTGGGGTCATGTATAGTTGACCAATTGAAGGTCCAAAGGTACCAAATTATATTGCAATTAAGTATTGATGTGATGATCAACTCAATAGATCAAACCTTAATGATTTTTCACTAGAGTCCAAAGGATGGATGGGCAAACGGTCTCAAGACCGTTTGGAACTCATCCAAACGGTCTCAAGACCATTTGGTGTCAACCCACGACCGTTTAGAGGTCTAGGGTTAAGGTAGTTTGATCAATTGAGGGCCCAATTACAGTGGGTTATTGAAATAATCAAATTGCTGATTTATGACTTAATTAAGGTTCAACCCCTATCAAATCAACTTAGTTTTTGATGCATTCTTGGGAAAACGGTCTCAAGACCGTTTGGAGGTTATCCAAACGATCCCAAGACCGTTTGGGCCAAGTTTGAGCCCGATTAGAGGTCAATTGATGGGATCAACTTCGTTTTGATTCACATTGTTGAGTGTTGATGGTTGAATGTTTATAGACCTTAATTGAACCAACTCCAACCCTTTTTGGATATCAATTGAGGATCAATTGAGTGACCAATTGGTTAAGGCTAACCCTAATTGTCTCAATTGATAAGTGGTTAGCAAGCTTGAGACCAATTGAAGGCTTCAACATAGGAAACCCTAATCGAGTTACCCTTTGAATCATCTTGGAGGTCCATGCGATCTTGAGTTTTTAGGACCATACGACCTCAGGACCGAATGAGTTCATACGACCTTAGGACCAAATGAGTTCATACGACCTCAGGACAGAATGAGTTCATACAACCTCAGGACCGAATGAGTTCATACGACCTCAGGACCGAATGAGTTCATACGACCTCAGGACCGAATGAGTTCATATGACCTCAGGACCGAATGAGTTCATACGACCTCAAGATCGTTTAAAGGTAAACGGTCTTGAGTGTCATGCCGTCTTGAAGTTAACCAAAGCTAAACGGTCTAAAACCTTAAATGATCTCAGGATCATTTGAAGGTTGAAGGTGTGAAACCTATTGGGGACTTTTAAGGATAAGTCTGCCTAATGCCTTGAAGGCTTAGATGGTTTGATGGTTGTTCAACCTAAACCCTAATGATACCTAGGGACATTAAGGGTCAAGTGGTTAGTATATTAACCCATGTTATGATCAATGGTGAACTTTACCAAAATACCCTTTATGGATTCAAGTAGGTAACCCCTTTTTATCATGCAAATCCCAATGGTTACAATGGTGATGACTTGGCTAGGCTTATCAATGTTGATTAGACCTAACCCAATCTAGAGGGATGTAATCATCACCTATGAGCAAGAGGAGAGATAAAATCTCAATTATGGTTAAAATCCAAGTAAAATACCTTCAATATATATGAATGTACATGATTAGGGTATGATCCACCTATGTGAGATCATGAAAACCCTATTTATGATAATTGATGAATCTTAATCTTATCTAAGAGCATCATTGATGATGTTCCTCATACATGATGATGTTATGAGTTCATTTTACCATAATGTGAATAATAAACCCTAATTCTAGGGTGATGGCATGTAATGTGAATAGTAAACCCTAATTGATGAGAATCAGGGAACCTAGCTCTTATGGAAAGAGAGGAAAGTATAATTCTTGATTTAAATTGCTTCTATCAGTTGAATTAACCTTGCAGGTTCTGATATGAAGATGATCATATCCAGGAATGGATGATGATGCTATATTCATTGAAAGCATGTTGTTAGCTTTATGAATAGTAAAATATCTTGATGCCTTGTCAATGGCAACCTATGAATTAAATGGGCTGTAAGAGCCATAAATACCATCAAGGTCATGCTTTAGAGATGACTTGTGATGAATGTATTGAGAAATGATGATTGATGAGAGTTAGGCTTGTTACATTTAGTATTTTCATTTCATAGTTGTTATGCTAATGTTATTGTTTGAAGAACAATGTATGATGTTAAAAGAATACTGAATGTACCTAACTAATCAAGTGTAATGTAGAGCCTTGATCATAGATCCATCACTGTCAGAAATCAAATGATGGTGAAACATGTTTTCCTAAGGGAACTCCTGGATCACATACTTTTGAGTATGTGGGGTATATGGATGTGTAGAACCTTACATCCTAGTGTAGGTGTTTGATGTAGATGTGTAATCCATCAATACTTCACTACAATCCCATACCGTATCAGTGGATGGTAAACATGAAACCTCCTGATGACGAAGAAAGCATAGATTTCTGTATCAGTGGAAGATAAACATGAAATCTCCTGATGATGAAGAGAGTACAGAATGCCATTGTAACTCTAAAATAGCGAAGGACCAGATTACCCTGGTAAGCTATTATAGTAGAGGCATGAGATGTCCTACAAGTAATCCTCTTACTGACTGAGGAAGGTGAAGGTCATGAGAATCCGGCTCTTTCGATGACCTAGTATGATACCGAGGCACTTAGCAGTGATTGGTTGGAGTATGAGTGGTAAACCTCATCTCCACAGGGCATAAAAATAATGTTTGAAAAACATAATCCACAGCGTAGCATACCTGTTAGAGATAACTACGAGTTGATTGATTGATGTTACACTGTATAGTGCAAATGTCTTCATGTTTCATAACTGTTGAACTCATGCTTACTATTATATTTGATGATGAATACTTTGAAGCTTTTACTGCTTAAGTTATTCTTTGAGGTGCTATAATAAAGCTTCTGGAAGAGAGTTATAACTCTCGCTGGGACAATTATGTAAAATTGTCTCACCCCGTAGACTTCAATTTTTTTAGGTGGACGTCGAGGACGGAGGAACAGGTCTACAGGTGACCAGTCCCAGCAGCAACAACACCAGGGGCAACAGTAAAATCTCAGGTGGAGATTTAGCCTGCCATGTGGTGTAGTTAGAGTCAGTCCTATGTGTCCTCTGTACTCTCAGGTCTTGGAGTCTTTTGGTCTGAGATTTTGGTTATGAGTTCTTGAGATTTTGTATCATGTTGTATATAATTACTCAAGAAGTAATTATCTGAGATGTAAACAGTTTATATCCTTTTATGAAGGAAGTTTTATGGTTTCAATGCTTTATCTCAAAAAGTTTTAATTTCTGCTGATTTTTGGTATTCCGCTGCTAATCGAATCGCTTCCGCTAAGTTAAAATCGTGTTTATACCGTGGTTTGGAGATCAGATCCCACAGAACTTGTGACACCAATTGGAAAAGTAACATAGCAAACCGTATGGAGAAAGGCATGCAATGCAAACCATTTGGAAAAGTGTCTTGCATGAGACTGTATGAAAAAGCATGCATGATCGTATGAAAAAGTGCATGAGACCGTTTGAAAAAGAACACAACCTAGACCGTTTGGTCAGTACAAAGCAAGATTGTACGGTCTCTCATTCTAAATTGTTTGGGCAAAAAAGTGACCAAACCGTTTGGACCAGGCTGTATGGAGGACTCACACAAAAAATGTGAGAACCAAACCCGAGCCTATAAATAGGACCAGCAGGGTCGTCATTTGGGTATCGGATCTGGGACGCCTTCAGGCTGCCTAAAACGCTGGTCCGATCCTACCACTGTCACTTCACATGCTATTCCTACTGCAACTCAAGGAGACCGAGAAGAGAAGGAAGGAGGAGTGAGAAAGACTGCCCAGTCTGTCTTGGCGTCCCTCGTTCTTCATCCAGTTCTGCTCCGAAACGACGTAGGAGACCACATCATCTTCACCAAGCTGTGACCACCTTCTTGTTTCTCACATCATGAGCGAGTAGTTCCTTTTCACTGGGGTGTGGGGACTAGCCCCGCTGCCTTTACATTCATGTCTTTTCATTTAACATTCTAAGGCAATGTATATAAATTTTCATTTCTTTGCTAATTGATATGCTTGTAGTTGATTACATGCTTGCTTTCATCTTGTTCTTCTCTTTGTAGCATAGAATGTCGATTAATGAGGTAGACTCCTTGACGAGAAATATGATAGGGTTCCTGAGGTCATAAGTGTGTGACCCGTGAGGGGATGAGCCATCTGACCTACGGTGACGCTTCTGTGGTCTAAACATCCCTCAGGGAGGACCACAACCTTAGTTGGATGTTGTATCTTCTTGTTAATCGTTGATGTTTTCTTGTAGACTTATCGCCTACATGCTTGTCAATTAGCACGGTTGACTCCCAGAATAGAAATAGAATGGGGTTCCTTGAGGTCGTAAGTGTATGATCCGTGAGGGGACGAGCCATCTAGCCCACAGTGACACTTCTGTGGTCTAAACATCCCTCAGGGAGGACCACAACTTTAGTTGGATGTTGTATCTTTGGAACCGTAAGTGCATGATCCAGATGGCAATGAGAAATCAGATGCCGAAGGGGATGCTTACACAGGCCTAAACATCCCTCTGGGAGGGTTCACAGCAGTTCCATTTGAATAGTTAGATGCTTGCCTGGATGTTATGTGTTTGGATGTGTTTTCATGTGCAATGGTGGTAAAACCCAATACCATCCCAGCGATTCCATATCATTTAATCTAAAACAAACTTTCATTCTTCTCGTTTACTTTCCTGTAATTAGTTTAATTAACCTCAACCAAATCAATCATTCTAAATATTAGTCCCACTTGAGATAGATTGGACTGACAAAGATTCTTAAAAATGTTGTCCTTTGGGTTTCGATCCTTAACTATACTACGATAAGACTGTCCGCTTGCAGGTGGTATTATTGCATGAGGCTTTGGTAAAAGCTCAGGGATTTCAACCCCGAGTGAATTTGTCAGTGCGATATTTGCCACGTCACATGAACACTCAATTTTGACTATATGCTTTCTATGTTTGAGGTTATGATATGGTGAAATAAGGATGACTTATACTTTATACCTTATTGTTGATAACGTCCCTATTTGATTAAACCTGTGTTTCCCTATTTTTGATTAAACCTCAAACATAGTTAAGAAAACTCGTATCCTATTTTATACACATCTTGACTATGCTATCAAGTAACTAAGTCTAGGACTCACAAAACCATGATGTATGACTATGATGCAAAAACTAGCATCCCTATTGACTATTGATGTCTTTTGCAATCTCGATTTTGATATGATGAGCATGGACATGAATCATACACCTTTTTTCAATTTATAACACTACCTTGATCATGAAAGGAAAGGGATGCAAATATTAACTTGACTTTGTAAAATTATGGCATTATTGCCCTATTATGATCTTGAATTTTGATCTCGTTACGTTATGTAATATGATTTAATCATGGATACTCTCCCTATTTGAATAAGCTCAATGGATCATGACTAATGTTAGTAATGTGCTAGATTAAGGTGGTAGTTGACTCATGACTCCCCTAACCTAAGTCACATCCCTATTACGATTACCTCTAAGTTTTCATCCTATTGATTATTTAGAGTTTGGAAATGTAACGACCCCACCTTCCGGTAACCCCGAATTAAGTGAGACCGAGAGGTTGGTGCCGTTATCAATTTCCGGATCAAGGTTCAACAATTAATTGATAGAAATTATTAAATTCCACTAGACTAAACTGAAAAACTGTAATAAATAAAATTTTTGCATACCTTTGAAAAATTTTAGATTTCTAAACTTCTATCTAGAACTGGGACTAACTAATTAATCCTCCTTTGGATTTTAATTCATGTACTTTACAATATGACAGTTTACTGTTTGTCCTTTTTGTTTGTACCTAAAATGCCGACAAACAAAAACGTCAGTCAGCCAAAGCTGGTATGTGGGGGATTCACTAACCATGCAATTATCTATAAAAATGTATTGCATTCAATTATCATTTAACAAACAATTTTTCGTTTTAAGTATAACTACGCGATCCATGTATACCCTGTTCCCAGTATACCCCTCATGACTTCACCTAGCAGGTGAATCAATTTCTAGGGTGGAGTCACATGGTACTACCCGTAAGTAGCCCACTCCTTAACTCATGGTATGCTAAGAGTCTCATGGCACTACACATGGGTAGCCCAGTTTCTAACTCATGATACCCTAGACCTTGCTCTAGGTTATCCTTAGCCTTTGCATAGACATAGAGGTGGACTCAAATCTAGCTAGTTATACATGTATACTCATAGTGATAGTCATAGTCACTTTATAGTTGCATGAATTGAAACATCCAACAGTTATTTCAAGCATTGAGGGAAACATCGATAAAATCCTCAGAAAACTAATTGGTATAGTCATAAGCGTAACCACATACCTCTTATTACAGATTTGGTTACAAAAATTAAATATGAAGAGAGAGAATGTCCAAGCAAGCAAGAAAATTGTATAGAAACCCTGAAATAAACATTCCAACTATATTTATCAAAATTTATCCAACTCCATCTTATTCCTTAGGGTTTCTATTCCAAATTTTAGGGTTTACTTGGAAATTAGGGTTTTGCCTTCATTCTTAAGTATTATGAACCCTAATTCATCAAACCCACTTAAAATCTTTAAATTCTCTCCTTTTAAAAATTCCTAACAGTTTTAGGATCATTATTTAGCAATTTACTTCCTTAATTCACAAATAACATGTGTTTCTTTTTCCTTTTCCCTAAATTAGGGTTTCCATGTACATTATCATTCATTTATAGACATAAACCCTAATTTAGACATATTTATATTCAAAATGAATGAAAACGTTATATTATTAATTAACAGGTTAATAATCCTCATTTTAACCCATTAAGTTACACAGAATCATCCTTTATGTACCATTAGGGTTTCTAATTAACTTGAAATGCATTTTACTAGAAAATTAAAATACTTTTGCAAAAAGAACTAGAATCAGGTTCTTAAATCATTTTTATCATATTCCTTGCATTTTTCTACCCAACTTTCATATATAAAGTTTCTTCATTGGATAATCCTAGTGTTTTCTATTAATTTAGCAAGGAAAAGATATTTTCTTGATTATTCGCTTAAAGAGGACTAATTATCGAAAATTGTCGACCGCACGATCAATGCACCGCTGGTCCACGTCTTGATCCTACTATCTTCGTCTATCTCCCCCACTAACCCCACGAGCAGATGTTGCTCCTCACAGTGGTCATTGGATCTCGATCTAACGCTCAAAGTCGCGAGCGACTCCACTTAACCGGCCGCTCCTTGACGCCGTTAGATCCCCACCTAGGATCACGATGATCCCGAATCAAACGACATATGTACGTCATTTTCCTCCTTTTCTTATTGCTCGCGCTGCGGAAGAGCAAGGCGGAGCTCTTGCCGGAGAAAGTTGGATTGAGAGAGATAGGAAGGTCTGGGACCTAATAGCCAGCTGCTCGAGATCGCTAGGGTTCTAGGACCCGAGCGATGGTCTTTATATAGGACTCTGGGGGGCTCCCTTAGGGTTTCAATACCTGCTGCCGCCCAAGATTTTGGCCCAATTGGGCATTTTGCAAAGACACACTGGAAGGTCATCAAACTAGGGTCTGGAAGATTCGTCTCCTTATCTCGAACTCGATGGGACTCTTCCCATGTGTGCACATGCACTAAAACGATTAGAATCAAAAGGGGAAAATCCCCCTGTAACTCGTCCAAGTCCATGTCCTATTTAGGATAATGGCGATGAGCAGCGCGCGTTGGATTAAAATCCAACGGCCCTCATCGTGCCCGATCTTGCAAAAAGGAAAATTGATTTCCTAAATCCGAATTATCTTCCCAATTTAATGATAACTTGGAAAAATGATAACTCCCAATTCTTAACTCTGTTTTTATTCAAATTTTGAGGGAAACTCTTTTATGTTTATATCTTTCATACTGCAAAGATTGGGATCATTATATAAATTAAAACGTTCCTTTTCTTTGGTTGCAAGAAAACACCCTTTTATTCATATTTTCCATTTATTCTTTATTTCCCTTGCTACTATATAATTATCCTGAGTTCCTTGAATCCCAAGGAACCTTTATAACTCAAAATTCTATTTTGGGAAATTAACTTTTATCCTTTTAATAATCCTTTATCCATTTTCTTATATTTCCATTATCCCATTGAATTCCTTTTTCCTTTCTTTTTCTTTTTCTTTCAATTTGGCTTAATGGCCAATAAGGCCCATTAAGGAGCATGCAAGGCTATTATTCACGAAAATCATTCAAAACAAACCATGAAATCAAACATTGATCTTATTTATCTTTTAAAGGAGATTCACAAATCTCATTACATGTTTTGGAAAATGAGGTTATGACATCCTCCCCTCCTTATCGGAATTTTGCCCTTAAAATTCAACAATCAAGAAAACAAATCCGGATATGCTTTTTCCATGTCCGTCTTCAGCTCCCATGTGGCCTCATCCTCTCCATGGTGCTTCCAGAGAACCTTTACCATCTCAATATTCTTATTTCTGAGCTCTTTTACCTTGGTATCGAGAATCCGCAAAGGCAACTCAGGATAAGACAACTTTCCTTGAAGCTCAATAGGTTCAATGCTCAGCACATGGCTTGAATCTTGCACATATCGCTTCAGATTAGACACGTGAAACACATCATGCATCATACTATATTGAGGGGGTAATGCCAAATGATAAGCAGCTTCACCAATCCGTTCTAACACTTCAAACGGACCCACGTATCAGGGACTCAACTTTCCTCTATTCTTAGCTATAACTCGGAGCGGTCGAATTTTCAGAAAAACATGTTCTCCCATAGAGAAATGCACATCAGTCCACTTGGTATCAGTATACGACTTCTGTCAGTCCTGGGCTCTCTTTAGCCTTTGCCTGATCAAAGTGACTTTATCAACATACACTTGGAGTTCATCTGACCTCAATAAGGTCCTTTCACCAACATCATCCCAGTGAAGTGGTGACCGACATGGTCTCCCATATAGAGCTTCATATGGAGGCATCCCGATACTGGCTTGGTAACTATTTTTGTAGGCAAACTCAGCTAAAGGTAGGTACTGCTCCCATGATCCACCCCAATCGAGCACACAAGCTCTCAGCAGATCTTCTAAGGTCTGAATCGTCCTTTCTGACTGACCATCTGTCTGGGGGTGATAAGTAGTACTGAACTTCAACCTTGTACCTAGTTCCTCTTGAACCTGCTTCCACAATTTGGAAGTAAACTTTGGGTCTCTATCTGAGATGATGGAACGGGGTACACCATGCAAACACACTATCTCTCTGATATACAGCTCAGCTAAGTTCAACACTTTGGCAGTGGTTTTCAGGGCAAGGAAGTGTGCTGAGTTGGTAAGGTGATCTACCACAACCCATATTGCATCATGACCTCTCTTGGTCTGGGGTAGACCTACCATGAAATCCATGGTGATCTGCTCCCATTTCCATTCTAGAATCTCTATAGATTGTAAAAGTCCGCCGGGTCATTGGTGTTCAACCTTCACCATTTGGCATGTAAGACAATCAGCTACATAAGCTGCAATGTCTCTCTTCATTCCTGGCCACCAGAAAAACCTTTGCATGTCCTTAAACATCTTAGTAGTTCCTGGGTGTACCGTGTACTTAGAACCATGAGCCTCTTATAGGATACGTTCCTTCAACGGTGAATCTTCAGGAACCCATATGTGATTCTCAAATTAAATTCCTCTGTCTATTCCCAATGAAAGACGGCTCTGAGGCTTCTGCATCAAGCCTTTCATCTTGTCAAGTCCTCTACTGGCCAACTGTGCTGCGACAATCTCACTCAATAACTCAGACTGTATTTGGATATTGGCCAATCGAACTCGATCATCTAACGGTTGAGGTGACCATTCCATCAGCTCTTCTAAGCTCTTCCACTGTCTGGACAACACAACTGCACACCTTAGCTGTTTCTGACTCGAAGCATCGGCCACGACATTCGCCTTCCCTGGATGATAGGCAATGGTGAAGTCGTAATCTTTCATGTACTCTATCCATCGTCGTTGTCGTAGGTTCAAGTCTTTCTGCGTCAGAAGATACTTCAGGCTCTTATGGTCGGTGAAGATTTCAAAAGTGGCACCATACAGGTAATGCCGCCAGATCTTCAAGGCATGGATGATAGCAGCTAACTCTAGGTCATGGGTTGGGTAATTCACCTCGTTGGGCTTGAGTTGTAGGGAGGCATATGCAACCACATGCCAATTCTGTTCCAACACACAGCCAAGTCCCATCTTTGATGCATCGGTGAAAATCATGAAACCCTCATTGCCTGATGGAAGAGTCAAAACTAGTGCAGTGGTCAGCTTCTCTTTCAGCTCCTGGAAACGAGCTTCACAAACATTAGACCACACAAACTTCACATCTTTCTGAGTCAACATGGTCAGAGGCAAGGTGGTCTTTGAGAAATCCGCGATGAAGCGCCGATAATATCCTGCTAACCCCAAGAAGCTTTGTATCTCGGAGGGGTTCTTCGGTGCTGGCCAATCTTGAACCACCGACACTTTAGCTAGATCTACGGCGATCGTTCCTCCTGAGATGATGTGTCCAAGGAACATGACTCGGTCTATCCAAAACTCACATTTAGAGAACTTCCTGTAGAACTTCTGCTTTCTTAAGATATCAAGGACTTTACTTAGGTGGTCTCGGTGTTGATCTACGTCATCCGAATAAACTAGTATGTCATCTATGAACACTATGACAAACAAGTCAAGGAAGGGTTGAAACACACTGTTCATAAGGTTCATGAACACACTAGGTGAATTAGACAACCCAAAAGGCATAACCACAAACTCATAGTGGCCATACCGGGTTCTAAAAGCTGTTTTCGAGATGTCCTCACTCTTGACCCTCAACTGGTGGTAACCTGATCTCAAGTCGATCTTGGAAAAGACTGAGCCGACTTGAACTGGTCAAACAAGTCATCTATCTGGGGTAAAGGGTATTTGTTCTTAATGGTAGCCTGGTTGATCATCCGGTAGTCTATGCACATTCGGAGCGAACCATCCTTTTTCTTTACAAAAAGAACCAACGCTCCCCATCGTAATATACTAGCGCAAATAAAACCCTTATCCAACAATTCCTGCAATTGCTTCTTTAGCTCAAGCAACTTAGCAGGGGCCATCCTATAAGGTGCTCAGGAAATAGGGTTTGTACCAGGGGCTAGCTCTATGGAGAAATCTACCTCTCTTTCGGGAGGAATCCCAGGTAGATTATCTGGGAAAACATCTGCATAGCCCCTAACTACCTCTATTTCATCTAAGGGTTGCACTTTGGGTTCTGGCTCGGTGACTACTGCTAGGAAAGCTCGACACCCTTTACTCATCATCTGTTCTGCTTTAACAACTGACACATATGGGCTGGTAGTGGCATCCTTCCTACCCTTAATGATAAAAGGTGGTTGACCTGGTCTCTTGATGATCACTTTCTTCTCCCTACAGTTGATATTGGCCCTATACGTATAAAGCCAATCCATGCCAATGATTACATCAAAATCATTCATGTCAAGAAGGATAAAGTCTGTAGGAAAATCATGATCTCGATATTTCACAGATACCACTGGGGTTTTCAAAAGGGAAGTAAAGATTCGACCACTCGAGGTTGTAACATCTAAGACATACCGTAAATCCTTGATATCCAAACATAGCACAGTTGCAAGATTTCTCAAAATGAAAGTATTAGTAGATCCAGAGTCAAACAAAGCTTTCACATTATGTCCCATAACTTCAAGCATGCCTACATTATTGTTCACCATGCATTAGACCATTACATGCTTAACTTTAAAACATAAAAGAAAATTCTAAGGGTTATTATCCTCGATCAACCAATTAGCATTAACTTGAGCCTCCTCATTGTCAATGGCAAACACCAGAGCTTGTCTTCTCTGTCCAGCAGGTGGGGCTATAGCTATAGGTGGGGATGCTACTGGTGGAGCTTCCACCTGTCCTGGTCCCCTGGGATCTGGCATAGGACAGATGGATTGCTGATGTCCTTCTTGGTGGCATCAAAAGCACGTCTTCTTCTTGTAGCGGCATTCACTGGCGTGCCCCTTTCCGTAGGTGCGACAAGGAGGTCGGTTGTTCTCTTGACGAGGTTTCCCCTTTCCTCCATGTTTTCCTTTAGCTTGATGACGTCCTGGGCCCATCTTGTGGTTGTTTCTCGGGCCTTGGGCTCCTTCAGTGAAACCCAAGTACCCCTTGGGTGGAAACTGGACAGGCATCACAGTCCTCTCTATGTCTAAAGCAATGTTGTAGGCTTTGGCAAAAGTTTTGGGTTTACTTGCCATCACATGGGGCTTGATGGCAGGGTGAAGACATTCCACGAAGTGATCCACCCTCCTCTCTTCATCCATCATATGTCCAAAACGTTCCAGGAGGAGGAACCTATGACCAAAGTCTGCAACTGAAGAGCTTCCTTGAGTCATGCTAGTGAACTCTCTTTCTTTCTCCTTCTTTGCAGAGACGGGGAGGAATCTGGCAGTGAAGATGGTCTTGAAGTCAGTCCATGCCATTGGTTCCTCACTTAGGTCTCTTCCCGTGATATGGTTCTCCCACCATATCTGGGCTGCACCTTCCAAAAGGTGAGTAGCAAATAGAACCTTCTTATTCGGTTGCACCTCGAGCATACAGAACCCATTCTCGACTGCAGGCAGCCAAGCTTCGGCCTTGTCGACTACTTTAGACTTGTCTTCTCCCCAGAACCTCTTAACGTTCAGCTTGACGAAGTCCAGGATGGTGGCTCCCAGTCGAGGTCGAACAGGTAGTGGCTCACCATTCTCATTCCTTGTCATGTCCCTAAGGGCCAGTGCACGGATAGCCTCAGTCAGTTGCTTTTGCTGTTCCATCCAAACCGCATCTATGGTGTGAATTACCATGGCTGGTTCTAGACCACCAGGCTTGTCCTCCTCCATTCGGGCTTCCTCTTCATACACCTGGTGTTCTTCATATTCTGGTCCTTCTCCTTGCTCTAGGTTAATGTCGGGCATTGGTTCAGGGTTGGGGGCCTCGTGCACAACTTCTTCAGGCCTCTTTCTCTTCTTAGAGGTCTCTCCACCATGATTTTGCTTCCTCTTCTCAGAAGACCCATTCTCTTTACGAGGTGGCCCACCTCCACTGGTGGAGAAAGGGATTGCCACAACCTTTGTACGAGCCATCTACATAAGCATAAAAAACAGACCTTTAGTTTATCATTAAACTAATTATACATATGTCAGTGATATCTCATTATGTATCTTTTATTAATTTGATGGAGGATTCCTTAATCCTTAACTTACTCGCCCATACCACATGAGGGTGAGGAAGAGAGAGAAAACCCTAACTCTTAAAGTCCTTAATAGTATTTTTGATGAGAAGGGATGAATAAGATGAGGAAGTCCTAAAGGTATCTTATTTCGATTCAAATCCTAGGACATCAGCCAGGCAGTCACACATTTCGGGAGTCCTCGTATTCCGACTAGCGGTGCGGAGGAAAATTTTGCCAGCCCCCAGAAGTGATCCTTTTCTAGACACCTCTGTCTTTCAGAAAATCCTCTAATAACTCCCTTGTGTTCTACAGAGTTTGTAAAATTTAATAATTATTAACAATTAAGTGAAGAACCTTGGCTCTGATACCAAATGTAACGAACCCACCTTCCGGTAACCCCGAATTAAGAGAGACCGAGAGGTTGGTGCTGTTATCAATTTCTGGATCAAGGTTCATCAATTAATTGATAGCAATTATTAAATTCCACTAGACTAAACTGAAAAGCTGTAATAAATAAAATTTTTGCATACCTTTGAAAATTTTTAGATTTCTAAACTTCTATCTAGAACGGGGACTAACTAACTAATCCTCCTTTGGATTTTAATTCGTGTACTTTACAATATGACAGTTTACTGTTTGTCCTTCTTGTTTGTACCTAAAACACCGATAAACAAAAACGTCGATCAGCCAAAGCTGGTATGTGGGGGATTCACTAACCATGCAATTCCCTATAATAATGTATTGCATTCAATTATCATTTAACAAACAATTTTTCATTTTAAGTATAACTACGCGATCCATGTATACCCTGTTCCTATTATACCCCTCATGACTTCACCTAACAGGTGAATCAATTTCTAAGGCGGAGTCACATGGCACTACCCATAAGTAGCCCACTCCTTAACTCATGGTATGCTAAGAGTCTCATGGCACTACACATGGGTAGCCCAGTTTCTAAATCATGATACCCTAGACCTTGCTCTAGGTTATCCTTAGCCTTTGCATAGCCACAGGGGTGGACTCAGATCTAGCTAGTTATACATGTATACTCATAGTGATAGTCATAGTTACTTTATAGTTGCATGAATTGAAACATCCAACAGTTATTTCAATCATTGAGGGAAACGTCGATAAAATCCTCGGAAAACTAATCGGTATAGTCATAAGCGTAACCACATACCTCTTATTGTATATTTGGTTACATAATTAAATATGAAGAGAGAGAATGTCCAAGCAAGCAAGCAAATTGTACAGAAACCCTGAAATAAACATTCCAACTATATTTATCAAAATTTATCCAACTCCATCTTATTCCTTAGGGTTTCTATTCCAAATTTTAGGGTTTACTTGGAAACTAGGGTTTTGCCTTCATTCTTAAGTATTATGAACCCTAATTCATTAAACCCACTTAAAATCTTTAAATTCTCTCCTTTTAAAAATTCCTCATAGTTTTAGGATCATTATTTAGCAATTTACTTCCTTCATTCACAAATAACATGGGTTTCTTTTTCCTTTTCCCTAAATTAGGGTTTCCGTGTACCTTATCATTCATTTATAGACATAAAACCTAATTTATACATCTTTATATTCAAAACGAATGAAAACTTTATATTATTAATTAACAGGTTAATAATCCTCATTTTAACCCGTTAAGTTACAAAGAATCATCCTTTATGTACCATTAGGGTTTCTAATTAACTTGAAATGCATTTTACTGGCAAATTAAAGTACTTTTGTAAAACAAACTAGAATCAGGTTCTTAAATCATTTTTATCAGATTCCTTGCATTTTTCTACCCAACTTTCATATATAAAGTTTCTTCATTGGATAATCCTTGCATTTTCTATTAATTTTGCAAGGAAAAGAAATTTTCTTGATTATTCGATTAAAGAGGACTAATTACCGAAAATTGTCGACCGCACGATCAATGCGATGTTGGTCCGCATCTTGATTCGACGCTCTTCGTCTATCGCCCCCACTAACCCCACGAGCGGATGTTGCTCCTCACTGTGGTCGTTAGATCTCGATCTAACGCTCAGAGTCACGAGCGACTCCACTTAACTGGCCGCTCCCTGACACCGTTAGATCCCCGCCTAGGATCACGATGATCCTGAATCGAACGACGTTTGTACATCGTCTTCCTCCTTTTCTTACTGCTCGTGCCGCGGCAGAGAAAGGTGGAGCTCTTGCTGGAGAAAGTTGGATTGAGAGAGATAGGAAGGTCTGGGACCTAATAGCCAGCCACTCGAGATCGCTAGGGTTCTAGGACCCGAGCGATGGTCTTTATATAGGACTCGAGGGGGATCCCTTAGGGTTTCAATACCTACTGCCGCCCAAGCTTTTGGACCAATTGGGCATTTTGCAAAGACACACTGGAAGGTCATCAAACTAGGGTCTGGAAGATTCGTCTCCTTATCCCGAACTCGATGGGACTCTTCCCATGTGTGCACATGATCTAAAACGATCAGAATCAAAAGGGGAAAGTCCCCTTGTAACTTGTCCAAGTCCATGTCCTATTTAGGATAATGGTGATGAGCAGCGCACGTTGTATCAAAATCCAACGACCCTCATCGCGCCTGATCTTGCAAAAAGGAAAATTGATTTCCTAAATCCGAATTATCTTCCCAATTTAATGATAACTTGGAAAAACCATAACTCCCAATTCTTAGCTCCATTTTAATTCAAATTTTGAGGGAAACTCTTTTATGTTTTTATCTTTCATCCTGAAAAGATTGGGATTATTATATCAATTAAAAAGTTCCTTTTCTTTGGTTGCAAGAAAACACGCTTTTATTCATATTTTCCATTTATTCTTTTTTTCCTATGCTACTATATAATTATCATGAGTTCCTTGAATACCAAGGAACCTTTATAACTCGAAATTTTATTTTGGGAAATTATCTTTTAGCCTTCTAATAATCCTTTATCCATTTTCTTATATTTCTATTATCCCATTGAATTCCTTTTTCCTTTCTTTTTCTTTTTCTTTCAATTGGGCTTAATGGCCAATAAGGCCCATCAAGGAGCATGCAAGGCTATTATTCATGAAAATCATTCAAAACAAACCATGAAATCAAACATTGATCTTATTTATATTTTAAAGGAGATTCACAAATCTCATTACATGTTTTGGAAAATGAGGTTATAACAGGAAAGGTATTCCCTTTCACCCTATTTGGACTGGTTGACCTACGCCTAATAGGTTAAACCCATGGTTGATACTCAATCTTGAATATTGATTTGATAATGATCTTGATATATTGAAATATTGACTATAGCTTGTGGTTGACTTCCTAGATAGACTTAGTTGTAGATCATTCATCAACCTTGGATACAATGATAATGAAATCTTGATATGTTGCTCGAATATTGCTTGAATATTGTTCATCAAAATTGAGTATAGATGAGTGATCTCCCCCAAGGTCTAAATAGGAATCTAAACCCTAGATTCAAAATTCTAGACCTATGACATTTGTTGTCCAAAAATCTCGACTCTTGATATTGATATATAATATAGTGACTCATGATTATCAAATCTCAATAATGATACAAATCCTATGATCATACCATTTGGATATTGAGATACATGACTAATGACTTTCAAGTGACTATGCTATCAAGTGACTAAGTCTAGGACTCACAAAACCATGATGTAAGACTATGATGTAAAAACCAGCTTCCCTATTTACTATTGATGTCTTTTGCAATCTCTTTTGATATGATAAGCATGGACATAAATCATACACCTATTTTCAATTTATATCACTACCTTGATCATGAAAGGAAAGGGATGCAAATATTAACTTGACTTTGTAAAATTATGGCATTATTTCCCTATTATGATCTTGAATTTTGATCTCGTTACCTTATGGAATATGAATTAATCATGGATACTCTCCCTTTTTGAATAAGCTCAATGGATCGTGACTCATGTTAGTAATGTGCTAGATTAAGGTGGTATTTGACTCATGAATCCCCTAACTTAAGTCATATCCCTATTATGACTACCTCTAAGTTTTCATCCTATTGATTATTTAGAGTTTGGAAAGGTATTCCCTTTCACCCTATTTGGACTGGTTGACCTAAGCCTAATAGGTTAAACCCATGGTTGATACTCGATCTTGAATATTGATTTGATAATGATCTTGATATATGACAATATTGACTATAGCTTGTGGTTGACTTCCTAGATATACTTAGGTGTAGATCATTCATCAACCTTTGATACAATGATAATGAAATATTGATATGTTGCTCGAATATTGCTTGAATATTGTTCATCAAAATTGAATATAAATGAGTGATCTCCCCAAGGTCTAAATAGGAATCTAAACCTTAGCTTAAAAATTCTAGACCTATGATGTTTGATGTCCAAAAATATCTACTCTTGTTACTAATATATAATATTGTGACACATGATTATCAAATCTCAATAATGATACAAATCCTATGATCACACTATCTGAATATTGAGATATATAACTAATGACTTTAAAATCCCAAATCTTGAAATTTTGAAATTATGACTATATTGACTCTCTTGATTTATGACTTAGGGTTTAGCTCTCATTAGGACTAGGGTGGGACCTTCCCATTGATTTTGAGCTCGAAATAATGATATTGAAAGTATGATGTTGTCTCAAAATTTTGAAATATGAAATCTCAAATCACGGATGCATAACCCCACCTAGGCCAACGTAGAAGCTAGGACCCTGAGATATTGGGACTTAAAGTCACCTTGTACACTTGATTTTAAGAACTCTATATGTTCTCTCCAAATTTGTGATCAATATATGCTTTCCATATTTGTTGCTCATATGATGATGTTGGACAATATATGCATTGACCTTGATACTCAATTTCTCAATGATGAAATGATGTTAGTACCAAGTTGGTTATGAAATGGATCACGTAATGCCAATTATGATGATTGTATTATTTGAAATTTGAGGACATGATTTTGATTATATAAGTGAGAATGTTCTAGTATTTGAGGATATGATCTGAATTTAGATAAGTCCCAATTTTGAGGATGTTTTTGAATTTTTAGGACAAAATTCCTTTTTAAGGAGGGAAGGATGTGACAAAGTGGATTTTATCATAAGAATTAAATATTACTCTTTTTACCTCAATATATTCGCTCATGGTCTCAAATAATTTTTCTTGTATTCATAATCAATATTGAGACTCAAATACAAAATACGGTGATCAATGTAGTTCTTATACACATTATCACACCTCAAATCAAATTGATCTATTAAACTTTATCATTTGGTTCTCAAACTTTTTCTAGATACTCTCTACATTTTTGTGAAGCTATGGTCCAAATTTAATCTCATTTGGACATTCCTATAAATTTCTATGAATTTTGGAAGTTTTGTGCTCAAAATCCCTTTATATTTGCCTTTTTATTTTGCTTTTCCAAGTCAGCAATCTGGGTGAAGGGTCAGGGGTGATCCATGGCCCTTGGATATGGGTTTCATGGATCCAAGCTTGATATAACAGCCATGGACTCATCTTCTACCTCCCATAATCAGCGGGGAGGAGTAATGAAGACCAAAGAGCGAGATCTCCCACCTATGACCCCGATTCAAGTTTCTAATCGAGCAAAAATGGTCTCCTCGCGATTTGGCACTCAACGAGCCCTAATTTGACCACCTCTATTGGGTTGTTACTCCCTCCCAACGAGTCCCTCTCATTTCCATTCCCACTCCAGCAGCTATGGCTGTACCTAGATCTTGAACTAGCCCTAAATCTACCTCCCAACCCTATAAAAAGGGTCCTTCATGCTCGCAAGATTCACACCAAGCTACGAGACTTGCACTTTCTCTCTCTTTTGCCCCTAAGAACCTCCAATTATTTCACTAACCTCCTGCTACTTCACATGGTGTCGCCGCCTGCCATTTTGGGCACTTTCCCTCATTGGCCTCTCACCTCCAATCGGCACCTCCCCCGACTTCGCGAAGGTGTTGCGAGACCGAGTGGCGCCTCCACTGCCAGATCCCAAGCCTCCTACCCCCGAGTCCCTTTGTGCCAGAGATACCCCCTACTCCTTGTTATTGGGCTCTAAATGAAGACTTTGTGTGTGAGAAAGAAAGGGTCCCAAATCGTCCAGTCCAGGAAAGGGAAGCCCCAGTCCTATACTCAGTTGAACCAAGCCAAGAAATCAAGTGTGAACCGACCGTTTTAGCCTCTAAACTGGACTGCCAAGCAAGGAAGCTGCCTCACCTATGTGTACAAATCTTGGCCTTCCTTTACACATCGAACGACCCTCATATTTCACGAATAAGGTATTACATTCCCCTCTCTGCTCGAAAATTCAATTAAATGGTCAAATCTTGTTTAAATCGTATCTAATGCATCCTGACTCCAAATAATTAGAGTAAATGGTCGATTTTAATCAGAAAAATCCAATGAACCCATTAAAAATACTTGTGAATCCTGACTTTAAACTATTCTCACTGATATACCTAAATCTATATCTCTTTCTTAGTTAATTGGTCTAAATGATTCTATTTGTGGTTAATCTTGACTAAACACTGAAAACCCTAATTCCCAACTCTAATGTTCATATTGAGACTCTAAAATCACTCTTGATCTAGATTCATATTTGTTTACTTGATTTAATCTTGAATATGATGATGACATCTTCATAATATGATTGATCTAAATCTTGTAGCATATCTTGATCTATTGACCTAAAAGTTGATCTTTGATTTACTCATGATACTAAAAAGAGCTTGATCTAATCTTGAACCCCAATGATGTTAGAACTTGATAATGATCTAAGGACTTGAATTTTGACTTGCATATTGACCAGGATAATTAGGGTTAGCAATGTACCTAGAAAACCTCAGAGGTCATTCACACTCGAAAATACTTGACACTTGAATAATTGTTGGACTTTTGGGAAATATTATTGATGAACTAACCCTAAGGTTGACCTAGGAAAATGTAACCCTAATCTAGAATATTGAAACATGATATCCAAATATCTTGATCTTGACCCTTAATCCAAACATTGTGTTTTAGGATCTAACTCGAAGGGTCGACCTATTACTAGATGATCTATACTCAAAATCCGTAGTGAAATGTATGCTATTATATAACTCCTCCTTGATGGTATTGAAGATACTTTTATGTATCTCTTGACTGTATACTTGGATACTTACTTGGATGAGATATGGTTCCCTATGATTAGTCTTCTATTTTTCTATACTATATTTTGAAAAACATGAAAACATAAATTGCATGCCCATTATGACTGCCCGTATATTGATTATGATGATGATGTTGATAATGTTGATAATGTTGATATTGGGTGCAAGAAACCCCCCTCATTGAGAGGTGGGACTTGTACCTTGGCTTCCTATGTTCCTATGGTGAGAAGGATCCTAGTGACCTTCCCCATCGCGTTGGGGTAATAGAGTTACAAAAAATATATAAGCATGCTTCTCGAATTACAACATAATGGGAACTCATAATAAAAGTCGAATTGCTTGAAAAACTTGTCGAATAAATGTTGGTTTTGCAAATTGCTTGTTATTCTTTTGAATATAAGTCCTGCCAAGTATACTGTTTTGTTATAAATCACTTTTCTTATTTTTGTAGCGTACCATGCAATTGGATTGTGTCTTGATTTTCTTGATTTTAGGCAATACAAATGGAATACTAAATAAGATTGCTTCCATACTCTACATACTCTACATGATAAAGATAAAACATATATATCTCCATATTGGGTTAGTTGTTCTTTAAATATCCAGTTTTTGAGTTATTATTTCTTATTGTATATGCTAGTGTGATAGATCCTATTGGTCCACTCAGGGATGGGTGCTTCAATCCTTTTACTACTGTCTAGGTACTAGGATTGGGATTGAGGTAAGAACGGTTCTGTGACAGTTGGTATCACAGTTTACACACTCCCATATACTTTAAGTAAATAATTTCTCAAGTCTCTTACCACCCAAGAAAGTGTAAAGTCCATAATGGTGAAAATTGAGGTGTCTAGGCTCGGGGTCCTGGCATAATTTCTCCTATCCATTTTCACAGTGACTCAGACCCCCCGCTCTACCTAGCCTCAATTGATCTAGAATTGGGTCTAAAGTTTCTCTTATGAAACCCTAGAGAGTCTTCTGGCATCTCATCTCTTCTTTAAGGGCCATCCTAAGCCACCTATGTAGATGAAGATTAGGTAGTCTTCTCATCTTGTCATGTGGTTCTTTCTTATGACATTTACCACATGATGTCTCGATTATGGGTAGCTTACGCATGGAAAAAATGAATTTCACTAAGTCTTGAAAGTTGATACCATGATCTGACCAGAATTTGAAAACTCGATTTTGATCAATTAATTTTGAAATCAAATACTCATATCATGATGATGAATGCATATTCATCATGATTTTCAGTCACCTTATTGGGCTCGTTTTGATTCAATACATCCAATTTCAGTTACTAAATATCAAAATGTGCAAAATTTCCTAATTGGTTCAATTATCAAGGTTCTTAACTGAGTTTATGTTGATTTTATGCAGGTCTTGATGAGGTTGAACAATTAGCTGGCACCCACCTCCTTTCAACTCTAATCCATAAGAATCACCACCATTCGATCTTCATCTCAATCAACCATCATCCACATCAAACCCAAAATGAGTGGGACCCACCTTTATCTGCCCTTGACTCATCCTTGGTCTTGACCATGCGGTCTTGACCATGCAGTCTTGACCATACAGTCTCACCCATACAGTTTTCATCCATACGGTCTCAAGACCGTATGGACATACTCACCTCAAAACCATTTGGAAAAGGGAACGAGACCGTTAGGAGAAAATCAATGGATACCGGTCTGCGAGACCGTTTGATCACCATCGGTTTCCAGACCGATAGAGCCAAAGTATCAAGACCGTTTAATGCAAGAAAACCATATGGAGGATAGCTTCCAGACCGTTTGATAAATTACTTTGCATGAGACCGTTTGATAAAGCCGCGTGCATGAGACTGTTTGAAAAAGCATGCAATGAAACCGTTTGATAAAGTGCAAGCACTAGAAAACCGTATGGAGAAAGCATTAGCAAACCGTATGGAAAAACTACTTGCATGAGACCATTTGATAATATGCAAGCATTACCAAACCGTATGAAAAAGAATACGAGACCATTTGAAAAAGATCTGTACAAGACCATTTGGAGGAAGGCTACCGAGACCGTTTGGAAAAGGTTTGTATGAAACCTTTTGAGCTGAACTTGTGAGACCGATTGGAAAAGTAACATAGAAAACCATATGGAGAAAGGCATGCAATGCAAACTGTTTGGAAAAATGGCTTGCATGAGACCGTATGAAAAAGCATGCAAGATCGTATGAAAAAGTAACATAGTTAAGACAACTCGTATCCTATTTTATACACATCTTGACTATGATATCAAGTGACTAAGTCTAGGACTCACAAAACCATGATGTAAGATTATGATGCAAAAACCATCTTCCCTATTGATTATTGATGTCTTTTGCAATATCAATTTTGATATGATGAGCATGGACATGAATCATACACCTATTTTCAATTTATATCACTACCTTGATCATGAAAGGAAAGGGATGCAAATTTTAACTTGACTTTGTAAATTTATGGCATTATTGACCTATTATGATCTTGAATTTTTATCTCGTTACCTTATGGAATATGATTTAATCATGGATACTCTCCCTATTTGAATAAGCTCAATGGATCATGACTTATGTTAGTAATGTGCTAGATTAATGTGGTAGTTGACTCATGACTCCCCTAACCTAAGTCACATCCCTATTACGACTACCTCTAAGTTTTCATCCAATTTATTATTTAGAGTTTTGAAAGGTTATTCCCTTTCACCCTATTTGGACTGGTTGACCTAATCCTAATAGGTTAAACCCATGGTTTATACTCGATCTTGAATATTGATTTCATAATGATCTTGATATATGACAATATTGACTATAGCTTGTGGTTGACTTCCTAGATAGACTTAGGTGTAGATCATTCATCAACCTTGGATACAATGATAATGAAATCTTGATATGTTACTCGAATATTGCTTGAATATTGTTCATCAAAATTGAATATAGATGAGAGATCTCCCCCAAGGTCTAACTAGGAATCTAAACCCTAGCTTCAAAATTCTAGACCTATGACATTTGATGTCCAAAAATCTCTACTCTTAATACTGATATACTGATATATGATATTGTGACTCACGATTATCAAATCTCAATAATGATACAAATCCTATGATCACACTATTTGGATATTGAGATATATAACTAATGACTTTGAAATCCCAAATCTTGAAATTTTGAAATGATGACTATATTGACTCTCTCAATTTATGACCTAGGGTTTAGCTCTCATTAGGACTAGGGTGGGACCTTCTCATTGATTTTGAGCTCGAAATAATGACATTGAAAGTATGATGTTGTCACAAAATTTTGAAATATGAAATCTCAAATCATGGATGCATAACCCCACCTAGACCAACGTAGAAGCTAGGACCCTGAGATATTGGGACTAAAAGTCACCTTGTACACTTGATTCAATAACTCTATATGATCTCTCCAAATTTGTGATCAATAGATGCTTTCCATATTTGTTGCTCATATGATGATGTTGGACAATATATGCACTGACCTTGATACTCAATTGCTCGATGATGAAATGATGTTAGTACCAAGTTGGTTATGAAATGGAACATGGAATCCCAATTATGATGATTGTATTATTTGAAATTTGAGGACATGATTTTGATTGTATAATTGAGAATTTTCTAGTATTTGAGGATATGATCTGAATTTAGATAAGTCCCAGTTTTGAGGATGTTTTTGAATTTTGGGGATAAAATTCCTTTTTAAGGAGGGAAGGATGTGACAAAGTGGATTTTACCATAAGAATGAAATATTACTCTTTTGACCTCAATATATTCTCTCATGGTCTCAAATAATTTTTCTTGTCTTCATAATCAATGTTGAGATTCAAATACAAAATATGGTGATCAATGTAGTTTTTATACACATTATCACACCTCAAATGAAATTGATCCATTAAACTTTATTATTTGGTTCTCAGACTTTTTCTAGATACTCTCTACATTTTTGTGAAGCTATGGTCCAAATTTAATCCCATTAGGACATTCCTTTAAATTTCTATGAATTTGGGAAGTTTTGTGCTCGAAATCCCTTTATATTTGCCTTTTTATTTTTCTTTTCCAAGTCACCAATCCGGGTGAAGGGTCGGGGGTAATCCACGGCCCTTGGATCTGGCTGTCATGGATCTAGGCTTGATCTAACAGCCATGGACCCATCTTCTACCTCCCGCAATCAGTGAGGAGGATTAACAAAGACCAAAGAGAGAGATCTCCCGCCTATGACCCCGATTCGAGTTTCTAATCGAGCCAAAATTGTCTCCTCGTGATTTGGCACTCAACGAGCCCTAGTTTGACCAACTTTATTGGGCTATTACTCCCTACCAATGAGTCCCTCACCTTTCCATTCCCACTTTGGCGGCTATGGCTGCACGTAGATCTTGAACTAGCCCTAAATCTACCTCCCAACCCTATAAAAAGGGTCCATCATGCTCGTAAGATTCACACCAAGCTATGAGCCTTTCTCTTTCTCTCTCTTTTGGTCCCAAGCACCTCCAATTATTTTTCTAACCTCCAGCTACTTCACATGGCACCGCCGCCTGCCATTTTGGGCACTTTCTCTCATTGGCCTCTCACCACAAATCGACACCTCCCCCGACTTCGTGAAGGTGTTGTGAGACTGAGTGGCGCCTCCACTGCCAGATCCCAAGCCTCCTACCCCTGAGTCCCTTTATGCCATCGATACCCCCTCCTCCTTTTTTTGGGATCGCAAGGAAGCCTGTGTTTGTGAGAAAGAAAGGGTCCCAGACCGGCCGGTCCAGGAAAGGGGAGCCCCAGTCCTATACTCAATTGAACCAAGCCAAGAAATCAAGTATGAACCGACCATTTTAACCTCTGAACCAGACTTCCAAGAAAAGAAGCTACCTCGCATATTTGTACAAATCTTGACCTTCCTTTGCACATCAAACAAACCTCATATTTCGCAAATAAGGTATTACATTCCCCTCTCTGCTCGAAAATTCAATTAAATGGTCAAGTCTTGTTTAAATTGTATCTAATGCATCCTGACTCCAAATAATTAGAGTAAATAGTTCATTTTGATCAGAAACATTCCAATGAACCCATTAAAAATACTTGTGAAACCTGATTTTAAATGATGCTCACTGATATACCTAAATCTAGATCTCTTGCTTAGTTAATTGGTCTAAATGACTCTATTTGTGGTTAATCTTGATTAAATAGTGAAAACCCTAATTCCCAACTCTAATGTTCATATTGAGACTCTAAAATCACTCTTGATCTAGATTCATATTTTTTTACTTGATTTAATCTTGAATATGATGATGACATCTTAATAATATGATTGATCTAAATGTTGTGGCATATCTTGATCTATTGACCTAAAAGTTGATCTTTGATTTACTCATGATACTAATCATAGCTTGATCTAATATTGAATCCCAATGATTTTAGAACTTGATAATGATCTAAAGACTTGACTTTTGACTTTCATATTGACCAAGATAATTAGGGTTAACGTATGTACCTAGAAAACCTAGGTAGGTCATTCACACTCAAAAATACTTGACACTTGAATAATTGTTGGACTTTTGGGAAATATTGTTGATGACCTAACCCTAAGGTTGACCTAGGAAAATCTAACCCTAATCTCTAATATTGAAACATGATATCCAAATATCTTGATCTTGACCCATGATCCAAACATTGTGTTTTAGGATCTAACTCGAAGGGTCGACCTATTACAAGATGATCTGTACTCGAAATCTTGGGTGAAATGTACGCTATTATATAACTCCTCCTTGATTGTATTGAAGATACTTTTATGTATCTCTTTACTGTATACTTGGCTACTTACTTGGATGAGATATTGTTCCCTATGATTAGTCTTCTTTTTTTCTATACTATATTTTGAAAAACATGAAAACATAAATTGCATGCCCATTATGACTGTCGGTATCTTGATAATGATGATGATGTTGATAATCTTGATAATGTTGATATTGGGTGCAAGCAACCCCCCTCATTGAGAGGTGGGACTTGTACCTTGGATTCCTATCTTCCTATGGTGAGTAGGATCCTGGTGACCTTCCCCATCACGTTGGGGTAATAGAGTCACACAAAATATATAGGCATGCTTCTCGAATTACAACATAATAGGAACTTGTTATAAAAGTCGAATTGCTTGAAATACTTGTCGAATAAATGTTGGTTTTGCAAATTGCTTATTATTCTTTTGAATATAAGTCCTGCCAAGTATACTATTTTGTTATAAATCGCTTTGCTTGTTTTTGATAGTGTACTATGCAATTGCATGTTTGTTTCTTGATTTTCTTGATTTTTGGCAATACAATGGAATATTGAATAAGATTGCTTCCACACTCTACATACTCTACATGACAAAGATAAAATAGATATATCTCCATATTGGGTTAGTTGTTCTTTAAATATATAGTTTTTGAGTTATTATTTCTTATTATATATTCCAGTGTGATAGATCCTATTGGGCCTCTCAGGGACGGGTGCTTCAATACTTTTACTATTGTCTAGGCAGTAGGACTGGGATTGAGGTAAGAATGGCTCTGTGGCAGTTGGTATCACAGCTTACACATTCTCGTATACTTTTAGTAAATAATTTCTCAAGTCTCTTACCACCCAAGAAACCCAAAAGTCCATAATGGTGAAAAATGAGGTGTCTAGGCACAGGGTCCTGGCATAATTTCTCCTATCCATTTTCACAGTAGCTGAGATCCCCCGCTCTACTTGGCCTCAATTGATCCAGAACAGGGCCTAATGGTTCACTTGTGAAACCCTAGAGAGTCTTATGGCATCTCATCTCTTCTTTAAGGACTATCCTAAGCCACCTATGTAGATGAAGATTAGGTAGTCTTCTCATCTCGTCATGTGGTTCTTTCTTGTGATCTTTACCACATGATGTCTTGATTATGGATAGCTTACGCATGGGAAAAATGAATATCACTAAATCTTGAAAGTTGATACCAAGATCTGACCAGAATTTGAAAACTCGATTTTGATCAATTAATTTTGAAATCAAATACTCATATCATGAACACTCAATTTTGACTATATGCTTCCTATGTTTGAGGTTATGATATGGTGAAATAAGGATGACTTATACCTTATACCTTATTGTTGATAAGGTCCCTATTTGATTAAACCCATGTTTCCCTATTGTTGATTAAACCTCAAACATAGTTAAGCAAACTCGTATCCTATTTTATACACATCTTGACTATGCTATCAAGTGACTAAGTCTAGGACTCACAAAACCATGATGTAAGACTATGATGTAAAAACCAGCTTCCCTATTTACTATTGATGTCTTTTGCAATCTCTTTTGATATGATAAGCATGGACATAAATCATACACCTATTTTCAATTTATATCACTACCTTGATCATGAAAGGAAAGGGATGCAAATATTAACTTGACTTTGTAAAATTATGGCATTATTTCCCTATTATGATCTTGAATTTTGATCTCGTTACCTTATGGAATATGAATTAATCATGGATACTCTCCCTTTTTGAATAAGCTCAATGGATCGTGACTCATGTTAGTAATGTGCTAGATTAAGGTGGTATTTGACTCATGAATCCCCTAACTTAAGTCATATCCCTATTATGACTACCTCTAAGTTTTCATCCTATTGATTATTTAGAGTTTGGAAAGGTATTCCCTTTCACCCTATTTGGACTGGTTGACCTAAGCCTAATAGGTTAAACCCATGGTTGATACTCGATCTTGAATATTGATTTGATAATGATCTTGATATATGACAATATTGACTATAGCTTGTGGTTGACTTCCTAGATATACTTAGGTGTAGATCATTCATCAACCTTTGATACAATGATAATGAAATATTGATATGTTGCTCGAATATTGCTTGAATATTGTTCATCAAAATTGAATATAAATGAGTGATCTCCCCAAGGTCTAAATAGGAATCTAAACCTTAGCTTAAAAATTCTAGACCTATGATGTTTGATGTCCAAAAATATCTACTCTTGTTACTAATATATAATATTGTGACACATGATTATCAAATCTCAATAATGATACAAATCCTATGATCACACTATCTGAATATTGAGATATATAACTAATGACTTTAAAATCCCAAATCTTGAAATTTTGAAATTATGACTATATTGACTCTCTTGATTTATGACTTAGGGTTTAGCTCTCATTAGGACTAGGGTGGGACCTTCCCATTGATTTTGAGCTCGAAATAATGATATTGAAAGTATGATGTTGTCTCAAAATTTTGAAATATGAAATCTCAAATCATGGATGCATAACCCAACCTAGGCCAACGTAGAAGCTAGGACCCTGAGATATTGGGACTGAAAGTCACCTTGTACACTTGATTCAAGTACTCTACATGATCTGTCCAAATTTGTGATCAATAGACGCTTTCCATATTTGTTGCTCATATGATGATGTTGGACAATATATGCATTGACCTTGATACTCAATTGCTCGATGATGAAATGATATTAGTACCAAGTTGGTTATGAAATGGAACATGGAATCCCAATTATGATTAATGTATGATTTGAAATTTGAGGACATTATTTTGATTATATAATTGAGAATGTTCTAGTATTTGAGGATATGATCTAAATTTAGATAAGTCCCAGTTTTGAGGATATTTTTTAATTTTGGGGACAAAATTCCTTTTTAAGGAGGGAAGGATGTGACAAAGTGGATTTTAGAATAAGAATGAAATATTACTCTTTTGAACTCAATATATTCTCTCATGGTCTCAAATAAATTTTCTTGTCTTCATAATCAATGTTGAGACTCAAATACAAAATATGGTGATCAATGTAGTTTTTATACACATTATCACACCTCAAATCAAATTGATCCATTAAACTTTATCATTTGGTTCTCAAACTTTTACTAGATACTCTCTACATTTTTTTGAAGCTATGGTCCAAATTTTATCCCTTTTGGACATTCCGATAAATTTCTATGAATTTTGGAAGTTTTGTGCTCGAAATTCCTTTATATTTGTCTTTTTATTTTGCTTTTCCAAGTCAGAAATCTGGGTGAAGGGTCGGGGGTGATCCAAGGCCCTTGGATCTGGCTATCATGGATCCAGGCTTGATCTAACAACCATGGACCCATATTCTACCTCCCTCAATCAGCGAGGAGAAGTAATGAAGACCAAAGACCGAGATCTCCCCCCTATTACCCCGATTCGAGTTTCTAATCGTGCCAAAATGGTCTCCTCACAATTTGGTACTCAACAAGCCCTAATTTGACCACCTTTGTTGGGTTGTTACTCCCTACCAGTGAGTCCCTCACCTTTCCATTCCCACTCTCGTGGCTATGGCTGCACCTAGATCTTGAACTAGCCCTAAATCTGCCTCCCAACCCTATAAAAAGACCCCTCATGCTCGTAAGATTCACACCAAGCTACGAGCCTTGCTCTTTCTCTCTCTTTTAGCCCCGAGCACCTACAATTCTTTCTATAACCTCCTACTGCTTCACACGGAACCGCCGCCTGCCATTTTGGGCACTTTCCCTCATTGGGCTCTCACCTCAAATTGGCACCTCCCCCGACTTCGTGAAGGTGCTGCGAGACCGAGCGGTGCCTCCACTTCCAGATCCCAAGACTCCTAACCCCGAGTCCCTTTGCGTTGGCAATACCCCCTCCTCCTTGTTTTATGGCTCACAAGGAAGCCTATGCGTGTGAGAAAGAAAGGGCCCCGGACCGGCCGGTCAAGGAAAGGGAGCCCCAGTCCTATACTCAGTTGAACCAAGCCAAGAAATCAACTGTGAACCGGCCATTTTAGCCTTTGAACCGAACTGCCAAGCAAAGAAGCTTCCTCACCTATGTGTACAAATCTTGGGCTTCCTTTACACATCGAACGACCCTCAAATTTCACAAATAAGGTATTACATTCCCCTCTCTGCTCAAAATTCAATTAAATGGTCAAATCTTGTTTAAATCGTATCTAATGCATCCTGACTCCAAATAACTAGAGTAAATAGTAAATTTTGATTAGAAAAATCCAATGAATCCATTAAAAATACTTGTGAATCCTGATTTTAAACGATTCTCACTAATATACCTAAATCTATATCTCTTGCTTAGTTAATTAGTCTAAATGACTCTATTTGTGGTTAATCTTGACTAAACACTGAAAAACCTAATTCCCAACTCTAATGTTCATATTGAGACTCTAAAATCACTCTTGATCTAGATTCATATTTGTTTACTTGATTTAATCTTGAATATGATGATGACATCTTAATAATATGATTGATCTAAATCTTGTGGCATATCTTGATCTATTGACCTAAAAGTTGATCTTTGATTTACTCATGATACTAATCATAGCTTGATCTAATCTTGAACCCCAATGATGTTAGAACTTGATAATGATCTAAAGACTTGACTTTTGACTTGCATATTGACCAAGATCACTAGGGTTAACACATGTACCTAGAAAACCTAGGTAGGTCATTCACACTCGAAAATACTTGACACTTGAATAATTATTGGACTTTTGGGAAATATTGTTGATGACCTAACCCTAAGGTTGACCTAGGAAAATGTAACCCTAATCTCGAATATTGAAACATGATATCCAAATATCTTGATCTTGACCCTTGATCCAAACATTGTGTTTTAGGATTTAACTCAAAGGGTCGACCTATTACTAGATGATCTGTACTCGAAATCCTCAATGAAATGTACGCTATTATATAACTCCTCCTTGATTGTATTGAAGATACTTTTATGTATCTCTTGACTGTATACTTGGCTACTTACTTGGATGAGCTATTGTTCCCTATGATTAGTCTTCTATTTTTCTATACTATATTTTGAAAATTATGAAAACATAAATTGCATGCCCATTATGACTTCTCATATATTGATAATGTTGATATTAGGTGCAAGCAACCCCCCTCATTGAGAGGTGGGACTTGTACCTTGGCTTTCTATGTTCCTATGGTGAGAAGGAACATGGTGACCTTCCCCATCATGCTGGGGTAATAGAGTCACACAAAATATATAAGCATGCTTCTCGAATTACAACATAATGGGAACTCGTAATAAAAGTCAAATTTCTTGAAAAACTTGTCGAATAAATGTTGGTTTTGCAAATTTCTTGTTATTCCTTTGAATATAAGTCCTACCAAGTATACTAATTTGTTATAAATCATTTTTCTTGTTTTTAATAGCGTACCATGCAATTGCATGATTGTGTCTGATTTTCTTGATTTTAGGCAATACAAATGGAATACTGAATAAGATCGCTTCCGCACTCTACATACTCTACATGACAAAGATAAAATAGATATATCTCCATATTGGGTTAGTTGTTCTTTAAATATCCAGTTTTTGAGTTATTATTCCTTATTGTATATGCCAGTGTGATAGATCCTATTGGTCCACTCAGGGACAGGCGCTTCAATCCTTTTACTACTATCTAGGCCGTAGGATTGGGATTGAGGTAAGAATGGTTCCATGACAATTTCATACCCTAAGTGCCTTCTATGACTTAGGGGGTCACGCCTAGACAAAAGGAAGCCACCATTTTCATTGCACGACAACTGGAGTGAGAGAAGAGAAGAAATGAGGACTAAAAGCTTCAACTGAGGAGATCTAGGCACCTCTAGAGAACGATTCTATATCTAAAGATAGAAAAATTCATGTATGACGGAGGGGATCTTTCGAATGGGTAGAGTTTCAGGGGTTACCTTAGTTTCCTAATGTTTCCCACATTTTTCTTCTTCCTTTCCATGTATTCATTGATGAAAACCATGCAAGGCTAAAAATCTTTATTCCTTAGGATCTGGGAGTAGCCCGAATATACAATGTGATTGATTTCTATGCATTAATATCAAATTTATCTCTTTTTACTAGATATGAATCTATAAAAGCTATGTGTTCTACTTGTGCTTGATCACCATGAGTGGATTGAGAGATGCTTAGTCATCTTAGGAGAGAGGTTGAGGGATGGAGAGCATATATTTACTCATCTACTATGCCCTTTGGGAAAAGTGGAGTGTAAATGGGAGGAGAAACCCAGAGAATAATCATAAAACATCTAACTAATCAACCAATAACTACAAAAGTGGGATTGGCATTAGATTAGGTAGTGAATTACACTATGGGAGCAGGTAATTTTGGCTACAGTCTCCTTATCCAGGGATTGAGATAATATATGTTAGTGTGTGTGAGGTCAATTATTAGTGTTATCCGTGGCGAAAACCACTGTCCTAAGGAATTCATTCCATCTCTTATTAATTCAACATTTAAATTCATTTTGTTTTTTAATTTGTTCTGTAACTCAACCCAATTCAACCTTTTACAACCAGTTTAGCTGATTTGACTATAGTTAGTAGTAGTCTACTGGAGAAACGCTTCCCTGTGTTTGACTTGGGCCTCACAAGGCCTTATTACTTTGATATGTTCACTTGTGTACTACACACGGTAAAGTCGTGTTAGTAACTTGTTATGAGAAAGTCAAATGAGATAATATTAATGGTAACCATTGAATATTGGTGGTTAATAAAAATATTGAACATAATTTGAAAGTCGCCACAATGAGATGATGGTGACACAATAATATGATGAAGATGGATAAAGTGAGTTAATTATAATTAACACCCTAAAAAATTTGTTAGTGTTAACAAAGACGTTGAATGTAGTTTGAAATATTAGCACCATATAATGATGATGATATCTTGATATGATGGATAAATTGGGTTATTTATAATTAACCCCTTCCTAAAATGTATAGGCTAATTTTTGAATCTTAACACTTAAGTTATATGAGGATGTAGATCCTAAAACGTAAAATATTTCATGACATAACCAAAGCTTCTAAACCCATGTTTCAACCTTGTATGGAGTGATGTTGCACCTTAGATGCTTTTAAAACCTCCAAAGGATGGTTCATGTATGATTATGGAGTTCTTGTTTTTGAGATGTTGCACCTATATTGGTACCCTACAAGTGGAGTTAGACTTTTGGTTTTTCCTTTGAGTAAGAAATAGCTTAATTTTGGGGACAAAATTTCTTTTAAGACGTGTATGATGTGATGGACTGGGTTTTTTTGGCTTATTTTTAAGGATGAGATTTCTTTTAAGGTGTGTAGGATGTGATGAAGTGAACGTTTGTAGTATTTGGATACCTAATGACATAAGTGAATTCATATCTTTAAGTAATTTGAAGAGTTCCAAGTGCTTTGCAAAATATTGATGTTAATTGGTGTTGATATCATGATTACGATCCCTAAGTTCATGCCTTTTTGGAGTATTTAATTGAAAAGTTAAATAACTAAATTTTGAAACCAAATTTGAGTAAAATGTAGCTTGAGTCCTGGTTAATCTATGTCTAAAATTTTAGGACGTTTGAATATTCCTAGAGGAAGTTGTTTAGGATTAAAGATGATGAAATAATGTATATTTTGATGTTTTGATTACCAAAGTTTGGATTATCTAGCCTAAGTCCTGATATTATGGATGTGTCATGCACCCCTTGGTTTGAGTTATGTCTACATGGAAAAATCACGATCATTCATAGCTAATCTGGTGGATGGGATTGTCAACTTATGAGAGCCACAGATCCAACTTGTTTGTTGGCACTACCAGCCCTTGGATGGAGACCGACGACTATGATGTTATCTCCTACCTTGCAGTTAGAGCAAGGTAGTGGAATAGTTGACATCTTGACCATCTTTACCCTCACTCACCTAGATCATGGGATGAGGGAACCTGGTTTTCAAACAGTTGTCCTCTCCACATCACGAACTACACTATGAGCCACTAATCATAGTGTGGGAGTGCAAAACGTCCCAGAACCAACTCTCTGATGCTTTCCCCTCTCCATGGCATTTTGTAGATGGTGATTAGAGATATAACTCAGAATAGGAATAATAATAGAAAAATTTGAGGAATCGGAAAGCAATCGTGGAGTCGAGAGAATCCAACACGGGTTCTACCATGTCCTTCTGTGGTGAGGACACTGATCGACAGACCTGAGTTTGCTGGATATGGAGACTGAGTTCAGAGGGGTAGAAGAAGATACTCCCACTATATTTCAGAGTCACATTTTAGTTTAGGTGCATGTTTTGGTGCTCCTGCAAGCACAACCCTAAAGCTCGGGCATGTGAAGGGGGAATCCCCCTTTTCCCCCACGGTTGCGACAACTGGTGTTGATAAGGTAACTGAGGACAAGATCTGGAAGCAAACTTGGAAATTGGATCTGTCGCGGAGGGTCACATGGGCTTGGAGAAGTTGAAGGTGGTGTTATTATAGGCTGAGGAGGAGGAGAACGATGTTGATTCCTCACCAGAGCAAGCTCCTCGTGACGGCAATTCACAGATGCAGTTGGGAGTGCATTTGTGTGCACGAGAAATAACACAATGGATGACTAGGAAGGATCGGTTGGTCCAGTCGGCCCATCTCAAGAGGACCAAGAAAAGAGGCGCATAGCCCTAGTGTCCACGTGGCAACATCTGACTGGCCAATAGAGGTAAAATCTCAGTTGAATACTTAGATATTTGATAAATCACAGTAATTAGCCTGGTTATTAGAAAAATGCAAATAATATACCAAAATTCTCAGAGAAATGTGTAGAAAACATGATAGCATTATATCAGACTTTTGATACATAATCTCAGTGTTATCATGTAAGTTGTGAAATTCTTATTTCATGGATAATATATATCAAATGATGACCTATATTATGATAAAATGTCAGTAAATCCATATTCATGTTTATAATTCATTCAAGGTTAGTGATTGTAATGTTGAGCACAAAATCATGTAACTTGCTTAATATGGCTATTAGATCTAATAAATCTAAATAAAATGCAATAAATGGATACATGCTCAATAAATGATGAAATTTATGAAACACCCTCATATCTATAGCTGGAAGTTAATATGAAACTTTGATATTAGTTAGATGCATAGAATTCATGTAATTTGGGATTGACTCATAATATATGGTCTTGAAACCCTAATTGGAGTAATGCATGTAATCTAGGGTTCATATGTGCAAATAATCATATGTAATCAAATAATCAGATTATGTATCTTACTCAGTAATATAAGACCAGTAGCCTAATTACAAGGATATAAGACACATAATTATGGGAATATCCTAATGAACTAAGATAAACCCTAGTGAACATAACTAGGGATAATATGATGATAATTTGATGGTGATTTGTGATATTGTCTTTATCAGGGGTTGACCAATGTGGTAGTTGATATGAGGAATATGTGATGGTTAGTATATCTGTGATCATGGTACGCCATTACCTCTTACTTGGCTTATTATACAATATGCTTGTGTTATATGGTAGTAAATACTTGGCATATGATATTGGATGAAATTATTGTTCTTGTATGCTATGTTACTTGAGTTTTCCATACTTATGGCTATGAACACATGAAACATAATATACATGTTCCATTATATGAAAAAACTATATCTCTTTGGTAAGCTTAGTGATAGTGAGTGATCTATCTCTTTGGTAAGCAGATCACATGTACAATGATCTATGTCTTTGGTAAGCAGATCATAAGGCCTTGATGAATCTATCCCATTGGTAGGAAGATGCACGCACATATAATTGAATATGAGCTTAAAATATGTGTTCTCTTTGGTTAATGAACATCTTTGTGCAAGTATATACTTTTTATTATATATATTTATAACTAAAAAGTAATAGTTTTATCTTATTTCCAAGCTTAGTAATGAGAGGTATATAGAAAGACATGTAGGCGTACTCAGTACAATATTCTTGAATATTATGTTGACGTGTACCACATGTAATCTTTTGTTTAGGTTGTGGACATATGCTTTTGAAGAGCTAAGATAGTTGAGAGTTGTGTGGAGAGCTAATGTATAGGTGTACCTGTTGTCTTAAGATCATGTTGCTTAGTGGTAGTACATGTATATGTAGAAGTTTGTTGTTTAATGTGTAATATCAAATTTTGTAACAATTCATGTTGTAATTATATGTTGAATGGTGCACATGTGTTGCAGTTTGTTTATTGTTCATGTGCATGTAAACTATTGTTTCCTTTTGACTTCCTTTGATTTTCTTCATCTTAGCCTAGTGTGTGGGGTTTAAATTGGGATGCTTGCTGAGGTGAGGTTTAGATTTGGACGTCACACATCAGATTAAGTTTTAGAAAATATGGAGACATCACACTTCCTCTTTGTATTTGATGGTAAAATCTTGTAGGGATAATCCCTCTATTCCTTTGGATATGAGAGTATCATGGTATTGCTTTTTATATGATTTTCATATATATATATATATATCCTTTAATTTTGGACGTAAATATATGATTGTCCAATGAACAGTTTGTGGTTGATCACCACAATAATTATATGAAACTGCTAATTGCTTTTGGAGAGGGATTAAGGGGATGGAAAAGTGGTAATATTTTCACAGTTAGTACTGCAACTCAGGAGAGGGCTTACGACTCTGAAGGAATGACCTATAGTTATTATTAATGAACCTAGATAATTCCAAAACCACTATGAAAGTGGTGTTTGTCTTGGTATAGGTAGTTAATTACACTATGGAGTGGGTAATTCTTGCTATAGGTCCTTACTCTAGGGTTAAGGGTAAATGATTGTTGATGAAATGGAGTTAAATGCAATGCATAGGTTGTGAAACCATAATCCTAACCAATCCAACAATTCCATATCACATTCACTTAATTTAGATATTATTCTTTCACTTAGTCATAAAAAACCAATCCAAGACTTGTTTAATGCCTAGTTGATTAGGTTATAGTTAGTAGTACTCTATAGAGAATATTTTTCTCTATTTGAAAATTGGGCCTCATAGGCCTATATTACAAGACGTGTGTACTTGCATTTTAAATGCATCATTTAGGTGTATCAAGATTTTGGCATCATTTCTAAGGAAATGAAAACTTCAACACTCTGAGTGTTGTGACTTCTCACTCTAGGACATTTCTTTTCTTTGATTTAAATTTCAAATATTTTCTTTGAAATTACACATAATTGAAAAAAATTATATTATGAATTCACTATTATTCTCTATTCTCACATTGTTAATAATTTTCAGGTCTAGCATATGGTTTATTGTAGAATCACAGACTACAGGGAATCCACCTCATTAGGTATAGGTCCGGAGGAGATTTGATGTAAGGCAAGATAGTTTGGGGCTTCGGTTAACAAGATCATTCAAACTCCACCACACAGGCAGAGCAAGAACATATAGTGGATATGGATGGGAAGGGTAAGGAACATGTAAATGAAGAACTTGAGGAATAGATTGTTTTGAAGAAGATTAAAGCATCATCAGCCACAATGCAACAAGGTCCAATAAAATGCCAAGCATTCAATGTGGGAAGTTACAAGATAGATCCTAAATTGGTGGCACTGATCAAATCTCAATCATTTCATGACCACAACATGGAGGACCCTATGGCTCATATCAATAGCTTCGTAGAGAGTTTTGATACACTCAAACTCGACAGGGTTCCAACTACAGTGTTCTACTTAAATTTTTTTATCATTCACTATTAGACAAAGACAAGGCTTGGTTCCTTAGCCTTCCACCAATAATGACAGAGACCATGGATGAAATGATATATGCCATATTTGAGATGTACTTTCCACCTCAATAAACCAATGAGCTAGTGGGGAAGATTCACAATTTCAAGCAAAATGATGAGGAGTCCTATTCTATAGCCTAGGAGTGATTTCAAAACATGTTGATAAAGGTCCCTCATCATGGGATTGACTTGTATGGACATGCAAAACACTTTTACTATGGCCTCCAAAAATATAAAAGGACTACACTTGGTAGCATAGGCTCATGTTTCTTTCTAAGAAATAAGGCTTCCAGGTATCATGAGATTCTTAAGAAGCCAAGAACTAGTCCATTAGAAAGGATCACAAAGCACTGGAAACAATTGAAAGTGCAATGGAATCAAGGGAGTTCATAGAACTCAAAGATCAGATGCACAAACTCACTAAGAGGCTTGATTAGAAATATGGCACCTCATTTTGAGGTGAAGAGGAGGAATGCATGTACTTGCACCAACAATATCAACAAGACAGAGATCCCAGTCAGACAGTCAGGATTTAGAACATGTTGTGCAGACTTGTGAGTCTAAATGAGGCTCTATTGGACCAGACAAAAAGAGTGAAGCAAAATCAAAGGGTCCACCACATTGAAAATCAGATCTCCTGATTTGTAGTAGAGGTGGCATCTATTAAGAAGACCATTAAGAAGAGATTTCCTAGGAACATAGAGACAACTCATCAACACTATTTGTCTCTATTCTCATGGAACTAGAGCATGTTACTGAGGAGTCACCAGTTCAGCACACTCCAGAGTCAGATTGGGTGTATGTGCCAAGAGTTGCATTTCACTACAACTTGTATAGAAGACCAAGTGGATGCAGAACACATATGCATTATGCTCACACATGCATCTTAATCAAATTAGGGTCTGAAACAAGGAACAAGGATACCCCATCTTCTCTGATTGTGTAAGATAGGGAACTTCAAAATTTCACCATTTCTATGTCCACGACCCCAACTATAGACAAGGCGTCAAGTGAAAAAAGAATATGTGAAGGTTATACTTTACAATGGAGTAGTAACCATCAACAAGTAGGCACACACATTTGAGAAGGAGTCATGACAAGTCACTCCACCCCTACGAGACGTTCCAAATTTTTTCCTAGGAAGTGACATTGATGCAAGCTTAGGGGAGGAGATCCCTAATGTGCCATACATTCCTTCACACAAGTGTGTAGGGAAGCCATATATATCATTGTGGAGGTGATAGAATAGATTCCTGCATATGGACGATTCTTGACGTATATCAGTAATAAGAAAATATGCATAAAATATAAAGATGTCTTGTGTGTTGATGAAGTGTGGAGTTCTATGATCCAGGGTAGGTTTCCGATGAAGAGAAGGGTCCCAAGATGCTTCTACATTCCTTGTTCCATAGGCAACATACATTTCCAATAAGCACAATGTGACTCTAGGGTGAGCATAAATCTCATTCCTTTCTCCACCTTTCAAAAGATGGGACTGAAGAAATAGATCAAGATGACCATGACAATCCATTTGGAGGATGGATCAATTCTGATGCCATATGGGATATGCAAGGATGTTTTAGTCAAAGTTGATCTTTTCATCTATCCTATCGATTTTGTGGTCATAGACATGCACAATATGTGAAGAACCGAGATGTTGTTAGGAAGGTAGTTTCAATCTATGGGCAATGTGATCATTTCTAGGGTAGAGGCTACTTGACACTTGATATAGATGATGCTAAAGTGGATGTCAAACCACCATATGAGTCTTCACAATAATCATGTGCCAAGCCAATTTCAAGACAATCACCTTGCCAAGTCTATAACATTAGACAAGGGCATTTATGGGAGGCAACCCAATTTTATCTCTGTTATTTACTTTTTATTTAGGTCATTTCATTCGTTACATTCCGTATTTGTCTTATTAGATGTTTAATTGATGTAAAAATGGTGCCTTGATGCTTTTGTGTGGTGTGCATCCAGGGTTAGTATCGGTACCACGGACACTAAAGATGGTGGCACCGACCTGCTAAAAACATCCAATAGGGATTTCAAAAATTTTGGGTACAACCACACACATGTCAGTGGCACCTTATCCATGAAAGGTTGAAGTCTACAAAAAGTTAGTACCACCAACAAGCAAGTCCGTAGCACCAACATTTTTTGAGAAAAATCACAAAGCTACTAGAAAAGACTGTTGATACCACCGACATACTTGTCAGTGGCACCAACACATTAAACTCAAAAAAGGATAAACGCCATCATATCTTTGTACCACCGACACACAATTTGATGGCACTAACATAGAGGGATAGATTCTAGCAAAACATGATCCATGGAGGCGTTGGGAACATTTCAGCCACCACCACCACCCTATTGAGCACATGGTATCCCTGTTCCACCTCTTTCTTTGAATTCTGACTATGAGGACACAGTCAAGTTCAATCTTAAGGGGGGTTCTAGAACAACTTTATCTTGTTTATTTTCTATCTTGTTTTAGTTTTTCTTATTAATAAGTATAGGATCCAAAATTTATCTTGTGTAATCATGGAGCTTAGTTATCATGATTTCATCTATCATAAAAAAATAATGTGTTTCATGACCTTACAATGATATTTAAAAATTCAAAATAGACACATATTTTTAGGCTTATATGTAAAGTCTAAGGCAACACCAACTAGAGGAAGTGTTTGGGTTAGTCATCCTATGGACACTAATATGAATGAAAATCATAATTTATCCAAGACTTGTGTATGATGAAGAGGTTTGATCCCAAATTGACCAAACAAGTAACAAGACCTTAAATGGGATTTTTAGAAAGAAACACTAATGTTATCCGATACAGGTTGATAGGAGAGCAACATATGATAGTTAAGATAGGCACTGTCTATTAGTCATGTGATTCCAACCACCTTTCATGATATTTCATCCATCCACCTTAAGATGATCAAGTAACCCAAACTATTTCCTCTTGACTACAATGCATAGAATAATAGGTAGCATGATATCTAGTTTCTATATAGTACATTAGTTAAAACAAGAAAAAGAAAATATAGAGATGTGCACAACTATAAGTTGCAAAATAAATTCATGTAGATTGCATACGCTTTTTTTCATCATTCTTTGCAAATTTGGAAAAAAGTATGTGGTAATTTCTACAAAAATTTAAGTTAAAGGATACACATCCACATCTTCCCCAAAGAAAAAAAATCCAATTCTAAATATTGAAGAAAGCTTGAGCATATATCATGCTAAAATAAAAGGAAAGAAATAAAAAAGAGAAATCAAATAAATTGAGGTAAAAGGATGCCTTGAAATCAATATGAAGTTTCTTCATGGAGAAAGTGAAAATAATTACATGTGTGCACTCTTTCACCTAGACCTCATCATTTATATGAGACATTCATGGCATTCATCATTCCTCTGTGATATAAGGCTTAAAGATTCATGCATTCTTCATTTCCTTCATTTGGTAGGTTCATTATATTTTTTTTGCAGAAACAATTTGGAAGTTACTTGTGATTATTGTTCACCACCTATTCCATTCCACCCCATTGCTTTGTATGGTAGGTCACATATATGATTGATCCTCTCATTCATTTTTACACAAAGATCTACTTCCAACGCAATTTTGTAGGAAGATTAGAGCAATGTAGATAGAGAATCACATGGTACATCAAGTGTATGCCCTATTGACTATTACGCTAAATGATCTATCAAGAGTGTTTCATCGATATAAAGGTGGACATGTTTAATGAACATTTTTGGTCACCTCAAAGGAGTTATTTGTTTACTGGTTGGTAAGACTTGGTTCAAGACCATAAAGTGGGGGTAATTGAGAAATGTATTTCTTTATCCTCTTGCTAACTTTTTTCAAATAGATGAAAAAGTAGTGTTTCTCAAGGGTGACCAACTAAATCGATTTTGATGCACTAAGTTTTACTTGTTTTTCACATGCTATATTTCCATGTATTTTGTGCATACTTGTCTGTTTTGACATTAGTCATGTCTACTTTATCATTATTAGCATGTGAATCACTATTTCATCAAATATTGAGTATTTCTACCAAATTGTGATAAATTATCAACTTTTATTGATACTAATGTTAGTTTTTCATTATTTCTGGATATTTGAGCACTTTCATTACAAGTCAATGCGACTGACATGTAAGTCAATGGTACCGATAGGATGTGAAATCCAACATGGAATTATGTAAAACTCAGTGCTACTATGACAACACTCAATTCTACCAAAAAGAACAGTCAATTTTATCGATTCACTACCTAGAAAGCATCAAGAACGAGATGTTACAGTCTTAATGCCATCGGCATCCTAGTCGGTAGTACCAACTTTTGTACCTAGAGCAATTCAAAACTAGAGGAGCAACTCAGTGCTACCTACATACTAGTCAGTAGTACCGACAATTATCAAGGGTTTCAAGTCAGCCAACAACTAGGTGTTGTCGACACCCACTCAGTGAGTGCATACTGAAGATAATGACAAATCCAATGGCTATGACTTAATAACATTTAGAGTCCCACTTTTGACGTAAGGGGTTTTGGTCAAAAGAAAATATCACATTCTATCTCATTGTAATTGAGAACGTAGATGAGAGAGGAGGAGAAGAAGGGGATAGCTACATACAGGGTGCTCCAAGAACCTCCATGAGGCATATTTGTAGTAAGAACACTATGCATCATAGTGTCCTCTAGAGGGGATCTTCAATCTCACTTCTCTAAGGGTTTTCATTAGTTCATTTAATGTTTATCTCATTTTCTCCCTCTTCCTCTCTATATTTGATGGTAGAAACATGCAAGGCTAATCCACCTATTCCTTAGGACCCAAAAATGGCCTAGTATTGCTCTACATTTGACTTTCACAAATTAATATATATTTATTTACCTTAGTTTTGGATTAAAATTTATGATTACTCAATGAGTTATTTGTGCTTGATCACCACAATCAATGTATTAAACCACTAATTGCTTTGGGATAGGGATATGGGGTTGGAAAAGTGGTATCTTTATGCAGCAAATATTGTGCCTCAGGAGAGGGCTTAAAATATGAAGGAAACACCTATAGTTATCATTAATGCACCTTGGTAATTCCTAAAACTTTATGAAAGTGTGGTTTGTCTCAGTATAGGTAGTGTATTACATTGCAGGAGTGGGTAATGCTTACTATAGATCCTTAGTCTAGGGTTAAGGGTAAATGATTATTGATGTAATGGAGTTTAATGCAATTCATACCATGGTGAAACTGTAATCCTAAGGAATCTATCAATTCTTGATCATATTAGCTTAATTTTGGTTTTATTCTTGAACTTAGTCATAAAACAACCAATCCATCACTTTTTCTAGGCCTAACTGATTAGGTTATAGTTAATAGTAGTCTTTGGAGAACATTTCCCTGAGTTCATCATTCAGGCCTAATAGCCCTATGTTACATGATGCGTACACTTGCATTTTACACACATAGTTTATGTGTAACGATGACCACAATGAATACTGGTACAAGGGAACGAACATGATCAAGGTTAAGGATTATCCCACTTGTGCATGGTCCCTACCATTACTGATGTTTCTGGTGTCTTTCGAGTTGTGTAACCCGAGTGTTGTGCTTATGTATTTTTCATCATAGGAAAGGGATAGTGTGAAGTGCGATGTGCTGATTTTTTAAACTTAAAAACCATTTTTGATGATGATAAAGAAACATGAGGGTGGTAAAAATCACAAATTAGATATAAAATATATAATAAAAACATTGATGAAATTTATTATAAGGATTTTTAAGGCAATATTGTTTTCCAGAGAAACCTTCTAAGAAATAATTATACATCAAATAATCAAGTACTTGCATAAATTTTCAGAAGAAACAAAATCAAGAAATGTGTCATTGTAATTCATCTAAAGGTTGTAGGGATGTTACTTAATCCCTGTAGTTTCCCAATATTTTCATTTTATCTTTGAAAAACTTTTTCGATATGGAGAAGGGTAATGAATAGATCCTAAACAAGCAAAAAAAATAAAGAAAGAAAAGAAACAAAGAAAAAAAATGACATGACAAACCTCGTCACTTGCATAAAAAGTGTCTGAATAAGAAAAATAAAGTACATAATAAGATGCATCTAGTATTGACATGGCTCACCTATATATATGGACATGGGTGGTGGTTGATACCCACTTAAAAAATGTGGAACTAACTCCATATATATAGGGAATATATAGAGACATAAAGAATAATGAATAAAGGGAATAACAAATGCTTATTATTCTAACACTCCCCCTCAAGCTGGTGTGTACATGTCATAGGCACCGAACTTGTTACAAGAATTTTACTCGACATCCATTGATGGATTTGTGAAAATATCATCTACTTAATCTTCTAAATGAATTGGAATAAGTACAACTTGGTGATCTTGTACCTTTTCTCGAATGAAATGACAATCAACTTCAATATGTTTCGTCTGTTTGTGAAAAACCCAGTTAGAGGAAATGTGGATAACAACTTGATTATCACACATAAGTTCCATTGCTTCAGACTAAATGAATCTTGATTCTTCTAGAATATTCTTGGTCTATAGGAGGTCACTAGTTGCATGAGCCATTGTGTATTCAGATTCAGTGCTAGATTGAGCTATGACTGTTTACTTTTTACTTTTCTAGGATATGAGATTGCCCCACACGAAGACATAAAAACTAAAAATTGATCAGCGGTCTATGACACATCCTGCCCAATCAACATCTGAGAAGCCCTGCACTTTGAGATGTCCATGATTGATGTATCATATAACTTTGCCTAGACTCTTCTTGAGATAGTGAAGAATCATATAGACAACCTCCATGTGACTACTATAGGGTTTATCCATGAATTGACTAATTAAACTGGTATCAAAGGATGTATCTGGATGAATGATGGTAAGATAATTTAATTTTCCAACCAGTCTTCTGTATCTCCATTGATCTTTAAGTGTCTCCCCCTCCTCCTTGGGTAGCTTGACTTTGGATCCATCAGAGTATATGCAGGATTTTCTCCAAGCATACCAGTCTCTTCCAGGAGATCAAGAGTGTATTTCCTTTCTGAGATGACTACTCCATCTTTAGATCTACCAACCTCAATACCTAGAAAATATTTTATCAGGCCTAAATATTTATTTTGAAATCTATTTTGAAGAAACTTATTAAGATACAGAACACCCTATTGATCATCTCCAGTAATGACAATATCATCAACATAGATAATAAGGAGAACACAAACTGAATATTATTGCTAATGGAAGATAGAATGATCAAGACCTGACTGTAGAAGATCGAATTCAAATAGAACTTGACTAAATTCAAATAGATCGAATTCAAATAGAAGATGAAAAACTAGATGTGACTCCCCTAGAGAAATGAACCTAGGAGGTTGCTCCATATATATTTCTACAAACAAGTTCCCATTAAGAAAAACATTCTTGATATCAAGTTGGTCCAAGGGACAATAAAAATGAGCTTCTAGAGAAATAAAAAGACAAACAGAGGATATTTTAGCAATAGGAACATCTCAAGATAGTCTTTTACATATACTTGAGTGTATCCTTTGGTACCAAATGAGCCTTCAGTTGATCAACAACAACAATAGGGATGATTTTGACTGAGTAAACCCATAAACACCCAACAACAACCTTGTTTGTTGGAGTAGGAACCAGACTCCATGTGTGATTTTGATGAAGAACATTCATCTCATCTTCCATATCATGATGCCATCTTGGGTGATTCATGGAAATACATACATAACTAGGAATGGAAATATTGGTTATGGATGATAAGAATGCTTTATATGAGGGAGACAAATAGTCATATGAAAGAAAGTTAGAAATGGGATGAAGAGTGCATGACCGTTTTCGTTTTTGAATAGCAATTGGTAGATCAAGAGAACTACAATTGTTTCTTGGAGCTTTAGACAGAGTGATAATTGAAGGAGGGTTGACCCTTGCATTGTACGATCCCTATTCTTGGGTGGCGTCCTACACACAATGTGTGTAAACATGAGTGATGGGAGATTTCTCTCCTTGTGAAATAGATGGTAAAGACTCTCCCTACATAAGAGGTGCAGGTGATGAGATTTCAATGACAACTGAATGTGGAAGAGCTTCTTAAAGACCCCTCACTGACTAGGGATCTCGAAAGTATATAGTGTCTTCAAAGAAGGTGACATCAACTAAAACCAAAAAATGGTGATCAATAGGATCAACATTAATATCCCTTTTGAGTCATAGAATACTCATGGAAGACACACTTGGAAGCCTTTGGACTAAGTTTTGTATGACCCGTCCCAGCATTACAAACAAAACAGGCACATCCAAAAAACTTTAGGAGGAACAATATAATGGGTTGACCATGAAATAAAAGTTGAAAGGGGATGTGTTTGTTAAATTTGGATGATGGCATGCGATTGCTCAGATATGTGGTAGTGAGGACAACATCACCCCATAATTCCTTAGGAATGCTTGTATGCAAAAGAATGAGTAGGGAAAGTTTCTATGATTTTACAGTTTTTCCTCTCAGCTACCCCATTTTATTGAGGTATTTAAGGGCACAATGACTGGTGTATAACTCCTTTGGAAGATACAAATTGACTAAGAGGGTAATCTGAAATATTCTTTGGCATTACATATCCAAAAAATACAAATACACCTAGAGATTCAGGTTTCAATCTCATCAAAGGTTCTTTATTACTGATAAAATCTTAAAATGATCTTTCATCAAATACAACCAAGTGACTAGAGAAATCATCAATGAATGTAGCAAAATATTTTTGACCAAGTTTTAATGGAACCCGAAATGGGCCCCAAACATCAGAATGAATAATATTAGAACTTGACTGAGCAGACATCTGATCCCTAGATTTAAAGGTGGATTGATGATGCTTTCCTAACTGAGATGACTCACACTGGAGTGTGTTAAGCCTAGATAGTTGGGGGTGGAGAACCTAAAGTTTATCCAGGTACATGTGTTCAAGCTGACTAAGGATACGAAGAGGAGAAGTTGTCACACACACCTTGGACATCAGATAAGGATAGTAGAGACCTATAAGTTCATACTCACTACCAATCACATTTTGCATCCAGATGCCCTGTATCACACAATCATCAGGGTTTAATGTAATTGAGGCTTGAAGAGAAATGGTTAATTTGCTAATGGATAATAAATTGAAAGGAAACTTAGGAGAAAATAGTGTTGATTATAAGGTGACTGTAGGTATAGGTTTGATAATCTTTGTACCATGTATTGGAAATTTGAATCCATTAGTAATGGTGATAGGTCACAGAGGTTTTTTGCTGGTGAATAGATTGGATTTAAGATGGGTTTAACCTGTAACATGATTTATTGTTCCTAAAATAAGAATCAAAGAAGATGAACCTATACTAGAAGATTGAGATTTGCATGCAGTAGGTCCACCAAGGTGTTGGGCAAAGGAAGTCATTTAAGAAACTGAGGATGAGAAGCTTTGTACTGACATAACTAATTGTACCCCTCACTTATCACCTAAATTTGATGGCTGGTTTCCCCTAAAGTGCTGTCAGTGGATGCCACAATGGAATATGTGGTTTTGGGAGGATACCCATGAAGTTCATAGCAAGTTTCTTTGTAATTCCCCATCTTTCCATGATGAGAGAATTATGGGCGTCCACATCCTCTAGTAGTCCTGCTTCCACAACATCCTTGTCCTCCTCATCCTCATCCATGAGTAGCAGGGCCAATTATGATATGACCCTTCCTGGTCGAGACCATGGCAGATTTGTCTGAGGTAGAATGTGGATCTTGTTCAATGAAGGTGCGAGAGACACACTGATATGCTTCTGTAATTTGGGAAGCTTATACTCAACAATAGTTTTGCTACATGCTCCTTCATACTCACATTAAAGCCCAACCAAGAATTTAATGACAACCATTTGAACCCTCTTCTTTTGGAGTACGTTGAGGTCCCCTATTAGTAGAAGAAGATAATGGAGATCATTAATGATGTGAGTCACCTCCTCAAAATATTGAGTGAGAGATTTTTCATCTTGTTAAAGATTGTACAAATCCACAATCATCTCATACATGCAGAAGATTTGAGTCATACATGAGACTAAGGTGATCTCAAACATATTTGCATCTCTCAAAGTGATTGGTGATATCAACTACTTGTGGCTCCATGGAATTCTACAAGATGGAGAGAATATTGGCATGAACGTGCTCCCACTATTCTAGAGTGTTATTAGTACGAGGATCTTCTGTGAGGTGTTTGTATTTTCCTTGCCTTTTGAACTAGATTTTCACTGATCAACTCCATTGAGTGAAGTTCATTTCATTGAGATTTTGAGTAGTGATATTTGATCTCAAATATGGAGAGGAGCCATCACTTCCTTCTTTTCTGATGTGGTAAAGATCTGAGGTAGAACATGACAATAGGTACCTTACACGGTATGTGTGGAATAACATACTACATGTTTGAAGAAGGAAGAAATTTGACATGTTCCTTACATGGTGTGTATGGGAAAACACACAACATGTTTTGAAGAACTGAATGAATCACTGGTTGTTGATAACACAGTGTGACAGTTATAGAAATGACGTGTATTGTCGGAGGCATAACTTTGTCACAATGTCTTCCTGATGGACATAACGTGTGAGTTGTTGGGATGTAACCATGTCTTCTGTCCAACATGTCATGTTGATGAGCCACACAGCTTGTGTCGCACTGTCGCCTCAAAATTTTTGACCTTCATTCCCAAAAATCGCACCTTGGAAGGATTTTTTGGTGATAAAACCTCCTAGGAGTATATCTATCTACCACTATGATGGTGTTGAAGATTTTGGGAAGGAGATGGAGATCCTTTGAATGGTCATATCGGCAAAAATGATGTTTTAGAAGGTGAAGATGACTTCTACCACTTGGAGTTCGTTCCCAAGGTGGAGATGATATTGAAGATGGAAGGAAAAAAGGCTTCCACGGTGGATATGACTTCCACGACAGAGAAGAAGATGGACTTCCAAAATGTAGATGATTTCCATATTGCAAAAGGAGAGACGACCACAATGGAGTAGCCTGGTGAGGTTGAAATCAACAACGATAGAGATTCTACTGCTATTGTGGAACACCCTCTCTAGAGAATTAGGGTATCAGTGGTTGTGATACCATGTGGACAAGAAAAGTAAAGTGATGAATAAGATTCTTTTAGTATTGATAAGGCACACCTATATATGGACATGAGTGGTGTCCAATACTCATTTACACATTGTGTGACTAATCCCATATAAAAATGGAATATACATGGACATAAAGAATAATGAATAAAAGGAATAATAAATGCTTAATATTCAAACAAAGTGATTGAAGACTATGCACAAAAAGACATATAAAAAGAATGAATTTCATTTAATATGAAAAAAAATTAAATTTGACCACCATGGCCTCTATACAAGCATGTTCATGGAATTATCCACCCTTTTTCCTAAATATCATATCATCTTGATTTGGTATCCCCAATTATAATTTCCTAAATACATGCATCAATAGTGGAGTTTATTGGATTACGTGATTCCCCTTGAATGTGTGGACATCCAAAGATCCTAAAGGGATAGGCCACACGATCAAGAAGCCACTTTTATGATCGTGGGCCATCATCTCTCCTATTTTTGGAGGTCATATATTCAAGAAGAGGTATGCTAAAATGACATCCTCATTGATAAAATCCTAGATCAGAAAGGAATGTTCTCATGGAGTGTGTGAATTACCCTTTTGATGTATGAAGAACAAATTATACTAAGATAATAAGCCACATGATCATTACATTATAGTTCTTATCATGGAGCTAGTCACCCATCTTAAGGCCATAGGTCATACATCAAAAATAGGAATGCATCAAAATGACACCCTCATGAATGATAGGCTAGATCAAAATGAATAAAAATTATTGAGTGGAAAATCGAATATCCTTTGGACATATAGAAGAACGGTGATCCTATGGGGATAGTACACATAATCACCAAAAAGAGTTATGTTCATATGCATAATCACCCCTCATAAGGCTTAAGGTTGTGAATCAAAAAGAGGCATGCAACAAGTTGACACACTTGATGAGAAAAGTGTAGAATAAAGGAGATATTTGTGGGTGAGGAACGTGTCTTAACATGCCCTTAAAAAAGAACAAAACAATTAAAACAAATCAAAATAGACCTTGTTGAGAGATGCAATAATTCTAACATTTATATCTCAGTAGAGTCATCAGTGAAGGTTTTTGTGTGTGAGAAATTTTTGGATTAAATTGAATAGTTGACATCGATATGGGATGAGAAAAGAGGTGCCTTTACCACATTCATATGAGAAAATATGGAAAACTTTGGAAATCATAAAAAATGTGTGATAAGGAAAATGGAAAATCTAGGACCAGGTAGTGCATGGAGAAGTAGGAACCCCACAACAATACTACAATATTGTAATCTTCACAAGGTCAAACATGTTTTGTTTGTTTATGCTTAAAAGGGATTATATGTTGGATATGAGATAAAAATGAATAAAATATGTACGTAAAACACGATTTAGTTATAAAAAATTGGATGGGTGATCATAAACCCTGGGTGTTCATATCCTCAAATCACTATGGTGTTGGAAATGGGGAGGAGAGAGATATTGAGGAAAAAGACAATATAACAAACTAGAAAAGTGTTAAACATAATAGTGTAATATCAAGGACCACCAACCCGATGTGATAGTATCATCACACAACTATGGGGTAGGTAAGAAGTAGATGAAGGATATATACATGATTGTTAGGCACAAACTACCTTTCTTTGACATTGTCCGAATTGGGTTTGATCTGTCCTATCTTTGTTATCTTAAACTTCGATATAGGAACAATAGATCTAGGTGTTTGGATCTCACAAGTCTGACTTTTAATTTAAAATGGAGTGATTCATCTATTTAGATATCTCTCAAAATTTTTGCCCTTTTCTTATTGGTATGTATGCCAAGAGAGCCAATCATATGATGATTGTGATGGCATATTTGAAGATTTGATTAATAATAAAGGCAAGGTTCCAATTTATTCCATTTCACTCAATTATGAGATAATGAGGTAACATAATGAATGTATAAAGCATGGCATTACTCAATGACATATGTATTTAGGTGCGTGACCAACGAGATGATACAAATGTTAAGAGTATGTACAATCTTGTTATGTCCCTGGTAGGATGTTATTATGGAAGACAAATAGACAACAATAACACATAAGACTAGAATGTGGGTTGGTTGATGATAGAATCTCATTAGTCCTTATATGTGTTATAAAACCAAGCAGATCGATACTTGTTAGAGAACAATGTATCACATAGACCCACCTTGAGAGTGACACATGGGAACCATAATTGGTGGTCATAGTCATCTCTCATAGTGAAGGTGGAGATTGTGGTTCTTATACATGAAATTACTACACTCATCACTTGTCATTCTGTGTATTTTGACGACATCCACCATAATCTTGAATAAGGGTTGCCATAAAGGTGATGATTAGATACATTGTGACACATGGGGATGACCGTGAGTGATATTGATGGGATTTTCCCCTCCCACTGGAGTTTCATATCATGGCCACTTGTTAAGAGAGATTGAGAAAGGAATGCACATGCACATGTGAATCAATATATGCTATTGAGGTTACATATATCTCAGACAGTCTGCTCTAGTTCAAGGAACACATATTGAACATTGAAATGATCCTAATTCCATGACTTGAGTTCAATCTAGATATCAAAGACAAAGAAAGTATACAATCACTGTAACACCTATCAGAAATTGTAGGTTGAAGTTGTTCTCGAACTTTCCATTTACTTGGGTAGCAATGATGTGTGACTAGACACCTCTCTTTTCTTATGATGTCATAAATGAGTTATGGACATTCACTACCAACATAACTTGGAATCTATAGGGTCACACACATAGGATACATTTAGAATAGGATTTCATTCATGAATTTGGTTTAAAATTGATTACTAAAGAGTTAGGTATTCAATTTAAGCAACATTGGTTGAATATTGACTGAATGGAAAAATGAATCAATTGGTTCAAGTGTTGGGTTGACCATTTTAGTGTGTAAAGTCAATTGAACTAGGTTTAGAAATTTTGGAGAGTGAACTGACCGATTCAGGAAGCAAACCAGTGAACTCAGGTCCATGAACCGACCGTCTCAGGCTGTGAATCGAGTGGTTGGTGGATCAATTCAGTTTGTTCAAGAATTTGTGCTGACGTCATGTTGTGCATTAAATCAGATATTTATTGCCAATACAATTGCGATAATGAAACATGATGAATTTATCATGTGAGTGTATAAATAAGATATTTATTAAATTGGATATTTATTGCCAATACATTGGAAAGCACGTATCTACACCAACACCAACTTCATGCATGATGTGTAGACCTAGTATTGGCATGATGTGTAGACCTAGGTGGTATTAATTCCTTATGGCTCTAAGGAATTACATAGTATGACCATAACCATCGCTAATGTTTTATATTGCATGATTATAATGTGGAATATAGCACGTATATTATACCTACTATATATATGTGGTGATTGGATAAAGTATATATATATTTATAAATATATAAATCCCTCAATAAAATATATTAAGTCTAAGATGCTTTCCATTAGGGTCACACATGAAATCTTGATCGACTAAGCATGGGAATCCCAAGGGTGGTGGGTCATCTATCTCATGGAAGTATGATGGGAATAATGTGGGCTTTCCAAGCCAGGTGCATTATTATCATGTTGGATTTTGGATCGGGATTAATTGGGTGTCCTTAATGAGAATAAGTACCTAGAGACATGCAAATGATTATGGCAATGAGTTGCACATTCTATCTATCTATCTAAGAATTGCATAAGATGTAATTGGAAAATGTTGTCTACCTTAATGATTGATTGCAGACGCTGGCATTGGCTGGGTAATAATTGAATTATTTTGGATATTGGCTCATTAGAAGTTTATACGTTGCAATCTTTCAAATTGACAAATAAGGGTTATCAATTTGAACTAAATAACGAGAGTGATAGTTAATTATAGGTCTAACAAATATCATCAATTTTCATACAAGTCAAATCAAATCAAATAAAAATGAATTTTGACAAAATTACAAATTTATTTTGTAGAATCAGATGGCAACACACAACAACACATTTAATCTACAATTAATCCTTGAGAAGGACAGGTTGAATGGAAATAAATTCCATGACTAGTTCAGGATGCTAAGAATTGTTCTCATACTGGAGCGCAAGCTCTATGTCCTAGAGAAACCAGATCTAAAAGAACCTCTTCCCAATGCACCTAAGGTTGACGGGGATGCTTGGAAGAAGCATACTGAGGATGTCATCAATGTCAACTGCCTAATGATGTGCTCCATGAACTATGAGTTACAAAGACAACATGAGAACATGGATGCTATTGAGATGGGCATACATCTTAAGAAAATGTTTCCAGATCAGGCAAGATAGAAGATATTTGATGTCTCTAAGGCATTGTTCAAATGTAACATGGAAGAAGGAGATCCAGTAGTTCCTCATGTTGTCAAGCTCATTGGGTATGTGGAGAACTTTCAAGACTGGGATTCTCCTTGGGTCAATAGTTAGCCACTGATGTGATTTTGCAGTCTCTGCTAGAGTCATATAGTCAATTTGTCATGAACTACAAATGAATGATTTTAACAAGATGCTAACAGTGTTACTTGGCATGTTGAGGATAGATGAAGCACAAATAGAGAAACACAATCCCAAGTCTATGATGATGATCAATAAGACAAAGGGAAGTCTAAAGGAAAAGGCAAAGCTAAGAAGAGTTCTAAACCTAGACAGAAGCCCAAGTCTTCAGAGCTCAAAGCAAAGGAAGGAGTAAATAAGGGAGGCATTTGTCACCACTATCACCAGGCTATACCTAGGGGAATAAAAGAAGAAGGAGGGGATAGAAACCTCTTCTTTAGGTACGAATGTTATAAGACAAACCTGATTACTTCTTCATATTGGGTATGTGATACCAGATGCAGATCTGACATACGTTGATGTGCAAGATCTAATAAGAAGTAAATACTTTAGGAAAGGACAAGGATGGACTGTGTGGAGTAAGAGTTGCTACAAATTTAGTCTATATTCAGAATTTATATTAGCCAAAAGGGGATGTAATAGAGTTAAAAGAACTGCTATTTCATTATGCCAATAATAGAGTATTTTACTTTATGCATCTTGTATGGACAAGGATGATTATAAATAAAGATTTGTTAATGGTTCTATTTCAAAGATGTGATCTTGTATGAATATGCCCCAAATGTTTTGTGATCTTTATATTGAAGGATAAAAAGATAAATGTTTATAACATAAATACCTTAAGGATTAAAACTTGATAACTCAAACAATCAATATCTATAGCATTTTCATCAAGAGCTCATATATAAGAAATGCATTTCTAGAACATGTTGATGTTCATCTGGACTCTTTTGTTAATGAACCAATAAGAGGCATGCAAGTCTTTTGTATGAGCAACATGACAAACCACCTCTCACTAGGTGTAGTTGGGAGAATGAGAATTCTTTTAGGACTTGTACATAATGTTGTATAGATACCTATGGAATAAATGCTAGAGATAATTATTTATACTTTGTTACATTTATTGATGATATGATGATATGTATTCAGTAAAATACAAATCTCTTGAACCGTTCAAGAAGATTACACATATGAAGTACACAACTTCCATACAATATCAAGATATTTTGATATGATCAAAGTTGACATATTTTACATGAAAAATTTAAGGTCCTTCTAAAGAAACTATGACAGTGTATCACATTCAAATCCACTTGAAACACGATGATGTATCAGTAAGAAGTGATTGCATGATAATGAGTCATGACATGATTATCATTTAATCCAATCTTCTAATTTTTTGAAAAGTTATATGGTTAGAACTAACACAAAACACCATCTTAAATGGTTTCATAGAAAACATATGAGATATGGTATGGGAATGTCTCTATATGTCTAGAGGATTGAAACTAATATAAGAAAATAGTTTTTTGGAAAGGTTTAATCACATAAATGTTAATATGTTGGATACTACATATCTAAATTTGATAAAAAAATGTTTTTTGGCAGGATAGTTGAATTCCAAAGGAATCAGTGAGAGTAAAGAAGAACTCAAAAAGTTTGAGATCAATAAAGAAAACATTGAACCAGAGGAGGTACAATGGGAATTTGGAGAATCACAAATTATTGTGGAATCTCAAGGTCCATTTGTGTGACACAAAACTCGTAGTTCTAGTGGAACATGTATGAGGTTAAAATATTATGAATCCTATAACTTAGATAAGTTATAAGTTTTTCATAAGATGATGACACAACAATCAACTAAGAACTATTGAGGCACTAGAGTCTGAGAAATGGCTTGAGGCCACTACATCCAGAATGGAATCCATGAATACCAACAAGGTAAGAACTTAATGGTACCACCTAAAGGGGTAAAACATGTAAGGAGTAGTTGGGTTTTTATAAGGAAGACCAACATGGATGACGTAAAACAACATATTGGTTGCAATGGTTTTCAAATCAGTTCAAAGTGTTGAACATGATGAAATCCCCTCATCAATAGACATGCTTAGTATTTTGGCTTAATAACACTATGTCATTTGGCATATGGAGATTAAAATCACATTCCTTAATAGGAATAATTGAGAGGATTTGTACATGACACAACCAAAAGGTTCTATAACTCTATTAATGCAAATAAAGTCTATGAGCTACAATGTTCAATCTAAAGGTTAAAAAATGAGCATTGTAGAACTGGAATATTTTGATTTGATAGGATAGTCAAGGATTTTGACTTGATGAGGAATAACATATCAATATCAAGTATGGAAACCTGGCAAGGAAATCCCCTTTGGTATGAATGATTAGGTGAAACATCCTATGTGATAGGAATTGAGATCTATATAGATACTCTGGAAAGTTTCTAAACCTAAATATGAGAACATATATTGTTAATATGATGAAACGGTTCAACATGAAGGATTCAATGAGAGAGAATCTATCCATGTAGATGGGTTAATATATCAAAAACCAAGTGTTCTAATTCTTATGAAGAATGGAAGAGAAGCCATATGCATTCACATTTTGGATCTAATATGCAATATAATGTACTCATCCATTACCTTGTATGTATTGGACATGACAACATTATACTACTCAAACCCTAATGAAGGTCATTGGAATACCATAAAGAACATCCATTAGTACTTGAGAAGAACTATGGAACAATTGTTGTACTATGGTAATAAGGAAAAGTTGGGTGTAAAGAGTTACACTGATGCAATCTTCCAAAATGACATAGAATGATCGAAATATAAAACTTTGTTTCATCTTAAAAGAAGAGTCATGAGTTGGAAAGTGTTTTGAACTATAGGCCATTATTTTAGTTCTACAATATAAGCATTTTCTCCCAATGGTTATGAACACAAGAGTGAGTATTGCATGGATCTAGAAGTTCATATAGATGAACTTGAGAGACATTCCAACCATTGATGAAACAATAGAAATACTATGACATCAATTGGGATACTAGTTATGCAAGGAATATTAGATAGCATACTATGGAAATTCCATCTTATACAAAATGACATACAACGAAGAGATGTGAAACATGCAATATACTGACTAAAGGGAAGGTGTTGCTAAATCACGAAATTAGCACTTACGCAACAAAAACATGGCAGACATGTTTCTATCATGAAGAATAAGATATGTGGGTGATTGTCTCTAAGTGCAAGTGAGATTCTATTTGTATGTATGCCCGGAGAGACAATCATATGATGATTTTGATGGCATATTATGAATAATTAATTGATTATTAATAAAGGAAAGCTTCCAATTTATTATATTTCACTCAGTTATGAGATAACGAGGAAACATAATGAATGTCTAAATGATGAAATTACTCAATGACGTATGTCTTCAAGAGTGTAACATGAAAAATTAGATCATACATATGTAAAGAGTGTGTACATTCTTAAACAACAATAACACATAAGACTAGAATGTTGGGTTGGTTGATGATAAAATCTCATAAGTCATGATATTTGATATCAAACCAAGCATGTAGATACTTGTTAGAGAACAATGTATCAGATAGACCCACCTTGAGAGTGACATGTGGGAACCATAATTTGTGGTCATAGTCATCTCTCATAGTGAAGGTGGTGATTGTGGTTCTTTGACCTAAAAATGCTACACTTATCACTTGTCGTTTGGTGTATTTTGACATCATCCACCGTAATCCTAAATAAGGATTGCCATAAAGGTGATGATCGGATACACTGTGACACATGGGGATGATTGTGAGTGATATAGATGGGATTTTCCCCTCCCACTAGATTTTGATATCTTGTCCACTTGATAAGAGAGACTGGGCAAGGCATGAACATGCACATGTGAATCAATACATGATATTGAGTCACATATATCTTTGACAGTCTGCTCTAGTTCAAGGAGCATTGATTGAGCATTAAAAGGATGAAGATTCCATGCCTCGAGTTCAATCCAGATATTAGAGATAAAAGAATTATACAATCACTATAACACATGTCATAAATTGTAGGTTAAAGTTGTTCTCCAACTTTCCATTTAATTGGGTAGCAATGATGTATGACTAGACACCTCTTTCTGCTTATGATGTCATAAGTGAGTTATGGACATTCACTGCAACATAACTTGGAACCTATAGGGTCACACACATAGGATACACTTGGAATAGGATTTAATTCATGAATTTGGTTAAATCTTGATTAGTAAAGAGTTAGGTATTCAATTTAAACAATATTGGTCAATTATTGACTGACTGGACATTTGAACCAACCAGCTCAAGTATTGCACTGACTGTTTCAGTGTGTCAGGTCAATTGAACCAAGTTTGGCAATTTGAACAGTGAATCAACTGATTCAAGATGTGAACCAATCATCTTAGGTCCATGAACTGACTGTTTCAAGTTGTGAATTGAGTGGTTGGTGGATCAATCCAATTGATTCAAGGAATTTTGTTGACATCTTATTGTGCATTAAATTCAATATTTATTGTCAACACAATTACAATTGGGAAACATGATGAAACAATCATTTTAGGGGTTGAACACGATTGCCTCAGATGCCAACCGATCGGTTCACCTATGAATCCACCATTCTGCCAATCATAAGTTTTGAAAATTCATGAAATTTTGATCCTTTCCACTCTCATTCAGACTGGGAACCATGACCCTAACCCTCCTTCAAATATAGGGGTGTTGGGGACTTCTCAGACACAACTCAATTGCCTTTGACAATTGTTTGTCTTCTCTAATTGTGGTAACTAAGAGAACCTGAGCAAGTACTACCCACTAAAGTGAGGGATAGCAAGGGAGAATAATTGTGGGAGAGCAAGTTGGTGACTAGTACAACATTGTGAGGGGACAAATCCTTTTCCATTCTACTAGAACAATAAGTAGTTCCTGGTGGTCCGTGTGGACTACTATAGATGTGAGGAGACTGGTGTCTTTTGATTTGGAGGACAAAGTCAACTTTTTGTCCATGGTGCTCAACCGGGAGGCCGAAGTAGACGTTTTTGGACTGAAACTAGAAGAAGTCACACAACTGCAATGAGGAAATAATCATTGGACTTGCTCCAGGACCAGGTATAACCTCATAAACCATCCTTCCTATTACGTAGTTATTGACGCGTTCCATTGATTTAAGGGGAATATGGCAGTTAACTTTTTGGTTTTCACTACTATTCTATCACCATATTTCCCTACATTGCTTTTGCTCTAAAAGTAACATCTCTTATAAATAGGATGACAATATGATTCTCGAGTGGAAAACCTTTGTAAATAGTTGTTGGGGAACTAGTACATATATCGCCTCTAACATTAGTTAAAATAGCACTCTAACATCATTTTCGTACAGATACCTAAGTGGGAGAAACTACTAATAAGTGCCTACAATGTTGGTTTTTTATGGATGCGTAAATCGACGACTTGCTCCCCACCTCGATTGTTATGATTAATGAAATTGTGTCATCAATTTTGGTATAAAACCAACATTTCACTGCTAAGACAGGTCACATTATAATTGATAAAGGTTTTATGTCATTGGTTTTTATGTCTAAACTGAGGATACAGATGAACTATGTCATTAATTGGGCATCTAAAGTGATTCCACAAGTTAGTTGGTAGCATGATCATGCTATCCAACATGACCATTTTAGAATAACCCTATAATGTTAGTTATTAGATTAAAACTAACAACTAAGCAAGCCCGCTAGTAGCACTATCTTGTGGCCCAACACGCCATTTTAGAAGAGTCCTATAATGTTGATTTTTGGCTTAAAACAGATGACTAAGATCTACAATGTCGGTTTTGTTGTAATAACTGACAAAACATTTAGGTTTTTTTAAAATAGCAGGTCTATAGACCTACTATCCTAATGTTCAATAGGATGCAGAACCTATAGTTCATTAGAACTGTAGGTTCCATCCTATGTTCATCTTAACAACAAGATAAAAACATGTAAAACTTTCAATAACAAACACACAATCCACCCACATATAAGATCCATTCTCCAATTCCATTCTCATAACATGTACAAATACAATTCTCATTGTATTCATTCATCTTCACATTCATTCACACACATGTATATAGACATCATTCACATATGCACCAATTCCATTCTCATGACATGTAGAAACACAATTCTCATTGTATTCATTGATCTTCACATTCATTCACACACATGTATATATTCATCATTCACATATGCACCAATAATTTACTCGCATCAAAATTAAAGTTGCAAGAAGTCATAAGAACCACATGTATTTAGAAATAATGATATCAAAGTACAAAAACCTCATATTTTATCTCAATAAAATTTGAAGTTTACTTCATTAATGAAGGCTTGTGCCCATTTTTCTTGTATCTCATCTAGATCTCCTGTCATATAGGACTATGTCGTGTCAAACAACCACAAAGAGACTGAGATAATTAAAGATTATGATTTTACATTTTCATATCATCAAATGAGTCTATTTACTTATGATGATCAAGACTATATATATATATATATATATATATATATAAATTACATTTTGTATGCAGTGGATGTCTAGTGCCCCCTATTTGACAATCATGACAATATACCGCATCACATAGTATGTGCTTGCCCAATCATTCTTGTATAGGGCACTATAAATTTACCACCATATAAAACATTAATAAATAAAAGCATAGTTGGCATAAATATGCATCAAAGTCAGAAAAACTACCTCCACATTCTTACAACTTTAACATTTCTTTTTCTTATCCACCTTTCCTCCAACCTTTTTGAATTGCATTAGTAAATACTCTTGTATTAATATATGTTAACAGAATTAAAAATTTACTCACGTTAATAATGCCTTTTTCATTTCATATCCCCTATCATCTACTTGATCACCCTTAGGATCTAGATAATACATAGTTAGCATCTCAAGAACAATAACCAACAACATCCAATGATTACTTTTGAGTGAAATGAAGGAAAACAAAATAAAATTCAAAATTCACAATGAAATGTGATTCTTAAGTCAAATTTATTAGCAAATTAACTAACACTTACTCAACATTGAGAGGAGCTATAATCACACTCTTTTTTGCATTCCCAAATTATTTAAATGTGGTAGAAAAATATTCAATAATAGAAATAGGGTCTTTATGTGCATGTCTAATCAATGATGGAACTAGAAACACCATATGGGGTAGTGTGAACTTTGTACAAACCCTACGTAAGCAGCTGCAAAATGTAACTTATGTATGCATTAATATATAAGAAAACAAATCAAAAAATATAAAATTAGGTATTTATCCATAATATTTCACCATATCTAAAGTTTTATCACAAATGTATTAAAAAAAGAATAAGTAAACAACTCCACAACATCTTGTAAAAATATACTAGTATCATGAGGTTGACCTACAATGTCCTCCTTAATATGGACCATCATAGGTGACCCTTCTTCAAAGTCACATATAAATTTTTCCAACCCCCTCCAATTAGGACCTAGTGAGTCAAATAGGTCCTTTGCAAGCCACATGTAATCAAATATCTTGAGGAGGAAGTGGTTGAAGAGCTGTAGGGGTTTTCTTAGGTGTTGTATCCTGCATATATATATTCTCATAACAATTGTCAATTATATATAGATACAAACACAATGTAAATTTAGCATACATCAGTATAGAGAACTCCCACTGTTGTCCACACAACCACTCTGCCTTTTGTGTCACCTATTGTCTCATGGTTGAGGTGGCCATATGACAGTTCAGTATGCTTTTAAGCATAATGAACAAGCCTTGGCATCACTCAAACCACATCGGCGGGCATTGGAGCACCATGAATCTTGTCACCTATAAGGTGTGGGAAAGCCATTCCCAGTGCAACGACATATCCTTCTAATAAAAGATGGCATGATCTCAACCCCTACAAATTTGTATATAGTGTTATATATATACCTATTTACAAACATAATAAAAATCATTTTGAAAGACTACTATATCACAAAAAAAACTTACAACATATGTGCTATCTGGAGGGTCCACGAGATTACTCCCAACCACCTCTATTGTAGGAGTATCCACCTCGTATGAAGAGCATGGAACCACATGTACTATCTGAGGAGTTGAATGAGAAGCATGATATTATCTCATTGCTTCCTCTATTCCCTTTGCAATCATCTCTTGTACCTTCTCTTTTGATTATCCTCCTTTCTGGACATGTTTTTCCTTGTGCGTTGGTGTCCCAAAGAAGGCTCTAGATTACCAACACCAGTTCCAACAACCCTAACATGCCCATGATGCTCTAGATTACCTAGAGAAACTATGAATTCATCCATTATGCCCTCAAGGATGAACTTGCCTTGTTTTCTTTTCTTATAGATCTCCCACTAATCATCATCAATAATAATTGGTAAGTAAAACAAAACAATCAAGGTTAAGGTAAAACATAACAATCATCAATAGTAATTTATCAGAGAGTTGAATTTACCATTTTTAGCCACCTCAGCGGTTGCAAGGTTGGGCATTTCTCCAAATTTGGTTTGCCTCACAACTACCTATAGATCATGGTGAGGTGGAATGTAGAAATAATAGAGGACTCAACAATCCCCAAAGTAGGCTATTGAGAAGAAGAAGCCTCCAATATCTGTTGGTGAAGCATTATGTAGCCACCTGGACCCATTTTGTGGTTATGCACATTCTTTTCACACCTTTCTCTTTGAACACCGCTTAAAGCCTGGTTAGTTCAAAACATATGTTAAATATGTAATACAATAATTCATCAGAATGTAATCTAAATGACAAGGCTTAATACCTTGAATTCATCATTTTACTTAAAGCAACAAATGCCACCCACACCTTCCAGTTAAGATAGTTCCATTACTCAGTGTTTGACCTCTTCTTCTTCTCATTCAGTATGTATTCTCTTGTTAGATTTATCCTATAATTCCTTAGTACCCTCCCACAACATTGCAATATGTTTTTACGATGCATTTTTTCATCCAGGTCATCTCTACAAAAGTTCATATACTTGATGGAATATTCTTAAAAATTGAATTGTAAATATCTTTAAAACATAATTATAAATGATAATATCTCACACATAGTTCCTTCGATATTAAGTCTTTCATGTCTTGAGAAATTCTATGCCAAGATTCCACTATTATATCTGATTTGTAATGAGTAAGAACCCCCAGATATTGCACAAAACAACTACGGGTCTTCCTAACATGATTCCATGCATCATCAAACTCGACGACCATCTTTCGTCCTTTACCCATTTTCTCTGCTTACTTGTTCATCATGGTGATGCATGCCTCTTATTTTTGCACTCTCATTATGTTTCTCAGCAAGCTCAAAAAGATCCCCATGGCATACATCCTCAAGTCTCACATCCTCATGCTAAAATTGACAAGAAACATATACAAGTCATAAGAAAATGTAACTTATAAATGTGATAAAACAATACAACATTACGACAAGATAGATATTACAAAATTCACATCTATGTAATAAAACAATACAACTTACACTAGTGTCATCCTCATGGTGCACAACATCATGGTTCTCATCCTCATGGTACTCATTGTTAGACGCAATCTGATATGAAAAATGTCATATGAAAAATAGTCAAACAATGAAATGTAAGTGATAAAGAATGTGAAATGTACCTCTAACATTAAAAAAAAGCATGCCTCTAATATCGACTGGATCTTGGATCAATTAACATTCCTTCTATGTGATCTTCACACATATATAAGTCAGTGTCATGTTCAACATTTGGTGTTGGAAAGTCAAGTGACAATGGGTTGTAGACATCATACTTGCCATAGTACTCTTGTTTATCTATAGATTTGCAATGAACTACCTTTTTCCATGAAGAACAACTAACCATTTTCATTTGTAGGATCACTGATATATAATACTTGCTTCTCATGTGATACCATTATGAATGGTTTGCCCTTCTCACCAATCTTTTCAAAATTTATTAATGTGAAACCCAATTCATCTACTACAACTCCTATGGTGTGTCAACCCAATTACACCTAAAGACCGGAAATCTAAAATCTATGTATCCAAATTCCCGTATGTCTTAAATAACATTGTAACATGACATTTTAGTTTCATGTGGAATTTTACCCATCACACAAGAAACATACAATGAAGATGCTTGAAGGATGACCTCACTATTTTGGACGAGACTGTTATCATCTTAACGTTTTATGTAATATGAAAATCCATTCATGTCAAACCTTTCACAAGACATAAATTTCATTTTTGGTTTAAAGACGAGGTATTTGATATTCAAAAACATTATTTAGTGTTTGAGATAGTTGATATAAGACTTTATCTTCACACCACCTAATAAACGTCTTACTATTCTCTCTATCAGGCCACATTGAATTGGCTTGAGGATATCTTGTCTTGAAGAAATTGGTATCTTCAGTGATATAAATACTCACTTCATCGATGTTGTGTAAAATTAACAAGTGTGTTTGTTCCCACAACTCACGACTAATTACTTTCACTCATGCTCCTAAAGTCCCTTTGTCGGAATAGTTCTCGATATTCTTGTCATTTACAAGAGCTTCATGACAACTCACAAAGTCATTACAAAAGTCCATAACCTCCCTAACCACATAACCCTCAATAATACTCCCTTTAGGATGATAATGATTTTGTAAATCACCTTTAAAAATACTCATGTACCATTCAAAAGGATACATCTAATGTAAGAAAATTGGTCCCGACATTTTCACTTCCCTAGTCATTTGGACAACAAGATGTACCATGATATCAAATAATGAAGGAAGAAAATACATCTCAAGATGGCACATGGTAATAACCACTTCTCTTTGAAACTAATCGAGATTATTAGGATCAATAAATTTTTTTCATAGAAAGTTGAAGAAGAAACAAAGCCTGGTGATTGCAAACCTTACATGATTTGGAAGTATAGATTGAATTGCCACATGCAATATTTGTTGCATTACAATGTGACAATCATGAGATTTAAGACCAATCAGCTTCAAATCCTTCATTGATACCAATCTAAGTATATTGGAAGAGTATCCCTGTGGTACCTTAACATTAAGTAAGCACTCACAAATAGTTTTATTCTCCTTTCTAGACAATGTGTAACAAGAAAGAGGTAAATATGTTTTTCAGTCACTACTAACTTATGTTGTTAATTATTTCCTTATTCCCATTTCAAGTAGGTCCATTATGGATTTGATGCCATCTTTAGTTTTACCTAGTATGTTCAACAGAGTACCAATGACACCATCAAAAACATTTTTCTCAACATGCATGACATCGATACAATGACTAACTACCAAAGAACTCCAATAAGGAAGATCCCAGAGTATTGGCCTCTTCCTGTATAAAGATCTGTGGCTCTATATGGGAATAGTATATTGTGATCTCTTACCAAATACATTGACAAAGTCTTTTACTCTTTCATAAACAACCTCCTTCGATATTGGTTTAGGGGCACTCTATTCCTCATTTGATCCATTGCACGATTTGCACAAGCTTTGGTAAGGATGAACTTTTAGAGGAAACCTTTGATGAGCAAGATATACAGTCTTGTCGCCATGTTTTATTCATATTGAATCAGTGTTTTTCTCACATATCGGGCATGCTTTGGATCCTTCTACGATGTATCTAAACAAATTTCCATATGTTGGAAAGACATTAATAGTGAAAAACAACATAGCATGCAAACAAAATGTCTCTCTGCGTGAAGCATCATAGGTCATCGCACCTTCTCCCTAGAGTTTCTTTGAGTCATCAACCAGAGATTCAAGATAAATGTTGATATCATTTCCAAGTTATTTAGGGGCCAATATCAACGAAAACATGACATACTTATTTTTATACACAACCAGGGAGGAAGATTGTATATAATATTCATAATAGGAAAAGTGCTATGTTGGCTACTCAATGTGATGTATGGATTCATCCCATCAGTACAAAGCCCAAGTCATAGAATCCTGAATTCTTCACCAAATTCTAGGTACAATAAATCAATCTTCTTCCATTGTGGGGAATCAGACACATGTGGACATTTCAATCATTATTTTTCTTTCTCTCTGCATGCCACATTAAATTTTCCACATCCACAGTATTAGAAAACAAGCATTGAAACTGTTCTATTATAGGTAGATACCACATCACCTTGGTATGCGACCCAATTTTGGAGTTTCTCCAAAGTTATCATTTTATACCTTAATACCCCACATTTTGGACAATCTTTCAAATCGATATACTCCTTTTGAAATAACACACAATCATTTGGGCATGCATGTATCTTCTTAGCTTCCATTCCCATTAGGAAAAACATTTTCTTTAATTCTTATGTTGAGATTGGAAGCTTATTTCCTTTAGGAAGAATTTATTTCAACAAAGACAACAATGACAAAAAGCTTTTGTCGCTCCATCTGTTATTTCCTTCGGAGTAGACAATCTCAACACAACACTCATCTTTGTAAAATTAGTAAAACCTAATTATAATGATCTATGAGCTTCATGTAGAATGGTTCGAAATAAGTAAGGTGGGTCGACGTTCTCTACTCGACAATTATCTAGCATCATATCAGTCATTTCTATCGGAATCGGTTCATTCACATATATATCATCGTCAACAATTTCTTCTTGAACACAAATACCACTATTGACATCTACCGATCTCATAGTAGTAGGAATCTCTCCATGCCAGTACCATTTTGTATAACCCTATACAATCCTATTGCACATAACATGACTTTTGATTTCATCAATAGTGTCAACTTTCAAGTTGTTATTGCAATTCCTACATCAACAATAGAACCTATCTGCAGGTCGTTTCCTATGTTCCTCCACAAATATTGTAAATTGATCAAGACCAGTAATAAACTCTGGGGTGTAGTGATTTGGAATAGAAATCCATGATCTATCCATTCTATGATCAAAGAGAAAATAAGTATTAGTCTAGGGTTTACAAATTAGGTTTAGGGTTTATTTATTAGGGTTTATCATTCAGGGTTTAGGGATAAGGGTTTATAGATTAGGGTTTAGAGTTTACAGATTAGGATTTAGGGTTTATGGTTTACAAATTAGGGTTTAGGGTTCCATAATGAATGTGTGTACCACATATCCCATTATTGAACACCTAATATCACTAGTAAGTGTAGAATGTGTATTGGGTTTCAAGAAAATTTTGGCAACATTTCCCCACAATTCTTCAAGTACACTAATGTAGATGGGAAAATATTCACCTACATATGTACTTAGAGAACTGATCGGCCTAAATCGCGTGTCCTAAAATTGGAGGCAGATTTGAAGTTAGTCGGACTTTTACATTTATAACCTGAATCCTTCTAGGCCCCCGCAACTTTGTTTACGGGGTCGAAGTAGATATACGGGGTCGAACACAGGGACAAGGGTGGTAGTGTTGAGAACTCAGAATCGACACGCTACACTCCGGCAAGTATAAAGAGATAGTAAATTCCCCAAGGGGAAACAACAAGATGTCACAAACAAATCAAAGAAAACTATCTCCAACTAGAGCTACAAGAAGGATTTAAGGTTTTAGTCATTGAGCAGTTTTTAGGGGTTTTCATGAAACAGAAATAGAAAGATAAAACTAGAGCTAAAGTGAGGTGCGAAGGATAAACTTTGGTAAAACAAGCAGAAATAGGAACATCCTGTACCCCTCCTCTCTGAGCGGATACCTCTAACCCAGCATCAACACCCCTCTTGAGGTTGCTGGACTTTAAGTTAGAGTGAAATGTTACTGAAGCACTCCAATTCCGGGCGCTCTCGTACTCCAGAATCAGCCCAAACACTAGAGCCACAACACATCTCTCGAAGTTGTTGAGACGGGAAAACACGATTTGGTAGCTAAGCGAAACGCGATCCAAACATGCAAGCTAGAGTCCAGATATTAAACATAGCAGTCATCCAACAATTGCACCAAACATAAAGCAACAAGTAATTAAGCTTTTCCATTTCCATAAACAATAAAGGTCTTAGTTACAGTGCATAAGTAAAGAATTAAATAACATAAATAACGATTGAGGTCGCCTTCTTGATGTAGAAGGACGACAGACTATAGCGGCTCTCCAGCCCGATATCGGTCAGGAGCCTAGCCCGATACATCAGTGTCGGGCTGCACACCCTCTCGGGCAGCACACCGTGACGGCCAATTGTATCGTTCAAGGACCCTGACCGATACGCTCAAGTCGGGCGACACCCTCTCGGGACGGCATGCCATGACGGGCAAAGCGTATCGGGTTCGATATCATGTCGGGCTAGTAGTGACACATCTAATGTCGAGCACTTGTGTCGCTCATCCACGTTGTCCGATATCGGCCTGTAGTGTCGCCCGGGATGGTCCTAAGTGAACCATCCCCTCCCTCTCGGGACGGGGAAGAGCTTACCTAGAGTTGCCCGGTACGGACACTCAGGCGTGATACTTCTGCTCTCGTAACTTCCTCTGAAGATTTGCTCAGGGTTCCGACTTGTCTTTTCGGCTTCTTGTAGCTGCTATTTATAGGCAGCGGTTGGGGGAAGTTATGGTGCTCGAAGCACCATGTGTCCTCCCTATTTGCGGTTCAGTGGATGATCTATACTGGTATCGCCCGACACAGGGTGTCGGCTGTCGGTCACGTGACGGGCAGCGCCTGCCGGTTGGTGGCCTGTGTCACACGACAAGCTTGAGTTGTCGTGGCGAGTATGGCTCCCTGTCGGGTAAGAGACGTGTCACCCGTCAGCTTCTTCTTGCGCGGCGTCACCATGTCGTGTGGCATTATGTCACGCTACCCTGCTGGGCAGAGATCGTATCGGGCATCTGGAAGGCCGATGCAGGTGGAGCTTATTCGTGGGCCGAGACGACCTTATTGATGACAAAATGGGTCAAAATTGTAGGAAAACTCTGCAAAAGTTGGAAATATTGGATTAAGAGCGTTGTTTGGCCAATTATTGCGTAAGTACATATAAAAGAGAGGAAAACAGTTAAAAAGGGAAGTTTTGATAGCAGAAAAATAGTCCAAAAGATCACAAAATTTGGTGTTATCAACTCCCCCAAACTTAGCATTTTGATTGTCCTCAATCAATATTTAAACTTTATTTAGTGATGCTACTTCTTGCTCGATGTAGCTTTCAGGCCAAGAGGTCAAACAAGTATCGTAATGCCTTTAGAGATAATGTTGCCTCACTACAAACAAAAGACCTTGCGTTTCCTGCCTTATTATTTCAGAAAGAATTTTCTCTACATCTTCAGCGAGACTTTGATGCATGATTCCGAAGTTAGCTTCCACACCAAACAGCTTTATTTTTGGGGTAGAAAGTTGTGTATTGGGTAGGCTAAGGCTTTTTGGGGTTTTTCTTGTCTCCATCATTCCATCCAGGTAAGGGTCTGTTAGCGGGCAAGTGGTCCCTGCAGTCCAAGTCAGTTGGCTTTAGAGCAGTGATTTCACATCCTACGTACCACTGCCCCGGATCTACCATGCCTAAAGATGGGTACTTTTGGAGGATAAGGGTGTATATATTTTTTTCTTTTCTTTTATTGGGCACAACTCTCATGCTTTTATTCACCCTCATCAAGCTTCTTTCTCTTTTTGGGATTTTTTTTGGGTAAGGGGAAACAAGAGGGATTTCTACTGTTTGGGCAGCTTTTTCCTTCTCCATACTCATCTCTTAGTTGTTTGCAAGATTATTATTATTTTTTGAAATTTTTGGCACGGAAAAAATGTAATATTTTGTTTGTTTGAGGCATCATTATCAGAAAGATATAACAAAACTTGCATCTCGTTAAGCACATAGAAAACAAACTTGGTAAGAAGTCGCATCAGGTTTTTACTAATATATCGATTTTGTACATAGGTAAGGGAACAAGATAAGCAAAAATTTTCAAAATTTTTGGTAAGATTTTGTTGTATGAGCAAACATATGTACATGTGCACATGATGTAGGAAGGAACGAACATATGTATATGTATACATGATATAGGAAAGAATCAAAAGAATAAAGAATTTTAGTCAGAAAAATCAGAAGATTTTCAAAAAATTTATACCTCCCTCACTGGTACATGGTACCCCCCAAACTTACTGCTTACTCTGTCCCAGAGTTGTGAAGTAGATAAGGTAGGGTAATGTTGATCCAGTGAGGGTTAGCCGATGAGCGTGCCTGCGTCAGATAGAAGCTCCCATACATATTCTCCTCTTTTGTTGTGATAATCGATGTGGTGGAGCTGGTCAGACGTTGCTTCATTTGCTATCCATTCCAGGACAAAGATGCCACAGTCATTAGATAGGGGAATATGTTGTGGGCTGCGATGGCAGAACTGAAGCTCGTGCCATTTGCTTGCTTGCGTGTCCAGGAATGGTTGTATCAGCGATGTCACCTCGTCATAGTATTTTCGTACTAAGTGCTCAAGGGAAGTCATCGATGTCGATGTGCACTGTATTGGATAATCTTTGTTGCTGTCTGAGATGTTATAGAAAATACCTGCTCGTTGGCGAGTGTACAACGTCAGGAGCATCCAATGGTTGTAATGAAGGATGGGTAGGAGGATTTTGTGTGGAATCCTATGCTTCAATTCTGCCAGAAACTACTGCTTTGCTCCTATTTCATCGGCGAGGCATATGTCATTGAACAAAATAGGATGATCTATGTATGCATGTTCGAGCCTTGGCTGTATTGTTTGCATGTAAGCAGCCGCTACAGATACCGCCAAGCATCCTCCTTCTTTTACCATGTCCCTTAGATCATCTACCGGGACTACGACATCGCCTGCCTTGTAAATGACATCTGCCGGGGTGGAATCTGTTAACTTCAGAAGGATTTCATTTACCTGCTCCTGTGTGAACATAGCACACGAGAAGCAGTTGAAATTTTTGATCAGCTCTTCTGAAGCTTCAGGTGAAGCAGTGTCTTCCATCCTGTGCACTTTCCACAGGGTCTCCAACTGCTTGCCTGCCCCGTAGGTGTCAGCTTCTATCTCCGCTTCTCTCTCTGGGTAGCTGCTGGATCGTGAAGATTTGTCTTCTTGTTCACTGTCCAGCAGCCTATCAGGTACCCCTGCGTCTCGGAAATAGCATCCGTCTTTAATCAAAAACATGACATATGTGCCCCTGCGGCGATAGAAACATGTGTCCCTAAGGGCCCCCAAGTTTCCAATTGTGTTGAGCACCTCTATGGCACTTAAGACGACGAGGGCGCTATTTCCGCTTCCCTCTTCAGCCTGGACAGGGAAGTCACGGATAGAATAGAAGTTCCAAATGCCGCCGTGACATTTGGCTCCTTGCTTGATAGCTCGTAGAAGACGCACCGGTAGAAGCCTCAGATTTTTGTCCTCCGGGCGGCTGAAAACATTCCCGGAGCGTGGCACCTCGTTATTGCTGCAGTTCAGCAGCCTGACGTCATGGTTCCTTAGGTCTACCACACAGAGGAACCATACGTTGCGGTAGTTGTATGTTGCTAACATGAGATTTGGGTTATGCTCGTTAATGTGCTGCAGCATGTTGGTCACCACAGTGGAGTCTGGTTCTCCCCACATCAGCCTTCTTGCCAAGGTCGGGGTGGCATTGTAAATTGTCTTCCGACCTGTCCTACTGTCGATATTTTCTATTATCGCATTTTCAAGGACCCGAATTAGTCTTTTGACGACGACGGTAGGCGAGCGGAACATCTTGCGGAGTGCTCCCTGTTGTACGGAGAAGTAGCCGTCGCTCTAGACGACGTCTTGTTCATCTGCCTGCGATCTTAAGACCTTATTTAGCAGTTTCTGGTCTCTGATTATCAGGCAGTCGATGGCCCTTCTGTCAAAGTCGGCCATTTCAAAGGAGGGTATCTCGAATGGCTCACGGAACCTGTCCTCCATTGAGCGTCTTCCTCGGGGGAGGTGTCTTTCATTAGCTGCATAGATGTCCCCCTTTTCTCCCTCTGATTCATTAGAAGAGTCCGCCCTGATGCTGATATCTCTGTTATCATCTTCAATTTCATCCAGGGGGACTGAGGGATTTTCTTCTTATGAGCCTAGGGAGCTCTCTTGTCCTGCTGGAGCTCCTTCGGCTGACCTTTGTTGTGTCCCCTCCTCGGGCGTTGAGGATCGCCCGCTGGAGGAGGAGGAGGACGTTGTTCCCGAGGAGGAAACTGATGAAGAAGGAGGAGAGCCACGGCTAGGGGGTGATGGGGACCTTCTCGACTGCCTTCGACATGGATGGTCATCACTCATGTCTAGTCTCTCTTTGATCCTGTCGAGGCATTGGAGAACTTGTTGAAGTGTCGAATTCAAGGCCTCTAGTCCGCCGAGAAGGTGAGCCAAAGTCAGCAGCTCTCGTTCTTGGCTATTGAGCATGTCTTGGAAAGATGCAAACTTGCAGGTTAGGGAAATAAAGATAGCTGAGTTGATATCTGTTACCTCCCACAAGTAGTCGAACTCATACCCGAGCATCTTTTCAAGCGACAGAGGAGTTCCAGTGGGTCTCCCTTCCGTCCTCGTGACATCTTGCTCGTGCGATGGTCCACCAGGAGAGGTAGAGTCTATCTGAATCGTTCGCGATGCAGATGCCGCCAGGCGAGGTGACGGCGCTCTTTCAGTTGTCACCGCCTTACCTTCTCGTCGGGGTGGAGATGGTCGTGGTGTCGGCGGACTCTGCTCCACCTCTGCACTGTCGGCGATCTCCTCAACCGCTACAGGAGGGGACTTCGGCGGCGGTGTCGGTGTCCACTGTGTTCTTTCGAGATCCATTCTCAGGATCTTGTCGAACACCCTGTCGCTGACATCCCGTTGAAGTCCTTCTTCTGCCTCTGTAGGCCTTAAAGCAATGACGGGGGTTGTGGCTGCCTCTTCTGCGGCAACTCTCGTAGTTTCTGTCTCGATGACCTCGACGATCACCGGGTCTTCTTCAGCCACCATGGTCGTTGTCGTGGTGGTGGCCGGTATAGTGGGAGTGACGACAGCTCTATTAGCAGCTGCCGTCGGTAGCTCTGGGGTTGCCCGTTCCTAGGCTCTGGTGGCGGTGGTGTAGGTTGCGTCTTTTGCTACAACTTCAATTTCTGCGGCGGTGAAGACCCATTTTTCTGTGTCGTAGGAGGCGCAGTGAGGGAGCGGGAGTAGTATGTTCGTTCTTGAAAATTTGTAGAAGTAGTCCCTTCCCTCCTTCTTTATGATGTTGGTCCTCATCAGGTACTTGATGTCGATCAGCTCATCGCCTTGCGTCCTTGAAAGGTTGCGCGGATCTTTCGGGTACCCGAGCCCTACCGCAATCAAGTTGACGATGCCACCCATACAATATTCCTTGGTGGCGTCTTTCATTGGGTGCAGTCTGTTCAGCATGAACCACCCGAGGTTGATCACTCGACCCTCCATCATATGCCACATGACATGGAGTTCTTCTCTGTAGATGTTGTTGGAGTCATTCTTGCTGAACAGCAAGCACGCCACCAATTTGTGCACTATTCTCCAAAAGCAGGAGTGCACTGCCACCACTTTGCTCCCCAGTTTAAAAGATGATTCCCCTGTCAGCTTCTTCCAGAGCTCCACGGGGTCGAACCCGTCTCCTTCGGTGATTCTCTCACCGTTGTCCATCAGACTCTTCTCCTCCTCGCTGGAAGAGAAGATCTTATTCAGCAAATTCTTGGAGATGGCATGCTCTGAGTTGTACAGTCGGGCCTGGAGTCTATCTGCTCTGCCGAATTCTTCCCTTTCTGCAGCAGAATTCTTTACCCGATGGAGAGAAGACATGAATTCCCTTGTCAGTTTAGTATAAGAGGAAGATCAGCTGAAGCAGATCTTCCTCATCCCTATCGCAGCGAGGACGCCCTTCAGCCTCCCAATGATCCCCAGTTCAACAAATGAGGCTTGATGGCAGAACCTGCTTGGTCTGTAGACCTTGGTTGCTAAATCAGCATATTGGCAAGCGTGCTCGTCGTCCCTGGGCTCGAAACATCCCGGTGAGTATTCCGAAAGTTCTGCTGCTACTATCGGTGTTGGTGTTGGAGTTTGAGCCGCCACTTCTCCAACCCTAGCCCTCTTTTCTGCTGTTGACGCCCTGGCTGCTCCTGGATTCAGGCGTTTAGGCCTGGCAGTATGTCCTTCAGCTGCAGTCTTGGGGTAGATCCTCCTGCCTTGTGCGTCAACCTGGACATCAGTCCTTTTGATGTGGGCCATTTCTGTTAAACAATAAGAAAATACCTCAATCAATCAAATGTGTTGATGTTCTAAAGAAGTTAACATGAATGCACGATAAGGTATGTCCTGATACAAAAAATGATCCTACACCCCGTATCAGTCGAGGTTTTCAGCTTGAGCCCAACACGAGATATAGGTATCGCTCGGTACGTTAGAAGATCAAACATGCGATAAGAACAAGGCGATATTGCGATAAACACGCGTCAGGTTTGTCGTTCGACACGCGTGTGTCGAGCGATATGGTGGCGACAGGATAAGATACCAGATATGGTTTTCTTGAAAGGAAAGCAGTGTATCGCCCGACAACCAAACAGGCGAGGCGGTGCAAAGATGGGTGCCATAGCTATCACCCGACATGGCGTATCGAGAAATCGTGAATAAAAGGTACGTTGCGTGACATCCGTGTCGGGCGATCAAGGCTTCTCAGCTCACGAACCGTAAGACCGACAAGTTACTCATTTATCGTGTCGGGTGGCACGGTCTGTCAGGCGATAAGGTCTATCAGGCTATACCTTGCTGTGTTCTCAACTTCCACGCGATACGGGAGCAGGGAGTTCTTGCACGACATGGGAGCAAATGCACAAGATCTTAGCACGATACGGGAGAGTAAAACCAGTAAGGCAAGTAGCCCGATACGGTAAAAACTCAGCCCTTTATATAGCAATCTCAACCGGGGGTGAAACTTGGTAAATCTGGAGCGCGCGTCGGCCGTTGGGGTAACTCGTTCCAACTGCTCGATACGAGTGCACGCCGACTAGGCATGCAAAGCGACATGACCCTTGCGATCCCCAAGATTCCACTACCTGATATGGGTGCGTTTAAAGCACTGGTTGAGCCGCTGCCCGATACAACTTGAAAACATAGCGGTTAAAAGTGGTTGATGAGTAAAACATCATTGGCCTAAGACTAAGATCCTGGCCTCAGATGGTATTACCCATCCCAGTCAATAAAACTAAGACGGTGACCCATAAAATATAGGAGTCGGCGCACGCACTGACTCGGGCCTTATTACATCCCAAATGTTTGTAATGTTTGTTTTGCAGAAAAGTAAAATCATCCTATTCTAGGAATTTAAAAAAAACAACTCGGATTGCCTCCCGAGAAGCGCTGCATTTTCCGTCTTCAGCTGGACGCATTCAACTTCTTCATCCTACATCTTCATTTTCGCCTCTACGGTCACAGACCTACCTTCTTGGCAGTCTCGGTATTCGATGGTATCTTCCCTGACGGGTTCTTCACGATCTCAGCCAACTGAGCTAGTTGCTGGTCAATTTGGCGTTGGTGCATCTGCATGTCCGCCAATTGTACTTGCAAAGAGTTCAACATGCCGGAATTTGATAGCACACTTTGCGCTAGTTGATTATTGATCGTATCCTGCTTCTTAACAAAATCAAATAACTGGCCAATCACGTCTGCTTGGCCCGTGCCCTTGTCTTCTTCTCGATTCGACCCTTGATACTTTCCCTGCACTTGGAAGTTTCCTTTCGTTGACTAGAACTGGTTGTTCTTGGCGTATTGACCAGGCCCCCCTCTCTTCTCAAAAGCTTGTGTCGGCTTGGATGAGTTATGTAGCTGATGAGAGTTTTCAGCTGCATCCTTGTTACCGTAGTTAAAGCCGGGGTGGTATGGCCTTTTGTAGTTCACGAAAGAGACATTTTCAGTCCTTTCGTCTTCCGAGTCAGAGTCACTATCCGCGTTCGGTCGGGTGTAGACGCAATTGTCTACCCCATATCCTCCTTCACCGCAGGTTACACATTTCATCACCTTCTCAACTGGCTTCTTGCCTTTCCTGCCAGCTTCTCGCAGTTTCTTAACATCGGTGGTGATTCTTTGTATCTGCGAGGTAATGGACTCCAACGCTTTGGACTCAAGAGAGGGCCCTTCACCGACCTTCTTGACTTGTCCTCTGTCGGATCTATTGTAATCAGTGTTGGCTAGCAGCTCGGCCATGTTTTTGATGATCTTTTCTGACTTGCTTGATTTCTCCCCAAGGAAGTCACTGCCTGTTGCCGCATTTAGTGACACCCTTTCATCGGGAGTCAGGCCATTATAAAAGGTGGTGATGAGGAAGCCTTTCTTATAATTATGATGTGGGCAATCCCTCTGGTATTCCTGGAATCGCTCCCAGGCATCATGGAGGCTTTCATTCGACTTTTGCATAAAAGAGGTTATCTTCTGCCTATTTCTGACAGTTCTTTCAGTGGGGTAGAATTTGTTCACGAATGTGTCAACCAGTTCTCCCCATCCGTTTAGATATTGGTGAGGTAACCCAAGATACCATGACAGAGCTTTATCCTCCAGGGAGAAAATAAAGCCCTTGCAGTATATGACCTCTTGGGGGACCCCCTCATCTTTATGGTATCGCATATATTTTTGAAAGCATCCAGATGGTGGTACGGGTTGTCATTCTTGGAATTTCCCCTAAAGCTCTTATTCTGGATCATTGAGATAACTGGCAGGCTTGAGCTCGAAATTTGCCGCGTTGAAACGGGGGACAATGACGGGACATGGGGAGTTGTTGGCTTTCGTGGACGCCAACTCCCTCAGTGTTTTCTCTTCTTCCTCTGAGTCTTCATTGTCGCTGGCATCATGTCGTCATTCCTGATTATCGTGATTTCTTATGTGCCTCCGGTGGCGATGACGTCTATCGTGGTGATGGCCTTCCTCGAAATGCACTGTTTCTGGATCTTCGAGGTTATCATCGCCGTCATAGAGATTGTTGAATTCTGGTGGAGGCGAATGAGGCCGAGCTTGCCCTGGGCGTTCTCCTTCAGACTGGGGTGGCTCAATGCGGGGCGGCATGGTGTTAGCGGTTGGTAGAACAGGTCACTATTCTTTAGAGTTCCTAGAATGTCATGAGAAGTCAAGTTTAGAAAATAGAATTATTTATTTTGTGCAAAGGAAAATGATAATAAAATAACAAAAGCAAGGAGTGATGTCAAGCTCATTTCTAAGCTTGAGGCACGGGAGTGTAGTTAGTGGATTCGGATTCGTCAACAGTGCCATTTTGTCTTGTCCCCGACAATGGCGCCAAAACGTTGACCGGCCTAAATCGCGCGTCCTAAAATAGGAGGCGGATTTGAAGTTAGTCGGACTTTTACATTTATAACTCGAATCCTTCTAGGCCCCTGCAACTTTGTTTACAGGGTCGAAGTATATATACGGGGTCGAACACAGGGACAAGGATGGTAGTGTTGAGAACTCATAATCGACACGCTTCACTCCGGCAAGTATAAAGAGATAGTAAATTCCCCAAGGGGAAACATCAAGATGTCACAAATAAATCAAAGAAAACTATCTCCAACTGGAGTTACAAGAAGGATTTAAGGTTTTAGTCATTTAGCAATTTTTAGGGGTTTTCATGCAACAGAAACAGAAAGATAAAACTAGAGCTAAAGCGAGGTGCGAGGGATAAACTTTGGTAAAACAAGCAGCAGCAGGAACATCCTGTACCCCTCCTCTCGGAGCGGATACCTCAAACCCAGCATCAACACCCCTCTCGAGGTTTTTGGACTTTAAGTTAGAGTGAAATGTTATTGAAGCACTCTAATTCTGGGCACTCTCGTACTCCAGAATCAGCCCAAACACTAGAGCCACAACACATCTCTCGAAGTTGTTGCGACGGGAAAACATGATTCGGTAGCTAAGAGAAATGCGATCCAAACATGCAAGCTAGAGTCCATATATTAAAGTCATCCAACAATTGCACCAAACATAAAGCAACAAGTAATTAAGCTTTTCCATTTCCATAAACAATAAAGGTCTTTAAAAAGTTAAGTGTATATATATAATTTTGAAAAACACATGTATATAAAATGACTAACGAAACATAACATCTAAACAAAAATTGGGCTGAATAAATTTATTTTAGCACAAATTGGACATGGCCAATCATTAGCAAGCCCCTAATTGAAAAAAATACATGATAGATGGTCCAAGGTTTCCCTCACCCACCTAACTCTCATTTGATGTCTTCCTTAACCCTAATCCCTCTCTTCACCTCCTTGCCTATCCCCCGTTTAATTTCCCACCCTTAGCACTGTGCAACATGGAAATCTATAAGGATGGCAAAAATGAACTACACATCCATCACCCATACTAAACCACTCGGATCCAAACCAATAAATTGGTATACCACTTGTTAGATGGACCGAGGGCTGGGTGACCAAAAATTCCCCAGAGGTGGTGGTAATTTACCAAACACCCAAACCTTGCCTGTCCGATGTCCAGGATGAAAATGTAGTCCAGTATGTCCATGCTGACAAGCCCAGTGCTCCGTATTCCATCCTACGACCCCACAATCAATGGTCCAATTCCTAACCCTCCTCTACTTTGACTATTGTTCCCCTTCCCTCCTGTGAGGTTGCTGCCACAGAAGGCTGTGCGACCAGTGAAAGTGCTATCACTGGCGGCACCATTGACACTTCTAGCAAGACGGCGTCTGTCGCTGTAGAGGGAGACACAGTTGAAGGGGGGCGATGGCAATGGTTGCTCCACAATACTCATCACCAGAAACCTCGAGGTACGAGTCCAAGGAGAACATTTTTGCCTCAGCCCAAATCCATTCCAGCACGTCTAGGTACCTCAGTGGCATGCCACCTGCGTTCTTTGACACCTTTGTGGTGTCAGCGTTGACAAGGCCAGAGGTGACGTGTCTGTTGGGGTGTGCTCTGTGCGAGTTGTATGGCTCCAGTCGATTAGTTTGGTACATTTGAGCTTGTTTAAACCTTTTCTGATGACAACAAATGGATCACCACGTTTGTTGGTGTAATCCACATTTGAACACGATACTTCTTTCTCCTTCTCTCTCTTCTTTAGAATCTCACAACTTCTAAACATTTCTATGCTTGTGCCTTGATGTACTTTCTAAAAAAAATGAGAACCATAGTTGTGGGGATGAGATGAAGTACACATACTGGATCATATTGATATCCTCATCTCGAGGCGTATCTCTTTGTCTTTATGAGGTACACCTTTTTCTTCCATAATAATGAATTTGTGGTTGAACATTAGTCTTATCATTGCCTCTGATGGTAGACAAATGATTTCCTCTTACCCATATTGTTGATGATCAATTTCCTTTTCCTGATGGAATTGGTGATCGAGATCTGTCCTTGTCTACTAATTGTACCAAAACGTGTCGGGCTAGTAGTGACACATCTAATGTCGGACACTTGTGTCTCTCATCCACGTTGGCCGATATCGGCCTGTAGTATTGCCCGGGACGGTCTAAAGTGAACCATCCCCTCCCTCTCGGGACGGGGAAGAGCTCACCTAGAGTTTCCCGGCACGGACACTCAGGTGCGATACTTCTGCTCTCGCAGCTTCCTCCGAAGATTTGCTCAGGGTTGTGACCTGTCTTTTCGGCTTCCTATAGCTACTATTTATAGGCAGCGGTTGGGGGAAGTTATGGTGCTCGAAGCGCCACATGTCCTCCCTATTCGCGGTTCAGTGGATAACCGATACGAGTATCGCCTGACACAGGGTGTCGGCTATCGGTCACGTGACGGGCGGCGCCTGCCGATGGGTGGCATGTGTCGCGCGACAAGCTTGAGTTGTCGTGGCGAGTGTGGCTCCCTGTCGGGTAAGAGACGTGTCACCCGTCAGCTTCTTCTTGCGCGACGTCCCCATGTCGCACGTCGTTGTGTCGTGCTACCCTATCGCGCGGTGATCGTATCGGGTATCTGGAAGGCTGATGCAGGTGGAGCTTATTCGTGGGCCGGGACGGCCTTATTGATGACAAAATGGGTCAAAATTGTAGGAAAACTCTACAAAAGTTGGAAATATTGGATTAAGAGCATCGTTTGGCCAATTATTGCAAAAGTACATATAAAAGAGAGCAAAACAGTTAAAAAGGGCAGTTTTGATTGCAGAAAAACAGTCTAAAAGATCACAAAATTTGGTGTTATCAAGAACAAATGGGGAAGTGCTGAAAAACATCTTGAAAACTAAATACATATTATCACCTACATCTGAAGTGAGATTAAGTGTTTAAGAACAATTCCAAATCAAGGACTATTTAGGATTTACTCCTAATAAGTAAATCTCAGATGGGTTTCTAGGCCAAAAGATAATGTTGCCAAATCCACACAAACAAAGGAGAGTCACTAGATACTATCATTATTTGGTTTTTTAGTGCAAAAATCCGGGTTTGAATGGTTCAAAATGGTTTGCGGTGGAGGTGGTTGCAGCGGCTGCTGGAGGTGGCTACGGCTGTAGTGGTGGCTAGAGGACACAGAGCAAGCCGCAATAGTAGTAGAGAGCTACAAGAGGCAGCTAGGTCATAATCTCTAGAGCTACATGAGTTGGAAGCGGAAACAACATGAAATAAAGAATGGCAGGGAAGAAGAATTTCAAGGGTCAAGTGAACTTAGTTGTGAATTCACCTATGAAACTAACAACTAAGAACATAATCGTAGGTTGGCCAAGAAAACAACAACAAAGGTTGCCCTCTATTGTCATTTTTTCTTGGTAAAACTAATAAAAAAGACACCTATACCTAATAAAAAACACCAATCGCACTGAGGACTTAGTCATCAGTTATTTGTGAGACACCGAAGATAGAGTTAGCATATAGTCGTCAGTTTGGCCAAGAAAAGCTGACGACTATTTTCCTTATCCTACAAAAAAATGTTAGCCTTATTAAGGACTGAGTCATCATTTGTTGAGAGACACCAATGATAGATGCAGGACTTATTTGGTAGTTTATACAAAAAACTAACAACCTAGACCAATTTGGGAGGAAACATATGTTGACGGGGACATGACATGAACCCTGCATCATCGATTCCTTGACAACAAAGTGACACCACATGCACAATTTTTTGCGGTTGATAAGATGTATAACATTTGTTTTACTATTTCTAAACCAATGATAGACGTATTTTGGAGGAAAATGTTATTTCATGGTAAGGGTATATCATCATTTCTGAGGGAACTGATGCTAATCTTAATTTTTCTGGAGACAATTTTTTTCCCTAAAAATTTGTATTTTGTGGGTTATCTAAGACGTTGATTTCTTTAGGAAATAATTGAAATTATAGAAAAAGTGGTATCTGTGTTCTTCTAAATCGGTATGACTTGACCAATTCCGATGTTTGTGCTTTAAAACTGACATTGTACATGTTAGGGTGTCGGTTTTTCTATTTAATCGACATAAAGAAAAGTGCTATTAGAGGTCATAAATGTTCTAGTGGGGTACATTTATAGTGTGTTGGGATATATACAGCTAGGATCTAGAGATACTCACCCAAGGCATTCGAGAGAAGGAGGGGCACACATTAAATGGATCCTTCACAAAAGAGTCTTTCAGATGCATTTCAAATGTGGTGTAGGTGGCTTATTTAGTGCAATGATGTGGAAAATGTAGGGCATGATTTAAATATGATCCTTCCTTCTAGTCTTTCAGATGCAACCATAATGAAAAATTGATCAACGTGGGAAGCATAGGCTTGTAGGACTGATGATTTTTGTGCCCCTAATTTCTAGGGGATTATGTTCATAGGTAATTGGTTCCAAGTGGTTCCGATGAGGGATAAAAAGGTGGGGCTCATGTCTGATGGGAGCCCTACCTCACCTCATCCCCTTTAGGAACATTGTCCAGGTTCCATTGCATGGACTTGAGCTGAAAAGTTTGTCCTAGCTTACGGGGTCTAGGTTAGGGAACTATCTCCAGTCAAAGACTTAGTGACAATGTCCAAACAAGGTATTCCATAGTGGATCCTATATTAGTTGGCCATTTGTTTTAGTCATTATCCTTTCCTGCTCCTGGGAATTTAATGTTTGAACTGTGCAAACATGCTTAGATGATTAGAGAAATGAAGTCATTTTTTGCTAATCCATCAAGTAAATGTCAATCATACCATTTTTATTTGTATTTTGATATTTGATCAAAAATCTAGTCATAATTCTCATGGTTGATTGTAGATGATAATTATTTCATTGAATCGTCTTTTTATCTAGACATCCTTTGGTATTACTCAGGATCTAAATGTTTGTAATGCTTTCTCAAACTCTAGGGAAACCTTTAGTGCATTTTAGCCAGATTTAGATGAGTATAATTATGCCAATAGTTCATCACAAAATACATTTTAATCTTGCATTCTTTTTGAAGATTTATGTATGATTCTTACACCATTTTATTTATGTATATCAAAATTCCATTCATTTGTCAACCAAACTTGAAAAAAAATAGAGTTTAGTACTAACCCTAACCTAATTAAGATATATAGGAACATTTAGGAACTTTCTAATCAAACTTAAACCTTATAATGTCATTGATAATTGCTTTCATCATGATATTGTGAGTATATTTATTTTGTTGATCAAGTTCAAGGTTATCCTTGTATTAGATCTTTCATGTCATTAGATAATATGAACAACTTTATTCTTGTACTTGTAATTCTTTTTTGGATTTATTTTACCTTTTTTGAGAGAGTGGAACTAGGATGATCCAAGACAATGAATGAATCCTCGATGACAATGATCTTTTGTGTCCTATAAAGATGATAGATTTTTTTTTATGGAAGTAGCTCAATTCATTAAAAGAAAGTTGTACAACATCTACAAGATAAAAACCTCACAACATGGTACCAACTAAGACTCCTTTGCTTGACTAACATAACACACATGCTCATATTGGGATGTGATAGGTAAATTACATGTGCGAACCATCTTCATTGTGGATGTCCAAAGCAGCTATCAATAAGGGAAACTGTCAGTCTATGTGAACCCATGAGAATATTAGTGTAGGAGGAAGAACCATCCAAGGAGATCACCATCTCTAACATGCCCAGGACCATTAGTAGAGGGGAGATCTCAACCGAACACTATAGTAAAAGCCAGCAACAAACACACACCAACCCAACAACTAAAAACAACATCAACACGAAGGTAAAAGCCAGATGAGTGGCCACCCAACCTAAAGAGGGAAGGAAAACTCACACAGAAACATGCTCAAATAGGTAGGGAGCACACCCTGGAAGCAGCCGAGAAGGGGGCCAAGCCACCCAACGGAACAACACAGGGGGAAAGATGGCCCAGGCGAGTGGGGGTGGGGGTAAAGGGCACAGGGAACCTCACCACCTCTCCCGACCACCACTGCACAACCCCACAAAGCTCAAGCTACAGCTTGAGGTCGAGAACAGGAAATAGGGGGGAGCACATGCCTGAAAACCCTGACCCCTGCTTGTATCTTTCCTCTATCACCGTTAAGGGGCACCCGACTCACCGACTGATCAAGGGCCACCGCTAACTGAGACCTGCAAATGGAAAAAGAAAGCAAAATTGAACGCCTCAACCGCCTGGATGCCACCTCACTGAGACCAGATTCCACCATTCATCGCACACCTAGATTGGGAGTCACAGGTAGGATTCAAGGCACCAGCAAAGCCAGCCCACCGGTAGATCCGCCAGTTGCCACAGGGTGGGGACGACGCCTAACAGTGGAGGAAAGAAATAGGACCCAGGTGATCAAGCACCACAGCTGGGTGAGCAGGGAAGAGCCATGGGGGAGAAGGGATTCATCGGGCAAGCGTCGACCACCTCCCCCCCCCCCCCCCCGAGCTGGAAGCGGCCGCCAGGGGAACCCTAGGAAGTTGCCATAGCTAGTGAGTAGAATGCCTTGTTCTTTCTAGTTTAACGAGATTATAAATATGATAGATTATTCTCTCCTATCAGCACAAGCTATGCGTTGGTTTCCAATAGGTCATGAGAAAATCTACTTTTTGTGATCTCTTGTATCCAAGATCATTAGGACACTGGCTTGTATTTTACAACTAAAGGTTTCTGATTGTGTATTTTGTTTTTTCTATTTGAATAAAGATCCTTTTCCCCATCATTGTGTTTGTAAACCTGACTAGTGGCGGATATATTATTCTTGTATAGTCAAAACCACCTTTCATAATCCGTTGTTTTGGGTTTGATATTCCTCCTTCCTCCCCATCTTAAACATTTCTATGAAGAAAGTTACATTTAACAACTTCGTTATTTAAATTTGCAATTTCATTCAATGTGTATATTCACCCTCCTCTAAACTCTATTTTAATGCCCATGCATCCTTAAAATTAGGTTAGTTATGTTTTTAAGTCTTAAATTGAAAAGAAGAATTGTCTATATTTTAGTTTCAACCAATAATCACATACTTCTTCTATTTGACTTTTTGGTCTTTACATATATATTAAATGTCATGATTAGAGTGGTACATGCTTAATTCAAATTACATAGAGACTAAGACATGATAAACACATGTTCCTTGCACTAATATAAGTAGTGGTCATAGATTTTTTTTTACAATCGCATATAAACATTGTTTATGATAGATTCATTATGAAGATAAAAGAAAGGTAAGGTACATGGAACTATAACAAACTTGTTTGAAATTTAGCTTCACCCAAAACTGGTATTTGATTCCCATTACACATTTAGGTATGATAATAATAAATTATATTAGATACTCACCATTCTATAACCAAAAAGAAGGGAAAGAGGGTCTTATAATAAGTAGAAAGGTATAAAAATGGAGTTGAAAAGTATAGTACAAACCCTAAAACTATAGATTATTACTCTAAGGTTTTTATCAAGAATGAGAACATGTTACACTTTACTTAGATGATGAGAATATGTAATTCACATTGATTACTAATACTAGGTGACTTCCCTAAGATTTTTCTTTTGAGATTCAAGAATAAACAACATTCTTGTTAGGTATTCTAGCACTTTAGTTAGCTTATTTTTATGATGTAGTTTCTATACCAGATGACCTCCTCCATTAAACTTTCATAGGGAGTTTGAAATAGGTGATCCTTTCCATGATGTTTTTGTCCAATATTAAAATATGAGGTATCTCCAAGGTGTTTTCCATGCATTGGTTCTCTATATGGATTCCCTCTTATACTCTATGGATTGGTGTTGGAAACCATATAGTTGATATATATGGGTTTAATAAATGACTAATCATGCCTTCAAAATCATTCCTTATTCTAACATGAAAGCCACACACATTAGTTCTGATATGCATTATAACTAGAATATCTAAACTATAAATAAGACCTCATATTATATTTATAAACTTCATAATCTAGTGAGTCGACAGAAACTATTAATAGCATTAACATTTAGAAATGAATGGAATCAAGTGTTTATCTCATAAACTTCATAACTATTTGAGTCAATCATGCCTTTAAAATCTTTTCTTATTTGACTCCTAATTTTATTAGGCATCAAGTGCTTCTTTCCAAAGTTTCTCCTTGTTTTTCTTCTAGTTTTATCACTTTAAATTTGTGGTTGAATATAGAATATTTTCTTGTTTGTGATTGACATATTTGTTATCATCACTATCCATGTGTGGCCTAAGAATATATTGGTCTAATAATCCCACAATTATTTAATCAAAATCCAAAAAAGTTACGATGTCATGATTTTCAACAGTCATTGATGATTGTTTCTCTAGATGCCATCAATTTTCAAGGTATCTTGAATAAATGATGTGTCATTTGTTTGTATGGGCATCATAGTGTTGTATGTTTTAATGACATGTTTTCTATTTGAAGAATAGATTTTTTTATGCTTTCTTGTCCAATGTTTTCTTACAATAGTGATTTCAATTTGCATTTCATCATCTACCATGAAATTTTATGTACCATCTCTAATATATGGCATGATAGTTTGTGAATCGTCAAAATAGATCTCTTGTGCATCCCATAGTGATGCAAACCTGTTGCTTCAACTTTGAGATTTGTTTTTGGTTTCCTGATGCAGAGTAACATTGTGAAACTGACGATGAGTATGAATATTTTATACACATATATCTTCCAATGTTCCTCCTCACAATGCATTTGACTCATGATTTGTCACTACCAATTTGAGTTTAATCATTGTCTCCTAGATTGATAACATCATTCATCAATTTTTTTTCACTTCCCATTTTATGCAAATTGGACATATTTCCAATAAGGATTCATATTCCACATGGAATTGGATGGATTAGAATCTTTGGGTCATTCTAAATTGCTAGTCTTGCAAAATGGCTTCTGGTACAGTTTGATGTGTGGTTTTCCATCTTGATTAACCTACAAATCGTTGCTTCAATCTTGATGCAATTTACCTCATTTTAAAGATTTTGTGGCATATCTAATACTCAATCCCATGATACAATCTAACAAGGTAGTCAAGTAGTTGGACAAAATGATTTAGTTCACTACCAAACCATGAGAGAACTACCAGAATTGTTTACAATCATCCCATCAAGAATTAAGGAAATCTTCTTTTCATGATAAATAAATCATGAAGTAGTTCATATACAATTTGTAGAAATTCCATTAGAGTGTTGTCACATAATTTGAATACAATCATTCAACATCATGTTACTAGTTTCTCTCCAATGAGTTTCACAACTATTGCCAAATATCCCACATCTATGGAGTATAGTGTATGCCTCTAGATCAATTGATAACTTTGGGTATCCATGATAGTCACATAATTTGAATACAATCATTCAACATCGTGTTACTAGTATTCTCTCCAATGAGTGTCACAATTATTTCCAAATATCCCACATCTATGGAGTATATTGTATGCCTCTAGATCAATTGATAACTTTGGGTATCCATGATAGTACTATAATAAAGTACCATCTAGGTTTATAGAATTGGGAAGTTCATCAAGGATGAACATGTTGTTACTAGAACTATTGTTTCTTGTATTCACATATCTAAATGAGTGGAGAAGAATAATTCTAACTATGGACACATATTATCACCATAGTTATAAAGTGGTTGAGGTGGATCTCTCTATGTAGTAGGGTAAAAGTCATCTGAAATAGTAGTAGACATAGGTTGTGGATCAGTAGTAGTTTCCTTATCAATCTTCATTATGGCTAGATAATGCATCTATTTATAGACCAAATCTGAACCAAGTTCATTTATTCTCATTCAAGTATCAGTCATATATATAGGCATAGGTGAACTCTTTTGATAATCTACAACTTTAGATCCTCTCCCATGAGTTCTTCTTGATACACCTTGTCACCATGTGTTGGATGCAAAGAAACCCAATTTCGCTTTATGTTACCCTTCACCAATTCCCTTTACCCCTATTTTATCCTTATTTTACCAAGTATTATTTATCTTGAATTATTAATATTTTCTTTTATATATTTTTTCCACAATCATACATTTATATTACTCTATTTAGGATACCTTCATTATGTAGTTATCCCATATGCATGCCTTTTTAAGTAATTTAATGGTATAATTTTTTATGATTGTTCTAAATTTTATTTCTCTATTCTTCAATTTTTTATTAGGTTGCCCATATTCTGAAGGAAGATCTTAGATCATGAAGCCAACAACTAATATTTTTATGGTCTACTTTTTGAGGGAAGGGATCTAAAGACCAAATTGAATGTGGTAGGTGTTGAGGTTGAACTATAAGTATTACACAAAAGGTTATTATGTGTCCTATCATCATTGTTGTATACATATGCGCGTATATTTTTAGAAATTGCATTCTTAGAGTGACCTGTATATCATTCATGTTTGTCATAGAGAAATATGAATGTAAGGAACAATTATTTTAAGAAAACATGTTCTTCCTAAATATGTTTTGATATGTAGTTCACTACGAGTGATGATTTTCATTAGACTAGTGAAATTAAATAAGCTTAAAAAAATTATATATCATCATGTGTATGTCAATAGTTTCAATCTGAGTTCTTACTACCTAAATATCATCTTAACATGATGGTTAGAGTAAGTGTCATCTTTATCTTAACATCCAACATGGGGGTCAAAAGGATCATTATGTGAGAAATAAATCAAATTATCATTTATTTTGAAATTTGTTTAAAAATTATTAGATGATATATGACAATAATTTTAAAGATTCTATGATTGTAAATAAGTTTTTAAATTATCCCTAATGTACTCTATATCATCTTTCATTTCAAGGTGTGACCAGATACCCAACAAAACCAAAAAATTATATTTCAGACACCACCATAGTAGACAAGATAAAGCTATATAGTATAAAAATGGATAAACATAGACATTACATGTAGAAACATATAAAGTTTTTATTATAAATAATATAATACCTTCAAATAAAATGAAATTATCATCTTATAGTCAACTACCAATTAACAAGTACTTGTATAAAGAATCTTGAATCTGACATAAAAAATGCTAAAATAAAAAAATATGAAAATATTATTGAATTCCTGAAATAGAATTCCACAATCCAACATAGGGTGACTACTATATTTATCTTCTAACAAACAAATATTTTAGTTAGTTAACAAGATCTCAAATTGTACATATCCATGCATGAATGATGTTACATTTATAGGATAATGTTAGCTCTAAAAAGTGTGTGATGAGTTGAAAACTACATGTGGCAAATTGGTTATCCGACTAGAAGTTATGATTTATTGATTAACCTATTTCTCATGAACTTATACCTAACCGGTTGAATCTTGTTTTGGGCCTCCACTTGCATTCATTTTTCTCCATAATGCATGATCACTCCAAAAAAATTTCAAATAAGTCAATACCTAATTTTTTTTATCTATGTTACTTATTTTTTAGGTACTTTATTCCCTGGTTGTAAATGGAGTTGTAAGAGTGAACTGACGTCTTCACAAATGCTATTTGGAATCCCATTGTAACAAAAATAAACTCAAAACTTTCTAGCTGGGAAAACAATTTTCTTAATCTCTCGGGCAGGCTAACCCTCCTTAATAGTGCCATCACTCCTATAACAACACACTTCCTAAGTTGCATTCCCTTGCTATCAAAGACCAGACACATCTTGGACAAAACTCGGAGAAAATTCCTTTGGAATAATACCCAAAAAAATGATAAATTGGGGAAACATAGACACCTGGTTAATTGGAAAACAATCTCTGCTCCTATTGATCAAGGTGGATGGGGGATTATAAACCTTGAAACACACTCCCTTTGTCTGATTACCAAAATTATAGATTGCCTCACCCAAAATAAAAAAAAATCTGGACAAATCTCATCATGCATAAATATTATCGCTCAACACCGCCTTGGCATCAAATCAAAAGGAAGTCTGCTTCCCCCCTTTGGAAATACATAAACATCAATACTATTCAACAGTTGCTAAATACCCCTCCACACTCTCATAAATATATCTCTTTCTGGTCAGACCATTGGTATAATAACAATTCTATTATAAACCTCAAAACATTATGGGCTATTCCAAAAACTCTCATCCATATAAAAATTGATAAAGCCCTCTCCCTTATCACCAGCAAAAGATCAAACTCCTTAAAAAGATGTATCCTCTCTATTTTAAGTCAACATGAACTCAGTAATATCTCAACCTCTTTAGAAGAAAACACTTCAAATAACATCTATTGGAAATGGGGTAAGGATTATTTGGTGAAATGTGCTTACAATTTTCTCTCTTACAGAGGTATCACCCCATCTTCATCTAAACTTTGGAAACAAAAATGGCCACATAAATATAAAACATTCTTATGGCTTCTCCTCCACAATAAGCTCCTTACAGGAGAAATCATAAAAAAAGGGCTTCCAAGGTCCGTTTAGATGTGTCCTCTGTGAGCAAAATGAGGATTCAACAAGTCACATCTTCTTCAAATGCCCTTTCTCTCAAATTATCATCTCACACTTCTTGCGAAATAGTCTTCCTGATCTCCATGAATCTATTTTTCCAATTCATATTCCTCCATCTAGGCTTTACAGGCAGCACAAAAGTAATGATCTATTCTCAACCATCTGCTGGAATCTTTGGAAGGAAAGAAATAATAAGATGTTCAACAACAAGAAAAAAATGGTTAAGACTATTTTAAATGATATCGATGCCGATCTTCACATCTTTATCAATCTGCAGGAAAAATAGCAGGTGTTTCCCAAGAGCAATCAAGCGAAGGTAACTCTGAAGCAGCGGAATCGGAAGCAGCTTTCCTATGTGATCTAAAAGCCATGGTGGACGATGAGACGGGTGTCAGTCTTATGTAGCAACCATAGTGTCGTTCCATCCCATGCTAGCTCAGCACTTTTAGTATCATTTCCTAGTTTGCAAAAACTTTTTAATTTAAAAGAGACTTGTTTTAAGGGGTGCCTCCCCCGAGCTACTTTCAGCTTATTTTCTTTCTATACAAACTCTATGCTGTTACTTCACATTAGCAGTTCTTCGCTTGCTGATGGGCTTATTCAATATATCATTACCTTGCCTAAAAAAAAATGCTCATGGTCCATATGGATGTAAAGGATGTCAAGAATTCCAAGAAAATAATCAAGTATATCTGACAAACCCTAAAATGGTCATTATACATCACCATGGCCATGTTCAAAATACTAAAAATTCCATTTGATCATAGGGAATTTGGCACAGTCACCGTGGGTGTAGTGGAAACTGGCTAATCCACTATGTTACATCATCAAAACCATGTTGGCAACCTTAGATTTACTAAGAGTTCCTGACCATTGTCAATATAATCAATAATGCCCATTTCCCCATGGTGAGGCAAAACTACCATTTTTGTACCCATCCCACTATTTACCCACCCAAATACTTCAGGTACCCCCACTTACCAGGTTTGAACCCTAACACCAAACCAAACTATATAAACACTAAATTTACACCCACAAGAGGGATAGCATACATCAAGAACCCATAAATCCACCCCCACTTGCCTTTCCTTGTCCCATCACCCATCATAATACCTTCCAACTAAAACCTAACCCTAGCCCATCCATACCATTTCCCTTTCATACAAGGAGCAGCTAGATTCTACACTAGGAAGTAGCAACAAAAAAGGTGGAGCTTCTATCTACATAAACATTTCTCTTGCTTAGATACTTCTATTTGTTCCCCTATTTCCATGTTTTTTCTGCCATTACGAGTCTTGTAAACTCTTTTATGGGATGTTGGGGTAAATGTGATTGTGTTATCATATTATTTTGGAATTTATTTAAAGCATTAATCATTCATCTTAATTTCTATTTTTATGTTATTTATATCTTTTACTACCTCATGGTTTTTGAGCGTATGTTTTGTACCATATAAAGCTTATATAGAAGAGGGATACTAGGAAAGTTCTTGAAAATATCTAAGTTTCCTTGTAGGAAATTGTCTCGTTTCTTCTTTGATATACCATCTTCCTACTTCATGAGCCTTAGGTGGTAGATCAAGTTTGGAAGATGTGTTTCATCCCCCTCACTTGGAAGAGAGAATGGAAAGGTTCGATAGGAGGTAGCAAAGGCTGAAATACTACCTCATACCCCATATACCACCCATTGTCACTAAGTGAGTTAAAAAGGGCATGCTTAGTATCTTAAGAATATATGATATATTATGCATATCCACCTTCAAACTCATAAATTGAGCCTAATAAGGATGGATAGTTGGTGATATAGGAGGTTGTATCCTTTATACCACTTATGCCATCAATAACCAATGAGTAGAGTTGGGTTTCTACTTAATTGCGCATGTTTTCAGTTTTCCTTAATATCATTAATATATTGGATATGTTTTTTATTTATCCCCTTTCCATGGGTGAACTTCCTTTAGTTCAATATACAACCCAGTACCATATTATGCTTGTATATTCCATATGCCATGTTCATCATGTCTTTGTGATACTTCCTTTATAATTTTTCTTATTGAATTGGTTAGCTAGTTGTACTAATGCTAGTGTAGTTATAGTTTTCTAATTTTGGTTATTTTGGATGTGATGTTAATTAATACCCTAAGAATTAGTAAAAACCTTATTGTTTTAATTGATTGCATAACCCCTCTCTCTTAAAATTAACCAAAGTTCTACCTTAAAAACTTGATCCTTTGCTTCTAGAAGCATAGTAAAACTAGTACCCTATGTTTAGTACCATCCTTGATGCCCAACCTTGTTTTTCACCCCTAATACACCCCAATCTTGTTCTCTTGCAGATCTAGTTTAGTGTGCATTTATGGCTAGCAATAATCATGTGCATAGTACACATCAAGATTGCTAATGCCATTTTTGAGTACAGTCTTCTGAACCAAACTTTTTGTATTACCTTATTCTTCTAGTTGTCATTACCATTTCACCATTTATTGATTTGATCTTGAGTACCTTCATTGTAAATTCTCTCTCTTGTTGTTTGCTTGTGCTTGTGTAGTGATAGTTCATGTTCAGATGCCAATCCTTGTCTAGAGATCCATTTTTCATTGACTTTTGGGATAGGATGAAATTGAAGAAAGAGTCAAAAGCGTCAACAAAGAGACATGTCTAACATGAATTATGGTTAGAATCCACATGATGATGATAAGGAGATGGTATTTGAAAAGCCAGAACCAATCCCAAGGCTCTTACAAGAATATTTTATACATGGGAGTATACATCACTCGTAGGTGCTCATTTTTAGACCATGGCGGACAAGACTTTGCTATCATGTCCACATGTTTTATCTCTTGTCATAATTTTATGAATTAGATACAAAAATGAATGTTACTATAAACCCTAGATGATGTTTGTTTGCATGAGATCTGAAATGTAGGATGATAGTAGGTTTAAAAAATGTGTGATGGGTTGTGTCCACTAGATGTGATAACTTAGTTATATAATTATATGTTAGGATTTCCTAAGTTCATCATATAAGATGATTGGACCAAAATTTTCTCATGAACTTCTACTTAAGCATTGGGTTCGCTTTAGGGTAGTTAATGAAAGGTTTATTTAAAATATACCAAGAGTATGTGATACATCATGTGCTTGTGTTATATTTTATGTGAATAATGTGGTAACCTTGTTTCTTATGGGTATGTCATATCAAAAATGTTATCTATAATCCTAACCCAAATATATTATTTTATGAACACAAGTAACTTCCAAACCCAAAAATAGAGAGAAAATGACGATCTATATAACTCATTTTTTTCTAATTTAATACTATGTTTTGTGGTAAAAAAGCATGTGTTATATAATTCCTAATTTGGAGATTTAAAAAAATAAAACATAAGTTTTTCATTTACATTAAAAAATGAAAGTTTCATACGACCACTTTATTTATTTTATGTTATTAGAAGTTGTATCAAGCTAGATAGGGTTGATTTATCAGAATGTGATAGAAATTTTTGAATTTTACTACTCACATGGATATTGTTGTTTAAGATAATGATGTCATAATATCATAACTACATGTATGAATTGGAGGAGTGAAAATGGAACATTGTATGCCTACAAGATCTGTTTGACAAAAGAAAAGAAATTTTTATAGAATACAAATTTGACTAGACATGTCATTGGAAAGTTAATTCTATGAATTTTGTAAACAATATGTCAACAAGAGGATCATCTAAACAAAAGTAGTATAATTTCATGAAGAGTAAATTGGGGTTGTGAGAAAGGTACCATAATTGTTTTCTTAGATGTTAAGGTCTGTGCAACATGATATGAAAACACACAAGTAGAAGTGTGATTCTTGCCTAGTCAAATGATAATAAAAATGCCTAAATTAGCTTGGGGAGATATTATGAGAACTGTAGAATTTTTGTATCTTAATGAGAATATGGCTACTATATATAATTGAATGTAAAAGAAATATCTATGTAACAGACTCTATATCCTGAATTTTGAAAGGGTTTCATAACCCAATAAAGCCTACATGGGTCACTATACCTCATCATCCTTAAAACCCTAGATGAGAAAGAATGTTTGAAAGGGGTGAAGCGATAGTTCTTGTGAATGAGACAACATATATTGATGATAAAATAAATATGAGATGAGTAATTCATAAAATGAAGACAAAGAGATCAAATCAACTAATTAAATATTCATGTAGTTGAGTAGTCAGTTCAATTTTTTAATTCATGTTTGTCACAAGACCTTCCCCTGATGATAATAGGGGATATTCATAGTTAATATGATATACATGGAGATATTTTAAGGTGTTTTTGGAACTTTTTGTGTTATTGTAATCCCAAGGCTTGCTACACTTATGTGCATGTACATCATAGGGTTAGAGTAATTTTATTGTGTAGGTATTTATGCATAATTATACTTGAAAACATATCAACAGGATGCATATACATATAGATGAGTATTCATATCATATATGAAACCCAAATTTTAATGTACCCATTTCTATGGTACATATAACCTAATAGGGTTGGACTCTTGATTACCTCACATATATATGCATATGTATATACATATATATACATATACATATATGTATATATTATATAAAATATTGAAGACCTTGGGCAGACTGAACACAACATACCATCATGTTGGTAGTCATTGTATGTCATGAGTAATTCATACATATTCATGTCCATGAAGACCATCAAGAATAATTGGACGAGGTGCCCTTTGGATGCAATAGTAGTGGGAAGATCCAGGGGCTAGTTTCTAGACCCAAACCCTACAAGAACCTAGGGGCAATGGTCGTGTCTAGAGGAGGTAGACCAACAAATGCACATAGACATGCACCAAAGGGGTGGTGAATCCATCACAAAACCCCATCTATAGGTGAAGATGGATGCAGGGTGACACCCTATATGCTCTGGTGATATAACATGTCCTTAAGGGTGAAATAAAATAATAGGGCCACCAATTTGTTGTGTGGTAGGGATGATGGTAAGAGCCATCACATATAAAGGAGGGATGACAAGGAGGAACCATATGCCACAGATTCATGGATCTCCCCACTGATTGGATCATGAACCTAAACGACATGAGACAAATGTTAGCATTAATTCACCAAGGAGGTTCGTTGGAGTAGCACCGACTCTGAAGATGACAGTTGTGATCTAGAGGTAAGAGGTTGGAGTTAATGGGTGCAATGACATTGTATTCTCATTATGGGTGAGAAGGGAATAGGGTAGTGGGTTGGGAAAGTCTAAGAAGATGAGGAAGAGACTCTAGATCCTCTATAGATGTCAAAGAACATCGCAACAACAACCGTTGTTACTTGACCCCTCACTCGCACTCCTGGATCTCAATGCTTGAACAAAATGTGTTATCCAATGCATATCCTAAAGATAATAAAGAGGAGATCAAGGATGGATCATACCTAAGGAAAATCCCCTGATCTAGTTAATATGCAACCAAGGTAATTAATGTAGCATTTATTCAAATAATATATCTAACTTGTACAACACATAGAAAATGGGTTATAGCTCAGAAAAATACAAACTATATATGGATTTTGATCATCGTTTTGAGATCTAGATAATCGGCTAGGTTACAAGACATGTTTATGTTTTCTTTCATGAGTATTCAGGCTTAGTATATCTAGTATTTAGAATTCTAATTAGACAATATGTGGGTTATAATGTAGGAAAATTAGAGGAATGTGATTAGTAGAGTCTAGGATCAATTGTTCCTATTGAATTTTGCTAAGTGGTCCTTTCCTTGGGTTTCATAATATTGCATCATCACAATTCGTTTGCATTATTATGTTTAAAATTTATATTATACATGATATCATGTGAACATTGTGATGATTTAAGATGTATCAATATAAGAATATCTTGTTAAGGTCTACATCATACATGCTTATCTCAGATCAACTAAGACTTTTACCTCTTAATTTTGGTTAATACAATTATGGGTGAAGGGCCTAAGAAAGAAAGATAATATCATATAATAATAAGAACCAATAGTTAGGCCCTATCTCGTAAACATGTTATGGAAGGTTGGAGCCTCATTATCCCTCTTGAGTTATGGGTTCAATCACAACCCTGCACACCTTGAATGTGTATAATGATGTTAAAGTTTGTGGGTTCAACCTAAAACTTGCACACCATGTGTGCATTCGGTGAGATCAAATCAGATCAGATCAGGTTCATTTAGTAGGTACTCTAGTAAGAATGATTAATCAATAAAAGGATGCATCCTAAAGACATTATTAATGTTTATGCATGCTCATATAAATTTTAAGCTTAACATTAAGTTATGTTCATACTATTACTAAAATCAAACCAATTACAATGGTTTTTCTAATGTAGGGCTATGTGTGTATGCACATAGGTTGTTTACAACAAGGGATAACTCTTAAGAGGTGGATGTAGGTACGATTTCATGACCTAGTGTGGTGCCATGTATAATATCCAAGGTGATTTAACTAGTTTACCAGTTATATCATGAATCATGCTCCTTGTTGAAAGTTTTATGAAGAGAATATATAGGAGAATTGATGTTATTATATCTTGTGTAAAGTTATTTTTATTATTGTAATGAAGGATATATGATGGTTGTGACATTCTATGAGTATCATTTTTTAGTCCACAAAAGTGGTATCAGAACAGTGATATAGATGGACACTAGGAAATATTCCCACCATTTGCACCTCTTAGATGAGGCTAAGAGTAAATCTCCCGTCTGGTGATCACAGCGGCAAGCTAGGGTCCCCCCCCACGTGCGGTGCTCCGGCTTTGGGGAGGGGGTCAGGCGTCCTGCTGGGCCGTCACCTTCTCCCCCCGGGCCTCCTCCTCGACTTGCCTCTTCTTCCAGTTTCCTTTTGTAGGTGCCTCTCTGAGCTCCTCATCTCTTCCCCCTGGGTGGCGGCCGTGCGACCTAGTTGTGATCGGGTCTTCTCTTTGGCATGTTACTTGTAGGAGGTGGTGGTGCTCTTCTCCTGGCAGAGTCTTTCTCAGATCTGCCTTGAGGCTGAGGCGGGTGGATGGTGGGGGTGTCCTCGTAGGGGTTCTGGAGGAGGCGGGTTTCCCTCCTCTGTTTCCGCCTTGTAGGTTTCTCGCTTGGGTGCTAGTTTTTGGCAGGCTATCTGCCTTGTTCCGTCGTATATCGGTGTTGTTTCTTCCTTTGAATAAGGATTGTTACTCCTTCCTCTGTGAAGGCGGTGGTTTTTCAGGGGTTTCCCCCAGTAATTCAACCTTAGTACGGCTATCTCATCTTTTCTCTAGATTGATCTCATTACTCAGTTGTATGGCTTTATTTGAGTTGATATACGAGCAGAATATCGTCTTGTTCCAGCCCCTCTACCACTACTTAATGCTCAGGTTGAAGGAATTCTTCAGGAAAAGCTGCTTAAGACAGCCTCAAGGAAGAAGAATCAATACAGAAATGTCTCTCTCTCATTCAAATATGAGTTGTAGTGCCCTAGGGTTACTGAACGTGATGTTTGTATGTTCTATTTGTATCTTTCTCCCCAATTGTAAATGTTGTATGGCTAACAAGTAATGAATCGATCCTTTTTCTCTAAAAAAAAGATGAGGCTAAGAGTAAGAGAAGTCAGACCAAGTATTATTGGAAAAATTCTCACTGATATAGAGTTGTGTGTTAACTTAATCCCCATCTCTTAGAAAGTATGGGAGTTTGTGGGTGTATATCATCCTAACTCATAGGTCTACGTTTCTATGAAGATAACTAAGTGTAGATAAAGTAGGGTGAAATTTCCAATAAGTTAGAATTCTTGATGATGGAATGATGAGTGAATTTATGAGGTTCATATCAATTTGTTTAGGTAAAATTCCCTCACCTTTGATATGGTTAGCATTAATATACAAACATCAATTTATGTTTTCTAAAATAATGATTTTGGACCAAACTTTAAGACCACTTTAGAACTTCTCTTAAGAGATTTGGTTATTATTGAATAAAAAATATTTTCTTATAAGTATCATATTATAAAGTGTTTAATATTTCTTTAAATTTCTACCCTCTAGTTCTTTAAATGAAGGAATGAAAGAAATGGTTATCAGGATTTCATGTTTTAGAAAACGAAGTTGTTACATATATAATGCAAGATACAAAGAGGGATAAGTAACCTTAGGTTTAAGTGTCTTTTATTGTGAGTTTTTAGGTGTGGACTCCCTAGATCACAGCATGCCCTCTTTCTTTCTTGATAGTTTGTGGTACATGATGTAGATAAATTGAGAACCTTAGAGGATATTTTATGAGACAAATGATATTTATCATGATACTTGCCTTCTCTTGGTTCTTGTGGTGTGGGATGCTTATACTAGGGGATGTTGGAGATGAGAATAATATGTTCTATCATATCTAGATATGTGTATTAGCAAGTATGTGTCAACAGATGGCATAAAAAGTTAATGCTAGGAGCTCGTACATGTGGTGACTTGAACCTCATGGTACTAGAACTAATTAGAAGTCCATAAAACATGTTTGGTATTAATTTCATTTGCATAATGAATAGAATGATGAAATTAGAACATAATTTAGCTTGGGTATGCACCAATATTACAACAATAAGGATCTTTAGTTGTACAAGTTTACTTAGTAATGCATGCTCTAAATAATATGGAAAGGGTTTGAGGAGTTTTAAGAATTAAGTAAGGAAAAAGATAGATCAAAACATATTTCTAAAGTTGAGGAATGTCAAATCTGTTAGTATGGTTATTAATGAAATTTTCTTCTAATGATTCTTCTTAAATGAGATGTTAAGCTTTGACATCCATAGGTACATCGGGGACTTATTTTTAATAACTAGGAATCCTAACCTTAAAAGAAAGGATATAATGTAATATTAAGAAGGAACACTCTAATAAATTGTGTATGGATATTTAAGGTGTGTGAAGGATTATGAAAATCCTTAGGTAATGGTTGGCTTAAGTTTAAACAACATTACGTTTCTTACTTATGCAAAATAGGTATGTTTCTATAACAGAACATGTTAAGGTGATTAACCTCTAAGGTAAATGAATATGAATGTTTTTTAATTATATGAATATATACTTGTGCATATTATAAGTATAAGATCAGACTGGTATAGAATGTGTCCACATCATGCTTCATGTGCATAAATGCCTATGTGGATTAAAACTCTAAACCCTAAGTAAATGAAGAAAATTGTATGAAGAACTCTACCTTGGCTTTTAGCTATTGGAATATGTGGTGGGACCTGGTTGTAATCGTCAACATCATGTAGGGAGGATATAGCAACTTATGTTTAAGTTGGCTCACATCATAGGATGAAGATTAACCTACTTATGTGCACCACATTATGTATTGTATCATATTGTTCTAGGTGTAGAGTTTCCTCCATATAGTCCATGTAATGATTAAGTAATGAAAAAATGCATCCTTAAACCAAGTAGAGGATCCATGGTTATAAATGCTTTATGATTTTATGATATTACATTCAGGACAAGTGAGGACACAATAAGAATTTTAATCTTTTAAATCAATGAGTTGTAATTGATTATCAAATTCTTTTTGGTTCAAGGCATCTATGATTCAAGGTCAATGAAATGTGTTTCTTAATATATATGATGAGGATCAAGAGACTCTTAATGAGTTAATTTTTTTATTTTTAGGTAGGATACTTATCACGAGTATAATCATGATGTGTATTAAGGTAATAGTGGAAGATAATAGTAATTGTTCTGTGATCCAAGTTTAAACTGATAAAATAGATGTATGACAATTTACATAGATAGCCAAACAGTCCTTAGGTTTATACATGATGATGCTTTAAGCATGAAGTGGTATTAAGTTATGTTGTAGTATGGACCAATGGTCTAGGATCGTAACAATATGAGCTTCTACAGGAAGTTGAGATGAATTAAAGCCTAAAAAACATGATTGATAAATACTTCCATTTAGTATTGTTGGGGATAGGAATGGTTTAATGGTAAGATGGTGACTACAAATACCTTGTGACTATCTACTTAAGGACACAATAGTATGACAGACACAATTATTAAGAGTAATGTTAAGAATGTGTTTTTATCTTAGTGACCCTCCAAAGTTTTATTTTCCCCTAGCGCATCGAGATGTTGGGAGCAATGAGAAGTTAGGTCCACATTTATGTGTACAAATCACTTTTATTGACTACCTAATTTCAAGTAATAAGGTCATGATAATGATAATGAATCATGAGTTAATATATCAATGCATATTTTCTAGACTACAAAGAAGAATCTTTCCCAGTACTCTTAAAACATTAGCTTAGTTTTAAAGAGGATGTTACGTGCATATAAATATATTATCATGTTTCTCCTACCTTTCTAGTGCATGTGGTATGGGCACGTCCACTAGTGAGGTGTTAAGATGAGTGTAATATGACATTCCACCTTTAATTATACAACTATCTGACATGTACTGAAAGGTGATAGAAACAAAAGAAGAGTTACAGTTACACGTTTGAAACATATGGTCACTACAACCTAATTAGATATAGATTAATACCAAGAATGCATACAAGGGGTAGACAATTTGACATAGATAAGTGAATTGTATTTAAAGTGATACCAAAACTTAATGTACCTCACTCGAGATAGGGGAAAATGAAACTAAAACCCTAATTTATCTCCCTCTGGAGTGGGGCAACATATATTCCATTCCATGTTAAATGATGATAATGTGAGATAGATTTCAAGTTTGATTAGTAGTTGCACTTGTTTGATTGATACTGATGTTAGATTTATATGTGTATCCATGAAGATTTTACACATGCCTTGAATGTAATAGTAAATATTTAAGACAATATTAGAGGGTTAGTTTATGCAGAATATGTGAACTTCTAAGGTGGTTAGGTCCATGATAATTTTAGATGAATTATGAGGATGAAATTACTATAAGGTGGGTAGAATTTTAGCATAATTATTTTTTAAAGGGTTTCACAACCTAATAAAGCTTACATGGGGCAATGTACCTCATCTTCCTTAAAAGAATAGATGAGGAAGGAATTAGGAGTTTTATCATGTCACGTAATCTTTGAAAGGAGTGAAGCGATGGTTGTTATGAGTTTGAATATATATTGACAATAAAATAAATATCAATTATGAGATGAGTAATGATTGAGGATGCAGACCAAGTAATCAAATTGACTAGATACTTATTCATGTAGTTTAGTAGTTAGTTTAATTTCTTAGTTCATGTTTATTACAAGACCTTCCCCTAATGATAATAGTGGATATTCATAGTTAATATGATATAAATCGAGAAATTTTGAGGTAATTTTCATAAAATGTCATGTTAATACTATTTGCAAGATTTCTACGCTTACTTGCATGTACATCATAGGGTTAGACTCCTTTGTCATGTAGGTCTTTACACATAATTGTAGTTGGAAACTTATCAACTGACATACATATACAAATAGATGAGTATCTATATCCTATATGAAGCCCAATTGTTGATGTACCGCTTTCTATGACACATATAACATGAAAGGGTTGGACTCTTGATTACCTCATATATATATATATATATATATATATATATATATATATATATATATATATATATATATATATATATATATATGTGTGTGTGTGTGTGTGTGTGTGTGTGTGTATACATATATATATACACACACACATATATATAGAGAGAGAGATAGAAAGAGAGAGTTAGGCTAGAATACACTCAAGTGTACAGATCATATGTTGCACTCAAGTTGTGTTTGCATTTCAAGACTATTAATTGTAAAATATAAACCATTGATCTTCATTGTCATGCTATAATTAGGCTACATACACATTTTGAGCTCATTTGGATGAGTATAAGTCACTCATTCGAGGACAAAAAAATTGACACACGAAAAATTTAAAATGCATAATTTTTGTGATCTTTATAACCTGACCTATAAATGTCTAAATTAGATCAAATTTTATATATGATCTATTCACAAGATGTTTAATAATATCCACAGATTAGATTTAAAAAAATATTGCATCATGAAAAACTACTTGAGTTTATCCTGCTTCGAATACACTCAAATGTATTCTAGCCTAACTCTCTCTCTCTATATATATACATATATATATGTATATATATATATATATATATATATATATATAAAAGACCTTGGAAGACCGGATGCAAAACAAACATCACATCAGAATTCATTGTTAATCATGACTAATTCATACATAGTTGTATACACGGAGACCAACAAGAACAACTAATTGAGGTGCCCTTTGGCTGCAATACCATTGGGGAGATCTAGGTGCTAGTTTCTAGACCCCAAACCATGCCAAAACCTAGGGGGAGATGGTCGTGGCTAGAGTAGGTAGGCCAGTGATGCTCCATGTTGACCTGCAGTCAAGGAGGGATAGCTCCATCAAGAAACCCCATCTATAGGTGAAGATGGATCAAGGGTGACAACCTAGACACTCTACTGACTTAACAAGTTCATAGGGGAAGAATAAAACCATGGAGAAACTTCTTTGTTGCAGTGGCAGGGAAGGCGTCAATAGTCACCACACATATAGAAGGGGTAAGGAGGAGGAAATGGAAACCTAAAAATTCATGGATCACCCCTCAGAATGGACTATGTACATAAATTGACTAGAGATAGAGGTTAGCATGACATCACCGAGGAGGATTGACGGAGCAACACCGACTCTATGTATTGAAAACTACTAGAGGGGGGTGAATAGAGTTTTATGGAGATTTTTAAAGATAATTAAACTAAACAACCAAAGTAAAGATTAAGAAGAGGAACACAGGTGTTTAGAGTGGTTCCAACCTTAGCAAATGCTAAGGAGTCAATCCACTACCCGGTTGCTTACCCAACCGGGATTTTGAAAGTACTAAATTTTATTACCTCGCAAGGATATTACATAAAATTTATAATACTTTCCAAACACCCTTTGGACAGCCTTCTCCTTGAAGTAGTCTTGCCAACCTCGAAGCAGCCTTCCTTGAAGTAACTTCAAGCTCCCCCTTGAAGTAGCCTTCCTCTCGAAGTAGCTTCCCGTCAAGACAGCCTTCAGAAGTAGTCCAAAGATCCTCCTCTTCTCCACGAAGAGCTTTACCCTCTCCAATCCGCAGCCTCCTACCTGGAGTAGCAAGGAGAGTACAAGTAATACAAGGAACAAGAAAGAAATAAGAGAAAATACAACTTATCCTTGAAGCTCAAGGCTTGATTTGCCTAGATCAAGCGTTTGGATTTTCCTAGCCAAGAGGATGGACTTGTGATTGCTAGTGTTAGGAAAATCTAGCCTATAGGACGAGATTGAGCTAAGGGGAAAGTAGCCAATTGATCACAATGCTCAATTCACAACAGATTGCACAAGAGAGCTCAAGTGTTTTCTCAAGTATATCAAGTGTAGCAAGTATCTTTTAGTGTCCTAAGGCTTGTCCTATTTATAGGAATGGTCAAAGGAAGCTTAAGGACGTTCTAGACAACTTCTAGGGGGTTCTAAGTGCTTAACTAGCCGTTAAGGATAAACTAGTTTCTTTTGCAACGGCTAGTTACTTTTTCTGCAAAGTCTGTCAGAGATCGTCTCGGTCGAGGAATGGTCGACCGAGACACCTCTCGGTCGAAGGCTTGTCGACCGACAGATTCTCTGATATGCAACTTCTTTATAACTACTTGTCAATTGTTTAACGGCTAATTCCAGAGATCGTCTCGGTCGAATAGAGGTCGACCGAGACACCTCTCGGTCGAGGGTTTGTCGACCGACAGGCTTCTCTTAGACTAAGTAGTTTGCATATGTGTCTAACGGCTACTTTGGATCTTTCTCGGTCGAGAAGATTGTCGACCGAGAGTGTCTCGGTCGAGGAGTTTGTCGACCGAGAATGATCCTGTTTCAAGGTTTCAATTTAAGCACTAATTATATGTGTGAGTGTGCAAAGGTGATCCTATTCAAATGGGATGACATGTCTAACTATGGTGTTTGGCTAGGGAAAATCTAACGCTTGATTTACATGCAATTCTAAGTACTTGTACATTATATATTTGTACAAGTTTTACAACATTGATTACATTGCATGAAAATATAACTGAGTAAGCTCTTGGATTTTCCCTTGCTACTTTGTCATCCTGCACACTCAAGTAGCTCGTTAGATAAATAAGAATGAAATGTTTGTCATAATCAAAACAAAGGGATTTTTAGATGTCCATTTAGCCAACAATCTCCCCCTTTTTGAAGATGACAAACATTTCAAAAATATAAATAAGGAAATATAAAATATATGAATTTCATACCTTTAGATTGCCGCATGTAACTTTTGCTCTTGTTTATAAAATGTGTGCTTATTATTCCCAATGAATTATGGAACATGAAATCCAGTTCATTTGGGAATATAGCAACTTTCAATGTAAAGCCAAGAGTATATTTATGAAACTCATTGATTGAGTTTTTCATAAATACTAAGTTATAGTTTTATATATCTCTCCCCCTTTGTCATTTCAAAAAGATAACCGTTTTAATAACAACTCCCCCTTAATTTGATATCCCGTCAAATCTAATGAAAAAGATGTCCATTAAGAAGATAACCGTTTTAGTAAAAACTCCCCCTTAATTAGATATCCCATCAAATCTAATGAAAAAGATGTCCATTGAAAAGCCAAAATGAATCAAGTAAACATATTCGTTTTAAGAACCGCAGATATCAAAGAAAACATCTTCCAAAGGAGTAATAAGCAGTTGCTTCCTAATATTGTTGAATTGATCCAAGGGAAGCGGTTTTGTAAAAATATCAGCCAATTGATTTTCCGTATCAACATGATGAAGGGAAACATGATTCTTTGAGATGTGATCCCTTAAGAAGTGATGACGGATTTCAATGTGTTTTGCCCGGCTGTGTAAAATAGGATTATGTGCTAAGTTTATGGCGCTTGTGTTATCACAAAAAATAGGTGTAGATGAAAGATTAAAACCATAATCGCTTAATACCTGTTGCATATAAAGCACTTGAGCACAACAAGACCCGGCAGCCATATATTCAGCTTCAGTTGTAGATAGGGCAACCGTATTTTGTTTCTTGCTAAACCAAGATACTAAGGCTCTTCCTAATAAGAAACATCCACCACTAGTACTTTTGCGATCAAGTCGACAACCAGCGTAATCCGCATCAGTATAAGCTTTAAAATCCAAGGATTGTCCTTTTGGATACCATAAACCAAAACAAGTAGTGCCGGCTAGATATCGAAGAATTCGTTTCACTGCAAGAAAATGAGATTGCATAGGTTGGGATTGAAATCGAGCACAAAGACCGACGGAAAACATAATGTCCGGTCGAGAAGAAGTTAAATATAGCAAACTACCAATCATGGCTCTATATAAGGAATCATCAATAGGTTCCCCATTTTCATCCTTATCAATTTTGATAGAGGTAGCCATAGGAGTAGTAGCATGTTTGCATTGATCCATCCCAAAACGTTTTAAAAGTTCTTTAGTATATTTTTCTTGGCTTATGAAAATTCCTGCAGGTGTTTGCTTAATTTGAAAACCAAGAAAGAATGTTAGTTCACCCATGAGGCTCATTTCAAATTCTTTTTGCATAATGTCACTGAATTGTGTGCATAATGAATCATTAGAGGCTCCAAAAATAATGTCATCAACATATATTTGCACAACTAAGAAATCAGATGCATATGTTTTGAAGAATAAAGTAGAATCTGAATTTCCGATAGAAAAACCATTATCAAAAAGATATGTCTTGAGCCGTTCATACCAATTCCTAGGTGCTTGTTTTAGACCATAAAGTGCCTTTTTAAGTTTATAAACATTCTCACCTTTTTCCGGTATTTCAAAGCCAGGTGGTTGAGCAACATAAACTTCTTCTTGTATGATGCCATTGAGAAATGCACTTTTGACATCCATTTGATATAGCTTAATGTTTTTATGGGCAGCAATAGCTAGTAACATCCTAATAGCTTCAAGTCTAGCTACGGGTGCATATGTTTCATCAAAATCTATTCCTTCTTGTTGATTATATCCTTGTGCTACTAATCGAGCTTTATTCCTTATAACTTCTCCTGCCTCATTGAGCTTATTCCTAAAAACCCATTTAGTTCCAATGATAGTTTTGTCTTGTGGTTTAGAAACTAAATCCCATACATCATTTTTAGTGAATTGATTTAACTCCTCTTGCATGGCTATTATCCAGTAATCATCCTTAAGAGCTTCAGATACCTTCTTAGGTTCAATGATAGAAACGAAAGCCATGTTTGCAACATCTTTGAAGGAAGACCGAGTTTTGACTTTATCATTTGGATCTCCAATAATTAGTTCTTGGGGATGATCCTTGATAAGCTTAGGTGTAGGTTGTGTTTCAACTTGGGGATCGGATATAGGAATTTTCTCACTATCATTGGGAATGGTCATATTTTCGAATTGATTAGTGAGATCAATGATATCTAGATTTTTAGATTTTGATTCTTCATGAAAAGAAACATGAATGGATTCCTCAACTTTTCTAGATATAGTGTTATATACTCTAAAGGCTTTGCTAGAAGTGGAATATCCCAAGAAGAATGCTTTGTGTGATTTAGAATCAAACTTGTCTCTATCATCTTTGGTATTTAAAATGTAGCATGTGGAGCCAAAAGTATGAAAGTAGTCAACTCTAGGTTTCTTAGAGTGTAGTATTTCATATGGAGTTTTCTTCAAATGAGAGTGAATAGTTACTCTATTAAGCACATAACAAGCAGTGTTTACAGCTTCAGCCCAAAAGGTTTTAGGTGTGTTGTGTTCAAGCATCATGGTCCTAGCCATTTCCTGTAGGGATCGATTTTTCCGTTCAACTATACCATTTTGTTGTGGGGTACGTGGAGCAGAAAAATTATGAGTATACCCTTGAGATGTACAAAAGGTCTCAAATGTATGATTTTCAAATTCGCCACCATGATCACTTCTAATGGTACATATTTTATGTTGTAAAAGATTTTCAATCTTGGAACAAAATTGCATAAAGACATGAATAGTATCATCTTTAGTTGCAATAAAATGTACCCATGTATATCTACTATAATCATCAACAATAACAAAACAGTATCGTTTACCACCAATAGATTGTGTCCTCATTGGTCCAAATAAGTCCATATGAATTAATTCTAAGGATCTACTGGTGCTAAGTACATGTTTTGATTTAAAAGATGTTTTGGTTTGCTTTCCCATTGTGCAGGGTTCACAGTTTTCAGCTTGATCAAAAGACAACGTAGGTAATCCACGAACAAGATTATATTTCACTAACTTTTTAATAGTATGTGAACTAGCATGTCCTAGCTTTTTATGTCATAGTTGTAAGGTATTTTCATTTGCAAGCAAGCATTTACCTACTACTGATTTCATAGAGTTTGGTTTAAGGATATAAAGATTTCCAACTCTATTTCCTTCATAAACGACATTTGTAGTGTTTTCTATCAATAACTTGCAGCAGGTTTTGTTAAATAACACATCATAACCACTATCACATAGTTGACTTACACTAATTAAATTATGATGCAATCCATCAACAAGTAGAACATTTTTTATTTCAAGATTTGTTCCAACATTACCTATTCCAACGATCTTGCCCTTACCATTGTCTCCAAAGGTGACCGTTCCACTTTTCTTTTCTTCAAAAGTTTGAAATGCGTCCTTGTTTCCGGTCATATGTTTGGAGCAGCCACTGTCAACTACCCATTCCTGCATTAGAATGTAGATTTTGGTACCCATGTGATGGTCCGATAAGGTTAGAAACTTTTTAATTGCTTATGTGTATAAAAGTTCTGATACAGAAAACCAGTCGGTCGACAATTGTTCGACCGATTTCTGTCTCGGTCGACAATTTGTCGATCGAGAAGGTTACTGTATTACAACCAAAAACACAGAAAATTTCTCGGTTGACTAATTTTCGACCGAAATAGGTGCTGTAAATTTTTGATTTGTTAAAGACATCCAGTCGGTCGACAATACTTCGACCGACACAGAGCTCGGTCGACAATACTTCGACCGACAAAGTTTCTGTTTCAGTACAACAATGCAGAGAGAATAATAACAATGAGCATGGCACCTTTTGTTGAGATAAGACGATATAAATAGCAAAATTAAGCATTTGGTCATATCTCAACTACATTCCATTCTTCTAAGTTTGGGGTTTTGGGATCCAAACTAAGTCGGACTCCTTAGTCTTGTAGGGGCATGAAAAACAATAATGTCCAAGACGTAAGCAGAAATGGCAAGTAATAGAGTCAATTTCATTTCTCTTTCTAGCCATTGTGTTCTTGGGTACAAACATAGTTTGGGTCTTTTTGGGTTGGTTTTTCTTTGAAACATATCCCAAACCTTTTCTTCCATTGAATACAGTACCAGATCTTAATATGTTATCAAGAATATCTTTTCTTCTTAACTCATAAAGTTCTCTTTGCAAGTGGGCAATGTCATTCATCTTTTTATGTATATCTTTTCTTGCTTGGTCTAAATCAGAAAACAATGAATCCTTTTCTTTTACAATATTATCATAGTCCGGATGGTTGCACAAGATAGGTTGAGTTTGAAAATCATGTAGTTTGGCTAACAAATCAGTCTTTTCTTTTGATAGAAGATCAATATTTGTTTCCAAAGTAAGTAGCTTTCTAGTGCAATCATCTAGAGATGTTTTTAAAGAAACATTTTCAAGATCAATGTTGTTCTTTTCAGAAGAAAGTTCATCTAATTTGGCAATGAGCTCATTATTTGATTTTATAGCCTTCTTTAGTTTCTTCTTGGCATCAACATACTTATCATGAGTTTCTTGTAAACTAGTAACTAACTCTTCTTTAGGAAGATCAACTAGGCTTACCTCTTGAGGGTCTTCATTTTCTTCTCTTGCCATTAGACATTCTACCTTCTCTTCTCCGCTTTCACTGTCACTTGTATCATCCCATGCAGCTTTATAGGCTTTTTCTCCTTTCTTCTTATGTGAGCTTTTCTTTCCCTTCTTTGCTTTGGGACATTCATTTTTAAGATGCCCTTTCTTTCCACATTCAAAGCACCTGGGAGTAGAGGAACTAGAAATTTTGTTAGATTTAAACCTTTTGTACTTCTTACCGTTGACTATCAATGCTTCTTCTCCTTCTTCTTCACTGGATTCCTCACTCTCTTGTGTGAGAGCTTTTGATGCTTTGAGAGCCACGTCTTTCTTTGGCCCACGTTGACGCTCATGTTCTCTTCTCTCTTCCTCTTCTAGATCTGCCTCATGAGCTTCTAAGTTTCCGATGAGCTGCTCCATTTTGAGGCGAGTGAGGTCGTTTGCTTCTGCAATAGCTGTCACCTTTGGTTTGTACTTTGGAGGAAGAGATCGAAGTATTTTTGATACCTGATCTTCCTCAAGAACAGGTTTCCCTAAAGCACTCAAACCATTAACAATAGTAGAAAATTTTGAATACATTTCACTAATAGTTTCGTTTGGATCCATGCGAAAATGTTCAAACTTGGTTTTAAGCAAGCTAACTTTAGAATTTTTAACTTGAACAGTACCCTCATATGTTGTAGATAATCTATGCCAAATGTCATATGCGGTATCACAATTTGATACTCTATTAAATTCACCTACTGAGATGGAACAATATAAAATGCTTACTGCCTTTGCATTCATCTGGGCCATCTTTACCGTATTAGCATCCCATACTGCGAAATCGTCTTGTGGAAGTGTGTATGGTGTAGATACCATTCTCCAAAGATCCCAGTTGATTCCTTGGAAGTAGAATTGCATTCTTCTCTTCCAGTATTGATAGTTTGTCCCGTCGAATGCTGGAGGTCTAGCAACGAGCGTTCCTTCAATGTTGAGGTTGTTGAGCACTCCATCACCCATTTCTTCAAGACCGTGTTAAGGTTCCTTGAAGCCCTGCTCTGATACCAATTGAAAACTACTAGAGGGGGGTGAATAGAGTTTTATGGAGATTTTTAAAGATAATTAAACTAAACAACCAAAGTAAAGATTAAGAAGAGGAACACAGGTGTTTAGAGTGGTTCCAACCTTAGCAAATGCTAAGGAGTCAATCCACTACCCGGTTGCTTACCCAACCGGGATTTTGAAAGTACTAAATTTTATTACCTCGCAAGGATATTACATAAAATTTACAATACTTTCCAAACACCCTTTGGACAGCCTTCTCCTTGAAGTAGTCTTGCCAACCTCGAAGCAGCCTTCCTTGAAGTAACTTCAAGCTCCCCCTTGAAGTAGCCTTCCTCTCGAAGTAGCTTCCCGTCAAGACAGCCTTCAGAAGTAGTCCAAAGATCCTCCTCTTCTCCACGAAGAGCTTTACCCTCTCCAATCCGCAGCCTCCTACCTGGAGTAGCAAGGAGAGTACAAGTAATACAAGGAACAAGAAAGAAATAAGAGAAAATACAACTTATCCTTGAAGCTCAAGGCTTGATTTGCCTAGATCAAGCGTTTGGATTTTCCTAGCCAAGAGGATGGACTTGTGATTGCTAGTGTTAGGAAAATCTAGCCTATAGGACGAGATTGAGCTAAGGGGAAAGTAGCCAATTGATCACAATGCTCAATTCACAACAGATTGCACAAGAGAGCTCAAGTGTTTTCTCAAGTATATCAAGTGTAGCAAGTATCTTTTAGTGTCCTAAGGCTTGTCCTATTTATAGGAATGGTCAAAGGAAGCTTAAGGACGTTATAGACAACTTCTAAGGGGTTCTAAGTGCTTAACTAGCCGTTAAGGGTAAACTAGTTGCTTTTGCAACAGCTAGTTACTTTTTCTACAAAGTCTGTCAGAGATCGTCTCGGTCGAGGAATGGTCGACCGAGACACCTCTCGGTCGAAGGCTTGTCGACCGACAGATTCTCTGATATGCAACTTCTTTATAACTACTTGTCAATTGTTTAACGGCTAATTCCAGAGATCGTCTCGGTCGAATAGAGGTCGACCGAGACACCTCTCGGTCGAGGGTTTGTCGACCGACAGGCTTCTCTTGGACTAAGCAGTTTGCAGATGTGTCTAACGGCTACTTTGGATCTTTCTCGGTCGAGAAGATTGTCGACCGAGAGTGTCTCGGTCGAGGAGTTTGTCGACCGAGAATGATCCTGTTTCAAGGTTTCAATTTAAGCACTAATTATATGTGTGAGTGTGCAAAGGTGATCCTATTCAAATGGGATGACATGTCTAACTATGGTGTTTGGCTAGGGAAAATCTAACGCTTGATTTACATGCAATTCTAAGTACTTGTACATTATATATTTGTACAAGTTTTACAACATTGATTACATTGCATGAAAATATAACTGAGTAAGCTCTTGGATTTTCCCTTGCTACTTTGTCATCCTGCACACTCAAGTAGCTCGTTAGATAAATAAGAATGAAATGTTTGTCATAATCGAAACAAAGGGATTTTTAGATGTCCATTTAGCCAACATGTATCACATCTACGATCTAGAGACAAACTGCTAGAGTTGATGGGCACAAATTATCATGATGTGTGAGAAGGGAGATGAGAAGCAGGCTAGATGATCCCAGGAAGATGAGGAAGAGACTATGCATCCTTTGTAGACATCACAAAACTCTACAACAACTATCATTGTTACTATATCCCTGGACTAAACTCTTGATGCTCGATGCATGAAACAATAGATGTTTTCTCGTCAGTGACTTGATGAGAACAAAGTGGAGATGAGTGGGTCAAGAGGATCATGCCTAAGGTGGGTCCCCTAATCTAGATAAAATGAAACCAAGGTAAGTTGATGTAATATTTATTCAAATAATGTATCAAACTTGTAAGAAGAATATAAAATGGTTTATAACCCAAAAAAATACAAACAAATATTTGGATTCAGATCACATTTTCGAGATCTTGACAATAGGTTAAGTTACAAAGAATGTTTATGTTTACTTTCACACAAATTCAGGATTAGTATATCTATAATTTGAAATTCTAATTAGACAATCTTTGGGTTATAATGATAGAAATATTAAAGGGTTGACATTAGGAGATTCGAGGAGAAATTGTTCCTACTAAATTTAGGTAAGTGGTCCATGCCTTGAGTTTCATTATATTGTGTCACCAAGTTTTTTTTCACATTTTTTCATCTTTAAAGTTTATATTATACATGCTATCATGTGAACACTTGGATTATTTTAGTGGTATTTGTTATATGAATGTCTTGTTAAGATTATTGTTGTGGCATACAATCCTCAAAACATAATTAACTAATGCGGAAGCGTTCACTAAGTAGCAGATTACCAAAAATCACTAAAAATTAAAACCTTTTTGTCAAGAGCTTCATCAAAGGAAAACTTTCTCACATAGAACCAAAGTAACATATTTACATTCTTGTTCAAAGGTACATATTCTATATCATCTCCTTCAGAGAATTACAAGCATTAACTGTCTTGCTAAGCTAAACACAGGCATTATAAAATCTCAAATCACTGAGCCAAAATCTCGAAAGCACAGACTACTACTCCGAGGACCTGAGAGTACAGAGACGACACATAGGACTCTATTTACATCTATACAGGGCATAACAACCAGTGTCTCCACCTAAGACTTCACTGTTGTCCCTGCTGCTGCTATTGTTGTCCTTCACCTACTGAAGGATTTCTGCCTCCTCGTCTGCGTCCACCTAAAAATGTGATTCCCACGGGGGTGAGACAATTGTAAATTGCCCCAGTGAGAGATATAACTCTCTGCCATAAACATTATTATTGCAGCTTAAGAAGATAGATATGAATAGAGAAGTCATATTTTATTGGCAGCAGATATTTTAATGTCTAACAGATTAGAACATTATTCTCATTAGAAGCATTGCAGCTATAACTTGATAGAATCAACATGTCACTTATCCTTTAAGGAATATGAAGAACATGTATAATATTTATTCAATATAGAATCATTACCACAACATTAACTCTCTTCAGGATTAGATCATATATCTAATGTCTGGCATTGTCATTGGGGATTCATGGCTTGTAGCCATACTCTTTTCAAAAAGTGTTGGGATCTTGGTCCCTCAACTCATCAAGTACATTTCCACTTCTTAATAAGTTTATTATCATGATTATAGAATATGGGTATTTGAACCCTTATCTCATCATAGAACACTTGTTACCACTTATTAGGAAACTTCATACCTTCAGGTCATCTGACTAAGGACATTATAAATCTTGCTACATAAAGTATTGCACATAGTACACAAAGTTCAATGATTCATACTACACAAAGAATATGAAGGCTTATAATGTCTATAAAACATTCTCAATAAACAAACATCATAGCCCATACCTGGATATGCATCTCACCTCATCATACCTGCATGATTAGTATTCATGATAACAATTATAATGCTTTCAAATCAGTATCATACAACACTAAGTAGTATCACTATTCCCTTTTTAGGTTCATGATTTCTTTTTCACATCAGGATCATACAAAATAAGGGTTATCTTATTACATTCATAACTCATCAATCTGTATTAGAGTTTCACATAGGATTACTCTGTGTTAAGACTTCACATAGCATCATCTTGCACTAGGGTTTCACATAGCATTACCCTGTATTAGGGTTCACATAGCATTAACTTATGTTAGGGTTTCACGTAGCATTACCCTATATTAGGGATTCACATAGCAAGGAATCAATATGAATAACATAAGTATTCAATCATACTTATTTATTCGCATCATTCATCATTGAATGTATTATCAACACAAAGTATGAGTTTCTCTCTCATCTTTATCAGAATATGATTGTATCATAGTCTATTGATTTGGATTAACCTTTTCATAAGGCATGTTAGCCTACATTCAACAGGGTGCATTACATCTCAATGTAACCATTGACATGACACATCTCATCTGTCATTCATCCAATTGCATTTGGACTTATAACACATCAAGGTATAGCAGTATTGGATAGTTGGATGTGATATCTATCATATCTTGATGTATCACTTCCCTCAACACCTTTATCTTACTTGAGTTTATACACTTAGCTTGTATTAGGGTATTCCCCATCCTAATACTTTATGCACTAGTTCATCACATTTATCATGTAAAGTATTGGTCATTAGTCATTCTCTTAGATTATACAATCGTTGCCAATACTATGGACTCATACTTGAGTTAGGAACTATTAATATAAGGATATTCATTATCAATCTCTCTAGGTGTTACATTTGTCATAACATTAATCACTATTCCATTATTAGGAATAGTATTCTCCATATTTATAATTTGAGGATTCACATAGAATATTCCATATTTATGGACTTCACATAGTATTACTCATCAATAGAGTTTCATATAATCATCCCTCTATATCAGGGTTTCACCTAGTATTATGTGAAATTAAGATTTCACAACACATCACCCAGTGCTAGGTCTTAGCATAGAATTAGTGGCACTACCCTATATCAGGGTTTCATGCACCTTATCCCATTTTAGGTATTAAGGTTTTCTATTCACATCCAAGTAGGGATTTTTCTTACCTCATACCCAAATTAGGGTTAGGATGTACAATTCCCATTAAATTAGGGTTTCCTTCATTGTTACACTAAGTTAGGGTTACATCATCACCCTAGATTTAGGATAACACTCAACTTTGCCCTAAATTAGGGTTTCACACATAGCTTTGCCCTAATTAGATTTTCACACATAGCCTTGCCCTAATTAGGGTTTCACACATAAATTTCACTTCAGAAAAGGGTCTACATTCAATAACCCACAATTAGGGTTCACTGTTCATCCCAATTAGGGTTTCACTTAGTATTACTCTAAATTAGGGTTAGGGGCCATTGATTAGGGTTTCATGATTCTCATTATTATGGATCAAACCCTTATCACATAGTTATTCATCAAGATAGAATTAGGGCTTAATTATAATAACATTCATCTCTCTCATTCTCTCTCTCTCATCCTCTCTAGGATGTTAAATACTCCAAGATTGATCTAGGTCAATTCTTCACTTGAGTACACATAGCTAGGGTTAACCTTCACAATCATCATGGGTCTACATCTTTAATAATCACATAGCTTATTGACCTTTGATCAGGTTAGATGTCCAAATGGTCTAATCAATTAAACCATCAATTATATAAGGAAATCAAAAGAATTGACCAATTAAACTTTCAATTTCACAAAGTGATCAATTGGGTTAACCATTGAAATCTTCAAATGCGTTAAGTATCTAGACAGGTTCACCATATTGGACCTTCAATTACATGAGATATTCAAATGGATTAACCATGTTGATCTTCACAAAGTTAATTACTTAGACCCTCAATGATCTTGGTTCTCATACATCAATTGGTTGAAAACCATTTAAACAAGTTGTACTTGAAACCAATTGGACAAAGTAGGTATTGAAACTGTTTGCACTTTGGGTCTCCAAACGGTTTGAGATCATTTGGACTCAAATGGTCTTGAGACCGTTTGGACCCAAATGGTCTTGAGACCGTTTGGTCCAAACCTTCTCAAAACCGCATGGACCAAAAAGGCACTTCAACACTCAATCGGCTCAATGTTTCAATCCATGGACCAATTATAAATTGAACCACTAAAGTATTCATCAATTGGACCATTGAATCCCCATTCAATTAGACATTCTATTTAGGGTTTTGAATCCAATAGACTATGTTTGATAATCAAGAAACCATCACTTAGGGTTTGAAATCGAGGATCCATCAATGGTTGACATTGTGGAACCAAATCAATTGAAATCAATGAACTATCATCATCACATGATATGACCTGACCTCAAACGGTCTTGGATGACCAAAAAATGGTCTTGAGACCATTTGGTTGATCTCCAAACGGTCTTGAAACCGTTTTCCCATTCCATCATCAAAATCCATGACATCTAATGAGGGTTTTGGACCATTGGATTGATTATCAAATCAGCACTTAGTTGTAATTCAATTTGGTACCTTTGGACCTTCAAACACTTATCCATACTTAACATTAGACCTCCAAACAGTCTTGGGTGACCCACGAACGATCTTGAGACCGTTTGGGTGATCCCCAAATGGTTTTGAAACCGTTTGGGTCAATCAACCCAAAGTATCATCTCAATCACTTGCAAAATCAACACTTAGCCGATTAGGGTTCATAGCATACCTTTGGATCTTCAAACACTTAACCATACTCAACCCTAGACCTCAAAACGGTCTTGAGTGACCCCCAAATGGTCTTGAGACCATTTGGGTGATTCCCAAATGGTTTTGAAATTGTTTGGGTCAATCAACCCAAAACATCATCTTATTCAATTTCAAAATCAGCACTTAGCCGATTAGGGTTTGCAATTAAGGAATCAATCACATTTGAAACCATCAAAGTCAACAAATTGGAACCATTGGATCAAGATCCAAGTACCACATCTTATATCTTCAAATGGTCAACCATTCCAAATGGTTTGGAACTCAAACCACCAAACGGTTTGCAAACTGTTTGGTCACCAAACGGTTTGGTGAAACCGTTTGGACTCAACATTGAAACCGTTTGCCCTAGATATTTGGGGAGAGGTGTGCTTATGATGATGTCATCATCATCAAGCTACAAACTCACGAAATCTACTGTTATTTCCATGGAGATTGCATCAATCAACCAAACTTAATTTTGGAAATGTAGAAATGATCACCAACTGATAAGGAATTGATTGCAATAATAAAATTAAGGGTTCAAGTTATAAAACCCGCCTCCAATTTAGATCCAAAGCTCCAAGCTCACAGAAACAATGGTGGATGCAACTCATTTCACTATTCCAAGGGTCATCCTCAAGCTTTGAGTGAAAAGAATTGGTTAGAATTGAAGAGGGGATCGAGTTATGAAGAATTCATGCATTGATTTTCGATTTTCACCATGGATTCAAGGTGAAAGGAGGTCAAGAACCTTACCAACAGGTTGGGGTTCGTCCTACTGATCCTCCACATCTCCTTGGTCGTTTTCCAAGAAAGGGGAAAGAAAGGAATCCGAAAAATCCTTTGTTTTGGCTTGGAAAAGGTACTTTTATAAGAAAATTGATGAGAGAGAAAATACTTTATAAAAGTCTTTTAATTCCAAAAATTGTTGCCACCACTTCCCCCTTGGTTTCTTGCATGCAAGGGCATCTCTATCCCGAATGAGTTCCCTTCCATTATCCATGAAATAAGGGAAAAGAAATTAAGCACCTTAACCCTTATAATAAGAATATCCATATTTGAGTGGAAATTCTTTTTCTTATTATAATGGTGAGTGGAATTTCACCTCCTTAGGATATTCTCGTGCCTTTGAAAGGCTTTAAGCTCATCCACACACATAATAATCCAACCATTTTAATTTGGGTTTAAGGCCCTTTACTAATACATTCATTTTTTGCCCTAAATTGAATTAGGGTTTCAATTAGGATTAAATCTTGATTATTTTACTATCAAGATTCTCTCTCCTCTAACTTAATTCAAATGAGGTGCTCCTCACATTTTATTTGCTCTATCTGATTCCAAGAAACAATAGGTACTTTATTGATGTGGTAATTTGCATTGTGAACTCTAGGTTTTGGGTAAATTGCACATTACACCAAAACTAGTTTTAATGCACAAGGATTGCTTTACAAGTTTAATCTTGGTGCCCAAGCTTGTGAAAACCATACCACTACATCATATTCATTATTATGATGTCTCAACATAAGAGGAACATCTTATCATGCAACATTTGCAATTTAACCCCTTAACTTGGGTAATTTGCACTTTAGTCCAAAATAGGCAAACATTGCTTCAACATTGTTCAAACAGGACCAAAATTGAAACATAAATTTCTCATGAGCCCTAATTCTTTTTCCCAATATAAGATTAAGCATATACTCAACCTTATTAGGCAAGACATCTAGGGTTAACACATAACCCAGTTCAGGGATGTTACAAATGCCTATATGTTTATATGTTAAAATCATGCCAGTTAAGACTTTTACTTATTCATGTTTAAATAGTGTGATTATGGGTAAAAACCCAAAATAAGAAAGATAAAATTAGATCAAAATAAGAATTAATAATTAAGCACTCTATCATAAACATGTTTTGTAAGGTTGGTTCCTCATGATCCCCTTTAGTTAAGGGTTCACGCCCAAGCTTGCACACCTTGAGAGTGGTCAGTGATGTTAATATATATAGGTTCAAGCCCAAACTTATACACCATGTGTGTGTTTAGGGAGATCAGACCAGATAAGGTTTGCTGAGTAGGTGTCCAAATTAATCAAGTTGAGAATGAATCATAAAACCACTATTAATATTTATACATGCTCATATCAGTTTCAAGCTTTAGATTGAGTTCTGTTCATATTATTACTTAAATCCAACAATTTACAATGATTTGTCGAATGCATGTCTATGTGTGGATGCATATATGTTTTTTGTGGCATGGGATAGCTCTAAAAGGTGGATGTACATATGATTTCAAGAACCTGGTGGGGTACAATTTATAAGATTTGAGGAAGTTTAACTAGTTTACTGATTATATCATGTATGATGCTCTTTGTTGAATTTTTTTTAAGAGAATGTATAGGAGTATCATTGTGAATTAACCTTTGTAAAGTTATTTAAATAATTGCAATGATGATATATGTCTTTTCAGAATGAACAATCTCTAAGTGTGATTTTTTTGGTCCATGCTTTCGTATTGTTATATATGGATCACAATTGGGGGATGCTACACGGACATAACATAATTGGTTTTTTGGCATAGATGAGGAAATACTTCATGTATTTTAGGCATAATTTGACATAATCATGGGATTTATGGATGTTAAAAATGACAATGCATATTTTTTCATACATAGACCATTTAGAAAAACTAGAAAGTGTGGTAATAACCATGAAAATAATGTTGTAGCTATTGGGAACCACACTTTGGATATGTCAATATTCCTAAAAGATCATCTTGTTTTGTAGCATTGTTGGTGAACTTACTCCATTTAAGAAGATTTACTTTCTATTAAAAGTTACAAAGGTGTTTTTTACTAGTATAGTGTGCATGATCTAGAATGTATCTAATCATTCTCTATAAAAGCATAAAAATGATATCTCATAAAATTAACTAGAAATCTTTATTTATTGGCATAATCACATGATCATACTCGAGATTATCATGGTATATATACCATACATTTCTTCAAAAAAATGAGGTTTTTAAGAATATATATAATTTTCAAAAAGCATTACACAAATATTTTTCATCGTCCTTCATAAATTGTAATTGTAATGCCATATATGGAGTTTGGCCCTTTTCCCGTAGATGACAAATCTATGTTGTGGTGATCTTTCATAGAGACATACCCAGGCTCTTTTGGATCTGGAAGAGAATCGGTGTTTAGACTCCCTAGCATTAGGGCAACATATGGCATTGTTGGTCTGTCTTCTGGTGTTTCTTGTACATACAATAATGCAATCCTTATTGCATTTAGAACTTCAAATTCGTTATCCAGAGGGTGCATGGTTGGGTCCAAAAGGTATATGCCTCTACCTTCCTTCCACAAGCTCCAAGCCTGGTTAAAAACATTAACCAATCAATCTTGATTAAATATGCATATAGTTGGACAAAATTTTGGATAATATCAAACTATACCTGTCCAAGGAGGCTTTTCTCATTATTTTTGTGAAAGATGGCCTTATTCTTCAAGCCACTTACAATCTCTAGAATTAGAACACCGAAGCTGAAGATGTCAGACTTCATAGAAAATACACCATCCAATACATATTCTGGGGGCATGTAACCACTGTTTTAAGTTAATAAGGTGTTATGTAGCACTCCTCTATAGTGTTTATAAACTACGACAACAACAAGGAACTTAATACAACTAAATGAAGACTTACTATGTTCCAACAACTCTCTTGGTTTGGGATTCCGTCTGGTTCTTATCAAATACCCTTGCTAGCCCAAAATCTGAAATTTTGGGCTCCATATTTTCATCTAGTAGAATGTTGGCAGCTTTTAGATCACGATGTATAATTTTCAACCTTGAGTCGTTGTGAAGGTATAAAAGGCCTCTAGCAATTCCTATTATTATACGATAACGAGTTTGCCAATCCAAATTGGTTGTTCTATCTTTGTCTGAAAATAAGTATATAGCCAAAATATAACCAAATTGAATGCCACAATATTGACGTAGAAATTAAAATCTTTATAATAACTACCCTATATTTTAAATATAAACTACTAAAGTAGACTAATTGAATAAGATAAACTTGATTCAAATACTAACCAAATAGGTAACGATCCAAGCTTTTTCTTGGCATAAACTCATACACTAAGATCCTTTCGTTTCCGTTAATGCAATAACCTAGAAGGCGGACAAGATTTTTGTGTTGAAGCTTTCCTATCAGCATCATCTCGTTTTTGAATTCTTCTTGCCCCTGCGTCGAATAATGAGAAAGCCTTTTTATAGCAACCTCTTGTCCATCACTAAAAGTTCCCTACGAATGTGTTAAAGAGACAAAGATTTAATAAATAAATGTCACTATATATAAAAAAAATTGGGATGTCCAATGAATATATGATTATGTGGTATACCTTATGAACTGGACCGAAACCACCTTCTCCTAGTATACTTTCTTCTGAAAAATTATTGGTCACGTCCAATATGGTTGCCAAGTCAAAGGGAGGCAACTCGGAATTTTCTACTTCATCTATATTAGACATTTTTGGGTGAAACCACCCTGCAACTAAGTAATATTGTGAAACGTTTGTCAAAGCACTAAAGCGATCTTGAAGGGGGTACATGAGTTTTATGGTTTACCTCTTGATTTACTTCTCCACATTAGATAACTTCCTAATGACAGGACAAGTACGGAGACAATACATCCTATTGTTACTCCCATTAGATTATTCTTTTTGTGAGAATCTTCACGATCTACAAAAATAATATAGAATGATAAGTAAATTTCACAAAAAAAAATCTCGCTTCATAAGAGTGTGATACTCTTCATTTGTTTGTTATTTTCAGATTTTTCTTTATCCAACTATAAGTAGTTTTTAAAAAATGCAATCTACCTTGAGAACAATAAACTGCATACACTCAGATTACTCTAATCTACTTGATAAATGCAATTTTAGTAAATGATATGAGTAACCTTCAAGATTAATTAATTTACATGGGAATTTGAAGATAATCAAAGCACTTACCAGATTGGTTGGAAGTTTTTTGGGGTTGTTGTTCCAATTTTCAATGGGAAGCACTCGCCTCCTATCATAACCCTTTTGAGCATGTGGTAGCTTATGAGATTACGTTCACCAAATACATGTCATTATTCTAGTGTGAAATATATTGCTCTTGGTAAACATAATAGCTATAGATGTAGTTGGCAGTGTTAATTAAGAGAATCTTGTAAGCGATCTTATCTATAAGTACATGTAGATGTCATCGTCAAGGATATGCTAATGATGTTCCACATATATGACACCTTAAGCACCCTATAATTCCTTCCACTATACCTTTTTGGATTAAAATTGAATGTCACTCTCCTATAATTTGAAGAATTATTTGAAAGGTAGTATCAACATAAAGTATTGTTGATCATCATATGTGCAAACTAAGTTTCCTAACATGAAATTTCCTACTACTAGCCAAGCTTTCATTTTTTTTGCTTTAACCTCTGTAGCTACAAGTCTAATAATTGAGGCATAGTTTTTTATTTCTCTAAAGGGTTGTAGTATAATAGATAAAATGATCATGATGAAATATAACAATGATATTTTCTGGACATGAGGGAGACTACGACGGTCATATAATTATGTCCTTTTCCACATAAATTAACCACAAGAAAAGAAAAAAAGGAAAAGGTAACAAACAATAACCTACACTTAGTCCGTCTCAGCCCCCCACCCCCCCCAAAAAAAAAGTAAAAAGACACAAAATGCTATTGTGTCAATTCTGAAAAATTCCCCGTGCTCAGCTTTGTGTTACCTAAACTACCTTATCCCTATTTTCCTAATTTCTACATGTTGTATGACTGAATCTCACTGCATATCTGCTAGGTATAAGTTAGCGCACAAAATGAAAATGCGAAGTAAGAAGATTGGGAATATCATTTAACGTTTTAAATATATTTTTTATTGGATGTGATCAAATTGTAAATTGTATTTTCTCTCGTTTGGTTTGTTGTAAAGTATGAGGTAGCGTTTCCAGAAAGTAATTGAAGTTGTGTTAAATTATCTGGTTATGTTAGGATGCATGGGAGTTTTACCTAATATATCATCATCATCATCTAAGCCTCAGTCCCAACTATGTTGGGGTCAGCTACATGGATCCTTCATTTCCATTCAGCTCTATTATGGACCATATTCTGATTGAGATGTAGAGATTCAAAATCTCTCTTTATAAGCTCATCCCATGTTAATTTAGGCATTCTTCTTCTTCTATTTATAGTGTTTGTCTCAATAGCATTACTTCGTATATGTGCACTAGTTGGTCTACGTTGCACATGTCCATACCATCCGAGTCAGCCCTCGCGCAACTTGTCCTCAATGCTCGTCACCCCCACTTTATTTCTGATATAGTCATTTCTCAAACGATCTTTTCTTGTCTTTCCACACATCCATCTCAGCATACACATTTCAGCCACGTTCATCTTGTTGAGACTGTATTTCTTCACCACCCAACATTCACTCTCATAGAGCATGGCTAGTCGTATAGTTGTTCTATAAAACTTACTTTTTAACTTGAGAGGGATCTTTCGACCGTATAATACTCCAGTTGCACTGCTCCATTTCAACCATCCTGCAGTGATCCAGTGACAAACATCATTTTGGACATCCCCATCTATTTGAATAATAGAACCCAAGTAACAGAATTTATCACATTTTGATATATCTACACCGTCCAACTTGGCTCCATCATTCACACTGCGAGATTGGCTGAAATTGCCATGCATATACTTAGTTTTTCTCCTACTAATCATCAGTCCATTTGATACTAATGTCTTTCTCCAACGTTTAATTTTAGCATTCAATCCATCTTTAGTTTCGTCAATCAAAATAATATCATCAGCAAATAACATACACCACGAAATATCATCCTGAACATTCTTTGTCAACTCATCCATAATAAGAATGAATAGATATGGGTTGAGTGTGGATCCTTAGTGTACCCCAACTATGATAGGAAAAGTTGGTGTCTCTCCTCCAGGAATCTTGACACTTGCAGTAGAGCTATCATACATGTCTTTGATCAAGTCAAAGTATTGGATTGGCACACCCTTTTTCTTCAAAACCATCCATAATATTTCTCTGGGTACTCGATCATAAGACTTTTTTAAACCGATAAACACTATATGAAGATCTCTTTTTCTTTGTCTATACTTCTCCATTAGCCTCCTTATTATAAAAATAGCATCTATTGTTGATCTTTCAGGCATGAAACCAAATTGGTTGTTTGACACCTACGTTATAGATCTTAACCTCTGCTCAATAATCCTCTCCCAAAGCTTCATCGTGTGACTCATTAGCTTGATACCTCTGTAGTTTGTACAACTCTGAACGTCACCTTTGTTCTTGTATATGGGGACTATTGTACTATTTCTCCACTCATCTGGCATGTTCTTGGTCTTCATGATCTTGTTAAAGAAATTTGTTAACCACAACTCGTTCATCCCCCATACTCTTCCATACATCAATGAGAATATCGTCTAGTCCGCATGCCTTTCTCATTTTCATCTTTTTCAAAGCATTCTTGACCTCAAATGGTGAAACTCGTCATGTGTAAATGATATCTCTTGTATTCATGTCACACGAGTCTCTAACATTATATGCAGCATCTCCATTGAAAAGCTTATGGAAGTAATTTCTCCATTGGTTCTTGATATCGTTGTCCTTCACCTATACTCTGCCATCTTCATTCTTGATGTAGTTTACTTGACTCAAGTCTCTTCCTTTCCTTTCTCTTATACGAGCCATTTTATATATATCTTTCCCCCTTCTCTAGTATCCAGCTTCTTATACATATCATCAAAGTATCTAGACCTTGCCTCCCGAAAACCTTTTTAGCTTCTTTCTTTGCTTTCTTGTATCTTTGGAACATTGCCTCATCTTGAGATTTAGGCAAGCTCCTATAGATCTTCCTTTTTAGTTTAATAGCCTTGTTTACTTCATCATTCCACCACCAAGTCTCTTTCTATGGAGGCCTACAACCTTTAGACTCCCTCAAAACCTCTTTGGAAATTTTCATTATGTAGGAGCTCATGTTGTGCCACATAGTGTTAACATCAGACTCCAAGTTCCAAGTTACCTCCTTGATGAGTCTATCATAAAAAGTTGATTTCTTTTCTCCTTTAAGACTCCACAACTTGATCCTACTATCTTGTTTTCTATTATGCTTGCCTTTATTGATCTTCATGTTAATATCCAAGACCACCAACCTATGTTGGGTCGTGATTTCTTCACCAGGAATCACTTTACAATCCTTGCATATGTTATGATCCACCCGCCTTGTAAGGAGGTAATCAATTTGGCTACAGTTTTTCCCACCCTTGAAAGTAATCTTAAGAGATTCTCATTTCTTAAAATGAGTGTTTGCCAAAATCATATCATATGCAACTACAAAATCTAATATTCTCTCTCCTTCTCCATTCCTTCTTCCATATCCCAAACCACTATTTTTGTTAATATAGTATGGTTCCCAAACCTAATATAAAATGGTTAATAATCAAGATTTTGTTTTATGGATGTTGATTATCAGTATTAGTAACTAAATCACCACTATTTTTCTACACAAAAGTTGTCTTAGAAAAAAATGTTCCATTAGAGGAGGGACAGTAGTGAAAAGAGCATGCACATGGTGGCTCCAAATCTCAAAGAGTTAGGGAGAGAAAAAGAACCACAAAGTCCATGTTTTTAGTTTATCGTGGAAATTAAATGGCAATTACGAATCTTTAAACTATTACCAACACACAAAATTTGCTTCTTTTACAAAAATATAAACAAATATATGATGAGAAGAGGTATTCCATCATGCCAACAAACTAACAATGGGTGAAGAAGATTAAGTAGTTGCTTCCCACTCTCTTTCCACACACAGTAGATAATGAGGAAAAAAACTATTTATTTCTATGTATGCCAGAGATGCATTCACCTCTGATTCATTTTAAATACAAAGTTGGGTCACATTGATGCACACTAGTATTTTCCAAACTGAAACAGACCAGTAAATTGATGACTGACTGGTCTGGAGATCTGAAAAATTGGTTATGTATTCTTTTCCAGTCTAATCGGTTAGAAACATGGCTCAATCGATACAATCAGTTGACCGGACCTTACCGGACCAAACCAGTGGTTAAATTAGAAAAAAATAAAAGATACAATATAAAAATAAACTCATGGCCTGCATAAATGATACACCATATTCTGATTACATAAACAAGAAAAAAAATACTTTATATGCTTGGTTGGAGGGGGAATCATGTATATATATATTTTTGTGTGTATATATATACATATATAAATATGTGAGTGTATATTTATACATTTATATATATATATGTATATATGTATATATACGTATATATATACATATAAATATGTGTATATACATATATATATTTAAATATACATATACATATGTATATATGTGTATATATATGTACATATATATATGTGTGTGTATGTATATATACACACATGCATATACATATATATACATAATTATATTTACATATATATTAATATATATGGTTAATGTATATATGTCTATATATATGTGTGTGTGTAAAAATTACATGAATATATATACATATATGTATATGTATATATATATATATAGTGTGCCTGGTTCAAATGGTCTGAGCAGTTCGACCGCTAATTGCCTTTTATTGTGGTGACCGGTTTAGTTTTTTGGGTTGAATTTTTTTTGACGCCATGCTGATGTTATTTCCGGTCCAACTGGTTCAATCATTCTGATTGAACTTGAATCAATCTAGTTCGACTCAACACCACTCTGACCACCGGTCTGGTTCTTAAAACATTTATGCACACCATAATCTTTTAAATTCCTTAGTGTGGTATGTGACTTGGAAGTAAAGGTCAAGGAATTGGCCATGGAGGATAGTTTGGTGATGACCAAGGATGTTAGTGTTAGTTTTAATGGAGAAAAAGATAAAACAAGTTTTGTAAGAAAGACAACTAATAATGGGACTTTGATCTTTAGTTGTTGTAAAAAGAAACTAAAATTGAAGGGCTAACCCATTCAAAGAGAGGCTAAATGGACCAACTCTATAGTAGTTCATATGTATGGAGAGAGTTATTTTTTAGGATGATAATAATTTTAGGCTCTTACCTTGATGTTTGTATGGAACTTTTTAGCAGATTCTTTGTTCACCTTTGATAATTTGGAATCGAATGACATTCCCTATGAGATTATATATAGATATCCTACTTTATTAGAGAATCAATTAAATTTGCATTAGTAGTCCTATGTTATTACCAATTTGAACATGTTTTTAGTAGAAATTTTAACCACCCTATAAAAGATGTGACTTTTTCATCACCTAATCTCATCATTTTTGTTACCTAAGGTGTTTGGTCATGCAAAATATTCACACTAATCTGAGCTCATTACTCAAGAACTACGGAGTCATATTCTATATGTAATCCTCCAATACGTACCTCCATGACAAATACATACTTAGAAATATGTTGCATGTTATTTTCATTTTGAAAACAAAATGTGATCACGCCATGGATCTTATTGATGCATAAAAGGAGATAGAAAATTTAGATTCCACCGAACTTATATGAGAACATGTGAAACTTGTTATAAAATCCCTAGAAATAAATACATAAGAGAGATCCATGATCTAAGATCTAGATAAGACACTGAAGTAAGTGTGAGGATGGTGCTAGACACCCTTACATACCCGAAACTAATAATATCTACAAGAGGGAGAAAACAAGTGAGTACTCTATTGAAGTAGGTAGTAGATTTAGGTAAATAAAGATGTCTACATGCATGGACATAATGAAATGTTAAGAAGAGGCTATAACAAGTTGTAATATGGTGAACCATCTATCATGTGTGCTCATATCATCAAAATATTGGAGATGACATAAAGAGGAGGAAGGATGCACGTTGTGGTGGAACTCTTTCACCATGTCTGAACATATATGGAGGTGACATGAGAGTGATTCCTTTCTATGCCAACTAACCAGGAGGGAAAAGTGGCTCCTAATTTGTCATTTACCTTCATCAAATCTAGTAGGATCTTAACCATCGGGGATGATCTAGGGTTTCTTTGGTGTAAATTTTGGTTTCATGGGTGGAAGGTTTAAAATTATGAACCCCTATAATGGAACCAATTAGGGTCATATTTTTAGAGGTGGGAGGTGTTTATTAGGGTCAAGATAGTGTGAGACACCATATCATTTGAAATTTTCAAAATTCATTTTAAAATGTATGGGAATGATTCGTCCAGAAACACTCTATGCTTTAATCTTTCATTTAGGGAGTTTGGTGTGGTGTTGATATAGTAAGAGATTTTGAGGGTGCTATAATTGTTGTTATTTAATTTACTATGTCTTATGGGGCTAATTGTCTTGGCCCAATAGGATTAAGTTTTCTTCCTTTGTTCTTGCCTCCTTTTCAATATATAGGAGAAGAGTGTGTCATCCATCTATATCACATTAGCCTCTCCCATCTTATTATACACATGGTACTAGGGCATCAATCCTAACCTAGGGAGAAAAAGAGAGAGCCTCTACGTGTAGGTGGATGTAGTCTCTCCTTGACTTGGCCACCCTCTAGGCAACGACGGGGATACATGGAGGCAAGGTAGGGCACATGCCATATCCTTCATCCATTTCTCTATGCTAATTGATTAACATGAGAAAACATTTTTAGGGTATTATTAGTCTTCATGTCCTACCTAATGTACAATTTCGATACTCATTCCGTAGTGTGCCCACCCAATCCATAAAGCCCGACTCTACCACTTCCGCTAGGCATCATCCTGACCCCATGGTCATCTCCTATCTTCTTCATCTTTCATAAAAATCAAATCTATTTGATGCTTTACTCTCTATCCCGACCATCACCACCATTTTTCTTCCTCCATCTTGTCATATCTATCTAGTTGTCACTCCTCAAAAATCTTTACTGAGATCTATTTTATCACATAAAGATTCATCTTCTTCTGCACACATATATATTTGTCAAAGCTGATCCATTATTTGTCAATTCATAATTCCATCGACAGTAAGGTCAAAGGAGACAGTGAGTTTTAGCATGGCATGCATGGTTGGTGGGATGCCATTGGGCATGGAGTTGCTCAACAAGTTTTGGTCCTTAGTCATGCCATGCTTGACGTTGAACACTAGGAATTTCACAGTGGTCCTGATGGTCGGTGCTTGTGGTGAACCCTTTTTCCTTAGTTTAGATCATGGTGTTGCATGAGATAAATACATTCATAATTCCACCTTTAGTATCTAATTTGAGGGATAGTGGTGTGACGTCGCAGAACATGATGTTGATACTCTTATCACCTTTGTTGTGTCACATGCCATGATAAAGGTAGATCCATCTCCTTCTTTCCTCCTTCAATCAACAACACTTATCCTCAATCAACTTTAAAACAAGAAGTGATGAAAACAACATGATCAAAATCATTCTTCCAGATTCCAGTGGTGTTTCCAAGGTAAAATAGAATATTAGAAGCAAGATTGTCTAGATTTATCTCAATGTAGTCGCAAGGAACATTCGTGAAGACAACCCTATTGAATCTTTCATGCCTTCTTCTAATCACATCTATTTTTATTCTAAGGGTTGTACAAATATCCTTTCGTCAGACAAAGATCCATTTATCTTCCATTTGGATTTGTGTAATCAGGTCATGTAGCACATTGACTCACGTTATCGCTTATATCTACATCTTAATATAAAATAAAAGACCTTGTGCTAGTTTATAAAGCACTAAAAAAGGGGTACTATGCTAATTTTTTCTTCCTCTCCATTGACAATCCCCCCACCGCCGTTCATGTGTGCAACAATTTTCACATGTAAGGGCATTGCTTCTTTTCCACACCAAGCACACAATCACTTTGTAATTGGTGCTTGGGGGAGCAGAATAGAGGAGAGAGGGAATGTATAAAGAGGGAGTATGAGAGACATTGTCTCCATTTGGTAATGTGATTAGTTTGGATATGGTAGTGGTAGAAGACCAAAGGTCAACCGTAAGCTGTCAAAAATTGTAGTCCTGAAGCACTAGATTAACAATCATCAAACTTTTACATGTTTTTCACACTCATCTGTGATCAGTCATTTAGGATTATCCACTGACCAATTTCACACGGTGGCTGATTGTGGATGCATGGCCAGCGATTAAACTAATTTATTTCCTAAACAGAGCCATTATATGCATCAATCTAGACTATTCAGATCTCTATGGAGATTCATGTTCTTTAGTACATCCATCTTCGAATGTCTTTATGGTGCTTCATTCATACTAAGTAGCATACTTTCAGTACATCATTGATGTTTTTTTCCCACTGATAATGTGCTTCATCATGCTTTTAGTGCATCATTGGTGTATCTCTTTCCCAATGAAAATGTGCTTGTTTTTGCTCCGAGTGCATTATTGATGTATCTCATTTCCAATGGCACTGTGTTTCTTTGTGTTTGTTCCATGATATGCACGTAGGTTTCCTATCTACTCTTATTTCCAGCAGGCACCACTTCATGCAAGTTGAAGGATCTCATTATATCATTGAAACAATCTAGAAAAGAGGTTGTTGCACTTATTCTAGTTTGTCATTTCATATGATGCTAGTCTATGATGATCCTATTGTATCTCATAAGATGGATGTTTGAGTTTTAGAATCTCATTAATATAAAGCTACATATACTATACCTTTAAGGTTGTTGGTCCATCCAAGATTTTATCTTCCAAGATTTTTTATTAATGTCTTGTTTGAGTTTCATATGCATTTTCTCAAATAATATTGTGGTTCTTCCAGTGATCTACTTCAGGTTTCCTTGATGATGTCTATCATTCTTGTCGAGCACTCACTGATCTGCTTCAGGTTTCCATAATGGTGTCTTTCTTTCCTATCAAGCCCCCAAGAGTCACACTCCATATGGATCCAATTTGTAGTCATCATCACCTCATCATATATGTGTTTGAAGATACCCCTACTACTACATCAATTGATGTGTTGATTGTTCTTATTCAAATTACATATTCCTTTCTAGTGAAAATGAAATTGTCATGGTGTTTTGATTGTCTTTCCTAGATTGATGGTAATGTTTTTCATTTCTTATGCACTTTATAAGATCTTAACTAAAGCTCAGGTATCTTCAGTTGGATGACATTACTTCAAAGGTAGTGCAATCAAATCATTTTTGAAGAGTCGTGTTTAAGGGGAGTGAAAATATTACATGGGGAGTGACACTTCTTATCTATTTGCTGCATCATCTAATCGAGTCTTGTAAGTCCAAGATGGATATGTGTTTCACCCATACTCCATCTTAAGTAAGAGTGTTCTAATTATAGTTATTTATTTTATTATATCATATGTGCCCAGTTGTACTTGCCTCCTTTCCATTCTACAATATGTGCCCAGGTTTCCAATTGCAGGCATTTGTATTTGAGTATATGAGCACGATCATGATCTTAAGGGAGACAAGGACTACTTTTTAAGAATTTGTGGGATAAAGATCAAGTATTATCATTTGGAATCATTTTAGATGTTTGATCTTACATTCGACCAAAATTCTCTTTGTCTATTTGTTAAAATGAGCATCACATAAAATTATCTTTTACATCATGGCATACCTTGAAATGTATTTCGAGAGGTTCTTAGTTCTTTATCATTATTTAATCCATCTTTTTTGCCTTATAGTCTGAGTCAAGTAGCTAAGATTACATCCATATTCTAGGACCAAATTTGTTACTTGATATAATTCACTATCATTTGGTTGATTTTATCATACTTTTGTAAACAAATGAATGTGCTTCATTATGGAGTTAGGAAACAAATGAATCCTAAAATCTGGGCACTCCTAGCATTAGATGTCAATAGTTTTCCCCTCTCAAGATGAGGTTTTACGCATGGTTGATGAGCTTGCCCCATGATAAGAAGTGAAGTATTGAGACTAATTGACTGAGATTTTGGTCAATTGATGTTTTTCATTAATGCTATATAATGTTGTATTTGTAAAGTTCCGTCTGACTCATGAACAAAGTTGAATCATTACAAATGAAAATGGTTTTGTTATCTCAGTTAAGACTTAAGTGTGCTCACCTTGCGAAGGCTTGAAATGATGCATATTTCTATTATATCTGAAATTGGATGCTTACCAAAAACAAGGCTTGGATTCAAGTGCTTGTTACAAAACACTTTCAATTAAGCATAAAATATTATCAAAACTAATTTAGGTCAGGTGAACATATTTGTAACAAACTATTGTGAGATTGTTTTCATGTTGTGAATTAAGTGCTCTATTGGAGGCTTCAGTCATGATAAGAGATACAAGGTGTTCAAAATTCATTTGTATAGAAGGTGAGAACACATCATAAGAACTCTCTTGTCAGACTTGCATTTTAGGGTTTCAATGGGCATAGAAATACTTTGTTGAGGTGCCCTCTTTGTTGTGAGGTTAAGTCTTAGTGCATGGAGTGACAATATCATCCACTATCACAACCGTAGTATATGAGGTGAAAAAGAAATTATAAATGAGTATATAAAATTATGAGGAATTTGTTTTTTTATATTTTTCATATAATTACCTTTAAAATAAGAAAATATCAATTTATGTAATATGGAGGCATTCAATAATGGGATATGTAAAAAAAATAACTATCTAATAAGTAGTTGTAGTTTTTCTATATCAGACGAGTCAAACATGCTAAAATAGATATACAAAAAAATCACATGAAACTTATGGACACCCATTTCACCCCTCTCTCTCCCCCACTCTCTTTATATATATATATATATATATATATATATATATATATATATATATATAGAGAGAGAGAGAGAGATGTTCATGTCAGAAAATACTCAAGTGCACCAGAGACACAATACACTCAAGCAGTTTTCAATGATAAAATACTTCTTTTTGTAAAAATAAACCATGTATCTTCTAAAAAATCATATTAATAAATGATATATAAGATTTGATCTCGTTTGGACACTTATAGGTCATCCATCAAGAGATCACAAAAATCTTGCATTTGAAACTGGTTATGTGCATCAAATTTGTTGGTCTTAGATGACTGACTTACAAACATTCTAATGAGGTCAAGTTTTCTATGTAGCCTATATTTGATATGATATTGAATATTAATAGTTTGGGCCTTCTTAAAAATTGGTGTTGATATGTAAACACCATTTCAGTGTACAGTGTGACATGTACACTCGAGTGTACTATAATCTAAAAAGTAGAGGAAAACAATGCATTGATATGAGATAGAAAGAAAAAAAGTAACACACACGAACACAAATACAACAATGAGGTAGTAGGAATAGAGAGAAAAAGAGAAAAATATGGAACAAGAGGGAAGTAACAAATAATAACACATTAAATGTAAGTAGAATAGACATGATAGCACATGTGAAGAAGAATTGAGGAGGGAAATAGTGGGAAGAAAGATAATGTAAAAATAGTAGGGTGGAGATAGTATTGGGAAATAACATATTAATATGTGATCGAAAAATACATTATAACCCACCATAAACATATTGTGATGAAAGAAACAAATTATATAATGTTGCATTTGATTTTAATAGTAATGAATTTTCATCTCTAGTCCATGTTATCTTCAATTCGATGTCGTATATTATGACTCTCATTACTTTTTTTCCTTTTTCCTCATTTCACTTATCATTTCCCTTCTCATGCATTTTATCTCTCTCAAAAAATAGAGAGAAAAATAAATTTCTCATCCTTACTCTCCCACTTTCTCCTCTCCTTTATTTCTATCCTCCATCAATCCCTCTCTTTCTCACCCTCCCCACTCCTTTCTCAACAAGGATCACATTGTCTGCATCATTGCACGTCTCAATGACTGTTTCCATATTCTCTTTTTGCAGCAGCCATCTGCCAAATAAGGCTTATAATATGTGCTATATAGAAATACTCAAGGCTTATAATATGTGCTATATAGAAATACTCTCTCTCTCTCACACACACACATATATATACACACACAACACACACACAGACACACACACTATTACACAATAATGGTCCATTGTAGTTATTCATAATCCACTTTTGAACTCGAGGTTTCACATCATCAATTGCAGGCAATCGGGAAAATATTAAAATTTATTTCAAGATGCAGTAGAGGATCACTAAATGTGTTTTTATTTTATTTTATTGGATATCTTGAATTGCCAAATGTATAGGTCATAAAGAATTTAGATATAGTAGATGAGGTGTTTAGAAACAAGTATTTCAGACTTACACCTATATGAATTCACTTTGAACCATGTCTAGTAGTATCAAAAAATCAGTTTGTGAGTCGGTTCAAGTAAGACACAAGCTGATAGCTGCAAATTTGCTCAACTAAGATATATAATAATACTAGTAAATAGCACGTGCTTTGCACGTATTATGATTGACAATAAAGCTATTCAATTTTTTTACTCTTAGTTGAAGTATTTTTTCCTCACTGGGTACATATCCAAAAAATAACCTAAAAATATACATGATATTATTAAACAAATACTTTTTTTCTACTAAGAGCATACCATAAAATAAAACATGTATCTCTCTATAGAACCAATTTAGACATAATAGATATGTATTCTATACTACAAATATTCATTATGCTTTACAAAAATTTCAAAATGGCATGTGAATATAGTTCAATAAACAGGCTTTTTAAATTTTTAGTTTAATCCAATACAAACTTATATCTGAGAATTTTTTAGTGTATAAAATGTCACATGAAATTTTTCTAAACAAAAAATATTATTTTAATGTTAGAACTACCAAGTCGTTGTTGACTATCCGTCATGACCTCATTATATTTCATAAAATAATATATATATCTAGTTGATGATATACAAAAGATTCTTTTCTCTTTTTTTTGAAACATTTTGTGACATGGGAAAATAAGGATAACTTATTCTTATAATTGTTAATTAAACACTCTACTTTACCTATCATGAAGAAGCATACATATGTGGTAATCAATGTGAGAATCAAACATTCTCTACTTATTTAAGATTTTGACGATTTAGAGGGCGAGAAAACAAAAAAGAGAAGTGGTTAAAATAGGTCATTGCACTAAAATGAGATGAATCTCTTTGTAATTGTTTCTAGGGAAGTTGTAATACAACATTATAACAAAAAAAATAATGCTTGATGAATGAAAGAAAACATATCATAGTTTTTTTATAACATGGATGGATTATAATGACTAATTCAATAACTAAGAATGAGTTCAACAACATGCTTAGTGCTATGTTTGGTACGTGGTGTATGAAAGGGAGGGGAGGGGAGGGAATGGGAAGGGAGGGGAGGGGAGGGGACACTTATTTTAGTTTGTTTGGTTAGCATGGGAGGGGAAAGGGAGAGAAGATAAAAGACATAAAAATATGTCACTTTTTTAACAAGCCATATTGTCGCAAAATGGTACATACACCACACACATATTAATACATGAAAAAACAAGATAAATTAAATTTACATGTCTCGTGATCAAAACAAAATTATTCATATAATTATTTTGTTAATGAAGAAGATGCATTTCTCATGTCTAATATAATTGAATTCTACATTTTAGTTGTTTTACAACATATCTATTAATAATTCATAATCGTCTTCTAATGGGAAATAAAAAGAAGCCAACATATCTGGATGTTGCACAACATATATTTTATCTCAAGATATATTTTACCACTTCTCTTTTTATAGTCATTGTGGTTGTACGTGTAGTTCCCTCCATATTTATAATTTTCCCTCCATTTATTTAAGTTCTCTCCACAACTTGAGAGTTTCCTCCACTTTCTTCAATAATTCCCTCTATTTTTTATTTTTCCTTATGTTATTATGTTTGTAATTTTATTTATCTCAAATTTTATGTATTCTCTAATAATATTTTTTAAAACTTTTAAAGATTTCTTCTAAATTGTGTGCCAAAATTTATTCTATTTTTATTGTTATTTTTTCCTCCAAATCCCCCCAATATTTTAAATTGTACGCTACAATTCTCTCACCTCACTTAGTGGGATACAAGTATTTCTCGCCATATTATTTAAATTTTCCCTCCACATTTTATTTTTCTATCCACACTTTAAATAAATTTTCCGCCAAATATTTTCCCTTACCCTTGTCTCCACTCTGATTTGGTGGGGAGAAGAGTGGATGGAAATACACTTGATTCTTTCCCCTCCATTCCCCTTCATTCCCCTCCACCATGTGCAACCAAACAACTTTAGTCATTTCCCCTCCCTTCCCCTTCCCTCCATTCATCGCGTACCAAGCAGACCGTAAAAGGAATCCAAGAGCCAACAATTGTAAAATTTATTTTGTTATATGTGGTTATGTATTATGTACATAATAAATTACAATATTTAATCAAAAATTAGTTTTCTTTTGCATATTTTCCATCTTAGTTTATTTGTTGACCTACATTCGAAATGCATATATCCGATCTAAGTGATAATGAAGGAAAAACTTTCTTGTTATTGGATATACCTTATTTAAGGATATGCTAATGAATATAAATAAGATGGGTCCCTAGAAATGTGGATGGAATAAAAATTAGTACATGAATTCTGAAGTAAAGATGATGTCAATCAAAGAAAGATAACAACCTATCTTTTTATTATATTGTAACATACATAAGAACCCAAAACATTCATTAATAAATATCAAAGAAAATAATTACCTTTATCTAAATGAAAATGTCTATTTCTATTCCTTATAATATATCCACACTTAGGTCCACTCTAGCAATGTATATCATTTTGGCTAAAGACATCTGGCACGCCATCATACTTAGTGCTGCATATTCTTGTCACTGTTGTCATCCTAATACATATGTACTTATTGTTTGGGGTTCTATCATTCTTTGTGTGTGAGTAGAATAGGGTTTTAAGCCATTATATTAGTCCCCTAAGTTGTTTTGTTACAGTTAGGAGAATTGGGATTCTAAATATGATATTCCTTTCTTAAAGTTTTCTTTGCTTATGAATATCGAGAATGTATACAAAGCAAATAACTAATGACTTTAAGCATTTTGACTTTATACCATAAAAATATTTACAATATCTATTTACTTTTTCCAATTTTAAAACACCATGAGAATGGAAAATTTTGAAATATCATAACCATTTTATAATTATAGTTATGTTATAAACTAATGATATTCTTAATTTGACTAAGATTACGTGGTCATTAACAATATTGTCATTCAAAGAAACATTATAAGGATACATGTTTAGATGTTTACCACCCGTTGCACTTTCAAACTATGATTGGGTTTTATAAAATTCATCAAATGACATTATTCCAATTTTAGATATAGATTGATAGTATGATATTATAGATTTTTCATCTTTTTCTTACACAAAAAGAGAGGAAGAGTAGAAATTTTTTGTACATCCTATAAGAAAATTAGTATAGAATGACAATTTTTTTATTGGTGAGTTTGACAGATGGATCCTTGTGATATAAGTCAAATGATTACATCTATTATTTGAATATCTAGTGGAGATCAACACAAAAATAGACAGCATTTGGGAGTGAAGTGGTAAATCCTATGGTTTCAAGGATTGTTAGCAACGATGTTGGGGCCCTGTAACGATTTCCTATTAATCTACTGCCAGTACCAATTATTAGTTCTAAATTTTTTTGCACACGATTGATGTCTGGACAAAAAATAATGTAGAAGAGGACTTTCAAATGTTGGGTGTAGGAAGATCGACGATGGTGAGCGTTGAAGGAGTGAGAGTATAAAAAAAACAGAATGACCAGAGGTGAAGAACAAAAATACGAGAGAAGATAAAAGGAGAAGAGAATATCAAGAGGAAGAGAGGAGAAGAAGATTGACGAGAGGAGAAGAAGAAAAAGAGAAGAGAATGCAAGAAGACGAGAGGAGAAGAACTTTGTCGAGAGGAGAACCCATTAAACGAGAGGAGAAGAAGATTGAGGAGAGTATAACAGATTAGGTGAAAGGAGAAGAGCAAGAGAACAACACGGTAGACAAGAAGGATGAGATCAAGAGAGAAGAAGCGGGATAGGAGAGTGGGCAACCTATTAGCGTGACGGAGCACTTGCTTATCCTCAACCCCATGATGTGTTACCAGTGAACCCAGACCCACCACGATAACGCGTATCCAATCCCGCACATGAAGATCCCTTTGCAGTCCCTTATGGCTTCTGTTGGCAGGTGCATGTCCAGGCCATGGCACGGGAGGAGGAGGATATGACGTACCTGGTTTCATCAGTAGCGTCGGCGGTTAGGGGGTTCAGGCAGTGGAACTTCATTTCTGTCGGCTAGCACCGACGAACGGCGGAAGTCGCTGCTGGTGGAAGGAGACGTAACTGATGTGGACAGTGGCGCCGGCAGTTGGTGGTTGCAGGGATTGAAGGGGGCGATGCAGGATGTCATTGCGAACTATGCCGGCAGTTGGTGGCTGCAGGGAGTGGAGGGGGCGATGTAGGATGTCATTGGGGTCTGTTGGAGTTATACCATGGAGGGTCCGACAGACGGCGGATTGCTTTTCGCCCGATGGCCGGCGTCAGTTTTAATCGCGGAGGGGAGCGTAGTGATTTAAGAAGAGTCCAGACGCAGTGTATTTTTGGAAAAGCCTAAGGTTAAATTCCTCAAAGAGTCCTGCAATCAGAGAAGAGATGGGTTTGGGACGGAGTCCAAAAATGATTGAATAGATGGGACTGGGACGGAGACGAGTAGTGATGTTTAGTATGATAGAACAGTAGATAAACCTTGTTAAAACTTTTATTATCTACTAATCTGATTAACAAGATCTAAAATCAAAATCAATTTGTTCCTGAGTCGGACAGAATTGAATTCGCAGGTTCAAATGGAATTTGACAGTCCTAACCCTGACTGTATAGGAACGGAAAAATCTGAAGGCATTATAAAATAAAGTTGGAATTGGAGACCAGCAATTTGAGTATTCATGTACATACCTGCATCGGCACCTGCTACGCGTACAAATAGATCCGGTCCATTCACGGAAGTCCTGACGTCCACCAACTCCCCAAACCACATCATGCACCAACCGGAGCTGCTATCGTCGCCATCGTACACAGCGTAGGCCGTGCAGGAGCAGTTTCTGCGGCAGGCATCCCTACACTGCGACTTCCCCCACCCAGTCTCAACGACGGCCACAACAGTGTCCGGCAACTTCACCTTCGAGAACCTCACGAACCCATCGGTCGTGGACGCCGCAACACCGGCGCCGGATCCATACCGACAGTCTAGTTTCCTCAGCCGAACGCACCCGCCAGTCCAGCCTCGTCTCCCCCACTCCGATGGGTTCCTCGGCGCAAACCCAGACATGCATCGGCACAACCTCTCTTGGACAAAATCCCTACTTGAATCGCAGATCCCGTAGTTCCCACAACGCCCCATGTACTCGCACTGATCATCGGGCCATACCTCGAACAGTGTCCATCCACCTGATCCTCCCGACGGTGCCCATACCCACCGCTCCATCGTGCCCGAGGTGTTGACCACCAACCTGGACAGGAACGACGCGTTCGGCGCCAAGGTATAAGAATAGAATACCTCCTCGGCAGTGTTAACGAAAGATGACACAAACATCCCTTGCAAATAGTTGTTCCAGATCTGCATCCACGGACCAGCCCTCCATCGAGGGGTCGCGCTCGCACCGGATATGACCAACTCCGGGATGCCGCGCATGCGTACGGCGAGTGTGTAGATTCCCGGGTTGGGGTCTCCGGGACCAGTCCAGGAGGTGAGAGAGTAGCTTACGCCATGGCTTACACCAAGCATCATCCCCGGCAGAAGAGTGTCCACAGGGTGTTTGAAGCTCTCCCAGGTTGTGTTCTTCGTCTTCCCATCCGTACCAAACGCCACAACGGCGAAGTTGCCGTTGTCCGTGACAGAAGCAACTGGACTCCTTCCTCGTACTCCCGCCGACCACAGCGGCGGGCTTCCCGCGCTACCGTTGGTGACCACGAGGTCGCCGGTGTGTGTGAGCGTCAGGGACGTGGTCGTCGACGACCCCACGAATGGAGCGCCGCGGTTGGCCACCCAGACGACCTTGCGGTCGTGGATGCTGTGGTACCATATGCCTAGGTAGTAGTTCGAAGACGGAGAGTCTGCGCTGAAGCCACGTGGAGTGAAGAATCCCACCGCGAAGGTACCTCCCGGCGAGACAAGGGTCTGCCTGCCCGTGATCGACTCACCGGCGGATAATGAAGAATTCAAGGCAATAGTAAAGAGTGGGTGAAATGAGTGCAGGAGAGACGGTAGGAGAAGAAGAAGAACGGTTGGCGGTGGTAACGTAAGAAGCGGCATCCAGGCCATGTAATAGCACGCTCACAAGCTAGCCAATGAGGAGGAGACGAGCCAAGGAATCGACAGAAGGCTTCTGACGTGTGGTACTCAAAGTCATGCAATATGTAACAATGGGAAAAGAAGACCACTACCCCTTTCCCAGACGAACACCGCCAAAGGCAGTAATCTTTGACTGGACAAATTCATTTGACTTTCATGCACTGTTGTGATCTTTGTCTGCGATTGCAATTCCTTTGTCACATCGTTTCATTTGTATTGACAACATTAGAGTATTGACCACAATAAAGTCTTTGGAACAAATATTTTACCACTTTAGGTGGAGGAGGCGTCTCCATTGTGATTGGCTATGACCTACATTTTTTTTCTAAAAAATGAAACTGCAAAACGGTGGCCTTGGGAGTCACGCCACTAGTATAGGTGAAGGGCAAGTCGTAAGGGTCGATCCTCAAGGAGAAAAGAGCGCACTAGAACTAGATTAGTTTGACTAGGTTCCTACTGCGAAGACTAGGGTTAAGAGTTTAAATGTGCTTTGATTGTTAAACTAAGTTAAGAAAGAAAGAATGGAGAGCAAGAACAAAGCCTAAATTAACCCTAGACTAGATTAGGGCTAAGTATGCAAGAAAAAACTTAGCTAGGTATGAAAAGACAGTTTACACTATGTCAGGCAAAAGAAAAGCACAAGAGCGAGAAAAGAGCTAAACTAGCAAGAACAAGGTAAAAATAGGGCAAGAAGCTAACTGAGCAGGAAAAGAGCTAACTAAGCTAACACTAGCTAAGCTAGATGAAAACTAGGGTTTTAAAGCAATTAATGAAGGTGTGGGCCGTTTATGGGATGCACTTATCACTTAAGTTGGGGGTGATATATGAACATTATGATTCCATTTATATTATCCAAACCAAACAACAAGTTAGAGTCTAATGAATTAACCTAAGCTACTAACTGGTCATGGATATGCTAGGTTGTGTATAGGGGAACTAGTCCCTAACACCCCCTACTACCCTTGCGAGGCTCAATTGGGTTAGGGATTAGGTTCAATCCAATTAGAGTCTAATCAAGTCTAGGTTTTTAGATTAGACATTCCTAGGGCAATTAGGGGTCGAGGGTAGTAATGGGGAGGTGAAATTAGGATTTTGGGCCCCAATTCCCCCATATTCTTGCCTTGAGAAGGCTCCTTGTTAATTGCACTAGAATTATCTAATCTAGCTACTTAGATCTCTCACTTAGGTTTAGGGAGATTGATTAGGATGTAGGAAGATGGGAGGCAACCTAGGGGCAAATCCCAAAATTCACATGTATAAGCAATTTCCTTAAATTCCTAGGTGATTTCACACACAAACCAATAAGCAATTCATCAAGAATGAGATAGAAATAGAATATAATCATTAGCAAATGGAATTACAAAGTTTACATGTTATTTTCCCCCAACATGGTATTAAAGTAACATTTTACACCCAAAACAGCCCACCAAAAGGGGCCTAGCTACTCATGGAAATGGAAAATATAAAAAGAAAAGAGAAAGAAGTAGAAGAAGCCATGAAGCTCAATGTAGATGAAGGAATCCTCCTCTCCAACTGCTGCAAGCTGATCTCCTCTCTCCTCCAAGGTGCAAGGGTGTAGAATGAAGGGGATTATGGGTAGAAACTAGGATAAACTAGTATTTTGGTAGTGGAAATGGTGAAATGGAGTGGAATGGAGGTGGGAATGGAATGGAGTGGAATGGCTAAGGGGAGAAAATGGGGAGCTAGGAGGTGGTGGAAGGTAGATGCTGGGTGGCCTATAGAATGACCGTGGTGGATGGGAATGGTTGTGGTGACAAATGACAAAAATTACAGGTTGATGATGGTGGAATGAAGGATGGTAGCACGGATGTGCTGGGTAGCACTGCCGTATTGGGAGCATGGTAGAACGGCCGTGCTGGGTGACATGTAGCTAGGTCGTGCTCTACTCTACGGCCGTTCTACTTCTGATGTAGCATGGTCGTGTTGTGTAGCACGGCCATTCTGGCTCAGTTCACCACAACCATTGTATGTGGCACAACAATGGTGATTTCAACTTGACTTGGGGGTGACTCTGTTGATTTGCAAGTGACCTAGCATGGTCGTTTTGTGGTACCACGGTCATGCTGGGTCCTGGATCAACACTTTGACTTTGTTCTTTGAATTTTCTTGGACATCTTTACTTCAATAGATCTTTGGCCACTAGGGGTAGGTTGAGGGAGCATCAAACTTCACTTTGGGCCTCTCCAAGGGTAGAGAAACCCTAGGATCACTCCTTCTCTCTCTATTTTCCATCAAGTGTGGTCCAAATACCTGAAAAACATACAAATAATGTCCATAAGTGCATTTTACACAAATAAGCATATTGGAAGAAATAACATGTAATCTAACATGTATAAATGTGATTGAAATGCAATATGACACAAGATGTAGCCCTAAAATAGGGTTGCATCATAACCATGCCTAGTTCGTCTTGGAGGGCCCTGAGACCCAATCAGCTAAAAGTTAATTGTGATACATTAGTGGGAATAGATAGGAGGACAAGCATCATAGTGGTCATCAGAGAATCAAGTGGACGTATGGTGGCAAGGGCTAGATAAGGACAACTTGTCTCAAGGTCGGTAGCAATAGCAGAAGCCATGGCGGTCAGACTGGGATTGCTGACTGTGCAAAGAATCCTAGCAAGGAATTTCATAGTCCAAACTGATTCGATGGAGGTAGCTATAGAGATCACGAGGGAGGCGGAAAGAAACATGTTGGAAAGCACCATAGCAGATATCCAGCACCTTAGTCGATCCTTTAGTTCTTGCAAAGTAGAGTATATAGGTAGGAGAGAAAATTCGATAGCTCACAACATAGCTAATGTATTTAGAGTATCCTTACTTTTTTCCTTTATGAAAACTTTTCCATGTCAGTAACTAATGTAGAGTGTTCAGACTCGATGATTTAATTAAGTAGGCTCATTTACTTTAAAAAAATGATACTTCCATAGAAAAATTAGAGAAGAATGATAAAAAGTAATTTTTGTAATTTTGTAATCATTTAGTGGGGTGGCTACTTTATGTGGCGGTCTCATAGTGAAGATTTCATTCAGTTTGACATCATCACTTTACAATAGTACCCCGTGCGCTTGCGGTGACCTATTTGGTATTGTGATTGACTTGGTTAGGATTAATATAAATTTTGAGAGATCACGTGTGTTCGAGTCTTGTGGAGTGCATCTAGTCACCCCTTGTTGGCTACTATGTACACCTATGGCTTGACGCAACAAGCTTTCTGGCACCTTTGTTGAGGATAAAGGCACTCAACCTAGCTAGTTAGTTTTTCTTTGACTGTCATGCTGCCCTCATCATTGCTATTCTTTATTCATTATTCTTTACATTCTTTATGTATATTGGTTTGCTAACTTGCTTTCTTTTGTTTGGTTATGCTTTGTGCATGTGACAAGCCATTCGGGAGGAAACAAGATGGAAGGCCAAAATGCACCCCACAAGCCCCTACAAGACTACTTAATGCCTAGCAACTATAAATCGTCAATTGCTAGCAGAGTTGATCAAATTCTAGGGGAGAAATTCTCTATTCCTCTAGGTTTTCTTGGGCTCCTGCCCATCTTCTACAGCTTAGAGAGTGAGAACCCCTACAAGCACTGGACTCCTTTCTTGAAGTATGCTCCACTTTCAGGATGTTTACGGCTAGTGATGATACAATTCGATTGACCTTATTCTCTTTCTCCCTCAAAGATAGAGCTAAAGATTGGTATTACTCAACAAGGGACATCATGAGTTGGGAAACAATGAAGAATGCCTTATTCAGACAATTCTACTCTATAACAAGGTTGACACAAATGCGGCATGCCGTAACAAGTTTTAGTCAAATGGGCAATGAGCAGTTTCATAATGCATGGGAGAGATTTAAGAAGCTTTTGAGAGAGTGCCCGCACCATGAGATCCCTTTGTGGTAGCTAGTTCAATCATTCTACTTCGGTTTGTCTCTAAAGGACCAAGACACAGTGGACTCTTCTTGTGGAGGAGTTTTCATGGCTAGGCCACCTGAGAATATATGGCCTTTGTTTGAGTAGTTGGCTTAAGGATCAAGAATTCGAGCTTCTAGCATGATGAATAAAAGAAGGCATGCCTTTGGTGTGACACCTTCTTCTCATGATGACTCAAGCTCGCAAGTGATGAAGACTCTTCGTGACATGGTGAGCTTCATGAAGACCCAGGTGGCAAATGTTCCTTGCCACTCGATCAATTTTATTGAGTTCTATGGTGAGGAAAAGAAGACACCTCACTCCTATAGCTATAAAAATCCACAAAGTCCAAAATGTAGCTCACGGTTTGAGGAAGAGGTTCTCTCTGGATTGAAAATATTTGATGATGTTCAAAAAGATGTTGCAAGACTAGAAGAGAAAGTAGAGCAGCTATCTTCCATAATTGCTCTACAAGAATAAAAATTGTCTTCAAAGTCCATCATGAGCTACCATGAAGCAAGTGGACCCATGCCCTCTTCTCAAGTTTTCTACAATCCACCTCCCATGCAAGTGCAACCCATCTACCATTTCCAAGGTGATCCCAAACCTTATACTCCACCTCCCCATCCATCACCACCATTTTCCCAACAATTCACCTTCCAACCTCAATTCTCCCCTCCACCTCAATTTCAACCCCAAGTGTCACCTCCACCTCCTCCACAACCACAACTAGCTCCTCCTCTCCACCATGACCAAGGAAGTGATGTGATAGTTCTAAGGAGTGGGAAATCTCTTGAGCAACATGCAAGTCAAAGAAAGGTTGACAATGCAAAGAAAAAGTAGCCAAGTGGTGATACTATGATTGAAATTACCAAAGATGATTCAGTAATACATCATGTTAATTTTGGGATACCATGTGCTCCACTCCATTCTCCATTTGTAGGTCCCACCATCCCTAGTGTTCCACCACACATTGATGCAAGAAAGGATAATGCCAATGATCCTCCATTCATTGAAGCACTAGATGAGCCACCAAAAATGAAGAGGAGACAAAAGCACAATGTGGATATTCTTGAGGTGTTTTGCCAAGTGAAGGTGAACACTCCACTCTTGGTTGCTATCAAGCAAATCCCATCACATGCCAAGTTCCTCAAGAATTTATGCACTGTGAAGAGAAGGTCAACGGGAGGATACCAAAGAAAGTGAAGTTGACTAAACAAGTGAGCTCCATCATACAACATTCACTTCTCGTGAAGAGAAAAGGCCCAAGAGCCCCACTCATACCTAGTTACATGGGGGCATCACATAGACAGGTCCTTACTTGATTTGGGATCTAGTGTGAATTTGATGCCATACAATGTCTATGTTGAGCTGGGGTTAGGCAAGTTGAAGTCGGCACATTGCACTCTCCAATTGGCAGATAGATCCATAAAAGTGTCTAGGGGAAGAGTGGATGATGTCTTGGTGATTATAGATAAAGAGAAAGGCACAGTGTTCCTGGTGGATTTCATTGTATATGGAGCTGGAGGATAGGAAGATTCCCATCATCTTGGGAAGTTCGTTATTATCTACAGCTGATGTCGAGATTCATGAACGCAGCGACACCATGACAATTTCATTCATGGACATGAAGATCAAGATCAACATGTACAAAACCCCAATTCGGTGGGTCCGGGATAGGGATATTGGACATGATCACTTCACAAGTCTGAATGATCATTTGAGAAAATAAGATCAAGATGGAACATTTGATGATGATTATTGTGATCAAAGGGATTAGAAAAATAGATTGAGTGCAAATGAGGGATGCATGTTTTGCAAGAATGGGCACATGAGGATACCAAATGGATGATCTACTGAAGAATTGCCAAGAAGCCAAGATGAAGGCAAGAAACTCAGCGCTTGTGGGAGGCAACCCACCTAGGTTTGGGAATTTTTCACCCAACCTTCCATTTTTTTATACTTTCACTTTATTTTTAGACTTTTCCAAGAAAACACACACACACACACACACTTGTTTTTAATATTTTTGTTTAGTTTTAATATGTACAGATGAAAATAGAGTCCAATGAGAAAAATTAGATGAGACGTTGGCAAAGTGACCCATGAAAAATCATTTTGAATCAAAATTTTGAGTGTTTGATGTTGTTAGAGTTGGGAATAGTAGCTACAAAGACCAACATGGCCGTGGTGATCCAACACAGTCGTGTGAATTAAATCCACAAATGATCACAGGGAATAAGGCTAAAGTTTGAGAATTTTTTTTGACAAGGGATGCACCACATTCGTGCAGCCTGAAGCCACCACGACTGTGCCGCGCAGAACGTCTGTGTTGCAACCCGACTCCTGTAACTTTCCACCACAGGGAGGACCACTGCCACCGCAGTGATCATCTACCATATCATTCCTAGACATTAGTGTCATATTGAGGCCAACATGATTCAAAAGTTTGGGGTGGTAGGGCAGTATGCCCTATCTCATTTCCACTCTTATTTTGCATTTCACCGGCCATTTACTTTTGTTTGGTTTCTTTTTCTTTCTTTATCTTAGAGTTTACCCGCTTTGCATACTTGCATGCCATGTAGGTTACTTTCCTGTCATTTTTGTGTAATTTTCAAAAAATTTGCCCTTTTTCCATGCATTGGATATCATGTAGATTTTTTTTGGTAATTTTAGCATATTTTAGCTAGGATTTGCTTGTTTATTGCTGTAAGTTCAATAATACAGGCTTAGATGTGATTGAAGGCAACTTGGCACCGTTTTGGCCAATTTTGCCCAAATTTGAGATTTCTCGTCTCAAAGTGTGTTTCAACCCAATCTCTACTTTTTGGATTAAAAATGATGACCTTTGACAAATGCAAGTGAATTATCATTTTTTATTGCTAAATGGTATCAATTCTTGACTTTTTACATGTGCATCACCTCTCTTGTGTTTGTGGATGATTTGGTTGATTTGTGATTTGAGCAAGCTATGAGCGCTTAGTGCTTATGAAATCACTTGAATGAAATATCAATTTCAGGTTGTTCATTCATGCAGTGTGACATTGTTGGATGAAGTATTGGATTAATTTTCATGCATGATACCTTATGTTTAGAATCACACCAATGACCCCTCTTTAACCCGACTCTTCACTCACCATCTTCTTACCCCTCTACCTCATGAAAGGATGCAAAAGTGCACATATAAGCCATGGCCACCTCCAAAAGTTTCGGGTGGCCACATCTACATGGCATCGCTTCACTCACATCACCATATACCCTATCTACTCCAAGGGAAAAGAAAAAGAAAAGAAAAAATGCAAAAAGAAAATAATGGGATGCTCCTGTTTAAGAGCATTCAAATAAAGAAAAGATGAGTGCTCTATGTAACATCACTCCAAAATCTTACCGCAACCCTTTCTTCCATATTTATACCCATTGAGCTGGGAAACATCAAATTTAGCTCATTTTGCCTTTTCCACAGCCACGTGGGTCATTTGGTGTGATTTGAAACATAAAGTTGAAAGCATGAAGGTGAAACAACACTCCTAGTCATCCTTGATTAATGCCATCATGAAACGGTCTACCCAGAACTACATGAAAGAAATATGGATAGCTTGTGTGTTTTATGCACTATATTTGAAGTTCATATGCTTTGTGCTCTTTTCATGATTGGTTTGTGAAAGCAGGAGAGGAGAAAGGTGGAATGCATGTACTTAGTCATTTTTTATCTCATTCAGCACTAATCATCCTTTACATTGCATTTGTCATTTCTTGATTGTGGGAAAATTGTAGAGTGATTGAGTTGGAGCATACTTGAGGACAAGTATGTTTTAAGTTTGGGGTGGTGATGCAACCCTATTTTAGGGCTACATCTTGTGTCATATTGCCTTTAAATTGCATTTATACATGTTAGATTACATGTTATTTCTCCCAATATGCTTATTTGTGTAAAATGCACTTATGGACATTATTTGCACGTTTTCAGGCATTTGGACCACACTTGATGAAAAAGAGAGAGAAGGAATTATCCTAGGGTTTCTCTACCCTTAAAGAGGCCCAAAGTGAAGTCTCATGCTCCCTCAACCTACCCCTAGTGGCCAAAGATTCATTGAAGCAAAGATGTCCAAGAAAATACAAAGAACAAAGTCAAAGTGTTTATCCAGGACCCAACACACCTGTGGTACAACAAATAGGCCATTATAGGTCACATGCAAATCAATAGAGTCACCCCCAAGTAAAGTTGAAATCACCACAGACGTGCCACACAGAATGGTCGTAGTGAATTAAGCCAAGACGGTTGTGCTACACAGCACGACCATGCTATAGTAGAAGTAGAACGGTCGTAGGGAAGAGCACGGCCTAAATACATATCACCCACCACTGCCATGCTACCTAACACGGCCGTTATACCATGCTCCCAACACGGCCGGTCTACCAACCTTCATTCCACCATCATCAACTTGTATTTTTGTCATTTGTCACCACGGTCATTCCCATCCAACACGGTCATTCTATAGGCCACCCAACAACTACCTTCCACCACCTCCTAGCACCCCATTTTTTCTCCTTATCCATTTCACTCCATTCCTACCTCCATTCCACTCCATTTCACCATTTCCACCACCATAACAATAGTTTATCCTAGTTTCTACCCATAATTCCCTTCATTCCACACCCTTTGTAACATCCCTGACCTGGGTTATGCTCTAACCCTAGATTTTTTGCTTAATAATTTTGATTAGATGCTTGTTCATATTTCTTGGAAAGAAATTAAGGCTCATGGGAACTTATATTTCAATTTTAATCCTTTTTGAATGATGTTGAAACATTGTTTTGTTTTTTTTGGACTAAAGTGCAAATTACCCAAGTTGAGGGGTTAACTTGCAAATTGTACATGATAATATTTTTCTATGATGTTTAGGCATCATAAGAATGAGAATGATGCAGTGGTATGGTTTCCACAAGCTTGAGCACCAAGATAGAGCTTGTTGAGCAATGTTTGTGTATTAAAACCTAGTTTTGGTGAAAAGTGTAATTTACCCAAAACCTAGGGTTCAATATGCAAAATACCACCTCTAGAGGGTCCCCCATGTTTCTTGGCATCAATTAGAGAAACTAAAATGGGAGGGGTGCCTCATTTGAATTATTTTAGAGGAGAGAGAATCTTGATATTAAAATAATCAAGATTTAAGCATAATTGAAACCCTAATTCAATTTAAAGCAAAAATAAATAAAATAATTGAAGGGCCTTCAACCAAAAATGAGATGGTTGAATTTTCCAAAGTGTTAACACCCTTATGCCTTTCAAAGGCAACAAAATATCCTAAGGAGGTGAAGACTCCACTCACATTATTATAAGAAAAAGTAATATCCACTAAAAGGGGATATTAGTATAATATGTTTAAGGTGCTTAATTTATTTTCTTTTAATTCTTGGATAATGAAGAGGTTTTGCAATTGGGAGAATATGGCTTCGTGTCCAAGGAATTGAGGGGAAGAGGCGACACTAATTTTGGAATTAAAAGATTTTTATAATGCATTTTCTCTCTCATTGGTTTTCTTATAAAAACACCTTTTACAACCCAAATCAAAGGCTTTTTCGAATCCACTTCCTCTCTTTGCTTGCAAAAACGACCAAAGGATCTAGGAGCAGCAGGAGGACGACCCCCAACCTTTTGGTAAGCTTCTTGATCCTCTTTCACCTTGATTTCATGGTGAAAATCACAAAACAATGCATGATTTCTTCTCTATTTCACTCCATCTTCAATCCTAGCCAATATTTTCACATCAAAGCTTGAGGACGAGCCTTGGGAGAGTTGCAAAAGCTTCCTACACCATTGTTGACGTGAAGCTCCAAGCTTTGAAGCTCAATTGGAGGTGGGTTATATAACTCAAACCCTTAAACATTGTTATTACATTCAAATCTCCATTAATTGTTGAACGTTTTGTTCTATTTGAAATTCTCTTGATCCATTTCTGTAATTACCATGAAAACGGCAGTATCTTTTGAATGAATGAAGGTATATGATGATGATATCATCTTGGGCACGCAATCCAACAAGTTTCCCTTGCAAACAGTTTTGAGGATCTTGGTCCAAACGGTTTGGTGAAACCGTTTGGAGACTAAACGATTTGCAAACCGTTTAGAGTCTTGAACCCCAAACCATTTAGGATGGTTGACCATTTATATGGGTTTACCATTTGAGTTAAGGACCCTAGTACTTGTTGGATGAGGATTTAATTATTCCAAGTAATTGAATCAATGTATGGACAATCATCTAATTAGAAACCCTAATCGGGTTGAGTGCTGATTTTGCAATTGATTATTTTAATTCTTTGGGTTGATTAACCCAAACGGTCTCAAGACCATTTGGAGATCACCCAAACGGTCTCAAGACTGTTTGGAGGTCAACCAAGACCGTTTGGAGGTCTAGGGTTGAGTATGGTGAAGAAGTTGAAGCTTCAAAGATATCAAATTGTAATGCAATCAATAGCTGGTTTGATGAGTAACCCAATGATGCAACATCTCATTTAACTTAACAAATTTTGATGAAGGGATGGGAAAAAGGTCTCAATACCATTTATAGATCATCCAAATGATCTCAAGACCGTTTTAGGTCAGGTCATGCCCAATTTGAATGATGGACCAATGATTTTTAAGCAATTAGTTCCACAATGGCTAATATTGAAGGTTCATTGATTTCAAACCTAATTCAATTGGGTTTAAAACCCTAATTTATGATCAATGGGAAGCTTAATCAATTGAAGGATGATTGATTAATCTCAATTCAAGTATGGTACTGAGGTTCAATTAATGAGTAATTACATGGATTCAATTGATGAGTGAATTAATCTTGGAAACCCTAAATCAATATGAGTGGTTGAGACCATTTTTGGTCCAATCAGTTTTGAGGAGGTTTGGACCAAATGGTCTCAACCGTTTGGGACCAAACAATCTCAAACTGATTGAGACTCAAACGGTTTCAAGCATCAACTTTGTCAAACAGTTTCAAGCATCAAGTTTGTCAAACGGTTTCAAGTACCTACTTTGCTAAACGATTTCAAGTGTTTGATCAAGACCGTTTGGAGGTATTTCAAGCAAGACCGTTTGAGGTCTAGTTGGTCAAGATTGTTTGGGGTCTAAGTGACCAAGACCGTTTGATAATTAATTAGTTAAAACCATATGGACACTTAAGGTGATTAAAGGTCAATTGTTTAATTGATTATTATATAATGTAATTCAAGGATGATTATGGTAATTGTACTCTTAATCATATAGAGTGATTCGTACCTTTTTAATGATTAATCTTTGATGATTATGGAAGTAATGATGCAATACATGTGTCTACTCTCCAATCAAGTTCAGTTAACCTAATCTAATCAAGTCTGAATTAAGCATCATCTTATATAAGATGATAGAGAGAGAGAGAGGACTTCCTACATGAATGATAATCATTTAGTGGTTAATCCTCAACACTTTCAACATGAATGAAGGTGTAATTAGTATATGATCCTTGAATAAGAGAGCATGAACCCTAATTAGAAGGTCAATGTGCCCTAACCCTAGTTGAGGGCAATGATAAGTAAAACCCTAATCCATTGTGAAAGTAAATCCTAGTTGAGGGCAATGATAGGTAAATCCCTAATTTATGGTAATGGTATGACCCTAATTTAGGGTAATGATATGAGAAACCTTAATTCAGGGTATTTTATTAATAAACCTTGATTGAATGGAATAGTAAACCCTAATTGAGGATGATTTTATGAGAAACCCTAATCAAGGGTGAAGCCATATGAAACCCTAAGTGAGGGTGATATCATGAGGAACCCTAGACAAGGGTGATGTCAAAATGAAATCATAATAATGTGATATAATCTTTAATTCAAGGTAATGCCATATACTGGTATGTGACATTTTGATATGAAATCCTACACTGATATAGGATAAAGATATGTGGAGCCCTAATCTTGGGTTGCAATGTATGAAAACCTAATTTTGGGCAATATGATGATAAATCATGACCCAAATTTGGGTCATGAGATAAAGTATTCCTAATTGACATAAATTGGGAAATCTTAACTCAAATGATGAAATAGTGATGTTATTCTTATAATGCATAGTGCTGATTTGTAATTGATATAATTGTTATCATGTGCACTAATTATGCAGGTTACATGAGATGGTGGACATAGCCAGGTATGAGCTATGATGTTTTACTAATGAAATTTCTTTATGGGCTATCTGAGCCATAATATGCTATGTTGCCTAGTGAGAGGTAACAAGAGACATTATTGGGCTTTAAGAGCCATGTGAAATGCCTGCATTGCAAATATTATGTTTACATTGGTCAGTTAACCTGAAGGCATAAGTTACTTTATAAATTGGCAACAAGTGTTTTGATGAACTAAGGGTTTGAACACCCATATTTCATAATCATGATGATGAGATGATAAGGGATGAGAATGCCCTGATGTGATAAGGGATTGAGATCCCAATGTCTAACAAAGCTTTGATAAGAACTTGATAGAAATAGTACTCCTTCTTGTAGCAATTGTTACAGTGTTTTATGTTTGAAAACATGTTTGATGCTAAAAGAATACTGTAATGTACTTAATTAATCAAGTGAAATGGTATCATGTAGAGCCTTGACCATAGATCCATCATCGTCAGTAGTTTGGTGATGGTGAAATAGGTTTTCCTACGGGAACTCCTGGAGGGCATACTTTTGAGTATGTGGGGGTTATGGGTGTGAATATCCTTACGCCCTAATGGAGGAATTGATGTAAGGTAAACATTAAATATCTCAATCCTTCATTATTTATGTCGGGATGGATGTATCACTAATCTCCCGAAGACCGGGATGGATGTATCATTATTCTCCCGATGATCTTAATGTCAGATCGATGTGAGATAATTATAATATCTCTCGATTGGGAAGAGAGTACAACATGCCACTGTAACTCTAATAGTGAAGTTGCCAATATACCCTGGAAAGCTATTTAGCAGAGACACAAGATGTCTTGCATTCGATCCTCACACTGACTGAGGAAGATGAGGTCATGGGAATCCGGCTCTTCGAATGATCTATGTATGGTACCAATTTCGATTTCACAATGGTCAGTTGGAGTATGAGCGGTATACCTCATCTCCTCAGGGCTTAAGTATGCTTGTAAAATGTAAACAGTCGTGTAGCATATTTGCTTAAGGTTGAAATACGAGAATCATTGGTTGATGTTACTTTGCATAATATGTTCTAAATAGACAAATGTTATTTATGCTCTTAAATTCCTTATTGGATAAGTACCAAGCTGCTTTATTAAGACATAGCTGAAAGGAATTTGATAGAGAATACTGCTCTAATCTGTTTATATATCAAATTATCTATTGTTAAATGCTTATGATTTTTCTGCCCAATTTTATACCATTAATTGCAATAATAATGTTTCTGGAAGAGAGTTATATCTCTCACTGGGAAAATCTTTCAATTGTCTCACCCCCGTGGAATCCAACTTTTTAGGTAGACGTCGAGGAAGAGGCAGAAACCCTACAACGGGTGAAGAACAACAGCAACAGCAACATCAAGGACAACAGTGAATCCTCAGGTGGAGACACTGGCTGTCATGTCCTGTACATAGAGATTCCTATGTGTCGTCTCTGTACTCTCAAGTCCTAGGAGTTAGTAGTTAGTTTTATTTTGATATGAGATTTTGGCTTGATGCCTCGAGATTTTTATATTGCCTATGTACAATTTAATAGGACAGTAGATGTTTGTAACACTCGAGAAGGAATGGTACAAGAGATGTACTGATGAACCGGAATGTAATTAGGTTACTTTGGTTCCTTATGAAAGAGTATTTTTGTTTATGGATCTCTTTGTAAGAAGTTTAAATTTTTAGTGATTTTCAGTAATTCCACTGCTAACGACCGCTTCCACATTAGTTAATCTTGTTTTTGTGAATCGTTCGCCACAATTTGGTGGTATCAGAGCTCTAGGTTTGCCGAGTCTATAGAGACATAGGAATAAGGTTGTTGAGTTTGTTCTAGTGTCTTCCAGTTATCTGATAATATCTTCTTCTCATATAGGAGGAGAAGAAAAACTAAATATGTCTGGATCACATGATGAACATGCTGTTGAGAGCAGCGTTGCTGCACTAGGAGGAGGTGCAAGAGACCATGATAGGGAGGAGCCCATGCCTGAACAACCCCAGTCCAATCAAGATGATATGGGGAACCCAACCTTCCAAGCTATGTTTGGACAGTTTATGGCAGCCATGACTCATATGACAGATAGGATGCCATTACCTACACCTACGGCACCTACCCACCATGAAGGAAAGGGAGATGACAAGACATTTGAATGACTTCACCGGGTTGGAGCCATAGAATATGCTGGAACAGCTGATCCAATAGATGCTGACATGTGGCTAACTGAACTAGAGAAGGCCTTTAGAATCCTTAATATCCCAGAAGGTTAGACACGCAGTGTACCTTCTTAAAGGGAGTGCTGGCCATTGGAGGACCATAGAAGAGGGAAAAAGGCCAGGTGTGGAGATCGAATGGGAAGTATTCCGATGAGAATTCGTCAATAGATACTTTTCTAATAAGTTCCTGGATGAGAAGATCTCTCAGTTTGGGAGATTAAGGCAACGACCAATGAACATTAGCGAGTATGAGGTTAAGTTCATGGAGCTTTTGCAGTTCTGTCCGCATATGACAACTATCGATGAAGAAAGGATTCAACGTTTTGAGAAGGGATTGAACGCTGATTTGACCACTCCTGTGTCTGTCTTAGAGAACAGGGAGAGGTTTTCTACTTTTGTGGAGTCGGTTAGACGGATAGAGAGGTCTGTGACTGAGAAGCGACAGACTAAGAGTAAGAAGGTGTATACTCAGTTTCATGGACAAGGGTCCAAAAGTTTTTAAGAAACCGAGGTTTTCTGCACCAATAGCACCACCAAGGTTGAATATCCAGACGCAATGGACGTCTAATAGGGGTAGAGGCCGCAGTTTACCACCGCAAGGAGCCCACAGTGCAACATCAGTGTCGGTAACAGGACCATCTAGACCACAACTAGGGAACAGAGGTTGTTTTATATGTGGAAAGATGGGGCATCTGATGAAGGATTTTTGAGCCAGAGAAGCAAGTGTGACCCAACCTCAGAGGTAGAGTCAGCAAGGCTCCCAAAGGTGACCATTTCCAAGTGGCACAAGAGGACGTAGACAAGCGTCCCAAGCTGGATCGTCGACACCCAGTAATCGAGCATCGAATCAACCGCAGGCGACGACGAGATTCTATGTGATGAATCAGCCTAATGTAGTAGTCAACCCTAGGGTTGTGACAGGTCAGATGGAACTACTTTATTTTGATATGTCTACATCCCGCATCGTATCTGTTTTAATTGATCTGGGTGCTACACATTCTTTCATCACTAAAAGAGTGATTTTTGACTGCAATTTGACAATTGGTCATAGGGCAGAGAGTTTGAAGTTAGAAACTCCTTTGATGGGATCTGTAGTGTTACAGGAGGTGTGTTCTCCCTGCACTCTTTTCTTTTCTAAACATCGCATTCAAGTGGATCTTATACCACTTGAGATGCATGGGTTTGATATAATTCTTGGAATGGATACCCTAGAAAAGTACAAGGTTGTCTTGGATTGTGAATCCAAGCAAGATGTGTTCACAGATGATAGTGACACATGGATCTTTTAAGGAGATATAAAGATTCTTCCAACCTGTCTTGTGTCAGCTATGGTAGTTGAGAAGCTGATGAGGCAAGGATGTTTTGCATTCTTGGCACATGTGGTAGATATCACCATGGAGAGCCCTAATCTTTCTGAAGTCCCGATAGTCAGGGAATTTGAGGATGTGTTCCCTGAAGAACTTCTAGGTGTACCTTCGCCCCGAGAGATTGATTTTGATATTAATCTAATTCCGATCACACAACCTATAGCACAATCACTGTATAGGATGGCGCCTGCTGAGATGGCAGAACTCAAGAAGCAACTGCATGAGTTGCTTGATAAGGGTTTTATCTGACTGAGTACTTCACCATGGGGTGCTCCGGTTCTATTTGTAAAGAAGAAAGAAAGATCGATGCAGTTATGCATTGATTACAGACAGTTGAATAAAGTAACTATAAAGAACAAGTATCATTTGCCAAGGATTGATGACTTGTTTGATCAGTTGCGTGGTGCAACTGTCTTTTCTAAGATAAATATGAGGTTGGGATATCATCAGTTGCGTATTAAGGAGGGTGACATACCTAAGTCTTCCTTTAGGACAAGGTATGGTCACTATGAGTTCATAGTTATGTCGTTTGGACTAAATAATGCACCAGTTGCATTCATGGAACTCATGAATAGAATCTTTCAACCTTTTCTTGATCAGTATGTAGTCGTCTTTATAGATGACATCTTGATCTACAGTAGAGATGCTCAACAGCATGAGCAGCACCTTCGCTAGGATCTAGCTTTGCTAAGAGAGCATAAATTGTATGCTAAGTTTAGTAAATGTGAATTCTGGCTACCAGAAGTCTCTTTTCTAGGACACGTAATATCTGCCTTAGGTATTCGTGTTGATCCTAAGAAGGTAGAATCTGTCCTACAATGGGAACAACTGAAGATACCAATAGAGATATGTAGTTTCTCAGGGTTGGCAGGCTATTACAGGAGGTTCATTAAGAACTTCAGTTCAATAACCTTACCCCTAACCAAGTTGACCAGGAAGGAGGTTCCTTTTGTCTGGAATGACAAGTGTCAACATTCTTTTCAAATATTGAAAGAAAGATTGACAAGTGCACCTGTGCTAGTGTTACCTGAACAAGGGAAAGGGTACATAGTTTTCTGTGATGCATCTAAGAATGGTCAAGGATGTGTGTTGCTATAGGATAAGCAAGTGATTTCTTTCGCTTCTCGACAGCTTAAGAAACATGAGGAGAATTATCCTACACACGATCTAGAACTAGCTGATGTGGTCCATACTTTGAAGATCTGGAGACATTATCTCTATGGAGAGACATTCCAGATTTTCACAGACCATAAGAACCTAAAGTATATCTTTTCTCAACATGAGATAAACATGAGGCAACGCCGCTGGATGGAGTTAATCAAGGACTACAATTGTACAATTGATTATCAACCAGTGAAGGCTAATGTGGTTGCTGATGCATTAAGTAGACAATCAGCAACACCAACCTTAGATAAAGCACAGTTGAATTCTTTAGTGTTCTCTAAGAGGGATATGTTTATATCTTTGAGGCAAAACAATGTACAGTTTAAAGTATCATTGTTAGTCGGACTGTTATCTGAGATGCACATAAGACCAACTCAGAGATAGCATATTAAAGAAGCACAACAAGCTGATGTTGTAGTTCAGCAGATTAGGTCAGAATATGGTAGTGAGAAATGAGATGGCCTTCATGAGTCAGAGGATCAAGTAGTCTGTTACCATGGTAGGATGGTAGTACCTGATGCCAATGACTTGAGAAAGTTAGTTCTGGAAGAAGCTCACTCTTCGATGTATGCTATGCATCCAGGGAGCACCAAGATGTATCATAACTTAAAAGATGTGTATTGATGGCCTGGACTAAAGAAAGATGTAGCTGAGTTTGTTATGCGGTGTCCGGTGTGTCAGTAGGTTAAAGCTGAACATCAAAATCCCACAGGAACAATGCAACCTTTGCCTATACCACAGTGGAAATGGGATCATGTAACCATGGACTTTGTGGTTGGTTTGCCTAGAACAACCAAAGGTCATGATTCCATTAGGTTAATAGTTGATAGGTTGACAAAGACAACACATTTCTTACCTGTCAAAACAACCTACACTGCTGAGAAGCTGGCATAGTTATATGTAGATGAGATAGTGCGGTTGCACAAGATTTCAGCTACTATCATTTCTGATAGAGGACCCCAGTTCACGAGTCGCTTTTGTGAACGACTTCATAAAGCTTTGGGTACATAGTTAAGCTTCAGTACAACCTTTCACCCTCAAACAGATGGACAATCTGAAAGGACCATACAAACCTTGGAGGACTTTCTTAGGGCATGTGTCCTTCAGTTTATAGGAAGTTGGGATCTACATCTGAGCTTGATAGAATTTGCTTACAATAATAGCTATCAGCACAATATTGACATGCCACCATATGAAGCTTTATATGGTAGACATTGTATATCTCCTTTATGTTGGTATGAAACAGGAAAAAATCAACTTTTGGGTCCTGAGCTAGTACATCAAACAACTGAGAAGATTAAAGTAATACAACAACAGTTAAAGACTGTACACGATAGACAGAAATCATACGCCGATAAATGATAAAGACCTTTAGAATTCCAAGTTGGAGACAGAGTTTACCTCAAGGTCTCACCCTGGAAAGGAGTCCTTAGATTTGGAAGGAAAGGAAAGTTAGCTCCTAGATTTATGGGGCCTTATCCAATTATTGAATGGATTGGAAAGGTAGCTTATAAGCTAGAATTACCACCTGAGTTGCATGATTTGCATCCTGTGTTCCACATCTCTATGTTGAGGAAGTGTCATCCTGACACAGAATCAGTTCTACAACCTGTGGAGGTAGAATTAAATGATGATATATCATATGTTGAAGGACCTGTGACGATCCTTGATAAAAGAATTAAAAAGCTCGAAAAGAAAGACATTTGTCTTGTAAAAGTCCTCTGGAATCACTGTGGCATTGAAGAAGCTACATGGGAACTAGAGGAAGAATGAGGAGGAAATACCCTACTCTTTTCTCTTAAAAAGTTTTTGTTGATGATTTCGAGGACGAAATCCTTGTAAGGGGTGGATAATTTGTAACATCCCTGACCTGGGTTATGCTCTAACCCTAGATGTTTTGCTTAATAATGTTGATTAGATGCTTTTTCATATTTCTTGGAAAAAAATTAAGGCTCATGGGAACTTATATTTCAATTTTAGTCCTTTTTGAATGATGTTGAAACATTGTTTTGTTTGTTTTGGACTAAATTGCAAATTACCCAAGTTGAGGGATTAACTTGCAAATTGTACATGATAATATGTTTCTATGATTTTGAGGCATCAAAAAAATGAGAATGATGCAGTGGTATGGTTTCCACAAGCTTGAGCACCAAGATAGAGCTTGTTGAGCAATGTTTGTGTATTAAAACCTAGTTTGGGTAAAAAGTGTAATTTACCCAAAACCTAGGGTTCAATATGCAAAATACCACCTCTAGAGGGTCCCCCATGTTTCTTGGCATCAAGTAGAGAAAATAAATGGGAGGGGTGCCTCATTTGAATTATTTTAGAGGAGAGAGAATCTTGACATTAAAATAATCAAGATTTAAGCATAATTGAAACCCTAATTCAATTTAAAGCAAAAATAAGTAAAATAATTGAAGGGACTTCAACCAAAAACGAGATGGTTGAATTTTCCCAAGTGTGAACACCCTTATTCCTTGCAAAGGCAACGAAATATCCTAAGGAGGTGAAGATTCCACTCACATTATTATAAGAAAAAGTAATATCCACTAAAAAGGGGATATTAGTATAATATGTTTAAGGTGCTTAATTTATTTTCTTTTAATTCTTGGATAATGAAGAGGTTTTGCAAGTGGGATAATATGGCTTCGTGTCCAAGGAATTGAGGGGAAGAGGCGGTACTAATTTTGGAATTAAAAGATTTTTATAAGGCATTTTCTCTCTCATTGATTTTCTTATAAAAACACCTTTTACAACCCAAATCAAAGGATTTTTCGAATCCACTTCCTCTCGTTGCTTTCAAAAACGACCAAAGGAGATAGGAGCAGTAGTAGGACGACCCCCAACCTTTTGGTATGCTTCTTGATCCTCTTTCACCTTGATTTCATGGTGAAAATCACAAAACAATGCATGATTTCTTCTCTATTTCACTCCATCTTCAATCCTAGCCAATCTTTTCACATCAAAGCTTGATGATGAGTCTTGGGAGAGTTGCAAAAGCTTCCTCCACCATTGTTGACGTGAAGCTCCAAGCTTTGAATCTCAATTGGAGGCGGTTTATATAACTCAAACCCTTAAACGTTATTATTACATTCAAATCTCCATTAATTGTTGAACGTTTTGTTCTATTTGAAATTCTCTTGATCCATTGTTGTAATTACCATGAAAACGGCAGTAGATTTTGAATGAATGAAGGTAGATGATGATTATATCATCTTGTGCATGCAATCCAACAAGTTTCCCTTGCAAACAGTTTTGAGGATCTTGGTCCAAACGATTTCACCAAACCGTTTGGAGACTAAATGGTTTGCAAACCGTTTAGAGTCTTGAACCCCAAACCATTTAGGATGGTTGACCGTTTGGATGGGTTGACCGTTTGAGGTCAGGACCCTAGTACTTGTTGGATGAGGATTTAATTGTTCCAAGTAATCGAATCAATGTATGGACAATCATCTAATTAGAAACCCTAATCCAGTTGAGTGTTGATTTTGCAATTGATTAATTTAATTCTTTGGGTTGATTAATCCAAACGGTCTCAAGACCGTTTGGAGATCACACAAATGGTCTCATGACCATTTGGAGGTCAACCAAGACCGTTTGGAGGTCTAGGGTTGAGTATGGTGAAGAAGTTGAAGGTTCAAAGATATCAAATTGTAATGCAATCAATTGCTGGTTTCATGAGTAATCCAATGATGCAAACTCTAATTGAACTTAACAAATTTTGATGATGGGATGGGAAAACGGTCTCAAGACCATTTCGAGGTCATCCAAACGACCTCAAGACCATTTCAGGTCAGGTCATGGCCAATTTGAATGATGGACCAATGATTTCTAAGCAATTAGTTCCACAATGGCTAATATTGAAGGTTCATCGATTTCAACCCTAATTCAATTGGGTTTAAAACCCTAATTGATGATCAATGGTAATCTTAATCAATTGAAGGATGATTCATTAATCTCAATTGAAGTATGGTACTGAGGTTCAATTAATGAGTAATTATATGGATTCAATTGATGAGGGAATTAATATTGGAAACCCTAAATCAATATGAGTGGTTGAGACCATTTTTGATCCAATCGGTTTTGAGGAGGTTTGGACCAAATGGTCTCCAGGCCGTTTGGATCCAAACGGTCTCAAGACCATTTGGGACGAAACGGTCTCAAGACCATTTGGGACCAAACGATCCCAAACCGATTGAGACTCAAACGGTTTCAAGCATCAACTTTGTCAAACGGTTTCAAGCATCAACTTTGTCAAATAGTTTTAAGTACCTACTTTGCTAAACAGTTTCAAGTGTTGATCAAGACCGTTTGGAGGTCTAAACAGTCTTAGACCATTTGGAGGTATTTCAAGCAAGACCGTTTGAGGTCTGGTTGGTCAAGACCATTTGGGGTCTAAGTGACCAAGACCGTTTGAGAATTAATTAGTTAAAATTGTATGGACACTTAAGGTGATTAAAGGTCAATTGTTTAATTGATTATTATATAATGTAATTCAAGGATGATTATGGTAATTGTACTCTTAATAAGATAGAGTGATTAGTACCTTTTGAATGATTAATCTTTGATGATTATGGAAGTAATGATACAATACATGTATCTACTCTGCAATCAAGTTGAGTTAACCTAATCTAATCAAGTCTGAATTAAGCATCATCTCATAGAAGATGAGAGAGAGAGAGAGGACTTCCTACATGAATGATAATCATGTAGTGGTTAATCCTCAACACTTTCAACATGAATGAAGGTGTAATTAGGATATGATCCTTTAATAAGAGATCATGAACCCTAATTAGAAGGTCAATGTGCCCTAACCCTAGTTGAGGGAAATGACAAGTGAAACCGTAATCCATGGTGAAAGTAAACCCTAGTTGAGGGAAATGTTAGGTAAAGCCCTAATTTATGGTAATGGTACGACCCTAATTTAAGGTAGTGATATGAGAAACCTTAATTCAGGGTATTTTAATAATAAACCTTGATTGAATGTGAATAGTAAACCCTAATTGAGGATGATGTTATGAGAAACCCTAATCAAGGGTGAAGCCATATGAAACCCTAAGTGAGGGTGATGTCATGAGGAACCCTAGACAAGGGTGATGTCAAAATGAAATCATAATAATGTGATATAACCTTTAATTCAAGGTAATGCCATATACTGGTATGTGACGTTTTGATATGAAATCCTACACTGATATAGGATAAAGATATGTGGAGCCCTAATCTTGGGTTTTAATGTATGAAAACCTAATTTTGGGCAATATGATGATAAATCATGACCCAAATCTGGGTAATGATATAAAGTATTCCTAATTGACATAAATTGGGAAATATTAACTCAAATGATGAAATAGTGATGTTATTCTTATAATGCATAGTGTTGATTTGTAATTGATATAATTGTTATCATGTGTACTAATTATGCAGGTTACATGAGGTGGTGGACATAGCCAGGTATGAGCTATGATGTTTTACTAATGAAATTGCTTTATGAGCTATCTGAGCCATAATATGCTATGTTGCCTAGTGAGAGGTAACAAGAGACATTATTGGGCTTTAAGAGCCATGTGAAATGTCTGCATTACAAATACTATGTTTACACTGGTCAATTAACTTGAAGGCATAAGTTACTTTATAAATTGGCAACAAGTGTTTTGATGAACTAAGGGTTTGAACACCCATATTTCATAATCATGATGATGAGATGATAAGGGATGAGAATACCCTAATGTGATAAGGGATTGAGATCCCAATGTCTAACAAAGCTTTGATAATAACTTGATAGAAATAGTACTCATTCTTGTAGAAATTGTTATAATGTTTTATGTTTGAAAACATGTTTGATGCTAAAATAATATTGTAATGCACTTAATTAATCAAGTGAAATGGTATCATGTAGAAACCTGACCATAGATCCATCATCGTCAGTAGTTTGGTGATGGTGAAATAGGTTTTCCTACGGGAACTCCTGGAGGGCATACTTTTGAGTATGTGGGGGTTATGGGCGCAAATATCCTTACGCCCTAATGGAGGCATTGATGTGAGGTAAACATTAAATCTCTCAATCCTTCATTATTTATGTTGGGATGGGTGTATCACTAATCTCCCGAAGATCGGGATGGATGTATCATTAATCTCCCGATGATCTTAATGCCGGATCGATGTGAGATAATTATAATATCTCTCGATTGCGAAGAGAGTACAACATGCCACTGTAACTCTAATAGAAAATTTGCCAGTATACCCTAGAAAGCTATTTAGCAGAGACAAGATGTCCTGCATTTGGTCCTCACACTGACTGAGGAAGATGAGGTCATGGGAATCCGACTCTTCTAATGACCTATGTATGGTACCGATTTTGATTTCGCAATGGTCAGTTGGAGTATGAGAGGTATACCTCATCTCCTCAGGGCTTAAGTATACTTGTAAAATGTAAACAACCGTATAGCATATTTTTGGTTAAGGTTGAAATACAAGAATCATTGGTTGATGTTACTTTGTATAATATGTTCTAAATAGACAAATGTTATTTATGCTCTTAAATTCCTTATTGGATAAGTACCAAGCTACTTTATTAAGACATAGATGAAAGGAATTTGACAGAGAATACTGCTCTAATCTGTTTATATATCAAATTATCTGATGTTAAATGCTTATGATTTTTCTGCCCGATTTTATACCATTAATTGCAATAATAATGTTTTTGGCAGAGAGTTATATCTCTCGCTGGGACAATATTTCAATTGTCTCACCCCCGTGGAATCCAACTTTTTAGGTAGATGTCGAGGAAGAGGCAGAAACCCTACAACAGGTGAAGAACAACAACAACATCAACATCAAGGATAGTAGTGAATCCTCAGGTGGAGACATTGGCTATCATGTCCTGTACATAGAGAGTCCTATGTGTCGTATTTGTACTCTCAGGTCCTAGGAGTTAGTAGTTAGTTTTATTTTGATCTGAGATTTTGGCTTGATGCCTCGAGATTTTTATATTGCCTATGTACAATTTAATAGGACAGTTGATGTTTGTAACACTCGAGAAGGAATGGTACAAGAGATGTACTGATGAACCGGAATGTAATTAAGTTACTTTGGTTCCTTATGAAAGAGTATTTCAGTTTATGGATCTCTTTGTAAGAAGTTTAATTTTTTAGTGATTTTCAGTAATTCTGATACTAACGACCGCTTCCACATTAGTTAATCTTGTTTTTGTGAATCATTTGCCACACCCTTGCACCTTAGAGGAGAGAGGAGGTCATCTTGCAGTAGCTAGAGAGGAGGATTCCTTCATCTACACTAAGCTCCATGGCTTCTTCTACCTCTTTCTCCTTTCTTTTTGTATTTTCCATTTCCATGAGTAGCTAGGCCCCTTTTGGTGGGTTATTTGGGGTGTAAAATGTTACTTTGATACCATGTTAGGGGAAAATGACATGTAAACTTTGTAATTCAATTTGCTAATTATTATATTCTATTTTTATCTCATTCTCCATGAATTGCTTGTTGGTTTGTGTGTGAAATCACCCAAGAATTAAGGGAAATTGCTTATACATGTGAATTTTGGGATTTGTCCCTAGGTCCAATTCTTGAATCCCTAGGTTGCTTTCCATCTTCCTACATCCTAATAAATCTCCCTAAACCTAAGTGAGAGGTCTAAGTAGCTAGATTAGATAATTCTAGTGCAATTAGCAAGGAGCCTTCTCGAGGCTAGAATGTGGGGGAATTGGGGCCCAAAACCCTAATTTCACCTCCCCATTACTACCCTCAGCCCCTAATTGCCCTAGGAATGTCTAATCTAGAAACCTAGACTTGATTAGACTCTAATTCGATTGAACCTAATCCCTAACTCAATTGAGCCTCGCAAGGGTAGTAGGGGTGTTAGGGACTAGTTCCCCTATACACAACCTAGCATATCCATGGCCAGTTAGTAGCTTAGGTTAATTCATTAGACTCTAACTTATTATTTGCTTTGAATAATCTAAATGGAATCATAATGTTCATATGTCACCCCCAACTTAAGTGATAAGTGCATCCCCTAAACAACCCACACCTTCATTAATTGCTTTAAAACCCTAGTTTTCATCTTACTTAGCTAGTGTTAGCTTAGTTATCTCTTTTCCTTCTTAGTTAGCTTCTTGCCCTATTTTTACCTTGTTCCTGTTAGTTTAGCTATTTTCTCACTCTTGTGCTTTTCTTTTTCCTACCATTGTGTAAACTGCCTTTTCATACCTAGCTTAGTCGTTTCTTGCATACTTAGTCCTAATCTAGTATAGGGTTAACTTGGGATTTGTTCTTGCTTTCCGTTCTTTCTTGCTTAACTTAGTTTAACAATCAAAGTACCTTTAAACCCTTAACCATAGTCTCCACAGTAGGAACCTAGGCAAACTAACCTAGCTCTAGTACCCCCTTTTCTCCCTGAGGATCAACCCCTACGCTTTCCCTTCACCTATGCTACAATAGTACCCCGTGCTCCTGTGGGCGACCTATTTGGTATTGTGATCGACTTGGTTAGGGTTAATATAAATTTTGAGAGATCTCGTGTGTTCGAGTCCTGTGGAGTGCATCTAGTCACCCCTTGTTGGCTAGTGTGTACACCTCTAGCTTGATGCACTAGGTTGTCTTCCTCCTATCCACTTGTGCATCCTTCTTCTGCTTTGTCGAAAGATAGTATTTGATTAATGATCAGAAAGTCCCTTTAAAATATTAAACTGGCATATCTGAAGAGTTGAAAGTGATGTGATTACGCTGAGTCCAAATTTCCCACAGAGTTGGTACGACTCGTTCAATTGATAGTTTGAGATCGTTCTCCAATATGATCTGAAGGGCTTTAGCCACTAGTTTGGAAGTTCCTGCCTCTATATCATTCTGCATCATTCTGTATTCTCCACGCTAGGCCTCCACTTCCACTAAGCATCAGAATAGAATATGTTCAATGGTTTCTCATTCAACCAAGCATACTTCCACATCAGAACGGATATCTAGCCACCAAGTATTTCGTTGCATTTTCAGTGTCCGTTAGAGGATTTGGGTGTCAGAGTGAAATCTTGCGCCTTAATACCTTTTGAAAAGGGTTCAAATGAAAAAGAGTATGCCTCAAAAGGTACAAAGTGACTCGAGCGAAGCGAGAGGTGCGATAGCCACTCGACTGAAAAGAAAGGTTTTGCCATGTTCCTTTTCTTCTTGCCTTTATCATTCTTCATGGTATGGAAAAGTTCATAAGGTATTAAAGCATTGTATGTGATCAGTCTACTAGGACTGAAGGCACCTTGGTTATCTGAAGTTATTTGATTCATGAGAGTCTTTAGTTTGTTTGCCATAACTTTAGAGACAATCTTGTACAAGACATTGCATACACTAATGGGTTAGAATTCAATAATGTCCTTGGTTTTTTAGATTTTGGTATAAGAATGGCCAAAGTTTCATTAAATTCCTCCAGAGAGCGTCCAGATTTCTACCAGCCTTTGATATAGTTTGCCACATCTTTTCCCACTACATACCAATACTTTTGGTAAAACATTGCTTCCATGCCATCCGACCCTGGATGTTTATTTGGATGCTTTTTTTGAAGTGCATGCTAGATTTCTTCATCACTAATTCCCTTCTCAAGTTTCCTTGTCATGGATTCAGAGATCATTCTACCCAAACCTCTAGTAGCCACCTCAAAGTCCTGTGGATTAGTTGTTTGAAAGAGATTTTTAAATAAATCAAGAACCACCTTTTCTATCTCTTTTTCTTCAGTTCTCCAGATGTCGTCTTCATCTTTAAGCCCCTCTATGTTATTTTTCTTCCTTGTGCTTGATACCTTATGATGAAAATAAGAAGTATTTTTGTCTCCATGTTTCATTTCATTGACATGGTCTCTAGCACACCAAAAGGCCTCATGTTGTCTATGCTTGTATTGCAACTTCTTGGCTATCTCCTCACACCTATTTAAGTTTTTGTGATATGGTGGAAGTTTTTGGTAAGTTCCCAGGTCATTCTCTATCTCTCTAATTTTATTTTTTATATCCCCAAATTAATTGCCTAACCATCATTGCAATTTTTCATCACATCAAGTAATTTTTCCAGTCAACGTTGATCCTTGTGATTCCTCCCATGAGTCTTTGATTATCAAACCACAATCATTTTCTTCCGCCTAAATTGGTTCAAAAGCAAAATATCTATTTTGTTCCTTCTTTTTTATTTCTCTCATGTAAGCAAAGATAATAAGAGGGTCATGATCAGACTCATTAGTAGTTAGGTGAATAACTTTGTAGAAAGTAAATCGGTTCCTCTGCTCTAAACTGGAAAGAACCTTGTCTAGTCTCTCTTGGACATAGGTCTCAGGGGTTTTTCCTCTCCTCCATGTGAAAATGTTCCTGTTGTAACCCATACAAAGAAGTCTGCAGTCATCTATTGTGGCTTTGAAGTCTCTCATAATCTATCTAGCTTTGGTGGAACCCCTCTCTTTTTAGTGTTTGAGATTATTTCATTGAAATCCTTGAAGAAAACTATCGACAGCTGCGACTCTCTCGTGAGGGATCTCATCATGTCCCAAGTCTTGTATTCCTATTGTTGATTTTCCCAACCATATATGCAAATTCCTTTCCACTTGTAGTTATTGTTTTCAGTGATATTGCACTCCATGTGATGATGTGAGTAGCTCTTTACTTCTATCTCCATATTTCTCCACCACAGGCTGATACCTCCAGCTATTCCCACACTAGACACACACAAGCCATCAATGAAACCCTCTTTTCTCTTCACTTCTTCCATTTTTGTTGCTTGGATCATGGTTTCCATAAGAAACACCACATCCGAGCTCTCCCTCCAACACCATGAACAGAGGGTTGTGACATTGTCAGAGTGAGCCACACCCTCACAGTTGTAGCTTAAAAGTTTCATTGCTCTTTGCGAGGCTGGTCCATGACAACCACTGCTACTTGGAGTTTTGGGCCCCTCACTTGATGTTGATACTACTTCCTACCTTTGTACTTCCTTTTGTGCTCTCCTTCTGGGTTTTCTTCGTCGATCTCCATATGCATTGGTGATATGCCCTTACCCCTCTTTCTAGTGTGTTGTTCCCACACAACCTTTCCAGAAAATAATTGCCTCCCAAATTTTCAGAACGACATCGATTTTTGCTAAAACCAATGACAAATATTTCGTGCCATATCCCCTCAGAAAAATTTATCTGCTCATTAGTCATCGACTCTGTAATATAACTAACGACTAATGACCCTTCATGAGACAATTTTTTCTTAAGTGGATGGGCCTATGGCGTTGATTTTTTACAAACAACCGATGACTAGTTGTTTTCGCACCTTGTCCCCTGCAAAAGTATTTCCCCCCAATTTAAGCCTTAATCGCCATTTTTTGTTCCATAACCGAAAACTATGGTCCTAACAACAGACCAAATTTTTTGTTTCATATATGTAAATGGACATCGATGTTTATCACTAAGAACCAATGACTAAAACCTAACTGAGTGCAATTTTTTTTATTTTGGTTTGCACTTAGTTGTCAGTTTTTTTAAACAACCAATGACTATGGAAAACTTAATAGCACCCGCGCAAAATAGACTCTTCTATTTCATCACGATTTCACTAGATCTCTGGTGATTTTGGCAATTCCATTGGTCTTCCTCTACTTTCTACCACCACCGTCGTTGGTCTTCCTCCCTTCATTGTTGCCGTTGGGACCTCCACTCTTCCTTGCCAGTAGAGCTACAACTTCCTTTGATTTTGTTGCTGAGGAGCTACTCCTTTACAGCTGGAGTTGTGCCACCGCCACCGCTTGCTCTGGGAGGATGTCGGACCTTGAGCGCCTGAGCTATTCGCCGCCTGCTTCCCCTACTGCCAGGCTTGGACCTTAAGGACGCCAGACCTAGTAAGCTTGGGTCAGATCTTCTACTAGTGAGATTAGATGCCTTCTGCTTCCCCTACTACTAGGTAAGAAACTCCCTTACACCATGTCACCCATAGCCAACTAATAGGATGTGATTCATAGTCTACATTACTCCTTGTTGTTTTGTTTCATAGCTTAATTGTTGGATGTATGTTCATGAATATGGCTCTTAAATATGGTTAAGGTTACATATCCCAGAAACAACAACCCAATATTGTAGTTAACTTATTGAAAGTGAATAATTTTTTATGGTTAGTTATTTATTTCCCTTTCATTGATTAGTGTTATATAATTAGGATTGCTATATATTAATTAGTGTAATTTTCCTTCTAGTTTTTTAACCTTAATTTCTAGTTTATCGTAGGTCATCTCTCCCTCACAAGGTCATCAATAATTTATTCCTTGATGATGAACATGCATGTACATTGGAGATGTTGAAATTAATGTTATCAAATATGGTACCTAGACTAGGGTATGATTCATATTATCAAATGGTGTTGTTGTAAATAAACTCAAATCAAGGTGCCTAATCTAGTTCTCTTAATTAATATTAATGTTTACTTTCTCTCTTGAGTAACTAATCCAAATGAAAGAATGAATTGAATTAAATGATGTTACATAAAACCTAAGATATGAATGATGAAACTAGGATGGTAGGTATAGGAATGTCAACATACATGTATTTTGTTGGCCTAGAAACCCATCCAAGATTTACTCATTAGGAGTAAATTTTGGATAGTCCCCAGTTTGCAAGTGTTCTTGAACACTCAATCTCACTTAGGATGTAAGTGTACAATGTATATTCAGCTTTCATGATGTTTAGTCAGCACTTACCCATTTGCTCTCTAAGTACATATGTTGGTGGGTATTTTCTCATGTACATCGGTGTACTTGGAGAACTGTGGGGAAATGCTATTGGAAATTTCTTGAAAATTGAATACACATTATACACTTACTAGTGAGATTAGGTGTTCAAGAATGGGATAGTTGGTACACACATTCATTACTAAATCCTAAACCCTAATCTTGAAACCCTAAACCCTAATCTTATAACCCTAAACCCTAATATTTAAATCCTTATCCCTAAATCTAAAACAATTAACCCTAATCTATATGTAAATCCTTAACTTAATATGTAGACATTAAACCCTTATACTTGTTTTCTATTTGATCATAGAATGGATAAATCATGGATGTCCATTCCAAATCATTGCACCACAGAGTTTATTTATGGTCTTGATCAGTTTATTAGATTTGTGGAGGAACATAGGAAACAACCCAGACATAGGTTCTATTTTCCATGTAGGCATTGTGGTAACAACTTGAAAGTCAGCACTGATGATGAAATCAAAAGTCATGTCATGTACACAGGATTGTACAAGGCTATACATAATGGTACTGGCATGGAGAGATTTTAAACCTAAGATCAGTAGATGTCAATAGCAGTGCTTGTGTTGAATAAGAAATTGTGGCCGATGACGTAGATGTGGACAAATCGATTCCAATAGACATCATTAATGTGATGCTAGATAATTGTGGGGTAGATCACACCGATCCACCTTCCTTGTTTAGGAACATTGTGCATGATGCTAAGAGACTATTATACATAGGTTGTACTAAGTTTACGAAGCTAAGCATTGTGCTGAGATTGTATAATCTAAAGGCTAATAATAGATGGAGTGACAAAAGCTTCACATCATTATTGTCTTTGTTGAAAGAAATTCTTCTTTGAAAGGAAAAGAGCTTACAAGCTCAACATACGAGTTATAGAAAATATTATGCCCAATGGGAATGGAGGCTAAGAAGATACATGCATGCCCAAATGATTGTGTATTATTTCAAAAGGACTATGTGGATTTGAAAGATTGTCCAAAATGTGGGCCATCAAGGTATAAAATGATGAACTTTGGGGAAGTCCAAAACTGGCCCTCCTTCCAAGATGATATGGTATCTACCTATAATATCACGGTTCCAATGCTTGTTTGCCAATCCATTAGATGTAGATAATTTAAGGTGGCATGTAGAGGTTAAGAAAAATAATGATGGGATCCTATGACATGCGGCTGATTCCCCATAGTGGAAGAAGATTGATTTATTGTACCCTGAATTTGGTGAAGAAGTCAGGAATCTAAGACTTGGGTTTTGTACCAATGGGATGAATCTGTACATCACATTGAGTAGACAACATAGCACTTGGCCTGTTATGGTTGTTATATATAATCTTCCTCCCTGATTGTGTAAGAAAAATATGTATGTTATGATGTCATTGTTGATATTGGGCCCTAAACAACCTGTAAATGATATTGATGTTTATATTGAACCTTTGGTTGATGACTTAAAGAAACTCTGGGGTGAAGGTGTGATGACCTATGATGCTTCATGTAGAGAGACATTTCGTTTGCATGGTATGTTGTTTTGTACTATTAATGACTTTCTAGCATATGTGAATTTGTCTGGATACAGTGTAAAAGGTTCTAAAGCATGCCCTATATGTGAAGAGAACACTGATTCCATACGACTGAAACATGGCGAAAAAACTATATATCTTGGTCATCAAAGGTTTCTTCCAAAATTCCATTTGTATCAAAAGTTGCTCAAAGCATTCAATGGATGAAATGAGGAACAGAGTGCCCCTAAACCTATACCAGGGGAGATTGTTTATGAAAGAGTAAAAGACTTTGTTAATGAATTTGATAAGATATCACAATGTAGCATTCCCACACAAAGTGACAAATGTTTATTCAAGAAGAAGTCAATATTTTGGGATCTTTCTTATTGGAGTTCTTTGACAGTTAGGCATTGTATTAATGTCATGCATGTTGAGAAAAATGTTTGTGATAGTGTCATTGGTACTCTGTAGAATATAATAGGTAAGACTAAAGATGGCATAAAATCCAAAATGGACCTACGTGAAATGGGAATAAGGAAAAAATTAGCAGAAGTAGTTAGTAGTGATCGGAGAACATATTTACCTCTTGTTTGTTAAACATTGTCTAGAAAGGAGAAGAAAGCTTTTTGTGAGTGCTTGGTTAATGTTAAGGTACCACAGGATCACTCTTCCAACATCTATAGATTGGTATCAATGAAAGATATGAAGCTAATAGGTCTTAAATTTCATGATTGTCACAATCTTATGCAACAAATATTTCCCATGGAAATTCAATCTATACTGTTGAAGCATGTAAGGTTTGCAATCACCAAACTTTATTTCTTCTTCAACAGTCTATACAACAAAGTTATTGATCCAGAGAATCTCGATAAGTTGCAAAGAGAAGTGGTAGTTACCCTATCAACTTGAGATGTATTTTCCTCCTTAAATCTTTGATATCATGGTACATCTTGTTGTCCACTTGACTAGGAAAGTGAAAATGTTGGGACCAGTTTTCTTGCATTGGATGTATCCTTTTGAACGATACATGAGCATTTTTAAGGTGATGTTTGAAACTATTATCGACCAGAAGGGAGTATTATTGAGGGTTATGTGGTGAGAGAGGTTATGGATTTTTGCAATGACTGTTTGAGTGGTAATGGCACTCCTATAAATGATAAGAATATTGAGGACTATTCTGTAAAAGGGACTTTAGGAGCACAAATAAAACTAATCAGTCATGAGCTGTTGGAATAAGCTCACTTGTATATTTTACACAACATCGATGAAGTGAGTGTTTATATCATGGAGCATACCAATTTCATCAAGAAATAATATCCTCGAGCCAATTCAATGTGGCTTGCTAGAGAGCATAATAAGACATTTATTAAGTGGTTTGAAGATAAAGTCTTACATCAAATATCTCAAACACCAAATAATATTGTTGAAAATATCAAATTCCTTGCCTTTAAACCAAAAATGAATTTTATTTCTTATGAAGGGTTTGCCATAAATGGGTTCTCATATTACACAAAGCTTCAAGATGATAAGAGTGTCGTCCAAAGTGGGGTCACCCTTCAAGCGTCTTCTTTTTTTTTCTAGTGTGAAAGATAAGAGACCACGTGAAGTTAAATATCATTTTACCGTGTCATTGAAGACATATGGGAATTTGACTACATAGAGATTTCATAATTCTACTCTTTAAGTGTAATTGGGTTGACAACACCAAAGGAGTTATAGTGGATGAATTGGGTTTCACATTAGTGAATTTTGAAAAGATTGGAGAGAAGGGTGAACCATTCATATTGGCATTATAGGAGAAACAAGTATTTTATATCGATGATCCTATAAATAAAAAAATGGTCAATTATTCTTCATGGTAAAAGGCAGTTCATTGAAGATCCTATAGATGAAGAAGACTACTATGATAAGTATGATGACTCAAGTACATTCTCAGTTGGGTTGTCAACACCAAATATTGAAGCTAATGATGACTTATATCTGTGCAGAGATCATACTGAAGGAATGTTAATTGATAAAAGATCTCAATATTAGAGGCATGTTTTATTTTTTTAAATATTTTATTTTTTTAATGTTATATCACTGTGAACTTTACAATATTATATTAATTTCTAGTTATGTTAAATGTTAAATGCTTTATTGTTTTTTATATGACACTTTCAGATGGATGACCATGATTATGATGATCATGATGATGATTACCATGAGGGTGAGGCACCACCTCACAATTTAAGTTTTACAATATATCCTATATCTAGCTATATATATGTCCATTTATAAGTTATATCCTATATGTGGTTTTCTTGGTCAATTTTTAGGTTGAGGATGTACCTCTTGAAAACCTTATTCCACTTGATAAGCAACATAAAAAAATTGAAAAAAATCAGGGGCATCACTATGATGAACAAGTTACTACAAAAAAGGGGCAATGGACCAAAAGTGGTTGTGGATTTTGATCATGTAGGAAATCCAGTTGGAATGAATCATAGCTCGTTTGTTTCATATCTTGGTATTCTTACTTGTATCCATTGTAGTGTAAATACATAATCTTGGCATATAGTTCCTAAAGGGAAGAAATACTTAGTATGGAAAGAACTGTGTGAGATATTATCATTTACAATTCTATTTTTAAAGTTATTTACAATTCTATTTTTTAGAATACTCTATATAATATATGAAATTTTGCAGAGTATATTTGAATTGGATGAAAGCCTAAATCGTAAAAAGGTGATGCAACACTGTGGGAGGGTCCTAAGGAACTATAGGACAACTCTCAACTGACAATACATACATGAGGCTGATAAGAGGAAGAAGTCAGCCCTTGAGCAATGGAACTACCTGGACCTGGCTGAGTGGGAGGCATTTGTTGACAAGAGAAATACCGATGCATTCAAGGTATCAAGAATCACTCCAAATTCACCTATTCATCTTTGACCTTGATTGTTACTAACCAATTCAATGTGCTTACTAACAAGGCTATCATCAATGCTCAAAGAGCAAGGCATGCGCTAAATGTAGATGGCCACATGATGGGTTCAGGTGGCTATGCAGCCCTTCTCCAAAAACTACATACGTCTTCTATTTAGTAGCCTACTACTCCTACAACTAAAACTACTGAGTCCTCTACTACTCCTGCACCTTTGCATCACCATGATGTGTGGATAGCTGTGAGACAAAACAAAAAAGGAGATATAACCAACCCCGCAACTGCTGAGGTGGATACAAAAATGGTAAATGCAACTCTTAGAGCAATTAGTATTGATGATTGTTATGTTTACTTACCAATTTCTATTGATGATGATTAGTGGGAGCTTCATGAGTAGAGGGAGCAAGGATCGTTCATCTCTGAGGGCACAAGGTATGAATTGGCAGTTGCTCTCAGTAATCAAGAGCATCCTGGACATCTTAGGGGTGCATGCACTTGAATGGGCCTAAGAGCGTTCTTTAAGCCATCACTCAAACATGTCCAAAAAGTGAGACTTTTAAAAGTAGAGGCAACCTATTGTTTTTTTAGAAATGTTATTGGAAAGGGAATTCAGGAATAAAAAAGCATTTCTTTTACACATGTATAGGTAGATGAGTTAGTTGATAAAAGAGTAGATGAGTTAGTTGATAAGAGAGTCCAGGAAGCATTGAGCAAGTGGAAGTCATCTAAGGTTTCCACTCTGATAGTACCTATCACATTCTGCTCTTCCCCTATGATAGAGTTGGTTGGGAGTGATTATGTAGAGGTGGTTGAGAGTAATCTTGTAGACCCACCACCTAGCACATCCGCTGTAAATATTTTAGTGACATAGTAGCTAGTTTTTTCAAGATGATATGTTTATTTATGTATATAACATACTCTATGTAAATTAGTAGGGGTTGAGGTCATTCCATCTAAAATTTAAAGAATTCATCATTGTAGAGGGCAAGGCTTACCCATGCCTTCTAGGTCACACGATTCATAGCACTCCAGTACCTAATGGTGCAGTTCGTGTGAGCCTGAGGCTTGTCTTCCCCAGTTGGAGGCAACATCCATTGCAATATACCCACCATATGCTGACACACTTGGTGAAGCAGAAGGCAGAGTTGTCTTGTGGCCTGAAGTGTGAGTCATCTATATTGATCATGTATGGTACAATTACATTACGTTAATTGGTATATGGATATACATGACAATTGATATGAAATATTATATGCAAGACAAAGGGAAGAAACCCACTACAAATCCTCCTCCACCTTCACCTCTTCCTCAAGTACCTAGTTGGCTTCCAAAGGACCTATATGACTCGATAGGTCCTCAATGCAGGGGTATGGCAATATAGATAGGTAAATATTCTAAAAACACACCTATTATTATTTCTATGGAGGAGGATGTTATAGGCAATCATAGCATAATAATATATTTCTTGAGGATATTTTGGAGTTGTTTTGTTATGATTGGCTGAATTCATCTATGATAGAACTGTGGATATGGTGAGATCTTATTTATATATTTATATACCTCATTTTATATATGGTGATCTATTTTCTTATATATTAATGCATGCATAATATATATTTTGTAGCCACATACATAGGTTATGTAAAGATTTTTCAATGACTCATGTGGGATTTCTAGTTCCATCCTTGATCAGTCTTGTAAATGAAGACCCTACATCAGTTACCTTATACTTCGCTATTGCTCTCAAATATTTTGGTGAAAAGATAAAGAGCGTGATAATAGCTCCATATAATGTTGGGTAAGTTTACTTTGCTTATATTTTTGACTTAAGAAAATTACATTTCATTGTAGATTTTGAGTTATATATTTTTTACTTTCTTATCACTAGAGGTAAGCATTGGGAGTTACTGGTTGTTGTCCCCGAGATGATGACTGTTTATTATCTAGATTCTAAGGCGACCAAATAAGATCGTTCGGGATATGATTTGAAGAGGCCATTATACATGTGAGAATTTTTTTATATTTATATCAGTTAACATCTATTATTACATGACTATTTACTAATGCAATTCGATGTGTTACATTAATGTAGGCTTTATAAGATTTCAAAAATGCTGGAGGAAACGTGGATAAGAAAAAGAAAGTGATAATTTGGAAGAATGTGTATGTAGCTTTCGGACTCCAATGCATATTTTATTTATGTGAACTATTGTTGTTTTTATTTTGTAACATTTTGTATGTTGAAATTTATAGTGTCCTATACAAGACAACGATTGGACATGTGCGTACTACGTGATGCAATATATGGACATGATTGTTAGATATGCTGCACAAGAGATCCACTAATGTAAATCTTGTCAAAGCCGAAGGCCAATTCCTTGACCAATAGGTCTTGGTCAGGGCCAATCCCTGACCAACGTACCCTCGCCAAAAGATTGGTGACCAATAGTGGTTGGCTAGGATGACCAATAGGGGCGGAATCCCTGGGCAACCATTACAGGAATTAAAAAGAATCTCTTGGGACAATACATTGTATCCAAGGCACATCCTTGACCAATAGGGACGTATGTTATTTTGTTATATATACATATATGAACACACATAACATCCAAAATATTACACATTAGAAGTATATTATCACACATCAGATGACAACACTTTGAATATAACAAAAAAGATCATTGCATTGAATTTGTAATTGTGATGTCTACATCCAAAAAGAATGATTGAAGCATCATGTTTTTCCCCAAAAAGATAACTCATATCCTCTAATAAATCACATTGTTATAGCATTCATATGCATTGCACGACATATCACATTATTTCAAACAAAAATAAACTTGCATATCACCATCCATATGTAATTACTTCATTCATTCTCCCTAGATTCACTTCCACAACTTCCACCATGAGGGCTTTCTTCAAGATTTGCTTCGGTCCTTCTACTTTGTGGAGTGTTTCCAATATCCTGCATTTTACAAATATATCAACTTTTTACAACAATATACAAGTTCATACGTGACAATCAAAACTATTCGTAGAATGTATGTAACAAAAGTAATCAAATGTAATTCTTATTTATATATGCATGACACACAACACATGCTTTCATCATCATATAGTAAGTACATAAATAGACTGCATCAAAAGTATAAATAGCAACCATGTTGTGTTTTAAATAGATGTTTCTTTCTACAAAGAAATATGTTCTCTTATTGTGGATGGTGGGTACAACATGCCGGCTGCTTGGGTTGTAGCCGCCCAGATTTTTTTATTTTGTTATTTTGATACCATGTGCTGATTCTAATTTCGTAATTTACATTTTGCTGCAACATATGTCTGCAATATAATGTTATAATACCTGATTGAAATGAGGTATGTATCCCGCTTGTGAGAATGGGTATCCATTGTACGGGTATGGAAATGGAACTTGAGCACTTTGCATATTATTTCCATGCTAGAGAAAGACAATGTATTGAGAAAATTTCGTATGTAACTAATTCATTTAAATTTTTTTAGAATTAACATTATATACATTTCTTACTTGTTGATGTGTGGATGGTTGCCATGGCCCTGGAAATTGATATCCAGGAAAAAAGGTAGTACCATATGAATGTTGACCCTGTGCAAGTATACAATTATGTTTCAAAAATTATTTGTTTGACGAAAATCTTAAAAATGTTTACAAATAAAATGAAAGATGTAACAAATAGTATAAATACCTATATTTAAAAATGTTAATAAATAGAATGAAAGATGTAAAAAATAGTATAAAAAAAATGTATTAGAGAAGCCAAAGGACTTAATGCACTTAATGTATTTTTCACTTCAATCATATTTTTGTTATATTCTTCCATTTTACTCTGCAGTACTTCAACAGTTTCCTATAAATGCACAATGTTAAAATTTACACAATTTTAGTTATTATTTAACTAATACAATAAAATTTATCATAATAAGTTAATCATCTTGTATTTCTTATTTTCATTCAGTAAAATCACATTGGCTGCTCGTATAGAAGCTCCACGAGCACCTATCTTATCATGACCATTACCAACTAATCATTTCCGATTAGATTTTATGGGTTTAATGATTTGGAAAATGGCTTCATCTTCTTGAAGTTCATTACTTTGATTAGAATCATCACATGACAATACACTTTGTTGGGACTTGTGGTGCTCCACAATTTTTTCCTAATAAATTGTATATGCATTGATGACATAATCAAATTTAATGAGGAAATAAATAAATAATGTAGATTGCTCACCACTATATCTTTGTCTTTGGTATAAGCAACTTTTAACAAATCCATTTTACTTGGAGCATGCCCAAGTTTCATTTCCTATATTGAAATATATTATTATTGCATACACACATAGACTTCAAAGTATTACACTTAGAGCACAAATCAGTATATATAACTATAATATAAAATTTTGATGTTCTTACCAACTCATGACATTTTCTTACAAACGTTTTAGCCCCAGTACACTGATTCATCTGCTTCTTTGATCTATTAATCTTATTCTTCTCTACAATTGCCTAATATGACATCGACAAAAGATAGAAAATAAATTTTAATTACATAGTACCAACCTCAAAAAAATGTTTATAAGATTCCTACAGTTTTATATTTAATAGCTGCAAATAAGTTGTAACAAAGAATATAAAAATATTTTGTACACCACATAAACGTTTTTGTCCATCAAAAACAAGATGGACACTTGTTTCTAGAGTGAAGGAGGGAGGATTTGTGGACTGTAGCATTTCAAAAAAATAGTTATGATATTAAGTTGATACCATGTACTGATATTAATCAAATAATAGCGATGCACATAAAATATGAATATTTGTTTTACCTGTGTTTTGGGTTGTTTCCATTTTTCAACCGATCTTAAAAACTACTCACGATTAATTTGAGAATCATTTGAAATTGCTTCCAGCATTGCATCCATGTCATCTTGATACTTCAACCAATATTTGACTTTCAATTCTGCCCTCCAATCAGTTAGACTAGAACTTATATGCGTCCATACCCTCTCCCAACCATTTGGATGATCATCCAAGTCAAAATAAGCCTGATTCATATGAAATAGTGCATAACTAAAAGTAAATATATATAACATGCCAGAGTGAAGTTATCATGAAAATGTATTGTTACCTTTACAATATCTCTTGTGTCATTGAATGATGATATTGGCATTTGTGGCCAATACTTATCAATGGGACACAAAGATGGTCTTCTAGCTAAAATCCCACACAATAGGCTTAATTGTTTTCCCACTTCTCCAATTTCAAAGCCATTGTCATAAAAAACTAAATGGTTCCTCTCACCAGGAGGTGGCTTAAGCTTTGAGATAATTGTAGGGCCTCTCCCATGCTTTTCAATTGACTGGAGTTCAATGTTTCTTCTTTGATCATTTTCTTCTTCAACATATGTATTTGTAGTTGGGGGTGAGGCTGTAGGAGTAATAGTTATATCATATTCTTCAACTTCAGTCATTTGTGTCAACCTTGTTGATTTCTTGGACATCTAATTATAATATAGAATATAAAAATCATTCATGTTAATATTAACAAAGAAATATAATCAAAGTAGAAATAAGAAGAAATGGTTCAGAATAACATATAAAACAACAACACACATACTATAGAAAATCAATTGACACACCTTGATATGTTTTTTTTTATTTGCATGCACGTTAAGTAGATGACAAGGTATACACTTTTTAGAAAGAGAGCAACCTATTTTCCATCCTTCAATGAATGCAACATAAGATACATTTATATATAGAATAAGTTAATATTGTAAGATATGTATGTCTTACTTCCACATGTTCAAAGACCTATAAAAACACATGCATTGCATAACATAAAATGTTCTTGAGCATGCATAAAAACATCATATATTTCTCCACACACAAGATAGATTTAAACAAGTGAACACCATAGAAAATTCTCTCTTCTACATGTTCAAATGCATACAAAATATTCATGTAATGAAAAACAACATCAACTTTCAACTATCATGCATTATAATGTTCATAACTAAGAAGGATTGTGATATTCAATAGTTGAACCCTCCATATCCATTCTTGTCCAGGATATATTTTCACTATCATCATGACTTGATTGATTGAATGGTGCCTCAACACGAATTTCTACAGTTTGAGGAAAATCAAACATATCCCTTGGTGGGACCTTCAACACTACATGGCAATTTGTGTCCACTGGATCCTGAACATAGAAGCACTGTTGAGTATGAGAAGAAAATATAAAAGGCTCATCTTTATGTGCTACTTTCAAGAAATTTAATAAAGTGAATCCATAATCATCAACTCTAAAGCCAGTTGCAGTGCTCTCATCAAACCATGTGCATCTGAATAATGTAATCTGAATATTGGGGCCATACTCTAGCTTGATGACCTCCTCTAGTTGACCATAATAAGTAACATATGATGAAATTGGGTTTCGGTCCCTAGAGCTGGAGTAGCTTGATGTCTCTGTAGATAGATAAACTCCACTATTTTGTGACTTATGATGAGAATCCAACATTTTTGACTGAAATTTGCAGCCATTAATGAAGTATCCATCGTAACTGTCTCCTTCACAAGAAGGACCATGTGCAAGCCAACAAATCTCTTTCGTAACATCTTCTCCATTGTTTCTAGCATAAAAAATCTATGTTCGAATGGAATTAGTTTCTTTTTCAAATTCTATTAGCATTACTATAAAATTAAACAACATGAAATCTAGTTGCTCACATGATTTTTAAACCAAGAAGGAAAATCATGATGATGCCTTAATTCGACATTACGAAGAGTCATCCTTGGATGATTTAGTTGTATATCATCCAGGTGTTTCCTATAATTTTAAAACAAAAGGAATGTTATGTTATATAAAAAAGAAAACATACTTCTCAAAAATAAAATATAATGGTTACCTTTTATAACAGTCGATACTCCTTGTGTTGAAAAGAACATAACGATGTGCTTGCTCTAGTGTCACCTGATCAAATTTCTTTCTTACTTCTACTCCAATAGATGCATCATCATGGTGACGTGATGAAAGATCCCATCTTGTATCTGTCCCTTTCAGATATCTTGAGCAAAATGTCATACATTCATCAACCCAGTAACCCTCAGCAATAGATCCTTCAGGACAAGCCTTGTTACGAACATATCCTTTTAATGTTTTTAAATATCTCTCAATAGGATACATCCATCGATAATGAACTAGACCTACAATCTTGGCCTCTGTGACTAAATGTATAGTCAAGTACACCATGATAGTGAAAAATGAGGGTGGGAAGATGTGCTCCAATTGGCAAAGTGTAATCGCAGTATCTTTCTCAATTTTGTTATCTTTCTCAATTTTGTCAAATTCCTCCAAATCAATTACCTTAGTGCAAATGTGATTGTAGTAGGTACATATTCTAGATATTGACCCACAAACTTCTGGAGAAGATGACTTCCTTAATGCAACAACCAATAACCTTTGCATCAACACATGGTAGTCATGACTTTTTAAGGGCAACACTTTCCGCTCAAGCATTTTAATTCAGTTAGCGATATTTGATGAATAACCATCTGGAACTTTCATCGAACTCAATACTGATAGAAATATATCTTTCTCTTTTGTGCTCATTGTGTAACAAGTAGGTGGCACATAATATTTTCCACTCTCAAGTTCGATTGCCAACATGTCTTTCTGGATCCCTAATTCAGATAAGTCCAAGAGAGTTTGCACATTATCCTTGGAATTACCTTCAACACCAAGAAGTGTTCCTAATATATTCTCACAAATATTTTTCTCGATGTGCATGGTATCTAAATTATATCTTATCAATAGGTGCTTCCAGTATGGCAGGTGAAAAAATATACTAATCTTCTTCCATAGCTTTGGTAGAGGAATTTTGTCTTCCATTTTAGAACTCCTCCTTCTTTTCCCAGTTTCTAAATCTCTCAATTCCTTGCCGAATGCCACATTATCATAGCCTTGAAACTCATTCCAAATATCCTCACAAATAAGAGACTTTGGTGCATGTATGTATTCAGTCTTTCCATTAAAGTTCTTCCTGTCTGGTTGATAAGGATGATTGTCACTAAGGAAACATCGATGGTCCAGATAGCAATCCTTTTTTCCATGTTTAAGCCTATACCGTCCAGTATCTCTGTGACAACAAGGGCAAGCAAAATGTCCTCTTGTGCTATGATCAGAAAGGTTGGCATACACTTATGGTCCACAAAATAGCAGCTCTCAATATGAAATTTTTCTTGGAAGATGCATCATAGGTAGTAACTCCTGTTGTCCATAACTCTTGAAGTTCATCAATTAAAGGTTCAAGATAAATGTCAATATCATTTCCAGGTTCTTTTGGACCAGGAATCAACAAAGACATGATGAGGTTTGGTTGCTTCATGCACAACCACGGGGGCAAGTTGTATGGGATCAATACAATAGGCCAAGTACTATGAGAAATATGTCGGGTGCCAAAGGGATTGAAACCATCACTTGCTAGCCCCAGACGGACATTATGTGGCTCACTGCCAAATTCTGGAAACTTAACATCCAATGCTTTCCATGCAACAGAATCTGCAGGATGTCGCAACTTTCCATCTGTCACCTGTTGCTTGTGATGCCATTGCATATCCTCTACCACAGTTGGACACATGAAAAGCCTTTGCAACCTAGGATTCAAAGGAAAATGAAAGAATTTCTTTGTAGAGATCTTTGATGGTATCTTTTGGGAGAGTGTTTCTGTTTTCCATCTAGATGTCCCACACTAAGTGCACACTTCAAGTGTTGCACGATCTTTATAATAAATCATGCAATCATTTGGGCATGCATCAATCTTCACATATCCAATACCTAAGTCTCTTAATATTTTCTTGGCTTCATAAAAACTATTAGGAAATGATTTTGCCCCACTATGAAGAGCCTCTTTTGTTAATCTCAATTGTGATGTAAAAGACTTATTGGTCCATTGAGATTCAACATTTTTACCAGATAAGATAGTTTGGAATGGCTCATACAACTATGTATAAAGGTTCCCTAGCTTTATCTAGAAGTTTATAAAAAATTTTCAACATCAAGATTGACTGGAATATCTACATCAATATCATCTACTGGAGATGTCTCGGGATTCTGCACACCAAAGACATCATGCAACAAGCCTCCGATGTTGTCTCCATCAACATTGTCACGAAGAAGAGTAGTTGTGGATGAAGATTGTCTTTCTCTTCCAGGAATTTCTCCATGGTCAGTCCATATGTAATAATTAGGTGTGAATCCTTTGATCATTACATGTTCAAAAACCTCCTCCTTATACTTGAAATATCTATTGCCACAAACTTTACATGGGCACAATAATTGACCAATCCTCGCATGGATTTGGTTGAGGAGATTGTGATCAATGAAGGTAGATAAACCATCTTGAAATTCCTTACTATGGATACGATTTTCGATATACATCCAACTTCTATCTGCTATGTAATCCATCTACACAAGTGAAATATGGATAAGTCAAACCTCTAAGTCTTATATATTTGACTGAAAGTAAACATATTAGTTTCTAATAGAACAATGATAGTAATATGTATTCATATGTTCCACCTATCCCATTCTTGAACACTAAATCTCACTAGTAAGTGTATAATGTGTGTTTGATTTTTACAGAAATTTCGGCAACATTTCCCCTTAGTTCTCCAAGTACACCGACATAGATGGGAAAATAACCCACCTAAGTATGTACCCAGAGAACAACTGAGGAAATGACTAACAAAATATCTTTAAAACCAGACACAATATTATACACTCACATCCTAAGTGAGATTAAGTGTTCAAGAACATTCCCAAATTGGGGACTATCCAATATTTACTCCTAAAGAGTAAATTTTAAATGGGTTTCTAAGTAAAAAAAAAATACATAAGGAAGTAAAAGTTAAATTTCTAAAATAGTATAAAGCAATAAATGATTATTATATAAGGCAATTGGTTAATAATTGATAGGATGAGGACATGTATTTACTAGTAAGAAAGTTTGACCAAAACCAAAGTACAAGGAAATAAGGAAGCGAAGTAGATTTACACATAATTGGATTACCTAGAGAATGCAGTTTAAATTTCAAAGTAAAAAAGTAAAAAGATAACTAATAAGCTACCAATTAAAGTAGAAACGAAGCATAATTAACTTTCTTTTTATTTTATCACAATATCAAATTCCATGCCTACTGAGCATACTTATCAATCAATTTTTATCTAGTGAATTGTTTTCTTTTATGGGAAATGTGAATGCTCTCTCTCTCTGTCGTCCTTTCCTCTCTAATTTTTTCTCCTCTTACTTCATATTCTATTTGTTGTTCTTGTCACAATGCCACCATAATCACTCCCAATGAGTGATCCCTCAATCAATTAATAGTTTCTAAATTACTTTTTCTGTCCTGACACCATATTACCATTGCTTCCAACCTTTCCTTTTCCATCGTGTTTTTTCCATCACGTTCTTTCTTTTCATAATTCATTTCCCATTTTTGGTCCTGATTCAGTCCGTTTTTGACACCGTAACCAGAGAAATCATGGAGATATGAAGGCACTTCACAGATTATTTAGAAACTAGTACACGACCAATTATCATTTTCTGGCCTTGGTTCCATTTTCATTTTGACGCAGTAAAGAGAGCAACAGTTAAGATATGAAGGCAATTCTGTAGATTTTTTAGAAGTCGGGTGAGGCTAGAATTTACCAGAGAACAGAACTGATAAACAGGTAGGCCGATGGATCTAATCAACTTTGCCTTATAACTATGCGCCGGAAGTGCTTTACACATCGGCCAACAACAAACGATCAGGTCCGTTGTAAAATTTTCGACCTTTAACAATAAATAGCAACAAGACGGTATACAAAGGCCACAGTATGACAAGGATGTGACCCTCTATTCTCTGGAAAGCAAAGGCAGCATGCAAGACGTAGTTGAGTATAGCTACAACAACTAAGAAGAGGTTTAAGGGGGAGGATGTTTGCGGACAGTAGAAGATAGGACAGAGAAATGGAAAAGGGAACCTGAAGAAAGAACTTACCAACGTGGAGAAAGGTAGGAGAATCCAAAGCCAGGAGCACCGATTGAGAGGAACAAACTGAAAGTTAGGAGCACCTTAGCAAACCAGGTGGCTCACGGTGACCAGGACGCATGGGAAGCGGCACCGCTCCAACGGCAGTTGCTGTCACTCCTTGTGCGCTCGAAGAAAGGGAGCCGGAAGGGTTTGCGGGGCTACCGAACCATCACTTGTTTTTCAGAAGTACCGGGAGCCGAAAACCAATTCTAAAACAACCGCTAGTCTATTGGGAAGTGAGGGAGTATTGAGAGGGAAACAATTAAATGGCCAGGGAGAAAAATAACATTGGTTAGGGATAGGCCTTTGACATTTGGTCAGGGCTTTTATCTCTTACCAAGTATTCTTGACTTATAATAAATTTTGTTGTAGTGATCGAAAATATAGAACATGTAATATATAGTCTTAATCATCATAAGTATATATAGCCTCATTAGACAATAGGAAAATATCAAACTAATTAATTATATATATACATCATTCTCTTTGTAGGTGTTTAAAACTAGTGACTTCATTAAAGGGAAAAGGCTATTAGATGTACATGGGTCCTATATGATAGAACAATTAGGTGACATAAGAGAACAATTGGCAAAAGACTTTGAAAGGGAGGCAATTTTTTATTATGATTGGGGTACTGATGATAAAGAATGACATTTCTAAACTTTGGTGTCATTAATTTTGTATATATGTGGTGCTTATATATACCTTTGTGAATGACTTTTTTTAATTATCTTATTGAAATTTGATCTATATACATGTGTGTGAATATGAAGATGAATGTGCTTCTACATGTGTGTGAATGTGAAAATGGATGAAATGAATGGAACTACATGTTTTTACATGTGTGTGAATGTGAAAATGGATGAATGAATGAAATTGCAAGTTTCTACATGTGTGTGAATGTGAAAATGGATGAATGAATGGAACTGTAGGTTTCTACATGTCTGTGAATTATCTGAATAAATTGATTGTGTTTCATGTGTGTGAATCACATGATGTATATATATAGTCTTAATCAACTTGTTATTGTGGGTTTGTGGCCTGCTTGTTAGGCTGAAATCACAGGATGATGTACACTTGCAGTTTTGAACTGAACTGCAGGTTCTGCATCCTATTGACCATCCAGACAGTAGGCTTGCAAGATGGTATTAAAAAAATGACACTTAGTCATCAGTTGTTTATAATAACCATCAATAATGGTATACGTTGTCGATTGTTTATAAGAAAACCGACGACTATGTCCAAACCCAGGCATCGATTCATGAACTCATAACCGATGACAATTTATAGTTGTACTGTCAGTCTTTTCCTGAACCGACGACTATGAACCAAATAGTTTTTTGTTCAGAAAGGTAATTAGTCAGTTTTTCCATATATAACCAATGACAATGTCTTGAGAAAGGTGTCAGTTTTCTTAAAACAACCAACAACTATGGATCCTACCGATGTTGGTTTTTTTGGTTGCAATCGGGGTCGGCTCCGTGTCATCAGTTTTTGAACCGACGTTGTAGGATTCTACTATTACTATCACCCACTTGGGTGTCTCTTTTAAACCAATGTTAATAGGCCATGTTAACTAACGTTAAAAGGCCATCGTGTACTAGTGTATACAAGACAACACACAAGGTAGCATACAAGAACACATATATCATCCAGTATACATATAATACAACCATATTATATAATAGGCCAAGTAAGAGCTAAAGCATATTGAATCAAGATATTCCTAATACACACATCTATGAAGTAAACTATATATATTTAGTCAACTCCTACTAAAGACAAGATCATACATTACTTACATTATATTCTCATCATTATTGACCCTAGTTGGATCCTTTTTAGGATTTTTCTTAGTCATTAAGATATCTCATTAATTCTTGTCTCATTATTTTCTAGGTAATTTATTGATGTTATGTTTTAGATCAATATTTGTCTCCAAACATTATATTGTTTCCATTATATACACAAACTCTAATGTTAGGTACACTAATCAATTTAGGGTTTATATCACATTAAGAGTCATGATCATGTTATCATGAACAAAAACTAAACTAATAATTTCATACTCTTCAAGATGTTTAAGACTTTGAGGTAAAGGTATTATTAAGATTTCATCATTTTTTGATATCACATGTAATTTCTACATTTTATTTGGGTTGATAACCCAAATTTTCTATATTAAAAAAATTACATATTTACATGTCCAAACACGATCATATCATACATACCTTGGATTATATATCATAGATTAGAGTTATTGATGTATTCTCACAATTTTTAGTCTTTGTATTACAATTTATTACACATGATAAGAGAATTATATATCTTACATAAGATCTAAGATATTCAAACATCAAAAGACTTATATTATGAACACATGTTGTTCTACTTTTTTCTAGGAGAATTTTTTAGATTGTTTATAATTTTTTAAAAACTGTGCAAATTACTAAGAATTATTAAAGGTCTACATGTCTACTAAAGTATTTACCTTTTTTTGGCCAATTAACATCCACCACATGGACAAAAAGGGTGCCTACTGCCTATTGGTTAAGCTGGTGGTTCAAGGGCTTGCTTGGTCTTCTTGTGTTGGTTCACTCACTCCTCCTTGTTGTTCTCATGAGTGTTGTTCTAATCAAGGCTCCAATCTTTCAAAGATGGCAACACTGTCGTACACAGGAGAGACGACAAGGAATCACACGGTCCATATACCTTCTCACTTTCAGATTCTTCTTCCCTAGGTATCAAAGTTCTCATGCAAACCTCAACGACTATGCAACTCCTCGTACAAGGCTCTAGGGATCAATCCTCGACTATCAAAGTTCTCATGCAAACCTCGACTATGAAAACCTCCAAGGTCGATTGGATAGATAGATCGACCTCTTAGTCAAATTCAACCAGAAGGTGGGTAGATCAATCTCCCAACTTGAACTACCTATGTATCAGCCTATTCCTTTTTCTCTTGTTGTTTCATTGTTTTCCTTTGAGAAACATGAATTGTTCAAGTTGCAATTTATTTCTTTTTTGCACCATGAGTGCCTAACCTCACTAACTTGGGTTGGGAATAGCCATCAGGCTCTCCCAACCATGTAATCTTTCCTTCTTTCTATTTAATACTTATAATTATTATAGTTATGTTTACATTATCCTATGTGCATGCATTGCTTGTTTGATTAGATGCCTTCTTGTGATGTATGATCTGAATTATAACAAAAGAACAAGTTTCGAATGGTATAGAGTTTGGGTTAGTGATGAGGCGTGAGAGTGGGTAGCTGATATAGAAAAAGTCATACATTTATTTTTGATAAGTGGGTTACCATCTCGGGATAGGTTCCTTTATATTGAAATTTACCCTAATCTGGAGAGAAGAAAGGTGTCATATATCTTTTATGGCTACTTGCAAAATGTGTTGGAAATATATAAAATAGGAGAGGAATGTTTTTCATGGTTGAGGCTATATTCATTAGTGAAAATAAATTCAAGTTACCTTTGTCATAATTAAAATTATCTTTATTTCATCTAAGTTCTATAACTTAATTTTACTACTCTTAGTAGATTAATTTGTTACTTAATAGGAACACAAATTTAACCCTTTTAATTTGATTAAGATAACATAATTATTTTAGTTCTATCTATTTATTTCTTCTTATTCCTGTGTTTGACCCTATATTTCTACAATGGACTCTATATTGAGTTTTGGACGTCTCTTGCAGTCAGGGTTAAATCTAAAGTTTGATATCTTTGACCAGGAAATTGTCTTTACACTTTTTAACCATTTTAAGGATGATAAGTATCTAAGTCATAGAACCATTGAATGACACATTCAATAATTCTCCTTTTGTTGGTAATGTGGTCTCTTTAGAAGTAAAACTCTAGGGTTAGTGATGCCTATAGAAATCACATCTCTTATTCAATATTTACTATTTGTTTGTCCTGAATTGGAGGAATCTATTAGGAGAAACAAGTTGCTTCTATGGGAGTGTTGCAAGGGCCTATAAGCTTTACCCCCACATTGAGGACAATCAAGATTTTAGGAAAAAACACTTAAATTTGAGTGAGGGATAGATTCGCTACATGATTACACAAGTTAAATCACATTTTCATTTTTCCCTTCTTTATTCATATGAATTATATTCATCACTAGTTTTATTCAAAACAAACTTAGATTGATAAAGAATTTTGCTAATTATTAGTTACTCTCAAATTTATATCTTTCACTAGAATTGGACTGTACAATTAAGCTTGTATGGGAACTCCTAAATGACGAAGGAATTTATCCTCTTTGAACTAACATGCTATATGCTTAATTCAACTTTTCCCCAAATTGTTATGTCAAAACCATTTATTTGGCTTATTATAGTCTCACATAATGTTGAGTATATTTGAAATTACAAGATAAATTGATGAGATTGATTCATAGATCTAATGGAACAATCAAATAATAATGATTATGGAATCCTTAATATCAAGATTTTGGTACTTTATAAGAGATGTGGGTTTGTTTGATTACATTGCATCTATTAATAAAATCATGTCAAAACATTGTCACTGATGTTTTAATATTAATAAATGCTAGAGCCAACTTCAAGAATTGGTATTATCTATCATCACACAAGATATTCTAGGCATTTCATTGGATCTGAATCCCAGGTGAACTATAATAAGAAAAAATGGTATGATAAATATCATATCAAGGTTGATGGTTTTACACCAATATAATTCACATTACTATCATTTTTAAGAGTGTAGACATGATAATAGCATGGTTAATCATCTTAGGTCATAGAATTATAAGACATCATCAAGGGTGTTAAACTCAATAGAAGTGAGAGTTATCAAACAATTATCAACGTCCATGAAGAAATGTCTAGTTACCACCTTTGCTAGAACCACTAACCAATCCCTAGTCATAAAGTGAATACTCAAGTCTAAGTGATTGAATTCTATATTATTTTTTTGTACACATGAAATAGGATATGGACACATAGGGAAGATGCCAATTCTATACATTTTTACTTTGAAGATGTCACAACCTAATTTTTTAGACCTATCAAATACATAATTAAGTTATTGATGAAATTAATATAGTATTGATTTATAGTTACAATAAAGTTCCATCAAATTTTTGTGATATTTGGATATAAAGATTTTTTAATAGAAAAGTGTCATTTATTAATTTTGGTTAGATTTTTTTGTGCCCTCAAAGTTTGGAAATCTCATAATTAATTTGATGATACAAGGTGACAACCAAGTAGAATAATGAAGGAAATATGATGACTCTAGTTAATTGTTTGAGCCCTAGACCTAATTTGGATCTTAATATTTAGAAAGCAATGTAATATTGATCAAATGTATCATTGGAGGTCTTCAATTGAGGAATTAGGTCAGTTCAAACATTGATTTTGTAATGGGAGTAAGATCAATCTTATGGACCCTTTGTAAAACCAAGGAATGGGCTAGGTTAGAAACCATTTCAAGGCTAATTAGGTCAATTAAGATTCACATATGGGTCCTTGAAGTAAAAAAATGGGAATGAAGTATTTTATGCTCATAGTAAATACTCAAGATATTTTTTAGTAGAAGGATAATTGATATATAAGATTATCGAAGAAATTCCAGATAATTTTGAGTTATATAATGACCTAGGTAATCAAATTAATATTTATCTAGTATTTATTTAAAAGACAAGTTCAGAGTGTTTATCAGATTGGTATTGACCTATTTTCTTTCACATGAAAAGATAATGAAAATACAGAGTTAATTCTAGGATTTGGGATTAAATGACATTAGGATGTGTGCTACATAATTATTTGTCAAAATTGGACTTTGATAAAAAAAAGTGAGCATACGAGATTCCAGGACCAAAGAACCATGCACCTATTTTACAAGATTCAAATAGAGACTTCTAGAGGTTGGGATCTTTCCCAAGATTGGAAGGATGAGAGGTTATAAAAGTTGTACTTTCTTGAGGAATAGGGAATGGTGGCTTCAGTTCTAGGGTTTTTCTTTACATTTAGGTAGTGAGAAGGAAAATGAAGAAGAAAAGGGGAGGAAGTGGCGATGGTGGATATAAGGGATGTTCTTTTGGGGATCTTAGATTCCATCCTCCTAAATTATTGAAATGGTGCCAACGTATCCAAAGAGGGTCAGACAAATTCGTAGCTTCTCTCATCTTGGGTGATCATGTACTAGGAGAGGAGATGGAGGTTTTCGGACTTTGACCGTAGGGTGGCAGAGAACAGAGCCACAAAGAGACAAGTCATGTGTGTGAGAAAGAAGAGCAACACCTAGGTCAAGAACTAGTTAGGCTCAAGAATCCGTAGATTGCAAGCAAATGTCAGGCGGTCAGTGTGGCGCGATCTGGACCACCAGAAAATATTTGAATGTCCAAGAATCATTGTCAAGGTATCATATTTTGAAAATCATAACTTGGGATAGGTTAATCTTTTTTCAATAAATAAGGTACCAAAAGAAAGGATTTTTAATGTATTATTGTATAAAAATATTTTTAACAAATGATTTTGATGTTTGAATACAAATATATTTTATGTACTAAGAGCTATATGATTTCAATGTTTTGAACATTAAAAATACAAAATGACTTTAGAAATTCATGAATATTTTGTAGTAAGTGTATTTTGATATATTCAATATGACTACAACTCTTAGTCTTTACGGTTTAAAGTTTTACTATGGTTTTTGATGTAAACCCCAATAAGGGCATTGTGGGTATTTCTCCTATTGATTCACAAAGAAACAATTTGATATTTTTACCTAGATATTAATATACATTGTTTTTACACTTTCTAATGTTTTAATAGAGTTTATGTATTATTGTATTACTATTTTGATTTTGGTCCTAACGGGTCATTAGGAAAGATAGTTGATGATTATTTATGAGGAAATATAGGTATATGTATGAATATTTTGTTTGATACATGATTTGTAATTTTATTTCCCCTGATGTCATAATTGAGTCAATAATACGAGTATATGTGACTCTGTTTGAGATCTATTCTCATTGGATGATGTATATGTTCATATTAGTGCATAAGATAAATTTTTTACTTATTTTAGTATAACGATCATAATATTACATGATAAGAGCTTGATTTAATTTCAATTCCAAGATTTTATGGTGGTTTTAGATCAAAGTTATGTTTAGTCTAAATAAGAATCCTAATTTTGGCTTACAAGGTTAGGGTAATGGGGATTTCAGATTTAAAGATAAAAAGGAATATACACATGAACTTATAGAAATTTGATGATGTCCAGCTGATTAGGCTATGGAATAAGGTATTAAGATTAACATAAGCACATCTTCATCACAAAACATAAGTGGACCGTATCCATTGAATATCAATATTATCATGAATCAACCTACACATTCTTACAAAGTAACTTAGAGATTAATTTATTTCCAGACATTCAGTATTGATGTTTAATGCTTTAAGGAATGAAACTTTATAGAGTTTGAGTCATCTTTTCAAAACATCATAATTTATATATTTGATGCCTAAGCTACTTTCAGATATCTAGTGTCATTATGTTCAGTACAGTTAAATTTTTTAAGCCTTTAGACTCAGTTGTAAAATATCTGATATTAGAACTTAATTAAGTCATTCGATCAAATCAGAACATTAGATTAAAATTTATCAAGATAATAATAATATCAAATTTCATATATTTTTTTTAGATTCAGTTTAGAATTCAAGAATAGAGATACACGTTCAGAGAATAGAAATTAAGACTGATTCAAAGGTATGATATTAAGAACAAAATACATGCTTTATAATTTATCTCAGTTATTTGAGATATAAAGTCAGAACAAAATCATAAATAGAATCATGATCAAAAATAGAAAAAGAATAGAATAGAAAATGACACCAAAACATAATTTGATATTATATAATAAGTCCTCATAGAATAGAAGTATTACAATACACAAAACAAAAGGTGTGTAGCACCATAAAAGGCACTTGATGTGTAACATACTAGATCTAAGAACCCTACCCTAGAACTTTGACCTTGTTGTCTTAGCCAAACAAAGATAAAGCTAAAAGATGTATAGTATAACCTTAATGAGCTAATGCATGTAACCTAATGTTTACACATTAGACTTAGGATAATAGTGGAACATAAAATATGTCACATGAAGTAATTCGTACTTAATAATCATATATGGCACATTTGTTGGTAATATGAAGACAAGGAACCTTTTTTTTGAAGTTAAACAGACAAATTTCATTATGGAGGATCCATACGACATCTACATGAGGAGGAAAACAAACTAAAAGACCACACAAAGATCAAGAACATATACAAACCACCACAAAAACTCATATCAGAATCTAATAAGAATAATGTTGTGTACACCCCTCTTCTCCATCGCAGGCTAACACAAATTTCTATGAGGAATACCTTCAACCTGAGTATGTATATGTGGTATATTACATGCACCAAATTGGTGTTCCAAAAGGATATTTCCCCCGCACTTACTGCCATACAGCACCACAATAAAATTGACCGAGAAAGAAAAATCTACTACGAGAAGAGAAAGAAGCGCCGATTAACAACGAGATATACAAAATAAGAGAACAACTAGTCTAAATAGAAAGCAAGTAAAAGAGAAAGGAGGTAGGAAATTCGTCACAGCCGGGCTCAACGATAGGGAGGAAGAAGGTCGCTGCCTCCAAAGACAACACACCCATGTGCCTCCTGAAGTAGAGATCATGTTGAAGATGGGTGAGAAGAGGCTAAGGGGGAGTGGGGCACCGCTTTGCGGCTGCCAAACCCCCCCTCCCATAGCCATACGCCTCTAGAAGAAGAAACCCTAGTGGCACTAGGGTGAGAGAGCAGTCACATGAAGATAAGGAACCTAATTGGATGAATAATGTCGATAATGGGCCATATAACTTATCTCATAAAAAGAAATCTCGAAAGTGGAAATAAACTTCAAAATTGTAATCTAAATATCAAAATTAACCTCCATGTCAAATTTCATTTAATTTTGACAACCTTGGAATATTAGGGTAGGTTTAGGAGAGAGAAAATGACTAAAAGGCATGAGTAATAAATAATGTGATGTATATTGTCAAAAAATGGAAATAATGTCAAATTCGTATCCAACACATCAAATATAACTTGTGGGTGAGGTTTCACCAAAATTGGACAATCCTAATGTCATTAATGCTTGAGGAAAGAGAAACTAAGATTTGTTTAATTAATGCATCTAAAGTCTTCAAAAGGAACGTATAATGTCAAAATCAGAGTCTATATGCCTTGATTAGCTTAGGTGCAAAATTTTATAATATTTAGAGTTTGTTCGAGCACTCAAATAAAATATGAAATAAAATATCAAGTATTTATTTTGATGCAAAGCACTTTTCTAATGTTTTCTATGTCACTGTTTATATCTCTAATTTTATTCAACCTTTTATGATCTAGGCTTTCACATCTATTCGATCTTCATCTAACGAATGCTAAATCTTCTTCTACCTTATGCTTTCGACGATCTCTTTCCCAATGGATTCCCTTTTCCCTATCCAATTTCTCACCTTGTCTAGCTTTTAGTCTATAAGTACACCATGTATCTCCATTACCTGGTCACCAGGAATCAACACCGCATAATTATTCATTTGGGTTCATGCCAGGTAGTGCCAACCCTGCATCCTTCTCTTGTGGTGGACATCCATGGTCTAGTCGATGATCTTGGACCTCTAGGGCATGTATGGGCACCTTAGTATGACTCAATGGATCTCTATGAAGTTGTCGACAATCATTTTTCACCCCACTGGTACCCTTTGACAGTTTCCCCTTTTTCTTTCTGTCATAGTGATCTGTGGAGACTTGACTATGAGGTCGCATTTTAGTCGTTGGTTCCTCATAAAAGCGACCACTATAGGGAAATTTATATCCACTATGAGGGAGGGTTCATAGCGAACCTCAAGATTGTCCCAGGTTTCAAACCTCTTACTTTGTTTTACTCTCCCTGTCATGGTCATGGTCGTGGTCATCGTGGATGGATGCTTTTTGTTTCCTATTTGACTTTGTTCCTACTCTTTGGATCTACAGACTCGGCCCAATTGAGGAAGTCTGAAGTGTGATTGTTGTGTCAGTGATTTGTTTTTGTTTGAGGGAAGATCTTATCTTTGTTCCTATTCCACACGTAGGTTATGCTACACCGTGAAGATGATGATCATCTCTGTTCTCTCAACTTTGCCCTCCCATCGATTTTTTTTTTCTTTTCATTCTAAGGGATATTTTGGTAATTTGAATGGAGCCTAATCTTTTGACTGAGCATGAGTTTGAGCGGACTCGAGGTCCATGTGTCAGGTTTTCAATGGGCCATCTCAATTGGTTAATGTTTTAGAGGATAATGTTGTGCATGAGTTCAGATTTTTCTAATTGGTCTGATTTTTTGAAATTCATATTAAATAAGATATGTTTTGAAATTATAGAGTTTTTCTCTATCTAATGTATGGTTTTCATCACCTAACTCTAAATCAATAAATATATGATTTTCAAGGATTTTCTTAATTGGTTTAGTTGTTTTAAAAACCATAACTGATAATTTATAAGTCTGAAAAATAAAGTAAAATATGTATTGAAATCAATGAATAAAAAAGCGGGTGAAACGCCCGCTTAAGCGCCCAAGCATATACACCGTTGTAATTTTCAGTGAAGCGGGCCTTGAAGCGTTTTGCACTGAAGCGGCCGCCTTTGTCCGCTTTTTTCCACTTTAGGCCGCTTTTTGGGTCCGCTTAATCGGCCGCTTCAGGGCACTTCACAATAATTATTCTCAAAACTTGCCCAATCACCTGCTGAATTTAAAAAAATAAAAATTATGTATTGTATAGGTGTAATAACCAGTTTGATAAATATCTCTAACTATTTACATCTGTTTGTACACTATATACATCTATATAAGAACTATGTATTGCCATCTTGTCATTTGTAGAGTTTGTGATATAATATTAGTAATAGTTGCATGAATTTATTAATGTTTCACTTTGTTACTGTGATGTTTTAATTTTTCATGATATAATATTAGCAATACATTATGTTCCAGCTATGTTTGAATTTGCATGACTTTTTTGATGTTCCACAATCTCATCATGTAACTACCTATATGAAAGCACATCATCCTGTCACATGTATATACAATTATTTTTGCTATTGGTTGTTGCAAAATTTCATCATTTTAGATGAATGGATGCATACCATTATGGCACTTCTATATGATTGCATGATTTCACAATGAATATAATATGCTGCTGTCACATAATTAATTACTGCAACTAGTGATATTTCGATAAATCTATCTACTATAAATTCAGTAGTCACTACTGCCATGTATCATAAATCGACACTTACCCTACCTTGTTTTAAAATTTTAACTGTACGGATTATGATTCTATCACAATATGACTCTAAAATGTACTTACTCTAATCAGAAATTAATCTATTGATTATTTAATTTCTATCATAACTAGTGTGGACGGGGGGTGATTAAAGTTTGTCTATGTCAAAATAATCCCAACTGTAAGTATAACACTCATCCAAATCCATCCCAAAGGGAGAAAGTGATATACAAGTTATTATATGTTTTTCTATTTCTTTCAAAAACAATGTGGACCACTTTTTCAAAAAGCATCCGCTTTAGTCCTCTTTAAAACCCGCTTCCCGCTTCACACTTCAAGCAAAGCAATCTGCACGCTTCCCGCTTCGCGCTTTCCAAAACCTAGATTGAAATAAAAAAAGGTATAATCTAAAATATGGTGTGGTTTTGATAACCTAATTCAATAATATTAAAAGGAAATTTTCAGGATTTTGAGTAATTAATGAAAAGCTAATGCTAATTTTACATATATGCATCATAGGTGCTTTGGAGACCTAGGCTTGGATCTAGGACTGTCTTTGGACTGTTTAGATTCTTGAGTAAGGTATGTTTACATACCCTATTATTCTTGATGAGAAATTTACCTATTTTGTCTTTCTCTTGGTTCTATGGACATTATTGTATATACACAATGTCTTTTCTTTTGAAATCATAGTTCTTGTGAACTATCTTATTTTGTTACTAATCTTGTGATCATGGATATTCTTTTGGACTTTTTTCTTATGCCTTGGTGCATGTTGGACTTATTTTATGATATGTGTCCCCTTTGAGGTGGATGTTTATTTTTTAATATGTGATATCTTGTGCCCACTTGCATGTGGAAGTATGTGTTGTCCATTGTGTGATGGCGACATTGTATAATCTGACTATACTTTCTACTTGCCTCTACATTTAACATGCTATGTGATTTAGTAGTACTAGAGTAGTAAAATCGCATTGGTTTTGGGTTATGTGCCCTTTATACTTTTGGGATGTAGGTTATGTGCCCCATACTTGGGTTTCAAATTTGTGAGGTTTGGCCCACTTTATATATATTTGGGAGTTTGGTTATGTGTCATTCTCTATCAAGTTTCAAGTTTATGAGACTTGGATGACTTTGTCATTATATTGTTCTAGGGCTATGCTTATCTCACATGCATGTAGGGTGTTATGGGTTTTGTTCCCAAAAAGATTATGTGTGCTTGTGTGGCACAATTTTATTATTTTAATGGCAAGTATCTTTGTTATTATGATCATATTTCTTTTGTGCCTGATTGGGTAATTCTTACCTTTTTCATGGCCTTTATATTTGTTGTCCTTTATTCCATATATTGCTCAATTTTCTTTTTAGTATGCATGTACCAACCATTGCTGATGTCTTCTATTTTTCTCTTCTTATTGGGGTATACTTCCAACCCTAGGTGAAGGACTTCGAGGACATGGCACAAATATATGGGCTTAGCTTAAGGAGTTAAAGCTTGGAGACAAAGTTGTTATGGTTTATATTTCCCTCTACTTAGATCCATATTTTTATCTTTCATGTAAACTGTTTGTGAGAAATTATAATGTTCTTTTGTAACCTTATGAGAAATTGAATGTAGTCAATATTTTTACTTACACTGCTATGCTTTGGTATTTTGAATACCATTAATAAGATTTGAAAATTTTACACCCACTCCATCATACCTTTATGAGTATGTTTGGATTGTAGGTTTTATTCTTCAAATTTTTAGTAGGGAGTGGATCCGCTCTAGGGTCCCACTCTTTACAACATGGTATCAGATCCCATGGTAGTCAGAATCTGACTATTCAATTTTGTCTCCTTAGTTAGAAACATTGCCTTACATAGTTACCCTCTAGATGAGGTGTTCACCCTAGAATTGATGTATGCTAATCAGGTGATGAGGTTTTAGGCGATCTTACCTTATCAAATAGATTGATTATGATTTGTATCTCTTGATCCTATGAGGTTTGACTTGATAATGCTATTAGGTTATGAGGTGGTAGTAGGATGTAGAGTTCTTGTTATTGAAAACTACTAGAGGGGGGTGAATAGAGTTTTATAGAGATTTTAATAATTAATTAAACTCAAACAACCACAATGAAAATATTGGACAAGGAGACACAGGGTTTAGAGTGGTTCCAACTATAGCAAATACTATAGCCGTCAGTCCACTACCCGGTTGCTTACCCAACCGGGATTTGAAAAGAAATTTATTTTATTACCTCGCAAGGACTTTACATAAAATACAATTTCTTTTCCCAAACCCTTCAAGCAGCCTTCACCCAGAAGTAATCGCCCAACCTTGAAGCAGCCTTCTCTTGAAGTAGGTGCACCAACTCCCGTTGCACCAGCCTTCTGAAGTAGCTTCCCATACGATACCCTTCTTGAAGTAGCTTGAAGTCCCCTTCTCCACCTGAGAAGTCAACCCTCTCCAATCCGCAGCCTCCAACCCTAGGAGTACCAAGGAGAGTACAAAAGATAAAAAAGAACAAGAAGGAAAATAGAAATTACAATACCGTTGTAAGCACAAGGCTTGATTTTCCTATATCAAGTGTTTATATCTCCTAACCAATGTGTATGACAATGTGATTGTAGTGGATAGGAGATACTAGCCTATAGGACACGAAATGGGAGCAATAGGAATGAATGGCAAGTGTAGGAATTGCTCTATTGCTCTAAAACTGATTGCAAGTGTGTATTCAAGCTCAAGTATAGCACAAGTATATCTTAGGTATATTTTGGTGTCCTAAGGTATGTCCTATTTATAGGAGTGGCCTATGGATACTTAAGGACGTTCTAGACAACTTCTAGGGGCTTCTAAGTGCTTAACTAGCCGTTAGATATAAGTTAGGTGCATTAGTAACGGCTAGTTACTTTATTCTGCAGTTGCTGTCAGAGACCATCTCGGTCGACAATTTGTCGACCGAGATACCTACTCGGTCGAAGTTCTGTCGACCGACAGGCTCTCTGGATCAACATTCATTTGCAACTGCCAACTACTTTGTTAGCTGTGTCTAACGGCTACTTGGGTCATTCTCGGTCGAGAAGTTTGTCGACCGAGAGTGTCTCGGTCGAGGAGTGTGGTCGACCGAGATTGACCCTGTTTTCAATCTTTTAATTAAACCACTAAGTATGTGTATGAGTGTGTATATGTGATCCTATTTGAAGGAGATGACTTAACTAAGTGTGGTGTTTAGCTAGGGAGATCTAACGCTTGATTTACATGAAGTCTAAGTACTTGTACATTATATATTTGTACAAGTTTACAATTGATTTACATTGCATGACATTTACAGGTATTCAAGCGTATGGATTCCCTATAACTTTGTCATCACCTTGTTCCTGCACACTTAAGTAGCTCGTTAGATCAACAAGAATGAAATGTTTGTCATCATCGAAATAAAGGGATTTATCATAATGTCCAATTTATCCAACAATCTCCCCCTTTTTGAAGATGACAAACATTTCCTAAAATATGAAATAAGGAAATATAAAGCATGTGAGTTTCATACCTGAAGATTACCTTGTGTAGCCATTCTTGTCAAGATGAAACTCAAACTCATTTATATTTTTTTTTTTGATTTTATATTCTTTCTCCCCCTTTGTCATTTCAAAAAGATATCCAGTTTGAACATTTTATTTCTTCCACAATTTTATATTAAGCTCCCCCTTAAATAGATATCCTATTAGGAACATGGATTTAATATCATTTTTGTCTAATTTTATCCACAATTTGTGTCTCAATCATTTGCAAAGGATGTTAAGCCTTGAAATGATATGAGATTCCCATAAGCTTATGATGAATGTATATTTATTTCTCATCTATCAAGGGATGTTAAGCCCTAAATTAAATGAGAATCCTTTAATCTTAGAGTACATAAAAATGTCTCTAATCAAATACAAGGGATGTTAAGCCCTGATTTGTTTAGAGAGTTCCTTTAAGTACAAGATATATCATTTTTATGAAATTCATAGATTTCTTCATTAATCAAGAGAAAAATAAAAAAATACTAAGGTTGTAACAAGCTTCAAATGATGTTTACAATGTTTTTCTAAGCTTCTTAATTAATCCAATTTGTTGTTAGAAGCTCCCCCTTAATCTTACAGTTTAAGCAATTTAAGGCTTTTAAGGTCACAAATGATTTTAAATTTTGATTTTGACTTTTATCAAAAGTATACTAAGATTAAGTTCAATAAATTGATGTCCAAATAAGCATTTTGTCAAAGCTTATTTTAGGTCGCCCTTGACTACGACCATAGCGCCCCTTGGTCATTTTAATTTTAACCAAGAGGCAAATTCTGCAGATTTCCAAGATAAACATTCATATGTGAAGTATAAATTCTGCAGATAGCTATAAATATCAATTTTAAGCATATTAAGATATACCTATTATGAAGACTTAATATTACATTCATTGTGAATGAGGTTTCATATGCTTTGCTATGGGTATTTAAATATCAATTCCCATTTCTTCTTATACCCTTATCATAAGATTCTTTAGAAACATATATTTTGAATGCAGGATTAATATCTTAAAGTCAAGATTTTTGCTTTTGATTTCTTAGAACAAGCAAATAGATAAAAACATTAATATTTTGTTCTAAGAGGCACTGTTTGGCTTGTCATAGCAACATCATCATCACAAGTTGTGTCCATAAGCATTATCTATTATGTCAAGATGACATTTGCAATTATCTAAATCACAATGATCCTTCATGATTTGAACATATGAATCAAAGCCTATTTTAAACCAATGAATCCATAATGATCATGATGAAGCATGTTAAGTGATTCTCAATATGAAAACATTTTCTTAAAAATGAATGCATGATTAATATCTCAAGTCTTTTTAAAGATATCAATTTGAGCAATTTTATAACATTTTGTTCTTTGCAAACATTTTTAATAGTCATATCACCAATGAATTATTTTGCTTGCTTATCATCAAGAATTATACATGCAATTATCATTATCTATTTGTGTTAACACAACATCATGCTTAATGATGAAATAGTTAAAGCATGTCCATGATGTAATGATAGAACAATAGAATGATGAAATGCAGTGATTGTAATCATTTAAACACATGATTTCTATCTAGATAGATGCTTTAAAGAAAATCATGTAAAAACATTGTACAATAGGGATTTCTAAACTTGATTTTTAATTTTATCTTATTTAGAGAATGATGTCATTTATATTCAAAAAGATCTTCAACTTGTTTTGTAAAATAGTCATTAACAACAGATAGATAGCCATTGATCAATCAGTTGTTCAGTAATTTCACTGCAGACTGAAATCAGTGACCAGTTCGGTCGACGATTTCTCGACCGACTGACTGCTCGGTCGACGATTTCTCGACCGACAAGGTTTCTGTTTTACCTACAGAACTATTTATTGATTTCAAGTAAAATGTAGACTATGTCTAAATCAATTATGCAGTTTAAGAATCAGTTTTAGTTGAGATAAAACATGTGAATATCAAAGTAACATTTAGATCAAATCTCAACTAATCATATTCAAAATGTTAAGTTTTGAGGACCTTAATTGAGATAAATTTTCAAGTTAGAGATTTTAGTTACTTAAATTATTTTGTTATCCCTTTATGTTAAGTTGAGATAGACATAAGGATGTGCAATTTAAAGTCTTCGGTCATATCTCAACTTAGTCTAATCAATTCAATTTGGGGGTTTTGGAACCCATACTAACTCAACATTCCTTTTCTTATATGGGCATGAAAAAGAGTAATGTCCAAGACGTGAGCAATAATGGCAACATATAGAATCAACCTCAAGTCTATTTCTATGGTTTTGTTCTAGGTTGTTCTTTTGTACAAATGTGGCTTGATGTGCTCGTGTCTTTCTCCAACTAGGTTGTTGATGAGATTTCCCTTTGGGCTTGTAACCTAGTCCTCTTCTCCCAATTTGATGATAGGAGTCATCCAATATTCTATCAAGGATTCCATTGTTGCTTAGCCTAGTAACTTCTTGTTGCAACTTAGTGATCTCCTCCATTCTTTTCTTAATGTCTAGTTTTGCTTGATCTAGATTAGATGATAAAGAATTCCTTTCTTTCACTATATTATCATAATCTAGATGTGTACACAAAACAGGTTGTTTTTTAAAATCATTTAACCTTGCAAGTAATTCAACCTTTTCTTGGGATAGAATATCATAATTTGTTTCTAGAGAAAAAAGCTTTACATCACTATTACGTAGAGATGATTTCAAAGTATGATTTTCAGAAATAATGCTATCTTTTTCAAAACTAAGATCATTCAATTTAGCATATAGATCTTCTTTTTCGGATGTAAGAGCAAGAAGTCTAGCATTTAACTCATCGTTTGTTTTATTAGACTTCTTTAATTTCTTCTTGCACTCAATATACTTATTGTGTGTTTCTTCAAGACTAGAAATTAGCTCTTCTTTTGATAAATCAAGAAGGCTTACCTCTTCTTCTTCTTCCTCATTGGTTGTAGCAATGAAACAATTCTTATGGACCTCTTTCTTCTTTTCTTTCCATGGACAGCCGATTGTTGTATGGTTCGTTCCTAAGCACCAATTGCAGCTTGTTGAAAGTTGGTCCAAGTTGCTCCTTTGCCTGCGGTTGTAGTCACCTCCACCCTTCATTCTTCAAGACCTGGTTAGGGTTCCTTGAAGCCTGCTCTGATACTAACTGAAAACTACTAGAGGGGGGTGAATAGAGTTTTATAGAGATTTTAATAATTAATTAAACTCAAACAACCACAATGAAAATATTGGACAAGGAGACACAGGGTTTAGAGTGGTTCCAACTATAGCAAATACTATAGTCGTCAGTCCACTACCCGGTTGCTTACCCAACCGGGATTTGAAAAGAAATTTATTTTATTACCTCGCAAGGACTTTACATAAAATACAATTTCTTTTCCCAAACCCTTCAAGCAGCCTTCACCCAGAAGTAATCGCCCAACCTTGAAGCAGCCTTCCCTTGAAGTAGGTGCACCAACTCCCGTTGCACCAGCCTTCTGAAGTAGCTTCCCGTGCGATAGCCTTCTTGAAGTAGCTTGAAGTCCCCTTCTCCACCTGAGAAGTCAACCCTCTCCAATCCGCAACCTCCAACCCTAGGAGTAGCAAGGAGAGTACAAAAGATAAAAAAGAACAAGAAGGAAAATAGAAATTACAATACCGTTGTAAGCACAAGGCTTGATTTTCCTATATCAAGCGTTTATATCTCCTAACCAATGTGTATGACAATGTGATTGTAGTGGATAGGAGATACTAGCCTATAGGACACGAAATGGGAGCAATAGGAATGAATGGCAAGTGTAGGAATTGCTCTATTGCTCTAAAACTGATTACAAGTGTGTATTCAAGCTCAAGTATATCACAAGTATATCTTAGGTATATTTTGGTGTCCTAAGGCATGTCCTATTTATAGGAGTGGCCTATGGATACTTAAGGATGTTCTAGACAACTTCTAGGGGCTTCTAAGTGCTTAACTAGCCGTTAGATATAAGTTAGGTGCATTAGTAACGGCTAGTTACTTTATTCTGCAGTTGCTGTCAGAGACCATCTCGGTCGACAATTTGTCGACCGAGATACCTACTCGATCAAAGTTTTGTCGACCGACAGGCTCTCTGGATCAACGTTCATTTGCAACTACCAACTACTTTGTTAGCTGTGTCTAACGGCTACTTGGGTCATTCTCGGTCGAGAAGTTTGTCGACCGAGAGTGTCTCGGTCGAGGAGTGTGGTCGACCGAGATTGACCCTGTTTTCAATCTTTTAATTAAACCACTAAGTATGTGTATGAGTGTGCATATGTGATCCTATTTGAAGGAGATGACTTAACTAAGTGTGGTGTTTAGCTAGGGAGATCTAACACTTGATTTACATGAAGTCTAAGTACTTGTACATTATATATTTGTACAAGTTTACAATTGATTTACATTGCATGACATTTACAGGTATTCAAGCGTATGGATTCCCTATAACTTTGTCATCACCTTGTTCCTGCACACTTAAGTAGCTCGTTAGATCAACAAGAATGAAATGTTTGTCATCATCGAAACAAAGGGATTTATCATAATGTCCAATTTATCCAACAGTTATGGATATGTTGTGACTTAGTTTCTGTATTGATTTTGAGCTCATCTTTATTTCTTATCGCATGATTTTTCAAAGAAAAATATATTTTCAAATGTACTACTATGTGTAAAAAAATTTCTATATTTTATCGAATATTTCTTGAACTAAGTCACAGAAGTGATATAAGATGTTTTGGTAGAAAAACCCTAACCCTAGTTTTTTACTATGAAGAAATGACTAGGATTTTACAAATAATATAAAGGGGTAGTGGACCTACCCTTTGTACCCTATGACTTTTTGGATCTTAGGGTGGATAGGTTAGAGACACAAGGATCTAAAACTCAACCCTAGATGGTTCTAGCCTATTAGTTGGATACATGAACAACATAAATCTTTAAAAATATTCACAACTAAAAGACATGTGGGTAACCCTAGAAGTTGTTTAGTTTGACTTGTTAGGTTAAACGTTTTATGGGGTGGAGAGTAGTTGGTTGTTGATTTTTTGGATCAATAGATTTCAAAGATGAAATTCTTTTTAAGGGGTGGAGTGTTGTAACATACTAGATCTAAGAACGCTACCCTAGAACTTTGACCTTGTTGGCTTAACCAAACAAAGATAAAGCTGAAAGATGTATAGTATAAACTTAATGAGCTAATGCATTTAACCTAATGTTTACACATTAGACTTAGGACAATAGTGGAACATAAAATATGTCACGTGAAGTAATTTGTGCTTAATAATCATATATGACACATGTGGTTGTAATATGAAAATAAGGAACCTAATTGGATGAATAATGTAAATAATGGGCCATTAATGGCCCATATAACACATCTCATAAAAAAAATCTCAAAAGTGGAAATAAACTTCAAAATTGTAATATACATATCAAAATTAACCTCCATGTCAAATTTCATCTAATTTGGACCACCTTGGATTATTAGGGTAGGTTTAGGAGAGAGAAAATGACTAAAAGGCATGAGTAATAAATAATGATATGTATATCTTCAAAAAATGGAAATAATATCAAATTCATATCCAACACATCAAAGATAATTTGTGGGTGAAGTTTCACCAAAATTGGACAATCCTAATGTCATTAATGTTTGAGGAAAGAGAAACTAAGATTTGTTTAATTAATGCATCCAAAGTCTTTAGAAGGAACATCTAATGTTAAAATCAGAGTCTACATGCCTTAATTAGCTTAGGTATAAAATTTTACACTATTTAGAGTTTGTTTGATCCCTCAAATAAAATAGGAAATAAAATATCAAGTATTTATTGTGATTCAAAGCACTTTTCTAATGTTTTCTATTTCACAGTTTATATCTCAGATTTTATTCATCCTTTTATGATCTAGGCTTTCATAGCTATCCGATCTTCATCTAGCAGATGCTAGACCTTCTGCTACCTTCTTCTTTCAGCGATCTCCTTCTCGATGGATTCCCTTTTTCCCTTCCTGATTTCTCACCTCATCTAGCTTTGATGCCTATAAGTACACCATGTATCTCCATTACTTGGTCACCAGGAATCAACACCGCATAATTATTGATTTGGGTTCATGCCCGGCAGTGCCAACCCTGCATCCTTCTCATGTGGTGCACATCCATGGTCTAGCTGATGGTCTTGGACCTCCAGAACATGTTTGGGTGCCTCAGTATGACTCCATGGATCTCTACGAAGTCATCGACAGTCCTTTTTCACCCCACTAGTACCCTTTCATAGTTTCCCATTTTCTTTCTGGTCGTAGTGATATGCGAAGACCCGACTATAAGGCTACATTTCAGTTGCTAGTTCCTCATAAAAGTAACCTCTATTGGGAATTTTATATCCACCGCGAGGGAGGGTTCATAGGGAACCTCAAGATTGTCCTATGTTTTAGACCTCTTACTTTGTTTTACTCTCCCTATCATGGTTGTGGTCATGGTCATGGTGGAGGGATACTTTTTGTTTCCTATTTGACTCTGTTCCTACTCTTTGAATCTACAAACTCAAACCAATTGAGGAAGTCTAAAGTGTGAGTGTTGTGCCAGTGATTTGTTTTTGTTTGAAGGATACGAACAGAAGATCTTATCTTTGTTCCTATTCTACATGCAGGTCGTGCTACGCCGCGAAGAAGATGATCATCTCTGTTATCTCAACTTTGCCATCCCATCAATGTTTGTTTTCTTTTCAATCTAAGGGATATTTTGGTAATTTGAATGGAGCCTAACCTTTCGACTGAGCATGAGTTTGAGCGGACTCAAGGTCCATGTGTCACATTTTCAATGGGCCATCTCAATTGGTTAATGTTTTAGAGGATAATATTGTGCATGAGGTTGGATTTTTCTTATTGGTCTGATTTTATAAAATTCATATTAAATTATCCTTAACCCAAAAATATAAAATAAAATATGTTTTGAAATTACAGAGTTTTTCTCTATCTAATGGTATGGTTTTCATCACCTAATTCCAAACAAATAAATATATGATTTTCAAGGATTTTCTTAATTGGTTTATTTTTTCTAAAAATCATAACTGATAATTTATAAGTCAGAAAAATAAAGTAAAATATGTCTTGAAATTAGAAAAGTATAATCTAAAATATGGCATAGTTTTGATAACTTAATTTAGTAATATTAAAAGGGCAATTTTTAGGGTTTTGAATAATTATAAACCCTAATTTTACATATATGCATCATAGGTGCTTTGGAGACTTAGGCTTGGATCTAGGACTGTCTTTGGACTGTTTAGATTCTTGAGTAAGGTATGTTTGCATCCCGTATTATTCTTTATGAAGAATTTACTTATTTTTGTCTTTCTTTTGGTCATATGGACATTAGCCTATACACAATGTCTTTTCTTTTGAAATCATAGTTCTTGTGAACTATCTTATTTTGTTACTGATCTTGTGATCATGGATATTCTTTTGAAATCTTTTTCTTATGCCTTGGTGTATGTTGGACTTATTTGATGATATGTGTCCACTTTGAGGTGGATGTTTATTTGTTGATATGTGATATCTTGTGCCCACTTGCATGTGGATGTATGTGTTGTCCATTGTGTGATGGAAACATTGGATAATATGACTATACTTTCTATTTGCTTCTACATTTAACATGCTATGTGATTTAGTAGCACTAGAGTAGTATAATTGCATTGGTTTTGGGTTATGTTCCCTTTATGCTTTTAAGATGGATGTTGTGTGCCCCATACCCAGGTTTTAAATTTGTGAGGTTTGTCCCACTTTATATATATATATATGGGAGTTTGGTTATGTGCCATTCTCTATCAGGTTTTAAGTTTATGAGATTTGGCTGACTTTGTCATTATATTGTTCTAGGTCTATGTTTATCTCACAGGCATGCATGTTGTATGGGTTTTATACAAAAAAAGATTATGTGTGCTTATGTGGCACAATTTTATTGTTTTAGTGGCAAGTATCTTTATTATTATGATCATATTTCTTTTGTGCCTGATTGAGTAGTTCTTACCTTTTTCATGGGAAGCTTTTATATTTGTTGTCCTTTATTCCATATATTGTTCAATTTTCTTTTTAGTATGCACATACTTTCCTTTGTTGATGTCTTCTATTTTTTTCTTCTTGCTGGGGTATGCTTACAACCCTAGGGGAAGGACTTTGAGGACATGGCATAAAGATATAGTCTTAGCTTAAGGAGTTAAAGCTTGGAGACAAAGTTGTTATGATTTAGATTTCCCCCTACTTAGATCCATATGTTGTATCTTTCATATAAACTCTTTGTGAGAAATTAAAATGTCTATTTGTAACCTTATGAGAAATTGAATGTAGTCAATATTTTTACTTCTTTTGCTATACTTTGGTATTTTGAATACCATTAATAAGATTTGAAAATTTTACACCCACTCCATCATACCTTTATGAGTGTGTTTGGATTGGAGGTTTTATGTTTCAAATTTTTAGTAGAAAGTGGCTCCCCTCTGGGGTCCCACTCTTTACATGATGCCACAGAACAGAAGACACCTCGGTATCACCAGAAGGCATTAATTCACAAAAGCTGCATTACACCATAGAAGGCAATTATGCCATAGAAGGGACGTTACACTATAGAAGGCACATAGTGCCACAGAATATGACTTATTGTATAATAGTGGTCATTAAAAGGTAAAAGATGTAAATAAAAAAATTGTTATTAATTGTAGATTTTAAGTTTCTATAATGTAACTATTTCTTTTATGTTATTAGAATTCAATGCCACTTACTCTAATCTAGGTTTCTTTTTGTGCATGGTTGGAACGAGATGTTCAAAATTTTAAACTTAAGAAAGAACATCCAAGTTAGAGTTTGCAAGTGCAGAGATAGGCGCCATCTACATGGTCCTAAATTTGAGAAGAGATTTGTATAAAGTAGTATCATGGTTTTAAATTTGTTTTGAACATGATGATGTAATAAAATTCCTTTGATAAAAAAATAATTAGAATTTCATTCATACATAATATGTAATGGTTTTGTCTATTGTTATGTATATTATAGTTGTGACACTCCCAACAAAAAAAATGAATGGTTGTTTATGCTTCCGCTACATAAATTGGGGTGTTGTAGGAAAATGGCTACCCCGATAGCATTTGAAAAAGTCCAAGAACCAAACTATTTTTTTCATTGTTGGCATACAAGATTAAAGTACAACCACGACCACGTCCAAATCTAGTATCATCATATTTAAAATTATGTATTGTTATTTGTTTGTCTTAAGCAAAACTTTCTACTCTCTTACTCTGGTCTCAAATAGTTCGGTGAAGTGATGCTAGGTGGGGATCCTGATGGGGAAGTCAGTGGCTATTCTTCCCGACAAAAATCATTGTGTTTTCTTGACTTAGAATGGGTGGAGTGGAAGGCCACTATGGTTTACCATAGCCCTCTGTTTCCTCTGGTGGCGTCTGCCGGCGAGTCGTTGACGGGTAACCAGACCCTCGTTTCCTCTGGTGGCGTCTTTGAACTGGGTTTCTTCTCCCCGCCAAGCTCTGTATCAAATTCCTCTTTTTCCAAGTATTACCTGGGCATATGGCATTACGACATCCCCGAACGTAAGATGCTTTCACGGGCAAACCGGCGAGCTCCAGCCGTGGGCTCCCCAACGATCCCGTCCTGGACGCTCACAACCTCAGGCTACCTCGTGATCGGGAACAATAGCGCCGGCAACCGGCCATGGTGGTATGCAGGGGTGGGAAACCACACGAACCCACACACTTTCCTTATATAAGGACGACGGCAACTTCGTTACAACGGAGACTGATGGCGATGGGGAGACACCCTACACCAGCTGGCAAGGCTTTGAACACCCAGCCGATACTCTGATCCCTGGGATGAAGATCGGGTTGAACCGTCGGACGGGCGCAAACTACTCCCTCGTCTCCTGGAGCGGCCCCGGGGACCCTGCACCAGGAGATTACATGCTGGTATTTGACACTCGTGGTGCCGCGGAGGTTTTGTACTGTACAGCACCAAGTCGGGCGATTTGGTGGCGATCGGAGGGATGGATGCAGAATTTCCAGCTGTTGGAGGCATCCCTAGTTGACACAACCGTCGACGTGTTTTATTCCTATCAAACGTCAAACAAGTCGCAGAAGCCGACGACGATGGTAGTGAACTAATCGTCAGGCGCGATGGAGCGGCGGGAGTGGGCACCGTCTAGAGGAAGCGGCTGGACACAGTTGGAGGTCAGGCCGAGCGACCAGTACCACTACTTTGGCCGCTGCAGGAACCACAGAATCTGTTATGTCGTTGACAACAGCTAGCGGGATTTGTGCCGGTGCATGCTAGGGTTTCAGCCTAGCAATTGCAGCGAGTGGGAGAGGGGGGACTGGACCAGTGGGTGCGTGCGGATTAGGGCTACAGACTGTAGTGCAATGGAAATGACCGACGAGTTCGTTAGGTTAACAACGATGAAGTTGCTGGACACTGCTGCGGCAGTCATGGAGAAGGGTTGGCGGTTGCCGCAGTGGAGGGAAGGTATTGCCGCAACAACTGCTCCTACATGGCCTACACAGTGTATGCTGGACGTCAGGACGTCCTTGAATGGGCCAGACCTCTTCGTCAGCGTAGCAGTTGCCGATGCAGGTATCTATGCAACTATGGATTTTTTTTAAGAAATACCTTTATAACCTTCAATTTTAGATACAACATAGTATTCTATGGTAGTCCTCAGCAATATAGGCATTTTCATATAGCATATAGTATTTTATATATCAGATGGTCTTCTCAAATGAAAATGTTCAACATTGAGCCATTATTTTGTGGTGCCCCCCAAGTAGAAAATTCTGGCTTTGCCACTGACGACGGCTCACCAGTATATATATATATATATATATATATATATATATATATATATATATATATATATATATATATATATATATATATATATATCTATACTACTATAAAAAGAGTAAATGTTTTAAAAAAATTACAACTCTGACATTGACCAATCAAATCGTGGCATTTTCAAAATCTTGAATTCTCCATGTCTCTATCTCTTCTCTCTGTTTTTTGAGGTTTTAGTACTTTTTCTACATTTTTATTCCTTTGTCGAGAAGAGCATAACCGCTCCGGTTTGTAATCCACTTTTCCTCGAACTCCCATACTATACACGTTTCTTAGTTCTTACGGCAAGTATGTCCACCACTAGCTTTCATCCCTAACAAACTGCCCACTATCTCCGATGATAACAAAACGGTTTGGCATGAAAAGAAGCAACCTTCAGTCGTCATACAGATTCATCTTCCTCCCCTGCCTCTTTCACCGGACACCTCTGCCCACAGTGCACAATCATCCTCAACACATCTCTTCCCCTAGACGCTACAAGTCCGTGATCCTATATACAATTCCGAGTGGTTCCGACGGTAAGGACTCCTACAAGCCCTGAATGGTACGCACAACATCCTCCCCTTCCTCCGTTCTCATCCTTCGTGACCTTCTCTAACCTTAATACTCCACCTCTCGGGTTGTTGCAGGTCACAGTTTACTAGAAATCGATGGTGGTTGATAGCTCTATCACTCATCCTTTACCGTGTCTCAAGCTGCGTGCAAACCCGTCCCTTGGTTAGTAGTAAAAAGAGGTTTGCTTACCGTAGGGGAATACAACCTGATGTGTCGATTGCTCAGCTTTAAATATTTCCAACTGTCGCACTGTCTCCACACTTCTTGATTAGATTTAATTATATAGTTTGAATGATATTTACTCACACCGTCATCTGGCTTCATAAATGTTAACTATACGCCTCAATTGAATCTTCAGGGAATTTAATGAACATAATGTATGTTTCGTTTCTGGCAAGTCAATGAGTTGTCGTCGTTGAGATGTAATCGTCATGTTGAGAGCTACTATTCAGGCAAGTACATCTTGGCATAATGTAGACAAAGTGTGTTTATGACTCTGCGTTAAAAATTTAAGTCAGTAAAAAAAAAACCTTCAACCAGCACATATCTCTACACTTCTTATTTAGATGCACCTGTTTAATTTGTAATTATTCATATTGTCATCTGGCTTCATGAATTTTATAAGGTAAAATCTTTTTTACCGGCCTCTCTTCTTCTGCAGTCTATGATTTGTCATGAATGCTTGACTATATTTCCATTTCTGTATTTTTTTTCAAAGGCGCAGGGGGTAATTAGCTTCCTAAAATGGCGTCTCAGAAACTCAATTACATCCACGAGATTATACAATCGATCACAGAGAGAAAACTCAAAGATTCCTGATACAAGAAGGTTGTCTATACATATCTCAACCGAGTCTTTGGGGACATCTTGTCATACTCAGAAACTCAATTACATTCACGAGATTATACAATCGATCACAGAGAAAAACTCAAACATTCCTGATACAAGAAGGTTGTCTATACATATCTCAACCGAGTCTTTGGGGACAACTTGTCATAATATTTAATTCCGTACAAAATTATAAGATTATGTTTGATCAACTATTGAGTTATAGTCTACGATTCATGCTTGAGCATTTATCTTTAATTATCTTTGAAGAATTTATAGCACATATTTTCATATGGTCAAAATTACATGTCACAATTGCAAATATATACTACTATGCAAAGGAAAGATTTTCCAAATAATAACAAATACACCATTTTATATTCTCTGTCCAATCAAATAATGATATTTTGGAATGCCGCTCTCTTTTTCACTCACTCTCTTCTCATAATATTTCTCATCTTTTCTTATTTTTATATTCTTTTTCTCTCTCACGTACCAATCTAACTCCATATCCTTCCGTCTTCCCCTGTAAGTCCTCTCCCCACATCCTATTAAAATGGTTCCTAATCTCTCCTATGTTCTCCACAACTTATTGCACTTGTTATATTTCTTCATCATTATCTCATCCTAAATAAAAGGAAAGAATTTCTATAAAACATGAGATCCTCACGATCCTCGCACTATTCTCTCTGCGTAACTGCCATTATCCCCGATTCTTTCTCAATGATCCTCATAAATTTTCTAATTTTTTTTTGAAAGGATGACATCAGTTTCCCCCAGGCGTCCTGAACCCACGCCCATGATGTATCCACGCTTGTGAACCAAGTAATAACAAATATGCTATTTTATACTATTAGAAAATAAGTTTTAGAACGATGTTCTCTTCATCACTCATTATCTTCTCAGAATGTTTTCCATCTTTCTTCTTAATTTCAATTCACCTTTTTCTCTCACATCTTGACATCCACTCTACGTCCTTTCATCTTTTCCTATAACTCCTCTACCCTCATGGTATTGAAACGGTTCATAAATTCTCTCCTACCTTCTTTACAACCTGCTACACTTGTTATATTTCGTCATCGCCATTAAAGGAAAGGAATTTCTATGAGTCCATGGATCCTCACATTCTTCCCTCTTTACAACCTTCTCTCAGTGTAATTGCCACTATCACAAATTCTCTCTCATTGATCCTCATAACTTTTTTAGTATTACTTCATCCTCACATTCTTCTCTCTGCAATACTGTCTCAGTGTAATTGCCACTATCATAATTGCCACTATCACAAATTCTCTCTCAGTGATCCTCATAATTTTTTTAGTATTAATTCTTTTTAAAGGATGACATCCATACTAGCTGTATTCCTAAACCCACGCCCATCTTGTATGCACGTTTAGGAACCATTTTGAGAATTAAAAGAGAGGGCATGATCTTATAAATAAATTTAAATAATGAAGCCATTTCATTTTTTATATTTTCTGTAAGTACGATTGTGATGCGGTTAACTCTCTCTTCTCTCTTTTTTTATGCTAATCAATATCAAAATAAGTATGATGTGGTTAACTTTCTCATATCTATTTTTTTTGCATTTTAATTGATTGTATAATTATTTTTGTGGTGCAACTACATCCGATCTCACTACTACCCAGAAAAATTGCCACAACTACTTTCTGTAATGTTTCTTTTGAGTAGCAATATTTTTCTCAGTCATCTCACTTGAATTAAGGATTCCACAAAAAGTAACGCTACTATTCCACATAAATTAATCTTAAATTATGGAAACGTTAAGTAGTTACCACGTACATGTTTCCTTTCCTTAAAACACTACATGTGCTTCATTTTTCTTGGCCAAAATAACTGACCACACCCACGTCCTCAACATCATAATTTTGAATTTTTGTAAGTCCGTATGGAAACCCACAAACAACACAATTAAGGTCACCCTCTTTCCTTTCCCTCTCCTATTTGTTGCCTAACTGACAGAAAACCCCGCTAGATATTAGTTGCCAAAGATTAACTGCCATTTTTTTTACCATCCGTCCTTATTCCTCTAGGTTATTTTGTCTACCACCTCACTGATTCCGAGCATTCGACGACCCTTGCCCCTTTCCTTCAAAGAGTATTAATAGTAGTACTTTGTATGGATGTGGATAAGTGAGACACTTCATGGGGAAACTTTAACAAAACATCTTTTTACATGATTTATACTTGTCCGAAGAGGCAAAGTTGAATGGGTTGCAGTTGTGTTTCTCCTTCTGCTGCCTACCCTCCCTAGGATTGTAAGGGTTTTATGAGTGCCACCATCGTCTGGACACGAGTGTGCCACTCTTAGGTCTTCCTTCTCTCATATTTTTTTCATTTATCTATTGCCTTGCATCTCTTTCATTCTGTTGGTGCTGCTGCACTCATGTGAAGGAATCACAATCACGTGTAAACATGACTGAAATTAATTAATAATGATTGCAGACTATTTTGACAACACTCTACCACTATTAGTGTAAGTCATGCACATGAAGATCGACTCCTTGAAGATAGATTACAAAGTACCAATGACTAAAGATGTGTGTCCATTTCTACCCGTTGGCACAATGAGCAAGAGAACGGATACTTTGTTAGAAGAAATGCAATCCCAATACACGATAGCAGCCATATGTGAAGTAGCCACATCTTTTTAGAATTATATTGGAGAAAATTTCTTCATCTAAAAAAGACATAGTAAACTTTTGCAACATGCAACCTCATATTCTTCTCGAGCTGTTGTTTGTGGAACACTCTTTAGTGTATAAATATTGAAAATTTGTACAGATATGAATGATGAGAATAATTGTAATCGTAAATATGAGTAACAATTGTAGAATATTTCCGCATAGGTACGATATTTATACCCCAAGTTACTTCAATCATGATAAGGAATCAAAGTGTTTTTTGAATAATATATTTTCATTGCTTAACTACATGATTGTGTGCTGGGAGATGGTACGGAATCGTGTGGGAAATCATGCTAGAGAGGGCTGAGATATATGGGTTAAAAATATATGTACACTTTGAAGTGGAAAACTGGTGGACATAATCACTGGAATAGTTTTCGAATAGTTTTAATCCATTAAAAGATGTGGCAGAAACTTATAAGAATTATTTTGAGTATTACATGCATATTCATAAATAACTTTTTAGTAAAAAAAATAACTATGTAACAATCAGTAATTTGACATGCCATTTGAATTACATGTTTAGACACCTTTTTCTTAAAATCATAAGCAAGGAGAAGAACATGACATGTTCAAATAATGTCAATTGTAAATTTTATATTGTTTGTAAATATGTATTTAAAAACCTTAAATTTCTTTTATATGTCATTTTCAAAAAATTATTGCATTAAAAAAGGTACTTCTATAAAATTAAAAGTAACATTATTAAATTCTTATAAATATATAATAATTGATGTAGATAGAAGATATTAGTTATTTTAAAATTCAGTCTTCACGAAAATTTAAATCTTCCATTACAAACAGGGATTTTTATGGAATCTGTAGTTACACACACCTCAGTTATATATTTAAAGTTATTATAAATTGAACTTATTGAAATTTAATGTAAGAGGGAAAATTGAGCTTTGTATTGTAAGTAAGTACATTGGCATGTAACTCAATTGAATTTATTTATTTTCATATATACTATGATTTGTGAAAACTAAGTAGTAACTTTTTAACTAAGAACCTACTATTACTCTTTCAATAATTAGAATTTTTCAATTGAAATTTTACATATATAAGATGACACGTGCATGTGCACGTGTGTATTTACTAGTATATATATATACAACAAAGTCTACTTTGCCTGACGGGCCTATTCACTCGATTCCTTAGAGTTATGTCCCCATATTTTGATATTATGATGAGTTTATCCTCTTCTAAAACACCAGATCAGACGGGAGTCAAAAGCCAACCAAAAAAACCTCCCGCTATACGGATTTCAATTGACTAACATTAGATCTAACGGATGAGGTAGAAAAGGGGAAGGGGTTCCTCAGTCGCGCTCCATCCCATTTTCTCCGCCCCCTACCCGCATGCCACTCCCCAACGAAGCCACGACTTGTCGCCCGAGTTATGGGCCACGCCGTTCACAGAGAGATCCTTCCTCTCTCTCAGTCTTTGCAAGCAACTTGATTCGAAAACTTGGACTCGCAACTGGAAGTGGACGCTCAGTGGGGGTTTCGCTTGGCTCTTCTGCTCACTGAAATCTCCGGTGGGTGGTCTTGACTACGACCAATGTGACAGCGTCTTGTGCAGGCGGTGAGAAATAGCGGCAACGACGACCTCGTCAACGGCGCCCAGCGGACAAAAAGACAACGAGGCATCCTAATTAGGCATATATAAAACATGTCACATTTTTAGGGATGAGAAACTGAGGTTTGCCACCTCCCTGCCCCATTCCTCCAGCTCTAGATGGGAGAAACTGAGGGTCGTCGCCACCCTGCCCATTCCTCCTGACAGTGTCTTTGAAAAATTAATGTAAATTTGTTTTAAATTGTAACTGTGTGCTTGGTATGTCCATGACATCTGTCCATCACAAAGTCAGAGTTATTAATGCCAGAAACACAATTATGAAGTTACTGGCATCATAATTGTGAAGTTACCCATTGGAGATCGACTTATTGCAAATGGATCGTGGTGGCATAGCTAATAGGTGGTATATTGCAAAACGATCATGGTGGGCACCCTTCCTTAGTCAATGAATGCATCTCCTAAATACTCGAATCTCTTTTAAATTTATACTAATAGCACAATAGCTTATGATCAAATTCTCTGCAAAGATAATGTCACATCGACTTCCACATATATGATAGCAATGTAAAATTTAGACCAACATAACTTATTGATTTATGTCGCATTCAATTTCGTATTAGTGGCAATGGAACCAAATATCAAATCCTGACTTCCTGTATAAGATCAAGCATTTCTTTATCACAAAATAGTAAATAGACATGCAAGCAATTATATTCAACCAAAGAGAAATGTTAAATAGAGAAAAGGGGAAGGGAGCGAGCACTAGATTCAAAAGACCGATCAGCCCTTTGGCTATCCAAACCCGGGAAAGAAAAAGCAAACTCAAATTTCTTCAAAAATCCACTGTTGGACAAATATTTTCCTCTCCAAAACTGTCACAATCATATAGTTCAAATTGATTTCTCTAATCATGCATTTGTTGAGTTACTCAGGTTATATTTGAGTACATGTGCAAAACATATTCACACTAGAAAGCCAAACCAATCTTCTATAATTATCCAACATCTTAGAAATTCTGTAGAAACACTTACAAAAATTATATCACGTGCTTTGCTAAGTTCTAGACTTAAAGTAGCCTAGATTTAACCATATTGTGTAGAATTGTACTTGAATAATGTTTCAGGTGTCAGATCCTTTGAAACTCAACATTTAAAATATAAACAAAAAATTACAGAACTTATTCTCATATAATTTGTGAAGATCTCAGATATGAATAAGGTGTGTTCCTTATCATATCAAAATTTTCTTATATAAAATATTGCATGTGTCAAACCCTTTGGCATTCAACAATTATCATTTGGGTTGATAAAATCTAAAAGAAAAAAATTGCATCATGTGTTTTGCTAAGATCTAGACTTAAAGTAGCCCAAATTAATCAAAACGTGTGAAATTGTACATGAATAGTATTTCAGGTGTCAAACCATTTGACACTCAAAACTTAGGATCTAAAAAAAGATTACAAAACTTTTTTTTGGAAGTAAGGTAAATACAGATTATAAAACTTATTATAATCTAATTTGTGAAGATCCCAGACATGAATAAAATCTGTGCCTTATCATATCTGATTTTTTTTAAGAAAAATGTATGTATCAAACCATTTTGCACTCAGTAGTTAAGGTCTATTTTATTTATGAACATGAATCAGTAGGATAACTAGTATCCAACTTATAAAAAATTTATACGTGAATGAAGTTCATGCCTAATCAGATCTGAGATATTTTTTAATAGAATAAATATGTGTCAAACTCTTTTACACTCAGTAGTAAAAGTTTGTACTTAATGAACTTGAATAGAAAAATAATTGATTGACTAATTTGTGAAGATCCTAGACGTGAATAAAATCTGTGTCTTCCCAAATCTGAATTTTTTCTGATGCAAGTGTCAATGAATGCATCTCCTAAATACTCGAATCTCTTTTAAATTTATACTAATAACACAATAGCTTATGATCAAATTCTCTGCAAAGATAATGTCACATCGACTTCCACATATATGATAGCAATGTAAAATTTAGACCAACATAACTTATTGATTTATGTCACATTCAATTTCGTATTATTGGCAATGGAACCAAATATCAAATCCTGACTTCCTGTATAAGATCAAGCATTTCTTTATCACAAAATAGTAAATAGACATGCAAGCAATTATATTCAACCAAAGAGAAATGTTAAATAGAGAAAAGGGGAAGGGAGTGAGCACTAGATTCAAAAGACCGATCAGCCCTTCGGCTATCCAAACCCGGGAAAGAAAAAGCAAACTCAAATTTCTTCAAAAATCCACTGTTGGACAAATATTTTCCTCTCCAAAACTGTCACAATAATCATATAGTTCAAATTGATTTCTCTTGAGCTTATACAAGCAGCCAACAATTGGCATAGTTGGATGGGCATGCCTCGATGTGTATAGTTCAAATTGATTTCTCTAATCATGCATTTGTTGAGTTACTCAGGTTATATTTGAGTACATGTGCAAAACACATTCACACTAGAAAGCCAAACCAATCTTCTATAATTATCCAACATCTTAGAAATTCTGTAGAAACACTTACAAAAATTATATCACGTGCTTTGCTAAGTTCTAGACTTAAAGTAGTCTAGATTTAACCATATTGTGTAGAATTGTACTTGAATAATGTTTCAGGTGTCAGATCCTTTGAAACTCAACATTTAAAATATAAACAAAAAATTACAGAACTTATTCTCATATAATTTGTGAAGATCTCAGATATGAATAAGGTGTGTTCCTTATCATATCAAAATTTTCTTATATAAAATATTGCATGTGTCAAACCCTTTGGCATTCAACAATTATCATTTGGGTTGATAAAATCTAAAAGAAAAAAATTGCATCATGTGTTTTGCTAAGATCTAGACTTAAAGTAGCCCAAATTAATCAAAACGTGTGAAATCGTACCTGAATAATATTTCAGGTGTCAAACCATTTGACACTCAAAACTTAGGATCTAAAAAAAAGATTACAAAACTTTTTTTGGAAGTAAGGTAAATATAGATTATAAAACTTATTATAATCTAATTTGTGAAGATCCCAGACATGAATAAAATATGTGCCTTATCATATCTAATTTTTAAAGACAAATGTATGTATCAAACCATTTTGCACTCAGTAGTTAAGGTCTGTTTTATTTATGAACATGAATCAGTAGGATAACTAGTTTCCAACTTATAAGAAATTTATACATGAATGAAGTTCATGCCTAATCAGATCTGAGATATTTATTAATAGAATAAATACGTGTCAAACTCTTTTACACTCAGTAGTAAAAGTTTGTACTTAATGAACTTGAATAGAAAAATAATTCATTAACTAATTTGTGAAGATCCTAGACGTGAATAAAATCTGTGTCTTCCCAAATCTGAATTTTTTCTGATGCAAGTGTCAAACTCTTTTGCACTCAGTAGTTGAGTCTTTACTAAATAAACATGAACTACCAATAGACAAACTACTCCCAAGTGCATTAAGACGTGAAAATAATTTGTGTCTTACTAGATTTGACATAATAAAAGAAGAAAATTATACCAAGTGTCAATTGATTTTGGACCAGATTCGAGTCACAGTTTTTTTTTAGTGCAGAACCGAACTGCACTCATATTATCTAATTACAAAATTAAAGATTATCAAAATAAACATAAGTTTCATGTAATTATGAAAGTGACATGGACGTGAATGAAATTCATGCCCTGTTTCTTTTAACTCAAAGAAGAAGAGAAAAAAAATCCTAGTGCAAAATTGAACTGCGTTGACGAGTGTCAAACGAACTTGTAGTAGCAGATAAAAAAATAAAACTAAGTGTGATGAATCCCCAATAGGGTCGCCATTTTGTTTTCATTGAAAATAAAAAATAAGAAAAAGGTTTAGACTCGCTATTGAGTTTTAGTAGAAAAACTCAAAAAACAAAAAAAGACTCATGTGTTGATAAGAAAGGACGGAGTATAGAATTCTGGAACTCATTTATGAATCAGAAAAGGGTCAGAAACTGGTACCCCGATCCTCTTGTTGAAATAGTATTGCGGCGGTTTCAAAGAAGAAGAAGAAAATAATTAGATGTTGCTCTCACCTTACTTTGTACCTTGTGTGTGAAAGGGCGTCACACTTCTAAGCACACTCAAATTGGTGCTCAGGAAATCTCTAGTGACAGACTTGGAGAAGATGCATGTCCGACATGTATTTCCCAGCGTCAATGCCTTTTGTACCTCTAGGTGCCAATGGATTTGGCATTTATCAGTACAAACGAGTTTCACACTATTGATGCGAAGAGGTTTCACACTTCTGTGAACGAACACGTTTCACAATCGGCTATGTTGGTCTCTCTCTTTCTATCTAGTCTCTTATTCTCTCTCATTCGTTTGGGTTCGGGCTTTCTTTTTGGAGGAGGGGGTTCTCTCTCATTTTTTAAGAGTCAAGGGAGTTGTCAATGTGGTTTTCCCCCTCTTTCTCCCAATTGACAACCCACTCTTTCTCAGGGTGGTCAATGGGATGTCAAGTGGCCTTCACTCATGATTCCTAAGACCATCATGGTTTGGATGGGCATGAATTTGGTTTTCATTTTCTGGAATGAAAGAGTTTGATGCCCAAGTGCTCATTTCTAAAAAAAGATAAAATATGTGTTAACCGATTTAAGACATTTTTGTGTGGAATCCTTTGGTGCCCAACTTGGCTTGCTGAACGACAACCCAAGACATGTGCATTCTGGTTCGACACATCTGGGTGTGAAATTCTTCTACGCCTAGATGTCTTCTGAGAACAAACAAAATATGTGTTAATCAGATTGACACATTTTGGTGTGAAATCTTTTGGTGAGCTGCCTGACTTGCTGAAAGGGAAATCATGATGTGTTGTTTGATTCGGCACATCTGGATGTGAACCACTTCTGCGCCCAGGTGTAGCCTGTGAAAGGGGGCCCAAAACGTGAGTGGTCTGTTTCGACATATTTGGGTGCAAAAATGCTTTCATATTCATTGTGGTCTATAAAAGGGGACCTGAAATATGTGCGGTCTGGTTTGACACATTTGGGTGTAAAATATTTTGACATAAAAATTAGATATTTTCTCAAAAGAACGGGGTTTGAACTTTGTCTAATCTGGATGCAAATCAGATTTGCACCCATAATTAATAATGTAAGATCGAGATTTCTTATCAGTCACACCTTAACCTAGATAATGTGTAAATTTTGTCTATTAGGGTTCAGGACTCATTGGGATCAAAATTTAAGATTTACTAAGTTTGATGTGGGTCCACATATTGTTTGAACTTTGTGAAAATCAGTTTTACACTTTAGACGGATCAAAATGTATCTGGTAAGCCCATGTTTGATTCCTTTAGAAAAGACAAATACTTTCACTCATTATAGTCTGAAGCAACTCAAATTGTGTAAATAACCCAAATAATAAGGATTTGATGGGCTCCAAAAAATGAGGTGTCACCAACCAGCTCAAGCCAAATAAGAAAATGAAAAATGGTACGTCTTTAGGATTCCAAATGTCAACATAAAAATACTATTTTTAAAATCATTTATAAAAATATCAAACACATGCACCAACTGGGCCAGGAGGGGTGAGACGTACGCATGTGTTTTTGATTTAATCTAAACCCAAATAACATGCAAGTTCAATCGATCTTAAATTTAGAAACAACTCATATATCATTGGCATTAATTCCACATAAATAGATCCCTTTTATTTTAGAAGTAATCAATGTGAGACTAAGATGAGTGAGAATTTTTAAAATACAACTAATATGTGATTGAAATGAGGGACGTGTCTAAGGGGACTATCGGGATTCTAGCTTCCTCCTCCCTCAAAAATGATAAAAAAAACACTAACAATTAGATTAACAAATATTAATATTATTACGATATGATATATTTCATATTCATATTTCACAATATGTATAAGGGCAGTGATTCACGTAACCGGACTCACACCACATCATACACCCCCAAAAATGGCTCATTAACGGCCGATAACATCGGTTGTTTTCCACAAGTAACCCATCTGGCTCGGCGCCAACAGTTGTTAACATTAATTTTAGGTTCCGTTGCACTTTTTTGCAAGAGACCCCGCCCAGTCCAGCTTTGTTCTCTTCCCGCTTTCCTTCTCCGTACACCTCCTTCCTTTTCGTACCCTCGCCCATCACATCCGGCCACCGTCAAACCCATGCAATGTGAATACAGTGATCTTCACTGGCTTTAGTTTGCAGTGCACAAAATTCACTCACCACTCCGACCAAATCAAGAAGCGCAGCTACTGCTACTACCGTACATAGGTAGTCCCCGAGGCTATCGCGGGGCATCAGTAGGTGGTGGAAAGGGATGGAGTTAGGGAGTTTCTGCCATTCCCATCTCTGGGGTGACCATAGGTTGAACTCATTCAGTAAGTTAGGACCTTTTCGCCCCCGAAATCCAAGGTAAAAAAAGATGGGTACTTTCTCTGCACCTCATCCTATTACCTTCACATGGTTACTTTCATTTTATGGCAATGTCACATCATTCATACATATCTCATCTTGGGTCAGCACAAAAATGCTCACATAAGAAGACACATCATGATCCCATTAAGAAATGTAATCAACCCCATCTCACTCTTATTTAACTTGTTCTCATTGCAGTTACTACTTCGGCAACCGTAAGGTTTTTGAATAAATATTGATCATAATTTTGACCGATTTGGAAATACTTTGACATGTCATCATTCAAAGTTTGATATAACTTGTATGACATGACTGGAACACTCTGTTCCTCCTATTCATAAATTCTTTTTGTACATTTGTTAGTCTATATGACATAATTCTAAACTCATCATGGTCATGTGAATTATGTCATCCAATCTAACTCTTATGCATTGATATTTGATCATAGGTTTATCTTAAAGGAACACAATATCACATATCTATTGACCAAAAAAAACCATCTATCCTTGATAGTGGTCTTTCCCAGCTATCACTGAACCATACACAACATTATAGAATCACTTTTATTTTCCCTTACAAACAACATTTATCAGATCATTATCAACTATCTCTCTCTCTCTATAAGAGAAGAATACTTGGAATGTTCATTTAATAAACATCTCCAACCTTCACATATTTCTCATATTATTGATACATCTTGGATACTAGGATTCATTACCTTGGTGTCCACCTCATGCGCTATAAGGAACTCACATCCTTATCTCATCTACTTTTACCAACATAACAAATATCAAAACATATAAAAGGAGTCTTCCTAAATATTGGAAGGCTCAAAAGCAAAATCATCACAAACTTTATGATCGTGGAACCATAGTCCAAACAACCTTATTCTATAATAAGAAATCCATTCTCATGTTTAGAATGAATCAACACATACCAAGTGGCAATGGTCCACTTGAAAGATGTGCCATGTAAAGAAAAGACACAAAGGGAAACACACTTCCCACATCATAGCAACATTGTTCAAGGTCACTAGTAAAAAGGTAATCAATTATATTTTCATTATGCAAGTTACAACTTCTTATGTATCATTTTACCCTTTTCATTTTGGGTTCCTTGCCATCAACATATGAATCATCATGATTAACATATCTCATTACTCCTTCCTTGATGACTCTTTTTCACACTTGGGTATGTTGTCTTATTTTATTATGTTTTTCAACCACTTATCAACAAGTAAATCATCATATTCCACATTTTCTTCATTATACATGGATCATCTCCCTTAATTTCTTTCACATGCCATGCTGATTTTTCATTAAAAGTTTCTTACATACAAAGGTTGGTCTGAGATTAACTCAGATTCCATCTTATTTCTTTTCCATTATTCTCATTCATCTTCTCATTTTGTACTTGTAATAGGAGTTCTCTCTATCTTATGTGGATTTCATACCTTGATTTACTTTATAAGCATAGACTTGTCTGTCTTTCACTTTATTATCTTCCTGAATCACATCTTCAAGAACTCCTCTTTTCCTTATTTGTATTCAGATTTAGATTTCATGGTGTTGTATCTTTCTCTTATAGTTACCAAACTTTCAGGTTTTTATAGATTATGATGCAATTCTCATCTTTTAAGGTAGGATTAAGATATTAACACCATGATTTTTTTTCGTTATGCTCTTTAGATTGTCTCAAAATGACTACTTGATCAGAGTAATAAAAAAGATAACAATCTAAGAGTATCATACTTGCCCTTCTTCAATAATTGAATACCTGGCCAGGGCACCCAAATACTAAGATTAGGCAGTATGCACCATATTTTTGTGTCATATTCTTAACTTAGACATCATCCTATTCCTAAGTCCTAGTGTCCCTGTAGACTCAGTGAACCTAAAGCTCTAGTACCAACCTGTCGCGGACCCGTCATGCTAAACGAGATTACTCATAACATAAAACACAATCAATCACTAATTAATCACATACCCAAAAATATGGGTAAATTAAAACCGATTTCAATGTCAATACTTACTCAAAAACATTTGCATGAGTGACCAGCATCTCTTATAGCCATACTAGGCCAAGAATTTGATACAAATGTTCTATTGACTTAGCCACAACATATATACACATAAGAACAATATTCGTTTATATCACACAAGCAAGCATTAACATGCTAACAAAATTTCGATTTGTTTGAAACACCATATACAAACTTTTCTTGCCCGGACCTGAGAGTACAGGGACGACTCTAGGATAAACTAGACATCTAATCAACTTTATCAAATATTCATTACTATAGCTATTCTTTGCTGCCACATGTTTGTTTTGTCACTTCCGATTACCTAAAAAAAATGTGGAGAACCACAAGGGTGAGACACAGTCCCAGCAAGAGATATAACCATAAACAACATTTATTGATTACAACATTTTTATGTAATTAAACAACTAATCAAATTAATCAGATATAACAAATAAGCTCAGCAACATTGATGATTATCAAAATATAGAAGGGAGCAGATAATAACTGTCATCATTAGCTAGACTATCATCCTTTATCTTGTTGATAACATAAGCAATTCAGTAGAATATGCATATCTAGCATCATGAGCAAGTCTAATAACATAGCGTAGCTAACAACATGAGATATCTGGCATCATGATTATAATCAATAGTAGCAGTGTAGTTATTAACATAAGCATGGATACTGTATGTATGCATCTACAATCTTAAGCATATCCACAACATAAGTATATCTCCTATCTATTAATTGCACTAAGCATCATCTTTATGTAAAGATAACAAACAAGGTTTATCATCCAATGTGAAACGTTATGTATAGCCCTAAACAAATATACTACACGGCTATATTACATCTTTTATTATGCCCTGGGGAATTTGAATCGTACCATTCAAAGTCCAATCGACCCCTGTGAAGGGCTATTCGGTTCCGTACAAGATCTAGGAATGCTGGTATCCTAAGATCTCTTCCCCCCACTCAGTATGAGTAAAAAGGCAGTGACATATCAGTCAAAGCTTCCACCACAGCGACATATAGTCAAGCTGAAAACCACTAGTCTGACCTTGGTACAGGTCATGGCACTAGAAACCAGGGTATTCAAACCCAATCACTGAGGTACAACCGCAGTTGTCCTCTAATCACATCATGTTATAATCACCGAGACACGACCACAGCCATTCTCAATCACATCAGATGTATGAGGCATGACCATAGCCAGCCTCCACAATCTGCATTGTGGATGACAAGGATATATCCTCAACCTGCCACCCCCACATATTCAACAATATGCGCTCCGAGTTTCCCTTACGAATACTCATTTCACCATCCAGCAAGTTCTGACACTGAAGATGGTTCTACGGCACATGGCACTACATGATTAGAGCTGCACTTGATTAGTTATGCCAATTGGGTAAATTAAGGCTGCATCAAACAAGTGGACATACAAACCCTAATTCACTTCTAGCAAACATATAAATATCACAACTTGAAAAGATATAAAATGTATGAAACATAATTTCTCATCTCATCATCACATGCTACTATTCACTTGCCATTCCCAGGTCTACACTAGTCATCATATTATCACAAGATATAAATCCTTTTCACAATATCATAGGGTATCAACCCTTATCAACATAAGAGGATCACACCTCATTCAGAGATCAACCATGCCCAAAGGGTCATTAAGACCATCATACTATTCCCTGCAAGATCGTCATTATCTTGGCATGCCTTATAACAAGGCTCAACAACATTACTTACATTTAATACACCAGATCAACACAATGTTGCATTAATGAGCTAGGAGATATTCATAAACAATCATAGCAGGGTTATATTAACATTAAGAACATTCCTTTATTACATCAACATGCAATGTATCTAGATATGATTAACTCTCATCATATTCATTATGCACATGTTTAGCTTAAGAAAGTATCAACCATGTAAATATAATAACCACCAATTAACATATCAAGGTTATGATCATAGTAAGGAGGTTATTCTACCATCATTCTATCATATAAGAATGTGAAACATGAATACTCATCTTTATCTAATTGCATTAGAGTTAGGTTCAACATGATAAATTATATCAATGTTAATAATCAGCACTCATACCCAAATCCTAACTCACGGCATCCCCATTGGATCATGGATGCATAAGGTGAAGCATAACCATCACATTCTATACTATTCTCAAGTATGAACCCACACATAAATCAAGGTGTAACCATCAGATTATAGCATACTAGGGTTTCAACAATAATAGAGTAGTTCATAAGTGTATTAGTCATTCAAGGACTATTCATAACCAATTACCATCACTTAGTTATATTAAAGCTAGGTATAACAAGCTATACCTAATTAGGGTTACATATCAACACAATATGGTTATCATCCCTTCTATTCATATGAGTGAATAGGTAAGACTAACTTATTAAGGGTAACCCTCCATTCGATCCATCATCATTCAACCCATATCGCCATACCACAATGTCACCCAGAAGCATTGGATGCTTAAAAGGTAAGACTATTGGTTGTTTATATAAGTAAACACCTTGGATAAATCACCTATGAAGTCCTTGATTTGTGCTCTAGAACGAGTCACCATATAACCCTAGACATCCTTTGATTAACAACACAAAAATTCCATTGAGAGTAGGGTAAATCCCACAATCGACTGTTCAGTTAAAACAAGACATCCATTATAAACAAGTAAGCTCCTTAAGTTGATCATATAAAGGAAACCATATAAATTACATTATTAGGAACAACATATTAATTATCCATCATTCCACCTTATTGGAGGAATAAACATTAGATCTTAACCATAGGGTCAAGTTCATATGTTAAAACCATCAATAACAGTATAGGTCTGACCATTGCATCAAATGACCCAAGAAACCATTGGTCTAAGGCTTAATTGATGCTAAAACTATATGATTAACTCATTATAGATTGTAGAGACATGATCCACCATCATTAGTGATCATTAAATCACTATAGGTTGTTAGATCAACAATATATTCATTAATCAACATCAAATATTAAGTTGATGTCCTCATTGATTAATATCATCAGTAGTGTACTTAATGATTGATCATTATGCTTCTAATTGATCCAAAACCTGACCTAAGGGGTGACCATAGGTTGTCACCATCATTTGACACCCTTGATCACGACCATCAGTTGTTATGAATACAACACCATAGGGTTGTTGTAATGGTACCATCGTCGGGTCATGGTTTATAGAAGAAATCAACTCTAAACCCTAAAATTAACAATTGTTTGATAGATACTTAGCACCATAGGTTGTCAAAACAACCTGATCCAAGTCACATTATACCTTATTAATAATGTACACATGATCACAGGTTCATCTAGAACTGAAATTAGAATAGGGAACATTATAAAAATCAAAATCCATGTCAAGCATAGCTTTTTAGTGCATGAATCATCATTTTCAAGCAAGAACATGATCTAGAAAGCTTATGGTAAGCAATAAACGTGGAGCAAGTTATAAAACTTGCCTCTACTGAGAAGATGGAACCACACACAGAAGAAATCCAAGAATAAGCTATGAATTCTTCCATCTAGCACCTTTCTTCATCAAATGAGCAAATCCTAAACATAAGGAATAAGAAAGGTAGGGTTTTAGAGCTTTAGAGAAAATTCTACTATGGAACATTTTTCTGGTTGTGCACTACTAATTTTGACATTTAATCGAGTAAACTAGGTTCGATCGATCGTATAATTTCACTAAATCCTATCACACATATCAGTCAACTAATTAGTGTCGAGCAGGCGTTAATAATTTAAATGTGCAAATTTGGAGTCTAGCAGTGTCATACTACCCGACACCCGAGTAAACACTGACATCTACGAATAACGCGGACCAAACCTACATTGTCCGAAATCGTCTATTTCATGGAGTTAAATTGTGTGCTTGGGAATGAGATTCTACTCACCAGGGTTCGAAACGCCCAGATCTGATTGGAATTGCATCCAGAGGGTTGTCTTCAACCTCAGAATTGCCTGAATTTGGACCTGTTGCAATCGAACATTACCACACACACACATACAAGTTGGAAAAGGAGCTTAGGGGGTTACTGATTGAGAACTAGAAGCTGCATATTCTTATCTAGGTCTCTTGGCCGAGCTCAAGGTAGCAGTTCTAGCTGTTCTTCACGCCCAAGGCTCCTGCTTCAGACCTGCTGAAATCAAGCAGCAGCTTCCCGCACTTAGGTTGAAGAAAGGACTCGACTAGGTGCCTAAAGCAAGGCTATTGGCTACGAATATGTGTTGTGGCCTCTTGGGCGAAGTCGATGGCGGTGTTTTGAGCACCTCCTCAGGCCCAAGGCGGCTCCTGGCCGCACTACAACTGATGGTCGCGGCTCTACAGGTCGACGCCCTAGCATGAGGTGTAGCTGCAGTTGGAGGACGAAGAAGGGAAGAGGAAGATGGAAGGAAGGAGAAGGGTAGAAGGGGGTGCCCGGATCAGGGCTTAGAGCTCCAGCAAATCGCGCCCAAATCACCCCTCCATCTCTCAACTAGGTCGGCCGATCGGGCCTACTGGATGCTGCTAGAGTGATTGCTCTGTTCTATCGGGAAATAAGGATAAGGAATAAGTGAGAAATGGAAAAGGTTAATAACCTATTCAATGGGAAAATTTGCAGAAATGGTCCAAGGAATATATAAATGCCATAACTATGGCCTCGGGGGTCCGATTGAAATGATTCCTTTTGCACATTTGCAAACACGAGGTCCTCTACCTTCTCAAGGCACAAAATTATGCTAATTAGCTTGTCTCAGCTAATCAAAACACTAATCACATCTTAAGCACTTAACTTAGCTTAATAAACATATCAAGGTTAGATTAGGGTTATAAGCATTCAATTATTGTAATTAATCTCATTAAACTCATTGAGTAAGTTTAGGACCTTACAATTATAAACCCTAATAGGGATTTCGCCCCCGAAATCCAAGGTAAACAAAGATGGGTACTTTCTCTGCACCTCATCCTATTACCTTCACATGGTTACTTTCATTTTTTGGTAATGTCACATCATTCATACATATCTCATCTTGGGTCAGCACAAAAACGCTCACATAAGAAGACATATCATGATCCCATTAAGAAATTTAATCAACCCCATCTCACTCTTATTCAACTTGTTCTCATAGTAGTTACTGCTTTGGCAACCCTAAGGTTTTTGAATAAATATTGATCATATTTTTGACTGATTTGGAAATACTTTGACATGTCATCATTCAAAGTTTGATATAACTTATATGACATGACTGGAACACTCTGTTCCTCCTATTCATAAATTCTTTTTGTACATTGGTTAGTCTATATGACATAATTCTAAACTCATCATGGTCATGTGAATTATGTCATCCAATCTAACTCTTATGCATTGATATTTGATCATAGGTTTATCTTAAAGGAACACGATATCACATATCTATTGACAAAAAAAACCATCTATCCTTGATAGTGGTCTTGCCCAGCTATCACTGAACCATACACAACATTATAGAATCACTTTTATTTTCCCTTACAAACAACATTTATAGGATCATTATCAACTATCTCTCTCTATAAGAGAAGAATACTTGGAATGTTAATTTAATAAACATCTCCAACCTTCACATATTTCTCATATTATTGATACATCTTCTATACTAGGATTCATTACCTTGGTATCCACCTCATGCGCTATAAGGAACTCACATCCTTATCTCATCTACTTTTACCAACATAATAAATATCAAAACATATAAAAGGAGTCTTCCTAATTATTGGAAGGCTCAAAAGCAAAATCATCACAAACTTTATGATCGTGGAACCATAGTCCAAACAACCTTATTCTATAATAAGATATCCATTCTCATGTTTAGAATGAATCAACACATACCAAGTGGCAATGGTCCACTTGAAAGTTGTGCCATGTAAAGAAAAGACACAAAGGGAAACATACTTCCCACATCATAGCAACATTGTTCAAGGTCACTAGTAAAAAGGTAACCAATTCTATTTTCATTATGCAAGTTACAACTTCTTATGTATCATTTTACCCTTTTCATTTTGGGTTCCTTGCCATAAGCATAGGAATCATCATGATTAACATATCTCATTACTCCTTCCTTGATGACTATTTATCACACTTGGGTATGTTGTCTTATTTTATTATGTTTTTCAACCACTTATCAACAAGTAAATCATCATATTCCACATTTTCTTCATTATACATGGATCATCTCCCTTAATTTCTTTCACATGCCATGCTTATTTTTCATTGAAAGTTTCTTACATACAAAGGTTGGTCTGAGATTAACTCAGGTTCCATCTTATTTCTTTTCCATTGTTCTCATTCATCTTCTCATTTTGTACTTGTAATAGGAGTTCTCTCTATCTTATGTGGATTTCATATCTTGATTTACTTTATAAGCATAGGCTTGTCTGTCTTTTACTTTATTATCTTCTTGAATCACATCTTCAAGAACTCCTCTTTTCCTTATTTGTATTCAGATTTAGATTTCAGGGTGTTGTATCTTTCTCTTATAGTTACCAAACATTCAGGTTTTGATAGATTATGATGCAATTCTCATCTTCTTTAAGGTAGGATTAAGATATTAACACCGTGATTTCTTATTCATTATGCTCTTTAGATTGTCTCAAAATGACTACTTGATCAGAGTAATAAAAAAGATAACAATCTAAGAGTTTCATACTTACCCTTCTTCAATAATTGAATACCTGGCTAGGGCACCCAAATACTGAGATTAGGCAGTATGCACCATATTTTTGTGTCATATTCTTAACTTAGACATCGTCCTATTCCTAAGCCCTAGTGTCCCTATAGACTCAGTGAACCTAAAGATCTAATACCAACCTGTCGCGGACCCGTCACGCTAAACGAGATTAATCAAAACATAAAACACGATCAATCACTAATTAATCACATACCCAAAAATATGGGTAAATTAAAACTGATTTGAACGTCAACACTTACTCAAAAACATTTGCATGAGTGACCAACATCTCTTATAGCCATACTAGGCCAAGAATTTGATACAAATGTCTATTGCCTTAGCCACAACATATATACACAGAAGAACAATATTCATTTATATCACACAAACAAGCATTAACATGCTAACACAATTTCGATTTGTTTGAAACACCATATACAAACTTTTCCTGCCCGGACTTGAGAGTACATGGATGACTCTAGGAAAAACTAGACATGTAATCAACTTTATCAAATATTCATTACTATAGCTCTTCTTTGCTGCCACATGTTTGTTTTGTCACTTCCGATTACCTAAAAAAAATGTGGTGAACCACAAGGGTGAGACACAGTCCCAGCAAGAAATATAACCATCAACAATGTTTATTGATTACAACATTTTTATGTAATTAAACAGCTAAGCAAATTAATCAGATATAACAAATAAGCTCAGCAGCACTGATGATTATCGAAATACAAAAGGGAGCAGATAATAACTGTCATCATTAGCTAGACTATCATCCTTTATCTTGTTGATAACATAAGCAATTCAGTAGAATATGCATATCTAGCATCATGAGCAAGTCTAATAACATAGCATAGCTAAAAACATGATATATCTAGCATCATGATAATAATCAACAGTAGCAGTGTAGTTATCAACATAAGCATGGATATTGTATGTTTGCATCTACAATCTTAAGAATATCCACAACATAAGTATATCTACTATCTATTAATTGCACTAAGCATCATCTTTATGTAAAGATAACAAACAAGGGTTATCATCCAATGTGAAACGTTGTGTATAGCCCTAAACAAATATACTACATGGCTATATTACGTCTTTTATTATGCCTTGGGGAATTTGAATCGTACCATTCAAAGTCCAACCGACCCCTGCGAAGGGCTATTCGGTTCTGTACAAGATCTAGGAATGTCAGTATCCTAAGATCTCTTCCCCCGGTTAGTATGAGTAAAAAGGCAGTGACATATCAGTCAAAGCTTCCACCACATCGACATATAGTCATGCTGAAAACCACTAGTCTGACCTTGGTACAGGTCATGGCACTAGAAACCAGGGTATTCAAGCCCAATCACTGAGGTACAACCGCAGTTGTCCTCTAATCACATCATGTTATAATCACCGAGACACGACCACAGCCGTTCTCAATCACATCAGATGTATGAGGCATGACCATAGCCAACCTCCACAATCTGCATTATGGATGACAAGGATATATCATCAACCTGCCACCCCCGCATATTCAACAATATGCGCTCCGAGTTTCCCTTAGGAATACTCATTTCACCATCCAGCAAGTTCTGACACTGAAGATGGTTCTACGGCACTGGGCACTACATGATTAGAGTTGCACTTGATTAGTTATGCCAATTGGGTAAATTAAGGATGCATCAAACAAGTGGACATACAAACCCTAATTCACTTCTAGAAAACATATAAATATCAAAACTTGAAAAGATATAAAATGTATGAAACATAATTTCTCATCTCATCATCACATGGTACTATTCACTTTCCATTCCGAGGACTACACTAGTCATCATATTATCACAAGATATAAATCCTTTTCACAATATCACAGGGTATCAACCCTTATCAACATAAGAGGATCACACCTCATTCAGGGCTCAACCATGCCCAAAGGGTCATTAAGACCATCATACTATTCCCTGCAAGATCATCATTATCTTTGCGTGCCTTATAACAAGGCTCAACAACATTACTTACATTTAATACACCAGATCAACACAACATTGCATTAATGAGCTAGGATATATTCATAAACAATCATAGCAGGGTTATATTAACATTAAGAACATTCCTTTATTACATCAACATGCAATGTATCTAGATATGATTAACTCTCATCATATTCATTATGCACATGTTTAGCTTAAGAAAGTATCAACCATGTAAATATAATAACCACCAATTAACATATCAAGGTTATGATCATAGTAAGGAGGTTATTCTATCATCATTTTATCATATAAGAATGTTAAACACGAATACTCATCTTTATCTAATTGCATTAGAGTTAGGTTCAACATGATAAATTATATCAATGTTACTAATCAGCACTCATACCCAAATCCTAACTCATGGCATCCCCATTGGATCATGGATGCATAAGGTGAAGCATAACCATCACATTCCATACTATTCTCAAGTATGAACCCACACATAAATCAAGGTGTAACCATCAGGTTATAGCATACTAAGGTTTCAAAAATAATAGAGTAGTTCATAATTGTATTAGTCATTCAAGGACTATTCATACCCAATTACCATCATTTAGTTATATTAAAGCTAGGTATAACAAGATATACCTAATTAGGGTTACATATCAACACAATATGGTTATCATCGCTTCTATTCATATGAGTGAATAGGTAAGCCTAACTTATTAAGGGTAACCCTCCATTCGATCCATCATCATTCATCTCATATCGCCATACCACAATGTCACCCAGAACCATTGGATGCTTAAAAGGTAAGACTATTTAATGTTTATATAAGTAAACACCTTGGATAAATCACCTATGAAGTCCTTGATTTGTTCTCTAGAACGAGTCACCATATAACCCTAGACATCCTTTGATTAACAACCCAAAAATTCCATTGAGAGTAGGGTAAATCCCACAATCGACTGTTTAGTTAAAACAAGACATCCATTATAAACAAGTAAGCTCCTTAAGTTGATCATATAAAGGAAACCATATAAATTACATTATTAGGACCAACATATTAATTATCCATGATTCCACCTTATTGGAGGAATAAACATTAGATCTTGACCATAGGGTCAAGTTCATATGTTAAAACCATCAATAACAGTATAGGTCTGACCATTGCATCAAATGACCCAAGAAACCATTGGTCTAAGGCTTGATTGATGATAAAACTATATGATTAACTCATTATAGATTGTAGAGACCTGATCCACCATCATTAGTGATCATTAAATCACTATAGTTTGTTAGATCAACAATATATTCATTAATCAGCATCAAATATTAAGTTGATGTCCTCATTGATTAATATCATCAGTAGTGTACTTAATGATTGATCATTATGCTTCTAATTGATCCAAAACCTGACCTAAGGGGTGACCATAGGTTGTCACCATCATTTGACACCCTTGATCACGACCATCAGTTGTTATGAATACAACACCATAGGGTTGTTGCAATGGTACCATCGTCGATCATGGTTTATAGAAGAAATCAGCTCTAAACCCTAAAATTGACAATTGTTTGATAGATGCTTAGCACCATAGGTTGTCAAAACAACCTGATCCAAGTCACATTATACCTTATTAATAATGTACACATGATCACATGTTCATCTAGAAATGAAATCAGAATAGGGAACATTATAAAAATCGAAATCCAAGTCAAGCATAGCTTTTTAGTGCATGAATCATCATTTTCAAGCAAGAACATGATCTAGAAAGCTTATGGTAAGAAATAAATGCAGAGCAAGTTATAAAACTTGCCTCTAATGAGAAGATGGAACCACACACAGAAGAAATCCAAGAATAAGCTATGAATTCATCCATCTAGCACCATTCCTCATCAAATGAGCAAATCCTAAACATAAGGAGTAAGAAATGTAGGGTTTTAGAGCTTTAGAGCAAATTCTACTATGGAACATTTTTCTGGTTGTGCACTACTGATTTTGACATTTAATCGAGTAAACTAGGTTCGATCGATCGTACAATTTCACTAAATCCCATTGCACATATCAGTCAACTAATTAGTGTCGAGCAGGCGTTAATAATTTAAACGTGCAAATTAGGAGTCTAGCGGTGCCACACTGCCCGGCACCCGAGTAAACACTGACATCTGCGAATAACACTGACATCTGCGAATAACGCGGACCAAACTGAAATTGTTTGAAATCGTCTGTTTCATGGAGTTAAATCATGCGATTTGGAGTGAGATTCTAGTCACTAGGGTTCAAAATGTCCAGATCTGACTGGAATTGCGTCCAGAGGGTTGTCTTCAACCTCGAAATTGCCTGAATTTGGACCTGTTGCAATCAAACATTACCACACACACACATACAGGTTGGAAAAGGAGCTCAGTGGGTTACTGATTGAGAACTAGAAGCTGCAGATTCTTGTCTAGGCCTCTTGGCCGAGCTCAAGGTAGCAGTTCTTGATGTTCTTCACGCCCAAGGCTCCTGCTTTGGACCTGCTGAAATCAAGCAGTAGCTTCCCGCACTTAGATTGAAGAAAGGACTCGACTAGGTGCCTAAAGCAAGGCTACTGGCTACAGATATGTGTTGTGGCCTCTTGGGAGAAGTTGATGGTGGTGTTTTGAGCACCTCCTCAGGCCCAAGGCGGCTCCTGGACGCACTGCAATTGCTAGTCGCGACTCTACAGGTCGACACCCTAGAAGGGGGCACCCGGATCAGGGCTTAGAGCTCCAGCAAATCGTGCCCAAATCGCCCCTCCATCTCTCAACTAGGTCGGCTGATCGGGCCTACTGGATGCCGCTAGAGAGATTGCTCTATTCTATCGGGAAGTAAGGATAAGGAATAACCGAGAAAGGGAAAAGGTTAATAACCTATTAAATGGGAAAAATTGCAAAAATGGTCCAAGGAATATATAAATTCCATAACTATCGCCTCGGGGGTCTGATTGAAATGATTCCTTTTGCACATTTGCAAAAACGAGGTCCTCTACCTTCTCAAGGCACAAAATTATGCTAATTAGCATGTCTCAGCTAATCAAAATACTAATCACATCTTAAGCACTTAACTTAGCTTAATAAACATATCAAGGTTAGATTAGAGTTATAAGCATTCAATTATGGTAATTAAGCTCATTAAACTCATTGAGTAAGTTTAGGACCTTACAAATGGGTTCTAAAGCTGTCCTCAATGGCGAGACAAACTTCATGGGCACACCATCCTCCTAGCACTCCTAGGAGGGTTTCCTACGCCTTCCTGACAACTTACGTCGTCTACTCATAAGAACCGTCATCGAGTTCGCCGGCCTAGTAATATGTGATCCTTACAATCCAAGCCTGAATGCCATAATTTAAAACAAACAAAGACATGCAATACTATCCCATCATCATCCGATTCTAGCCCAAAATTATCGGGTTGAAAAGTCGTCGTTCTCTTCATCGGGTTGTACCTCGTCGCACTGGGAGTCGGTGGGATTAAGAGTTTGTTGGCTTCCCATGGTGCCAAGCAATTCGATGAGTCTACACAGGAAGGGAGGAAAGGAAGGTACGACTTTCATCAACTACTTTGTGTTATGCTTATCCACTGATGGTCTAGTCACTGTGATTTTAGTCGTGTGGGTGGAAGATAACAAAGGGTGGCAGTGGGGTTTTGTGGTGTCTACACTCTTCCTGTAACGGTGTTCCTCGTCGGTTCCAAGATGTCCAAGAACAAGATACTCGCATCAAGCTCGTTGACCACCATTGCAAAGGTAATAATAATGATAATGATGATTAAGTGTTATATCCCTATTTCATCCATATGTATTATATGTTTCCTCCTGATAGTATCATTAACTAGAGGATTTACATCATTAACAATTGTGAGGAAGTCTACGAGGGACTTAAGTGCTTGCATTTACGAACACACTAATCTACACCTCTTTAACCTTTTTTTATTTTTCTTTTTTCTTTCCCTTACTTTTCTTATATATATTAGCTAGATCTAGCGGTATATAGGGTTGTACGTCAGTCTAAGCCTGTATCAGTCCGACTCAGATTGAACTGGACCGAGAACTAAATAAGGAAAAAAATTTAGACCGAGGATCAAATCAAATAAGAATCAGTCTGGTATTGAATAAAGGACTGACTGACAGATTTTTCTTCTTCTAACTAATATAAAATATTGAAGAGTTATGTATTGGTATTTTTAGTCATTTGTTTTCACTACATTGTTGTATTGATAAAAAAAGATTACAAAATTATACACAATAATACACATAGTAGTAAACTACCATGTGTACAATGTTGAACACAAGTCTCCTGTAATGTGTATTTTTAGGTACACATGTGTACAGTAATGTGTACTGTTGTATACAATTCTATGCTCTTGTGTATTACCATGTGTATAGTTTTTTACACAAGTCACTACAATTTGTATTTGTGTACTTATGTGTACTTTCCATGTGTACTCTCATGTACTATTATAAGTTGACTGTCATGTGTATAGTTGTGTACGCATGTGTACAGTCATGTGTTCTATTGTGTACACATGTGTACATCTATGTGTATTGTTGTGTACAATTTTGTGCACATGTGCCTTGTGTATTGTTTAGTACATAAGTGTACTGCCATGTGTATTGTTGTATATACATGACTATATAATAGTACACATCAAAGTATATATATGTACGCATCAATGCACATGTCAGTATACTTTTGTACAAAAATGTACACATGGAAGTACACATTTGTATAAAACTCTACACAATAATACAAATGACATTATATATGTGTACTTCTATGTGTATTGTTGTCTACAATATTTTACATATATGTGATGCCATACATATAGTTTTGTACACAAGTGTAGTATTATGTGTAGTGTTGTATACATGTGTATACTTCTATGTGTAATATTGTGTAGATTTTCTACACATGTCTTCTATCATGTATATAATTTTGTACACTTACTTTCATGTGTATTGTTGTGTATAGTTTTGTACATGTGTGTATTTCTATGTGTATATGTATTGTTGTGTATAGTTTTGTACACATGGGTACTATCATGTATACACATGGGTACTATCATGTATAGTCTTGTACACATGGGTACTATCATGTGTACACATGTGTTTTGCCATGCCGACAGTTGTATATAATCTTATACACATGCGTACTGTCATGTGTCATGTTTTATATATATTTTTATTATCAGGTGTATTATTGTACACATGTGTGTTACCATGTATTGTTGTACACATGTGTACTATTGTTTATGGTCTTGTGTGTACTATTGTGTATAGTCTTGTACACATGTATATTGCAGTGTGTATTGTTGTGTATAGTCTTGTATACATATATATCGTAATGTGTCCTGTTGTGTACACATTTGTACTGCCACGTGTATTGTTGTACACATGTGTGTTTCCATGCGTATTGTTGTGTATAGTCTTGTATATATGTATATTGCAATGTGTATTGTTGTGTATAGTCTTGTACACATGTATATTGTAGTGTGTATTGTTGTTTATAGTCTTGTACACATGTATATTGCATTGTGTACTGTTGTGTACACATTTAAACTACCACGTGTATTGTTGTACACACGTGTGTTGCCATGCGTACTTTTGTGTATAGTCTTTTAAAAATGTATATTGCAATGTGTATTATTGTGTATAGTCTTGTACGCATATATATTGTAGTGTGTATTATTATGTATAGTCTTGTACACATGTATATTGCAATGTGTACTGTGGTGTACACATTTGTACTGCCACATGTATTATTTTACACATGTGTGTTTCCATTCGTACTGTTGTGTATTATCTTGTACATATGTTAATTGCAATGTGTACTATTGTGCATTGTCTTGTACACATGTATATTGTAGTGTGTATTGTTGTGTATAGTCTTGTACTCATGTATATTGCAATGTGTACTATTGTGTACACATTTATATTGCCACACGTATTGTTGTACACATGTGTGTTGCCATGTATATTGTTGTGTATAGTCTTTTACACATGTATATTGCAATGTAAATTGTTGTGTATAGTCTTCTACACGTGTACATTGTAGTGTGTATTGTTGTGTATAGTCTTGTACACATTTATATTGCAATGTGTATTGTTGTGTACACATTTGTACTGTGACGTGTATTGTTGTACACGTGTGTTTCCATGCGTACTGTTGTGTATAATCTTGTATAGATGTATATTGCAATATGTATTGTTGTGTATTGTCTTGTACACATGTATATTGCAGTGTGTATTGTTGTGTACACATTTGTATTGTGACATATATTGTTGTACACATGTTTGTTGCCATGTGTACTGTTGTGTATAGTCTTGTATAGATCTACACTTCAATATGTATTGTTGTGTATTGTCTTGTACACATGTATATTGTAATGTGTATTATTGTGTATAGTCTTGTACACATGTATATTCCAATGTGTACTATTGTGTACACATTTGTACTACCATGTGTATAGTTGTACACATGTGTGTTTCCATACGTACTGTAAGGACCCTGCCCTTCATTTTGGGTTTACCTTGTTTGCTTTGCCTAAACCTTGTGTTTAGAAGCTTGCTAATCACCTGAGGTTGTGATTAGGGTTTGTTGTGTTTTGTTGAGAGTTGGAGGTGCAACTCGCAAATAACCGAAGTTTTAGGGATGATGTGCAAGTTTTTCACCTTGAGAGATGTTTTTTCTCTCCTTGCATCCTCTAGGGTTAAGAGGATGAGTTGGGCTTGTTGCTTGAGTTGTTTCGGACCTTGATGAGCTTTGATGGGCCTTTCTTTGCATTGATAAGGGTTTGTATCATGCATAGGAGAGCTTGAAGCTTTGTGTCACCCAGGAGTGTGTTGACCAGTGGGGTGTGTCGCCCATGTGACCACCTTGACCTTGCCTTGGTTCTGTCACCATACCTTGGACAAATGGCTGATCCTTTGTTAGTTGGTGGCATGGCATGAGCATGTGGTTTAGCAAGGTGGCATGGCATTGGACAAGTGGTGCTTTGGACATGCACATGTGGAGCAACACCAAGGTGGGTGCCCCATAGACCCTCTTGTATATATACAACCCTCTCTTTAGTTTCTTGGCTCTTTAGTTCCTTTAGTTTCTCCTTTCTCCTTTGGTGGCAAATAGACCTTCCCTTGGTAGAGCAAGCTTGGTGGCCGATCTCCTTGGTGGAGTCTTTCTTCTTCATCATCTAGGTGGTGGTCGAACCCTAGAAGGGTCATGCTTCCTTGGTAAGCATCTCCTCTCTTTCGTTAGTGCCTTCTTCTCCTTCTTGCTTGTTCTTTGTCCATGGTGGTTATGAGCTATGCTTCTCTTCTTGTGGTGGTCGAAGGTGGGGTTCTTTGGAGCTAAGAGCTTAAAGCTTGGTGCTTGAAGCTTTGGATCTTGAGGAGCTTGCTTGAGGCGGGTTACATAACTCCTAACCCTAGCTATACTACCTTCTTTTATGTTGCATGTTCATATATGATCTTGATCGGCCTTGCATCTTGTTGGATATGTTTCTTGGTCTAGTTTGCACCTTTAATCTTGTTCAATATATGATGGATATGTTGTTGATGTGTTCTTGACCTTGGTAGTCGAACCTATGGATTAGGTTTTCCTAGGGGCAATACCCCTTTCTCTCCTTGGTTCTGAGAAGTGAGCTTGAGCTCTAGTGGGGTAGGCAAAACCCCTCTCTTCCTTAGTCATTGAGAGGTGATTCTATATTCTAGTTGCTTGGGCAATACCCTACTCTCACCATGAATTTGAAAGGTGAGCCTTTTGTTATTGATGACCTAGTTGGGGTTGAAGGGTTGATCGATATGGATGACCTACCATGATGCCCAATATGTGATGGAGGTTGTACAATACCCCTCTCTCTTGGTTGTTGAGAGGTGAGCCAACTCTCTTGATCTATTAGGGTTTGATGATGGTGATCATGAGGTTGGTGATGACCAAACCGATATGGACCTTGTGCTTTGCATGATACCTCTCATCTAGGGTTTGTCTTAGACGATATGCTTAGTTGGGTTGTCTTAACCTTGTTGCCCGATATGGTGCTTGGGTGATGAACCCTAGACAGATGCCCTAGTGGTGACCAATATGTTGTGCCTTCCTTAGTTGGACGATAGGCCCCTGGGCGCGATGGTAGGTGACTGACATGTGATGCCCACATGCTGCCCGATATCATCCACCCTAGAGTGTTGGAGGTGTGTTACCCTTTGACTGATATGCCTTGCCCATCACATGTCTCCCTTTGGTCGGTTACTCATCATGAATAGGTGCTTGATAGCTTGGATAGCTCTAGAGTTAAGAGCTAGGCCAACACATGTGTTGAGCATGGATGGTGCTTTGGATGATACAAGTTGAAGGGCTGAGTCTTGGACGATATGTGGACCCAAACCCTAGCTGGATGATAGGGTGTCTTGGGCAACATGGTGGATGGCAGTAGAATCCCTTGGGCATCATGGAGTGCTTGTTGGGCGTTAGGGTTTGCTCTTGGCCGACATGACCTTGGGGTGCCATGGCCTTGGCCATTATGGCTATAGACGATATGGTGCTGAAGATGGTCGATATGTAACCCTAACCCTAGTAGCCGATAGGGTTATGGCCGATAGGTGAGTGTGTCCTTATGCATGATACACCCCTTGGATCAGGTTGCACGATCCTGGTTTTGGTCTACTCATGACCCTTGAACAAGTGTGCACGACATGATAATGTGATAGGCTTTTAGTGAGGGATGCAATCCTGCCCATTATCCCTTTGGGTGAGGGATGGTGTTGCTCGCCACATCTCTAGTGAGGGAAGGCAGCACCTTTGGTGAGGGTTGTGCTTAACCTGGGAAACCCTAGTAGTTACTTTCTTATACCTTGTGTATGATGGGTTATGGATGAAAGGTTGTGACCAATGATGTACGACTAGGCTATGGTTGTGTAATCCTTATGGATGTATTACTTAATAATGATCATGATCATGAGATATTAGGGCATAGTATGGATGCTCATGGTTTGATAAAAATAATGTAATTGGTTTACAAGATACAACTTTGTGCTAGCTATGATCATGGATGTTGTTCTAATCATGTACTGTCAACCCTAATAACATGATAGTCATAAAGATCTATGTTTGGTGATTCTGTTACTCTCTTGATATGCATACTAATCATGTAGATGAATCAAGTGAATTTATATCTAGGTAAGATCTATGAGGTGTATGTGTTCTGTATAACACTCAATGATGATAATCCCTGTTGATAAGATAACATGTATCACCAGTATGAGGTGAAAGGTCTGTTGACCTAATGAAGGTTGAGTGCCTAGTTGAGGTGTTATCCTCTGAGGTTGAGATAAGGGATTGCTATCCCATGGTGATGATGTAAGACTTGAGAGGCAGTGGCATTATGTGATGAGGGATTGAGATCCCATGGTAATAATGCAATTCAATGTTGTTATGTTTTATAACTTGGTTGCCTCAATAATCCACTTAAAATATACTAATTAATTATAGTACAACATTTCATGTAGTTTGCCCTGGCCATAGATCCATCATCGTCGGTAGCAGGTGATGGTGAAACAGGTTTATCCTGTGGAATTACCTAGAGAGCATATTGTTGAATATGTGGGGTTCTCCTAGCCAAAAATAGGAGGATTAGAGTGCAACTGTGGTTGTGAATTCAAGATGTGTAAAAGAGCATGGTGATCATGCCCATGGCTCAGTGTGAAGGAGCATGAATGCATTCATGGCTCAAGAGCACGGTGAATAGGCCCATGGCTCATGATAAAAAGGGTAGACTACGTGAGCTAACCCTGTGGCTGAGGCCACTCATGCAAGAGACTACAATCCTTCTTTGGTTTTCATACATTAACCACGAAGAGGTGAGGTCATGGAGTTCGGCTCTCCCAATGACCTTGTATGGCACCGGTTTTGGGCTTCGCAGCCAAATGTTGGATTTGAGTGGGACGACTCACTTCCTCAGGGCATAATAAATCATAATCGAGCCGTATAGAATATATTGCTTAAAGCAAAACACAAAACATTGATTGAGACCTTGCTTGTATAGTTGATCTAGTTATAGCTTACATCTATTTGTATGATCCTTTAACTTTTTGATAAGCTCATAAAAAGATTATCTTGTTAATCATGTTCCATAAAGAATTACTGGGTTATATGCCTCCTGGATATTTGGTAAGATTGTTCATAAAATAAGTTCTGCTCAGGATGCTTCTCTTATGATTTGCTTATATCAGTTATCTGCTTTACCTACTTTTCCTGAAGTTTTATAGTTTCGGTGGGGAGTTATGTTTCTTGTTGGGACTGTGTGTCTCACTCTGTTGGTTTACAACCTTTTTCAGTGATTGCACTAGATGTGGTGGTGGTCGTGAGGTTGCGTCCGAGCAGCAAGACTAGTAGTAGGAGGCAAGAGATGGATATGCTGCTATTTTGTTTTTTTTGTAGTAGAGTCCTAGAGTCATCCCTGTACTCTCAAGTCCTCAGAGGTGTTTTGACAATGTTTTACAATGTTTAGATGATGTAGCTTTGTATATCCTATTGCTAGCCTGATGTGGCCCATTATGTATGTATAAATAGGTGATGAACTCTACTGCTGACAGGACAACTGGTTCCTATAAGTTGTGGACATGTATCAAGGTTATAAATATTTATATAACATGTTTCCTTGTAGGATGAGGATCTGGATGTAATACTTTTCTTTTATCTACTTTCCGCAATCGGTTTTAATTAGCCCATGTTTCGGTAATATGTGGTTTATGGTGTTTCTCCACATTTTAGCATGGCATTTCATTGTATGTGTGATAGCGGGATGTGGCGTTACAAGTTTGGTATCAGAGATCTAGGTTCGCTGAGTCTATAGGGATCTAGGACTAGGCTTGTGTCTATTCTTATGAGTTTTCCAGATTTTCTTACAATAACCTTTTGCTCTCAGTGGAAGATAAAGCTTAAAGATGTCTGGAAACCATGAAGAACATGCTGCCGAGAGCAGCGATGCTACATCATTTGATGGATCAAGAGTGCAGGAACATGAAGATCAGGTGCCTGAGGTCCCCCAACTTGACCCAACCATTCTTGAAAACCCTGTCTATCAATAGCTTATGGGGCAGTTGATGGCTACAATGGATCACATGGTGGATAGATTGCCAGTGCCTCCGCCAAGAGCACATGCTCCCCATGGTGAATCTTCAGGCATTGGGAAGACCTTTGAGCGGCTTCGCTGAGTCAAAGCTTCGGATTATGCTGGAATGGCTGATCCAGCAGATGCAGATCTATGGCTGACAGGTCTAGAGAAGGCCTTCTGAATCCTCGACATCCCCGAAGCAGACAAAGTTAAGCACGTTGTCTACCTTCTGAAAGGTAGTGCTGGCCAGTGGTGGGCCATCGAGGAGGAAAAGCGGTCTAGTGAGGTGATCTGTTGGGAGGTTTTCCGGCGGGAGTTTGTAAGTCGATACTTTCCGAAGACGTATCTGGATGAGAAGATCAACCAGTTTGAGCGTCTACTCCAAGGATCGATGAGTATCACTGAGTATGAAGCCAATTTCATGGATCTGTTGAGGTTTTATCCTCACATGATAGCTACAGATGACGATCGGATCCGAGGGTTTGAGTGTTGAGCTGTCAACACCTGTTGCTTCCTTGGAGAACCGAGAGTGGTTTGCCACATTTGTTGAGTCTGTTTGGAGGATAAAATGGCCAGTCAGGGAGCAGAGAGAGTCCATGACCAAGAAAAGGCCTGCTCAGTTTCAGAAACAGAGGTTTGATAGCCACAAGAAGTCGAGGTTTTCTGCACCTTTTGTGAGGCAAGGTTCTAGTTCACCATCACAGTGGTCTCTAAGTAAGGGAAGAGGGCATGGATTTTCGCCATCCAGAGCTTACAACACAACTTCAGTAGCAGTGATAGGGCCATCTAGGCCACAGTTAGGGGATAGGTCATGCTATCTCTGTGGACAGACCGAGCATTTGAGGTCAAATTGCCCAAGGAAAGATGTCAAAGTGACGCAGCAGCTGAGGTAGAATCAACAGGGGTCAGATAGACATCAGTCTAGTGGTAACAGAGGGCGAGGACACTGTCAAGCATCACAAGTGAGATTGTCTACTCAAGGAAGCAAAGGACATGGACAGCAAGCAACAACTCGATTCTATGCTATGAGTCAGTCGGAGGCGATAGTCAACCCACGAGTGGTGGTAGGTTAGATGGAGTTATTTAATTTTGATTTGTCTTCTTCTTATTTTATATTTGTTTTGGTTGACCCAGGTGCTACACACTCTTTTATCACACATAGTATGCTTGATAGATGTCTTTTACCTGTTAGTTGTAAGAGAGATAGCTTGTTGTTAGAAACCCCTCTTGATGGTTCCTCGATGCTTCGAGAAGTGTGTCTGTCATGTGTTCTATCCTTTTCAGGACACAAGATACAAGTGGATCTTATACCACTTGATATGCATGGATTCGACGTGATCCTTGGAATGGATACCTTAGAAAAGTATACAGTTGTGTTGGACTGTGGTTCCAAGCAAGCCGTGTTTGTTGATGATAGTGAGAAGTGGATCTTCCAGGGTGATAGAAAGATCCTTCCGACATGTTTTGTATCAGCTATGGTGGAAAAGAAGTTGTTGCAGCAAGGGTGTAAGGTGTTCTTAGCTCACGTTGTGGATACCAAGGCAAAAGGTCGTAGCCTTGAGGAGGTGCTTGTTATCTGAGAGTTTGTGGATGTGTTTCCTGATGAGTTTCCTGGTGTTCCCCCACCTCGAGAGATTGACTTTGAGATCAATCTGGTGTCAGGAACACAACCAGTTGCTCAGACACCGTACAAGATGGCTCCAACTGAGATGGTAGAGCTGAAGAAGCAATTACAGGAGTTGCTGGATAAAGGTTTCATCAGACTGAGCACATTGTCGTGGGGTGCTCCATTCGTGTTTATAAAGAAGGATGGGTCGATGTGTTTGTGCATAGATTATCAACAATTGAACAAAGTCACGATCAAGAACAAGTATCCTTTTCCAAGGATAGATGATCTGTTTGATCAGTTTTATGGTGCTACAGTGTTCTCGAAGATCGATCTACGGTCTAGATATCATTAGTTAAGAATCAAGGATGAGGTATGGTCACTTTGAGTTCGTGGTTATGCCGTTTGCGCTAACCAATGCACCTACTACTTTCATGGATCTAATGAATAGGGTGTTCCATCCGTTTCTAGACCAGTTTGTTGTAGTTTTTATAGATGACATCTTGATCTATAGTCGGGATAGTCAAGAGCATGAACAAAATCTTCGACAAGCGTTGACTCTTATAAGCCAACATTAGTTGTATGCCAAGTTTAGTAAGTGCGAGTTCTGGTTGAAAGAAGTAACTTTCTTGGGTCATGTGATATCTACAGAAGGAGTCAAAGTGGACCCTAAGAAGGTGGAGTCAGTTGCAGAATGGGAGTAACCAAAGACACCGACTGAAGTTTGTAGTTTTATGGCTTTAGCAGGATACTACCGGAGGTTTATAAGGAACTTCAGTGTGATTGTGTTATCATTGACAAGGTTGACCAGGAAGGATGTACCTTTTGTTTGGAATGATCGTTGTCAGCAAGCTTTCCAAAGTTTGAAAGAGAAGCTGACTAGTGCTCCAGTGTAGGTGCTGCCAGAGCTTGGGAAAGGCTATGTTGTTTTCTGTGATGCTTCCAAGAAAGGCCTGGGATGTGTGCTGATGTAGGAAGATCATGTGGTTTCTTTTGCTTCACGATAGCTTAAGAAACATGAGGAGAATTATTCGACACATGATTTGGAGCTGGCAGCGATGGTCCATGCGTTAAAGATTTGGAGACACTATCTTTATAGGGAAGTGTGTTATATCTTTATAGATCATAAGAACTTGAAGTACATCTTTTCACAAAGTGAGCTGAACATGCGATAGCGTCGTTGGATGAAGCTGATCAATGATTACGATTGCACCATTGAGTATCATCCTGGTAAGGCAAACGTGGTAGCTGATGCGCTTAGCAGAAAGTCTTCTTCTTTTCCTATGAAGAAGGCACAGTTGATCTCCTTGGTATGCTATATGCGGGATATGTTTGTCTCTTTGCGGCAGATGAATGTACGGTTGGAAGTCTTCTTCTTGGTAGGATTGTTGCTACAGATGCAACTAAAGCCTACATTGAGACAGCAGATCAAAGATGCACAGCAGGTTGATGCTTCAGTTCAGTCGATAAGATCAGAGTTTGGCAGCGAAAAGTGTGATGGGTTCCATGAGTCTAAGGATGGACTAGTTTGCTATCATGGTAAGATGGTGGTCCCCAATGCTGATGATCTGAGAAAGCTAGTGCTCGAGGAAGCACACACATCGGTGTATGCCATGCATCTAGGTGTCACCAAGATGTATCATAATATGAAGGACATGTATTGGTGTCCTGGGTTGAAGAGAGATGTAGTCGAGTTTCTGGCTAGGTGTGTGGTATGCCAGCAAGTCAACGATGAGCATCAGAAGCCGGCAGGTACGTTGCAACCCATACCGATACCGTAGTGGAAATGGGATCATATAACCATGGATTTCATAGTTGGTCTACCGAGGACAACTAAAAATCATGATTCCATTTGGGTGATAGTGGATAGATTGACAAAGTCTACTCATTTCATACCTGTGAAGACAATGTATACAATAGAGAAGCTTACGTAGGTGTATGTGGATGAGATAGTGCCTTTGAACGGTGTGCCCGCAATGATAATCTCTAACAGAGGACCCTAGTTAACGAGTCATTTTTGGGAGTAGTTGCACAAAGCGTTGGGAACACAGTTGAGGTTCAATACTGCTTTCCACCCACAGACAGATGGACAGTCTGAAAGGACTATTCAGACTTTGGAGGATCTTCTCCGAGCTTGTGTTTTGCAGTTCCTAGGCAGTTGGGACGCACATCTTAGTTTGATAGAGTTCTCCTACAACAATAGTTACCAGCGGAGCATCAATATGGCTCCTTATGAGGCTTTATATGGCAGGAAGTGCATATCTCCTTTGTGCTGGTATGAGTCGGGCGAGTATCAGCTTTTGGGTCCTGAGTTAGTGCAACAGACAACAGAAAAGATTAAAATGATACAACGACAGTTGAAAGCGGCGTAGGATAGACAAAAGTCGTATGCAGATAATCGTCGACGACCCTTAGAGTTCCAGGTGGGAGACAAGGTGTATCTCAAAGTCCCACCATGGAAAGGCGTGTTGAGGTTTGGCTGAAAAGGCAAACGGGCACCCAGATATATGGGTCCATATCCGGTAATAACACGTGTTGGCAAGGTAGCTTAAAAGTTAGAACTACCACCAGAGTTGCATAGGTTACATCCGGTGTTCCATGTCAGTATGCTGAAGAAAAGTCATCTAGATATAGGGACAGTGATACAACCAGTTAAGGTTGAGCTTGATGAAGATGTGACCTATGAGGAAGGCCCAGTGATGATACTTGACAAAAGTGTGAAGAAGTTGAAAAGAAAGGACCTGGTTCTTGTGAAGGTTCTCTAGCATCATCGTGGTGTTGAGGAAGCCACATGGGAGCTCGAGGAAGAGATGAGAAGAAAGTATCCCTCTCTTTTCTCTTTAGATTTCGGGGACAAAATCCTTTTATAGGGGTTTATGGCTTGTAAGGACCCTAACCTTTGTTTTGGGTTTACCTTGTTTGCTTTGCCTAAACCTTATGTTTATAAGCTTGCTAATCACCTGAGGTTGTGATTAGAGTTTGTTGTGTTTTGTTGAGAATTGGAGGTGCAACTTGCAAATAACCCAAGTTTTAGGGTTTATGTGCAAGTTTGTCACCTTGAGAGATGTTTTCTCTCTCCTTGTATCCTCTAGGGTTGAGAGGATGAGTTGGGCTTGTTGCTTGAGTTGTTTCGGGCCTTGACGAGCTTTGATGGGTCTTGCTTTGCTTTGCTTTGCCTTGATAAGGGTTTGTATCGTGCATAGGAGAGCTTGAAGCTCTGTGTCGCCCATAGGGCTGTCTCGCCTAGGAGTGTGTCGACTAGTGGGGTGTGTCACCCATGTGACCACCTTGACCTTGCCTTGGTTGTGTCACCATACCTTGGACAAGTGGTTGATCCTTTGTTAGTTGGTGGCATGACATGAGCATGTGGTTTATCAAGGTGGCATGGCTTTGGGAAAGTGGTGCCTTGGACATGCACATGTGGAGCAACACCAAGGTGGGCACCCAATAGACCCTCTTGTATATATACAACCCTCTCTATAGTTGCTTAGCTCTTTAGTTCTTTTAGTTTCTCCTTTCTCCTTTGGTGGCCGATACTCCTTCCCTTGGTAGAGCAAGCTCGGTGGTCGATCTCCTTAGTGGAGTCTTTCTTCTTCTTCTTCCTCTAGATGGTGGCCGAACTCTAGAAGGGTCTTTCTTCCTTGGTAAGCATTTCCTCTCTTTCCTTAGCACCTTCTTCTCCTTCTTGCTTGTTCTTTGGCCATGGTGATTATGAGCTTTGCTTCTCTTCTTGTGGTGGCCGAAGGTGGGGTTCTTTGGAGCTAAGAGCTTAAAGCTTGGTGCTTGAAGCTTTGGAGCTTGAGGAGCTTGCTTGAGGCGGGTTACATAACTCCTAACCCTAGATATACTACCTTATTTTATGTTGCATGTTCATATATGATCTTGATCGGCCTTGTATCTTGTTGGATATGTTTGTTTCTCTAGTTTGCACCTTTATTCTTGTTGAATATATGATGGATATGTTGTTGATGTGTTCTTGACCTTGATAAGTGAAGCTATGGATTAGGTTTTCCTTGGGGCAATACCCCTTTCTGTCCTTGGTTCTGAGAAGTGAGCTTGAGCTCTAGTGGTGTAGGAAAAATCCCTCTCTTCCTTAGTCATTGAGAGGTGAGTCTATATTCTAGTTGCTTGGGCAATACCCTACTCTCACCATGGATTTGAAAGGTGAGCCTTTGGTTGTTGATTACCTAGTTGGGGTTGAAGGGTTGATCGATATGGATGACCTACCTTGATGCCCGATATGTGATGGAGGTTGTGCAATACCCCTCTCTCACTAGTAAAAATTGGGCCATTATTCACGAGTGAGTCCTGTCACAAACCCCTCTCTACAGGCCCTCACAAATAGGGACGGTTGTGAGTCTGGCCCTCACAAATGGTCTATGAAGAGAACTCACGTGACAAATACCAGTGGCCCTCACAAATACAATTGTCATGGACCAACTGACCCTCAAGAATGTTATATTGAGGGACTATTTAACCTTCATAAATACATTTTTGAGGACTATTTAGCCTTCATAAAAACATTTTTGAGGGCATGTTTAGTTCTCATAAATACATTTTTGAGGGACTTGATGGTCCTGGAGAATATATTTTTGAAGGGCTAATGCCTTCATTAATATTATTTTTGTGGGCCATGTGGTCGTCGTCAATGCAATTATGATGGCCAATCTGGATCTCATTTTTGAGGGACTAAAGACCTTCATTAATATATTTTTGAGGGATTACTGTAAATGATTTGGTTATTGATTTATTGAATGATTTGTTGAATGTTAATTAATTTTAAATGAAAAATGTGTATGTATAACCTCAAGCAATACTTTTATAAGAGTCACATGACATCATAAGAAATTTCAACACCAAAATGACACATAAAAATGTTAAATGACCTCAAACAAATTTCTATTAATGAAGTAAAATATTATCCATACATTGTGTGCTCAACGTTGATATAAATAACGAATACATATGATTCTAAAATTTGAGATTGATGACAATCAACATATCATGATAGAAACTCTTAAGATCTGTAATGTCTCCATATTCCTTCAAATGGTGTGGTGCTCTTCATCAATGCCAGGCCTCATACGGTTGGGTACTTGAGTATTCTTCTCCTAAAAATGAAAAATCATTATACTAATAGAATTTAAAGTTTATACATAAATCATAGTACAACAAACAACTTACCCTTATATTTCGGTTATGTTCTACTCCAAAGTGCATTGTCGGTCGAAATCCATCATTAAAAGCAATTCTACCCTATCAATATAAATACAAAAAGGAATCAGAGTGAGTGCGAAGTAGAATATGTAATATTGTTGACTCAAGGCCCAAATGACGTATAACAATTTTTGTAATCACTTGTAATGAATGTATGACTTGTAGTTAAGCTTAGAAAAATGTTTGGGACACAAAAATACATGGTTTAACCAGCCAAATCCAATTTGCTAAAATTCCCAATAGACACTTGTCGGTCGAGTTGCCACTTCACAAAACTCGACCGATCGAGTGTCTATTCAAACACGCTTCCATGTTAACAAGGATACATTCCTCGTCTGGATTATCTGTGAAGTTGGAATGTAGAGCATTTCTGACAATGTCCACTATAGCAGATGTCGTCATTGAAGATTCAATACAAAGTATAGCTGTGATTGCGTCCAGCCTAGTAACTTCATTTCTAAACATGAGCCTAGCATGTGCTGGATGAAATATGATCAGGAATCACAAACCGATAAACTTTCAGTATAACTTACAAAGTTTTGACATCGATCTGTAATAGGAAAACTACAGCAATAAGGTGGCAACAGATACCACATACCTTGGGCGAGCCGAATCAAACTCTCAAGCATGCGAACCGTGGTTCTAGCTGCAAATTTACTCCAATCAGTTTTTTTGATACTCATGACTTAAAAACAGGAAATCGGCAAACCTGCATTGTCACGAGCCATCCTTCTCTGCAACTGATAATAACTTGAGATAATGTCTTCAGATTCTTTGGTTAAGATAGGTCTGAAATGTCCCTTCACGTACTGGATGTACCTGCCAGGGGCACTCAAGCAAAGCTCAAATAAATTAGAGATTTTTAGATGCAAAAACAGGACAAATTTTGGAAATCACCTTCGCAACATCGGCAGAGACCAGACATTTAACAAGTCTTCGTCATCCTTAGACCTCTTAGATTCACGGTTCTGTTATCAGCAGTATTTATAGAAATATTCTAATGTCTCATTCGTGTAATGAAAATTAATAATAAGTGTGCTCTCTTTACAAAGACAAAGTAAAATATGGGCAAACACAGAAAAATGACTAATTACCACAGCTAAAATGTGAGACGAGACAATGGCATCCCATTCTGGATTTTTGTGTCTAGGAGGGCAAGCACTATGTCGAATCTGCTTAACAGTGGTCCTGACAACGTTGAATTCATAGACAAAGCTACAATATAAGGACAACAACATATTAGTATAATTAACAACAAAAACAGAGCCCAATATGAAGGTAAATGTATCAATATGACAATTATTTTAGGGGTCATTTGGCCCACACACTCATAAATACTGGTAGTTGTGGGAAAATATGCTAAATTAGACAGTTTCTGTAGTTCAAATCCCGATGTTCATGATGGACAGAGCAAATATACAAAATTTGTTAATCATGCAAAGTTTGTAGGCACTGCAAAGTCACGCGTCCAGAGTCCTGGTCATCATTTTGGCATGTTCTCCCACCTAAATTATAGTTGGATCATCTCTCTCCTTTATTTACTGCTCTAAACTAAAGTATGACCTATATATAAAACTACAGTGAGTCACAAAAATAGGAGCCGAACGGCCCCTTAGGAAACCAAATATGCTAGGGTCACTCTGATATGGCCATAGCAACACAGAAGTGACGTTGTTGCCACTGCTATGTGTTAAAAAACTTTGATGATCTCTGTGTGCGAGTATATCTAACAGAACATATTGTGATATGTGCCAGAGCGGCCAGACATAATTCAGAGTGTTACATCTGCTTATATCTACAAACTAAGTGATGGCAATATAACAATCATGCCTCGAATAAAATCTACATATACCTAATCTTGGCAATTCGGCTGATCTGACCTATAAAGCCTCAATGTCTGTGGTCATGACTAATCTTGGACACGACTATAAAATTATAGATGTCCTTGGAGAACTCGAGAGGACTATGCTTCCTAGAACCTTTGGTTGCCTTTTGGGTATTAACAACATTTCAAGTATCAAAATTGTTTGAACTCAACAGCAGGACAATTCTTGAATAAAGGGGACACATACTAAGGTCCATCTCGGCTGATACTGGTATTAATAAAACTTTCAGAAGGACAAAATCGGTTCCAACAGATGGAATTATAAACACAGAGCCAAAAGCAACCGGACAACAAAACTTTCAGTAGGACAAAAATGGGCTGGAATTAGAAACACAGTGATAAAAGGGACTGGACAAAGATCCTTCTGAAAATCTTACAATACAAACGGTTTGAACCCTGTCCCCAATGTGGCCTGCAAAAATGAATTGAGGAATAAGATTTTGATTTAAAAGTTTTGGTTAGTTTATAATTTATTTCATATAGATGGGGATCTGAACCCTTCATTGTTAAAGCCAATGACTGAGGATAGGAAAATCAGCCACTACAACTCGGCTTTCTATGATGTTTGTAATTTGTGCACAAGGAATAGACCATAGTTAATGACAACTTCATTAATTGTTCGTTCTTAACATATGCACTTAAATATTCTAATGTGAAACAAAAAGGTATGTATATTGATTTATATTTTGCACATAAAAGATTATTTATTCTCATTGTGACAACTAAATAACTAATTTGAAACAAACAGTTATACAAATTCGCATTCATCAATAACAAATATTATATTTAATCAAACAAACAAAAATATATTTTACGTAGTTTCACTTTTTTGTAATTTTCTTCAAAGGAAAAAGCAATCTGTAAATAGGTGTGTTGATTGTATTCCAATTGTTTTCTCAAACACATGGAGTCAAGAATCCAACCCATTCAAGTGTTAGATAAATTATATCCTCGGTTTGATTTAGTCTGTGTCAATTTTTACAAAAAGAATAAATATAACCCAAAAACAGAATTTGATGCATCATTCATATGCCAATCAAGTTATTTCACTATATGTTTCAGAAGATGTTACTTCAGAAAGGTTATAGTAGGCGTCCACTGGAATAGATCATATAAGATGTTTCTCTTTCCAACCATTCATTGTAATTTACACTGTTGCTTCAACCACTTTATTAACGTATGGGCCAGGCAGGCTATATGCTTAGTTCAAAGATCAAAAAGGGCTAATGCAAATGATCTCGTATAAAAATAGAAAAGAATATTAGTAATATGGATAAATGAATCATATATGTCTAATCAAGATGGATTCGGATTTGTTTACCACTGCCAAGTCTTCGCCCAGCACTAATTTGTGATAGCACATAGCCACAAGTTAATATATTCCTATAGTGTTTAAAAGATAAAGAGGACACTTAGCAGTGAAACTCACATTGGACATGACCAGTCATTTGGACCAAAGAGGCCACCAGCGACAGGAGCACCAACTGATCGCCCACCAGTATCACTACCACCACTTCCACCAGAGCCTCCAGCCCCAGCAGGATGAGCAGTTCCACAGCGATTACAAACACCACGAAAAGAAAAATTTACATTGCCACAACTGAAACAAATGAAAATCATAAGAGAACACAGAGATGCACAAACTAAAATATATATAGACGAAAAGCAGATAGAACAAGAAAGAGCTGCTCACCAATATCACATCACAGACCTTGTATTTGGACATAACCAATCTCCATCTTGTTGCCATGTCTTTCCGGGGGCGTCACCTCACCCTCTACCTTTTCCTCCACCATTCAAGCCTTCAGAATCAGGTTCTAATTCACTTGCAACATTCATCTCTCCTGGAGGAATGGTATATGAATTATCTAAGGAATTTTTCCCTTTTGACTCGGCTATATGAACGCCAATGATACTCCCATGAAAATCTTTGTTGTTGAACCATTCAACAGCAGCTAATGCAGCGTGTGGATCCTCATATGTTACTGTCGCATCACCTTTTGGCTCATTTGTAGCTTTGTCTCTGTAAAGCCAAATCTTTGGGCGTCCTGTTCTTTTGTCTTTCTATGAGTATTGAAAGTACGTCAATATGTAAGAGGACAGCTAGAGCTTTGATACTGAAAAAAAATCAACATTTATGTATATTTGCTGAGTAATAATATACCTGATCAAACCCCATACCTTTAGCAATCCTATGGTACCAAAATACTCGGCCAACATATTATCATCAGTTCCAGGTGGCAAGTTGCAGACATATACAGAACCATTGGATGGGCCACCCCGCCCTGAATAGCTAGCCATACCAGAGATAATATGCTGCATCCGCAATTCAGGAAAACAGCTAATTGTCATCTGACAGTATCTACTGAATTTTCTGATAAAGAGTGCAAAAGAATGCACACATTTTTCACAAAAATAGTAAAAAGTAAACTATAAAGAAAGAAACATAAAAGGGAAGTGTTATTTATGCAAAAGAAGCACAAGTAAACAATGAGACAACAAAAACTTTTCATTAAGAGGCTCTTCTAGAAGATTTTAACGAACATATAGCCCTGCAGGCATAGTCAGCATAAGATTACTAGAAAAATTGTTTACCTCATTCTGAAAATCACAGCAGATTTAGATAATATCACTGATAAAATCAAGATTTCATATAATTAGGCTCATCAATCAAGATCAAAATATTGACTAAGAAAAATGCAATGTGTTATACTGATGCAAGAGGTCACACTACTACAAGCAAAGTTGCAAAGACACAATTCAATATTCTTCTTATCGATTTGTCAAACAATACCGCTTGGGTATTGTTAGAATGGTAAGTATTTATTATTCATTATTCTTTTATTCTATTCCTTTGTATATATGGGATTAGTCCCACACTCTGTAATTGGGTTATTGGCCACCGCCCAACTCCATATATATATAGGTGTGACCTGTGAATGTTGTAAAATATAAAATAGAAGGTTGATAAGAGGACTCCCCCTCCTTTATATAGGAGAAGAGGGAAGCATACAAACTTTAGACTCTAAACCCTAATGGGCTAAGACACACTTGGGTCCATATATAATTAGACTCAAATAACTTAATTAACTAAATTAATCAGTCTCTTCAATAAATACAAAGATACAAATTGCTCCGCCTCATTCTATTCATGTCTACATGGTATCAGAGCAAGTGTTGCCTGACGGCGGCTACCATCAAAGGTGTCATCTCCATCATCCAGTCTGCCTTCTCCTCTTCTTCTCCATGGTGGAAGTCATCTCCACCGTCGTCGTTGTCTTCTCTTTGACCTCAAGGTGGAAGTCATCTCCATTATCTTCATAGTGGTGGAAATCATTTCCACCCAGATCATTATCATCATTGTTATAGTGGTGGAAATCATCTCCATCCAGATCCTCGTCATCCGACCTCGTTATCCCTATCGTGGTGGAAGTCAGCTCCATCCAGATCCGTATCGACATATCATGTGGTGGAAGTAACCTCCACCACTCAGATCGTTGTCTTCTTTATCCAGATCATCTTCCCTCTCCCCTACTCCAGATCTACTCAAGGAGGCTTATTTCTAGAAAAGGGGTAATCCTTGAAGCTAGGGTTAAACGTGCCTCAACGTTTTTCTCCCAAATCTGCATTTGCAGCGTGGACACGGCGTGCTCCACTTCCTACACGTCGTGTGCCTTCTCCAGGATGCGCAGGGTTATCATCCAGAATGCTAGTTGCACGTCATGTTGAATTTCAACATGTCAATATGTCATGTTCACGAAAGGCGAGTTTACACCTGCACGCCATGTCGCTTATGTACATGCCACATTTCAGCACTCTGGTCTTCAACACCTATTGTCCTAACCGCCTTGTATTATCCTACATGCCGGGTAGACAGTATGTTGTCATCATGTCTACGAAGAAAGAAGATGTGAAAGTATCCATGTCCCCCTTCTTGTTCATGATCAAGTTATCACTACTCGAAAAACTCAATGAAAAGAATTTCACTCAATTGGGAGCCAATCAGTCAAGATTTGACTCAAAGGAAGGTCCTTCTAACGATGACACCTTAGAGAAATGGGAGCAAACCGATGGAAATCTTCTATCTAATCTGAATTCATTGGAATCGCATGTTGCCTATTTCTAATTTTAATCCTAGGATTGTTTATCTCCTTCATACAAAGCCTTTATCTCATCCATATCCAATATTATTGTACCTAGTTTTGTATCTATTGCTATGGGTCACCTAGGTTGGCATCTTGTTATGGAAGATGAGATGAATCCTCACGGAAAAAATCACACATTGAGTCTTGTCCCTTCTCCAAAAGATAAGCTATTGTTGGCTGAAGATGGGTCTTCTCCGTGAAAGTAGGGCATATGGGTGTTGTTGTCGTCTCAAGGCTCAGCTAGTAGCCAAGGGATATACTCAAGTATATGGAGAAGACTACCTCAAGACCTTTTCTCCAGCAACTAAATGTCATTTGTTCAACTCTTTATCTCCCTACCTGCTCATTTGTCTTGGCCTCTATCAATTTGATAATAAGAATGCCTCCAAGCTATGAGGATATGTTGAGACTATTAGAGCTTAGCTGACTAACTCTATACTCTTAAATGGTTTAGATACTTTGAGGGGAGATTCTTATGCCATACTAAATGGTATCACACAATCTATAAACATTTGTCCTACCACACAATAAGTCCTTATATCCGATTCAAGTAATGCAGTCAACTTCATCTTAAACCCTCAAGTATGTGCCTCTAAATACAAGCTGCTGGTTGATGACATCACTATGTCAGAGAAAGATGTAATATTCAAAAGATAATACACCAAAACATATCTGGAAACAATCTCAATAGTCTGCTCCCTTATCACTTTTTGCGTCGAGGATAGGCTTGAGAGCAGGGGTTTTCCCTTTCTTGCATTAGTTTTGTATTTGCAAGGTTATCGTTGGGTCTTGGGAAAATGGCAAAAACGGTGTTTTCAGGTCTGCAGCTGGCAGCATCAAGGTCTTGCTTCTCTTTGGCAAGGCGGTCTACTCTGGGTCACGCTACTGTTCCTGTGGTGGTTGGCTCGAGGATGCTGTCCAGCACTTTGTGGGCCTCTTTAGTGCAGCCTCTTCACCACAGGAACATTACCGTTAAGAGAAGTGGCCTGATCATCAGGGCAATGTCCGTGGAAAGTGAGAAGGTTGTTGCTACCATGTTGTCCATTGACCTGAGGGGCAAACAAGCTTTTATTGCTGGAGTAGCTGATGGTAATGGATATGGATGGGTGATGCGTAAGACGTCGATGAATTCACAGGTAAATTGACGATGCAGATAGACGAGGTCATCAGGGATCTCAAGGCTCACAAAAAGTGCTATCGGGATTATGACGGGAGGCATGAACAAGTTCTACTGATGAAGAAGGATACCAGATCGGAGATGAAGGCATCACAAGGCAGTGATAATACCTATCACAGTGATCGCGGACGAGGACGGGGAGGCCAGTGAGGTCGAGGATGAGGTCGAGGGCGTGGTAGAGGAGGCCGTGGTGAAGGGAACATCACATGACAAGCTGCAGAAGGAAACTGCGACACCAATCGTGATAAGAGCAACGTCAGGTGCTTTCACTGCAATAACATTGGTCACTATGCTTTTGAGTGCCAAGGGAAGAAGCGGAAGGAAGAAGCCAATCTGGCTCGAGTGCCTGACGAGGAACCATCCCTATTATTGGCAAAGCATGACGTGCAAGAGCTCAACATGATCCTGCTAAACGAGGACAAGATCATACCAAATCGATACAACAACATAGGGAGAGGCATGTCTTCAGATCTGTGGTATCTAGATAACAACGTGACCAATCATATGACAGGGCTACGAGGAAAGTTTAGAGAATTAGATGAATCGATCAATGGTTAGGTGATATTTGGGGATGGCCCTATAACTCCACAAACACTCGCGGTAAATAGGTACTTCCTTCTTTTGGTTGATGATTTTAGTATAAAAATGTGGGTGTATGTAATCAAGGAGAAAGGAGAGGCGTTCAAATGTTTCTAGAAATTCAAGGCCCTGGTGGAGAAGGAAATTGAACTTTCACTGAAGATCCTTACAATAGATCATGGAGGAGAATTTATGTCTTTGAGATTCATCTCATTTTGTGAAAAGGAGGGAGTCCAATGAACCTCACGACACCTTACACTCCACAACAAAATGGAATGGTAGAAAGGCAAAATAGAATGGTCATGGCCACTGCGAGGAGTCTTTTAAAGAGCATGAATGTGCCTGCATTCATGTGGGGGGAGGCTGTAAGACATGCTGTCTACTTGCTCAATCGGATGCCTACTAAAGTGTTAACAGATATCACACCTCATGAAGCCTGGTTAGGAAGAAAACCTCATCTCGATCACCTAAAGATCTTCTGATGCACAACGCAGATGAAGGTTCCAACTGTGCATACGAGGAAGTTAGATGACCACAGTGAATCATTAGTCTACCTTGGAGTTGAACCGAATAGCAAAGCTCACAAGCTTTATGATCCTCGACAAAGGAGGATCAAGGTGAGCATGAATGTCGTGTTTGATGAAGAAAGGAAGTGGAGGTGGAATGAAATAGAAGGGGACAATCCATGATCTGAGGTCACTTTCATTGAGGAAAGACACAATGATCTTGAAAGAGGAGTAGGAATGAACGATGGTGATGAAGGACAATCATCTAGTACTACCATGCCAGCTCAGTCGCAGGGAAGAAGAGGCCCAAGATGATTAACCTCATTATAATGACAAGACGGTATGATGTCAGCTTATTACGAGAAATAGGCACCACCCTCGAAAATGACTATGCAAACTCTGTCAATCTATACATAGATGTTCTATGTAATCAACACATTATTTGTTTATTCTAATTAACATGAAAATTAATTTCATATAAGAGAAAATGGTCTTATCTTGTTTGATGAGTGTGAATGAATATGATCAGCTTAACAATATGTACATATTCCCATATAAGACATCTGTCTATATCTAAAGACTTTTCTAGGTGCAGCCTAAATGTCTAGATCGTCATGTACGAGGACCTTGATATTACTAGCAGTCAAGAGTATGATTTCACATGCCCAAGATATCAGTTACATGGCTTAGTTGAACAAAAAATGGAAGTGGTTTCCTCCTCCTCAGTAAGCAAGATGGTAATACTTACTCTTTTCCATCCATTTGTTGTCCCTACGGGACTTGAGCCGGTTTTGCTTCCTTCTTCTGAGTTGTCTTTTTGTTGTTCTTTTTTTCCTTCCAGCTTTCAACTCTGCTTTTCCAGATTGGATTTCCATTCTCAAAATTAAACTCTAAGAAGAATCAAAATAGAGTTATATTTAGATCGTCATCTTTATATACAAAACAAAAATATATCTAGAATTTAAATGTGTAATTACCACTATCAACAGTTGAGAAGCTGCTTACTTTTTGTGAATGAAGACCTTCATCCTGTGACAAAAGAAAGAAAAAGGATTGTTCTGTTAATAGTTTGCATAAAGTGCTACCCATGCTTCAACTAGCAGAGAAACTCAATTTCGATGATTACAAATAGGCTGACTGTAAGATTTATCATAATATAAAATCCATGCCTGGTTGTCACCACTGTAGGCTGTCATGGCTAACCCTTTTCCGGATTGGTCATCATGGTCATCCTTCAAATCTTCTGAAATTTAACAAAGCATAGATTGTCAAGTCATTTACTCAGAATAGCCTACGGTCTTAGCCTCTTAGGTGAGCAAGTCATTCCCATGTTCAATAGAAAACCATATTACTGGAGAGAGATTGGCACATATTCCGCACACATAAATGATTTACGATAGTAAAGTGAAAATAGGTGCTTTCGTTCAATCCCACCTTAACAAAAGAGTTGAGAATTCTACTTCTTAAACAACACAATTTATCAAAGACGTTGTAAATAAGTATACAGAATTATGGGGAAATGATATGAGTCTATATGTTGAATTTTACAATCAGATAGCGTTCAGTCATATGTAAATGTTATGAACCCATATGTAAACTATAACACAGATCGTAACAAGGCAGCAGGAAGACATGGGTTCGCTAAGCCTCTTAAGGCAGTGGCATACTCAAAGCAACAAAGGTGGCATTGTAGGAAGTCACCAGTGAGGGAGGAGAAAATGAAAATAGAAAAGAGCACTTGGAAAGTTGGGAGCGTACAGGAAGGATTCAGAGGCATAGAGGAGTAATTAGATAATTAGGAGGAAGGGGGCGTATATTAATTTGGAAACATATGGAGAGGGGTGAGAGATCGACATAATTGAATCTAGCTTTGCAAAGAGTAGTATTAGACCAACAACATGAAGCATACCGGCAGAGTTCTACAAGAGGCTGAATGGGACGCACGCAAACGAGTAAGCAAGCAGCACATCAGTGTTCACGGCCATTACCTCAAGAGATGGAGCAGCTTGGGGGAGGCAGACCCGACTTCTTTTAATACCACGCCGGAAACTGAATCTCGAATGTGCGCGCAGAGAACGGAATATGAGAAAAGAAGCCCCCAAATAGGATCACGACTCCATTAGATTCTCAATTGACAAAAAAAACTATAACACAGAGTGCTTCGAGATCCATAACCTTAGCGCTACAATTGTAGGCATTCAAACTATTTGAGATGGTGTAATCTCTATCAGAGGAACTGAACGACGACAAAACTTTGAGCAATTAATTTTAAATAAGGAAATTTGCATTACATCGACCACGCCGAAACTAGCACAGGACCAGTACCAAAAAAAGCACACACGGAACAACAAGTTTTGATACCTTGTGTAAGCGAATACGGCGCTCCACATCTGGAGCACCCACCCTTTCCGTCCCTGATGTCCTCCTCCATGCAGGACCTGCATACGGGGTAAGAGCACTCCCCATAAGCATCGCCCTTCCCCACGGCCCTCCCGCATGTCGCGCAGATCGGGGCTCCATCAGACTCCATGATGTGCCCTTTGTCGTGTTGGGTGGCAGCGTATCGGAGGGGAGAAGCCACCTAGGGCTTTGTAGTGGTAGCATCGATGCTATCCATCCCTCATCATCACTAGTGCGGAGAGGGGAGGACTGGCCGGGCGCACACGGCGCGAGAGGGGGACGATGAAATAGTTCTTACTGAGTGGGGATGGTTTTTTTATTGACAAATGTTGTGTTTTAGAATGGAGGGAAGAGTTATGAGATGGAGGGAAACATTTGGCATGGCATTTTTCACAGGGTGATTAGTGAGTAATGTATTTGTGAGGGATTAGTGTTCACATAAAAGTTCTAAGGATGTTAAAAATACGGTTGAGGGATTTGGTCCCATATTCGAAGGATGAGCCCTCACAAATAGACATCATTATTCACGATTTTTTGTTCCTCACAAATGTTCTTCAACAAAGGATAAATTTTTTGTAGTGTCTCTTGGTTGTTGAGAGGTGAGCCAACTCTCTTGATCTATTAGGGTTTGATGATGCTGATCTTGAGGTTGGTGATGACCAAACCGATATGGACCTTTTGTTTTGCATGATACCTCTCATATAGGGTTTGTCTTAGATGATATGCTTAGTTGGGTTGTGTCAACCTTGTTTCCCAATATGGTGCTTGGGTGATGAACCCTACATAGATTCCCTAGTGGTGACCAATATGTTGTGCCTACCTTATTTGGACGATAGGCCCCTGGGCGCCATGGTAGGTGACTGACATGTGATGCCCACATGCTGCCCGATATCATCCACCCTAGAGTGTTGGAGGTGTGTTACCCTTTGACCGATCTGCCTTGCCCATCACATGTCTCCCTTTGGTCGGTTACTCATCATGAATAGGTGCTTGATAGCTTGGATAACTGTAGAGTTAAGAACTAGGCCGACACATGTGCTGAGCATGGATGGTGCTTTGGATGATACAAGTTGAAGGGATGAGTCTTGCTGATATGTGGACCCAACCCCTAGCTGGATGATAGGGTGTCTTGGGTGACATGGTGGATGGTAGTAGAATCCCTTGGGCATCATGAAGAGCTTGTTGGGTGTTAGGGTTTGCTCTTGGCAGACATGATCTTGGGGCTCCATGGCCTTGGCCATTATGGCCATAGACGATATGATGTTGAGGATGGCCGATAAGTAACCCTAACCCTAGTGGCCGATAGGGTCATGGCCGATAGGTGAGTGTGTCCTTATGCACGATACTCCCCTTGGATCAGGTTGCACGATCCTGGTCCTGGTCTACTCGTGACCCTTGAACAAGTGTGTACGACATGATAGTGTGATAGGATTTTAGGGAGGGATGTAATCCTACCCGTTATCCCTTTAGGTGAGGGATGGTGTTGCCCACCACATCTCTAGTGAGGGAAGACAGTACCTTTGGTGAGGGTTGTTCTTAAATCCGAAAACCCTAGTAGTTACTTTCTTGTACCTTGTTGATGAGGGGTTATGGATGAAAGGTTGTGACCAATGATGTATGACTAGGCTATGGTCGTGTAATCCTTAGGGATGTATTCCTTGATAATGATCATGCTCATGAGATATTAGGGCATAGTGGATGCTCATGGTTTGATAACAATAATGTAATTGGTTTACAAGATACATCTTTGTGCTAGCTATGATCATGGATGTTGTTCCAATCAACCCTAATAGCATGATAGTCATAAATTACTATGTTTGGTGATTCAGTTATCTCTCTTGATATGCATACTAATCATGTAGGTGAATCAAGTGAATTCATAGCTAGGTAAGAGCTATGAGGTGTATGTGTTCTGTATAACACTCAATGATGGTAATCTTTGTTGATAAGATAACATGTATCACCAGTATGAGGTGAAAGGTCTGTCGACCTGATGAAGGCTGAGTGCCTAGTTGAGTTGTTGTCCTCTGAGGTTGAGATAAGGGATTGCTATCCCATGGTGATGATGTAAGCCTTGAAAGGTAGTGGCATTCTGTGATGTGGGATTGAGATCCCATGATAATAATGCAATTCAATGTTGTTATGTTTTATAACTTGGTTGCCTCAACAATCCACTTAAAATATACTAATTAATTACAGTGGAACATTTCATGTAGTTTGCCCTGGCCATAGATCCATCATCATTGGTAGCAGGTGATGGTGAAACAAGTTTATCCTATGGGATTACCTAGAGCAGTTATTGTTGAATATGTGGGGTTCTCCTAGCTAAAAATAGGAGGATTAGAGTGCAACTGCGATTGTGAACTCAAGATGTGTAAAATAGCATGGGAATAGGCCCATGGATCAGTGTGAAGGAGCATGAATGCGTTCATGGCTCAGGAGCACGGTGAATAGGTCTATGGCTCATGATAAAAGGGTAGACTACGTGAGCTAACCCTGTGGCTGAGGCCACTCAAGCAAGAGACTGTGGTCCTTCTTTGGTTTTCATACATTAACCACGAAGAGGTGAGGTCATAGAGTCCGGCTCTCCCAATGAACTTGTATGGCACCGATTTCGGGCTTTGTAGCCAAAGGTTGGATTTGAGCGGGATGACTCACTTCCTTAGGGCATAATAAATCATAATCCAGTTGTATAGAATATATTACTTAAGGCAAAACATAGAACATTGATTGAGGCCTTGCTTGTATGGTTGATCTAGTTATACCTTGCCGCTATTTGTTGGATCCTTATATCTTTGTGATAAGCTCTTATAAAGCTTATCTTATCAATCATGTTCCATAAAGAAATTATGGGTTATATGCCTCTTGGATATCTGGTAAGATTGTTCATAAAATAAGTTCTGCCCAGGATGTTGCTCTTATGATCTACTGATATCAGTTATCTACTTTACCTACTTTTCCTAAAGTTTTATAGTTTCGGTGGGGAGTTATGTTTCTCGCTAGGACTGTGTGTCTCACCCCATTGGTTTACAACCTTTTTAGGTGATTGTGCTAGACGTGGTGGTGGTCATGAGGTTGCGGCCGAGCAACAAGAAGAGTAGTAGGAGGTAAGAGATTGATATGCTGCTATTTTGGTTGTTTTGTAGTAGAGTCCTAGAGTCATCCATGTACTATCAGGTCCTCGGAGGTGTTTTGATGATGTTTTACGATGTTTAGCTGATGTAGCTTTGTATATCCTACTGCTGGCCTGATGTGGCCCATTATGTATGTATAAACAGGTGATGAACTCTAGTGCTGACAGGATAGCTGGTTCCTATAAGCTGTGGACATGTATCAAGGTTATGAATATTTATATAACATGTTTCCTTGTAGGATGAGGATCTAGATGTAATAGTTTTCTTTTATCTACTTTCTGCAATCGGTTTTAATTAGCCCATATTTTTGGTAATATGTGGTTTATGGTGTTTTCGCACATTTTAGCGTGGCATTTCATTGTCTGTGTGATAGCGGGATGTGGCGTTACACATATTATTGTGTATAGTCTTGTACATATGTATATTGCAATGTGTACTGTTGTGTACACATGTGTAGAGTCTTGTAGGACCATGTGTACAATCTTGTAGACCATGTGTACACTCTTGTAGGACCATGTGTATAGTCTTGTATGACCATGTGTATAGTCTTGGACACATATGTACAATCTTGTACACATGTGTATAGTCTTGTAGGACCAGGTGTACATTCTTATAGGACCATGTGTACAGTCTTGTAGGACCATGTGTACAGTCTTCTAGGACTATGTGTATAGTCTTTTAGCACCATGTGTACATTCTTGTACATATTTGTACAATCTTGTAGGACCATGTGTTCAGTCTTGTAGGACCATGTGTACAGTCTTGTACACACATGTATAGACTTGTAGGACCATATGTATAGTCATACACATATATACAATATTGTACACATGTGTACAGTCTTGTAGGACTATGTGTACAATCTTGTAGGACAATGTGTACAGTCTTGTAGGACCATGTGTACAGTATTGTAAGAACATGTGTAGAGTCTTGTAGGACTATGCATACAGTCTTGTACACATGTGTATAGTCTTGTAGGACCATGTGTATAGTCTTGTACACATGTACAATATTGACACATGTGTACGGTCTTGTAGGACTATGTGTACAATCTTGTAGGACCATGCGTAGAGTCTTGTACACATGTGTACAGTCTTGTAGGACCATGTATATAGTCTTGTACACATATGTATAGTATTGTACACATGTGTAGAGTCTTGTAGGACTATGTGTATAATCTTGTAGGACCATGTGTACACTCTTGTAGGACCATGTGTATAGTCTTGTAGGACCATGTGTACAATCTTGTAGGACCATCTGTACAGTCCTGTAGGACCATGTGTACAATCTTATACACATGTGTACAATCTTGTACACATGTGTACAATCTTGTATGACCATGTGTATAGTCTTGGACACATATGTACAATCTTATACACATGTGTACAGTCTTGTAGGACCATGTGTACAGTCTTGTAGGACCATGTGTACAATCTTGTACTCATATGTATAGTCTTGTACACATGTGTATAGTCTTGGAGGACCATGTATACAGTCTTGTAGGGCCATGTGTACAGTCTTGTACACATATGTACATTCTTGTACACATGTGTACAGTCTTGTAGGACCATGTGTACCATTTTGTAGGACCATGTGTACAGTCTTGTACATATGTACAGTCTTGTAGGACCATGTGTATAGTCTTGTACACATATGTACAGTATTGTACACATGTGTACAGTCTTGTAGGACTATGAGTACAATCTTGTACAGATGTATACTCTTGTAGGACCATGTGCACAGTCTTGTAGGACCATGTGTACAGTCTTGTACACATATGTACTGTCATGTACACATGTGTACAATCTTGTAGGACCATGTGTACAGTCTTGTAGGACCATGTGTATAGTCTTGTACACATATGTACAGTATTGTACACATATGTACAGTCTTGTAGGACCATGTGTACAGTTTTGTAGAACCATGTGTCCAGTCTTGTAGGCCCATGTGTACAGTCTTGTAAACTTGTGTACAGTCTTGTTGGACCATGTGTACAGTCTTGTAGGACCATGTGTATAGTCTTGTATACATATATACTGCCATGTGTACTATTGTGCAAACATATGTATTGGCACGTCTATGGTTGTACTCATTTGTGTTGTCATGTGTATTGTTATGTATAGTGGTGTACACATATGTACTTTCATGTGTACTATTGTGTAGACATTTGTACTGCCATGTGTATTATCGTACACATATGTGTTTTCATGTGTACAATTGTGTATTGTCTTGTACACACATGTACTTCCATGTGTATTGTTTTGTAGACATTTGTACCATCATGTGCATTATTGTACACATGTGTGTTTCCATGCGTACTATTATGTATAGTGTTGTACACATCTGTACTACCATGTGTACTATTGTGTAGACATTTTTACATCCATGTGTATGTCTTGTACAGATGTATATTGCACATTTGCGCTCCCACGTCTATTGTTGACATATGTGTTTTGTCTTGTGTATTGTTGTTTATAGTCTTGTACACATGTATATTGTAATGTGTATTGTTGTGTACATATTTGTACTGACATGTGTATTATTGTACACATGTGTGTTGCCATGTGTATTGTTGTGTATAGTCTTGTACACATATGTACTACCATATGTACTGTTGTGCAGACATATGTACTGACACGTCTATGATTGTACACATTTGTGTTGTCATGCGTATTGTTATGTATAGTCTTGTGCATATGTGTACTGCCATGTGTACTATTGTGTAGACATTTGTACTTCCATGTGCATTATTGTATATGTATGTATTTCCATGTGTACAATTATGTATAGTCTTGTACACACATTTACTTCCATGTGTACTGTTGTGTAGACATGTGTACTGCCATGTGGATTATTGTACACATGTGTGTTTCCATGTGTACTACCATGTGTACTATTGTGAAGACATATGTAGTTGCACGCACATGGTTGTACACATTTTTGTTACCATGTGTATTGTTCTGTATAGTCTTGTATACACATATACTACCATATGTACTATTGTGTATACATTTGTATTTACATATGTAATATTTTACACATGTGTACTGCTATGTATAGTCTTGTACACATGTGTATAGTTTTATACACATATGGACTGGTGTGTGTACAATTTTATACACAAATGTATTGCAAATATGTATTGTTATTTACACATATATGTTGTTGTCTGTACAGTTTTGCACTCATGTGTACTGACATGTGTATTGCATATATGTATTGTTATGTATCATATGTATTATTTTATACGTGTACTAATTATGTTTATAGTTGCGTACACAATTGTACTATCATGTGTATTATTGCGTACTCAAGTGTACTATTATGTGTACAAGTGTTCTACAATGTATACACAGTTATACTACTATGGGTACTGTTGTGTATTATTATGTGTACAGTATGTACATATGTGCATTATTATTATTTATGGAAATGCACTATGTGTTTTATTGTGTAAAGTTTTCTACACATGTGTACTTCCATGTGTACACATGGGTACTGTGATGTGTATTGTTGTGTACAATTTTGTACGCATGTGTAAAATTAGTACATATTTTTACACATATGTAATGGCATATGTATTACCATGTGTACCATTATGTATTGTTTTGTACACATGAATAGAACATGTGTACCGTTGGCTAGTGTTTTGACACATGTCTACCACCACAGTTTTGTACACATATACAACCATGTGTACTGTGTACTAATTGTTCAATATAGAGTAGTGTGTATATCACTAACCCATCACGATGGATAAATTTTGAACTAGAATCATTATGCAAAAATAAAAGACTTGTTGCATAGCTAAATAGAATTCCTTAAGTGGAGGCTGAGAAGGATGACGCTCTCTCATGCATGATGATCACATCTTGGAAACCGATTCCTGGGTGTAATTGACTTGCAAAAAATTTAGATAGGTTTCTCCTTAAGTTGATAGTTCCATGGAAAAAAAGCCAAAATGGCACGTTTGGCCATTTTCATTCTCAGAATAGCACGTTCTTGAACTTAATTCCCAAAATGGCACATTTTGGGAGCAATACATCCCCGTCAGAGACGTATTGCTCTGTTGCAGAGTAATGTGTCCCCAGTCGGGACGCATTGGCCCCACAATAGGGCAATGCGTCCTGGGTCAAGATGTATTGCTCTGCGAGAGAGCAATGTGTCTCAGGATGGGACACATTGGTCCCACCGCAGAGCAATGCGTCCTGACGTGGGACACATTGCCCTATTGTGGGGCCAATGCATCCCCAGCCGGGGAGCATTTCTCTCTCACAGAGCAATATGTACCCGGACAGGACATATTGGCCCCACAGGAAAGCAATGCGTCCTGCATGGGGACGTATCGCTGCAACATCAGAGTAAAATGTCCCCATGCAGGACGTATTGTAATTTTTTCAATTTTTTTGTATTCATTATTATTCTTTCATGCTTATTGATTTGTATATTAACAATATTGATTATATTTGTACATTTACAATTCATTCACTTGTATTTGAATGTCTGTAATATAGCCAATTATTATAAATTTGTTAATTTGAATAGCTCTAAACATGCATATGGATTATAGAAGTGGTATTGCAACCAATACTAGTTGGTTCCTAATTGATTATATAAGAAGAAATTAATCTAAAAAAATGAGATATCAATTAAAAACAAGGTTAAAATATGAACCAACTTGATGAGAAAATAATACACAACAGAACAATATGATAGATCCAAATGAACCAATATGATATCATAATATGATAGATCCACATACAAGCCAAATAAATGCCTTCACAAAGGCATTTATACAACACAATACAATATATAAAAAACTAAGCACGTCCTCCATGCCCACGACGTCCTTACCCACCTCCCTGTACATCTGGCTCCTAAGTAATGAAGTCATATGGAGATGCCTCAACTGGGGACAACTATGTAGCAGCAGCCTGATGAGCACCTGGGAAGTAAGGATAAACTGGAGGTGGGGTGAGGAGTCTCTGAAAACTAGGATGTGATGCATCAGGGGGTGTATCCCCAGAAATCTAGTACAGTTGGTGAGTATGCGGCATAGGGTGGTGGTCGAGTCTCATGAATAACATGTGGTGGGAGTGGAGTGTATGGAACAGAAGAAGAACCTACTCCGTAGTAGGATGACGGTGGAGGTGGGGTGATGAATGAAGGAAATGAACTAACTCATGTATAGTATGAGCATGTCAGTCCCCAATCCATGAACTTAGAAGTGGGAGTGGGCTCAAGAGCAGTAAGCACAGGAGTAGGAGTAGGAGTAGGAGTAGGAGTAGGAGTAGGAGTAGGAGTGGGCTTAGGGGCTGTGGTATGAGTGAGTATGTGATCATACGGGCAAGTATAGTCAGGAAGAATGTCAACGTAAGTCCCCTGGATGCCATAGATGTCATCTCTGATCTGTGTAGGGGCATTCTGTAAATCCGCTCGGATCCACACATGTGATTTCACATGTTCAAACAAAGTATGTACAAATAATAAAGACCAATTACATGTATTACAAATAATAAAGATAAATAATAATAGTTCATAAAAGAAATAATAATGATAGTCACAAATTGTGATTGATGATAACTTTATGGGTAGTGTGTGGTTAGAAGATGAGCTGGAGGGGAAAGTATGTACTGGGGATGATACCATGCGTAGTGCACCTGTGGACAGAAGACTGTCTCTGCTGGTGGAGGGGGAACTAAGCTCTCCAATATGTTGTTCCACAGTTGGACCTCCCGCCTATAATGATGCAAGCAGTCCTCAGCCGCATGACCCCTCCCATCTATCCTACTAAGGTGTGCCAACTCCATAGTAGGTTGTACTTGAACAAATCCAAATTGTCCAAGTACTCTGTCAGGGAAGTGCCACTCTACTACTATGTAGCACACTAAAGGAACTCGTGCCAACCAAATATCACGACCCTCTCGACATAAGGCTGGAAGTCTCTCTAGAATATGAATAGTGTAAGGAGTTAACTATATCTGTTATTCAAACAGACACAACATGTATCATATAAAACAGAGTAAATTGCATAAAAAATACAACATATATCATACAATATGTTAGTAGAAGTAAGTAAGTTATACCTAAGACGATAAAATCTAGTCAAATGTTGGAACATAAAATTGGACTGATCCTCTCATAGTATCACTCCTTTGAACAAATGTAGGCCACCTATCGAATTGACAAACTAAATTTAGATAAACATTACAAAATGTTTGGATAAATGTATAAATAAATTGTGTAAATCTTTACTTATACCCCAAGGGAACATCTTCTGGCCACTCCCCCTAGTTCATAACCAGTGAACCTGGGCATCCAATTCCTAACCTCTCCCAACACCACATCTGCAGTAGACATATGCAACCAGACAGGTGGGTAGTTTTCCTAGAATGGGTAGTAGCCTTGTACAACTCCCTATACAAGTACGCTAGAGTTGCAACACCCCAAGATAGAGTGCTACAACTTGCAAAGTCAGACACAAGCGGGAGGTACCGTACATGAACTTCGTCCTCGGTACTATCTGGAATAAGGTAACTACCTAAAAAGTATAGGAGATATGCTCTAGTATACCTTATCCTCATTTGTCTTTGTTGTTCTTCATCTCCAAAGGTGAAATCCATCCCCCCAAGGTGATACATTAAAAAACTTATTATGAAACCTAAAGGGCCATTTATGTCCCTATTGTGCACAACCATATGCTTCATTATGCCTCTCCAACCACATTATAACAGAGCGATAGTATGTGGCAACAATTAGTGCCTATATTGGTAAACCTCTAACACCTTTTAAGACTCCATTTAACCCTTCAACATGATTGCTAGTCAATGACCCATACCTGTAACCTCTATCATATGTGAGAGACCACTGTACTAAATTTTGGGCTATTAAATACTCCTTAGTAGCTGGTTCTATGGATTCTATATCAACCATTAGACAATCAAATTCAAGTGTATCAGTTGTAGATCCCACCTTCCACAAAAGTTCCTTCAACTCCTGTGACTTGAACTTTTGATGGAAGTTCTCACGAAGATGTCAAAGACAATAATGATGTTGAGCCCAGTTAAATTGTGATCTAAGTGCTGGAAAAAATTGACTAATTCAATTAGAAATAATACACAGATCTATACAACATGGAATGATTGGAATACAAGTTTGTAGAGAATCAAAGAATCACTCCCATGAGTCCTTATTTTCTTCCCTGACAACGGCAAAAGCAAGTGGAAATAGACCATTATCAGCATCTATGCCACATGCAATGAGAAGTGTGTCAGAATATTTTCCTATTAGAAATTTTCCATCAGTAGTAAGAACAAGCCTGCAATAGGCCCAACCCACACATCTAGACCAAATGTCCAGAACACCCGCTTGAATTTACGAGTGCCTTCAGTTTGAAGGGTATAATCATCCATAAGGTGGGAATATATAGTTCTTGGAATATATTGTGACAGAGAAATTAGGAACGACAACAAATTATGATATGATGATTCCCAGTCTCCAAATATTTTACAGACATCCTTCCTCCTCACTAGAAATACCTTCTTGTAATATATATGGAGCCTTAGTTCAGCATTCACCTTGTCATGAATTTCTCGTGTGGACATATCCAATCATGATACTAGGATTGGCATTATCATATGAGTAATATAAGATGATGTGACTTGGCGATGGTCCTGATTCAGAATAGTTAGTTGACAATTGTGGCTTGTACTATAATGTTTTATATTCCACATGCCACCTGCTCTTTTGGAATTGGAAGTGGTCAAACTCCAAGGACATCATTGGTCATAGATACAAACAAATTTAAGATGACAATTATTTGAGCATTGTGTATGATATTGGACATTCTTTTGTACTGACCATTTTTGGATTGTCTCAATCATTACATCTTTGGATGGAAATAAATCACCCTCATATATTTTAGTGTTGGAAGGGTTGTAATTGAGATAGAATTCTTGACGAACATCTTCCACCCATTCTTCATCTTGAAAAGCTTCATAGTTGGTATCAATGTGTTCATGTCGGGGCCATTGTTTATCAAATATGGATGGAACATAACTCAATGCTGTAATAGAGTCAGGGAATGGATGTTCATGCCCATCATCAGTTTCAGTCAATGACTCACCATCATGATCACTATTATTATCACCTTCCTGATCACTATCATTATCACCTTCATGATCACTATTATCATCACATTCTTGTTCAATATTTTGTTCTCCCTCCTCAACCTCAAGACCAACATTCTCAATAGTACGATTTCGAGAGAATTCAGGTGGTTGATTCCATTCAGCAGTGACATTATTGTTACATGGTTGGGATTGAAATTTATTCAATAGACTCATGAAACAAGAATGTTGGTGGAAAGATGTTTTTTTTCAAGAAACACATCAATATAGGCATCAGATGAAAGTGAGAATAAGGTTATGTATACATCATCATCTTCAACTTGTATGAGCATATGATCTTCTCCAGGGAAAAGATAGGATATATTGATAGAGAAGTGGTTGGGATTGATGTCAAGTATTGTATGGATATATGATTTTAGTTCAGATAGGGCATTGATAAGTGAAATATTTATGGGTCTAATAGATAAAATAGAATAAGACCCATCAGAGAGAAATTGACCATCATATCAAAGCTTGACAATTCGTGAATGTGAACTAGATGCCATGTTCCTATCATTGTAAAACAATAATTCAGATTTTAGAATAGTGAATTAACTTTGGAACAATAATTAATATTGCAGAACACGAATTCATATTTTAGAGCATGAATTAATATTTTAGAACATTGACATCATTCTTAGAAGAGTAGTTAAGATTTTAGAATAATAATTTTGAATTTGGAATTAAATTTGGAGTAATATTTTTTCTATAACATTAACATTTTAGAAAAATAATTTTTTGAACAGTAATTAACATTCAAGTGTCATTTTCTATAACATTTTTTTAGTAATGTGTAATTAAATAGTAGCAATACAATTATTTCATTTTTAATATTGCATAGTAATTTTAGGTCCAAATTTTTGAATCTAAAAATATAATAGAAAAATATCTCAAATGGAGAGATCTCCCTTGTCAATCAGAATACCCGAGAAGAGAAAGAAGAGAAGCAGAATCCCGGCCAGACAGTGAAAGAAGAAGAGAAGAAGAATATAGCTCTAAGATCACCCGAAATCAACTCCAAAATTATCCAAAATCACCCCCAAGCAATAGAAATCCAAGCAGGGAACTCCAGAGCAATGGGAGTAGAGAAGAAGTTAAAGAGGTTGAGGAATGGTGTGGGTTTGGGGGGCTGATCTCGACTCATTTATATAGGAGAGCAATTGGGGACACATTACCCCCACGTGGCACCGTATCGCGGCCCCCCAACGACAACATATACATTGGGTTGTAACGGTCAGGTGTTGTGTGGCTGCAATGCGTCCCCAATGGAGACACATTGCCTACGTGGCACCAAAGAGCCGTTGGGCCATCTCGTGATGAGACACATTGGTCCCACAGTAGGGCAATGCGTCCTGCATCAAGACGCATTGCTCTATGGTGGGACCAATGTGTTCCATCTTGAGATGCATTACTTTTTCAGAGACTTGTGGTGTTGCATCATCTGTGCATATAGGGCCACACATTTGATATGGCAGGACTTGTGGAATTCGAGAAACATAGAGATCCTAAGAAACCTGATCAAGTCGGACGCACCGCACCATTCAGGTTCAACAACTTGACGTGGAACCCCGCCTAGTTCGAGAACACCAGTTCCATCTCATCATTATGCTCCAGGACCACTACTGTCGATGGCACGTGGGAACACTTGATGTGGAGGTCAAAGTCGGTACATCACTACTAAACATTACTTGTTGTTCTACAGTTAGATTACGCTCTACAGGGGATTTTACCATTAGATTACATTTATTTTGTGCTCGGGCCAGGCCCGCCATGGTTTACAGTGGGTCAAATTCGGTGTGCGCTGGAGTCTGATTTTACCCGCTGATTAGTTCTGCGCGGGTCTTCTAATTTCACCAGCCTCTTAATTTGTTCTTTCACCTTCATTTCTCTAAAAACTCTCCCGAAAGTTCCTTAACTGTCCATTGCTGAGCCCTAACTGTCCATTGCTGAGCCCTAACTACATGCAGGCTGAATCACATCCCTATGGCAATTTCACACTTGCGACTATTCTCAGGCTACTCGTTGCTTGCTGGTTCCTTGACATCATGTTCTCAGCCTCTGCAAGCACCTGATCCCAAACGATTCGTTGATTTCCGCAAGACAAGCAGAGGTTGAAAAGGACATGCACACACACAGGAAGAAGGCAAAGAGCTAGTCCCGGCACAGGTACAGAGGATTGGGCCCTACATAATCACCTAGAGTGGAGTTGGGCGTGTCTTCCGACGGCTACTTTTTATTTGATGAAGGTTGGCAGTAATACTCTGTATTTGTTCACCCTCCTTCATTTTATTATTTTATTGTGTAGGATCCATTATTGAAAAGCACAATGTTTGGTACTAGAAGCTCTACATACGCCCAATACCCCATCACCCCCTTTATTTCTTTAATTTGTTCCATGATACTGAGCACAAACATGAGACCATCGTTCTCACATTTCCCTTCTTACACAGCTAATGTTCTTGACCTATGTCTTGAATTTGTTTGTGTCTTGATGGCTTCGTGCCTTCAATTGCTTGACATAAATCCTATCTCCATTACCACTCCTTAGTGAACATACCCATATAGAAACTTCTTGAGGACATTGGAAACTAACAACACGTTTATAACTATGCTGAGTAGCAAAATGTGTCCTTGTTTGAAGAAAACCTCTTAGCAGGAGGCAAATAACCAGTAGGCAGCCTTTCCTCTCTGATGCATCCCAATGTTTGCTGATTGATTTACCTCCAACTCTACCAAACACCAGACATCAGTCCAGATAGAAACATTATTCTTGTAGATTGGAAGATATGAAGTGTCATTGTCTTCTTTTAGTGTGTTGCACACATTATATCCAACATCAAATTTATTTCCCCAACTAGCCTTTACCACTTTAATTAATGGTTGTATGAGATCAAGAATAAAAACCACCATTGTCAACTAGATCAGCTTCCTATTACACAAGCAATGTACTTAATTGTCACAACAAACATTAAATATGATGGATATTGCTTTTTCATTTTAATCACTATTTTTATAAATTATTAATGTCGTTTGGGATCATTGCTCCCTCACAACTAAAAAGAAACATTATGTTGTGTACATGGGACTGCATGGGGTTTATAATCCACCCCCAACTAAACCAATTAGATTTTGTATGTTAGCTATGCTAGTAGATAGTATAAACAAATTTTGACAGTAAAATAAAATCACTATCGTGGATGAAAAATGTCATATAAAAATGTATCAGCCAAATACACAACCAAACATTATTTTATGATGGCAGAACATTGGTCACCATTTCTTGACTTATTGTTTTGTTTCTAAAAAGAGTATTTGTTTTTCATTTTGCATACATGTGTTGATCGTAGTGGCAACAAGATATGAAAGCATCATCCACAAAATTGAGATGTTCCATTCAATAATTATTGATGAGCTATGATAACATGAGGATCAGTTGACATTTGTCATTATCTTGGTCAAAATTTTAGAACTTACTGTTATAGTATCTTTAGCCTTCATGTATGCATGCATCTATTTATATTTAACCAAACATTAATATAGGTTGTATTTGTTTTTTCATTTTAAAAAGAAACACAAGTTTATGATTGACATCAACTAATCATAATTCTTAGATGACTATACTCATATCATTAAGGCATGTGCTAAACATATCATTTGAACTAGATTATACTTGTATGTATCGATATCATTAGTTATTATATGATACACCACATTAATTAAGAAAAAGACATGGTGTAGAAGATGAATGAGTTCCTCATATTTGTGTTGAAACATGTTGAGATGGAAGGAGTTTAACATGAGATATTAGTATCACTGTATAAAATAATTCTTGTTCTCAATCTGGATTCAAAGAATGATATCAATTTCAACTCCAGACCTCAAAAACTATTTGAGGATGGTTATGTAGAAATTTAAGATAAAAGTGTTTTCAGTTGTTTAATATTGATGCTATTGATATTTCATTTTGTACATCAAGTGAGATGCTGGTGTTTTTCATTAGGAATATATATAAGGTTGCACTATCTAAATTTTAACATGCAATTGATATGTGTGTTGTAACATCTTGATGTAGGTCAAAGCTTGTGCACATTTTCTTAACGAAAGAATCTTAAGGTATCATAAGTATCACACTAGGAAGTGATATTTAGGGTACTTGGATCATATTCCACTTGTGGGATAAAATAGGTGTGCAAGTCTTGTAGTATTATTTGTCCAAACACTAAATGATATCTCTTGGCAGACATTTTCTATATTTTAAAATTTTATTTTCAATGTGCTTTGTGTATGCAATGGCCACAACTTTTTGGATTAGATACTCTACTTCATATCTTATTTATAGAAACATTATATGGTTAAATATCATTTGATTATGATGAAAAAAATAATTATCTTTCTCATTATTATGTTGATAGATAGATGTTGTAACTTAGGTCCTACAATATGTGATTTTGTTGAAATAGTGACTATTAAGTTCTCTTCGTATAGTAATTGTCATATCTCCTATTGAATATTACACTAATGGATTTTCAAATTTTATTTGGTTTTCCTATAGGATAATGGTAGCAACATTTTGAAAGATTGTATATATATAAACATACAAGCTCATGCATGTATTACATGATCTAATTTCTTTTTCTATAAAAATGGACTTACAAGATCTTATTATATTCTTCATTTTTCTTAATCTAAATCTGGTTTTGTTTTCTTGTAAGGTTGGTTGACTTGTTTCTTTATGGAGAAATATTATGCCATGCATAGAAATTGGATGTATAAGCCTAAAACAAGATTTGACCGTCGTCGGGATGAGGATTTTCTCTAAGGGATTGATTATTTTCTTCAATTTGCTATGAACCATGTTAAGACTACAAACATGCTTTGCCCTTGTATGAAGTGTGAAAATAAGTTTATTGAGGAGCCCAAATTTATTAAAGAACACTTGATATGTTATGGGTTTTTCCCTCGATACATGGTATGGACATACCACAGTGAAATGTCTCATTGTCATAGGCCTACTGAACACTCAACACTTCCTTCAAATAATGAAGTGAATGACTTAATAATTGATGCAATCATGATGGATGGTAACAATGATGTAGAATGCACCAACGTAGATGATTACCCAACTCTTGATCAAGAAACAAAGAAATTTGAGGAAGTACTAAAACAAGCTAATAGGCCACTATATGAGGGTTGTCTATATTCGACTTTCTACTTCATTTCTGTTCTTTTTGATGTGAAGTGTGATAACCATTGCAATAATAGATCTTCTAAAGTTACTTTGTAAGGTATTTACAGAAGGAAATAATGTTCCAAAGACATGGTATGAAATTAAGAAATTGATGTATGCCTTAGGATTGTCTAAGGAAGTGATACATGCATGTCCAAATGATTGTATGTTATATAGAGGTGACAATGCAAACCTAGATGAGTGTTTGAGGTGTAAGACATCTAGATGGAAGCCTACACATCATAGTATGAGATAGAAATCAAAGAAACCAACAAAGGTTTGTCACTATCTTCCACTCATTCCTCGACTTAAAAGGATGTTCAACTCTACAAAAATAGCTAATTTAAATGGCATATCATCATACTAGTCCAAAGCCACCTCATGGTAAGATGAATCATCCTAGAGATTCAGAACTTTGGAAGGATTTTGATAGAAAACATCCAGAGTTTAGTAGTGAGCCTCGTAATGTGAGGCTTGCACTATCAACAAATGGATTTAGTCCCTTTAATATTGGATATGGTGTCAACCATAGTATCTGGCCTGTGGTGATCTTGAATTATAATCTACCTTCTTGGTTCAAAATGAAACAATCATACTTCATGATGCCACACTTTTTTATCAATGGATCAAAATCTCTAGGAAATAACATTGATGTCTACTTAGAGCCATTAATTGAAGAACTAAAGCTGTTATGGATAGGTGTGTTAACATATGATGCTGAAAAAGGCAAAATGTTTAGGATGTGGGCTGCTCTATTGGGCACTATTAGTGATTATCCAACATATATAATGTTGTCTGGTAAAAAAAACAAGTGGAACATATGGCTGTCCTGAATGCCACATTCATACAACTTCCATTTACTTGCCATTGAGTCATAAAATGGCATACATGAGACATCGTAGATTTCTTCCAATCAGTCATCCTTGGCGATATGATGAATGCCACTTTCATGGGACCATTGAACTTGATCCTTCCCCAAAATCTCTATCTGGACCAGAAATAATAGAGTTATGGTGTGCTATGATAATCTTATTTTTGGAAGGGATACATCTAGTTCATTAAAACATAAACAATGATTGCCTCTTGGTTGGAATAAGAAGAGTATATTTTTTGAGTTCCCATATTAGTGTACACTATTAATTCGGCATACTTTGGATGTAATGCATATTAAAAAAAATATTTGTGCTACATATTGAGTTGGTTGTTGAATAAGGATGGGAAAAGTAAAGAGAATATAAATGCACAATTAGATATGAATAAGTTGAAAATTGGAAAGTCATTGTGGATAAAGAGGTCTCAAAATGACCAGAGTGTAGTTATACCACCCTCTTCATATTATATGACTAGCGAGGAGAAGGAAACATTTTTCATGGTTTTAAAAGACATGAAACTTCCATATGGATATTCTTCCAACATCTCACGACTAGTTCAACTTGATGAGAAAACATTCATGGGTCTAAAAAGCCATGATCATCATGTTCTGATGCAAAAATTAATTGTATTATCTCTAAGAAAGACAATTTCAAAACATGTAGGGAAAGCATTGATGGAATTGTCTTTATTTTTTAGACAACTATGTGCTAAATCTATTAATGTTGAGACTATGGAAAGACTTGAGCAATCAATTCCTATTATTCTGTGTAAGTTTGAAAAGATATTTCCTCTGACATTTTTTGATGTCATGGTCCACTTAACTGTACATCTTCCTACTCAAAGTAAAATAGGTGGACCTGCTCCTTTCTAGTGGTTGTATCCAATTGAAAGATATCTTTACACCTTGAAAATTTTTTTGAGAAATAAAAGAAAACTAGAGAGTTCTATAGTTGAAGGTTACTTGAGAGAAGAGGTAGCTACATTATGTACACAATATCTATCTGACTCGGACTCCAGAGAGAAAAGACAGGTAGTATATGAAGATGGGCCCATAGGAGCTGTGCAAATCATCACTCTTTCTGAGGAAGAAATTCACCAAGCACATCATTTTATCCTTTATAATGATGAAGACATCTATGAGTACCTAAAGTAAGTATGTATTTAATTTAATATATTATTTTAAACATCATATATAACATATATTTATTGTTAGGTATCATGTTGACCTCCTGATACGTAATCATCCATCTTGGTGTGAAGATTACATCAAGCTAGAGCAACATCAAAATTTTGTTAATTGGTTAGAGACTATGTGAGTTTCTCTCCTTTGATCTATATTTATTTTTAAAATTTATAGAAACATTTAACATTTATTTTCTCAATAGGTCACAAGGTTAAGAAACTATAAAGACTTACCACAAAAGGTGAAGTACTTATCAGAAGGGCCTTCTATAAAAGTTGTATCTTATTCTAGTTATTTCATAAATGGGTATAAGTTTGAATCGAAACACATGGAGTGCAATCGAGTGACTCAAAATAGTGGTGTTGCAACTGTAGGTCTTGATGACAATTTATTTTACGGAATGATTATGGATATTTATCAAGTACAATTTCAAAATTTAGATCCATACCATCTTTTTAAGTGTTTATGGTATGATGGTGAGGAAAAAATGACGGATTCCCTAAATTTTACCATTGTGGATACGATGAAGCTATCATATGAAGATGATTCTTTCATTTATCCTAAACAAGCAAAACAAGTATTCTATTCCTTAGATCCAGAAGATGGAAACTTGAGTGTAGTTTACCCATGGGTTGCTAGAGATACATATGACATACCAAATGATACATCATATGTTGAGACCACTTTTGAGAATATTGAAATTTCAGTACAATGTACATTTGATGATGATAATGACTTATGGGTGAGGCCAGACTTAGATCGTGAGATAGATCAAGTGGATGCAAATGTTGTTCATGAAATAACAAATACAAGAAAATGCAAAGGTTGTGGTAAGAAGTAAATCATTACATTTGTTACTTATAGTGATTTTTTACTTTATTAAATTTCGAACATTTGATGATAATATTTTGCAATTTATGTTTCTAAGTATTTCTCACACTACACATTTTTATTTATAGCAACGCCTCCTAAGCTTGCCTCCCATAGTAGCATAATGAAGAAGAGCCCCGCAACTAACAATACTCACACAAATTCATTGGATGGTGGACTAGGTAATATAGTTTTGAAAATAAAATGTTGAGTAGGTATTTGTTTGATACAAAAAAATATTCTTATGATTAGTTCATATGTCAAAGAAACAAAGAGCACTACATATTCCCATTCAAGATGATACAGCCTGCTTGTTAGGAGGTACTAAAATTTAAACATAGTTATATGATTTTTTGATCTAGTGTCTATTTGTATAATCTTAACTCCATTAGGTTTTATCTTGTTAGGAAAAGGAGAACTAAGGGTCAAACCTACATCGGAAAGGGTGAAAACTTCATTGCAACCATCAATGGATGACAGATTGTGCCCTCCACTAGGTATTTTTGCTAACCTAAGTTAAATTTTTGATTGAGCTATAGTTGATGATAATGATGCCATTAACAATTTAAGTTTCTATCATGTATATAGTGAGTGAGCAAAGGTTGCGCATGGGATCTTCAATAGAGACATCTCTTGAAGGGGATTCCTCTTTAGGAGGTACATTTCTTTCAAAAGACATCACACTTACAATTATGTTGTTGATCTTTTAACTTTGTTGCCTTTTGTGGTAGTGAATGAGAGGATACATATAGTTAGAGATACACCTGAAACCACTTTTAGGGGTGATAGAATCTCCCCTTTAGAAGGTATTTATGTTTTATGAAATTCTACTCTGCATTACACTAGAGTGTATGGTAGTTGTGTCATTAACAGTGTAAGGATCTATTATAAATAGCAAGTGAACAAAGGGAGTCCATGTTTCTATTTCCCACATGTCCTACACTTATAAGAATTTTTCAATTAATGAAGTCTTTAACTCCATTGTTTTTGGTAGTAGAGAATGGACAAGTAAACAAAATCGGATATGAACTACAAAAATCTCTCATGAATGCAAGACCTAGCCCAATGGAAGGTATAGTTGTTCAAAATACGTTCTACATTTACAAGTAAATGGACTCACCCACATTAATTTTTAATATAGTTAATGGAAAAATACAAAACTTCAAATGTTCACTAAACACATCTCTAAGGAATGATAGAATCCCCCCTCTAGAAGGTATTGTTTTCAAAATCAGTAGTTATATATTCTATAATAGAATTTATGTTAGTATGTCATTAACCCCATGTGTCTCTATTTTAAATAGCAAGTCAGCGAATGCAACATTCCAGATCTTCACTACATGCATCTCTTCAGGAGGATAGACTTTCCCCTTTAATAGGTAATGTTATTGGAACATACATGTACATTACACCAAAGTTTCTATTGGTACGTCATTAACACGTAGACCAATATTATACATAGTTACATCTAATGTATATTATACATGTCATGTCAAAGACTTTTCTTAGAATCCATTATTTTCTATAGTGAATGAACAAAGACAAAATATTAGATCCTCAATGCGAACACCTTTGCGGGATGATCAAATCTCCCCTTTAGAAGATGTATTTGTTTAGAATAAGCTTTAATGTATATTATAATAGATATTATGTTGGTATGACATTAACCCCATATATCCCTATCATAAATAGCAAATGAGCAAAGGAAGCATCCCAGATCTTCATTGCATGCTTCTCTGCATGAGGATACACTTTCGCCTTTTAGAGGTAATGTCATTGGAACATAAATTGTATACATACAAGTATGTCTATGTCAAAACCTTTTTTTAGAATCCATCATTTTCTATAGTGAATGAACAACAAAAAATATTAGATCCTCAGTGCAAACACCTTTGCTGGGTGATAAACTCCCCCCTTCACGACATGCATTTTTTCATGATGATACACTTTCTCCACCAAGAGGTAATACTACATTGGAAGATACATGGAACACTAACAAGCATGTCTATGTATAAGACTTCCTTTAACCTCCATTATTTTTTCAATGGATGAACAAAGACAAAATATTAGATCTTCAATGCAAACACCTATGCTGGATGAAAGACCCCTCCCTCTAGAAGGTATCATTGATCGACCAAGCCTTCATATTTATTAACCTAGATTTTTTTATTGACACACTTTTGTGTGTAAAAGGAATATGTGTTCGTACTTGTAATAAATATAGTCTATGGTTATATTACTTTCATAGCTTGATGTTGATATTCTTCATATGTTAACACATATCACATGAAAAAATGTTCTACAAGGGGGAGGACTACCTTGAAAGTAGTTGATCCTATGAATGGTAAAAAGCACAAGTGCTATGTTTTTGATGATGGAAGAATTGTTGGTCCCAGAAGGAGAAAATTGAGCAGCTTCTTAGGAATTTTAGCACACAATCATTGTCTATATCCTATACATAAAGAATGCGGATTAGATCATGAATCAACAATTAATCGTATAATGGTTGATGCTCATGTAAGTAGTATTTTCTTATTTATTTTTTACATGCTCATAATATGGCTATATTTATAACTGTAATATGATTTTTTTTACATTATTGTGATGTTGTCATTCATATTTGTGTTTTTCCATGAAGCATGACTATGACTTATTCAATATGGATGGGACTCCATTGATTTCATTTTGGGGATGTAATAAATTTTTTAAAGAAAACAATCAACCAACAATGGAGGTATTTTTGTCCATTGCTAAAAAGCAAACTAGACCCTCATATCCCCATTGTTGAACAAGTGCAACCCTTAGTTAATAGAGTTCCTCCAGATCATTGGCTATCATTAATAGAGCTATGGAGTAAAGAAACAAATATGGTAAGAGGGTGTGAAATTTTTTATAACTTCGATAGTCAATTCATAATTGTACTTATTCTGTTGAGATTAATAATGATATTGAATGATATGTAGGTTGAAGCTTGTAGAAACAAAAGAATTCGGAGTGTTTTACATGCAACACATACATCAAGACAAATATCATTTGGTGAAAGACAAGATAAAGTGGTATGACCACTACCATCTTATACAAGCTCACTAGAATGTGTACTTCTATTAATAAGGTTGTCAATGTCTTTTTAGGATAAAGATGGTGTTTTACTTCTAATTGTAGAAACAAATCTGAATTCTCACAAAAAGAAGAATGGATAGTACATAAGTGAGAAGATGAAAGAGGTTTGTGTAAGTATTATGTTTATTAAATTTGTCAATGTATTACAATAAGAACTTGATTTATGAATTTATATTGTAGGAAAAGATAAAACTATGGAGTAGAGAGTTGGGTGTAGAAAAAAGCAAAACAACCACTGGAGTGCATTTTGATTGTTGATGATGCACATGGATCCCATCATGGAGGATATGAAAGAGGATTTAGTGGAGGAATTGCGAGAAGGAACTTGAAGAAGAAAATGCTAGTTGAAGAATCTAATAGGATTGTAGCAATAGCTTGGAAATCACAATTGGAAGACAAAGACAATCAAATTAAAGAAAAAGACCATAAAATCAAAGAAAAAGACCATGAACTTGAAATTTTGCGTGCTAAAATCAAATCACTTGAGTGCCAAGTAAGATGATATTTCTTTACATCATTGACAATGAACTAAAATTATTTTTATTTATTAACAATTATATACTTATGATTTTTAGGGAATGTCTACAAATAATGAGTTTAATTGTCATACAACACCACATGCTTTGGTATGTTGATGGTGTTTTCTACTTTTCCTACAAAATAGCATTTCTTATCATTTAATTTATCATTTTCAAATCTTATTTTAGGATGGGACAAATTATGATTCTCTAATAAATGTGCAAACTGATTCTGACTTGGTAAGTGAAACAATACTTCTAACATTCTAAAGTTATGAAATGTAATATGATTTTTTGTTAGGATGAACCTTATGATCAATTAACATCTTATCAAATTCATAGATCTCCTACACATGTAAGTGCTACCATTTTGACAATGAGGCTATATTCGGATGTTGTCAATAATTTTTCAACATTTTTACCTTTTATTCTAGGATCGAGCATCTGGAACGAGTAAAAGAGTGTTAGGTCCCAATATGGGGACATAATGCAAGGACGAAATTGGATTTTTGCTATCATCATATTTTTTGGGTATGAAAACTTTCTATTTGTAAATTATTATATAATATAGAGAAAAACTTTCCATATTCAGCCGTGTATAATCTATGTTACAAGCATTGAATTTTCTTCCCATTAGGAATTTTGGTGGATATGGAATGACATGAAGTTCATGCACTTGGAGGGCTTGGTCATTTTGGGGGAAGAAGCATGACATAATGGAGAGGATCTCCTATTTTCATGGCTTATTACAACTAACGTTTTTTGGGTATGAATTTAAACTTCTCTTTGATGAATAATGATATAGTAGAAAGAAATAGTACATGACAAACATCAAAATTCCTATTTTTTCAGAAGGCACGCGGTTGAAGGGGACATCTAGAAGTCCATTATTCTTTGAGGGCATGGTCATTTTGGGTGGAAGGATGACTGGTTCAAGGCTCATTGTCTACTCATATTAAGTATTTTCTTCAATAAATTTTTGTGCATTTCAAATTTAAATTTTCATCAATGTAATAGAGATATACAAATCATTAATCTACACATTAACTCAAGTCTGGTCTGAATAATAACAATTCAGATTATTTTAGGTTAGAATCTAATCTATTTAGGTCTGTAATAAACATGTTTTTTACACATGCACAACTCAAGTCTATTATTCTTTGTGCATTTTTGGAACTATGTTCCTTTTACACAAATGGACAATGAATAGGTATATGTGTTTGGTTTTATTTTTTATTTTCCCAGCTATGTTAAAAAAATGTCTATTTCCTTTTAGTTTATCTTTTGTCAATTTACACCTATGGAGAAAAACTAGACCTCAAGAAGACCTAAATAATACATACTTTGACTCGAACAGTCCTAATTTGTTGTGAATGCCAATTGATAGTTGAATTCAACATTGATCAAAACGAACATGTCATGCTTTCCCTACAAATGAAAGAGCCCTTGTTATTAGTGTATTGTTATTATTCCTCAATTCCTCTACTATATTTCTATAGGTTTCCTTCATGACCGTGGGATGTAAGACACAAATACCTTACATATTTTCTATTGCTTGTATACCTTCTTCTCTTCACTTGTTTCCTCTAGCCGATGAGTTGGGGCTTCAAAGAAATAAAATGCATGATTACTCATACAAAAGGGTTGGCCAAGTGCTGCCATGAATGTTGTGAAGACTTCTATAATGGTGCATAGAGAGGTTTTCTAAGATATATGAAATTGTATTATGTAATCCATGGATGCCTTGTGGGAGATGATTGAACCTTTACGATAAGATTTACATGGTTTCCACCTACCTTCTTTGACTTTGATTTCATTTATGTAGGATGAAGAATTATGGGGAGATAACATCTCCCTATTTTAATCCCCTTCTTTAAATAAAATAACCTTGTTCTAATAGTGACACACTCCTCCAATAACCATATGTGTCATGTATAATATATAGTTGGGTAGCTATTGAGCTTAATTGATAGTCTATATAGGGCCACTAAAGGAAACCATACTTATATTTTGGATTTTTTGTAAGCATTAGTTAAATATACCTTGATGGTTATGGTAATGTTTGTTCTCATGTTATGTATCACCTCTAGAGCTTAGACTTGAACTAGGCTAATTTATCCCTAAAGTGACATAGTTTGGGCCTAGAAAGTCATGCACATTTATTTAGGCAACTGAAAGATCATGGAACATACAAATGGAACCCTTCTTCAATGCCTAGGGTATCTATTTTCTTGCCTGAATTATGTATATGCTTTGTTACTTAGGACTTATTTTGTATTTCATTGAAGATTAAGTAGATCCTAAATTTCTTTTAACAATATAATTAGTTGTTTTCTTCTCCAACCCATGCTTGAGAGATCTTGTGTGAAGATCTTGGAAATACATTGTTGCCTCACGTAATTTCTCCCTTATGCTACCTTTGACTGTATTGTACTTTAGGTAACTTAGAATGCAAGATTATTTGGTCCCTACAATTGATGTATCTACTAGTTTAGAACTACTAATGCAAATTTTATTATTTATAGATCCCTGAAATGCATAATTCAATCCCTCATATATGCTATAGTATAATTCTCCTCTCATAAGTCAGATTTAATGCCCCTATCCATCAATTGCATATGGTGTGAATTTTCTTGGTATGTTTGTTTACTTTGAAGCAATTTTCTAAGAATTCCTTTGAGGATATTTTATACGCATTTCATTTCTTTGAGTTTAGATTTCATACATATAAACGAGGGATCTGTTCGACAATTTGTATGGTGGTTTGTTGGACGGACACAATGGACACAAGGTGAATAAGAACAATATTTGTGATGATGGATAGGTATCGTGATTGAAAGCTTCTCGAGGATGTGCTATTGTTCGGTCTGGTTTTTAGGATTTTTCATTGTTTCTAGAGATATTGTTGGCAATGATGTTGATTGGGGTCTTTTTGGTTGTACAATGTGGCGGGTTCTAGTTTTTCATGGTTAACTTATAGGTGGTTCTTGGTTATGCAGGACCCTTGACTATGTCTTCCCTAATTATGGTCAGTTTGGTGTTGGGTAGTGTTTGTTTTCTTGGTGGAGCACCTATTTGAATGGGGTTTGGCCAGCAAGATGGTATGTTGTTTTATTGTTAAGATGGAGTCTCAACTGATGCTTTTATTAGTTTAAGGCTCTTATATTTGTGTCTTGTGTTTTGGAAGTGTGGTAGGTAAGCTTCAGGAAGGATAATAGGTGGTTTGAGAATCTTGGGAGGGTGAATACATTCACCTCATGGGTCTACCATGTTACAAGTTTCCACCATGGGATGAACTTTTGTCCGTGTTAACTCATGCCTAGAGATTCCGTTAGTACGGAATTTGTTTTTGATGAATAATATAGAGGTTCTCTTTTATTCTTTTCTGAGGCAAGTGATTTTCTTCTTTCTTGAGGGGTTTAGTAGATGAGAGGTCGATGAAGTGAGACTCTTTATTGAGTAGTAATCTTTTCATGATGATCTGTTTTTGTATAAGAGAATATGACTGAAACCACTCATAAAAAATAAATAAAAATATGTATACATATTCTATTTGTTTTGACGAAACAACAAACTCTAGTATAGAACCGACCTTTAGTGTCAGTTATTTAAGGCCTTTGGTGTCAGTTTCAAAGCGACACCCAAGTGGGCGTCGCTAAAAGTCGAAACCTTCAGCGTTGATTTTAACACCAACACCATAACCCTTCCTGCCACCAAAAATGCGCCAGCAAGGGCACTATAGGCATTGGTTACTTAATAAAACTGACACTATATCCAGGTCAAAGACGTCGGCATTTCACAAAAACCTACGTCATAACCCTTCCCGCCACCAATAAAATGCGCCAGCAAGGGCACCATCGGTGCCGGTATGTATATATAACTGAGACTATATCCATATAGACGTCGATTTTTTGTTAATAACTGACGATGTATGTCTTTGTTGTTAGTTTTATACTAATAACCGATGCCTATGTTTTGATTTGTTTTTATTAGTTTACAGACATGTTGTATGGCTGGTCAGCAGGATGCAGAACTTGCAGTTCAGTTTTGAACTGCAGGTTTACAACATCCATTGATATCAGCCAACAACAGGCCACAAACCTACAGAATTAACAAGATGGACAATATTATATATGGATCATGTGATTCACACACATGTATATGCACATTTAATTCATATTAGTTTTCATCACACACATGTAGAAACCAGTAGTTCCATTTCAAATTTCCTCCATTTTCACACACATTTAGCAACCTGTAGTTCCATTCATTTCATCTCTTTTCACATTCAGACACATGTAGAAACAATCATGTATTGATCATCCTCACATTCACACATATGAAAATTCAGAAAAATTCATTCACATTCACACAAAAATAATTATGAGAACAAAGTTCAGAAATATCATTTTTTATTCATCATCGTCATTATCACCCTCGCTATCCCAATCATATTTAAAAATCCCCACTACTTGTAGGGCTTTTGCCCATTGTTCTCTTACATCATTTAAGTCTTCCCTCGTATAGGATGTATGTACATCTAATAACTTTCCACCTGTAGTGAAGTCAGTTTTAAAAACCTGTAAAGAGAATGACGTATATATATAATTAATAATATATAATAAGATTGATATATTTCATATTATCTAATGAGACTATATATAATACATGATGTATAGTATCTATTTCCATTGCAGCATGTTTAATGATTATGTCCATAAATCACATCATATAGTATGTACATGCCCAGCCATTGTCTTGTGTAGCACACTATAAATTGAAACATACAAAATATTCAAAAATACAAATAAGCACAGTTCACATAAATAATATATACATTGGAGTCGGGAAATTACTTTCACATTTTCCCAAATTAGTGGCTGATTATTTTTCTTGGGGACCTTTCCTCCAGCTTTTTTGAACTCATATAAAGCCTTACATGTTAATGTAACACATTAAATTGCATAATTAAATAGTAATGTAATAACAGATGTTAATGGATATAAAAATATGAAATATTTCTCATGGGAATAATGGCCTTTTCATTGTGTGTCCATATAATGTATTCAATTCCTTCCCCGCAGGATCTAGATAATAGATAGTGAACGTCTTGGGGACAATAACTAGTAACTCCCAATGCCTACCACTATAGGTAAGAAAGTTAAAAATTAATAACTCAAAATCCACAATAAAAATGTAATTTTCTTAAGTCCAAATTATAAGCAAAGTAAACTTACTCTATCACCGTCTTCTTTTTTTACCAAAATATTTAAAAGTAGAATAGAAGTATGAAGTAACTGAAGAAGGGTCTTTATCTACAAGACTAATCAAAGATGGAACCAAAAATCCCACATGGGAAAATGAAAAATCTGTACATATCGTGTGTAAGTGGTTGCAAAACATGTATTACGTATGCATCAATATGTAAGAAACTAGATCACCATATATAAAATAAGGTATATGGATGTATAAATAAGATCTCACCATATCCATACCTCTATCATAGATGAATCCAGCCAATCATGTCAAAACAACTCCAAAATATCTTGTATAAATAGCGTGTTATCGTATGATTGACCTGCAGCATCCTCCGGAATAAAAACATTTGTAGGGCAATTTGGATTATGTTCACCTATCCATACTGCCATACCCCTATAATTAGGACCTAACGAGGCATGTAGGTCCCTTAGAAGCCAACTTGGTACTTCAGGAGGTGGAGGTGGAGGCCTAGATGTATCGAGTGTCTTCCTTTTGACTTGTATATATAATTTTAGATCAATTGAATCATATATACACACTAATAAATTAATGTAATGTAAATTTACCGTACAATAGTAGTATAGACGACATCCTCTTTGGGCCACATTATCACTCCACCTTCTGCCTCACCAAGCATTTCAGAATCTAGGTGTGCATATGGCAATGGAAGATCCCTCCAATTGAGGAGTACATGTATCAGGCTCACACGAACCGCACCAGTTGGTACTGGAGTCCCATGAAACATGTCCCCTGGAAGGGCTGGGTAAGCCTGTGCCTTTGCAACGATATATTCTTGACTTTTTTGATGGCATGGCTCCAACCCCTACAAATTTACATAAAGAATGTTATATACATAAACATATCATCTTGAAAAGACTAGCTATTATGTCATAAAAATACTTACAACGGGTGTGCTAGGTGGTGGGTCTATAGGATTACTCCCAACCTCTACAGTAGGAGAAAACTGGCCCACCACATGTACTGTCTGAGTGGTAGTCTGAGACGCCTGCCACTTCACCATTACTTCTTGGATTCTCCTATCAATTAACTGATCTACCTATACATGGATAAAAGAAATGCTAGCTTCTGATTATTGAATTCTCTTTCGCAAGAGCATCCTAAAAAAAGAGTAGGTTACCTCAGCTTGTGAAAGTCCCTCTTTTGGGACAGGTTTGCACTGGGATGGCCCAAAGAACGCTTTGATGCCGACACCAACACATGCACCCCTAACACATCCAGGATGCTCTGGTTTACCCAGAGCAACTATCAATTCATCCCTTGTGCCCTCAAGGATGAACTTGTCTTCCTTCCTCTGATCGTGTAGCTCTCACTAATCGCCATCAATAGAAATTGGTAAGTAAACATAACAATTATCAATATCGATCGATTTCTCTAAGAGTTGAATTTTACCATTTTTGCAGCCGCCTCAGCAGTTGTGGGCTTTGTTATATCTCCCTTCTTGTTTTGCCTCCCAGCTATCCACATAGCATGGTGAGGCAGAGGTGCAAGAGAAATAGTAGAGGACTCTACAGTCTCTTGAGTAGCAGTAGACTTAGCCTGTAGTCTTTGGTGAACGCCTGCATAGCCTCTTGGACCCATTGTGTGGTCATGCACATTCAGTGCATTCCTTGCTCTTTGAGCATCGCTGATAGCCTCGTTAGTAAGAACATTGATTTGGTTAGTAACACTAAAGGTTAATCTTGAATAGGTGAATACATAAGAACATATATTAATAAATTGGGAGTGGCACTTAATACCTTGAATTCATCCATTTTACTTTGGGTAATAAACTTCTCCCAGTCTTTGGGGTCTAGGTAGTTCCATTGCTCAATGGTTGCCTTGTTCCTAAATTTATCATTTAAAGAGAATACAAACAAAAATTATTAGTGTAGAGTTAGTCAAAAAGTGATCAATGTCTAGAATTGGAAATCAATCAAGAACCTCTTCTCAGCATCACGTATGTAATCTCGGGTGAGATTTGTCCTATAGTTCCTTAGGACCCTCCCACAGTGTCGCATCACGCATTTACGATGTAGATTTTCATCTAGATCAAATATACTCTGCAAAATAGAATTGCTATTAACTAGTATCATAAAAATTAGTAATCTACAAAAATAGAATTGCAAATAATAATAACTCACACATAGTTCCTTCCATACTAAGACTTTATTCCCCCTAGGAACTTTATGCCAGGATTCTACGTTAGGACTACAATGGCAGTGAGTAAGAACCCCAAGATATGAAATAAATGAGTTGCGATTCACTCCAACTAGATTTCCTGCATGATCGAAATCCACATCCAGTTTGGATCTATTGCCCCTTTGCTGTAATAACTTGTTCATCATTGTGATGCCCCTCACTTTCTCAAATTTTTTTGTTGCTCATCAAGTACCCCAATTTCTTAAGTGGGTACATCACCAACCTAAAATTTGACAAAAAAAACACACTTACAGGTTATAACTATAAATGAACATATAGATAGAAATATAGGATATATTTTTAAAACTTACATTGTGAGGCGGTGCATTGATATCCTCACCCTCACAGTAATCATCATCACGGTCATCATGCTCATGCTCAGCCATCTGAAAGTGTCATTAAAAATCAAACATTAGCATTTGACATAACCAGAAGATAATAAAACATTGTATAGTTCACATTTAGAAAAATAAAACATATAAAAAATATAAACATGTATGCCTCTAATATTGTGATCTTTTATCAATTAACAATCCTTCATTGTAATCTCCGCGCACATACAAGTCATCATTAGCTTCAATATTTGGAGGTGTTGGCAACCCAACTGAGAATGGACTGGAGTCATCATACTTATCATAGTACTCTTCTTCATCTATAGGATCTTTAATGAACTATCTTTTACCATGAATAACAACTGACCATTTATCATTTGCAGGATCATCAATATAAAATACGTGTTTCTCCTGTGATGCCAATATGAATGGTTCACCCTTCTCGTCAATCTTTTCAAAGTTCACTAATGTGAAACCCAATTCATCCACTATAACTCCTTTGGTGTTATCAACCCAATTACATTTAAAGAGTGGAATTCTGAAATCTACGTAGTCAAACACCCATATGTCTTCAATGACACTGCAATATGACATTTTAGCTTCACGTGGACTCTTATCCTTTGCACTTGCAAAAAATAATGAAGACACTTGAAGGGTGACCCCACTATTTTAGACGACACTCTTATCATCTTGACGCTTTGTGTAATATGAGAATCTATTTATGTCAAACCCTTCATAAGACATAACATTCAATTTTGGTTTAAAGGTGAAACATCACACCTTTAAACAAAATGTCTCTCTTTGTGAAGCATCATAGGTCATCACACCTTCACCCTAGAGTTTCTTTAAGTCATCAATTAGAGGTTCAAGTTAAACTCTAATATCATTTCTAGGTGTTTTAGGGCCCGATATCAACAACGACAACATAACGTACTTATTTTTCATACATAACCAGGGAGAAAGATTGTATATAACAAGCATAACTGGCCAAGTGCTATGTTGGCTGCTCAATGTCTCGTACAAATTCATCCCATCTGTATAAAGCCCAAGTTTTAGATTCCTGACTTCTTCACCAAATTTAGGGTACAATAAATCAATCTTCTTCAACTGTGGGGAATCAGACGCATGTCGTAGGATACCATCATTATTTTATTTAACATCTACATGCCACCTCAAATTATTCACATCTATCGGATTGGCAAACAAGCGTTGAAATTGTGATATTATAGGTAGATACCACATCACCTTGGCAGGAGAACCAGTTTTAGACTCCCCCGAAGTCATCAATTTATACCTTGACGCACCACATTTTGGGTAATCTTTCAAATCCACATGGTCCTTTTGAAATAGTACACAATCATTCAGGCATGCGTGTATCTTCTTGGCCTCCATTCCCATTGGGCACAACAATATCTCTAACTGGTATGTTGAGATTGGCAGCTCATTTCCTTCAAGAAAAATTTCTTTCAACATAGACAACAATGTTGTGAAGCTTTTGTCGCTCCATCTATTGTTAGCTTTCAGCTTATACAATCTCAACACATCACTAAGCTTCGTAAACTTAGTACAACCTGTGTATAACGGTACCTCAGCATCATGCATAATGTTTCTAAACATGGGAGGTGGATCGGTGTGCTCTACCCCACAACTATCTAGTATCACATCAATGATGTCTACTGGAACTGGTTCATTCACATCTACATCATCAGAGGAAATTTCTTCTTCCACACAAGAATTGCTATCAACATCCACACAAGCCTTGTACTATCCCGTTGCACATGACATGACTTTTGATTTCGTCACCAGTGCTGACTTTCAAGTTGTTACCGCAATGCCTACATGGACAATAGAACCTATCTCTAGGTTTTTTCCTATGTTCCTTGGCAAATCTAATAAACTGATCAAGACCAAAAATAAACTTTGGGGTGCAGCGATTTGGAATGGACATCCATGATCTATCTATTCTATGATCAAAGAGAAAACAAGTATATATTAGGGTTTAGGGTTAAAAGATTAGGTCTTATATATAATAAATGTGTACCACCTATCACATTCTTGAACACCTAATCTCACTAGTAAGTGTATAATGTGTATTGGGTTTTCAAGAAAATTTCGGCAGCATTTCCCCGCTATTCTCCAAGTACATATGTACTTAGAGAACATATGGGGAAATGCTACCGAAATTTCCTTGAAAACCCAATAAACATTATACACGTACATCCTAAGTGAGATTAAGTGTTCAAGAACAGTCCCAAACCGGGGACTATCCAAGATTTACCTCTAATGAGTAAATCTTGGATGGGTTTCTAGGCCAAAAATACATGTATGTTGTCATTCTTATACCTACAATCCTAGTTTCATCATTCATATCCTAACTTTTGTGTAACATCATTTAATCATGCTTGTCAGTAAATACTAAATAGTAAATAAACCATGATTCCATATATCAAAGATTTGAATCAAAATGAAGCTTAATGGCACATTTAGAGAGTGAGAATATTATACCTCACTTGAAGGTTGAAGAAGAAATATATGCAAATCAACAACAAGTCAATAACACCTGCAACAACACAAATGCACGATTCAATTCTGTTATAATGTATTAATTAGGGGTTAATCTTGAAGTTTTAACTAGAGCTTCATATATCAGCATACATACTAGGTCATATTTCACGTCAAGATTTAGGCATTTAATCACCTTAGGGCGCATACATGATTCACAAGGTATTTGGGTGCACAAATAAAAATATATGTTACTGATTTAGGAGTTCATATAATCATTTTAGAAATAGAAGACCTACATTTTAGCTTTGGGCATGGCCATTACATCACAACCCATCACATTACTACTAATTTTAAGTATAAAAGGGATTTGATATAACAGAAGACTAAGGTTCCCCAATTGACTTAAGGTATGACCATGCCTCACCATAAGGGAGTCATAATCACACATATAAAGTCATATAGACAAACTATCAATAAGGGAGATGAAGGGCTGATAAGAGTGTCATGTATGACCACAAAATTACTGTTCTTCAAGTTAGGGTGATTATTGATGTCTTTAGAAGCATGATTGGCAGTCTAGGGTAAAGTTCATCATTTACATTCCAAGCATGTCACATGAGTGCATTAGAGTTCATCATTAAGCAAGAAGGGTGATTAGGATTCTCAATATATGTATTTTTTGAAAATAAGTTGTATTGGATAGACCCATAATGGAAGTGATCATTGAAAAATACTAGACAATCATTATACTTTAAGAAAATGATGTCTATGATCGTTTGACCTAAGTTCATGGGTCCCTTCACATATGGTTTAGAAGGTCATACACAAGGATTAGAATGCATACAAGAAGATAAACCACCAAGGAAAAGCAAGGAAAACAAAGGAAATGAGGGGTAGCTTACTTGCTTAGGTTAAGAACAAGCAAAGGAAGATCCACAAGCTCCACAACCATATTAAGAAACTACTGATATACCCTTGCATATGATTGATAATCATATAGCATGATAGGGTTACATTAATATAGAATGATAGGGTTGCATAAGATTAATATACCCTGAATGACATACTCCAGCTAAGTAGTAGATAGGACAAGCTGCTGGTTATTCGTCTTATCTATTACTTGTGGCTTGCAAGAAACAACACCATCTTCGAAGGGAAAAAGGCAGATTCTAATCATAGTTGCAATATAATTTTCAATATTTCTCAAAGCTTAATTGTACAGATAGATCATCTATAGATCGTATCCCTCTTGTATAGAACTTATATAGGTGAGAAATAAAGAGAGTCCCACGCTTACTGATAAAAAAATGTTGCAAATCTAAAGCAAAAGGAAAAAGGACCAAAAATACCTAACGCAGGCACGATGGAAATTAAACTAAATGGGCAAAAAGGTGAAATGAGGGACCTTCTCCTCTACTCAACCTAGCAAAGAGTTGGTATAGAAGAGCTCAACCTAACAACTCCCAGTCCAGTGGAATATCTCAACAAACAAAACTCACACTTGATTTCCTCATCTCCTAACGACCTCAATGACCCCTTCCAAGGGTCATGAGGTGATAAGAAGAGGGATTTAGGCCTCCCGCCATAATTGGAAAAGAGGATAAAGAACAACAACAACAAGTGGAGGATAGAAGCACACCTTTGAGAAGCGGCGGCAGAGCAGTAGGCAAGCAACTATGGTGGAGCAGTAGCCGGCAGGGGCAACGGGAGTACAGAGATCAATGGCGGAAGGAATCGCCAGACCCTAAATTAATCGGGAATGAAATAAAGAAAGGGGAAGATTCTGGTTTGCGCGGGCACTATTAAGTTAACTATAGACGTCGATTATTCTAAACAACTGACAATTAACACAATAGGCATCGATCACCACAAAACAACTGACACCTATGTTCTATCATAGTCGTCAATTTCAACTAGAAAAACCGACATCTATCTACATGTGCCGAAAAAAATGTTCTTGAATTACGATCATAGTCGTCAGTTTCCATACAAAACCGATGCCAAAGGGGGTAACATTTTTTATAGGGACATCACGGGAACACACATCTACGTCTGTTATTGTAAGAAAAATCGACGACAAAAATGGGGCCGATTTCTATCTCGTGAAAAACCTTTAGTCGTTGGTTACTTGGTCAACAACCGACGTCGTATGTCAAATTTTGGAGGTAATTTTTTTGTACTGGAAAAATTAGATTTGGCGGGCGATTTTATGCATTGATTTCTTATTGAGCAACCGACGCTAAATAAAAAGCGATACCCGTGTCTGGCTGGTCTTCACATATAGATGTCGGTTTGTGTTTTCAACCGACGTTCTAGGGTTTAGGCGTCGGTTGTTGGGATACAACCGACACCTCTAAATGTGACGTTATAAGCCATTTTTGTAGTAGTCCTTTCAAAGCTAAAATCCGCTTGGGTTATATGTTGCAGGTGAAGGCTAGAACATCTACACTATTTTTTGACCATGATGTCAAAGATAGAAGGTTTCAAGACAGTAGGTTTCAAGTTGGGTCAGAGGTAACATATCAACTACCAGTTAGAAGAAATGATCAACTCTAGAGCATCAACCGTGCAGACTGGATGGATACCATATGTCATGGCATGCATATAGTGAATGTTCAGTTCTGATTTACTTGTATGGTGTATGACCATCTGTGTACTTCTCATATATGTAAAAAGTTGCTGATTTAGAGCAACAGAACAATGTCTTGTGTGTGGATAAAAATATGAAAACATGAATGCAGTAAATCCTATTGTGAATCTTCCAGAAACTTTGTAATTGTCCCAACTTTAATGAGAATGAAATGGTCCTTTTAAATCCTGCTTGTGTTCCAATAATTTGTGTTTATTGCAATTTTTTGTGCGTTGAAAGATGGAGAGAAACAGAGCATGTCTTGATAATATGTTTGCTACATTTTTTATATATCCTTTTGTTATATGGAAGGCATACAGTTGTTTTTGTTCACAGTTCAAGGTGAACTATAATTCTTTATGTAGACCCAGCTGTGCTATTTTAAAATTGTCATGTTCTACAACTGTTCAACTTATTATTGTCCTGCCAGTAGATGTTGCACCATGTTCAACATCTGGTAAGACCAAACACACATTCTATAGTTGAACATTATTTTCCTTTATTGATTGTAGATGCTAAACCATGTTCTACTTTTTGGAATATAGAATATCAATGGTTTTTCTATAGTGATATAGCAGACTGCCCTGCTTTACTTGCCTCCTAACAGATCCACCAGTTGGGGTAGGGTGGTGTGGTGAGGAGTTTGAGCAGGTGATGGGGATGGGCACGGTAGGTGGCTGTCCATCTGTGGCATAGCAAAGAAGGTGGCGTCCAGGGTGAGGAAAGGGCAGAGGGTGCATGTGTAGACTAGGGCCGTGTTGGGATGTGGGAGAGGGCGTTTGCAGGGAAGACTGTGCGGCAGAGCAGGTGGACATGGAGGAAGTGTGTGATGTTGTCTTGGTGAGGAGGCTGTCTGGCTTGCTAGCTAGGACTGTGTTGATTTCCTCTCCAAATAGAGGTCGTACTCTGTCCTCTCCCTCATCTGAACGTACCCTAAGTGCAAATGGTATCCAAATATTTTGTTGCTAAAACCCAGTGTATATGCATATTACAATTTACTCGACATTGAATTTTATAGATTTTGAGTTTTGATTGGGTGCTGCACCACGCTTTTACTGGATGGTTATTAGACTACCAATTTTTGATGCCCTTGTGTGTAAAAAGTTTTTGTGCCTTATGGCATTGGATTGTTATTTCTGATTAATTTTTGTTGCCTCTGTCGGATTGTTGTTGATCTGTTGTTGCCTAAGTTTGTTGGCTGATATGTCTAGACTCTTGTGGCTTTTCTTAAATAGGCATATGTACATCTATGAGATTGCATTCTGAACAAAAAGGAGTGACTGAAAATTACATACAGTCTATTGTTGCCACACTTCATTTAATAAGAGTGAGTGTAAATTAGCTCGTCCTTTTAGTTGGCATAGAATTTTCTGGTATCGGTCCATTACACTAATGCCAAGATGGCCTTTCATCACCATCATTTCTTATAGGTGATCATAGAGTTACGGAGGAACACATCATTATGATGGGTCTATAATGATGGCTTCCCTTCTTTGATGCCTACTTGAAGTACCTTGTAAAAATATAGGTGATAAACTATTTAGAATCTTGATAACATATTTCATTTGTATTCAAATTCATAATACATGTTCAAGTTAATTTTTAACTGCCATTTATTTTATATATAGGAGTCACACTCTTTACTTGGTGTCTTACGCTCTTTGGAATCTTGGCTCCGTCACTGCTAAGGCAACATTAAAGAGTGGGAAAAGGGCGTGTAGGCAGGCCTGTAGGAGAAGTAGGATGGTTGGCGGGCGCAACGTTAGAAGCAGAATCCAAACCATCACAACAAATGACCATGGAGAACAGCCAAGGAGTGGAGTACATCAGTAAAGAAATCCAGATCTAGTCCTAGTCATCGTGACCGCTCCACTACTGTGTGGTGATAACGACAATCTAGGTTTTCTGTACCTTGCCACTGGCGGTTGGGGTTTTTAGAGTCTTGGTATATCCAGCCTGTTGACCCATACAGTTTGGGTGGGTACCGAGTGGCATTCCGAGGAACATGGCAGACGACATTACCAAACAATGCGAAGACCTTACCATAGAAGAAGATAACCTAGCATCTTTCGACGAAGAGGAGGAAGGTCTGGCGGCTGACCAGGTGGCCCTCACCCTAGCGGCCCGTCATTTGACAGAAAGACCCTACAACTTCAATGCTCTCTAGCGAACTATGAGTATGATCTGGGGGCTCAAGAACAAACCAGTATTCAAGCAAATAGAGCATGGAGTGATCATTGTCAAGTTCGGGGATAGAGAAGACATTAGAAAAGTTCTGGAAGGTGAGCCGTGGAGTTTTGACAACAACCTGCTCCTATTAAAGGAGATCAATAGGTTCACCCAGCCTTCAAACATGGTGATCAACGAAATAGCTATTTGGATCAGACTTTACAACCTTCCCATGGGTTATCAGTCAGAGAAAGCAGTTGCCACAGTGGCAGGAAAAGTGGGAAAGTTCGTAGAGGTGGACTCAAATGAAAGCACATGGGACCGAGCTAGGAGGGTCAAGGTGATCATCCATGTCACTCATCCAGTGAAGACGAAACAAAGAATGAACGATGTTAAAGGGGTGATCATGGAGGTTGACATCCGCTATGAATGTCTGCCAAATTTTTTCTATGAATGTGGGTGCCTAGGTCATGTGCAAAAGGAATGCAAAGAATGTGACACCAGTACAGACGGAGTGTGGGGTAGCTAGATACGAGCTTCCCCTAGAAGACAAAGAAAAGGTTTTGAAGCCACTACTTACGAATCATGTAAAAAGCATCTGGTGTGGGTGGAAAAAGGAGGAAAAAAGATAAAAGAACCATATACCTCTACAAAGTTGGGAATAAACCATGAGAAGGGGGTAAACTGTAACACGGGGCAATAGAATTATGAGGTAGTAAAGGAAAGCACAGGAGGAAGCAATAAAGAAGAACAGGGGTCCGATAGAACAACAACGAATGATTCCTTGGGTGGTCAAGAGGACAAGGAGTCTGAGCCATCACAAGGGACCACATATATAAATGAGAGTCCAGGTGTTACTATCCAAATCAGCAGCAAACCTCAAGAAAGACATGTGAACCCCAAAACTTCCCCTGTCTTCTTAGCTTTGATTACAAATCTTGAAAACGGCAAGGATGATAGGAGTACGGCTCCCACTAGGCAACATAAAGAGACGTTCAGAAGAAGTGACAATGCACCTCAGATGTTTGTAACAAAGCTGACTAGCCTAAATTGCACGTCCAAATGGAGCGGATTTGAAGTAGTCAGACTTTTAAATAACCCAACTCTTAGGCCCCCGTAACGATAATGGGGTCTGAAGTAGTGATCTGGGTCAAACCACAGGGATGAGGGTGGTCATGCTAAGAACTCGGAATCAACACTCTACACTCCGGTAAAAGATGGGTAAGAAAAAGTTCCCCAGGGATAGGTAGATCAAGAACGGTAAACAATAGAATTAAAGGAAACAAAATACTACAAGAAAGCATTATAAAGAAAAAGCTATCTCCAACTGGAGTTACAAGGAAGATTTAAGGTTTTGGCATTTTATCAATTTTTAGGAATTTTGAGCAACAGAACCTGAGGAGATAACATTATTTCTTAGGTAAGGAACGAAGGAAGAAAACTTAGGCATAACAAGCGGCAACAGAGAGCATCCAGTACCCCCTTCTCTCAAAGAGGGTACCTCCAACTAAGCGCCAACACCCTCTCTCAAGGGTAGTGGCCTTGGGTTGGAGTGGAAAGATAACTGAAGCAACTCCGACCCTGGGTACTCTCGTACTCCATGATCGGACCAAACACTAGAGTTACAACACCTCTCTCGAGGGAGTTGCAACAGAAACATGATTCGATAGCTAGTCAAAACATGATCCAAGCATACAAGCTAGGGTTCGGATGCTAAAGGAAGAAATCATCCAACAAAAAGGGACCAAACACGGAGCAACATGTATTAAAACTCCACTAGTTCTATTAGCATGAGCATGGTAATAGAGGTTTAGTTACATTGCATAAATAAAGAAAGTAAATGACTGAAAAAAAAGGAAGATAGGTATCGCCTCCTTGATTTAGGAGGGCGACATACAACAGCAGATCCCCTAAGGTGCCTCTAACCCGATACCAGGTGGGAGCTCGGGCCAACATGCTCATGTCGGGCGGCCAGCCCTCTTGGGCGATATGTCGTGATAGGCAATCATATCGGTCAAGGCACCCTACCTGATATGGTCGTGGTCAGAGTGGCACCCTCTCGGGCGACACACCATGACAGGTGTTCCGTATAGGGACCGATATCGTGTCAGGTTAGAGATGACTTAGGTTATCGGGTTCCTTATATGGGATGTAGAGGCGAGCCATCTCGGGCAAGAGCCCATCTAGGAACCTGACACATCGGGTGGCCATCTTGGTCGTATCGGGCTGTTGCGGCTACCGGGACGGGGTCGAAGTGAACCACTCCCGCCCCTCTCAGGTAGGGGGTGTGCTCACCTAGTATCGCTCGATACGCCCTTGGAACGTGTCACACTAGCTCCCGAAGCTTCCCAAGGTTAGCCTTTTCTAGGGTTTCGACCCATCCTATCGGAGTCCTGTAGCTTCTATTTATAGGCAGTGATTGGAAGAAGTTGCAGTTCTCTGGGCGCCATGTGTCCTCAATCTGCTCCATTAGCACGGCGTCGGGGATGATCGACAGGCGTGTCGCCTGGCACAGCAGGTGTCGGGTTGCAGGCGTGTCGGGTGGTCGTGACGGGTGGGTGCCTACTGGTGGGTGGCTTGTATTGCACGACACGCTTCATCGGGAGAGTAGTCGTGGTGGGTACAGCTCCCTGTCGGGTAAATGATGTATCGCCCGGCTGAGCTTCCTTGCGAGGCACATCCGTGTCACACACCAACTGTATCGCGCTGCTGTAGGATGGGTAATGAGTGTGTCGGCTGACTGGTAGGAGGGTCGATGCAGGTAAACGCCGTTCATGGGCCGGGACGGACCTTTTTAGTGGAAATATAAGGAACAATTGTGCAAAAGGATGCAAAATTTGGTTAGAGCGTAGCACAGTTTCATTTTGTTCAAAACATAACAAAATTGATAGGAAAAATAGTTTAGAGGGTAGTTTTGACAAAAAAATATAGGCCATAAATAACCCTAAAAGGGTGTTATCAACTCCCCCAAACTTAGCATTTTGATTGTCCCCAATCAATCTGTACATATTTTAAGGCTTTGTTTTGTGATACTTCTTCAGAACCCGACATAGTTTTCGAACAAGGGGTTTGAGCAAGTAAGGAGATGTCTTAATGAAAATTTTTTCTGACTACGAACAACGGACTTTATTTTTCCTACCTTATTTAAGCAAAAATTCTCTCTTCTGCTTTGTCAAGACTAAGGTGCATGATTCCGAAGTTAGATTTCACACCAAATAGCTTTTGGGGATAGAAAGTTTGGTTTTTGGGTAAGCTTAAGGCTTTTGGGTTTTTCTTGTTTCCCATCAGTCCATCTAGGTACGGGTCCGTTAACGGGCGAGTGGTCCCTATAGTCCAAGCCTATTGGCTTTAGAGTGGTGATTTCACATCCTACGTACCACTGCCCCGGATCTACCATGACTAAAGATGGGTACTTTTAGAAAAATAAGTGTATATTATTAATTTTTTTGGCACAACTCTCATTCTTTTATTCACTCTCATAAGGCTTTTCTCTCTTTTTGGGATTTTTAATGGGTAGGGAAACAAAAGCAAGTTGTCGTTTGGGCAGCTTTTTCCTTCGCATACACAACTCTTAGCTGTTATGAGATAAATTTTCAAAATTGGCGTAGAAAAGTTATAGCCTTTGTCGTTTTGAGACTGCAATTTTAGAAAAACATAACAAAAACCTGCACCACCTTCGACACAGAGAAAACAAGTTGGGAGAAGCTGTATCAGATTTTTACTATAGAGTGTCTTTGTATAATCGTATAGAGGCAAGGGTTGTATATGCACTATATTGTATCAGACTTGTATATGTATATATAGACAGAGTATGTTAAAAAAGAAAGAAGAAAGACAAAATGCAAAATGGGAGAAATTTTATACCTCCCTTACTGATATATAGTACCCCCCAAACTTATCCCACACTCTGTCCCAGAGTAGTGAGAAAATATAAGGTGAGTTAGTGATAAGTCAATGAGGGCTAGCTGGTGAGCACGTCTCTATCAGATATAAGCTCCCACACATATTCTCCACATTTAATGTGATAGTCAATGTGGTGGAGCTTGTCAGGTGTTTGTTGTAGTGTCACCGAGCTAGAGATCCATTCTATCACGAAAATGCCGCAGTCATTGGATAGAGGAATTTGTTGTGGACTGCTGTGGCAGAACTGAAGCTCGTGCCATTTGCTTTCTGCCGTCTCCAAGAATGGCTGGAGCAGCGTTGCCACCTCCGTATAGTATTTCCTTACTAAGCACTCTAGGGATGTCAATGTTGTTGATCTACACTGCACTGGATGATCTTTATTACTATCTGAGCTGTTGTAGAAGATTCCTGCTTGAGGGCGAGTGTACATCATTAGGAGCGTCCAATAGTTGTAGTGCAGGATAGGAAGGAAGATGACACGTGGCATTCTGCTTTGTATCTCTGCCAAAAAAGATTGCTTTGCTCCTGACTCATCGGCAAGACAAATGTCGTTGAACAACATTGGATGGGCAATGTATGCGTGTTCGAACTTCTTCTGTAGTATATGGATGTAGGCGGCTGCCACTGATATCGCCAAACATCCTCCTTCTTTCACCATGTCCCTTAAATCGTCAACTGGGACTATGACACTATCTGCCTCATAGATGACGTCTGCGAGGGTAGAGTTAGCTGACTTCTGTAGGATCTCGTTTACCTACTCCTTTGTTAGTGTAGAGCATGAGAAACGATCGAAGTTGTTGATCATATCTTCCAAAGCATCAGGCGAAGCAGTGTCGTCTCTTGAAAGAATTTCTTCTAGAACATCCATCTGAGTGCCTTCCCCGTAAACATTCGTGGAGATCTCGGTTGCTTCCTCTAGAGGGTTGCTGGGTTGGGAGGATGCAGCTTCATAATCACTGTCCAACAGCTCTTCTGGGATGCCTGCATCCCAAAAATAGCACTTGTCCTTGATCAACATCAGCGCGTAGACACTCCTGAGCTGATAGAAGTTTTGGTTGCTGAGTTTCCTTATGAATCCAAAAACATGAACCAACTCTATAGTACGGAGGACTATAAAAGTGCTATTTCTGCTTCCCTCTTCTTCTTGGATGGGGAAGTCTCCGATGTTGAAGAAATTCCAAATGTCGGAGTGGCGTTGGATTCTGTGCTTTATCACTCGGAGAAGACGCAGCAGAAGGAGCCTCAAGATCTTGTTTTTGGGGTGTACGAAGATGTGTCCTGAGCGTGGAACCTCCGCGTTGCAACAGTTGAGAAGCTGGACATCATGATTCTGGAGGTCTGCCACGCACAAGAACCAATTCTTTCTGTGCTGGTAAGGGGCCAACACCAGGGTTGCATTGTGGTCTTCAATATGCTTCAGCATGTTGGCCACTTGCATAGAATCATACAACCCCATCATTAGCCTTCTTGCTAAGGATGGGGTGGCAGTGTAGATCGGCTGTCAGCCTGTCCTGGTGCTGAGATTCTCTAGTATAGTGCCTTCTAGGACCCTGAACAGCTTCTTGGAGATGATGGCTGGCGAGGAATATGCTCCTCAGCTCCCCTCATCATGTGGAGAAGTACCCATCACTCCAGACGACATCTTCTTCATTAGCTTGCGACTTCAGGACCTTGTTTAGCAGTTTCTAGTCTCTGATCGTCAAGTATCCGATGGCTTTTCTTTCAAAATCTGCCATCTCGAAAGAATGGATCTCTGACGTCTCAGAAAACACATCTGCCGTGAGCTCCTTCTTCTAGGGGGTGTCTTTCATTGACACTGTAGATGTCCCCCCCTTCTCCCTCTGATTTGTCAGAAGAGTCCTCCCTGACGCTGATCGATTTGTCATTATCTTCAGCTTCATCCAGGGGGCTTGAGGGAACAGTTTCTTTCATGCCGCGGGAGCTCGCTTGTCCTGCTAGAGCCGCATCGACTGTCTTGTGTGTCGTCCCTTCCTCGGGCATTGTGGATGGCCCACTGGAGGAGGAAGGGGATGACGTCCTAGAGGATGACGTTGATGAGGAGGGCTGGGAACCTGAGCTAGGAGGTGATGGAGACCTCTGTGGCTGTCTTGAGTGGGGGTGGCCATCCCTCTGGTTAAGCCTCTCCTCAACTGCGTTGAGGCATAGGAGGGCCTGCTATAATGTTGCGTTAAGTGCCTCTAGTTGGCCGGGAAGGCCAACTAGAGCTAGAAGTTGTTGCTCCTGTTCGCTGAGCCTCTGCTAGAAAATAGAAAATTTGCGGGTGAGGGAAGAAAAAGTAACTGAGTGGTTTCTCGTTACCTCCCGCAAATGGTCAAATTCTTGACCAAGGATTTCCCCCAGAGACGAGGGTGCTGCGTCAGATCGCCCTCTTGATCTCGCGACGCTCCTCGCACGTGCATGTCAGTCCGAGGACTGCTCGACTTTAGGGGGGTCTGAGCCGATCTGTACCATCCGCGAGGGTGTCGCTTCAGGGTGAGGCATTGGCACCTTTGTGGCTACCTCTGCCTCGCATGTTTTTCGTGGTGGAGAAGGGCGCGAAGTAGGTGGCCGTTGTTCTATCATCAGGTTGTCGGTGACCTCCTCCGCAGCTATCACTGGTGACGTTGGCAGCTGCGATGACGTGGGATGCACATCCCTGAGCTCCATCTCGAGGAGCTCAGCGAACACCCCATTGAAGGTGCAATAGAAACTTCGAGAATTACAAATGTCTTTCCCGCTGCAGCTTCCCTTAGGGCTATCATCGTTCTTTCAGCCCCAGTTGTCTCGGAGACCTCCACGGTCGCCGTCACTTCTTCCATAGCTGCGGTAGTTGTTGTTGTGGTGGCCGCGGCTGGTATGGGAGTAGCGATGACAACCTTATCAGTGGATGTCGCCGGTTGCATGGGGCGGTGGGTGGCTCGGCAGGGACTATTGAAGATTTGTACTGTCGAGTGTCGAGAGGGATCGATCTTCCTATCGTGGCCGCCCTCTCTTGTATCTTTATGGTGGAGGCATAAGCGGCTTTGACCACCATAGCTTCAATCCCCTCTATGGTGAAGACCAACTTTTCTTCGTCATAGTTGGCGCAGCGTGGGAGCAGAAAGAGGGTGTTTGTTCTTGCAAACTTATAGAAGTAGCATCGCCCCTCCTTCTTGATGATGCTAGCCCTCATTAGGAACTGGAGGTCGATCTTCTCGTCACCTCTCATCCTTGAGAGGCTGCACGGCTCCCTGGGGTGCCCGAACCCTTCCACGATCAGATTGATGATGCCACCCATGCAATACTCCTTGGTGGCATCCTTTGTGGGGTAAAGTCTATTCAGCAAGAAGCATCCTAAGTTGACCACCTTGCCCCCCATCATGTACCACATGAGATGGAATTCTTTGTTGTAGATGGTTCTCATCTCGTACTTACTGAAGAGGATACAAGCCACTATCTTGTGGATGATCCTCCAGAAGCAGGAGTGGATGGCCGCCACCTTGCTTCCTGGCTTGTAGTTTGATTCGCAGGTCAGTTTCTTCCAGACGTTGACCGGGTTGAACTCGTCCCCTTCGATGATTCTGAAACCGTTGTTGAGCAGTTCTTTTTCTGCTTCACTAGAGGAGAAGATTTCATTGAGCAGCTTTTTTGATATGTCATGCTCAACGTTATACAACCATCCTTGTAGTCTGTCTGCTCCGCCAAATCGTTTGACTTCATCTGGTCTCTTTTGCACCAGGCAGAGGGACAACATGAACTCCTTGTGAGTTCTATGTAGGAGGCGGAGTGTCAGAAGCAGATCTTCCTTAGCCCGGCTACTGCTAGGACATTTTCCAGCCTGTCAAAAATGTCTATCTGGTGGAAGGGCGACTGATGGCAGAACCAGCTTTGCCTGTAGACCTTAGCTGTCAATTCTGTGTACCACTGCCTGTGTTCATCGTCTATGGACATGAATCGGCCTGGCGAGTGATCTAGAGGCTCTACTGTCGTTCAAGGGGCTGTTGTCGCTTCTATCCTTGGCCTCTTCTCGGCCCCAGATGGCCCTGCTAAGTAGAGGTATGACGGCTTTAGAGAAACGTAGAGTCCCTTACATTGTTTTGCAGAGTGCCGTTGGTTAGGTTGTTATGATGTTTCTGGTTTTTATTGCTCTTTACCTGCACTGTTATAAGCAGGAGCTGTAATTTCTAGATGATGGTGCCCACAAGAGGGGTGTGGGATGAATAAAAGTGACCCCTGGCTTAACCAAAAAAAAACTTAGGGGTTCGGGCGCTGCTTCCCGGTTGTAGTGGCTTCTGTAGTAGCCTCGGGGTTTATCCTCTGACCGTACTCGTCTACTTGGACGACTGTCTGCTTTGTGCGGGCCATTTCTATAAATATCAAACAAAATTAGTAAATAAAGGTGTTATTGAATGAGTCATTCTACCCTATATCGAGCGACAGACCAAAAGAGCCACTTTGCCCTTATACGAGGTAGATGATACTTAAAAACTCAATAGAGTCCCGATATAAACAAGGCGATATCGTGCGGTGGTAAAAGAGTCATGCTGCCCAATACTGAGTTTGACCGATAAGATAGACTGATATCGGGTTGACATACCCAACAAATCTCGCCTGATACGAGAGCCTGATATGGCTTAGCGCGATACTTATGTCGTGCGGCAAAACTCAAAGGCTGATACGGTCTTAAGTTAGAAACATGTGACACTATCGCGTGATAGGAAAACAAAACTTCCTGCCCGACACGGGCTCGTAAAGAAACACTGCCCGATAGGAGTGCCATGTGATGTGATAGGGTATCAGGCGACATGAGTTAAAGCTTCTTTCAGTAAAAGTGGACGATAAAGTTCTTGCCCGATAAGACTTTTATCACATGATACATGTATCACGCGACATGGTCGGAAATCAATGTTAGACGGGACCCGACACGATATGTGTATCGCTCGATTTGGTCTATGGTACAAAGTGTATCGCCCGTCATGAAGTCGGGCGCAATATGCTTTGAATGATGTAAATCTAAAGCTTGTATCGGGCCACAGGCGTATCAGGTATACCTGTGTCGGGTGGGGACTGGTGCGCGACACGGGATCCGATGGAAGGGTTGGCCGACATGAGAGCTGAACGAGAGAAAATGCCCGATACAGGAGTTGGTAAAAAGTAAATACGAGTGCCCGACACGGTAACTTGCATTTACTATATATAGCTATCTCGGGAGGGGGTAAATCTGGTAAAACAGGACATGTGTCATGAAGTGAGACAAATCATTCTCGATGTGTAGTCTAATCTGTCGCTGCAATCGTCGATATGCCTTCCTAAGCGAGATTCGCGCCGCGCGGCGGGTGTGTCACGTGACATGCTTCCTGACACAAGGATGTGTGCCTGATACGAAGCGTTGCCCGATTCACACAAATGTAGGTGCGTAAACCTTGCCCGACACAAAGGTGTCTGCCCGATACAGATAGGAAAAGTGAGATTTTTGCAAAAGAAGTGAGGTAGAAAAACTTTAGGAAGAACATTCTATACAGAAAGGAGTAAAATTAAAAACAAAAGAGGAAATGCAAAACAAAGGTAAGGAGAGCGTTGATGGGTAAAACATCATTGGAAGGAAAGGAGGCTCCCTTCCTCAGATAGTATTACCTATCAGAGCTTCATAAAACTAAACTAGTGGCCCATAAAACAAAAGAGTCTGTGAATGTGGCACATGTACTGAATCGGGCCTTATTACAATGATAATGTTCGTAGTGTCCTTCAAAAAGGGAAAATAACATCCTATTCTAAGAAAAGTAAAATTTTTGGGCTTCCTCCCAAAGAGCACTGTAGTTTCCATCATCAACTCGATAGGCTTCAAGTCCTTCTATACGGGTCCTTCCGCTTCTTGCATTGCTATTTCTGATCTTCGCACGAATGCTTCATCTTCATAGTATCTTTTGACTCTGTGCCCATTTACCAGGAAGACCTTCTCTAGATCGTCTTTTTCATAAAGCTCCATCATCCCTGATGGATAGATCTTCGCCACGGTGAAGGGCCCAGACCACCTAGTTTGTAGATTTCCTGGAAAAAGATGGATAGAGGATTTAAATAATAAAACTTTATCACCTTCACTCACGCCCTTTTTCTTCAGGTCGGCATCATGCCACACCTTTGTCCTTTATTTATAAATCCTGGCATTCTCATAAGCACTAAGTATTAATTCTTCAAGTTCCTGTAGCTGAAGAAACCTTTTCTCCCCGGCTAGCTTTTGGTCCATATTGAGGCATTTTATTGCCCAAAACGCCTTGTGCTCCAATTCAAAGGGGAGATGGCAAGCTTTCCCGTAAATCAAGCGGTAGGGTGTGGTGCCGAACGACATCTTGAAAGTTGTTCGATATGCCCATAAAGATTCATCCAGCTTAGCTGACCAGTCCTTACGAGACTTACCTACTATCTTTTCTAAAATCCGCTTTATCTGTCGATTGGAGACCTCAACCTGCCCTGATGATTGGGGATGATATGGCGTTGCAACCTTGTGACAGACGACGTACTTGTGTAGCATCGATTCAAACTGTCTTTCTACAAAATGAGAGCCACCATCTCTAATGACGGTTCTCAGAACTCCAAACCTCGGAAAGAGGATCTTGGTAAAAAGTTTGATTACTGCCTTTGCATCACAAGTCGTGGTAGGAATTGCTTCCACCCACTTGGAGACATAATCGACAGTGACAAGAATATAGCTGAAGCCAAAAGAGGATCGAAAAGGGCCCATATAGTCAATGCCCCACACATCAAAAATCTTGACTTGAATCCAATCAGAGAGTGGCATCTCATTCCGAAGGGAGATATTCCCCGTTCACTGGCACTCGTTGCAAGATCTTACAAAAGTATGGGCATCCTTAAACAAGGTCGGCCAATAAAAGCCTGACTGGAGGACCTTAAAAGAAGTCTTTTCCCCACCCAAGTGTCCTCCATAAGGTGAGGAATGGCATTCCCTTAGAATGTTTGGCAACTCATCCTCTAGAATACATCTTCTATAAAGATTATCTGAGCACATCTTAAAGAGTAGAGGATCATCCCAGTAATAACACTTTACATCTGAGAAAAGTTTCTTCTTTTGATTGTATGTTATTTATGGAGGTAACTCCCTACAAGTAAGGTAATTACAAATATCCGCAAACCATGGTAGACTTGGCTCAACAGATCGAGCCATTAACAGGGTTTCGTCAGCATAGTTGTTGTTGACAGACAACTGGTCTCCTACATTGCAGATTATCCTTTAGATGGTCTGCAACCACATTTTCCTTGCCTTTCTTATCAATTATCTCATGATCAAATTCTTGGAGCAAAAGAGCCCACCTTAGCAGCCTAGGCTTAGTGTCTTTCTTTTTCATCAAGTGCTGTATTGCTCTGTGGTCAGTGTAAACCTTCACTTTGGTCCCAATTAAATATGATCTGAACTTGTCAAAGGCGAAGACAATTGCTAGCATCTCTTTTTCCGTTGTGGTGTAATTTACTTGCGCCTCATCTAGAGTCTGGCTGGCATATCAAATTACATGATGCTTCTTATCTTTTGTTTGCCCTAGGACACCCCCTACAACAAAATCAAAAATCACTAGCATCGCACATTAACTCAAAGGGTAGCTCCCAATCTGGAGCTTGGAGAATAGGGGGTGTTACCAGAGCTTCCTTCAGCTGCTGGAAAGCCTTTAAATAGTCATCAGAAAAAATGAACTCTGCATCCTTGACCAACAAGTTTGAAAGAGGTTTTGATATTTTGGAGAAGTCTTTGATGAACCTTCTATAGTACCCGGCATGACCGAGAAAGCTTCTTACCCCTGTCATAGACTTTGGTGGGGGTAGCCTGGAAATAGCCTCAACTTTGCTTACATCCACTTCAATGCCTTTCTTGGAGACATTATGACCCAGCACTAAGCCCTCTTGTACCATGAAATGGCACTTCTCCAAGTTGAGAACTAGGTTCTTCTCTTCACAGCATTGTAGGACCACTATAGGTTCTTCAAACAACCATCAAATTCTTTCCCATAAACAGAAAAAGTCATCCATAAAGACCTCTATGATATCTTCCAGAAAATATGAGAACATCGAGATCATACAACGTTGGAAAGTTGTTGTAGCGTTGCACAAACCAAACGACATTCTTCGAAAAGCATACGTACCATAAAGAGAGGTGAACATGGTCTTTTCCTGGTCATCCGGTAGGATAGGGACCTAGTAGAATCCGTAATAACCATATAAAAAGCAGAAATACTCATGATGTTCTAGTCTTTCTAGCACTTGGTCGATGAAGGGAAGCGGGTAATGATCTTTCTTCATCGCTTGATTTAGCTTCCTGTAATCTATACACATCCTCCATCAGGTGACAGCACAGACGACTACTTCATCACCCTTCTCACCTTTCACAACCGTCATACCCCCTTTCTTTGGTACAACATGAATGGGGCTTACCCAGTTGATATCGCTGATAGGGTAGATAATACCTACATCTCTCAGCTTGATAACTTCCTTTTTACAACCTCTTTCAACATCTGGTTCAGATTTCTCTAGGGTTGGACCAAGGGTTTGGCAGATTCTTCCAGACTTATGCGGTGCGTGCAGAAAGTAGGGTTAAGTCCCTTGATATCCTCTACTTAATAGACTATAGCTTGCTTATCGAGCCTCATTTCCTTGAGAAGTCTTTCCAATTATTCTTCAGTCAGACAGGCGTTAACTATAACAGGATTTCTTTCCTCTTGATCGAGAAACTCATACTTCAAACCTTCTAGTAACTGTTTCTATAACATCCCTGACCTGGGTTATGAACTAACCCTAGGTGTTTTTCCTAAATATGTAATTAAATCCTTGTGATTAACTTTGGGCATGTAATTAAGTTCCTCAGAAACATATATTTCAATTTTGCTCCTTTATATATAAAGTTGTAGCATTGTTTTGTAATACAGGGATCTATGTGAAAATTACCCAGTTAAGGGATTAACTTACAAATTGCACATGTTGAGATGTTCCTCTGATGTTGAGACATCACGAGGATGTTTATGATGAAGTTTGAGGGATTTCCCAAGCTTGAGCACCAAGGTGCAGCTGTGGAAACAACCCCTGTACTTGAAAACCCTAAATTGGTGTAAAGTGCAATTTACCCAATTTGAGGGGTGCAACTTGTAAAATACATAATCTAAAATATCTTTTATGACTCTTGGCATCATTTAGAAGAGAAATGATGAAAAGGTCACTTCATTTGAATAATCATATAATAAAGAACACCTTTGTGATTGAATAATCAAGGTATATGTATAATAGCCCTTTTATGTGTATGCTTTAGTGATGGGTTGATCCTCTTTGCTTTCAATCCTTGACCTTATAAGGAGATTGTCCTTAGAAATAAGGGGTAGGGACGTGCAAAGAATAAAGGAAGGACTTAGATGAGAAATGAGGAAACAAATGCTCTTATGTTGAATTTTCACCTAAGTATATATGCTACTTTCCTCATTTAGCAAGGAAACGATCCTTTTCATTTCATCACTGTTGCCCTTGCTCAAAACCAACTAAGGCTAAGCTCTGGAGCAGAGGAGGATGACCAGGGGTCCTAGGTAAGTTTGGATCATCCCTTTTGCTTGAATTCATGGAGGAAACTCGATTTCAAGGTTGAATTCATGGCTAGCTCACCTAGCTTTATCTTTCTAGACATTCCTTTCCAACTTTTCCTTGGAGAATTCACCTTGGCCGACCTATGGAGCTCAAGGACGCCATTAAAGGCTTGGAGCTTGGAAGCTTGGAGCTCAAGGAACAACCTTTAAGGCGGGTTTTATAACTCTAAACCTTATGCTTTGATTATACATCTTTTTCTATGCATATAGTTGCTAGTTCTTCTTCTTCCCTATCTTCCCTTGCATCCTTGCAAGTATAATCGTGAAGAACTGCTGCTGTTCTTGAGGTAGAAGATAAGGCCGTTATTTCCTATGCTTATCCACGGATTTCCACTTTACTAAACGGTCCTAACCAATTTCCCATGCGGTTTGCACAACCGTCTGGTGGGCAAACGGTTTCAGGGTCGCATGGAGGCAAAGCGACGACCATATGGGAATCCTGTTCCTAATTATGTAGGCTGATCACCCATCAAATTTGAGGGATTAACTCCAAAGGAATCGTGAGATATAGGCAAATCAATTAGCAAATCCAATTGAATTAAGTTCTGATTTTCAACTTGTTTAATTTGCCCTTTTTGGGAAAACGGTCTCAAGACCGTTTGAGATGGTTGACCAAGCATTGACCGTTTGGGATTACTGTTCCTAATAATGTTAGTTGATGACCCACAAAATTTGATGTCTTAATTCCAAACGAGTCATGAGTTGAAGGCTAATCAATAGGGCAAACCCTAATTGAAATCAGTGCTGAAATCCCAATGAGTTAATTAGAGATTTTGGGTTGATTATCCCAAACGGTCTCAAGACCATTTGGGGAATCATCCAAACAGTCTCAAGACCGTTTGGGGATCACCCAAGACCATTTAGAGGTCTGGGGTCAAGAATAGTTGATCAATTGAAGGTCCAAAGGTACCAAACCATATTGCAATTAAGTATTGATGTGATGATCAACTCAATAGATCAAACCTTGATGAATTTTCACTAGAGTCCAAAGATTGGATGGGCAAACGGTCTCAAGACCGTTTCGAACTCATCCAAACGGTCTCAAGACCGTTTGGTGTCAACCCAAGACCGTTTGGAGGTCTAGGGTTAAGGTAATTTGATCAATTGAGGGCCCAATTACAATGGGTTATTGAAATAATCAAATTGTTGATTTGTGACATAATTAAGGTTCAACCCCTATCAAATCAACTTAGATTTTGATGAATTGTTGGGCAAACGGACCGTTTGGAGGTTATCCAAATGATCCCAAGACCGTTTGGGCCAAGTTGGAGCCCGATTGAAGGTCAATTGATGGGATAAACTTCGGTTTGATTCACATTGTTGAGTGTTGATGGTTGAACGATTATAGACCTTAATTGAACCAACTCCAACCCTTTTTGGATATTAATTGAGGGTCAATTGAGTGACCAATTGGTTAAGGATAACCCTAATTGTCTCAATTGATAAGTGGCTAACAAGGATTTGGCCAATTGAAGGCTTCAACATAGAAAACCCCAATCGTTTATAACCTTTAATCTACTTTTGAGGTCCAAACGGTTTGAGCCCATTTGGACCAAACGGTCTCAAGACCGTTTGGATCCAAAAGGTCTCAAGACCGTTTGGGGCCAAACGGTCTCAAGACCGTTTGGGCTCAAACGATCTCAAGGTCGTTTGGACCAATCGATCTCAAGATCGTTTAAGATCAAACGGTTTCAAACCGCATAAGCTTCAAACGGTTTGAAAGTCAACTCTCCCCAAACGGTCAACACACCCAAACAGTCTCAAGACCGTTTGAGGTCAAATGGTCTCAAGACCGTTTGAGACCAAACGGTCTCAAGACCGTTTGGTGGTTGAAGGTTGAAACCGTTTGAAGGTTTTCAAGGTTGTTTATACTTAATCACTTGAAGGTGTAAATGGTTCAATGGTGATCTAATCTAAACCCTAATGGTAACTTAGGACATTAAGGGACTAAATGACTAATGAATTGACCCATGATGACGATCAATGGGTAATTTACCAAAATGCCCTTGAAGGGTTCAATTGAGTAATACCTTGTTCTAATCAAACCCTAATCACATGATAGTGGTGATTTGGCTTATGATAGTCAATAAGGACTTAACCCAACCTAATCTAGAGTGATGTGATCATCACCTATGAGTAAGAGGAGAGAGAAGACCCCAATTATGGCTGAAATCCAAGTAATGTACCTTCAATATATATATGAATGTGCATGATTAGGGTATGATCCACCTATGTGAGATCATGGAAACCCTAATTATGATAATTAGTGAATCTTAACCTAACTTAAGGGCATTAATGATGACGATTTTATACATGATGATGCTATGAGCTCAATTCACCATAATGTGAATGGTAAACCCTAAATTCTAGGGTAATGACACATAATGTGAATAGTAAACCCTAATTGATGAGAATCAGGGAACTTAGGTCTTATGACAAGAGTGGAAAGTATAATTCTTGATTTGAATTGCTTTTATCAGTTGAATTAACCTTGCAGGTTCTGATATGAAGATGATCATATCCAAGTATGGATGATGATGCTATATTCATTGAAAGCATGTTGTTAGCTTTATGAATAGTAAAATATTTTGATGCCTTGTCAATGGCAACCTATGAATTAAATGGGCTGTGAGAGCCATAAATACCATCAAGGTCATGCTTTAGAGATGAATTGTGATGAATGTATTGAGAAATGATGATTGATGAGAGTTAGGCTTGTTACATTTAGTATTCTCATTTCATAGCTGTTATGCTAATGTTATTGTTTGAAGAACAATGTATGATGTTAAAATAATACTGAATGTACCTAACTAATCAAGTGTAATGTAGAGCCCTGATCATAGATCCATCATTGTCAGAGATCAAATGATGGTGAAACAGGTTTTCCTAAGGGAACTCTTGGATCACATACTTTTGAGTATGTGGGGTATATGGATGTGTAGAACCTTACATCCTAGTGTAGGTGTTTGATGTAGATGTGTAATCCGTCAATCATTCACTACAATCCCATACCGTATCAGTGGATGGTAAACATGAAACCTCCTGATGATGAAGAAAGCACAGATATCCGTATCAGTGGAAGATAAACATGAAATCTCCTGATGACGAAGAGAGTATAGAACGCCACTGTAACTCTAAAATAGCAAAGGACCAGATTACCCTGGTAAGCTATTATAGTAGAGGCACGAGATGTCCTACAAGTAATCCTCTTACTGACTGAGGAAGGTGAAGGTCATGAGAATCCGGCTCTTTCGATGACCTAGTATGATACCGAGGCACTTAGCAGTGATTGGTTGGAGTATGAGTGGTAAACCTCATCTCCACAGGGCATAAAAGTATTGTTTGAAAAACATAATCCACAGCGTAGCATACCTGTTAGAGATAACTACGAGTTGATTGATTGATGTTACACTGTATAGTGCAAATGTCTTCATGTTTCATAACTGTTGAACTCATGCTTACTATTATATCTGATGTTGAATACTTTGAAGCTTTTACTGCTTAAGTTATTCTTTGAGGTGCTATAATAAAGCTTCTGGCGGAGAGTTATAACTCTCGCTGGGACAATTATGTAAAATTGTCTCACCCCGTAGACTTCAACTTTTTAGGTGGACGTCGAGGACGGAGGAACAGGTCTACAGGTGACCAGTCCCAGCAGCAGCAGTAAAATCTCAGGTGGAGATTTAGCCTGCCATGTGGTGTAGTTAGAGTCAGTCCTATGTGTCCTCTGTACTCTCAGGTCTTGGAGTCTTTTGGTCTGAGATTTTGGTTATGAGTTCTTGATATTTTGTATCATGTTATATATAATTACTCAAGAAGTAATTATCTGAGATGTAAACAGTTTATCTCCTTTTATGAAGGAAGTTTTATGGTTTCAATGCTTTATCTCAAAAAGTTTTCATTTCCGCTGATTTTTGGTATTCCGCTGCTAATCGAATCGCTTCCTCTAAGTTTATATCGTGTTTATATCGTGGTTTGGAGATCAGAGCCCACAATTAAGTGGTATCAGAGCTCTAGGTTCGCTGAGTCTACAGAGGCATATGACTTAGGATGTCGAGTCTATCCTTAGTATTTCTTCCTTATCTAATAGAATCTTCTGCTCCTCAGGAGAAGAAGATACATAAGGATGGCAGAGCCACATGATGAGTATGTGGCAGAGAGTAGTGCTAGTGCACCTCGAGGCGGTGCAAGGGTTCCAGAAATAGAACAGCCTGCACCTGAACCACCCCAGTTTGACCCAACTGATATGGGTAACCCAGCAGTTCAGACGATGTTTGGGCAGTTTATGACTGCCATGACACACATAACTGACAAGATGCCCATGCCTGCACCTAGGGCACCTGCCCAGCCTGAAGGACAAGGTATCGGTAAGACATTCGAGCGACTTCATCGTGTCGGAGCTACCGAGTACTTTGGGACTGCCGACCCCGCAGATGCTGATATGTGGTTAACAGAGTTGGAGAAGGCTTTCAGGATTCTTAATATCCCGGAGGCTGAGAAGGTTAGACATGCTGTCTATCTTCTCAAAGGCAGTGCTGGTCACTGGTGGAACATGGAAGAGCAGAAGAGACCTGGGATAGAGTTCTCGTGGGAATAGTTTTATCAGGAATTTATCAATAGATATTTTCCAAAGACCTTCCTAGATGAGAAGATCTCTCAGTTTGAGAGATTGAGGCAGGGCATGATGAACATTAGCGAGTATGAAGCTAAGTTCATGGAGTTGCTGTGGTTCTGTCCGCACATGGCTGCCACTGAAGAGGAAAGAATCAGGAGATTCAAGAAGGGTTTGAATGCTGATATATCAACCCCTATGTCTGCCTTAGAAAACCGAGAGAGATTCTCTACCTTCGTTGAGTCAGTCCGAAGGATAGAGAGATATGTGGTTGAGAAGAGGCAAACCCAGAAAAGATATCCACAGTTCCAGGGTTCTTCATCTAGGGATTCCAAGAAACTGAGATTCTCTGCACCTAACCCTCCACCACCCAGATCAAGTTCTCAAACTCAGTGCACTACTACAGAAGTGGCCTTTGGCATCGGTCGTTTAACACCATTTGGCGTCGGTTTTCGACCGACGCCTATGTGGGTGCCGCTAAAGGTCAAACACTTCAGCGTCGGTTGTTTAACCGACGCCTATTTAACGTATCAGCGTCGGTTGTTTAGTAGATAACCGACACCAAAAGGGTTCGCGCCACATAAAACGGCGTCAGCTAGGGCACTTTATGCGTCGGTTATTTACTAACAGACCGACGCCTATATTACTTATAGCGTCGGTCGTTAAGTAGATAACCGACGCATAAAGTGTCCTAAATGACGCCATTTTTTGTGGCGCGAACACTTTTGGCGTCAGTTATATACCAAAAGACCGACGCCTGTAATTTAAATAGGCGTCGGTTTGATACGAATATCCGACGCCATTTCGAGGACTGCTTTGGCCACATAAGGCGTCGGTTATCTATAAATAACTGACGCTGTAGGTCTTTGCTGACGGTTTTTTATAAAAAACCGACGCCTATTTTTTTTTTCATATCAGTTTGCAGGCCTGCTGTGGCTGGTCAGCAGGATGAGAACCTGCAGTTCAGTTTTCTGAACTGCAGGTTTACGACATCCATTGATATCAGCCTACAAACAGGCCGCAAACCTGCAAAAGTCATAAGCAAAATTTCACACAGGTACATCAATTCAATTCTCACATTCACACATATAGAAACATTCAAATACATGTATTAACATTCAGAAATATTCATTGACAAAGTATCATTCATTATCGCTATCAACATCCCAATTATATCTTACAGTTGCCACTGCTTGTATGGCTTTTGCCCATTCTTCTCTTACTTCATTTAATGATTCCCTCGTATATGGAGCATGTACATTTTTTAAGTGTTTGCCTATAGTGTGGTCAGTTTTAAACACCTGCAAAGAGAATGATGTATATATAAGTAATAATATAAAAATAAGATTGATATATTTCATACTAACTAATGAGACTATATATAATACCTCATGTATGCAATCGATAGCCAATGCGGCATGTTTGATAATCATCTGCATAAATCGCATCACATAGTATGCGCATGCCCAGCCATTGTCTTGTGTAGCACATTATAAATTGAAACATACAAAATAATACAACTAAGCACAATTCACATCAATAATATATACATTGGAGTCGGGAACTTACTTGTACGTTCTCCCAATTTATTGGCTGGTTCTTTTTCCTTGGGACCGTTCCTCCAGCCTTTTTGAATGCATCTAAACCCCTACATGTTAATATAACACAGTAAATTACATAAGTAAATAGTAATGTAATAACAGATGTTAACAGATACAAAAATGAAATATTTCTCACCAGAATAATGGCATTCTCATTACGTGTCCAATTTTAGTGTTTAATGTACTTCCCGCGGGATCTAGATAATAAACAGTGAACGTCCCGGGGACAATAACTAGTAACTCCCAATGTTTACCGCTAGAGGTAAAAAGTTAACAATTAATAACTCAAAATGCACAATAAAAATGGAATTTTCTTAAGTCCAAATTATAAATAAAGTAAACTTACTTGACATTGAATGGAGCTATTATTATCGTCTTCTTTTGCTGACCAAAAATTGTAAAAGCATCTATACAGTATTGTTGAACATTATCAGGGTCTTTAGCTACCATACTAATCAATGATGGAATCAAAAATCCCACATGATCAAATGCAAATTGTTTGCAATGATCTTCGACTAAGTAGCTGCAAAACATGTATTACGTATGCATTAATATATAAGAAACCAGATCACCGGATCTTACACAAGGTATATGGATGTATAAACAATATCTCACCTTATCCATGTCTCTATCATTGATGTATTCAGCCAATCATACATAAACAGCTCAATAATATCTTGTATAAATAAAGAGTTATCGTATGATCGACCTGCATAATCTGCATCTAAAGAAACTATTATAGGGCAATTTATATTATGTGCACGTAGCCAACATGCCATTCCCCTACAAGCAGGACCTAACGGGTATGTTAGGTCAGTTGGAACCCAATCGGGTAATGCGGGAAGTGGAGGTGGAGGCCTAGGTGCTCCTGGTGTCTTCTTTTTAACCTGTATATATAATTTCAGATCAGTTGACATAATATATACACATTAACAGTCTAAATCAATGTAAATTTATCTTACAATTTCAGTCGTGTAGACGACATCTGCTTTGGGCCACAATATGACCCCGCCTTCTGCCTCACCAAGTGTATCAATATCTGGGTGGGCATATGGCAACGCAACTTCCCTCCAATCGGGTAACACACGTAATGGGCCCACATGAACATAGCCCTGTGGCATTGGAGTCCCGTGAAACCTTTCCCCAGGAAGGGACGGGTAAGCTTGCACCTCTGCAACAACATAGTCTTCTATTCTTAAGCGGCATGGCTTCAATGCCTACAAATTTACGTAAAGAATGTTATACATATATACATATAATCTTGAAAACATATCATCTTGAAAAGACTAGCTACAATGTCATAAACAATACTTACAGCAGACGTGCTAGGCGATGGGTCTCCAGGATTACTCGCAGTCTGTGCATCAGGAGAAGAGTGGGTCGCCATAGGCGTATTGGAAGCCTGAGATGCCTGCCACCGCAACAATTCTTCCTTGACCTTCTCAGCAACTACATCGTTGACCTTCTTAGCAACTAAATCCTCAACTCTCTTATTCTCCTATACATGGATAAAAGAAGCATTAGCTTCTTATTAATGAATTTCCTTTTGCAGTAACATTCTAAAAAAAGAATAGGTTACCTCTTCTTGAGAAAGTCCCGCTCTGGGTTTGCGCTGGGATGGCCCAAAGAATGCTTTGATGCCAACACCAGCGCCGGCACCTCTAACACGTCCAGGATGCTCTAGGTTACCCAGAGCAACTGTCAATTCATCCCTTGTGCCCTGAGGGATGAACGTGCCTTGTTTCCTCTGCTCGTGCAGCTCCCGCTAATCACCATAAATAGAAATTGGTAAGTTAACACCACAAATAATCAATATTCAAACGATTTCTCTAAGAGTTGTATTTTACCATTTTTGCAGCCGCCTCAGCAGTTACAGGCTTCTTTATTTCACCCTTCTTATTTTGCCTTCCAGCTATCCAGATATCATGGCGAGGCATGGGTGTGGTAGACTCCTGAGTAGGAGCAGACTCCTGAGTAGCCGCAGACTCCGCCTGTAGTCTTTGGCGAACGCTTGCATAGCCTTTTGGACCCATAGTGTGGTCATGCACATTCAGTGCACGCCTTGCTTTTTGTGCGTCACTGAGGGCCTAGTTAGTATGTACATTAAATATTTGGTTAGTAGCACTAAATGTTAATCTTGAATAGGTGAATACAATGTATATTAATTAAATTGGGAGTGACGCCTAATACCTTGAATTCTTCAGATTTTCTTGAAGCAACAAAATTGTCCCAATCTTCTTTGTCCAAGAAGTTCCATTGTTCAAGGGCTGACTTCTTCTTCTTATCACCCTCTTTTATGTATTCTCTATTCAGATTTGTCCTATAATTCCTAAGCATCTTTCCAGCGCGTTGCATCACATTTTTACGATGCAACTTCTCATCCAATGCAAACAGATTCTGTAAAATAGAAATGTTATTAACTAGTATCCAAAATAGAATTGCAAATAATAGAATTTGTAATCTACAAAATAGAATTGCAAATAATAATAACTCACGCATAAATCCTTCCATATCAAGTTTTTTTTCCCTTGAGGAACTTTATGCCAATTGTCATACTTAACACCACAATGGCTCCGAGTGGTACACCCAAGATAGTTTACAAAATTATTGTGGTTCACTCCAATTGGATTTCCTCCATTATCAAACTCCACCACCAATTTGGATCCACTACCACTTAGCGCTAATAACTTCTTCAACAGAGTGATGCCCCTTTTCTTGTTAAGTGTTTGGTGCTGCGCATCAAGTTGCTCCAGTGCTTCAGTGGGTACAGGTACATCAACCTAAAATTTGACAAAAATAAAACACACTAAATTAGCCCAATATAGAAATATAGGATATATGACTTAACTAAAAGATAATGAATTTTATAGAAATACAGGATATGTTTTTAGAACTTACATTAGTATCCTCGCCATGCTCGTCATGGACAGCATGCTCATCATGGACTTCATGCTCATCATGGTCAGCCATCTGAAAATGTCATTTAAAATGCAAACATTTAACATTTGTATTAACTAGAAAAAGGCAAACATTTAGCATTTGTATTAACTAGAAAAAGGCAAACATTTAGCATTTGTATTAACATACATGTCTCTAAAATTGTGATCTTTTATCAATTAACAATCCTTCATTGTGATCTCCGCGCACATATAAGTCATCATTAGCTTCAATATTTTGTGGAGTGGGCAACCCAACTGAGAATGGACTGGAGTCATCATACTTATCATAGTAATCTTCTTCATCTATAGGATCTTCAATGAACTGTCTTTTACCATGAAGAACAACCGACCATTTATCATTCACGGGTTCATCGATATAGAATATTTGTTTTGCCTGTGATGCCAATATGAATGGTTCACCCTTCTCGCCAATCTTTTCAAAGTTCACCAAAGTGAAACCCAATTCATCCACTATAACTCCTTTGGTGTTATCAACCCAATTACATTTAAAGAGCGGAATTTTGAAATCTATGTAGTCAAACTCCCAAATGTCCTCAATGACACCGTAATATGACATTTTAGCTTCACGTGGACTCTTATCCTTTGCACTTGCAAAGTACATAGTCGGCGCTTGAAGAGTGACCCCACTATTTTGGACAACACTCTTATCATCTTGGCGCTTTGTGTAATATGTGAATCCATTAATGTCAAACCCTTCATAAGACATACCATTCGGTTTTGGTTTAAAGGCGAGGCATTTGATAGTTTCTGTAATATCATTTGGTGTTTGAGATAGTTGATGTAAGACTTTATCTTCAAACCACTTAGTAAAAGTCTTATTATGCTCTCTAGCAAGCCACATTGAACTTGCTCGAGGATGTTGTCTCTTTATGAAATTGGTATGTTCCTCGATATAAACACTCACTTTGTCCATATTGTGTAAAATATACAAGTGAGCTTGTTCCAACTGCTCACGGCTGATTACTTTCACCCGTAATCCCAAAATTCCTTTGCCCTCCTCAATATTCTTGTCATTATCAGGAGTGTCATTACCACTGAGAAAGTCATTGCAAAAATCCATAACCTCTCTCGCCACATAACCTTCAATAATACTCCCTTCAGGCCGATAACGGTTTCGAACATCACCTTTAAAAACGCTCATGTATCGTTCAAAGGGATACATCCAATGCAAAAAAACTGGTCCCAACATTTTCACTTCCCTAGTCAAGTGGACAACAAGATGTACCATGATATCAAAGAACGAAGGAGGGAAATACATCTCAAGCTGACATAGGGTAACAACCACTTCTCTTTGCAAATTATCGAGAGTATCAGGGTCAATAACTTTGCTGCATAGACTGTTGAAAAAGAAACAAAGTCTGGTGATTGCAAACCTTACATGCTTCGGCAATATAGATCGAATTGCCACGGGCAATATTTGTTGCATTAGAGTGTGACAATCATGAGATTTAAGACCTATCAACTTCAGATCTTTCATTGATACCAATCTATGGATGTTGGATGAGTAACCATGTGGCACCTTAACATTTACCAAGCATTCACAAAAAGTTTTCTTCTCCTTTCTAGACAACGTGTAACAAGCGGGAGGTAAGTATGTTCTTTTATTACCCATTTCATGTAATTCTGTTAATTCTGACCTTATTCCCATTTCACGTAGGTCCAGTCTGGATTTTATCCCATCTTTAGTCTTACCTGGTATATTTAATAGAGTACCAATGATGCTATCACAGACATTTTTCTCAACGTGCATTACATCGATACAATGCCTGACTGTCAAAGAACTCCAATAAGGAAGATCCCAAAATATTGACTTCTTCTTGAATGAAGAATTGTCACTCCGTGTGGCCATACTACATTGTGATTTCTTACCAAATTCATTGACAATGTCTTTTACTCTTTCATAAACAACATCCCCTGGTATAGGTTTAGATGCACTCCGTTCATCATTCCATCCATTGAATGCTTTGCGCTTCCTACGATACGGATGGAATTTTGAAAGAAACCTTCGATGACCAAGATATACAGTCTTGCCGCCATGTTTTAGTCTTATTGAATCAGTGTTTTCTTCACATATAGGACACGCTTTAGCTCCTTTGACACTATATCCAGACAAATTCCCATATGCTGGAAAGTCATTAATAGTGCAAAACAACATAGCGTGCAAACGAAATGTCTCTCTTGCTGAAGCATCATAGGTCATCACACCTTCAGCCCAAAGTTTCTTTAAGTCATCAATCAAAGGTTCAAGATAAACATCGATATCATTTCCGGGTTGTTTAGGGCCCGATATCAACAATGACAACATAACGTACTTATTTTTCATACACATCCAGGGAGGAAGATTGTATATAACAAGCATGACTGGACAAGTGCTATGTTGGCTGTTCAATGTCCCGTACGGATTCATCCCATCTGTACAAAGCCCAAGTCTTAGATTCCTATCTTCTTCACCAAATTTAGGGTACAATAGATCAATCTTCTTCCACTGTGGGGAATCAGACGCATGTCGTAGGATCCCATCATTATTTTTCTTAACATCTGCATGCCACCTCAAATTCTTCGCATCTTTTGGATTTGCAAACAAGCGTTGAAACCGTGATATTATAGGTAGATACCACAACACCTTGGCAGGAGAACCAGTTTTGGACTCCCCCGAAGTCGTCAATTTATACCGTGACGCACCACATTTTGGACAATCTTTCAAATCTACAAAGTCCTTTTGAAATAATACACAATCATTCGGGCATGCGTGTATCTTCTTGGCCTCCATTCCCATTGGGCACAACATTTTCTTTACCTGGTATGTTGAGATTGGAAGCTTGTTTCCTTCAGGAAGCATTTCTTTCAACAAAGTCAACAATGAAGTGAAGCTTTTGTCACTCCATCTATTGTTAGCTTTCAACTTATACAATCTCAACACAGCGCTAAGCTTCGTAAACTTAGCAGAGCCTGTGTATAACGGTATCTCAGCATCATGCACAATGTTTGTAAAGATAGGAGGTGGATTGGTGTGCTCTACCCTACAACTATCCAGCATCGCATCAACGATGTCTGCTGGAACTGGTTCGTTCACATTTACATCATCGGAGGCAATTTCTTCTTCCACCCAAGCACTGCTATCGACATCTACTGGTTTCGATTTTGAAATCTCTCCATGCCAGTGCCATTCTGTATAGCCTTGTACAATCCCGTTGCACATGACATAACTTTTGATTTCCTCACCAGTGTTGACTTTCAAGTTGTTACCGCAATGCCTACATGGACAGTAGAACCTATATGTAGGTTTTTTCCTATGTTCTTCGGCAAATCTAATAAACTGATCAAGACCAGATATAAACTCTGGGGTGCAACGATTACGAATGGACATCCATGATCTATCCATTCTATGATCAGAGAAAACAAGTATATATTAGGAAAACAAGTGATTGTTCATTCTAATGATTGTTCACATTCTAGGCCTACAAACACATTTGATGTCATTCTTATATATAATAAATGTGTACCACCTATCCCATCCTTGAACACCTAATCTCACTAGTAAGTGTATAATGTGTATTGGGTTTTCAAGAAAATTTCGGCAGCATTTCCCCGCTGTTCTCTAAGTACATATGTACTTAGAGAACAAACGGGGAAATGCTACCAAAATTTTCTCGAAAACTCAATACACATTATACACTTACATCCTAAGTGAGATTAGGTGTTCAAGAACAGTCCCAAACCGGGGACTATCCAAGATTTACTCCTAATGAGTCAATCTTGGACGGGTTTCTAGGCCAACAAACACAATAATAGATATCTACAATGAAGCCGGACTCCATACAAACAATATATAATTTAGTGATTGTTCATTCTAATTTATACCAATGTACAAGTAATATAAAAAACAATGATTGTTCACATTCTAGGCCAACAAACACATGTGATGTCATTATTATATATAATAAATGTGTACCACCTATCCCATCCTTGAACACCTAATCTCACTAGTAAGTGTATAATGTGTATTGGGTTTTCGAGAAAATTTCGGCAGCATTTCCCCGCTGTTCTCTAAGTACATATGTACTTAGAGAACAAACGGGGAAATGCTACCAAAATTTTCTCGAAAACTCAATACACATTATACACTTACATCCTAAGTGAGATTAGGTGTTCAAGAACAGTCCCAAACCGGGGACTATCCAAGATTTACTCCTAATGAGTCAATCTTGGACGGGTTTCTAGGCCAACAAACACAATAATAGATATCTACAATGAAGCTGGACTCCATACAAACAGTATATAATTTAGTGATTGTTCATTCTAATTTATACCAATGTACAAGTAATATAAAAAACAATGATTGTTCACATTCTAGGCCAACAAACACATGTGATGTCATTCTTATATATAATAAATGTGTACAACCTATCCCATCCTTGAACACCTAATCTCACTAGTAAGTGTATAATGTGTATTGGGTTTTCAAGAAAATTTCGGCAGCATTTCCCCGCTGTTCTCTAAGTACATATGTACTTAGAGAACAAACGGGGAAATGCTACCAAAATTTTCTCGAAAACTCAATACACATTATACACTTACATCCTAAGTGAGATTAGGTGTTCAAGAACAGTCCCAAACCGGGGACTATCCAAGATTTACTCCTAATGAGTCAATCTTGGACGGGTTTCTAGGCCAACAAACACTCTAGGATTTAGGGTCATAGGTACCATCATAGAACAAAAGGGGTACACTCTAGGATTTAAGATCACACTACATCATGTATTTTATACAAAATTACATGTATGTGTATATAAAAAATATATTTATAAGGAACTTCTATACATATCTAATCAACAAATCAGTAATTAAGTAAGTATTCATCAATACTTACTATTAATCAGTATCTCTAATCATTAAAATCGGCAAGCAGATCAGTTATTGTAAAGATACAATTTACAGCACATCAAAATTTCTAGCACAAATGAGCACATAGTCAGAGATAAAGATGACATAGTTCTTTTTTTATAATTGTCTAAGAACAGTTATCAATTTGTCTGTGGACTGACTCCAGAAATTATTATCTATAGAAAAATAAACCTCATCAGTAAGTGACCAGCTCCATGAAGGATCGGAAGCTTACATTGTATAAAATGCTTCACCTCACAAAATAATCCGCGCAGTAAATGAGAAATAGGTAGAGGAAAGGAAAAGACACTGGCGCATACCAGATCTGTTAGCGCCGATAAGGAGGCAGCGGGAGCCAGGTGGAAGCTACAGGTTGAACTTGACGGCGTGGCGGCGACGCAGCGGATGGAGCAGCAGGGCGGGCAACATGTGGCTAGAGCAGCAGGGCGCGGCGGCGAGCTCCAGGCGTCAGGCAGGCAGACCAAGGACCAGCGGCGTCGGCGGCAACGATCTCCAGGCGTCCGGAGAAGGGGGCATGGTCCAGAAGGGGGTGCAGCAGCAGTGGCGGCGGAGAAGGGGGCACCGGAGTAGCAGTGGCGGCACGACGGCGCTGTCGTGGAGAACAAGGAGCAGAGAAATCGACGGCGACAGCGTGGGAAATCGACGGAGAAGCAGAAAAAAGGGCTCGCAATGAAACAGAAGAAAGGGGAAGAGTCGGGCATCGCGGGTTATAAAGTCCCAAATAGCGTCGGTGTTTTACAACAACCGATGCCTAAACATCTTTAGCGTCGGTTGTTTGAAAAAACCGACGTCCAATTGGACGATATTTTCATGAAATTGTTTGGCGGGAACCACCTTCAGCGTCGGTTATCCTTTAATAACTGACGCTGAAGGTGACACTTTTCGCGCAAATTTTCATTGCACATAGGCGTCGTTTTCTACCTAAATAACCGACGCTGAAAAGGACACTATTTTTTTGATCAAAAAATGGATTTCGCGGGCGACTTTAAGCGTCGGTTTGTTATAAACAACCGACGCTGAAGACAAAGCGGTACCCGTGTCTGGCTGGTCTTCGAATATAGACGTCGTTTTTCGTAAACAACCGACGCCTAACATAGAAGGCGTCGGTTTTCCTTAATAACTGACGCCCAGAAAAGTGTCACTGAATGCTATTTCTGTAGTAGTGGTGGTCACCAAGTAGAGGCAGGGGACGAAGCCTACCTCAACAAGAGACTCACAGTTCTGCATCAATGTCAGTTACTGGACCATCAAGACCACAACAACTGGAAAGAAGTTGCTACAACTGTGGGAAGGTGGGACACTTGATGAAGGACTGCCGATCTAGACCTGTCAGTATGACACAACCTCAGAGACAGAGTCAACAGGGATCACAGAGAAGACAACCTCAAGGAGAAGCTTGAGGACCCGGGCAAGCATCTCAAGCTGGATCATCAGCACCACCTCAACCCCAGGCGACAACGAGGTTTTATGCTATGAACCCACCTGAAGCAGTGGTCAATCCACGAGTAGTGGCAGGTCAGATGGAACTTTTATATTCTGATATGTCTACATCCTGTGTTGTATCTGTTCTGATTGACCCGGGTGCTACGCACTCTTTTATCACTCAGAGAGTGATTCGTAACTGCAATATGACGGTTAATCATAGGGCAGATAGTTTGTTGTTGGAGACTCCGTTGAGTGGGTCTGCCATTTTGCAGGAGGTATGTTCTCCCTGCATCCTCTTCTTTTCTAATCATCGCATTCAAGTGGACCTTATACCACTTGATATGCAAGGATTTGATATAATCCTCGGGATGGATACCTTAGAAAGGTATAGAGTTGTCTTGGATTGTGAATCCAAGTTGGCTGTGTTTGCTGATGAAGGCAACACATGGATCTTTCAAGGTGAAAGAAAGATTCTGCCCACCTGTCTTTTATCAGCTATGGTTGCTGATAAGCTGTTGAGGCAAGGATGTTATGCATTCTTGGCCCATGTGGTAGATGTTACCAAGGAAAGTTCCAATCCTGCTGAAGTTCCCATAGTCAGGGAATTCGAGGATGTGTTTCCTAAAGAACTTCCTGGTATACCACCACCTCGGGAGATTGATTTTGAGATCAATTTGGTCCCAGATACGAAACCCATAGCCCAGACACCGTATAGGATGGCGCCTGCCGAGATGGTAGAACTCAAGAAACAGCTTCAAGAGTTACTTGAGAAGGGTTTTATCCGACCGAGCACTTCACCTTGGGGTGCTCCGGTCTTGTTTGTTAAAAAGAAAGATGGGTCAATGCGGTTGTGCATTGACTACAGACAACTTAATAAAGTAACAATAAAGAACAAGTACCCTTTGCAGAGGATTGATGATCTTTTTGACCAGTTGCGTGGTGCAACAGTCTTTTCAAAGATAGATTTGAGATATGGATATCATCAACTCCGCATTAAGGATAGTGACATATCCAAGTCTGCTTTTAGGACAAGATATGGTCACTATGAGTTCACGGTTATGTCGTTTGGACTAACCAATGCACCAGCTGCATTTATGGAACTCATGAATAGAGTTTTTCGACCCTTCCTTGATCAGCGTGTTGTCGTCTTCATAGATGACATTCTGATCTATAGTAAGGATGCTCAGCAGCATGAGCAGCATCTTCGCCAAGCTTTGACCTTGCTAAGAGAACATAAGATGTATGCTAAGTTTAGCAAGTGTGAGTTCTGGCTACCGGAGGTATCTTTTCTTGGACATGTGATATCTGCCTCGGGATTCGTGTTGACCCTGCAAAGGTAGAATCTGTTCTACAATGGGAACAACCGAAGACACCGACGGAGATTCGAAGCTTCTTGGGGTTAGCTGGTTACTATCAAAGGTTTATTAAAAACTTTAGCTCTATAGCCTTACCTTTGACCAAGTTAACCCGAAAAGATGCTCCTTTTTCTTGGAGTGATAAGTGTCAACAGTCCTTTCAGTTGTTGAAGGAGAGGTTGACAAGTGCACCTGTGCTTGTGCTACCTGAGCAAGGAAAAAGATATGTAGTCTTCTGTGATGCCTCCAAGAATGGACTTGGATGTGTGTTGACGTAGGATAAACAAGTGATTTCTTTTGCTTCCCGACAGCTTAAGAAGCACGAGGAGAATTATCCAACACACGATCTAGAGTTAGCTGTCGTGGTTCATGCATTGAAAATATGGAGGCATTATCTCTACGGAGAGACATTCCAGATTTTCACAGATCACAAGAACCTTAAGTATATCTTCTCTCAGCATGAGCTTAACATGAGGCAACATCGCTGGATGGAGTTAATCAAGGACTACGATTGTACAATTGATTACCATCCAGGGAAGGCCAATGTTGTTGCAGATGCCTTGAGTAGGAAATCAGCAACATCAACCATGGATAGAGCACAACTAAACTATTTAGTATGCTCTAAGAGAGATATGCTTATCTCTTTAAGGCAAGACAATGTACAGTTGAAGGTGTCATTGTTAGCCGGGTTGATGGCTGAGATGCATATTAAACCTACCCTAAGAGAGTAGATTAAGGAGGCACAACATGTTGATGTTGTAGTTCAGCAGATTAGATCAGAGTATGGAAATGAGAAGCGAGATAGTTTCCATGATTCAGATGATCATGTAGCATGTTATCATGGGAGGATGATAGTGCCGGATGTGAATAACTTGAGGAAGTTAGTCGTGGAAGAAGCTCATTCTTCAATGTATGCTATGCATCCAGGGAGCACCAAGATGTATCGTAATTTAAAAGATCTGTATTGGTGGCCTGGAATGAAGAAGGATGTTGCAGAATTTGTTCTGAGGTGTCCTGTGTGTCAGCAAGTTAAAGCTGAACACCAGAAGCCTGCAGGAACAATGCAACCTTTACCCATACCACAGTGGAAGTGGGACCATGTGACCATGGACTTTGTTGTTGGCCTACCCAGGACAAGCAAAGGACATGATTCCATTTGGGTAGTTGTAGATAGGTTGACTAAGACAACACATTTCTTACCTGTCAAAACAACCTATTCTGCTGAAAGGTTATCATAGTTGTATGTTCAAGAGATAGTGCGTTTGGACGGAGTTCCTGTCACTATAGTTTCTGACAGAGGTCCCCAGTTTACAAGTCATTTTTGGGATCAGTTACACAGATCCTTAGGCACCAAGCTAAGGTTTAGTACGGCCTTTCATCCACAGACTGATGGACAGTCGGAAAGTACCATACAGACCTTGGAAGACCTGTTGAGAGCATGTGTTCTCCAGTTTACCGAAAGTTGGGATCTACACCTAAGCTTGATAGAGTTTGCCTATAACAATAGCTATCAGCATAGTATTGATATGGCACCTTATGAAGCCTTGTATGGTAGACGTTGTAGATCACCCTTGTGTTGGTATGAGATTAGTGAGCATCAGTTGTTAGGACCTGATCTTGTGCAGCAAACTACAGAAAAGATTAAGGTAATACAACAACAGATTAAGACTGCACAAGATAGGCAGAAATCTTATGCTGACAAGCGTCGTAGACCCTTAGAGTTCGAGGTTGGAGACAAAGTGTATCTCAAGGTCTCGCCTTGGAAAGGAGTCCTTTGTTTTGGAAAGAAAGGGAAGTTAGCTCCTAGATTTATGGGGCCTTATCCAATCATTGAACGGATTGGAAAAGTAGCCTATAAACTAGAGTTGCCACCAGAGTTACAGAGGTTACATCCTGTGTTTCACATTTCTATGCTAAAGAAATGTCACCCAGACACTGATTCAGTTCTACAACCTATGGAGGTAGAAATGAATGATGATATATCTTATGAGGAAGGACCAGTGTCAATCCTTGATAACAGAATTAAAAAGTTAAAGAAGAAAGATTTAAGCCTTGTGAAAGTCCTCTGGAACCACCGTGGTGTTGAAGAAGCCACTTGGGAACTAGAGGATGAGATGAGAAGAAAATACCCTACCCTTTTCTCTTAATACGTTTTATCGATTTCGGGGACGAAATCCTTGTAAGGGGTGGATAATTTGTAACATCCCTGACCTGGGTTATGAACTAACCCTAGGTGTTTTGCCTAAATATGTAATTAAATCCTTGTGATTAACTTTGGGCATGTAATTAAGTTCCTCAGAAACATATATTTCAATTTTGCTCCTTTATATATAAAGTTGTAGCATTGTTTTGTAATACAGGGATCTATGTGAAAATTACCCAGTTAAGGGATTAATTTACAAATTTAACATGTTGTGATGTTCCTCTGATGTTGAGACATCATGAGTATGTTTATGATGAAGTTTGAGGGATTTCCCAAGCTTGAGCACCAAGGTGCAGCTGTGGAAACAACCCCTGTACTTGAAAACCCTAAATTGGTGTAAAGTGCAATTTACCCAATTTGAGGGGTGCAACTTGTAAAATACATCATCTAAAATGTCTTTTATGACTCTTGGCATCATTTAGAAGAGAAATGATGAAAATGTCACTTCATTTGAATAATCATATAATAAAGAACACCTTTGTGATTGAATAATCAAGGTGTATGTATAATAGCCCTTTTATGTGTATGCTTTAGTGATGGGTTGATCCTATTTGCTTTCAATCCTTGACCTTAGAAGGAGATTGTCCTTAGAAATAAGGGGTAGGGACGTGCAAAGAATAAAGGAAGGACTTAGATGAGAAATGAGGAAACAAATGCTCTTATGTTGAATTTTCACCTAAGTATATATGCTACTTTCCTCATTTAGCAAGGAAACGATCCTTTTCATTTCATCACTGTTGCCCTTGCTCAAAACCGACTAAAGCTAAGCTCTGGATCAGAGGAGGACGACCAGGGGTCCTAGGTAAGTTTGGATCATCCCTTTTTCTTGAATTCATGGAGGAAACTCGATTTCAAGGTTGAATTCATGGCTAGCTCACCTAGCTTTATCTTTCTAGCCATTCCTTTCCAACTTTTCCTTAGAGAATTCACCTTGGCCGACCTGTGGAGCTCAAGGACGCCATTAAAGGCTTGGAGCTCAAGGAACAACCTTTAAGGCGGGTTTTATAACTCTAAACCTTATGCTTTGATTATACATCTTTTTCTATGCATATAGTTGCTAGTTCTTCTTCTTCCCTATCTTCCCTTGCATCCTTGCAAGTAAAATTGTGAAGAACTGCTGCTGTTATTGAGTTATAAGATAAGGGCTTTATTTCCTATGCTTATCCACGGATTTCCACTTTACTAAACGGTCCTAACCAATTGCCCATGCGGTTTGCACAACCGTCTGGTGGGCAAACGGTTTCAGGGTCGCATGGGGGCAAACGGTCTTCAAGACCGTTTGGTCCAGTTGACCAACAACGACCGTATGGGAATCCTGTTTCTAATTATGTAGGCTGATCACCCATCAAATTTGAGGGATTAACACCAAAGCAATCGTGAGATATAGGAAAATCAATTAGCAAATCCAATTGAATTAAGTTCTGATTTTCAACCTGTTTAATTTGCCCTTTTTGGGAAAACGGTCTCAAGACCATTTGAGATGGTTGACCAAGCGTTGACCGTTTGGGATTACTGTTCCTAATAATGTTGGTTGATGACCCACAAAATTTGATGGCTTAATTACAAACGAGTCATGAGTTGAAGGCTAATCAATAGGGCAAACCCTAATTGAAATCAGTGCTGAAATCCCAATGAGTTAATTAGAGATTTTGGGTTGATTAGCCCAAACGGTCTCAAGACTGTTTGGGGAATCATCCAAACGGTCTCAAGACCGTTTGGGGATCACCCAAGACCGTTTAGAGGTCTGGGGTCAAGAATAGTTGACCAATTGAAGGTCCAAAGGTACCAAACCATATTGTAATTAAGTATTGATGTGATGATCAACTCAATAGATCAAACCTTGATGAATTTTCACTAGAGTCCAAAGATTGGATAGGCAAACGGTCTCAAGACCGTTTGGAACTCATCCAAACGGTCTCAAGACCGTTTGGTGTCAACCCTAGACCGTTTGGAGGTCTAGGGTTAAGGTAATTTGATCAATTGAGGGCCCAATTACAATGGGTTATTGAAATAATCAAATTGCTGATTTGTGACTTAATTAAGGTTCAACCCCTATCAAATCAACTTATATTTTGATGAATTCTTGGGCAAACGGTCTCAAGACCGTTTGGAGGTTATCCAAATGATCCCAAGACCGTTTGGGCCAAGTTTGAGCCCGATTGAAGGTCAATTGATGGGATAAACTTCGATTTGATTCACATTGTTGAGTGTTGATGGTTGAACGATTATAGACCTTAATTGAACCAACTCCAACCCTTTTTGGATATTAATTGAGGGTCAATTGAGTGACCAATTGGTTAAGGATAACCCTAATTGTCTCAATTGATAAGTGGCTAACAAGGATTTGGCCAATTGAAGGCTTCAACATAGAAAACCCCAATCGTTTATAACCTTTAATCCACTTTTGAGGTCCAAACGGTTTGAGCCCATTTGGACCAAACGGTCTCAAGACCGTTTGGGCTCAAACGATCTCAAGGTCGTTTGGACCAATCGATCTCAAGGTCGTTTAAGATCAAACGGTTTCAAACCGCATAAGCTTCAAACGGTTTGAAAGTCAACTCTCCCCAAACGGTCTCAAGACCATTTGAGGTCAAACGGTCTCAAGACCGTTTGGTGGTTGAAGGTTGAAACCGTTTGAAGGTTTTCAAGGTTGTTTATACTTAATCACTTGAAGGTGTAAATGGTTCAATGGTGATCTAATCTAAACCCTAATGGTAACTTAGGACATTAAGGGACTAAATGACTAATGAATTGACCGATGATGACGATCAATGGGTAATTTACCAAAATGCCCTTGAAGGGTTCAATTGAGTAATACCTTGTTCTAATCAAACCCTAATCACATGATAGTGGTGATTTGGCTTATGATAGTCAATAAGGACTTAACCCAACCTAATCTAGAGTGATGTAATCATCACCTATGAGTAAGAGGAGAGAGAAGACCCCAATTATGGTTGAAATCCAAGTAATGTACCATCAATATATATATGAATGTGCATGATTAGGGTATGATCCACCTATGTGAGATCATGGAAACCCTAATTATGATAATTAGTGAATCTTAACCTAACTTGAGGGCATTAATGATGACGATTTTATACATGATGATGCTATGAGCTCAATTCACCATAATGTGAATGGTAAACCCTAAATTCTAGGGTAATGACACATAATGTGAATAGTAAACCCTAATTGATGAGAATCAGGGAACTTAGCTCTTATGACAAGAGTGGAAAGTATAATTCTTGATTTGAATTGCTTTTATCAGTTGAATTAACCTTGCAGGTTCTGATATGAAGACGATCATATCCAGGTATGTATGATGATGCTATATTCATTGAAAGCATGTTGTTAGCTTTATGAATAGTAAAATATTTTGATGCCTTGTCAATGGCAACCTATGAATTAAATGGGCTGTGAGAGCCATAAATACCATCAAGGTCATGCTTTAGAGATGACTTGTGATGAATGTATTGAGAAATGATGATTGATGAGAGTTAGGCTTATTACATTTAGTATTCTCATTTCATAGATGTTATGCTAATGTTATTGTTTGAAGAACAATGTATGATGTTAAAAGAATACTGAATGTACCTAACTAATCAAGTGTAATGTAGATCCCTGATCATAGATCCATCATTGTAAGAGATCAAATGATGGTGAAACAGGTTTTCCTAAGGGAACTCCTAGATCACATACTTTTGAGTATGTGGGGTATATGGATGTGTAGAACCTTACATCCTAGTGTAGGTGTTTGATGTAGATGTGTAATCCGTCAATCCTTCACTACAATCCCATACCGTATCAGTGGATGGTAAACATGAAACCTCCTGATGATGAAGAAAGCACAGATATCCGTATCAGTGGAAGATAAACATGAAATCTCCTGATGACGAAGAGAGTACAGAATGCCACTATAACTCTAAAATAGCAAAGGACCAGATTATCCTGGTAAGCTATTATAGTAGAGGCACGAGATGTCCTACAAGTAATCCTCTTACTGACTGAGGAAGGTGAAGGTCATGAGAATCCGGCTCTTTCGATGACCTAGTATGATACTGAGGCACTTAGCAGTGATTGGTTGGAGTATGAGTGGTAAACCTCATCTCCACAGGGCATAAAAGTAATGTTTGAAAAACATAATCCACAGCGTAGCATACCTGTTAGAGATAACTACGAGTTGATTGATTGATGTTACACTGTATAGTGCAAATGTCTTCATGTTTCATAACTGTTGAACTCATGCTTACTATTATATCTGATGTTGTATACTTTGAAGCTTTTACTGCTTAAGTTATTCTTTGAGGTGCTATAATAAAGCTTCTGGCAGAGAGTTATAACTCTCGCTGGGACAATTATGTAAAATTGTCTCACCCCGTAGACTTCAACTTTTTAGGTGGACGTCGAGGACGGAGGAACAGGTCTACAGGTGACCAGTCCCAGCAGTAGCAGCACCAAGGGCAGCAGTAAAATCTCAGGTGGAGATTTAGCCTGCCATGTGGTGTAGTTAGAGTCAGTCCTATGTGTCCTCTGTACTCTCAGGTCTTGGAGTCTTTTGGTCTGAGATTTTGGTTATGAGTTATTGAGATTTTGTATCATGTTGTATATAATTACTCAAGAAGTAATTATCTGAGATGTAAACAGTTTATCTCCTTTTATGAAGGAAGTTTTATGGTTTCAATGCTTTATCTCAAAAAGTTTTAATTTCCGCTGATTTTTGGTATTCCGCTTCTAATCGAATCGCTTTCGCTAAGTTTAAATCATATTTATATCGTGGTTTGGAGATCAGAGCCCACAGTTTCAACTCTGGTTTGGGCTTAGGTGCCTTCTCTTCTTCTGGTGCCATTTCTAGGGAAGCATATTTGACTGTCTCTATAAATCCCTCACCTTCGCTCATATCGTCTTCATTTTGATTTAGGTAATCGAGGATCTCAACAACTTCAGGATCTTCGATTTCTGAATCATAATTGTTTAACGCCCTCATAAGAGGGTCTACAACTAAAATCTCTTCTCTTATTTCTTTGCAGTATTGGTAGTAGTTATCCATGAAGCAGGCAGACTCTAACAGGGATGGTCCCTTCATGGCGTCCTTAACTTTGAAATCAATGTGGTCATTTCTGACTCTTAAAGTTATGATACCTTCAGCGACATCAATCAGTGCTTTCCCTGTTGCCAGGAAAGGGCGTCCGAAAATGATGGGGCATTTTGGGTCTTCAACAATGTCAATGATAACAATGTCACATGGGATGAAGAACCTCCCTACACGAATCAGAACATCTTCAACTACCCCCACGGGTCTTTTGAAGGAATGATCTACCAACTCGAGTCTCATGTTGGTTTTGACCATGTTAGTCAACCCCAATCGTTGTGCGAGGCTTAAGGGCATAAGGCTTATGCTAGCCCCTAAGTCTGCTAGACCCTTCCTCTCGGTGTTATCCCCTACAACAAAGGGTATAGTGAAGGCTCCAGTATCCTTTTTCTTTGTTGGTAAATCGGCTTTAACGAAGGCCGTAGACATACTGGCCAGGTGTACCATTCCAATCCTTCCTCCTCTTCTTTTCCTTGTGACAAAGTCCTTGAAAAACTTAGCATAAGTCAGCATTTCTTCCAAAGCATCCAGAAATGGCACCTCGAGATGGAGATTTTTCACCGACTCCATAAACCTTTCATATCTCTTCTTAAGATGTGCTTTTATGAGCTTGTATGGAAAAGGCACTCTTGGAGAGTATTGACTCCTTTTTCCGAACAAGTTCTCCATAGGTTCTGATTCTCTGACATAAGCCTATTGGCTGCCTCCTTCAGCTGATTTTTCTACAGCAACTTTGGGCTCTGGTTCTTCAGGTCTGGCTGATTCAGGGCGTTCCACCATTTTTCCCGATCTTAAGACTGCCATCTTGGAAGATTCTATGTTAGATGGTATCTTACCTGAAGGATTTTTCATCAATTCTGCCATCTGAGCGAGTTGTTGGTCTATATGGCGTTGATGTGTTTACATATATGCCATCTGGACCTACATAGTGTTAAGTACTCTGGAGTTTGATAGCATACTTTGTGCTAGCTGATTGTTTATAGTGTCTTGTCTCTTGACGAAGTCAAAAAGCTGACCCACTAAGTGTGGCTGGTTGTTGTTTTTCATCTGGATTTGCCCTTGAGCTTGCACTTGCCATTGACTTGTGTTAACTACTTGATGGGGTTGGAACTTTCCTTGGCTTTGGTAACTTGCTTTGTTTATCTGAAAAGAGATGTTCTTGACATACTGCCCTTGTCCATTTCTTTTCTCAAAACTGGGTGGTTGCTTGGGTGGATTATTCAATTGATGTGAATTCTCTGTGACATCCTTGTTGCCATAGCTAAAACCTGGGTGATCAGGCCTCTTGAAATTGACATAAGAGACGTTCTCACCTTCCTCCTCTTCGGTTTCATTGTCACTCGATTCCTCAGGTTGAGTATATACATAGTTATCTATTTTGTATCCTCCTTCACCACAGGTGACACACTTCATCACCTTCTCTAGCTGTTTCTTGCCCTTTCCTCCTGACTCTTTTAGTTGTCTGACATCAATAGCTATTTTTTGTATCTGAGACGTGATCTCCTCAAGAGCCTTGGATTCGATTGACGAGCCTTCATTTGTGGCTTTCTTAACATGTCCTCTGTCGGTCCTGTCGTACTCAGTCTCGACTTGTAGTTCATCCATGTTTTCAATAATCTTTTTAGACCTACTGGGCTTCTTCCCAAGAAAGTCGCTTCCTGCAGCTGTATTTAGCGATACTCTTTCTTCAGGAGTCAGAACATTATAGAATGTTGTTATCAGGAAACCTTTCTTGTAGTTCTGGTGAGGGAAGTCCCTCTGATACTCCTGGTATCTCTCCCAGGCTTCATGCAGGTTTTCTCCTGGTTTCTAGGTGAAAGATGTGATCTTCTTCCTGTTCCTAACGATATTCTCTGTAGGGTAGAACTTGTTTACGAAAGCATCCGCTAAAGAATTCCATCCGTTCAGAGATTGATGTGGCAGTCTAAGGTACCATGACAGTGCCTTATCTTCCAAGGAGAAAATGAAACCCTTGCAGTAGATCACTTCTTGTGGCACTCCCCTCATCTTGATGGTGTCACATATATTTTTGAAAGCATCGAGGTGATGGTAGGGGTTGTCATTCTTAGAACTTCCTCTAAAGCTCTTATTTTGAATCATGGATATAACAAGTGGCTTCAACTTGAAGTTTACAGCATCAAACCTTAGGATTACTATTGGGCATCTTGAGTTGTTGGCTTTTGTAGATGCCAGCTCCCGGAGAGTCTTTTCTTCTTCTTTGGAATCTTCACTGTCACGGTCTCTATGATTTCACTCTTGATTATGTTGATTCCTTCTATGCCTACGACACTGACGACATCCCTCATGATGATGATCATCCTCAGATTGTTCTTATTCAAGTTCTTCTAGCTCTTCATGTAGATGATCGTTATTGTAACGGTCGTCGTCCCCATGTGGAGGTGGGTGTGGTCCAACTCTAGCATTTCGCTCGTCCTCGGAAAGAGGTGGTTCCACGTGAGGTGGCATGATGAACGGTGTTCAACCGAACAAAGTACTTCTTCGCTGAGTACCTTAATAGAACGTATAATCAAGTTAGAAAACATGTGTTAATGAAACAAACTATTCTGTACACATTCAGGTTAGAAGACTTAAAACAAACTGTGCTGTCAAGCTTATTACTAAGCTTGAGGCATGAGAGTGTAGTTAGTGGATTCGGGTTCGTTAACAATACTGTTTTTCCTCCTCCCCGACAACGGCACCAAAAAGTTAACCGGCATAAATCGCACGTCTAAAAGGAGTTCATTTGAAGTAGCCAGACTTTTAAATAACCTGACTCTTAGGCCCCTGCAACGATAACGGGGTCCGAAGTTGCGATCGGGGTTGAACCACAGGGATGAGGGTGGTTGTGCTAAGAACTCGGAATCAACACTCTACACTCTGGTAAAAGATGGGTAAGAAAAAGTTCCCTAGGGAACGGTAGATCAAGAACGGTAAACAACAGAATAAAAGGAAACAAAATACTACAAGAAAGCATTATAAAGAAAAAGCTATCTCCAACTGGAGTTACAAGGAAGATTTAAGGTTTTGGCATTTTATCAATTTTTAGGAATTTTGAGCAATGGAACCTGAGGAGATAACATTATTTCTTAGGTAAGGAACGAAGGAAGAAAACTTAGGCATAACAAGCGGCAACAGAGAGCATCCAATACCCCCTTCTCTCAAAGAGGGTACCTCCAACTAAGCGCCAACACCCTCTCTCAAGGGTAGCAACCTTGGTTTGGAGTGGAAAGATAACTGAAGCAACTCCGACCCTGGATACTCTCATACTCCATGATTGGACCAAACGCTAGAGTTACAACACCTCTCTCGAGGGAGTTACAATGGAAACACGATTCGATAGATAGTCAAAACATGATCCAAGCATACAAGCTAGGGTTCAGATGCTAAAGAAAGAAATCATCCAACAAAAAGGGACCAAATCAGAGCAACAGGTGTTAAAACTCCGCTATTTCCATTAGCATGAGCATGGTAATAGAGGTTTAGTTACATTGCGTAAATAAAGAAAGTAAATGACTGAAAAAAAGGAAGATAGGTATCGCCTCCTTGATTTAGGAGGGTGACATACAACAACAGACCCCCTAAGGTGCCTCTAACCTGATACCGGGCGGGAGCTCTGGCCGACATGCTTGTGTCGGGCGGTATTCTGTGACCGGCAAACATATCAGTCAAGGCACCCTACCTGATACGGTCGTGGTCAGGGTGCCACCCTCTCGGGCGACACACCATGACAGGTGTTCCGTATCGGGACCGATATCATGTCGGGTTAGATATGACTTAGGTTATCAGGTTCCTTGTATCGGATGTAGAGGTGAGCCATCTCAGGCAAGAGCCCATCTAGGAACCTGACACATTGGATGTCCTTCTTGGTCGTATCGGGCTGCTGCGGCTACCAGGACGGGGTCTAAGTGAACCACTCCGGCCCCTCTCAGGTAGGGGGTGTGCTAACCTAGTATCGCCCGGTATGCCCTTGGAACGTGTCACACTAGCTCCCGAAGCTTCCCAAGGTTAGCTTTTGCTAGGGTTTCAACCCGTCCCTTCAGAGTCCTGTAGCTGCTATTTATAGGCAGTGGTTGGAAGAAGTTGCGGTTCTCCGGGCGCCACATGTCCTCCATCAGCTCCATTAGTGCGGCGTCGGGGACGATCGACAGGCGTGTCGCCTGGCACAGCGGGTGTCGGGTTGAAGACGTGTCGGGTGGTCGTGACGGGTGGGCGCCTGCTGGTGGGTGGCTTGTATCATGCGACATGCTTCATCAGGAGAGTAGTCGTGGTGGGTACAACTCCCTGTCGGGTAAACGGCGTATCGCCCGGTGGAGCTTCCATGCGCGGCACACCCGTGTCGCGCACCAACTGTATCAGGCTGTTGCACGACGGATAATGAGCGTGTCGGCCGGCTGGTAGGAGGGCCGATGCAGGCAAACACCGTTCATGGGCCGGGACGAGCCTTTTCGGTGGAAATATAAGGAAAAACTCTGCAAAAGGATGTAAAATTTGGTTAGAGCGTAGCGCAGTTTAGTTTTGTTCAAAACATAACGAAATTGATAGGAAAAAAAGTTTAGAGGGTAGTTTTGACAATAAAATATAGGCCATAAATAACCCTAAAAAGGGTGTTATCAAAAGCCACAAAGAGAAACACATGCCAAACAGAATAAAGAAAGAAATTCTGTATAGAAGATGAGAAAAGTTAAGATCAAGCGGAAGGAGGCCCTTACGAGGGTCCAAATAGCCAGAAGGGACAATGCAAATGAAAGAAAAAAAAGAAGGAAACAGGGAGACATGGGACCAGAAGAGAACAACGAGGGGGAGATATAAAAAAATCATGAGAAGTGCCAACAATGACATGGTGTGGGATAAATACCCAAGCCAAGTAGTAGGTCCTGATGGGAATCAGGCCCATGAAGAGCAATGAAGCTCTTGAGTTGGAACTGCCAAGGTTTGGGCAACTGAGGCACGTTCCACACCCTCTGATGCATGTGTTGGAGGGAACATCCAGAGATCATTTTTCTTATGGAAACAAAAATTAAAGCTTTTGATCTGGAGGAGATAAGGAAGAAGTGTGGTTTTGACAACGAGGTGTGTCTTAGCAGTACAAGAGAGCCAGAGGTATGGGGTTCTGGTGGAATGATATAGATATCACGGTGGTTTCATACTCGAAACATCACTTTTGTGTGAATGTCAAAGGCAAAGGTGATAAAGAGGACTGGAGATGTGTAGGGATCTACGGCTGGTTGGAAACCCACCACAAAATTAAAACTTGGGCCCTTATGAAAGATATCAAGCAAAGCTCAAACCTTCCCACTATTTTTATTGGCGATTTCAACGAAATAACATGCCACGATGAAAAAGTGGGTGGGGCCACGAGAGAAGAAAGGTGTATGGACAACTTCAAAGAAGCTATTGACTATTGCGGTCTTACTGATCTAAACTACAAAGGCAATCCGTTCACCTGGGTCAGAGGTAGGAAGCCAGAAACTACGATTATGGAGAGATTGGATCGGGCGCTAGCTTGTCAAAATTGGTGCAAAAACTTCCCAAATGTTATAGTTGAACATCTGCTCAGATTAAACTCAGACCATGCTCCTATTCTGCTATCAAACTATAAGAAAAAGAAGAAAAGAAGACTTGATCAATCTTTCAAGATGGAACATATATGGCTGAATGACCCGCAGTGTGGCAAAATAGTGAAAGAAAAATGGCCTACTGTCAATAGCAATATCATATAGTAGATGAATAACTGTTTGAAGGCCATGGATGAGTGGGCTAAGAGAAAGTTTGGCAATATTGATGATGAGCTTAGAAAGGCTGAAAAACATATGCTTAGGGACCAAGCAAAACCCATGACGGCTGACAATATAAAGAACTGTTGTAATCTGTGTGAAAAATTAAATAATACACAAAAACTAAAAGAAACTTACTGGTACACGAGAGAAAAGGTCAGAGAAATGAAAGACGATGATCAGAACACAACTTATTTCCATAATAAAGTGTCCCAAAGAAAAAGGAAAAATAATATCAAATGCATTATGAATGAGAATGGGATCTGGAAACATAACGATGATGATATTGCTCATGTTGTGGTCTCTTACTACAAGGAATTATTTAATTCTCTAGGTGTTGATGATACTAGGGAAATGTTGGTGGATATGAAAAGGGTCATTACTGTAGACATGAATAAGTCCCTGGAAAGGGAACCAGACAACAGTGAGATTAAGAAGGCTATGTTTGACATACACCCCAACAAAGCTCTGGGTCCCGATGGCCTCCATGCTAGTTTCTTCCAAACCAATTGGGCGATTGTGGGCAATGATATTGCTTCTTATATAAAAGGGTGGTGGAAAGGAAAAAGGGAGCTGAATGATATAAACATGACCAATATAGTGTTGATACCCAAGTGCAAAGATCTGGAGGATATGACAAATTTCAAACCCATCAGCCTCTACAACACTATCTATAAGATGATCTCAAAAATTCTTGCTAACAGAATCAAGCCTCTACTGCATGAGATTATCTCTCCTAACAAAAGAGCCTTCATCCCGGGACGTCTCATCACCGACAATGCTCTCGTTGCTTTTGAAAATTTCCACAAAATGAAGAGAAAAACCAAGGGGAGAAAAGGCCAAATGGCGATCAAGCTGGACATGAGCAAGGCATATGATCGGGTCGAATGGGATTTTATCATCAGTCATGGAAGCGATGGGCTTTGGCAACACGTGGTGTAAGAAAATTTATGAATGTATTAGTAGTGTTTCTTTCTCGTTCTTAGTTAATGGCTGCAAATGGGGACATGTAGTACCCAAAAGAGGGCTTCGTCAAGGAGATCCCATCTTTCCTTACCTCTTCTTATTTTGCGGAGATGTTTTTTCCCATCTGATCAACAGGTCTGCTGCTAAAGGAGCCATTACAGGGGCTCGTGTGTCGCGGAACAGTCCAAGTCTCACTCACTTGTTCTTTGCAGACGACAACATTCTCTTTGCGAAGGCTAATCGCCATGAGGCCGAAGAAATAGCTTCCATCATGAGCTACTACGAAAGGGCCTCAGGACAGAAAATAAACTATACCAAGACGGAGATTTCCTTCAACAAAAATGTCCCTGCAAGCACAAGAAGTGGCATCCAATCCATTCTCCAGGTGAAACTGGTTGATTCCCATGAAAAGTACCTCGGGTTGCCTACCATCATAGGTAGATCGAAAAAGAAGGTCTTTAGCGAGCTCAAACAAAGGATTTGGAAGAAAATCAATGGTTGGAAGGAAAGGATGCTCAGCCAAGTGGGTAAAGAGGTTTTCATCAAGTCTATAGTACAAGACATCCCCACTTATATGATGGGTGTGTTTAGAATACCGGATAACATCATTGATGACATCAACAAGATGCTTGCTAATTTCTGGTGGGGCAACAAGGGCAGCCAAAGAAAAATGCATTGGGTTTCATGGGCCAAGATGTGTCAACCCAAGGTGGAAGGTGGTCTCGGGTTCAGAGATTTGAAGGTGTTCAATGCTGCAATCCTAACTAAACAAGCTTGGCACCTCTTTACGGATCCCAACTCCATAGCAGCTCGTGTTCTGAAAGCCAGATATTTCAACAGGCTTACCTTTCTTGAGTCTAGCCGTGGCTACGATCCCAGCTACACTTGGCGGAGCATCTGGGGGGGCCAAGTCACTGCTCATAGAGGGTCTGAGGTGGAACATTACATGGGATTCTGAGGTCAGCATTTGGAATGCTAACTGGATACCAGATAGACAGGGCTGTGGGATTTCAGTCAGTGTAAACCAGAACAGGCCTCCTGCCTTGGTCAGAGATCTCTTCAATAGCTCGGGCGAATGGGACTGGACGCTGGTGTCAGATCTTTTTAACGACAACCAAACAACTATTATAATGATCCTACCTATATCCCTCCGATCTGAAACAAAGATGTATTGGTATCCAACTCAAGAGGTTCCTTTACAGTAAAGTCAGCCTATTGGCTCGATTTTAATGGCCACCCACGTAATTTTGGTAGGAACTCGCCCAGTTTCCTGGGGGACAATATATGGGAGCAGATCTGGCAGACCGAGATGCACCCAAAGCTAAAACACTTCATGTGGCGGTGTTGCTCCAACAACCTACCAACTAAAATGAACCTACATGTCAGGCACGTCGGGGTCTCCCCCACCTGCGAGGTGTGCAGTAAGGACTATGAATCAACTCTTCACTGCCTTCTACAATGCTCTTATGCCAGGAAGATTTGGATAGACTCCCCCCTAGCTCATCTCATAAGGGCGGAACCCAGCACCGATTTCTCTACTTTAACCTGCTGGGTTTTTACAAAATTTGATACTCAGCAGATAAGCGAGTTCTCTGCTACTTGCCTTGCAGTCTGGCTGTGCCGCAATGAAAAAATATTCACACAGAAGGTGGTGGTTCCGGAGGTTGTCTATCATGCATGGTATCTTGCATTGGGCCAAAAGCTACACAACCGTCAGAGGATCAGCCAGCAGAAAGAACTCGAGCCGCGATAGAAGAAGCTGTATATGGAAGCCACCCCTAAAAGACCAGTTAAAAATTAATGTCGATGCTGCGTTTACTGCTGAAAAAAAAATCAGGTTGGCTGCTGTTATTAGAAACCACGAGGGGGATTTTGTGTTGATGGGTGTCAAGACCTCTAAATGCTGCTGGAGTCCGTTCATAGCAGAAGGCCATGCAGCCCTTTACGGTTTGCAACTGGCAAAGAAGTTAAAAGCTACCTACATAGTGCTGGAATCAGACGCTTCCAATGTGTGCCAGAGAATACAGATGGGCTCTCAAGGCTTCAGTGATCCGGCTATGATGCTTTTCAAAGACATCCAGGAGCTGGGCAATAGCTTTAGATCTTTGTCCATCAACCATACCTTCTGGGAAGGGAATGGCATTGCGCACAATCTGACAAAAATGGGACTGGGTGACAATCAGGATATTGCGATATCTTGTAATTTTCCTTTCACCGCAGAAGAGAACATTGTATCAAATCAATTTTAATACAATGATCGATTTCCTATCAAAAAAAAAAATGAGTGGAGTACGTCGGGGAGAGCAAGATTGTGACGGGGCGGTACTGAAAGTCATGCACTTGATGGCGGAAGAAGACCGTTACCTCTTTCTGCATTTTCCAAGGCAAAACAGTGGTGAGCTTTTAGCTTAAGTCCACTAGCGCATTGGCGTTTGACTGGAAAAGTTTAAATTCATTTTTGAAAAAAAAAATCCAAATAGTGCACTTTGATCAAAATATTTACCAATATAACACTCTTCCCAATTTATTTCCCAAATTAGCACACTTTTAACTAAAAGCGTCACCTTAATTGGCATTTTTCTGATGTCAAGACCAAAAGCGCCACATTGTTTGACGTTTTTCTTGTATTCAGACTGAAAACACCACATCCATTGGCGTTTTACATTAACATAGGACGTAAACGCCACCACATTATGTGGCGTGTTCATTGATTACTTCGAGTATTGTTCCTTGTTGCCAACACGTAGCTCTCTCTGACTGCCTTCAGCTCTCTGAGCTCACGCTCGACTCAATCGGAGCTCGCCCTTGACCTTCACGCGCTCGCGCAGCTTTGTCGGGTCCTGTCTCACTCTGCTCGAAGGTAGAGAGCGCTCGTGACGATCTTCTTCGCGTCTCTCGTGGCCTGGATATATTCGTTGATGTACGGAAGAACGACGCCTGCGTCGGCGCCACGGCGGCGGAAGACGGAGTGCACGGCCCGGGCGTGGTCTCTGGTAAGAAGCAGCGCTGCCCTCGCGGCATTGCAAGCGTCAAGCAGCCAGACGTACCCCTCGAGAGCTTGGTCTATGATGCGGGTGGCCCTCCCCCGGCCTAGTCGCTCCAGGGCAAGCTGGCTGGTAGGGAGGCAGAGCAGCTCATCGACAGCGGTGCAGAGGGAGGAGAGCGTGTCCAGGCCAGCACGGACGGGCTCTGCGGACGAACTTGGCGTCGCGGACAGAGAAAGGAGGTGGTCGAGCGAGGCACCGGCGGCAGCAGTTCTGGGGTGCGAGCTAGTGGGCAAGCTCCTGCAGCGAGGAGGCGTGGATGGGCAGCTGTCTTCCGTGGCTTCTGTGGCGATTGGTTTGCTGGCAGGGCTCGTGAGAATGTTCGTAAAGTTTGTATAGCCAGGGAGAATCTATTGGGCTGCCGACGGCGGTTGTCAAGTGGGCAATCAATGAACACGCCACGTAATGTGGCGTTTACCTCTTATGTTAATGTAAAGCACCACTTCAGTCCGAATACAAGAAAAGCGCCAAACAATGTGGCATTTTTGGTCTTGACATCAGAAAAATGTCAATTAAAGTAGCGCTTTTAGTTAAAAGTGTGCTAGTTTGGGAAATAAGTTGAGAAGTGTGCTATATTGGTAAATATTTTGACGAAAGTGTGGTACTTGAGTTTTTTTTCCTTCATTTTTCATATATTGTTGTCTGAGAAGTTGTCTATGATTTCTAAGTCCTTTGTCTTACGGTTTAATTTGTATGGACAAAAGAGGAAGGAAGCTGAAACTAGAACAAGCTCAAAGTCGCTTTGATTCCATCTTTTCATGGGGCCTAAGGAATATAGAGGATGATTGTTGTTGATATTCGTGCCCCTTTGTTTGGAGCAGGTTGACAAGAGCCGAGAGGAGTTACTGCTTGTCTATGTGTGCCACATGTGACCGAATAGTAAATACGGATGATGAAATGGGGGCTTAATGTCGGGCCAAATGGACTAAGGGCCTGTTTGATAAGATGTACTTTGAACAAAATGTGTTTTAATGTCAGCTTTTGAGATTATAATCTTATTTGGTAGGACGTAGATTCATGAATGTGAGGAATTGTTTATACTGCACCCAAATTGAGTGTGGTCGGGTGCAATTGAATGGGAGGTCCTCTCTCTCCACCGTGAAAAAGTTGTCACTCTATTACAACAGTTTGTCCACCGACTTTTATTCTCGGGCAATAATTTTCTCCTGTATCAATGGATGATAACATAAGCGATTGTTCTGCGCTTTTTTTTTTCAACCAAAGTCTAAACAATAGGACGGCACATACTCTACCAAACATTAGGAACAAAAATAATGAGTTCATGTCACATCATACCAAAGATAAAATATAATATAAAATATATGATTAATATTGATATGATTTCTAGTTCACCAAATTACCCTTGAACACCGCCTACCAAATAGGAAATCCATAATTAAAGTGGTTTGGTGTCTTTTTTCCAATAAATGGAGTGATTTGATTCCATTTTTATTATGTCTGTCTTAGGCAACATACGAGTTGATAATGAATTAAAGGGGTCTGTAAGTCTAGTTTCGAACCGTCCATATCGAACTAATGAAAAATTTGTGAATCTATTACAAAATTTTGTCCACTGACTTTTTTCTCGGGCGATAGTTTTCCCGTGTATCAATAGACGGTAACATAAGTGATTTCTCTACGCTTTTTTTTTCAACCAAAGCCTAAACAACAGGACGACACATACTGCTACCAAACATTAGGAACAAAAATAATGAGTTCATGTCACATCATACTAAATATAAAATATAATACAAAATACATGATTAATATTGATATGATTTCGAATTTACCAAACTACCCTTGACCACCGCCTACCAAAGAGGGAATCCATATTTAAAGTGGGTTGGTATCTTTTTTCCAATAAATGCAGTGATTTGATTCCATTTCTATTATGTTCGTCTTTGGCAACATATGAGTTGATAATGAACTAAAGGGGTCTATAAGTCTAGTTTCAAACCGTCCATATAGGACTAATGAAAAAGTTGTCACTCTATTACAACATTTTGACCACCGACTTTTTTTCTCAGACGATAGTTTTTCCCTGTATCAATGGACGGTAATATAAACGATTGCTCTACACTTTTTGTTCTTTCAACCAAAGCCTAAACAATAGGACGGCTTATACTGCTACCAAACATTAGTAATAAAAATAATGAGTTCATGTCACATCGTACCAAACAAAAAATATAATACAAAATATATGATTAATATTGATATGATTTTTAGTTCACCAAACTACACTTGACCACCGCCTACCATATAGGGAATACATATTTAAAGTGGGTTGGTATCTTTTTTTCCAATAAATGCAGTGATTTGATTCCATTTCTATTATGTTCATCTTTGGCAGCATATGAGTTGATAATGAACTAAAGGGGCCGTAAGTCTAGTTTCAAACTGTCCATATAGGACTAATGAAAAAAATGTCACTCTATTACAATAGTTTGTCCACCGGCTTTTTTTCTCGGGCGATAGTTTTTCCCTGTATCAATGGACGGTAACATAAGCGATTGTTCTATGTTTTTTTACAACCAAAGCCTAAACAACAGGACGACACATAATTACATACCAAACATTACAAACAAAAATAATGAATTCATGCCAAATGATACCAAACAAAAAAATATAATACAAAAAAATATGATTAATATTGATATGATATCTAATTAACCAAATTACACCTGACCACCGCCTACCAAATAGGGAATCCATATTTAAAGTTGTTTGGTATTTTTTTTCCAATAAATGTAGTGATTTGATTCCATTTCTATTATGTTCATCTTTGTCAACATATGAGTTGATAATGAACTAAAGGGGTCCGTAAGTCTAGTTTCAAACCGTCCATGTAGGACTAATAAAAAAGTTGTCACTCTATTACAACAGTTTGTCCACCGGCTTTTTTTTCGGGCGATAATTTTCCCCTGTATCAATGGACGGTAACATAAGCAATTTCTCGACGCTTTTTTTTCTTTTCAACCAAAGCCTAAATAAAAGGACAACACATATTGCTACCAAACATTAGGGACAAAAATAATGAGTTCATGTCACATCGTATCAAACATAAAATATAATACAAAATACATGATTAATATTGATATGATTTCTAGTTCACCAAACTACACTTGACCACCGCCTACCATATTGGGAATCCATATTTAAAGTGGTTTGGTGTCTTTTTTTCCAATAAATGCAGTGATTTGATTCCATTTCTATTATGTTCATCTTTGGCAACATATGAGTTGATAATGAATTAAAGGGGTCTGTAAGTCTAGTTTCAAACCGTCCATATAGGACTAATGAAAAAGTTGATACTTTATTACAATGGTTTGTCCAAAGAGAGTAACACATCATTATGATGGGTCTATAATGATGGCTTCCCTTCTTTGATGCCTACTTGAGTTACCTTGTAAAAATATAAGTGATAAACTATTTTGGGATCTTGATAACATATTTCATTTGTATTCAAATTCAGAATTAGTTTTTAACTGACATTTATTTTATATATAGGAGTCACACTCTTTATTTGGTGTCTTACTCTATTTGGAATCTTAACTCCGCCATTGTTAAGGCAACATTAAAGAGTGGGAAAAAGGTGTGTATGCAGGCCTGCAGGATAAGTAGAACGACGGTTGGCAGGCACAACGTTAGAAGCACATCCAAACCATCACAACAAATGACCAGGGAGAAGAGCCAAGGAGTGGAGTAAGTCATGGAGATCAAAATTGTGACGGGGCGGTACTGAAAGTCATGCACTTGGGGCACGTTTGGTTTTCTAGAGTCAGCGGGATTGGATTGGACTTTTGACTCCAGCAAGGAAAAACTTACGTTTGGTTTGCGGGAGCGGTAAAAGTGGCAATCTCCAGGACTTTTAGGGAATACAGAGACTGAAAGATTAGATCTTCCATCTCAAAATGGCTGGACATCGCAATTCAGAGCCGCCCGACTCTCGCCTAGGACTCCCCCTGACTAATCACAACTCACGCTCTCACCCCTTCTTCCTCCCAACTCTCCTCCCTCGATCTCCTCACCTCATCATTTCTACCTCTCATCGGTATGATCAACTGCAGATCTAGATCATGCGGTGAGTATCAATGCCATCAATCGGTCACTGGCGCTACTTCCATCGACTTTTCTCCCCACGTTCTTCCTTCCGCTCACTAACTTGGCTTCCAATGAGAACTACAACCCGCGGAGACCATCATCTCTTGAAAAGGAGATGTGTCACACATCTGTAGGACCACTGTCAATGGCTCCACCATAGAATCCGGCTCTCTCCTGACCTTCCTCACCCACTTTTGTCACCAGATCTACACACAACTACGACCGACATTGCTTCAAGAGGGAGGATCTGCGACTGACGTCCTCTCCAGATCGACTCCTTCCTCCAAGCTCAGTGTGCCCAGCATAGAGACAGTAAGGTGGAGTGCTTCTCTCCCTTGCGCCTACTACCAAACATGTTAGGAAATATCTTCCTTCTCGTTTCCCTTTCTTCTACCTTCTCATTTTCCTCCTTTAGTTATCGATTCCACACACAACTCACAAGCATGTTCATCTCCCACTTCTAGACTCCCCTGGATGTGACAAATCTATTCTATCTAGTGATTAGAAGCGAACACATCCATAATTACGATGAGAAGGAAGGGTCATCCTCAATTTAGCCTATTGCCAAAAAGGTCAGGCCGATCTCTCCCATCCTTTCCCCTTTTTCCACCTTCCCCTTTTCCCCTTTCCTTACTCAATCAACAAATAACTCCATGTCATGTTATTTGTTGTAGTTTTTTGCTGAGACCATTCACAGAGTGGCGATCTACAGCTAAATCTATTCTAGTTTGCTCATTCATCTTCAAGGTAACTGCTCACCTAAACTCTCATGGCTACTTATTTATATTTATATGTCCTGTGGTGGTGTTTTGTGTGGTCTATAATAGGCTATGAAGCTGGTTATTCTCCACGATGGGTTTTTTATGATGGGTGGTTTTACATGCTTACCGATTACTATGATACATTGTGATTACAGATCTATTCTTTCTGGTGAATAGAAGCAAAACCATCAGTCCATCTCAGTCTAGCCTACTGCAAAAAAGGTTAGTCTCAATCTTCCCCCTCCTTTCTACTTGTTCCACCTTCCCCTTTTCCCCTTTCCTAATTCATTCAGTAAATAATTATGAGTCATGTTATTTGTTGCAAATTTTTGTTGTGACCTTCTCAGTGGTGAACTACAGCTGGATCTATTACAGTTGCTAATTCATATGAACAAGTCAAGGTAATTTCTCTTCGAAATTTTCATGGCTACTTATTTACATTTTGATCGGTAACAGTACATGGAACAGATAATGCTACTGATTATTGATTGGTTCATACTTGGGTTCTTCTAGGTTGGGACTTCTGGGTGAGCCTCCCCCTTCACATATATTTTATCTCTACCAAAAAAGCTCATATGTTGACCATTTTAAACATATAAATAGTAATATTGTAGTGCTACACCAATTCCTCATTTTTAATTTCACGAAATGGTATTCCATACAAATTTTATGATGTAAATAACACACTTTACTTTACTTTGCCTAACATATACTAATATGTTGACAAATGAAAATTGTGCCTCATGTATTGTTTTCTTCATATCTGTATTAATGGATCAAACTATTCAATCTCCTTTTGAGCATCTACCCGTCAAATATAATTTCTCATCTACAAAAGATGAATATGTTAACGACTTCTAAAATGCAACATCAATTTCACTTTTTCTATTTCACATAATTGTATCCTTTATGTGTTTTCTGATGTAAATAACATGCACATTACTTTACTTCTCCTGAAACTTATATATGGTACTCTATTGCTCATTAACATAGGAACCTAAATATGGAAATCTGATGGGAGTAGGGAGTTGGTAGGTTGTGTTCTTATTATAATGTTTTGTCCTTCCTCTCCTAAAATGTAGATGGATCTTATAGTTCGGAGGAAACATATGCTTTGTGTTATTTTTGCAATGATAGTAGTGGTTGCCACACTTCGAAGATGAGAAAGGATGAGGAGAAGTAGAGCTAGGGCTCCTTATGTCAGTCAAGACCCTCATAGGGAACAATATCTACTCTCTATCATCAAGTCAAGTGATGAGAAATGCAAGGACATGACAAGAATGAGTAGGGCACCTTTTTTCCACCTTTGCAATATTTTGAGGTCTAGAGGTCTACTAACTAATATTGCATGGACCACGGTGGAGGAGCAATTGGTCATGGTTTTACACACAATTGGACACAGTGTAAGGAATCGTGTTGTCAAACACAATTTTATCTGATTAAGAGAAACTGTGAGTTGCTATTTCAATGTCGTGTTGAAGGCGATTGGTTCTTTAAAGGACGAGTACATAATTTTCCCTTCAAGTGCCACACCAATTAAGATCATATCAAAGAAGCAATATTGGCCATGGTTTAAGGTATGATTTGTATTATGACAAAAGTGTACCTGTCTATTGATGAGATATATGAAATTTGTAGTTATGTATATGTTGTATCTTTGTTTAGGATTGTGTGGGAGCTATTGATGGGACACAAGTTCGTGCTTCCAACTTACCAGTTGAACTCAAGGGTAGTTTTTGGGGCCGAAAAGAGTACCCTACTCAGAATGTACTTGCCATAGTGAACTTTGATCTCACATTCTCATATGTTTTGGCGGGTTGGGAAGGGTCTGCCCATGATGCAAAAGTCCTAAAAAGTGCATTGGAGAGAGAGAATGGCTTGGTGATTCTTGAAGGTGAGATGCAATTATTATATTTAAATAAGTTATTATTGATGTTAACTTCCTTGTATCACTTTATTGTAGGAAAATACTATCTTGCAAATGCGGGTTATACAACAAAGTATGTCTTAACTGCACCTTATCGCAATGTAGGGTATCATTTGAATGAGTTTGGAAATGATAACCCACCTACAAACATGAAGGAGTTGTTCAACCTCCGTCATTCATCTCTTCGATCAACAGTAGAGCGAGCCTTCAGTCTCCTAAAAGGACGATTTGGAGTCTTGGATATTAAGACTTGATTTCCATTCAAGACACAAGTTGATTTATTTCTAGTGTGCTCCATTTTGCATAACTTTATAGCACACAATGCCCAAAGGATGACATGTTTAGGGAATCACACATAGATAATACTGCACAATCGGTTGAAAATCCTAGACCTCCACAGTTTCGCACACGTGCACTTGAAAGAGAGAACAACCTGGAGTGGTGTGCAATGAGAGACACTATTGCTCAAGATATGTGGCTAGCAAGATCGTCTTCATATAATATGTTTGACATTATATGTTGTTATCATTACTATGTGTTTTGCATTTAAATATCATGTATTTGAACATCATATATTTGGGTTTCAAGATCATCTTCATATTAGATGTTTGACACTAGCTGTTGTTTTCATTACTGTGTTTCCATTTAAAATATCATGTATTTGAATATCATGTTTTAAGATTTTGAGGTATTGTGTGTTATATCTATTAACTTGTGAATAAAAGTTATAGGACCATGGATGCTTCAAAGGAAAAATTATTAGGTAAAAGTGAGAAGAATGACAAAAATTTCAAATGGTCCAAGAGAATGTCTCAATTTGTAATTGAGACACTACTTGAACAAGTGAAAAAGGGAAATAAAGTTGATAAGGGATTTAAGCGCAAGGCTTACATTGTCGCTGCTCGGGCTGTGAGTGAGAAGTTTAATGAAGCATGTCAAGAAAGCAATGTCGAGAACCATTTTAGGACTTTGAAGAGGAATTGGCAAGAAGTGGTGAAATTGTAGGCTTTGAGTGGTTGCAGTTTTGATAATGTCTCAAAGACTATTGGACTGGATCAAGACACAACTGTTGACTATATAAAGGTAATGTGTTATAGAAGTTCTTTCTATTCTTAGTAAAATCTACTTATTTGTCTCTAGCTATGTAACAATTTCTTTTCTTGGTAAAATCTACTTATTTGTCTCTAGTTGTTTAATGGTTTCTATTCTTGTAATGTTATTTTTTGATATATTGACATATTATCTTATCTATAATCTATGTAGGGTCATCTAAAAGTTGAAGCCTACATCAACTAGCCAATCTGGATGTATGATGAGCTGAATCTGATATGTGAAAATGACTATGCAACTGGTGTTTTTGCTAGAGGCAGTGGTGAGTCACTCCATGTTGAAGAAGGTGACACTGTCTCAGGTGGCCAAAGACCCAGAGTGTATCAATATCTGTTGAGGATTATGAAGAAATTGATAAACCAAAAGAGGGTGATGTCTCTTCAAGTGGGTCTAAGGGAAAAGGAAAAAGACCTCATGGGGATCAACAAAAAGATGATCTTACTGTATTAGTCGTTGAGTTGCGGGCAATGGTCAAGGAGATGGGCCGCAATCAAGAGGAAGAACTTCATGATAAAATCTACCAAAGAGTTATGAGCTTGGAACCAACTTTGGGTCAGGAGGGATTCACTGAAGATCATTTTCTGAGTGCATACAGATTCCTTTCTATGAATCCAGGAGATTCCAGAGTCTTCATGCGGGGCAGTGACAATTATTGCTCAAGATGGCTCATGAAGTTCTTTCGTGATAATTGTGACTTTTGAGGTATGAATCTTTATTAAATATCTTGTTGGTTGTCAATACAGATGCATATTATAGAGCTGGATTAGATCAGTCATGGAGTAGGGATTAGAGTAGGTAATTTATAATATATTTGCAGTTGGGTTAGATGTTGTTAGTTGGTTGATCATTTGTGTGGCTTATTTTTTTCAAGTGGTGTTTTGGGTGATGTCCAACTACTGAAAGGCTTCTCTACAGGTATGATGTTTATACATAAACAAATATTTTCTGGTTTATACATGTCTATTCATGTAAATAGTAGTTAGTAGGAGGATATACTTCCTTGTGGATTACTTTGGCTGTAGCAGGTAGTGTTGCTTGTTCTGGAGGTGTGGAGAATCAATAAGAAGGCATCATCTATTTTGAGCTATAGTTCGACATAATTATGTTATGTGTTAACTGTTATTAGTCACTTTAGTTCATGAGTTGGGTATTGATGTGTTGGTGTGTTAAGTGGTCATAGGGAGAGCTGGTGGTTTCTTTCAGACTATTCATGGAGTAAGCCAACCAGACTGTTGGTTTCTTTCAGTTTAAAATTTATTGAACTATGATATCATGATCTCAGCTATCATAGTTATATGTTGTGAACCATGCTAGTTGGAAAGAGCTTTTCAGGTAGCTAGCTGTAGCTATGAGAAAAACAGAGGCGTGGCTCTATTTCTGTGGTTATATTTTGGGTGAGTTGGAGCCAATGAAAGCCAACACCCATTAGAACTTCACATTATGATATATATATCAATAGTTTATATATGTCTGTTCACGTTACTAATTTTTAGTGTTGGTTGTTTATTTGTTTTGTTCGTCTCTTGTTCATATTTTACCTCTAGTTGTTTATATGCTATAGTAACCCAATGGATAAATGAACCCTTATATGATAACTCATTCTAGTCAACTGTTGACTACTCTTGATTTTTTATTTTTGAGGAGAATGCCTAGGTAGATAAGCTCCCAAGGGGGTTTGCCTACCTGCTTTATTATAATACAAACTGTGTGCCTAGACAACATCCTGGGCAATCCCTTTCTTATTGATTCTATTTTTTTTGATCTCTTATCGATTTTGATCCTGAAATATGTCTGTTTGATTGTTATTGAATTTGTTTTCTAAAATTTGCTAACATATTTGCTTTTGTTCCTTAGGTTGATGCTTCATCTACAACTTATATCAAAGGTCAAGGCATTTGTCTTCATGGATAAAAGGAGTCAATGAAATTGATTATGCAATGTATTGATGAATGTTATGTAAAAGTTGATGATGCTAGCTAGTATTTCAAACTTTTTCAAACTTTTTTTATATATCTTTGGATGGAACAATATCTGAATATTCTCCTTGAGGTGTGGGTTGTGTCCAAAACATTTGACATGAGAATGTATAGAACAATATATGCATATTATTGGGTGTTTGTGGTTGCAATCATTTGAAATTAAATTTGAATGTGCCTATATGAATTTGGTTTAAATTTTGGATAAATAAGTCCTCATATCCTTTGGACTTTTGTAAAAAAATTGTATATAAATTTTGAAGTAGCCATTACGCAAATGGTGCATTATAATTTGTCTACTTGTGTGCATTTGTATGTAATCTTGAGTTTTTGTAATCAAAATCCGAATTTGAATATTTTAGTTGAAGTCCCAAATATTTCAAATCGTGGGCTTGTAATGAAATAACATAATAGTTACAAATTTCGTGTATAATTGACCCAATATTTACACACATGCAACATGGAGTCTAAATCCTGTAACAAAATCCAACAAAACAAACATAAAATTTTATAATATAGGTTTTCAATATCCAACAAACCAAACCTTAGAAAAATAATCTATAGGATTCCTGCAATCCAACAATCCATTTTCCTATACTTTGATAATCCTGGATTAATGCAAATCTGGGCTAATACACCAAACCAAACATGCCCTTGATGGCGGAAGAAGACTGCTACCTCTTTCTGTATTTTCCCAAGAAAAACAGTGGTCAACTCTTAGCTTAAGCCCACTAGGGCATTGGCGTTTGAATAGGCATGTTTAAATTCATTTTTCATATGCTGTTATCTGGCAAGTGGTCTATGATTTCAAGCCCTTTGTCTTACGATTTAATTTGTGTGGACAACATAGGAAGGAAGTGGAGAGTAGAACAAGCTCAAACTCGCTTTGATTACATCTTTTCATGGGGCCTAAGGAATATAGAGGGTGATCGTTGTTGAAATTCATGCCCCCTTTGTTTGGAACAGGTTGACAAGAGACAAGAGTGGTTACTGCTTGTCTATTTGTGCCACATATGAGGCATGTGAGACTAAATAGTAAATACAGATGATGAATGGGGCCTAAGGAATATTTGTGAATGATTAATGTCGGGCCTCTGTTTGGAAATGGACTAAGGGCCTGTTTGGTAAGGTGTACGGTGTGTTTTCATGTCAGCTTTTAAGATTATAATCTTATTAGATAGGGTGTAGATGCATGAATACGAGGAATTGGAACACCACTCAACTCCCCAGATTCCTTCAAAATCTGAGTGTTTCGGGTGCAATTGGCTGGGAATTGGAATGATAGCCTCTTTCTCTACCATGAAAAAAATGTCACTCTTTCACAACAGTTTGTCCACCGAATTTTTTTTCTCGGACGATAGTTTTTCCATGTGTCAATGGACGGCAACATAGGCGATTGATCTATGCTTTTTTTCAACCCAAGCCTAAATAATAGGAGGGCACCTACTGCTACCAAACATTATATACAAAAATAATGAGTTCATGCCATAACGTACCAAACAAAAAAATATAACAAAAAATACATGATTAACATTGATATGATTTTTAGTTCACCAAACTACACCTAACCATCACCTACCAAATAGGGAAACCAGATCGAAAGTGGTTTGGTGTCTTCTTTTGTCAATAAATTTAGTGATTTGATTACATTTCTATCATGTTCGTCTTTGGCAACATATGAGTTGATAATGAACTAAAGGGGTCTGTAAGTCTAGTTTCAAACCATCCACATAGGACTAAATCTTAGTATTTCTCGTCTGTTATTTCTAGAATTTGAATCTCAGTCATGATTTTCCTCTCTATTTTATACTAATGTCATAGAATATTCTAACTAAAATCAGCTTCAGAGCAATTTTGCAACCGAACATGGATTGAGCCCTACTTGGACTACAAATGTCCCATCAATGGGACTAGGTTGATCCCAAGTGTTCGATCCTAGTCTTTTGCCAAAAACTCCCATATTGTTTCATAAAAATGGTATTAGTGAGTTCCATTTGGGATTCTATACCCACCTAACCTAGCCAACTCAACCCTACTCTGAGCAAGATTACAAATACCATTCCAAATTAGGTGTTGTATTATATATATGCTATTTTGTTTTTATATGTGTTGTAAAGCAAAAGAAGGCTAAGCGATGTTTTTCATAAGATGAATTCCCCTCCTATATATAGGAGAAAAGGGTAGCATACAATCTTTAGACTAAACTCTAATGCATCAAGACAAACTTGGGCCCATATACAAATAGACTCATATAACTGAATTAAATAAATTAGCCAAACTCTCAAATACTCTCCCTCAAGATGATGCTTGGGAGAATCCCAAGTCAATTAGATTATAAAAAACAAATATAAGCCAAGATAATATAAGAATATTTCTCCCCCTCAAGATTGCAATAAAGTACTCATCACTCAAATACCCTCAAGAAGATGACTAAAGCAGGCATGCAAGCAGGTTGAATTTGAAGCATGTCACAAGTGCATCTCGCAAACAGGTAGAAAAAGCTTCTTGATCAAAAGGATGTGGCATCTGGAGTAGTAGTAAACAACATAGTCGTTATCGTCGTACTCCAGAGAGTGTTGGTTCACAGTAGAAAAGTCCAGAAAGTGTCATTTCACCTTAGAAAAGTCCAGAGGGTGTTGGTTCACAATTTAAAAAGTCAACATGAGCAAGGAACAAACAATGTCAATGTGCAAATAAAGCATAGACAAATAGTAGAAAGTAGAGTCAACATAGCTAGATATAATACCATCAGTTTAAATAAGTAAGTAGTAGACATGAAGCTCCAAATAGTAAGCTCTTCTAGATGCAAATTTTTAATGATAGAAGTATAGTGCGACAAGGAAATCCTCATAGATAGAAGCAAAATTAAAATTTATTATTTCTTCATCTCATCTCTTCTCTATTTCTCCCCCTCATACCAACCATGAAAAGAACAAACAATGGTTAGGGTGGACAATGATAAAGAAATACTTTAGAAAAAATAGGTTGGAGTACTGTCAGGTCCCCCCTCTCTCAATTAGGAAGTTTAAGAAATTAATACCATGACAGCAAAGAACCCTCCAAATTTGCTTTACCAAGTAACAATAAACCACCCTTGCCATAAAATAAAAGTACAACGTGATGGCATGGTGGTGAAGTTCTCCTATGTATACATATATCTAGCATTTTAGTAGATTGTTGGCATGCCAACCTAATTAGGCATGTCCTTGAAAACATAAAAGAGTAGCAATAGCCAAGAATTTCTAGAAATATGTCTTTAGGTTGACTCCATAGATTTCGAGCAAGTTGACTCCATAATAGTAAGGAAAACCATGTTGTTTAGAGCAGCATGGACTTTCCAAAGCATTAGGGAAAAGCATAAATCAGTGGTAGTGGAAAGTTCCACAATTAAGGAAATGGTAAGGAAGGAAGACATAGGGTTCATGTGACTATACTTGTTGATGTGAGAAGGACTATGGTGTATTCCATGACGATTATGTTCAGTGGACACTAGGGCTGTCAACAGGGAGGGTTTGGGGAGGGTAAGGCTCTACCCTTACTCGTACCCTCCAGAGGGTAGTGGGTAAGGGTAAGTGTAATTACCCTTCTTAGCAATCTTCTTACCATCCCCTTACCTTACCCTCTTCCCCTTAGGATAAACATAGAGGGTAAAGGGTAAATGGATAATCTTTATATAAAACCAAATTTATGAAAAGCCAACTTATTTTAAGGTGGTGCATAGGGTGGTAAAGATTATATCACATCTTTCTTGACTTGCATTTTCACAAATGTGAATATAAGTAGGACAATGTTGTACTTGAGTAATATGCTTAGACATTGGTCCAATAATAACTTATTTTGAAGTGGTGTGGTCACCCTTTTTCCATTGTTCAGCGGCCCGATCAAATGGTTCAACATTAAATTATAATGTACTACAGGCATTTGAGTGTGAGTGGGGGTGGTAAGCAAGCCGCAACCTACACGCTTTCCTTTTAGAAAAAAATAGGGTGGAAATTGAACTAGAAGCTTCTATATAGTTATATATCTTAGTTAAATAAATGTGGGTAAATGGGTATGGGTAATTCCATACCTTACCCTCCCCTTTTAATGTGGCAGGAAAATGGGGAAAGAGTAAATGGGGAACGGGTAACAAAAACCTTTACCCTTACCCTTACCCTACATCCTATGGATAAAGGGTAAATAGGTAATATCCTCCCCATTGACAGCCCTAGTGGACACACTTTGAAAGTAACTTGGGTTTGGTGTGCCCTGTAACGTCCTAGGATTTGATGCCTTGGCTAAAATGATCTTAAAAGGAATGATTGGACTACCCATATCACCAAGATGCACCCCTTTTTGGGGAGACAATCACTTAAGAACTCTATGGTTAAGCTTTCTTAGCCTAGAATAGTACTAGGATGGGTGATCAGTCGGGAAGTTAATCCTGGCTTGCGTGTGAGTGAGGACAAAGCACACAGTTAAGGCTAGTGGTGGTCTGTGGGGCCAACCATCATTCCTGAAACTCTACTAGAACTTTGGGTAGTAGACCCGATCTTACAAATGGTAGTAGAGTCAATTCCCCTCTAGTAGATGGGGCCCACGTAAGCCTGTGGCATGTCAGACTTTGATTCATGCAATCCATGCATGTTGCAAAGGGCTATCCGAGTTGATGGAGCCACCCTTACACTGTTAGTGTCCAATAATGTTGGAAAGGGCTATCTAAGTTGACAGAGCAATCCTTGCACTAGTAGTTTTGATCCGGAGCTGGGTGTACGTGGGCTATTTGAGTCTGCACTAAAATGGGAAAAGATTATGAGGCCATTAGTTGAGCCTTGACGAGGATGTCAAGAGTTAAAGTTGGGGAAATTTTAACGTCCTAGGATTTGATGCCTTAGATAAAATGATCTTAAAATGAATAATTGTACTGCCCATATCACCAAGGTGCACCTCATTTTTAGGGAGCCCATCACTAAAGAACTATGTGGTAAAGTATTCTTAGCCTAGAGTAGTACTAGGATGGGTGACTAGTCGGGAAGTTTATCCTGGCTTGCGCGTGACTGAGGACAAATCACACAGTTAAGACTAGTGGGGGTTTGTGGGACCATTTGGCATTCCTAAAACTCTACTAGTTGGGAAATGGGCCCATGTGTTACATATCCCATGGTGTAAGCGTAGTTAGTAGTTGTTGACTTTCAAGTTGTTACCGCAATGCCTACATGGACAGTAAAACATATCTCCAGGTTGTTTCCTATGTTCCTCGGCAAATCTAATAAACTAATCAAGACCAGAAATAAACTCTGGGGTGCAGTGATTTGGAATGGACATCCATGATCTATCTATTCTATGATCAAAGAGAAAACAAGTATATATTAGGGTTTAGGGTTAAAATATTAGGTCTTATATATAATAAATGTGTACCACTTATCCCATTCTTGAACACCTAATCTCACTAGTAAGTGTATAATGTGTATTGAGGTTTCAAGAAAATTTCGGCAGCATTTCCCCGTTGTTCTCCAAGTACATATGCACTTAGAGAACAAACGGGGAAATTCCACCAAAATTTCCTTAAAAATTCAATACACACTATACACTTACATCCTAAGTGAGATTAAGTGTTCAAGTCCCAAACTGGGGACTATCCAAGATTTACTCCTAATGAGTAATTCTTGGATGGATTTCTAGGCCAACAAATATATGTATGTTGTCATTCTTATACCTAAAATCCTAGTTTCATCATTCATATCCTAAGTTTGGTGTAACATCATTTAATCATGCTTGTCAGTAAATACAAAACAATAAATAAACCATGATTCCATATATCAAAGATTTGAATCAAAATGAAGCCTAATGGCACATTGGGAGAGTGAGAATATTATACCTCACTTGAAGGTTGAAGAAGAAATATATGCAAATCAACAGCAAGTCAACGACACCTGCAACAACACAAATGCATGATTCAATTCTGTTATAATGTATTAATTAGGGGTCAATATTGAAGTTTTAACTAGAGCTTCATATATCAACATACATACTAGGTCATATTTCAAGTCAATATTTAGGCATTTAATCACCTTAGGGTGCATACATGATTCACAAGGTATTTGGGTACACAAAGAAAAATATATGTTACTGATTTAGGAGTTCACATAATCATTTTAGAAATAGAAGACTCACATTTAGCTTTGGGCATGGCCATTACGTCACAAACCATCACATTACTACTGATTCCAAGTATAAAAGGGGTTTGATATAATAGAAGACCAAGGTTTCCCAATTGACTTAAGGTATGACCATGCCTCACCATAAGGGGGTCATAATCACGTATATAAAGTCATATAGACAAACTATCAATAAGGGAGATGAGGGGCTGATAAGAGTGTCATGTATGACCACTAAGTTATTGTTCTTCAAGTTAGGGTGATTATTGATGTCTTTAGAAGCATGATTGGCAATCTAGGGAAAAGTTCATCAGTTACATTTCAAGCATGTCACATGAGTGCATTAGAGTTCATCATTAAGCAAGAAGGGTGATTAGGATTCTCAATATATGTATTTGTTAAAAATAAGTTGTATTGGATAGACCCATAATGGAAGTGATCATTGAAAAAATACTAGACAATCATTATACTTTAAGAAAATGATTTCTTTGATCGTCTAACCTAAGTTCATGGGTCCCATCACATATGGTTTAGAAGGTCATATACAAGGTTTAGAATGCAGACAAGAAGATAAGCCACCAAGGAAAAACAAGGAAAACGAAGGAAAGGAGGGGTAGCTTACTTGCTTAGGTTAAGAACAAGCAAAGGAAGCTCCACAACCATATTAATAAACTACTGATATACCCTTACATATGATTGATAATCATATAGCATGGTAGGGGTACATTAATATAGCATGATAGGGTTGCATATGATTGATATATATACCCTAAATGACATACTCCAGCTAAGCAGGAGACATGACAAGAAACAACACCATCTTCGAAGGGAAAAAGGCAGATGTTAATCATATTTGCAATTTAATTTTCAATATTTCTCAAAGCTTAATTGTACAGATAGATCATCTATAGATCGTATCCCTCTTGTACAGAACTTATATAGGTGAGAAATAAAGAGAGTCTCACGCTTACTGTTAAAAAAATGCTGCAAATCTAAAGCAAAAGGAAAAAAGACTGAAAATACCTAATGCAGGCATGATGGAAATTAAACCAAATGGGCAAAAAGGTGAAATGAGGGACCTTCTTCTCTGCTCAACCTAACAAAGAGTTGGTATAGAAGAGCTCAACCTAACAACTCCCAGTCCAGTGGAATATCTCAACAAACAAAACCCACACTTGATTTCCTCATCTCCTAACGACCTCAATGACCCCTTCCAAGGGTCATGAGGTGATAAGAAGAGGGATTTAGGCCTCCCACCATGATTGGAAAAGAGGACAAAGAACAAAAACAAAAAGTGGAGGATAGAAGCACACCTTTGAGAAGCGGTGGTGGAATAGTAGGCGACAGGCGGCAGCGGCGGCGGAGCAGTAGGCAACAGGCGGCAACGGCGGTAGAGAGATCGGCAGCGGAAGGAATCGCCAGACCCTAAACTAATCCGGAATGAAATAGAGAAAGAGGAAGAGTCTAGTTCGCGCGGACGCTATTAAGTTAATTATAGACGTCGGTTATTCTAAACAACCGACGCTTAACACAATAGGCATCGGTCACCACAAAACAATCGACATATATGTTCAATCATAGTCGTCGATTTCAATTAGAAAAACCGACGTCTATCTATATATGCCGGAAAAAAAATATTTTTGAATTACGACCAATTTTCGACCCCCTCACGTGTAAAAAGTTTTGTGCCTTATGACATTGAATTGTTATTGCTATGATTAATCCTTGTTGCCTCCGTCAAATTGATGATGATCTGTTGTTGCCTAAGTCCGCTGGCTGATTTGTCTAGACTCGTGTGGCTTTCCTTAATAGGCATATGTACATCTATGAGATTGCGTTCTGAACAAAAAGGAGTGACGACAATTAAAATCCAATCTATTGTTGCCACACTTCATTAATAAGAGTGAGTGTAAATTAGCTCGTCCTTTTAGTTGACATAGAATTTTCTGGTATCGGTCCATTAAACTGATGCTTCATTAATAAGGGTGAGTGTAAATTAGCTCGTCCTTTTAGTTGACATAGAATTTTCTGGTATCGGTCCATTAAACTGATGCCAAGATGGCCTTTCATCACCATCATTTCTTATAGGTGATCACAGAGTTAAGGAGGAACACATCATTATGATGGGTCTATAATGATGGCTTTCCTTCTTTGATGCCTACTTGAAGTACCTTGTAAAAATATAGGTGATAAATTATTTAGGATCTTGATAACGTATTTCATTTGTATTCAAATTCAGAATACACGTTCAAATTAATTTTTAACCGACATTTATTGTATATATATAAGTCACACTCTTTATTTGGTGTCTTACTCTCTTTGGAATCTTGGCTCCGCCACTGCTAAGGCAACATTAAAGAGTGGGTAAAAGGCGTGTAGGCCGGCGTGCAGGAGAAGCAGGACGATCAGCCGGCGCAGCGTTAGAAGCGGCATCCAAACCATCACAACAAATGACCATGGAGAAGAGCCAAAGAGTGGAGTACGTTGTGGAGAGCAAGATTGTGACGGGGCGGTTCTGAAAGTCATGCACTTGATGGCGGAAGAAGACCGTTATGTCTTTCTGCATTTTCCGAGGCAAAACAGTGGTGAGCTTTTAGCTTAAGTCCACTTGCGCATTGGCGTTTGACTGGAAAAGTTTAAATTCATTTTTCATATGCTGTTGTCTGAGAAGTGGTCTATGATTTCAAGTCCTTATTCTTACGGTTTAATTTGTATGGACAAAAGAGGAAGGAAGCGGATAGTAGAACAAGCTCAAAGTCGCTTTGATTCCATCTTTTCATGGGGCCTAAGGAATATAGAGGATGATTGTTGTTGATATTCGTGCCCCCTTGTTTGGAGCAGGTTGACAAGAGTCGAGAGGAGTTACTGCTTGTCTATGTGTGCCACATGAGAATAAATAATAAATACGGATGATGAAATGGGGGCTTAATCTCGGGCCTCCGTTTGAAAATGGACTAAGGACTGATAAGATGTACTTTGAACAAAATGTATTTTAATGTCAGCTTTTGAGATTATAATCTTATTTGGTAGGACGTAAATTCCTGAATATGAGGAATTGTTTATACTGCACCCAAATTGAGTGTGGTCGGGTGCAATTGGATGGGAGGTCCTCTCTCACCACCGTGAAAAAGTTGTCCCTCTATTACAACAGTTTGTCCACCGGCTTTTATTCTCGGGCGATAGTTTTCCCCTATATCAATTGACGGTAACATAAGCAATTGTTCTATGCTTTTTTTTTTTCAACCAAAGCCTAAACAACATGACCACACATACTCTACCAAATATTAGGAACAAAAATAATGAGTTCATGTCACATCGTACCAAACATAAAATATAATATAAAATACCCAATTAATATTGATATGATTTCTAGTTCACCAAACTACCCTTGACCACCGCCTACCAAATAGGGAATCCATATTTAAAGTGGCTTGGTGTCTTTTTTCCAATAAATGGAGTGATTTGATTCCATTTTTATTATGTTCGTCTTAGGCAACATATGAGTTGATAATGAATTAAAGGGGTCCGTAAGTCTAGTTTCAAACCGTCCATATAGGACTAATGAAAAAGTTGTCAATCTATTACAAAAGTTTGTCCACCGACTTTTTTCTCGGGCTATAGTTTTTCCCTGTATCAATGGAATGGACGGTAACATAAGCGATTGCTCTACATTTTTTTTTCAACCAAAGCCTAAACAACAGAACGACACATACTGCTACTAAACATTAGGAACAAAAATAATGAGTTTATGTCACATCATACCAAATATAAAATATCATACAAAATACATGATTAATATTGATATGATTTCTAGTACACCAAACTACCCTTGACCACCGCCTACCAAATAGGAATCCATATTTAAAGTGGGTTGGTATCTTTTTTTCCAATAAATGTAGTGATTTGATTCCATTTCTATTATGTTCGTCTTTGGCAACATATGAGTTGATAATAAATGTAGTGATTTGATTTCATTTCTATTATGTTCTTCTTTGGCAACATATGAGTTGATAATGAACTAAAGGGGTCTGTAAGTCTAGTTTCAAACCGTCCATATAGGACTAATGAAAAAGTTGTCACTCTATTACAACAGTTTGTCCACCGGCTTTTTTTCTCAGGCGATAATTTTCCCATGTATCAATGGACGGTAACATAAGTGATTGCTCTACGCTTTTTGTTCTTTCAACCAAAGCCTAAACAACAGGACAGCATATACTGCTACCAAACACTAGCAACAAAAATAATGAGTTCATGTCACATCGTACCAAACATAAAATATAATACAAAATACAAATTAATATTGATATGATTTCTAGTTCACCAAACTACACTTGACCACTGCCTACCATATAGGGAATCCATACATAAAGTGGGTTAGTATCTTTTTTTCCAATAAATGAAGTGATTTGTTTCCATTTCTATTATGTTCGTCTTTGGCAATATATGAGTTGATAATGAACTAAAGGGGTTCGTAAGTCTAGTTTCAAACCGTCCATATAGGACAAATGAAAAAATTGTCACTATTACAACAGTTTGTCCACCGGCTTTTTTTCTCGGGCGATAGTTTTCCCATGTATCAATGGACGGTAACATAAATGATCGTTCTACACTTTTTTTTTAACCAAAGCCTAAACAACAGGACGTCACATACTGGTACCAAACATTATGAACAAAAATAATGACTTCATGCCAAATCGTACCAAATAAAAAATATAATACAAAATACATGATTAATATTGATATGATCTCTAATTAACCAAACTACACCTGACCACCGCCTACCAAATAGGGAATCCATATTTAAAGTGATTTGGTATCTTTTTTTCCAATAAATGTAGTGATTTGATTCCATTTCTATTATGTTCATCTTTAGCAACATATGAGTTGATAATGAACTAAAGGGGTCCGTAAGTCTAGTTTCAAACCGTCCATGTAGGACTATTGAAAAAGTTGTCACTCTATTACAACAGTTTGTCCACCGGTTTTTTTCTCGGGTGATAGTTTTCGCCTGTATCAATAGACGGTATCATAAGCGATTGCTCGATGCTTTTTTTTTCAAGCAAACCCTAAATAATAGGACAACACATTTTGCTACCAAACATTAGGAACAAAAATAATGAGTTCGTGTGACATCGTATCACACATAAAATATAATACAAAATACATGATTATTATTGATATGATTTCTAGTTCACCAAACTACACTTGACCACCGCCTACCATATAGGGAATCCATATTTAAAGTGGTTTGGTGTCTTTTTTTCCAATAAATGCAGTGATTTGATTCCATTTCTATTATATTCATCTTTGGCAACATATGAGTTGATAATGAACTAAAGGGTCCGTAAGTCTAGTTTCAAACCGTCCATATAGGACTAATGAATAAGTTGTCACTTTATTATAATAGTTTGTCCACCGGCTTTTTTTCTCGGCGATAGTTTTCCCCTGTATCAATGGACGGTAACATAAGTGATTGCTTTATGCTTTTTTCTTTTCAACCAAAGCCTAAATAGCTGGACGACACATACTGCTACCAAACATTAGGAACAAAAATAATGAGTTCACGTCACATCGTACCAAACATAAAATATATTACAAAATACATGATTAATATTGATATGATTTCTAGTTCACCAAACTACACTTGACCACCGCCTACCATATAGGGAATCCATATTTAAAGTGGTTTGCATTCTTTTTTTCCAATAAATGAAGTGATTTGATTACATTTCTGTGGGCTCTGATCTCTAAAACACAAGATAAACATAGCGGAAGCGATTTGATTAATCAGCGGAATACGAAAATCACGAGAAATTAAAACTTTTCGAAAACGAGATCTTAAAAACATGAAACTCCTTTTATAAAAGTAAGATGAACTGTTTACATTTCTGATAAATCACTTCTCGAGTGATTATATACGTCATGATACAAAATCTCAAGATTTCAAAATTCTCAGATCAACAAACTCCTAGGACCTGAGTGTACAGAGATGACATAAGACTATTCTGACTACAAGACTAGACAACACAATGTTTCCACCTGAAGTCACTGCTGCTCCTGAATTTGCTGATGTCCACCTGCAGATCGGTGCCTTCGACCTCGACGTCCACCTAAAGATAGAAATCTACGGGGTGAGACAATTCTAAATAATTGTCCCAACGAGAGTTATAACTCTCCGCCAGAAACTTTGTTAGAAGCAATCAAAGGAATATCATGAGCAAGTAATTTAGGTTACTCACAGCAGGATTGATAACAAAGCTCATCTTTAATTAAGGAATATGAAGAACATGTATACTAATACTTGAACAGAATATTAAAAGCAAGCAATGTAATATCAATCAATGTTCCTCATAGTTCAACCTAAGCAGTTATTCTACGCGGTTGATTATGTTTTACAAACATCATTATGCCCTGCGGAGATGAGGTATACCGCTCATGCTCCAACCGATAACTAGTAAGTCGCATCGGTATCATACTAGGTCATCGAAAGAGCCGGATTCTCATGACCTTCAACTACCTCAGTCAGAATGAGGATAAACATGCAGGACATCTAGTGTCCCTGCTAATATAGCTTACCAGGGTATTCTGGTACTTCGCTATTAGAGTCACAGTGGCATTCTTCACTCTCTTTGCCATCGAAAGATTTCATGTTTATCTCTCATCGATGCGGTATAAAAGATTCCCTTGGAAGAATAGTGTTACATCATCCCGGTATAAACATATAGTGAAGGGTTGATGGATTAAGATGCATCAACATCAACTCCTACACTAGGATGTAAGGATATACACATCCATATTCCCCCACATACTCTAAAGTATGTGATCCAGGAGTTCCCTTAGGAAAACCTATTTCACCATCATTTAAATTCTGAAAATGATGGATCTATGATCAGGGCTCTACATGGTATGATTAAACTTGATTATTAGGTACATTTCAGTATTCTTTTAGCATCATACATGTTTTCAAACATTAATCATTAGCATAGCAGCTATGAAAGTAGAATACTAAATGTATCAAGTCTAACTCACATCAATTATCATTTCTCAATCGTCCAATCACAAGTCATTTGACAAGCATGACCTTGATGATATTCATGGCTCTTACAGCCTATCATTCTCATAAGATGCCACTTACTAGGCATCAACATATGTCATTATTCATAAAGCTAATAACATGCTTCCAACGAATATGAAATCATAATCCTTACCTGGATATGATCACCATCATGCATAGAAACCTGCATGGTTAATTCAATTGATAATAGTAAGCAGTTCATATCAAGAATTGTACCCTTATATTCTTACAAGGGTTAGATTCCCTGATTTTCATCAATTAGGGTTTACTATTCACAATATATGTCATCACCCTAGAATTAGGGTTTACTATTCACCTCATGGTGAATTAATCTCTTTACATCACCATGCATGAGAAACATCATCATTAAAGCCCTCAGCTAAGATCAAGATTCACCAATTACCATAATTAGGGTTTCCATAATCTCTCATAAGTGGATCATACCCTAATCATGCACATTCATGTATATTGAAGGTATTTTACTTGATTTTCCATCATAAATGGTACTTTCTCTCTCCTCTCACTAGTAGATGATGACTACACCACTTAGATTAGGTTAGGTTAATTCCCCTTTGATCTACATAAACCAAATCACCACTATCATGTTATTAGAGTTTACATAAAACAAGGTATCCTTTAATTGAACCCATTTGAGGTGAAACGAGTTGAACCCATTTGAGGTGAAACGAGTTGAACCCATTTGAGGTGAAACGAGTTGAACCCATTTGAGGTGAAACGAGTTGAACCCATTTGAGGTGAAACGAGTTGAACCCATTTGAGGTGAAACGAGTGTGAACCCGTTTGGATTGAAACGAGTTGAACCCATTTAGGCTGAAACGAGTTGAACCTATTTGAGGTGAAATGAGTTGAACCCATTTGAGGTGAAACGAGTTGAACCCATTTGAGGTGAAACGAGTGTGAACCCATTTGGATTGAAATGAGTGTGAACCCATTTGGATTGAAATGAGTTGAACCCATTTAGGCTGAAACGAGTTGAACCCATTTGAGGTGAAACGAGTGTGAACTTACTTGGGTCCAAACCGCATGAACATAAAAGGTGACACATAGGTTATGTTTGAATAGGGTTTCCTATGTTGAAGCCTTTAATTGGCCAAAGCAATGTTAACCACTTACGGATTGATTCAATTAGGATGAGCCTCAATCAATTGGACTCCAAATTGACCCTTAATTGAAAGCCAATTAGGGTTAAGTCCAACTCAATTAGGGTGTCCAATCGGCTAATCATCAATTCTCAACAATGTGAAACAAATTGTAATTGAACCCATCAATTGAACTCCAATTGGGCCCAAACTTGGCCCAAACGGTCTGGAGATCATTTGGATGACCTCAAAATGCTCTTGAGACCGTTTTCCCAAAGTTTGACCAAAATCTAAGTTGATTTGATTAGGATTGAACCCTAATTAGGTCTAAAATCAGCACTTTTATCAATTCTTCAACCTATTGAAATTGGACCTACAATTGATCAATTTTTCCTTAACCCTAGACCTCCAAACGGTCTTGGGGTGTCACTAAACGAGTGTGAGACCGTTTGGGTGAACCCCAAACGGATTTGAACCCGTTTGGATCCTCCAACCCAAAACTCAACAAGATCTATAATTAAAAATAGCATTTTCAACCTGATTAGGGTTAGGGTGTTGAAGTGCCTTCAACTCTCAATTGGTTAGGAATTAGATTATAATTCTTTGTAGGAAAGAAATTCAATACATTATGAACAGACCCTCAAACGGTCATACCTTGGTCAACCCTATGAAACGGTCTTGGGGTCGTTTTGATCCAAACGATCTTACAGGATCGTTTGAGATCAAACGGGTTGAACCCGTTTGACCTTAAACGAGTTGCACCTGTTTGGACCAAAAGGGTCCAAGGTCGTTTCATAAAGTGACCTAGGAATCCACGCCCATCATCCTCAACCTCTGTTCAGGTCGGTTCCTCCACCGTTTTTCTTGCAAAAGAGCAAGGAAGAAGGGAGGTAGAAGAAGAACTAATCATAAAAACAAGAACAAAGATATGCATAATAAAGCTAAGAGTTAGAGTTATAAAACCCGCCTCAAACGTGGTTCCTAGAGCTTCCAAGCTTCGAAACTTTAATGGTGGCTTGAGCTCCATAGGTCATCCAAGGTTTTTTCTTCAAGAAAGGTTGGGAAGGATCATCTAGGAAGAGAAAGCTAAGTAAATTAACCATGAAACCAACCTTATACTAGGATTTCCCCCATGAATTCAAGCTAGAAGATGGTGCTTTCTTACCTTAGAACAGGTTGGTCATTTCCCTAAGCGCCAGAGCTTTGCCTTGGTCGGTTGAGAAAGATAAGAAGTGAGGAAGTGAAGGGAAATGTTTGCTTGGTTTGGAAAGAAAGGTGCTTATATAGTTTAGGCTGATTTTGACCATAAGGACCTCTAAAGCATGTAATTCTCATCCACGTCCCTCCTTATTTCTAAGGCACGTTCAAGCTATCAAAACTTAATCAAAGCCCATCAAAACTCAAGATATAAGGGTAAAGAAACCAATATGCACACTAAGGTATATATATATATATATATATATATATATATATATATATATATATATATATATATATGAAGGGTCTTCTTACTCATACTAGGTGTTTTCACTACAAAGATCATCCTTCTTATCTAATTATTTAATAGAAGAGCCCCTCTCATCTTTTCTTCTCTAAATGATGTCAAGAGTCATAAAAGATATTCTAGAAAGTGTATAGTACAATTTGCACCCCACATTTTGGGTAAATTGCACTTCACACCAAAATTAGGGTTTAAGCACAAGGATTGCTCCACAAGCTGCACCTTGGTGCCCAAACTTGGGAAATCCATCATACCTCATCATATTCCTTCATATGATGTCTCTTTATTAGAGGAACATCTTAACCTGTGTAATTTGCAAGTTAACCCCTCTAATTGGGTAATTTGCACATAGATACAATCATTGTTTAAAAAGGACATAAATGAAAATGTATGTTCCTTAGGAACTTAGTTACATGCCAAAAGATAATCACAAGGATTTAATTACATATCTTAGGCAAAACACCTAGGGTTAATTCATAACCCAGGTCAGGGATGTTACAAATTATCCACCCCTTACAAGGATTTCGTCCTCGAAATCGATAAAACATATTAAGAGAAAAGAGTAGGATATTTCCTTCTCATCTCTTCCTCTAGTTCCCAAGTGGCTTATTCAACACCACGGTGATTCCAGAGAACTTTTACAAGACTTATCTCTTTCTTCTTTAGCTTTTTAATTCTTTTATCAAGGATTAACACCGGTCCTTCCTCATAAGTTATATCTTCATTCAATTCTACTTCCATAGGTTGTAGAACTGACTCGGTATCGGGATGACATTTCCTTAGCATAGAAATGTGAAACACAGGGTGTAGTTTTTGTAATTCTGGTGGTAACTCTAGTCTATAAGCTACCTTTCCAACCCGTTCAATGATTGGATAAGGCCCTATAAATCTAGGAGCTAACTTCCCTTTCCTTCCAAAGCGAAGGACTCCTTTCCAAGGCGAGACCTTGAGATACACTCTGTCTCCAACCTGGAACTCCAACGGTCTACGACGCTTGTCAGCATAAGATTTTTGCCTATCTTGTGCAATCTTAAACTGTTGTTGTATTACTTTAATCTTTTTCGTAGTATGCTGCACAAGATCAGGACCTAACAACTGATGTTCACCAGTCTCATACCAGCATAAGGGTGATCTACAATGTCTACCATACAAGGATTCATAAGGTGCCATATCAATACTATGTTGATAGCTATTGTTATAGGCAAACTCTATCAAGCATAGGTGCAGATTCCAACTTCCTGTGAACTAGAGAACACATGCTCTCAATAGATCTTCTAAGGTCTGTATAGTCCTTTCTGACTGTCCATCCGTTTGTGGATGAAAGGCTGTACTAAACCTTAACTGGGTGCCTAGTTCCCTATGAAGCTGCTCCCAAAAACGACTTGTGAACTGAGTACCTTTGTCAGAAACTATGGTGATAGGAACTCCGTGCAAACACACTATCTCTTGAACATATAACTGGGATAACCTTTCAGCAGAATAGGTTGTTTCGACAGGTAAGAAATGTGTTGTCTTAGTCAACCTATCAACAATTACCCAAATGGAATCATGTCCTTTGTTTGTTCTAGGTAGACCAACAACAAAGTCCATGGTTACATGATCCCACTTCCACTGTGGTATGGGTAAAGGTTGCATTGTTCCTGCAGGCTTCTGGTGTTCAACTTTAATTTGCTGACACACTGGACACCTCATAACAAACTCAGCTACGCCCTTCTTCATCCCAAGCCACCAATACATATCTTTCAAGTTTCGATACATCTTGGTGCTTCTTGGATGCATAGCATACATTGAAGAATGAGCTTCTTCCATGACTAACTTCCTCAGGTTATCTACATCTGGTACTATCATCTTCCCATGATAGCATGCCACCTGATCATCTGATTCATGAAAACCTTCCCGCTTCTCATCACCATACTCAAATCTGATCTGCTGAACTGCAACATCAACTTGCTGTGCCTCCTTAATCTGCTCTCTTAGGGTGGGTTTGATATGCATCTCAGCCAACAACCTGGCAATCCATGACACCTTCATCTGTACATTGTCTTGCCTTAAGGAGATAAGCATATCTCTCCTAGGGCATACTAAAGAGTTTAATTGTGCCCTATCAGAGGATGATGTTGCTGATTTCCTACTCAAGGCATCTGCAACTACATTGGCCTTTCCTGGATGGTAATCTATTATACAATCATAATCCTTGATTAACTCCATCCAGCGACATTGCCTCATGTTAAGGTCATGTTGAGAGAAGATATACTTAAGGTTCTTATGGTCTGTGAAAATATGGAAGGTTTCTCCGTAAAGATAATGTCTCCAGATTTTCAAGGCATGAACCACAACAGCTAACTCTAAATCATGTGTCGGATAATTCTCCTCGTGTTTCTTAAGTTGTCGAGAAGCAAAAGAAATCACTTGTTTATCCTGCATCAACACACATCCAAGTCCATTCTTGGAGGCATCACAAAAGATTACATATCCTTTTCCTGGCTCAGGTAGCACAATTACAGGTGCACTTGTCAACCTCTCCTTCAACAGCTGAAAAGACTGTTGACACTTATCACTCCAGACCAAAGAAACATCTTTCTGGGTCAACTTAGTCAAGGGTAAGGCTATAGAACTGAAGTTCTTAATGAACCTTCGGTAGTAGCCAGCTAACCCTAGGAAACTTCGAATCTCCGTCGGTGTTTTCGGTTGTTCCCACTATAGAACAGATTCTACCTTTTTAGGGTCAACACAAATACCGAGGCAGATATCACATGTCCAAGAAAAGATACCTTCGGCATCCAGAACTCACACTTGCTAAACTTAGCGTATAGCTTATGTTGTCTTAGCAAAGTTAGAGCCTGACGAAGATGTTGTTCATGCTGCTGAGCATCTCTACTATAGATCAGGATGTCATCTATGAAGACAATAACACACTGATCGAGGAAAGGTCAGAAGATTCTATTCATAAGTTCCATAAATGCAGCTGGTGCATTAGTTAGTCCAAACGACATAAATGTGAACTCATAGTGACCATACCTTGTTCTGAAGGCAGACTTGGATATGTCACTATCCTTAATACGGAGTTGATGATATCCATACCTCAAGTCTATCTTTGAGAAGACGGTTGCACCACGCAACTGGTCAAAGAGATCATCAATCCTCGGTAAAGGGTACTTGTTCTTTATTGTTACTTTATTTAATTGTCTATAATCGATGCATAATCGCATTGATCCATCTTTCTTTTTAACAAACAAAACCAGAGCACCCCAAGGTGAAGTACTTGATCGGATAAAACCTTTCTCAAGCAACTCTTGAAGCTGTTTCTTGAGTTCTGCCAATTCAGCAGGTGCCATCCTATACGGTGTTTGTGCTATAGGTTGGGTATCTGAGATCAAATTGATTTCAAAATCAATTTCCTGAGGCAGTGGCATACTTGGAAGTTCTTCAGGAAATACATCTTTAAATTCCCTAACTACAGGAACTTCAACAAGGTTAGGACTCTTCATGGTGGTATCTATCACATGGGCCAAGAATGCATAACATCCTTGCCTCATCAGCTTATCAGCAACCATAGCAGACACAAGACAAGTGGGTAGAATCTTTCTCTCTCCTTGAAAGATCCATGTGTTGCTCTCATCAGCAAACACCACCTTCTTGGATTCACAACCCAAGACAACTCTATACCTTTCCAAGGTATCCATCCCCAGGATTATATCAAATCCTTGCATATCAAGTGGTATAAGATCCACTTGAATGTGAAGATCAGAAAAGAAGAGGATGCAGGGAGCGCATACCTCTTGCAAAACAGCAGATCCTCTCAACGGAATTTCAAGCAACAAGCCATCTTCCCTATGTCTAACTGTTATTTTGCAATTACGAATCACTCTTCGAGTGACAAAGGAGTGTGTAGCACCTGGGTCAATCAAAACAGATACCACACATGATTTAGACGTATAAGAATATAAAAGTTCCATCTGACCTGCCACAACCCGTGGATTGACTACTGCTTCTGGTGGGTTCATAGCATAGAACCTCGCTGTCGCCTGAGGTTGAGTTGGTGCTGACGATCCAGCCTGAGATGCTTGCCCGCGTCCTCTAGCTGCTCCTTGAGACTGCCTTCTCTGTGATCCCTGTTGATCCTGCCTTAGAGGTTGTATCACACTGACAGGCCTAGACCTACAGTCCTTCATCAGATGTCCCACCTTCCCACAGTTATAGCAACTTCTCTCCAGTTGTTGTGGTCTTGGCGGTCCTGTGACCGATATTGATGCTGAACTGTGAGTCTCTCGTGGTGGTAAACCTCGTCCTCTACCTCTACTTGGGGACCACTGAGTCTGAGAACTCGATCTAGGTGGTGGAGGTGTAGGTGCAGAGAATCTAGGCTTCTTAAAGTCTCTAGATGAAGATCCCTGGAACTGTGGATATCTCTTTTGGGTTTGTCTTTTCTCGACTACGGATCTCTCTATCCTTCGGACTAACTCAACAAAGGTAGAAAATCTCTCTCGGTTTTCTAGTGCAGACACGGGAGTAGTCATGTCGGAATTCAAACCCTTCTCAAACCTCCTAATCCTTTCTTCATCTGTGGTAGCCATATGCAGACAGAATCGCAACAACTCCATGAACTTAGCCTCATACTCGCTAATGTTCATCATACCCTATCTCAGTCTCTCAAAATGAGAGATCTTCTCATCCAGGAAGGTTTTTGGAAAATATCTGCGAACAAATTCCCGACGAAAGTCTTCCCACGAGATCTCTATTCCATGCCTCTTCTGCTCTTCCATGGTCCACCAGTGACCAGCACTACCTTTGAGAAGATAGACAGCATGTCTAACCTTCTCACCTTCGGGGATGTTAAGGATTCTGAAAGCTTTCTCCAATTCAGTTACCACAGATCAGCATCAGTAGGGTCAGCTGTTCCAAAATATTCAGTTGCTCCGACCCGAAGAAGTCGCTCGAACGTTTTACCGATACCTTGACCTTCAGACTGGACAGGTGCCCTAGGTGTAGGCTTGGGCATCCTATCGGTGATATGTGTCATGGCAGTCATAAACTGCCCAAACATGGTCTGAACCGCTGGGTTTCCCATATCAGCTGGGTCAAACTGAGGTGGCTCCAAAGGTGGCTCCGGCACAGGTTGCTCTATTTCTAGGTTCCTTGCACCTTCTCGAGGTGCAGAAACACTACTTTCGGCCTCGTACTCCTCCTGTGGTCCAGACATCCTTAATTATCTTCTTCTCCTGAGGAGCAGAAGACTCTATTAAATAAGAAAGAAGTACTAAGGATAGACTTGACACTCTAAGTCCTATGTCTCTGTAGACTCAGCAAACCTAGAGCTCTGATACCACTAATTGTGGGCTCTGATCTCCAAAACACAAGATAAACATAGCGGAAGTGATTCGATTAATCAGCGGAATACGAAAATCACGAGAAATTAAAAATTTTCGAAAACGAGATCTTAAAAACCTGAAACTCCTTTTATAAAAGTAAGATGAACTGTTTACATTTCTGATAAATCACTTCTCGAGTGATTATATACGTCATGATACAAAATCTTAAGATTTCAAAATTCTCAGATCAACAAACTCCTAGGACCTGTGTGTACAGAGACGAAATAAGACTATTCTGACTACAAGACTAGACAGCACAGTGTTTCCACCTGAAGTCACTGCTGCTCCTGAATTTGCTGCTGTTGCTGCTGTCCACCTGCAGATCGATGCCTTCGACCTCGACGTCCACCTAAAGATAGAAATCTATAGGGTGAGACAATTCTAAATAACTGTCCCAGTGAGAGTTATAACTCTCCGCCAGAAACTTTGTTAGAATCAATCAAAGGAATATCATGAGCAAGTAATTTAGGTTACTCACAGCAGGCTTGATAACAAAGCTCATCTTTAATTAAGGAATATGAAGAACATGTATACTAATACTTGAACAGGATATTAAAAGCAAGCAATGTAATATCAATCAATGTTCCTCGTAGTTCAACCTAAGCAGTTATTCTACGCGGTTGATTATGTTTTACAAACATCATTATGCCCTGCGGAGATGAGGTATACTGCTCATGCTCCAACCGATAACTAGTAAGTCACATCGGTATCATACTAGGTCATCGAAAGAGCCGGATTCTCATGACCTTCAACTACCTCAGTCAGAATGAGGATAAACATGCAGGACATCTAGTGTCCCTACTAATATAACTTACCAGGGTATTCTGGTACTTCACTATTAGAGTCACAGTGGCATTCTGCACTCTCTTCGCCATCGAAAGATTTCATTTTTATCTCTCATCGATGTGGTATAAAAGATTCCCTTGGAAGAATAGTGTTACATCATCTTGGTATAAACATATAGTGAAGGGTTGATGGATTAAGATACATCAACATCAACTCCTACACTAGGATGTAAGGATATACACATCCATATTCCCCCACATACTCTAAAGTATATGATCTAGGAGTTCCCTTAGGAAAACCTGTTTCACCATCATTTAAATTCTGACAATGATGGATCTATGATCAGGGCTCTACATGGTATGATTAAACTTCATTATTAGGTACATTTCAGTATTCTTTTAGCATCATACATGTTTTCAAACATTAATCATTAGCATAGCATCTATGAAAGTAGAATACTAAATGTATCAAGTCTAACTCACATCAATTATCATTTCTCAATCGTCCAATCACAAGTCATTTGACAAGCATGACCTTGATGATATTCATGGCTCTTACAGCCTATCATTCTCATAAGATGCCACTTACTAGGAATCAACATATGTCATTATTCATAAAGATAATAACATACTTCCAATGAATATGAAATCATAATCCTTACCTGGATATGATCACCATCATGTATAGAAACCTGCATGGTTAATTCAACTGATAATAGTAAGCAGTTCATATCAAGAGTTGTACCCTTATATTCTTACAAGGGTTAGATTCCCTGATTTTCATCAATTAGGGTTTACTATTCACAATATATGTCATCACCCTAGAATTAGGGTTTACTATTCACCTCATGGTGAATTAATCTCATTACATCACCATGCATGAGAAACATCATCATTAAAGCCCTCAGCTAAGATCAAGATTCACCAATTACCATAATTAGGGTTTCCATGATCTCTCATAAGTGGATCATACCCTAATCATGCACATTCATGTATATTGAAGGTATTTTACTTGATTTTCCATCATAAATGGTACTTTCTCTCTCCTCTCACTAGTAGATGATGACTACACCACTTAGATTAGGTTAGGTTAAGTCCCCTTTGATCTACATAAACCAAATCACCACTATCATGTTATTAGAGTTTACATAAAACAAGGTATCCTTTAATTGAACCCATTTGAGGTGAAACGAGTTGAACCCATTTGAGGTGAAACGAGTTGAACCCATTTGAGGTGAAATGAGTTGAACCCATTTGAGGTGAAACGAGTTGAACCCATTTGAGGTGAAACGAGTTGAACCCATTTGAGGTGAAACGAGTTGAACCCATTTGAGGTGAAACGAGTTGAACCCATTTGAGGTGAAACGAGTTGAACCCATTTGAGGTGAAATGAGTGTGAACCCGTTTGGATTGAAACGAGTGTGAACCCGTTTGGATTGAAACGAGTTGAACCCATTTAGGCTGAAACGAGTTGAACCCATTTGAGGTGAAACGAGTTGAACCCATTTGAGGTGAAACGAGTTGAACCCATTTGAGGTGAAATGAGTGTGAACCCGTTTGGATTGAAACGAGTGTGAACCCGTTTGGATTGAAACAAGTTGAACCCATTTAGGATGAAACGAGTTGAACCCATTTGAGGTGAAACGAGTGTGAACTTACTTGGGTCCAAACCGCATGAACATAAAAGGTGACACATAGGTTATGTTTGAATAGGGTTTCCTATGTTGAAGCCTTTAATTGGCCAAAGCCATGTTAACCACTTATGGATTGAGTCAATTAGGATGAGCCTCAATCAATTGGACTCCAAATTGACCCTTAATTGAAAGCCAATTAGGGTTAAGTCCAACTCAATTAGGGTTTCCAATCGGCTAATCATCAATTCTCAACAATGTGAAACAAATTGTAATTGAACCCATCAATTGAACTCCAATTGGGTCCAAACTTGGCCCAAACGGTCTTGAGATCGTTTGGATGACCTCCAAACGGTCTTGAGACTGTTTGTCCAAAGTTTGACCAAAATCTAAGTTGATTTGATTAGGATTGAACCCTAATTAGGTCTAAAATCAGCACTTTTATCAATTCTTCAACCTATTGAAATTGGACCTACAATTGATCAATTTTTCCTTAACCCTAGACCTCCAAACGGTCTTGGGGTGTCACAAAACGAGTGTGAGACCGTTTGGGTGAACCCCAAATGGGTTTGAACCCGTTTGGATCCTCCAACCCAAAACTCAACAAGATCTATAATTAAAAACAGCAATTTCAACCCGATTAGGGTTAGGGTGTTGAAGTGCCTTCAACTCTCAATTGGTTAGGAATTAGATTATATTTCTTTGTAGGAAAGAAATTCAATACATTATGAACAGACCCTCAAACGGTCATACCTTGGTCAACCCTATGAAACGATATTGGGGTCATTTTGATCCAAACGATCTTGCAGGATCGTTTGAGATCAAACGGGTTGAACCCGTTTGACCTTAAACGAGTTGCACCCGTTTGGACCAAAAGGGTCCAAGGTCGTTTCATAAAGTGACCTAGGAATCCACGCCCATCATCCTCAACCTCTGTTCAGGTCGGTTCCTCCACTGTTTTGGTTGCAAAAGAGCAAGGAAGAAGGGAGGTAGAAGAAGAACTAATCATAAAAACAAGAACAAAGATATGCATAACAAAGCTAAGAGTTAGAGTTATAAAACCCGCCTCAAACGTGGTTCCTAGAGCTTTCAAGCTTCCAAGCTTTAAAACTTTAATGGTGGCTTGAGCTCCACAGGTCATCCAAGGTTGTTTCTTCAAGAAAGGTTGGGAAGGATCGGCTAGGAAGAGAAAGCTAAGTACATTAACCATGAAACCAACCTTATACTAGGATTTCCCCCATGAATTCAAGCTAGAAGATGGTGCTTTCTTACCTTAGAACAGGTTGGTCGTTTCCCTGAGCTCCAGATCTTTGCCTTGGTCGGTTGAGAAAGATAAGAAGTGAGGAAGTGAAGGGAAACGTTTGCTTGGTTTGGAAAGAAAGGTGCTTATATAGTTTAGGCTGATTTTGACCATAAGGACCTCTAAAGCATGTAATTCTCATCCACGTCCCTCCTTATTTCTAAGGCACGTTCAAGCTATCAAAACTTAATCAAAGCCCATCAAAACTCAAGATCTAAGGGTAAAGAAAACCAATATGCACACTAAGGTATATATATATATATATATATATATATATATATATATATATATATATATATATATATATGAAGGGTCTTCTTACTCATACTAGGTGTTTTCACTACAAAGATCATCCTTCTTATCTAATTATTTAATAGAAGAGCCCCTCTCATCTTTTCTTCTCTAAATGATGTCAAGAGTCATAAAAGATATTCTAGAAAGTGTATAGTACAAGTTGCACCCCACATTTTGGGTAAATTGCACTTCACACCAAAATTAGGGTTTAAGCACAAGGATTGCTCCACAAGCTGCACCTTGGTGCCCAAACTTGGGAAATCCATCATACCTCATCATATTCCTTCATATGATGTCTCTTTATTAGAGGGACATCTTAACCTGTGTAATTTGCAAGTTAACCCCTCTAATTGGGTAATTTGCACATAGGTCCCTATATTACCAAACAATACTACAATCATTGTTTAAAAAGGATAGAAATGAAAATGTATGTTCCTTAGGAACTTAATTACATGCCAAAAGATAATCACAAGGATTTAATTACATATCTTAGGCAAAACACCTAGGATTAATTCATAACCCAGGCCAGGGATGTTACAATTTCTATTATGTTCGTCTTTAACAACATATGAGTTGATAATGAACTAAAGGGGTCTGTAAGTCTAGTTTCAAACTGTCCATATAGGAGTAATGAAAAAGGTGTCGCTCTATTACAACAGTTTGTCCACTGGTGTTTTTCTTGAGCAATAGTTTTCCCCTATATCAATGGACGGTAACATAAGTGATTGCTCTACGCTTTTTTTCAACCAAAGCCTAAACAACAGGATGGAACATACTGCTACCAAACATTACAAACAAAAATAATGACATCATGCCAAATCATACCAAACAAAAAAATATAATACAAAATACATGATTAATATTGATATGATCTCTAATTAACCAAACTACACCTGACCACCACCTACCAAATAGGGAACCCAGATCTAAAGTGGTTTAGTGTTTTTTTGTCAATAAATGCAGTGATATGATTGCATTTCTATTATGTTTGTCTTAGGCAGCATATGAGTTGATAATGAACTAAAATGGGTTCGTAAGTCTAGTTTCAAACCGTCCATATAGGACTAAGTCTCAGTCTTTCCAGTCTGTTATTTCTAGAATTAGAAGCTCGGCCATGATTTTCCTCTCTATTTTATACTAATGTCACATAATATTCTGACTAAAATTAGTTGTGGAAGAACTTTACAACCAAACATGGATTGAGCCTACTTGGACTAGAAATGTCCCATCATTGGGACTGAGTTAATCCCAAGTGTTCAATCCTAGTCTTTTGCCAAACACTCCTATATTGTTTGATGAAAATGGTATTAGTGAGTTCCATTTCGGATTCTGTAACCACCTAAAATTACAAACTCAACTTTGTTCCGAGCAGGATTACAAATACCAGTCAAAATTAGGTGTTGTACTATATGTTATTTTGTTTTTATATGTGTTGTAAAGTAAAAGAAGGATAAGTGATGTTTTTTATAAGATGAATTACCCTCTGATTTATAGAAGAAAAGGTAGCATACAAACTTTAGGCCAAACTCTAATGGGACGAGACACACTTGAGCTCATACACAAATAGACTCATATAACTTAATTAAATGAATTAGCCAAACTCTCTAATACTAACCCTCAAGATGATGCTTGGGAGAATCCCAAGTCAACTAGACTAAGAAAATAAAGAAGTAAAAACAAAGATAAGCCAAGGTCATACATGAATATTCCCCCCCTCAAGATTTCAATAAAGCACTCATAACTGGAATACCCTCAATCAGATGACCAAAGAAGGTATGCAAGCAGGTAGAATTTGAAGCATGTCACTAGTGCAGGTCACAAAGAGGTAGAAAAAGCTTCTTGATCAAAAGGATGTGGCATCTGGAGTAGTAGCAAGCAACATAGTCATTATCGTCGTGGTCCAGAGAGCACTGGTTCGCAGTAGAAAAGTCCAAAAACTATCAGTTCACAGTAGAAAAGTCTAGAGGGTGTTGGTTCATTGTTTTAAAAATCAACACGAGCAAGGAACACACAATGTCAACATGCAAATAAAGCATAGACAAATAGTAGACAGTAGGTTCGACATAGCTGAGTAGAAGACCATTAGTTTAAATGAGAAAGCAGTAGACATGAAGCTCCAAATAGCAAGCTCTTCTAAGCATATTTCAATGGTAGAAGTATAGTGAAACAAGAAGGTCCTCATAGATAGAAGCAAAAAAATTATTATTTATTAATCTTATCTCTCCTTTAATGCTCCCCCTTACACCAACCATGGAATGAATAATGGTTAGGGTGGACAATGATAAAGAAACAATATGGAAAAAAAATAGGTCAGAGTACTGTCAGGGTCCCACCCCCCTCAATTCAGGGGTTCCAAGAAATTAATATCATGACAATAAAGAACCCTCCAAATTTACTTTACCCATTAACAAGAAATCATTCTTTCCATAAAACAAAACTACAACGTGATAGCATGATGGTGAGTTCTCCCATGTATACATATAGCTAACTTTTTAGTAGATTGTTGGCATGACAACCTAAAGGCATGTCCTTGAACACATAAAAGAGTAGCAATAGCCAAGGATTGCTATAAATATGTTTATAGGTTGATTCCATAGATGTAGAGCAAGTTGACTCGATACTACTAAGGAAAACCATGTTGTTTATAGCAACATGAACTTTCCAACGCATTAGAGGCAAGCATAAATAAGTGGTAGTGGAAAGTTCCACCATTAAGGTAATAGTAAGGTAGGAAGACATAGGCTCCATGTGATTGTAGTTGTTGATGTGAGAAGGGCTTTGGTGTATTCTCCGGCGATTATGTCTAACAGATACACTCCTCAAGTAACTTGGTGAATGTGTACCCTATAACGTCCCAATATTTCACACCTCAGAAAATGATCATAAAAGGAATGATTGGACTACCCATATCACCAAGGTTCACCTCTTTTTTAGGAATCCCATCACTAATGAGCTTTATGGTTAAGAGTGCTCATCCTAGAGTAGTACTAGGAAGGGAGACTAGTTAGGAAGTGTATCTTGGCTTGCGCATGAGTGAAGACAAAGCGCACTGTTAAGGCTAGTGGTGGTCTGTGGGACCAGTCATCATTCCTAAAACTCTAGTAGAGCCTTGGGCAGTGGACTCGAGCTTTATAAATGACATTAGACTCAATTCCCCTCCAGTAGGCGGGGTCCAAGTGGGTCTGTGGCATGTCAGTCTTTGAGTCATGCGGTCCAGACATGCTAGAAAGGGCTATCTGAATCGATGGAGCCACCCTTGCACTGGTAGTGTCTAGTCATGTTGGAAAGAGCTATCCAAGCTGATGGAGCATCCCTTGCACTGGTAGTCATGACTGTGAGTTGGGTGTACATGGGGCATTTGGGTATGCACTAAAATAGGGAAAGAATATGAGGCCATAAGTTGATCCTTGACAAGGACGTCAAGAGTCAAAGAGGGGGAGATTGTAGCATCCTAGGATTTGATGCCTCAAATAAAATAATCTTAAAAGGAATGATTGGAATATCCATATCACTAAGGTGCACCTCATTTTTAGGGAGATCATCACTAAAGAACTCTATGGTTAAGCATGCTTAGCCCAGAGTAGTACTGAGATGGGTGACTAGTTGGGAAGTGTATCCTAGCTTGTGTGTGAGTGAGGACAAAGCATGTAGTTAAGGGTAGCGGTGGTTTGTGGAGCTATTCATCATTTCTGAAACTCTACTAGAGCCTTGGAAGTGGGCCCCTGTGTTACATACCCCATGGTGCAAGCGTAGCCAACAGTTTTAGAAGTGTTCCCCGTCATCCCCAGGTGTTGCTTGGTTGAGGCGCCTAGGTGGAAAGTGACATAAGGGACATCCTGACTGGTGGCTTTGTACTTAGATGATAACATGTATCAACTATTAGGGCTGGGAAGTGCGAGCGTGTATGGGTGGGTGACATCAAAAGACTTCCTAGGAGGAGGATGTTGTGACAACCATTTGGTGGGATGGCGGCACACATGCAAACCATGATGCTCCTCCTGAATTGTGGTGCTACTACTAGAAGGGTTGTGAGAAGAATATGATCATGATTCGATGTCCAGGGTTGCCCATATTGGGTAACAATGTAAGTAGAGCAGGTGAATAGGAATACAACCATGACTATTAGAAGACTTAATCGATGATGAAACATCACAATACTAATGTGTCAGGGAGGGAGGCTGGTAGTGAATTTGAAGTTTCATAACAACTAGAACCAAGATGGGGGCAAAAAGACAACATGGATGAGGGAAAAAATAGAAGAGACATAGGAGTAGGTAGTTTGTGTGAGTAGGTAGTTTGTGTGGGTAGGTAGTAGGTTGGGAGGCATATAGAAGTAGGGAGGAAGTGGGTGATGGTGACATGGGAAGGATCAAGAGATGACCATTGTATTGATATATATATTCTCTGAGAGCCAATGATATGATGATTTTAATGGCATATCTTGTAAACGATTTGATTAATAATAAAGAAAATCTTCATCTATATGTTTATTCAGTTATGAAATGATGGTATAACATGATAGATGTCTAAAGAATGATAATACTCAATGATGTATGTCTTCAACTTGAAGACCTAAACACCGAGATCATATATTTGATATGAGTATGTACATTGTTGTTATGTCCCAAGTTGGATGTTATTGTGGAAGCTAATAGAAAACAATAACACATAATACTAGTGTGTGTTGGTTGATGATAAAATCTCATTAGTCATAATATGTGGTATCAAACCAAACACATAGGTACTTGTTAGAGAATAGTGTACCAGACAAACCCACCTTGAGAGTTATACATGGAAACCGTTGAATGGTAGTCAGAATCAACTCTCATAGTGATAGTGGTGACTGATGTTATTAGAACTAAAGTCAGTACACTCATCACATGTTGTTCGATATACTTTGACACCATCCAACGTGACCTTGAATAAGGGTTATCATAAAGGTGGTGTTCAGATACATTGTAACACATTGGGATTAGCCATGAGTGATGTAGATGGGTTTTATCCCTCCTACTGAAGTTGATATCCTGTCCACTTGATAAGTGAGACTAAGAAATGTATGGACATACTCATATGAATCAATATATGATATGTGAGGTAGCATGCATCTCAAAGAGTTTTCTCTAGTTCAAGGAGCATGGATTGAGCATTGAGAGGATGAAATTTCCATGTCTCAAGTTCAATCTGGATATTAGAGACAAAGGAAATTTACAATCATTGTAACACTGATCATAGATGTAATCTGATGTTATTCTCCAACTTTTGAATTACTTGGGTAGCAATGTTGTGTTGCTAGATACCACTCATTGCTTGTGATGTCATAAATTGGTTATGGACATTCACTATCAACGTAACTTGGGACCTATAGGGTTATACGCATAGGATACACCTAGAATAGGAGTTTACTTATGAATAAGGTTTTATTGGATTACTAAATTTTTTAATTATTCAATATAAACAACATTAGTTGAAAATTGGTTGACTGGGAATATGAGTCAACTAACCCGAGTGTTGAGTCAACCTGCTCAAGTGTTGAGTCAATGTAAACTACATTGAATGAACATTGGATGAATTAGAATGTGAATCGACCTATTTAGAATATGAACCTATCAGTTCAGTATGTGAATTGCCTAGTTGGATGATCAATAAGACTAGACCAATGATTGATGCTAACATCATGTTGCGTATTAATCATCACATTGAAAGCCATTATGTTTGCAAATAGGAAAGAATTCAATTCCACTGATTGGGGTGTGAGTTGGCTGAATCAAATGTTGAGTAGACTGACTCATGACCCAAAGTGGTCAGAAATAAATGAAATTATGTCTCTTTGACTCCCACTTGATCTACAAACACTAACACAGGCCCTCCAATAAGTAGGGGGTAGCTCAAGGCTTTTAGTAGAGACAACTAACACTAAAAAAATGTTGTCCATTCATAGTTGTTGTAACGTGAGAGCCCAAAGCAAGTCCCACTCATAAAATGGAGAGACAATTAGGGAGAACAATTCAACGCTAGCACATGGACATCAAAAGGACAACTCCTTCATGTCAGTTCTAGAAAAATGATGGGAGTCCATGGTGGTCCATATGGACTAGTAGAGGTGTGGAGGCTGTTGTCACTATTCTAGGAGGAAGTCATCAAACGCCATCCTTAGTACCCCACCATAAGGCCACCACCGACAAAAATCTTGGTGTTGCTTAAAAAAGAAGCATTTTGTTGTTTGATTGTCCTTGGACTTACTCCAGGACCAACTATGTACCTCAGAAACCTTACTTCCCAATACATTATTATTGATGTGATCCGCTGGTCATGGGAAATATAACAAGAAAATTTTTGTTTCTGTTACCATATTTGTCTCCAAATTTTCCTACAGTGGTATTAAAGCCACGACAATTTACTATATTTTTGGATTTAATTGATATGATCAGTGTTTTGTTTTATCATTTATTTATTACTTACACAATGAATATTTAAATGATTAATGTGCATATCTGATTAAATACCACACACGCCATGAAATGTTCCGTAGATCCTATATATGATATGATACATATATTCAATTTATAAGCATCACCCTTAGGTTTTGGTGGTGGATGCAAGCATTGTTATGACCAATACCCATGGATATGTATCACGTTTGAATGGTTTAATTAATACCTTTTAAATTTAGCTTGGATACAAATCATCTCTCTCTCTTTCCATATGTAATTTAATGCTTTCCTTCATATACTTTCCTCAAATGTAACCTTAGGTTTCACTTTTACAATGTAATAAATTAATAGGAGTAAGATATTTTTATTTTCTATTTTGGAAAAGAAAAGGCACTTTGCACCAAGAAAGTGGACCGACTTAAAAGTCAAATTGATCGACTAGAGGACTGAGGAGGGCATATGACAGTAGGAAAAAATCAATCAGTTAGAGGTCCGACTGATTGATTTGAGGAGTTTAGGCATTGCTTGATCCAAGAGCCAATTGATTGATCCATGAAAACCAGTTGAACCAGAAGGCCAACTGATTGACTCAAAGGTTCAGTCGACTGACCAGGCTGGTTCCAACATAAATTTCTACAACAAAAAGGTTGATACATGTGATGTGGACCTTAGGAGGTAGAAATTCTTTGTGACTCCAAAGAATTGTATTAGTATAACATAAAAATCTCTCATATTTCATGATTGCATGTTTTGTTTGTGGATATAGTATGTATATGATACATAATATAAGTAGTGGTGATTGGATAGGTATATGTATTTCAATATAAATAAAATCCATCTATCAAAGATTAAGTTTTAGATGCTTTCCATAAGCAACACACATGAAAAGCTTGATCCACTAAGTGTGGGCACTCCAAGAATGGCACATCTTCTATCTTGTAGAAGTGTGGTGGTAGTTATGTGGGCCTTCCGAGCAAGACTCATTACTATCATGTTGGGTTTTGGGTCAACACTAACTAGGTGACCTTAATGAGATTAAGTGTATAGAAACTTAAGGATGAGATAAGACAAGGAGTTGTGCATACCATCTATTCAAGAATTGCATGAGATGCAATTGACAGATGTTTCCTACCTTGATAATTAGTTATGGAAGTTGGAATTGGCTAGGTAATAACTTAATTATTACAGATATTGAATCATTAGAAGGTTGTACGCTGCCATATTCCAAATTGATAGCGAGGGCTATCCATTTGAACAAAATAACGGGAGCGACAATCAATTAAAATCCTAATGTTGTAAGCTTTTTTTTAAATAAAATCAAAATGGTTTTGACAAAATGCAAATTTCTTTTGTAGAAACAAATGGCAAATAACAACACATTTTGTTTATGATCAGTCCTTGAGAAGGACAAACCAGACGAGAATTATTTTCATGATAGGTTCAAGACATTAAGAATATTTTTCTCACATAAGAGTGCATGCTCTACATCCTAGAGACACCATAGCTAGATGAAATCGCTCCCACCACACCTAAGATTGATAGGGATGCTTACAAGAATCACTATGAAGATGATGTACATGCCAAGTGCCTGATGCTATACTCAATGAACTATGAGTTGTAGAGAGAGCATGAGAAGATGGATGTTATTGACACGGTAACACATTGTAAAAAAATGTACCTAGATTAGGAAAGACAAGAGATATGTGACGTATCTAAGGGTTGTTCAAGTGTAGGTCCCCATGTGATCAATTTGGTTTGGTATGTGGAGAACCTTTCTAGACTGGGATTTCCCTTGGTCAAGAGTTGTCCACAAATGTAATTTTGCAGTCACTGTTAGAATCTTACATGTAGTTTGTCATCAACTACAACATGAATTATTTTGACAAGCTATTGTCAGAATTACTTTGCATGTTGAGAACATCTAAAGTGCAGATAAAGAAATACAAACCCAAATATGTGATGATGATCGACAGAGGTAAAGGGAAGTCCAAGGGCAAAGGAAAAGTTAAGAAGTGTTCTAAATCTAGCTAGAAACCCAAGTTTTTTTGCATTGAAAGCTACATGATGGGTGAATAAGGGAGGAAATTATAACCACTGTCACTAGACTGTACACTAGAAAAGAAATTGCCCTCTCTACCTAGAGGAATTCAACAAGAAGAAGGAGGGGATAGATATCTCCACTTTAAGTATATACATTATTAAGATAAATATACCTACTTATTCATATTGGGTATTAGATACCTGATGCAAATCTCACATATGTTCAAATATGCAAGATCTGAAAAGAATTAAACCTTTTAGAAATAGCAAGGTCAAACTACATGTTGTGAATGGAGCAAGAGTTGCTGCCACTAAATTTGGAACCTATCATTTATCTCTATCCAACCGACTTGTAATAAAGTTAAGAGCTACTATTTTGTATCTTCCATTAATAGAAACATCACATTTGTATATTATATGGACAATAATGGACTCAAATTTCATATAAAGAATGGTTGATGTTCTTTTTCTAAACAAAATATCTTTTATGGCAATGCCATATTGTCCTATGGTCTTAGATACAGAGATAAGTGTTTATAACTTAAATACCAAAAGATTAAAATTGGATAACTCAAACAAAACATACATTTGGCATTGTCATCTAGGTCACATCAATGAGAAACACATTTCTAGACTCCATAAAGATGGATATCTAGACTCTTTTGACCTTGAATCAATAGAGACATGTGAATCTTGTTTGTTGGATAATATGACAAAAGAACCTTTCACCAGTAATAGTGAGAGAGTGAGTGATGTATTAGGACTCATACATACTGATGTATGTGGATCTTTTCGAACAAATTATAGAGGTGGTTACAAGTATTTCATTAACTTTACTGATTTCTTTAGTAGGTATGACTATGTTTAATTAATAAAACATAAGTCAGAAACCCTTGAATAATTCAAGGATATCATGAATGTAGTATAGCACCAACTTGGTAAAAGCATTAAAACACTTTGTTCTTATCAAGGAGGGCAATACTTAAGCCTAGAGTTTGAGGACCTTCCATGAGACCATGGTATGACATCACAATGGACTCCACCTGGAACACCACAACATAACGGTGTATCAGAAAGAAGGAAACTATACATTACTAGATATGCTGCAGTCAATGACAAGTTTTTCTAGTCTTCTGGCTTCCTTCTGGGGACATACTTTAAAAGCTTTAACATTTACACCTAACCACATACCATCTAAATTAGTTCAAAGTAAACCATATGAAATATAGAATGGGAAGCGTCCCAATGTGTCTTTTATGAAGATTTGGGAATGTGAAGCTTATGTGAGAAAGCAGTTTCCCTAAAATCTTGAACCCAAATAAGATAAATGTTATTTTCTTGGATATCCTAGAGAAACCAAAGGATACTACTCTTATACTCCATCTCACGACAAAGTGTTTGTTGGCAGGGATGTTGTATTCCTAGAAAGGGAATTTATTTCCAAAGGAATCAATGGGAGGAAAGTAGAACTCGAAGAGGTTAGAGAACAACAAGAAAACATTAAACCTATAGAGGTAGAAGAGGGTCATGGAGAGTCACAAACTATTGTGAAATCTCAAATTCCTCATGTAACATAGGAACCTTGCAGATCTAGCAGGACAAGTATTGAGCCTAAAAGATTTTCTTATCTTGTGACTCAAGAAGGAGATGAGTTGGTCATAGATGATGAGCCAACAACCTACCTAGAAGTTGTTAAGGGATCATAATTTGATAAAGTGGCTTGAGACCATGATATTTGAGATGGAATCCATGTACACCAACAAGGTGTGGGCCTTGGTGGATCCTCCTAAAGAGGTAAAACCCATAGGGTGCAAGTGGGTCTTCAAGAAGAAGACTGATGTGGATGGTAATGCACAAAATTACAAAGGCCAATGGTTGCAAAGGGTTTTAGAAAATTTCATGATGTTGACTATGACAAAACCTTTTCTCTAGTTTCCATGGTTAAGTCCATCTGGATCATGCTTTCCATTGCAACCTACTATGATATGAAATTTGGCAAATGGATGTTAAAGCCACATTCCTTAACGAGAATCTGTTTGAGGATGTGTACATGACACAACATGAGGGTTTTATAAATCTAAAAGAGGTCAATGAAGTCTGCAAGCTACAAAGGTCAATATATGGATTGAAGCAAGCATGGCTGGAATCTTCGGTTTGACAAAACAATCAAAGATTTTGACTTTAGTCAAAATGAAGATGAACCATGTGTTTACAAGAAGGTTAGTGGATTATGATTGTGTTCCTCATATTGTATGTAGATGACCTACTTGTGATGGGGAATGAGATCCCTATAGTACAAATGGTAAAAACATGGTTGGGAAATACATGGTGAAGCATCCTATATCTTAGGAATCAAGATCTATAGAGATAGACTGGAAGGCTTCTTGGCCTAAGCCAGAGCACATACATTGATAAAGTGTTAAAAAGGTTCAACATGGAGAACTCAAATAGAAAAACTTATCCATGTCTCATGGTGTTAGTATATCTAGAGCTTAATGTCATAGTTCTTATAAAGAATGTGAGCACATGAGTAAGATTTCATAGTCATATGCAATTGGATCTATCATGTACACAATGTTATTTGCTTATCCTGATGTCTCATATACCTTGAGTATGACTAGAAGGTACTAGTCAGATGTTGATGAAAGTCATTGGGCTACCGTGAAGAACATCCTTAAGTACTTGAGAATAACTAAGGATCAACTCCTTATCTATGATAGTGAGGAAGAGTGGGTCATAAATGGTTACATCAATGCAAGCTTCCAAACTAACAAAGATGGCTCTAGATCGCAATCCGGATTTGTGTTTCTCCTTAACAACTGAGTTGTAAGATGGAAGTATTACAAGAAAGAAATAGTTTCTAGTTCTAGAACTAATGTCAAGTATATTGTTACCTCTAATGTAGAAAAAGAAGCTATTTGGATCAAGGAGTTCATCACTAAACTTGGGGCGGTTCTAAGCATCAACGTTCCAAGCACATACAATGGAAGTTCCATCTCCCATGAGAGATCGCACAATGAAGAGATGTGAATATTTGCAAAGTACCAACTAAAAGCAATGTTGTTGACCCCTGGATAAAAGCACTTTTATATAAGAAGCATGAAGATCATGTTAGGTCACTTGGAAATAAATTCATGGGAAATTGGCTCTAAGTGCAAGTGGGAGTCTATTTGTATGTATGCCCAGGCTATCAATCATATGTTGTTTGTAGTGGCATATCTTTTAGATGATTTGATTATTAATAAAGGAAAATTTCATCTATATGCTTGTTCAATTATGACATAACACTATAACATTATAGATGTCTAAATAATGATGATACTCAATGACGTATGTCTTCAGGTTGAGGACCTTAATAATGAGATCATATGCATGATAAGAGTACATACATTCTAATTATGTCCTTAGTCGAATGTTATTATGGAAGCTAATAGACAAAAATGATACACAAGACTAGAGTATGTGTTGGTGGATGATAGAATCTCATTAGTCATGATATGAGATATCAAACCAAACACATGTACTCCTTAGAGAATAGTGTACTAGACAGACCCACCTTATGAGTGATGCATGGAAACCATTGAAGGGTAGTAGGATTCAACTCTCATAGTGATACTGGTGATTGTGGTTCTTAGACCTGAAGTTACTATAGTTATCACTTGTTGTTCGATGTACTTTGACACCATCCAATGTGACATTGAATAAGGATTACCATAAAGGTGGCACAGAAATGCATTGTGACACATTGGGATTGGTTGTGAGTGATGTAGATGATATTTGTCCCTCCCATCAGAGTTGATATCCTGGCCACTTGACAAGAAAGACTGAGAAACATATGGTCGTACTCATGTGAATAAATATGATATGTGTGCTCTCATGCATCTCAGATAGTTAGCTCTTTTTTGAAGGAACATGGACTAAATGTTGAGAGGATGATGTTTCCATGCTTAGATTTCCATTTGGATATCAAGGATAAAGGAACTATCCGATCACTATAACACTAATCACAAATGTAGGTTGAAGTTGTTCTCCAACTTTATAATTATTTGGGTAACAATGATGTGTTTCTAGATATTGTTCATTGCTTGTGATGTCATAAATTGGTAATGGACATTCACCACCAACGTAACTCAGGACCTATAGGGTCCCACACATAGGATACACCGGGAATAGGAGTTTACTCGTGAATAAGTTTTAACTTGATTACTAAAGTGTTTAGGTATTCAATTTAAATAATATTGAATGCAAATTGGTTGATTGGAAATGTGAGTTGACCGACTCAGGTGTCGAGTCAATCTAGACTACATTGGATGAACATTGTCTGAACTGGAATGTGAATCAACCAGTTTAAAATATGGACCGACCGATTCAACATGTGAATTGCCTGATTGGATGATCAGTAAAATTGGATCAAGGATTGATGATGACGTCTTTTTGTGTATTAATTGTCACATTGAAAGCCAATATATTTGTAATTAGGAAAGAACTCAATTCCATTGTTTGGGATGTGATTCGATCGATTCAGATGTTGGGACGACCGACTTATGACCTCCAATGGCCATAAATTCATGAAAAACCATCTCTTTGACTCCAATTGATTTGGAAACCCTAATCATGGCCCTCCTATAATTAGTGGGTAGAGTCATGACTTTCAATAGACACAACTAACACTGATGAACGTTGTCCTCTCAGTGTTATGGTAACATGAGAGATCAAAGATAGTCTTACCCACAAAAGGGAGAGACAACTAGGAAAAACAACTCAGTGCTAGCACATTGACATCAAAGAGACAACTCCTTCTTGTCAATTCCAAAAGAACGACAAGAGTTCTTGGTGTTCTGAGTGGACTATGTTGAGGCATGGAGGTTGTTGCCACCATGCTGGAGGATGTTGTCGACCACCATCCTTGTTGCCTCACCAGGAGGCCACCACCAACAATAGTTTGGGTGTTGCATGAGAAAGAAGCACTTTGTTATGATGATTTCCATTGTACTTTCTTCAAGACTAAGTATATACCTCACAAACATTCATTCCCAATATATAATTATTGATGCAATATGTTGGTCATGAAGTTTATGGCAATATTTTTTTTTGTTTTTGCTGCCATATGTGGCCATATTTCACTACACATTGACAATTGAGAAATAGCACAGTAGACAAGTAATCCAAGGAGGACAACTACCACCCACTGGAGAAAGAAAAAGTTTTTGTCTCCTTTAGGTCCAGGGATGGATAATTATTGTCATACAATGTTATAAGTAAAAGAAGGCTAAGTGATGCATTTCATAAAAGGAATGCCCTTACAATACATAGTAGAAGGGTTAAGTATACAAAGTTATACTAAACGCTAATGGAATAAGATGCACTCGGAACCATATAAAAATAGACCCAAATAACTTAGTAACATAAATTTACCAGACTATCTATATGCAAAATTGAAAACAAGACCAAACCAAACCTGATGCCAATTATGTTGTCAAATACAATGAAACGAAGACTAGACTACACTAATCTCATTATCCCATTCTTCTCCAAATTAATGTCAAATAGCTTTGAAATTCCAATGTTGTCCCAAATAGGGATACTCCCACTAGATACAATGAACATTTGTTGAATATCTACAAGTAAAATAAAAGAAAACAAAACTCAGATATGTATGTTCACTCCAATGAGTGAGTCTGGAGTATCTTCTTTGCTTGTAGGATGAGTAGAAGGAGTAATGCCAAATAAATAACCTTCCATCCTAGACAACCCATAAAATTTTAGGAAGTGATAATGTATGCGTACATTGCAAGAAAAACTGGAGGGTCCTCCCCCCATACCACTCCAAGAGACTAAAAAATACTTCCATTTAATTTCAATAGATGTTATAGTTGGGATCATAAGAGATTATGTAAAAAAAAATAGAAAAAGAAGGATACATTAAATGATGGATGTAGAAAATCATTGTGAGATAACTAAAGATGGAGGTAGAAAAATGTGGGAAGATAAATATGATAAAAATAAAGATAGAGGATATAAATAAGGAAAAATATAGGAAATGAGAGAAAGAGATATTATTGTATTGTTTGTATATAAAGACTAAAAAATATTTTTAGTCTATTTTCCTACTTTTCTCGCTTCTTTATTAGCATACCGTAAATGATACATGTACACTCCCAAATTGCACATGTTTAGTATTTATGGAGTGATTATAAAAAAAGTACTTCATTCTTCTTTTTTTCTTACTTACCTTCTCTTTATATTAGGAAAATGGTAAATAATATATTCAATGTAATTTTGGCAGTGATGTGCAAATAATACCAAAAGAAATATATAACACTATCGAATAAACAAAAAAAATATCAAAAAGTACTCTTTTACTTTTTTTCTTCTACTTCCCTCATCTCTTTAATACCAATTAAGTTCACACAACTACCAAATAAGAATAAATAATACCAAAAGTACCTCCCTCATCTTGTTTAAGTACAATGACACTTTAACCATGTTTATCATAATGTTTGTAGTGTACCAATTTTGGATAACTTCAAGATAAAAAAAAGATAAGCATAAGAGAAAACAAGATAGCAGGATCAATTAGGGATATATTCAAGGAGAAAAGAAATCATACTTTATGCTAAACTCATCAAGGAGTGAACTTGGAACTTAGAATAGGATATGAACACTATGTGGCATAATGTGATCTCATGCCTAAAAAAATTGTGAACGTGGTTTTGGAAGAGTTCAAAGGGCATGGGCCTCCACAAAATGAGACTTGGTGGGGAAATGATGAAGTTCATAAGAACATTAGACTCAAAATGGAGATTTATAACAACTTGCTTAAATCTTGAGACAGTATAATGTTTCAGAGAAATAAGTAAGAAAAGAAAGAAGCTAAAAATGTTATTCAAGTGGCAATGTGTAGATACTTTGAAGAGATCTGCAAGAAGCTAGAGATAAGAGAATGGGAAGAAGATATATATAAACTGGGTCATATAAGAGAAATAAAGGAAGAGACTTGATTTAAATAAAATGCATCAATAGTGAAGTTGGTAGAGTACTGGTGAAGGATGATGATATCAAGAACCAATAGAGAAACTACTTTCATAAGCTTTTTAATGGAGACACTGTGAATAATGTAAGAGACACATGTGGCATGTAGACAAGAAATATCAACTTATAGACAACGAGTTTCACCTTTTCAGGTCAAGAATTCTTTGAAAATGAGGAAGGCATGAAAACCACACAATATTCTCATTGATGTACGGAAGCATACGGGGGTGAAGGAGCAAATTTCTTTAAAAATATTATGAAGACCAAGAACATTCCAAATAAGTGAATAAATAGTACTATAGTCCCTATCTATAAGAAACAAAGAGATGTTCAGAGTTGCACAAACTATTGAGGTATCATGTTGATGATTCACACTATGAAGCTTCAGGAAAGGATTATCCAGCAAATGATAAGATCTATAATGCAAATATTAGACAAACAGTTTGGTTTTATGCCTGGAAGATAAATACAAAATTCCATTTTTCTAATAAGGATGATTAAGAAAAGTATTTAGAGAGAAAAATAGATCTTCAGGTGGTTTTCATTAATTTGGAAAAGGATTATGATCGAGTACCCATGGAAGTGTTGTAGAAGGTTTAGGATAAAAGGGTATGCTAATAAAATACATTAGCTTGATTACAAACATGTAAAATAGCATGAATACATGTGTTAAGACTCTTTTATGAGAGACACAAACATTTATGTATCACATTTGGGTACATTAAGCATCAAAACTAAGCCCATATATATTGTTCTTGTTATGGAGGCATTGAGAAATCATGTTCAAGATAATTTTCCTTGGTGCATGTTTCTTGTTATTGAAAAAACTAAAGATGGATTGAATGATAAAGTTGAACTTTAGAGAAATATGTTGCAATCAAGTGGATTGATTATCAGTAGGGGAAAAATTGAGTATATGCATTGCAATTTCAGCCAATCTAGAATATGAATTGTGGGAACAAGTTGGATGATGTGGACGTACCAAAATGTGATAAATTTTTTTAAGTGGTTTCTATTATTCATATGGACATGGATGTTCGAGATGATGTTTGTCACATGATCATTTCTTGTTGAAATGAAGGACTGGAACTAGAGTATTATGTGACTAGAGGACCCCTCTTAGACTAAAAAGTATGTTTTAGAGAATAGCTATTCGGGAAGCCATGTTATATGGGAGTGAATACTGGGTAGTGAAGAAATAAGGTCTCAATAAGATGAATGCCGCTGAAATTTGTATGTTGATATTGATGTGTGGGAACACAATGAAAGATCACTTGAGAAATGACTATATAAATAATAAAGTGGGGGTGACAAGTATTAAGGACAAATTATTGCATGAACTTCTAGGATAGTATGGACATGTGCAACACAAACAATTTAATGCGCCTATGCAGAGAAATTCTACCGATTCAAGAACAATTAATAGAAGATGAGGTAGGCTTAAATTAACCTGATAAGAGCTTATGAAGAAGGTTTTAAATCTCTACATCTTGATCTGAATATGCCCCATAATATAGATGACTGGAAAAGAAGAATCCATGTAGCTGAACCAAACATAGTTGGATTAAGGCTAACTAATGATGATAAATATGTGTAGTGTACCAATTTTTTGGAGCAATGTACCATACTGGTTTGTGTATTTGTTATATTTTTGCACAAAAAATATAAAAGTTCATAATAGTACCAAATAAACACAGACAATATCTAAATCTACTTGCCTCCTCATTTTCTCCAACTTCCTCCTCCCTCTTTTTTCCCAATTCTAATAATACATTCATATTCTTTAAATTTTTGCATATTTCTAATCAAACTACTCTCTTTCTCTTTTATTTCCATAGTGCTAATAACACTCAATCCTCCTTTTTTATTTACCTACTCTATTTTCAATTCCTTCCTTCTATTTTTTAGTTATTTTCTATTTTCTACCCCTACTCTTTTTTAATTCATCCCATTTATTCTACTTCCCTCCTTTTTTGCTACCCCCTCTTAATTCTTCTTCTTCCATGACCATTTGTATACAAAAAAATCTTTAAATAAGTACAGTCTGTATGGAAATAATTATCTTTCATGTACTATGAATTTTTTCAAGGGACTCTTGTGCTTCCCAATGCCAGTGCACAAGTGGTGTGGGAGGAACTATATGAAGAAATTTTCTTCCAATATAGGATTTCAATAGTTTAAGGAGATGGGATGAGAACACCCCAAACTATGCATGTCGTCAGTAAGAAGAATAGGAGGATTGTGCTATAACATCATGTTCCATTATAGGCATTCCTATTAATATCTCAGAAAATGACTTTAGTAATAAGTTTTCACTTGTCCACATTGTCACACTTTGGTTATAATTAACTAAATTGTTTCAGAATCATCCCAAACCTTTTTGTTTGGGAGTAAAATCTTGAAGTGTTTTTGAAAATTAAAATTTAGTAGAAATGTATTCTTAAGAGTTCTTTTTTTTTGTAATGCTCCTCCCTTTTCAGTAAATTTGAGAAAGCCCCATATGTTATATATATCAAAAATAACCCCCTTTCATCACACTTAACATTAAATGTGGGTCAAATTTGATGACATAGTTTTATTTTCTAATATGGACTATAACACCCTTAAGCATACAAAAATTTATTATATAGGAGATGTTATACTTTCCCAGAGGAAGACAAATAAATATACTACATTTATCATCCTAAACCCACTCCCTATGGACAGTAACACCCCTAATCACATAAACAATTATTTATCGGTGGTGTCTTATATTTCTATAGAGAGACCAATAAAAATCGTACATTTATCATCCAAAACCCACCCTTAAGAAAAAATTAATAGAAAGAGTAATTTCTACCATGCACTCAATGAAGTCTTACTTGTCTCCTATTGAATACTTATTAAATGTCTCCTACACTAACATTGTCCCTAAGAACACAAGATTGCATACATGAAGAAGAGAGTACATGTTATTCATAACATAGGTGTACTTGTGGAAAGTCACATTATAAAGAATACCATAACTAATAATGTTAACATTCTATAGACATGAGTTTCTAAAATAATTCTCAACTTGTTCATTTGAAAGGGAAACTACAAAATGATTCTTACTACAATATTCTTCATGATATTAAACATAAGGAAAATAAATATAAGTTATAATTTCATCTATCATAGTGAAGCACCCCACAAGGTCGAGTTTCCTTGAAATCACGAGTTAGACAAAAAATTTTGGTATCATTGTTGTTTTGCCCCACCTACAAACATCTCTTTTCTGATCATGCTTACATAATCAATATGTGAAGTCAAAAAAATTATAAAATTAAACATATTTAGTTTGAAAGAAAACACTTAACATCATAAAATCACAAGTTAAATCATAGTATTATTTTTATCTTTTAAATATAAGAATCATCTTTGCATCAAAGTGCCTCTTGTTTTACCCCAAATAGATGGTTGTATTTTCCCCAAAGAGTCTCTTGTATTTTGTCCAAAGAGCCACTTGAACAACATCAAAGTACCTCTTGCATTGTATCCAAGATATTTTTATAATTCTTTGAAGATACTCTTAGTGTGGATCTTATATAAGCTACATTAAGTTAATATTATTCTTAGATACTACAAAATATCTCATTCTTGATTACTTTTAAATTCGACTATTGACATGAGTGAAAAGTAATATGATAACTCTTGAAATAGAAAGAATATATAATGGTATCATTTATAAGTTTGTCCTTGGAAGAGAAAATCATCCGTTCATATCACAATATGTACATTATTCAAGGAGTTGGAATTTTTGATGTTGTGGATGGCGGTGAGACTAGCAGGACTTCTGTTAATAGAGTTTTAAAAGAACGATTCAATATCCATTCCATTTTGGAATGTTAGAGGTCAAAATAACTCATTCCAATCAAGTTAAAATTAAAAAGGACCTAAATAGAGTGTATGCACATATATATTTCATGTCCAAAACTAATGTCTGAAGGAACACAATATTTAATGTTTTGAATGGGGTAGACCTAATTTTAGTTGTCTCACTAGTCATGTTTTCCATACTCTAGGAAGGATTTTTATTTTATGGGATCCTATGATTGTTGACATTAATTACATTTAGGAGTTTGATCATCACTTACATATGAATATTACTGATGATAGCATTTCTTCTTTTGCTATTTTCATATATGGTGCTAGTGAAAATTTGAAATAATATAAGTTGTGGTGTAAATTGAATAGGCTTTTTGGTGGCATGAATGGGGTCTAGTTTTCTATTGGTGACTTTAATCTTGAAAGAACGATTTCTAAGAGAGTTGGTAGATCTAATTCTTCTTATCTCTCTATGAATGATTTCAATAATTTCATGACTGCTAATGATGTTTTTGAGGCTGAACTCAAATGGTATCTTTTACTTGGGGTAGTTGTTAGGGAGGGTCGAATTTCACAACTTCAAAGATTGACAGGATCCTGTTCAACATTGATTCATTTGATCTTTAGCCTGATTAAGATCTACTCATCCATCCACTTTGACCATCAAATTTTGTGAATCAGTTTGAAGGCTGAAAGTGGGAAGGGAAATGTTCCCTTCAAGTTTATTAATACTTGGACTACTAGAAAAGACTTTATACTATTGGTTGGGAAATCCTAGAATATGAAGGTTGGAGTATATCTTATGTATATAGTTGTTCAAAATCTAAAGGAAGTTATACAACGTTTTATTGGTTGGAATTGTAGTTGTGTCAAAAATTTTATGGATAATTCTAGACTATTACAAATTAAGGATCTAAGGCCCAAGAATTTGTTGATAATAATTTGTCTGATGAAGGTCTCAGAACTAAAACTAATTATGGTAGAACTGAAGCTTTGAAGTTTCTGATGTGTGAAGAGGTATTTGTTAGGAAAAAATCTAAAGTTAGTGGCTAAAAAGGGGATAAGAATAGTAATTTTTTTAACTCTATATAAACTAGAAGGCTGAGAAATTCCATTAGAGCTTCTACTATTAATAGTGTTCATGTATGAATAAGAATTAGATTAAATATCACTTTTTTGTACTATTCAAACTTTTTCAAACACCCTATTATTATTCCTTTTTATTGGGTTAAGTATTGGGTCATTCCAAAGTTGAATGATGATATATTGATTATTTCTAATGCTATAGTGAGTAGGAAAGATTGGTAGTATCATTCATAAAGCTAATAGTTACAATGCACCTAGACTTAGTGGATTCAATGCACATTTCTTTATGCCTACTTGGCATATCACTAGTGACCTGATCTGTAAAGTTGTTAATGATTTTTTGAGAAGGGAAGGATTTTAAGAGATATTAACTAAACATTCTTGACTCTTATACTTATTTTCTAGGATGTCAGCACAATTAAGGAATGAAGAGCTATTGTCTTGTGAAACTTTGTTCAGAAGAGTATTTTATTGTTTCTTACTAATTACCTTAGTTCTATACTACCTGTTAGGAGTCAATGTGCTTTTATTTGTGGAAGAAATATCAATGATGTTATCCTTGTTTCCATTTAAATTGTATGTAATATTCTAAACCTTTTTGGGGTTATACTATGTGCATTAAAGCTAATATAACCTAGGCTTAAGACTCAGTTAAGTGGGAGTTCCTTGTGAATTTTATGAAGAAAAAAAATTCCCCAGATATTGATGTGCATGGGTTTATTAAATTCTCAATTCTATAACCTATCAAGTCCTTGCTAATGGTGAACCTACTAAACATTTAAATCCTTCTAGAGGTCTTAGGAAGGAGACCCCTAGACCCCTTGCTATTTTTTATTTGTATGTAGGGGTTGTCAAGCATTATTAATCATTATGTTGAAGAAATCCATTGTTGTGATTAATTATTCTCCTTCTCATTGCATTTCTCATGGCATATTTGTTGATGACTTGATGATCTATGGGGAGGCATATAAACATAATGTTACATCACTAATACTTTTGGTACCATTTTTGGTGTTCAGTTCAATCAATGGAAGAGTTCCTTATTATTAATTTAGAAGGCTAGTAGTCTTAATGTCCCGATGTTATTGGGATCCATATTTATACTCTTCCTACAAATTATGGGAGTCCCCTTTTATTTGGAATATAGATGAAGAATTTATGTTTCCCTTTGACAAATAAGATGAAAGGTAAGATGGAATCCTGGAAAGACAAATCTCTATCTCTTGATAGTCAATTGAGTTGTAATATTATCTACATGAAATTTATTTGAGGGGACAAGGAGGATAGTAAATAGATTCACTATTGGAATGTGACAATGTGAGTAGCCTAAGAAAGGAGGTTTAAATATTAGATTTGCTAGGGATGTTTATTTGGCTAGAATGGTTGTTGATTTTTGTGGCATTTCTAGTGATAAAGAATCACTATGGGTCCATTAGGTTCTCACAAATATTTGAAGGGAGATACTATATGGACATGTAAGGAGCCTTCAAGTTCTTCTTGGATGTAGAAGAATATCTTGAAGTTGAGACACCTTCTCATTGGCCAGATTTTGATTCTAGAAGGGTGATTGCATTGAGTTCTATCTTGGAGAATAGCTATAGGCCTTGATAGGGTATTTATGTTATTCTAATCGATGGAAATACTTCACTAAGGTTGAGAGATGTTTGGAATATTGATAGAGTATAAATTTCCAATGTGTTGTGGAGCTGGGGGATTTGGAAGACTAATATGCTAGAGAGATCCAAATTCAATGGTTTGAAGATTCTTATTGAATGTCTTCCTACAATTGACAATTTGAATAGAAGGGGTTTTATGTTTGCCTCATGTTGTTTGCTTTGTAGATCAAGTAATAAAAATTTGTGACACTCTTTCTTTGAGTGTTGTTTTTCCAAGTAACTATAGAACATGGCTATTATGAAGAAATGGACCTTGTCTCCTCCCAAAAATAAAGATGATTTTGTGTAGGTGTGGGATAAAAGTAGTCTTGGCAGCTACATAACCATCCTATATCATATTTGGAGCTATAAAATTTATTTGTTTTTTATAATTTGGTTCCTACTAGACAAAGGTATTGGGACAACATAGTTGTACATATCAACTCAGTATATAGTCCTCATGTATATATGTTTTTTCTTTCTACCACTTCTTCTAGATTATATGGATGTCGGGTAGGGCCCATCCTCCCTTTCTAGATTGATCAATAAATATGAGTAACACACTTGGATGACTAATTATATATATACACAATATATAGTATATATGTTAAAAGTAAACATACTACTTACACTTCTTGAAAAACCTCCTAATAAATCTCTAGATATTGAATAAAACCTAATCATGTCTTCAAAAAAAAATTCATTAACAATTTAAGGTTACATATTTCTTTAATAAATAAGGGTGATTCAAAGTCAAAAAGGATTTAAACCCAATTTAGGATTATTCCTTGGGTAATTATCTTTCCAAACAATATATATATATATATATATATATATTAATATATTTGCTAATAAAAGGATTTTATAATTATCAAAAGATGTATTAAGAAATTGTAATCCCATTAATTATCTTTATCAAACTTATGCCAGAGATCAGGGAATGCGCCTACTTAACCACTTTTACCTAGACACATGTACTTGCTTTCCCCAACAAATAGCATGCCTCATTCAAAAAAAATATCGACAAGACAATATTGCCCATGAAACACTATTACATTTGAAAATATAATGGATAAAATTGTCTTTTAATAATTGGGATTTCTCAACCAAAATCAATATCATAATGCAATGGACAACATTTATAATATTACGTCCACCTTCAATTAAAATCAAAGTATTACTAGAAACAAAGATGTAGAAAACTTTCTTGTCTTCTACCAAACTAAACAAGCCCAAATATAGATAGTTAGGGGGATGAAAAATTTTGCGTGGAGTTAGGGGTAAGACTCCACTAAGGGGTAATTTCCATCTATTGTAAATCTATTGACATATGAAGCACATATTATATAAGTTGGTTTCATAAGAAGCTAGTTGAGGAAACACTGACAAGAAATGGCTATATTTCTATACTAGATTGAATAAAATAGAGAAAGAAAGAAAATAACTAAAAATTAAATGACTCCTAACTAGGATGAATAGGCCAATTCAAGACCTCTAAAAAGTCATAGGAGGGAATCTGACACTACTGGATTATCATGATGGTCATGAGTCATTGATGACAACCAAAAGTGTTGTTAGTGGGATGAAGTTGGGGGATTTTGAAACCTAGAATATTAGGGTTTTAATATTTATCCCAAACACCACCTACAAGTAACAAAATACTAAAGCAATCCCTAAGTTTAGTAATGACAAGATCAACAAAGGTAAGTCAATTTCTTGGCATATAAAACCTACAACTTTTTGGCCAAGAATGAAGGAGGAAGAATTCCTTTCAACTTCATGATGTCCAATCTATGAGACTAGCTTTTTGAAAATGTAGATCCCTCTAATGTCCTATTCTTATGGTCTCATAATGATGCAATGATATGAGCACCCATTATTGATTATTCCAAATATTATATCCATATTGAAATTTATTCTGACCCCTTTGCATGAAAGTATGAGTTGTATTATTTGAACCACTATTTGTAAGCTACTTGTATACGCCACAATTCTATGTTCCTCCATAGTATTGGCAATACTGATTGTGGACGTTCCTAACACCTTCCCCACACATAACTGAGTGATTTAATTAAATCTTCGGTCTTATATATACACCAATTCATTAAAATTCAACAGTTCTACAATGTTTTTCTGTGTTTTCCCTCATAAACACAATGTGCATTCCATATCGTGCTCCATCCTTTGTGATAACAACTTTATATATCACATTTTTTAAACTTTTTTAGGTGTGTATCATATAATTTCATTGATGTTTAACACTCATTATTGCTAACTAATTTTATGTTATGCTTCTTTGGTTCATTCAATGGTTATCATTGAAGGTACCATAAATTAGTGATATTTACCATGTGCAAAGTCACCATATTTGATCACTTCAAGACACATAAATTTCTGTGAAAAATTGAAGCAAATGTGTGCTTCAATAGCAAAGTATATTGTGTATTTTCTATTAGGGGTGTCAAAAAATTGGGTCTGAGTCGGTTCAGGGTCAAAAAAATCCTATTTGTATTGTTATTGTCCAACCCAGAACCAAACCTAGACTCAGATATTTATTCATATCTCTCAATCCAGAACCAATCTAGATTCCAAAATCTAAACCTGAAACCAAAATTTGACCATATTTGAAGATGTTGTTTTTGAAAATTTTGTTCTCTAATAGAACTACCCACACATTTATAAACCATTTAATTATATAAAATAAACCACCTAAGGTGTCAATACTTATGTTATATTACACAACTATATTATTATTGTTCTTTAGCTTTTATTAGAAAAAAATAATACCATTTGTAAAACACTAATATCACCTAAACACAAGGAAATATCAACACAGTTGCAACATCACATATAGCCATTTAACATACCAAGACAACAAGTATCACATCAAAACTATTGCAACATCATGTGATTCTTGTAGTGTGATACTTTGTATATTATTTTATTATTAATGAAATCCTATTTCACTTACAATTTTTCTTCAGTGTTTAGATTATGATTCAACATAATAATTTCCTTCAATGTCTTGACTCAATGACATATGGTTTGGGATGAGGACCTAAACATGATATCATATGTATACTTTGAGTATTTATTTTTGATACTAGTCAGTTGTTATTGTGTATTTATAGGATGAGAATAATAAATTATACTAGTGTTTGTTGACTGACTACGATATATCATTAGTCAAGATTGGATACCTAGTTAGATGTATACGTATTTGTTAGAGAACCAATTGTAATGGCTGTACCCATCTTGTGAATGAAACATGGATGCCATGTCATTGAAGTCATAGTCATGTATCAATGTGATAGTGATGATTGTGAACCTCAGACCTAAAGTTACTATGATGATCACAAGTTATTATTTGTACTTTAGCACCCCCCACATGAATTGATTAAGGGATTCTACAAAATTAGTCATGGGTGCATTGTGGCACATGTGCATTATCGTGAGTGACGTAGATAAAATTTGTCCCTCTAATTTCATTCATACCACATTCACTTGATAAATGAGGAAATTAAATGCATGACTATTCTCATGTGAGTTAATATGTGATATTTGAGCTCACTAGATCTCAATAGTATACTCTAATTCAAGAAACATTGATTGAATGTTAAGAGGATGAATACTCCATGCCTCATGTTTAATCTAAATATTTGTAACTAATGAATTATATAATCAAGTTAATATTAACAACTAATAGATTGAATTTGTGGTATATCTCATTCCAATACTTGAGTAGAGATGATGTGTTCTAGATACTACCAATGTAATTGGAATGCATAGGGTCACACATAAAATAAAGTTAAATACAAATACAATTTGCAACCCCACTCATAATTAGGATGGTTTTGAATTATGCAAGGGTTGTATATTGATCCATGCAATCAATTCAACAAGTTATTTAACTAACATTATGATTGGTAAATGAACTTATGGTTGATTATTAATTATCTGACTAGTTAACCATTTTGGAAAGAAATCATCCAATTGATTGAACATTTTATATGATCAAATGAGTAAATGGATCAGGAAAGTTCAAAATAGGAAAAATGAGTGACTACGATTCTAGTTGTTTGATAGACTCAAAATTGGAAGTTTCTCAAAAAATTCAGAGGATTGAATGGAGTCCCAGTCGATCCACTGGAGTAATATCCAAGTCTTCCCTATTTGGTGCATGATTCAAGTTGGAACTAAGAAAAGGATTTCTATTTTGGGAAAACCAAACCCATGAATGTCCTATATAAAGGGGTGAACTTCCATGGTATGATACACATAAGTGGATAACCTATTTTTATCTTTAAAGAGAGAAAGCATCATAAGGACAAAACATGTAATAGGAGGAGGAAAAGAGCAAGTGATGTTAACACTTCAAAAATATAGTTCAACTTCTTCTTGAAGGGCAAGGAAGCGCCTAAAGAGTTCCCTCTGATACCTCATGACAAGAAAGAGGTAGAGGCACATGTATAGAGAGTTCCTAACCAAAGGAATACACTTTCTCTTCTAGTTTTTGTTGCAAGGACAATTGACCCCCAACAGTATACCACCATCACATATGGATTCAAAACTACAAGATCAACATTTAGTTTGACATACCATGTTGTTGGACAATAAGAAAAGTCAAATGTATATTCGATATCCTTTCTTTATCATTTAATTATTGAATTTTGTGGCTACAACATATCTGTGTTTTAGGGTTATTGATGAGAAATTATGTTATTCTGATGCATCCCCTTGAACAATAATCTAGGACATGCCATATGCCTTTCCAATTAGTTTTATGTTTTGAACCATAATTATTTCCATTAAAAACTTGTGCAATGTGTTTCCATGAAAAGATCCTATAAATATAGGATATTATGTGTACTACATAGGGCAATGTGACACCATTAAAAGATGATTTTTATTTAGTGGATGTGGATATTAAAATTAGTTTGTTTGTGATTTTTGAATGATTTTAGGTAGGTAATTATGGTTTTCATGAGGATAAAAAACTTGTAAAATGTATATGTCTTGTACGTCATACCTCTCTCTCCACATTTTGCATGCATTAAATTTGTGCAATTAGAATAGAAGGATGCTACAAAACCACTAGTGGACCATGGTGGAGATGAGGACATGATTAGAAGCATACATAAACAAGAAAGGTCTTTAGAGTGATCATAATGAAGACAAAATAACAATGCCATTAACGAGCCTAATATTGCCGAAACGAATTGTTCAATTGATTGATTGGTTTACCGACCGATTGTTTGCAAATCCTAGCAAAGAAAACTAGGATTTTTAGGACATGTTATGTGCTTTATGTTTGATCACATCAGTTGTTGGATCAAGTAGTTGTGCTAGTTTCCATATCATGTTTTATCACCTGTGATGATTGTATAGTATATAATATATATAAGAATGTATATGTAATCGTCATTTAATATATATAAATGAATATTTTATCAAAAATATCAATAAAACATTAATTTAAAGCTTATTCCATTGTGAAACATATATGAAAACCTTAATAAAATATTGAAAAAACTATAAGGAGTGGAACCTAGAAGGCACTTATTACTAAATAATATCCTATTTGGTACTCAAGCCCTCTAGAAAAAGTGTGCATGAGGGGCCTCTTCTAGGCTAGTGGAGTAGTGCTACAAAAGTATGAGGTTTTTAAAATAAGTGGATATGATCAATGATCCATTCTTATTATTGTAGAATTTAGCTTCCTTCTTTTTATTGGTGGTGGAGAAAACATACTTCTCATGTAATAGGGAAAGGAATTTCTCCTACATCACAGTAGAGATGTAAGTTGAATAGGAAATCCCATTTCACAATAAACAAGTTGGGCCATCCAATGTGTAGGAAGAAAAGTTGTCCCCAAAGGTATACTCCAAGGCCAATACCCAATCATCATCCTTGACCACCATCTTATCTTGCTCTCACTCTTAAAAAAGAGGGGTTGTATCACTATGAAGTATGTCAGTGAGAACTCATTGATCTTGTTAGAACTAGGAATGTTATAAAGACTTTGAACCATAGCAATGGTAATAAGATGGTGAAGAAGAGTCAATATTTACTAAGGAGGGATGCTAGCTGCATGAATATCTATGACATTAAAAAATGTAACAAGTGGTTGGGCCCCTTAAATTGACTTGGGCGGTACATGTCACCAATGGGGGTGTTCATCAATAAAACCTCATATGCCAAGTTTTGTGAAGTGACAAACCCAGTCTTTTCACAAGGGGACTAGGACAAAGCATCATCCATGCCCTAAAAAAGGTCATTTCTCATGAAAAGGGGTAGTCAACTATGAGAACCTAATAAGATATTTCTAAAATAGCTTTTTATAGCCTTTGATGCTCTAATACCATATTTAATGAGTGTGACCCAATTAGAAATCCACCCCTACGTTGTTTTTAATAAACCACCATGTAACCCCATGTAAACATATTCCAAAATTTAATTAAAGGAGAAGGGGTGTATAGTACATCTAAAAAATTATCATACATCAATAAGATAATGTTATAGTAGAGCAAACAAGCTAAGCTATTACAATCCTTAAGAATAATCCAATAGCCTTGTCCATAAAGGGAACGATATAGTAACATGAACAAATATATTGGTTGCAAAGGGAAATCTCAACATCTTTCAAACTATCTTTATGAAGTCCTAGATTCTATCCTTAAATGCATGCTTCACAAATTCCTAATCAATAGTTTATTGCATCTCATGTGGATGGGAAACATCACCCAAAAAGATATGAAACATGGTAAATGTGTGTCATTAACAACATTTTCACAATATATGGATGATAGGCACAAAAGAGGGTGTTTCCATGCTAGAGAGGCTTAAAAACACTTAGGTAAGTTCGAAGAGAATATTGCATATGGATGCTTAACCAAAAAATGAGGAATGCCTTTTATAAACATAATTACTTGTACAACTAAAGAGAAAGCATGCATGTGTATTAAGTCTGACAAACTTGAATAATATAAAATATACCAATTGTATATAACTCATTTACCAAAAATCATGTGGCGAGTAGGAAAACATATACATATTCTCCTTGAAATTTATTGCAAGAAACAACACATCTCCATAATTATTTAGTATCACAATATAACACATATACATAATTTATGGTGTCGTAGAATAACACTTACATACATATATTAAACATTATACTAGCAAGTCACTTCATAATTTTATTAAAAGAATTTTCAACTTGATCTGATATAAAACAATAGAAGATTGGCAATTTGGGTACAAAGCCTCACAAGTATTAACATGGGAAAGTTGCCATCTTAAAATGAAATAAAAAATATATAAAGAGAGTATTAAAGTGGTATGATGTCTCATTATAAGAAGATAGAGTTTAGTCATAAACATTCTTAAATTTGAAAAAGGTTTTCTTATACCTCTAAAAATGACCTAGATATTTAACAATTAGTTATATAGTTAGGAATGAGGGATTTTTCAACACCTAATAAAATTATATATACATAAATGTTACTACATATTACATTTACTTCACAAACCCCAAAATAACCTTAAGAGAACTTAGATTTAGACTCTAAAGATCTCATCAATAAATTAGGAAGATTAGTTTGATTTGAAAACATACACTTATATATTTTTCTAACAAACTATTAATAAGGACACAAGTCGAAACATTTTGTTATCATTTATAAATCTAGAAAAAATGGCTAATGTAACATCAAATTTGACTATAAAATAATGGGATGTGATAGGTTAATCATTGATGGCAGTCAAAAAATCCACACAACTTGTTAACATCAAAGGGTAGATAGATGTTTATGCCCTTAGGAGGCTAAAGATTAATTGTGAGCCACCAAGGGCAAAGGAGGAAACTCATAGGACATATTTTTGCCCTTCTCTCCCCCGCACACTATGCGACCAACAATTCTACTGGTTATATCCTTTTAGGGGGGGCAAACCCAAGTTTTTTTAAGCATGTAGCATCACATTTTAACTGACGCCTAAGTGGTCGTCGCTATAGAAATTTCTCTATAGGGTCGTTTTTTAAACCAAAGAAAACCGACCTTAGATAGTAGCGTCAGGTTGGCACAAACAAAAACCTGAGGCAATAGATGATCTGCTACGTCACTTATATCAAAATAAAGCCGACCCAAGAGAGGTACAAAAACTGACATGTTGATCCCGATGTCTCTAAGGTCGGTTATATACATAAAACTCGACCCTAGAAGTCTATAAGGTCAATTATATGTAGAAAACCGACCCATGAGAGGTACAAAATTTACCTGCTGACCCTAGAGATTGTAAGGTCAGTTATATATAAAAAAATTGACCCTAGAGGTCTATAAGAACTAACCCAAGCAAGGTATAAAGACATGTAAGGTCGGTTATATTTAAAAAATCCGACTCTAGATGTTTATAAGGTTGGTTATAAGAAGAAAAAATGACCTAAGAGATGTACAAAAAATGAGCTGCTAATCCCTGAGGCTGTAAGGTCGGTTATATAGAAAAAACGACCATATAGGTCTCTAAGGTCGGTTATAAGCAAAAAGATGACCCAAGAGAGTACAAAAAATAATTTGCTAATTCCTGAAGCTGTAAGGTCAGTTATATTAAAAAAAACTGACCCTAGAGGTCTATAAGGTTAGGTATATGTAAAAAGCCGACCCAAAAGAGGTACAAAAAATGAGCTGCTAATCCTAGAGGATTTAAGGTCGGTTATTTTTCAAAAACTAACCCTAGAGGTCTATAAGGTCAGTTATATAAAGAAAATCAACCCAGGAATGCTACACAGACCTGAAGAAATTTGCATTGAGGTTGTAAGGTCGATTATTTAAAAAAACTGACTTAGTAAGTCTATAAGGTCGGTTATTCTAAAAAAACCGACCCTAGAGTTTACATTTTTTTTAAAGAAAAATTCTACAGAACAAAAATCTTCAAAATAACAACCTACAAAAAAAAATCTACTTTACAAAGTTCAAAACCTGCAATAGAAAGTAGACATGCAAATGCAATGATGCAAGCCAAAAATTCATTCCAAAGCCATTTGCTAGCTTTTATGTCCAATTCTTTTTTAATTTATGTATCAATTTCCAAACCACACACATTCATAACAACAATAATTCACATATTCAGTTGTGACATATTCATATATGTAGCACATCATAACATTCACAAAATAATAGATTGCAAGTCTAAGATGATATTAAAATTCATATCAGATACAAAAGTAAATTGAAAGAGTTTGAAAACTACATACACAAATGAATCTATGCATTCAAACCAATGCCATAGTGACTTCATTTAGAAAAACATCTGACCACTCTTCTCAGAATTTATTTAAATCATCAGGTGTGTAAGGCTGAGTTGTAAAGATCTACAACAGAAAATGCACATGCTATTATATTATAAAATGACTACATCTCACTTGTAAATTTACGATGTTATTCTTTATTACCTAATCTATAGTCTGAATGTCATGTGATGCTCCTTTGACAATAGTTTGCATATATTTCATTACATAGTAGCCACAAGCCCAATCATTATTTTGTATAGGACACTACAAATAATGAATTATACTTAATGTTAGTAAACTACATTAAATAGAGTTGAGATAAGACTATAAGAGTTGACATTAATGCATTACTATAAGAGTTGTACATATAAGACTAAGCCAGCAAAGTAGCTACTTTGGCATTTTTCAAACACAATATCTTTAATTTTGTGAATATTCATCCTCCACCTTCAGTAAAAGCCTTCATACCCCTATCAATTAAATGATTACGATAGTTGTCGAAATAGAAATTCTAAATAGAAATATCATGTTGAAGCATAACAATTGATGTGGTAAAGATTAAATTTATGCTTACTCCATAGTTGGAAATTTTAGTTTGTGACCCCTTGTTGTTTTTCCCATTGGGTCAAGATAATAAAAAGTCATTAATTTTGAGACAACCACCACTAATTCCCAATGTATAGATTTGAGTAAGAATACAACAAACATTAAAATAAATAAATTTAGTCAATATAAAATAAAGAAATTTAGTCAATATCTATTACCACCTTACTGTGCGCGGTCACCCCTACGTAATGCTTGAAAGCACTAGCATGTTCCCCAATAGGTGCTCCTGTGACATCAAACTGGATTGGCAATTTCTCCCATTTGGCCCTGAGCCCCTACATCCTACACATTAGTGTGGGACCTCTACATTTCTTATCATCACCACTACCATCCTCATGGTGCTCATGCTCAGAATGTTCATCTTCACTTGCCATTTTAGAACAACCTGCAAGTATACATGATAAAAAAACATAAGTGATAATAAAAGCACAGGTGGTGATATGATGTATATTTAAAAGATTACGTGCTTGAATGATAATAAAATGTATAATTCACATAATACATGCCTCTAGTATTGGTTGAGTTGTTTGTCAAGTAAAATTCCTTCATCATGGTCTTGACATTTATAGTACTCATTGGTGTTAACTTCAACATTTACACTTGGCAAACCAACTGAGAATGGGCTGGAATCATCATACTTTTCATAATATTCTTCTTCATTTATAGGATCTACAATAAATTCGCTTTTTCCATGAAGAACAACATACCAATTTTTATTTGTCGGGTCATCAATATAGACTACTTGTTTTGCTTGGTCTGCCATGATGAATGGCTCATCTTTCTCACCAATCTTTTCAAAATTCACCAATGTGAAACCCAACTCATCTACTAAAAATCCTTTGTTGTTATCAACCCAATTACATCTAAAGATAGGAACTCTGAAATTCGTATAGTCCAATTCCCATATGTCCTCAATGACACCGTAATACAACATCTCAAGTTCGCGTGGTCTTTTATCTTTGGCACTAGCAAAATACAACGAACAAGCTTGAACGGTGACCCCACTATTTTGGACTACACTACTTTCATCTTGACGCTTTGTGTAGTATGAAAATCTATTTATGTCATATCCTTCATATGACATGATATCCATTTTTGGCTTGAAGGCGAGCCATTTTATGTTCTCAACAATATTATTCAATGATTCAGATAGTTGATTAAAGACTTTTGCTACAAACTACCTAATACATGTTTGATTATGCGCTCTTACAAGCCACATTGAACTGGATCGTGGATGATTTCTCTTGATAAGATCATTGTGTTATGTGATGTAGCTACCAACTTCATCGATGTTGTGTAAAATATACAAATGTGCTTGTTCCCACAACTCACAACTAATTCCATTCACTCGTGCTCCCAGAGTTCCTTTGCCACAATAACATTTAGTGTGATGGGAATTTTTTAGATCACTAGAAGTTTCATTGCAATTAAAAAAATAATTGTAAAAGTCCATCACCTCCCTAGCCACATAACTCAATAATACTCCCTTCAAGATGATAACGATTTTGAACATGATCTTTAAAAACACTCATGTAGCATTCAAATGGATACATCTAGTGTAAGAAAATTGGACCCAACATCTTCACCTTCCTTGTTATATGTACTACAAGATGAACCATGATATCATAAAAGGAAGGAGGAAAGTACATTTGAAGTTGACACATAGTAAGAATTACATCTTTTTTAAATTTATTGAGAGTATCAGGATGTATCACTTTGTTGCATATTTCATTGAAGAAGAAACAAAATCTTGTGATTGCAAACCTTACATGCTTCAACAATATAGATTGAATAGCCACAGGTAAAATTTGTTGCATTAAGGTGTAACAATCATGAGATTTGATACCTATCAACTTCATATCATTCTTTGATACCAATCTATGAATATTAGAAGAGTATCTTTGTGGAACCTCAATATTATACAAGCACTCACAGAAAGTCTTTTTCTCCTGCTTTGACAAAGTGCAACAAGATGGTGGTAAATATGTGCAACGACCCCTGATCTCCACTGATAATTCTTTTCTTATACCCATTAATTCTAAATCTGTTCCAGATTTGTTGTCGTCTTTAGCCTTTCCTGGTATATTCAATAGCGTACTAATGATGCTATCACAAACATTTTTTTCAGCATGCATGACATCAAAGCAGTGCCTAATTGACAAAAATCTCCAATAAGGAAGATCCCTGAATGTTGACCTCTTCTTGTATATAGATTTGTCACATGCGAGAGTACGACTACTTGAACTCTTTCCAAATTCATTAACAATATCTTTCACAATGTCATATACAACATTTCCTAGTATGGGTTTAGGAGCACTTTGTTCCTCAATTGATCCATTAAATGTTTTGCATTGCCTTCGATAAGGATGCACTGGTGGGAGAAATATCTGATGACCAAGATAAACGATTTTACCATGTTTCAATCAAATTGAATCAGTATTTTCCTCACAAATAGGACATGCTTTGTATCCTTTTATGCTATATCCAGACAAATTTCCATAAGCTGGAAAGTCATTAATTATGAAAAACAACATAGCACGCAAAGTAAAGATCTCTTCGCGTGAAGCATCATATATCATAACACCTTCTTCCCATAGTTTCATTAGGTCATCAACTAGAGGTTGAAGGTAAATATTAATGTCATTTCCAAGTTGCTTGGGCCCTGATATCAATATTGAGAACATGACATACTTATTTTTCATACACAACCAAGGAGGAAGATTGTATATAACAATCATAATAGGCCAAGTGCTATGTTGGCTGCTTAATGTACCATAAGGATTCATTCCATCTATACAAAGTCCAAGTCTTAAGTTCCTGGTCTCTTTACCTAATTGAGGGTATAATAAATCAATTTTCTTCCATTGTGGTGAATCAGATGCATGTCGTAGGATGCCATCATCATTGGCCTTTAACTCCCCATGCCAAGACAAATTTTGCAAATCTTCTGTATTAGCAAATAAGCATTGAAATCATGGTATTATTGGTATACCACATCACCTTGGCATGAGAAATATTTTTACCCTTAGCTGAATTTGTGGTCTTGTACCTTGACGCACCACATTTTAGAAAATTTATCAAATTACTATAGTCCTTATAAAATAACACACAATCATTTAGACATGCATGAATGTTCTTAGCCTCCATTCCCATTGGGCACATTATTTTCTTTGCTTGATATGTTGAAATTGGAAGCTCATTGCCATCAGGAAGAATTTTCTTGAACAAAGATAACAGTGAAGTGAAACTCTTATCACTCCACCAGTTTTGAGCTTTAAGAGTATATAATCGCATCACAACACTCAACCTCATGAACTTAGTATAACCCTTATATAACGATCTTTCAGCATCATGGAAAATGTTTGCAAATAAAGAAGGTGGATCAATGACATTGTCTCGACAACTACGTAGCATCTCATGAACCATATCATCCTAAATCAGTTCATCCTGAATCGGTTCATCATTGACATTATCATCCTTATCTATGTCTTCTATGTGACATCTATTAGTATCCACATTTTTTTATCCATAATTACATTTCTCTCCATGCCAATACCATTCATTATAACCTGGTATGATCCCATTGCATATGGCATGATTCTGAATTTCCTCAACAATATCAACTTTCAAATTGTTACCACAATTTCTACATGGATAATAGAACCTATATGTAGGTAGTTTCCTATGTTCCTCAAAAAATCTGATAAATTCATCAAGACCTTTGGAAAACTCTGAACTGCAATGGTTCTTGATAGACATCCAACTACGATCCATTTTCTAGATCACATTAAAATTAATTATAAAAATGTACCACCTATCACAATAATTATTGATATTATAAGTTGTAAGTTTTTATTGATCATCATCATCATCATCTAAGCCTCAATCCCAACTATGTTGGGGTCGGCTACATGGATCCTTCGTTTCCATTCAGCTCTATCATGGGTCATATTCTGATTGAGATGTAGAGATTCAAAATCTCTCTTTATAAGCTCATCCCATGTTAATTTAGGCCTTCCTCTTCTTCTATTTATAGTGTTTGGCTCAATAGCATTGCTTCGTATAGGCGCACTAGTAGGTCTACGTTGCACATGTCTGTACCATCTGAGTCGGACCTCACACAACTTGTCCTCAATGCTCGCCACCCCCACTTTATTCCTGATATAGTCATTTCTCAAACGATCTTTTCTTGTCTTCCCACACATCCATCTCAGCATACGCATTTCGGCCACGTTCATCTTGTTGAGACCTTGTTTCTTCACCGCCCAACATTCACTCCCATAGAGCATGGATGGTCGTATAGCTATTCTATAAAACTTACTTTTTAACCTGAGAGGGATCTTCTGATCACATAAAAATCCAGTTGCACTCTTCCATTTCAACCATCCTACAGTGATCCAGTGACAAACATCATTTTGGACATCCCCGTCTATTTGAATAATAGATCCTAAGTAACGAAATTTGTCACATTTTGGTATATCTACTCCGTCCAACTTGGCTCCATTCACACTGTGAGATTGGCTGAAATTGCAATGCATATACTCAGTTTTTCTCCTGCTAATCATCAATCCATTTGATTCCAATGCCTTTCTCCAACATTCAACTTTATCATTCAATCCATCTTTTGTTTTTTCAATCAAAACAATATCATCAGCAAATAACATCTTTTTATTGATAGGAAGTTAATTACTTTTATACTAAAGTGTACCAGCTATCTCATTTTTTTATTTAATCTCACTAGTAACTATATAATGTATGTTTAGTTTTCAAGAAAATTTCAGTAGCATTTCCATTATGTTTTCCAAGTACATCGATGTAAATGGAAAATAACCACCAACATATGTACCCAGAGAACAAATGAGGAAATTACTACTAAAATTTTCTTCAAAATTAAACATACAAATACACTTACATCCTAAGTGAGATTAAATATCCAAAAACAGTCCCAGACGGGGACTATCCAAAATTTACTCCTAATGAGTAAATTTTGGATGAATTTCTAAGTTAACATATAAATGTATTATTGTAATATTTATATATTAAGTTAAACATCATGCATTGATGATCTCATCCGTAAACCCTAAAGTGTTAATCTCGGATCCATTTCTAGATCACATTGAAATTAATTATAAAAATGTACCACCTATCATAACGGTTATTCATACTATAAGTTGTAAGTTTTTATTGATAGGAAGTTACTTACTTTTATACTAAAGTGTACCACCTATCCCATTTTTTTATATTTAATCTTACTGGTAAGTGTATAATGTATGTTTAATTTTAAAGAAAAGTTTGGCAACATTTCCCCTAAGTTCTCCAAGTACATCGATGTAAATGGAAAATAACCATTCACATATGTACCCAGAGAATAATACTAAAATTTTCTTCAAAAATAAACATACAAATACACTTACATCCTAAGTGAGATTAAATATCCAAAAAAGTCCCAAACCGGGGACTATCTAAAATTTACTCCCAATGAGTAAATTTTGAATAGTTTCTAAGTTAATATATAAATGTATTATTGTCATATTTATATATTAAGTTAACCATAATCATTTATGATCTCATCTATAAAACCTAGATTTTCATTCTGGGACTACATAATGTCTACCCTCATATTTCTAGAATGTATACAATGATTACATATGTGACTGATAATAAAATGTAGATATTAAAGAATACCTGTTTTTATTATTGGATGGGTTACTAGTCAAATAAAATGGAAGAAAATGTAACTGACCTGAGCCACTGAGATGAAAATGAGAGAAGACCGTGGGCAGAGGAAGGCATGCAGGTGGCAAAGAGCAATAGTATGACCGTTGAACGACAGAGCTTTTGTGAGCAAGAGGATGACTGGTTGTTGGATTGACCTACTGATCAATCAAAGACCTGCATTTGAAGAGGCAAGGGTTCAACATATCGTTTCCAGTACCAGCTGGAGTGCTTTTGGTCTCTCTGTCTCCAGTGAGTTTAAGGAAGCTAACCAGTAGAGATCGACGGTGGTGATCGAAGGCTGTGAGGGGAGCTTGTGTGAGAGAGGAACTAGCATGGGAGAGCTCGTGATGGAGGACGTCGATGGAGGCGATCGAAGGAAGTGTGGGAGCTTGCGTGGGAGAAGATCTAGCACGGAGAGGCGACCCTTATAGTGGTAGTTGGCCTATGAGTTTGGCGTCGGAGATGGTGGTCAGGGAGCCGACCTTGACAACGTCAGAGATGGTGGTCAGGGAGAAGTGTCAAAGATGGTGGATATCACAAACCCTTGGAGAGCGTCAGAGATGGTGGTCATCGCGAACCCTTAGAGAGCATCAGAGATGGTGGTCAAGGAGGCAAACGAAAGGAGATGGCATTGGACAGTGTCAACTTGGATAGTGGCACGGTGGTCACGAATCCTTGTATAGTGACACGGAGATGGTGCCATCGTCATTGTCGAAGGAAAGGAGAGAGCACTCGATCTAAACCCAAAACAAAGAAATCCCTGGAGAGCAAGCATGACAGTCTTGCACAGCCTTTACTGGAGCCTAACCTCTAGGGACAGTTTTTAGCTAAAGGTCAAATCAAGAGACAAGCGCTCCCCGAACACCCAACTTCAACGGACTTCTAGGGATGGTTATTCGAGAAAACTGACCCAACAAGGGACTTCTAGGGGCGGTTATTTAACAAAATTGACCCAACAGATTGACATCTAGGGACGGTTATCCAAAAAACCGACCTAAGAGATGTGCAATTGCTAACAAAACAACCTGACCCAGGAGATGTGAAAGGTCGATTTTTTGAGAAAACCATCCTTAAAGGTTGTGGTTGCCGAACAACCTTCAAGGTCAGTTATTTGGGAAAACCGACCCAAGAAGTCTCGCGAAGTTGAACCTACTAGGTCGGTTTGGAGGAAAAAGCTGACCTAACAGAGGTAAGAGGTACCCGAATTTTCTTATACACTGCTAGGTCAGTTATTTGGAAAAAACCGACCCTATAGCTCGACACTTATGGACGCATGAAGGAAAAATGGAGCCAATTTTTGCCGCGGGAAACTTGTTGGGTTGGTTTTTTTATAAAACTGATGCTATGTTTATGCGTGTGAGTGAAATTTTGATTTCGCATGTCTTTTGTAGTGTATATTATCTTTATTATAACTGACCTTGTACCTCAACCGATACCTAGATTTTTTCCTAATGACTTGTTGCTTCAATTTTAGCTTATTAGGTCTATTTTTCTAATATAAGTGATGCTTTCAGCAGCGACGTTATTGAACAAAACTGTAGTAGTGCCCATTGGTCATATCTACCTGTGAAAGAGCTGCCCAACTAGCCCCTGGACCTCAAAAGACTCAACCAACCCAACCAAGATTCTTGATCTTAGATAAAGAGCTTATAAACAAGAAAAGAATAGGGGAACTCCACTAAGAAAAAAGAGTGTTTCCTAGCACCCAAAAAAGATAAAATATGTTGTAGAAGATTTTAATGAAGGTGATCGACCAAGTATACCAACAAAGTTGGGTCATAATTCTCCATATGTTCACTAATATGAATCGATCAAAGTAGAACAAATCCAAAAATCAATATAGATACTCCTACTATCAAATGGTAACCATTACATTGGGCTTCTCAAAGATCCCATGATGGGTTTGACCATATCTCTTAAGAATGGAGACAATAGGGTGTTCTTATTGGTGTCTAACCAAGGGTCAGAGGGGATTCGACCTTAGTATGAGCATATTTGGAGAAGCATGAGAAAGTGAATGCATAAAAAAGAGGGTATAATGAGGACTATTCCAGTGTGAGGATTTGGTCATCGGTGATGTGAGAGCATGAAGTAGAGTTGTAGCGATCAATGATGTAACTCAAGCAAGATGGGGCAATAATGGAATACTAGGTTTCAATTGGTAGTTCTAAGTGGTGAAATAGGGTTTGATATTTGGTTCTAGGTAAACAAGATGTGGTGGGATTTAGTGTAGAGGGGGGGAAAGCCATGTGAAGTCAATGGCTGGGTTATCTATAAAAAATAGGATTTCAGCACACAAATCATCTAACGTACTGAAAAAAGAATAACTCAAGAAGAGGATACAAATTGTGAATAAAATGGGTTATATCATTCTATAAAGATGTAGAAAGGGATCATGAAAAGACACTATGAGGGAATCACACATGAGAGTAATAGGAGGAAGTAGGAGATGACACACCCATTGTTGGATTACATGGATTCCACCCAAGAGGCTTCCAGTGGCCTACTATCCAGTGGAAGAGTGTGTAATAAATGAATGTATAAGGATATAGGAAAATTGATATAAATATTTGATCTTACCTATTAAACTTATAATAAATAACCACTTCCTCTATTCATTCAATTGAGGTTCATATGATGTTCAAATGACTTAAAAATTTGCATATGGGTTAATTAAGGCATGAAAAATCTATTTTTAGAGAAATTTCACCTCTTGAGAGCATTGGGTATATGCTTTTGTTACTTATTTTCGTAATTAATTACTATATTATTACTTATTTGGTCAATAATTACTTTGCATTTCATATTTCCTTCAATTCTCTCATCCATTGTTCGTAAGAACTTTTAGAGAGTCAAATTAAGGTCCAACTCAATAATCAATGTATTTGTAAGAAAAACACTACAAATAAGGTTAATTCCTTAATTAATTAGAAATTTTTATGAAAAATATTATTGATTGCCATGTCATATATATTAACTCTAATTATTCCTAATATTACCTAATTCATGAAAAACGAGAACATGATGTTATCATAATAAAAGGGTTTAAGAAGAAGAAAGGCTTAAGCTTGATGGTTAGAATTGGATATGTTACATGCACAATAACCAATATGCCCTCACAACCAATTATTTTTGAAATAGAGTGAAATTTCATGTGTGATTACCACAATTCAAACTCATACAATTAACATAAAATAAAAGGTAAAATACATTTATGTCCATGGGGAATAAAAGGGCAAAGAGTACCTTTTGTTGATAGAAGAGGCAACTCATAAGGGGCACCCTCACCAATGTCATTCCAAACCTTGTACAGATGCAACCAAGGATGTGAATTCATGCCTCACAAGTCCTTGCACTTGAGAATCCATCCTAAAGTGCTCCTTGGACCACATTAGTCTTGGCTGACCCAAGATCCTATCCTATATCCTCCAAAGCAAGGAGTAATAACTCCAACAATCAAGTAGGTGGAGGACAAGTTCAATGACGTGTAAATTCAATGAAAAAACATGGCTTAGAGGTGATAAATTCCTCAAATAACATCAATGACAAGTCAGGTCAGCTAAAAATAGACTAGAATCAACTAGAAGTTCACTATCTTTGATCAAAATCACTCTAACAAATTCAAAACCAAAGTCAGTGATACGATCTTGATTTCAACCAACCATCACTTCCTTAAGGTTTGATAAGACCCCATGATGGGTTTGAAATTTTTTTTGGAGTCAGAGGACCTTATTCTCCTATGGTAAGGATAGGGTAGTAGGGAAGCTCACCATGCATGTAATTGAGGTATGGTGGAGAATGCATGAGTGATGGAACTAAGGTGTCTAGAGAATATGCTCAAGTATGCTAGTGAAACTCATGAGCTCTAGAGTTCAATTGTGGGTGCTAAGTAGTGAATGTGGTGTTTGAATATCTAGTTTGGTAGTTAAATCATAATGGAACTTAGTGTGTAGGTGAGATAACGTCCCAAAAGGTGAAAACAATGTAGGATGTTGATGGCTGATTGGACATTTCACAAAATGGAAACCAAATTCCTAGAATTAGGGATCAACCTATATGGAAACAAGAAAGGAGATGAGGGGTGAATTGATTCATTAGAGAGAGAGAATGAATTTGCAAAATCAACAACCTTAGCTATTTCAGGAATAATAGAGACGACACAGGAAGGAGACCACTTTGGATTCATTAGATCCCATTATCATGTAACATGATTCATTTGATCGAATGATCACCCTAAAAAACTAGAGAACATTTGTGTGATAGAAAAAATGAAATAGTACTAGGTATTAGATTGTAATTTAATTAGTTTGATCAATCACACCTAAGCGAACATTGTTTCTTTTTCCTAGATAAATTTAAGGGGGAAATAACATCAAATTGACATGATCTTTGATAGATAAGTAAGATATGTTAATACTTATTTTTACATCAAGTTCACCTTTGAAAAATATTTTTTATTACATCTCATTACTTGTATGTTCCATATTCAAGTAACACATTTATTTCCATTTTTAATTTTTTGATGACATATTTTGCATGTATTCATTATCCTTGATCCCATATTTCTAGGAAGATTATTGAGTTCCAAAATAAGGTTAGAACTAATAGTTTTTATATTTGTATAACATAACCCACTAGTATAATTAATTTATAATTTATCCTAAAAGTTCATGTAGAAGGATATTTATTAATACATTATATTACTTGTATTCATTTTATCCTAATGTAATCTAAATTACTCAAAAAAGGAAAATTTTACACTATCATAAAGGGGGCATAAGTAAAAGAGGTCTAAGATAGGTACATATATTATGCTATGTTACAATACTCCACTCCAAGAAAATGATTTTGTACATGAAATATCAACCAAACAGGGAGGGTGAGTCTGCAACATCTCATGTTTGACCTCATCGGTTGTTTAACCAATTACATGGTACAACCTGGTAAACTTGACTATCTCAATATCTTTATTTTCAACTACTTCACTATGGACCTTATAGTACATCATATTGTCTTTATCTTCAAAAGCACATAATCACCCACCAAGAAATTCAACTTTTATCTCTTCTTATCAGCATACATCTTTTTGCAATATTGTGCAACCTTCATTGATTTCTTTGTCAAATGTGTCTTATCAATCATCACCAAGAAGTAATAATCCTTCACCATTGTGTTCACCTACATCATCCCGATTTAATAAAGAATGACAAAGTCAACCATACAATGCTTGGAAAGGTGTCATACCAATGTTGTCTTGGTAGATATTTTTTTTACCAAACTCAACCAACAGGAGATACCAAGCACCACTCCATCACACATAAACACAACAATCCTCCAAAAAATATATTGTCTATGACTATCCATCTACCTTTAGGTGATTTGATGTGATGAAACTTTTGTTAGAGCCCATGTCATCATGTATTTTCTTCCCCAAGCATAATGTAAAATTATAATCATGATTTGAAATTATCACCTTAGGAACTCTGTACATAAGAACAAACCAATCCTCATATAAATATTCAATATTAGGAACCTTATATGTGCTCACAAAGGGGGAAAGTGGTTTGACTTGGTTAGGCTATAAGAGACTATTCATACTACATCATCAACACTCATCGAACTTAGAAGGTCCCTCAAAAAATCCATAGTGATTTTTCCCACTTCCACTCTAGTATCTTGAGTGAGTGGAGAAGACTTCCAATCTCTACTATTCTATCTTCACATGCTCATATATTAGACATTTTATGACAAATGTGTTGATATCTCTATTCATGTTTCACCCACAAAAGCCTAATTTTAGGTCCTAGTATATGTTTGTTTTATCAAGATGAATCATGTATTTGGACTCATCCAATTTTCTCAAAAATCATTTCGTAAAATCATCAATATTTGGGAATCCACGACCTATGATGAAAAAACTGCAACATTCACTTCAATAGTCACTCAAACTATGGCTTTTTTGAGCAACTTTATATCATTAATATCAAGAGTGGCTAAGTATGTAAAAACAACATAAGAAGTCCAGGAGAGGGTGACAGATATACTGTCTGTATGCACTCTAAGATTTTCTACAACTATATCATCAACATTGCCTAGAAACTCAAATATTCAACATGATACATGCTTTAAGATTCTCCATAAGAAACAACAAATAGAAGTACGAACGATGCCTTTTTTTGTACTTAGGGCATCAACAACAATATTTGCCTCACAAGAGGGTATATGATGGTGAAGTCATAGTCTTTTTTTTGGTGCAAGGTGAAGTCATAGTCTTTGATATACTTCATCCATCTCCTCTATCTTTTAGGTTAGATCTTTCTACATCATTGATATTGTAGGATTTCGTGATTGGGAAAAACTTCAAACTTTATGATGTCCAAGTAGTGTTTCTAGATTTCAGATCATGAACTAAGGAAAATAGCTTTAGATCATGGGTAGGTGATATCCCCTCATTTGTCTTTAAGTAGAATGAGATATAAGGGATCACTCATTCTACTTGCAGAAGGAAACACCCAACTCATGGTTGGATGCATCAACAAAAATGATGTAGGGTTACCTTCGATAGGTAGGTAAAGTACAATGGTATAGGTTAAGCATCACAATTGCTCCAACAATATCTTCTCACACTAAGGAGTCTAGATAACTTTTCTGCCTTGCATGTGAACTTTGTCATGGGGAGACAACTTCAAGTAATTTTAAACAAACCGCCTATAATATCCTGTAAGGCCTAGGAATATAAGTACCTTTGAATGGTTTGTTAAGGTTTTCCCCATCATCACTAATCCAAACTTGGTTGGATCAATATAAATATCCAGTGCACACCACCTACCCTAGAAACATAACCCTTTTTAGGCAAAATTTGCACATAGAAACTTTACATAAAGCTAGTTCTCTTAGAGAGATTGAATAACAATCTATAGGTTCTCACTTAGGTGATCCACTACCTAGGAGTAGAGAATACTATTGTTAATGCTAACCAGTACAAACTATCATGATAGGGGTAGAAAACCAAATTCATCATTTTCATGAAGATGGAGGGGGCATTAATCAAGATGAATGGCATAACTATGAACTCATAGATCCTATAACATGTGGGAAAGTCTGTCTGGGTATGTTTTAATCCTTCATGCACACATGATAGTAGCCTCTATGTATATAAATTTTTAAAAATAGGGTGGTAGATCTCAATTGATCAAACATGTCATTAATGTGCGATAAGGGGTAGCAGATGTTCACATGTACCCAATTCATAATGTTGTATTGCATACACATCCACATAGAGCCAACCTTCCTTTTAACATAGAGAAATGGAGATCCCAACGGAGAGACACTAGGTTTTACAAACCCCATGTCTAGAATCATCTGTAGTGCTTCTTGAGTTCAAAAAGTCTTATAGGTGCCATAGATACGATGGTTTTGAGATGGGATTCATGCATGGTGTGACACCGATGAAGAATTTGACTTCTCAATAGGAGGGGGTCTAGGAAACTCGTAAGGAAAGTCCCACAACACGTAGATATCATCCAATTTTGGTGGTAAGGGATTCATAACGGTCAATTCTAGGTAGGCTCTACAACCATGCAAGATGATTTTTTCTACTTAATGTTTGGGATAATGAATTGTTGTTCTTCCTAGTTTCTACCTTTACATAGACAATCTCACCATCATGTTGCAACTATATAAACCTCTTCTATTCATATAAAAAGGCCACATCAAACTTATTTTTCCATTCCACCCTAAAGATGACATCAAATGTTGTCATGTTAAGAAGAAAAAGTATGACTCAAACATCTTACTATATATGCATTGATTTATAGGAGGGATTTTTAAATAAGTAGATACAAGCTAGACTTTGGGGTTAAAAACTATAATATATAGTACACATGTAATTCATAATTCCATAAATATTACAATATTAGATGATATAACAGTATTTGATGATACAAGATCAACTAAACCTCTAACGGGTTACTGGTATAAGTGCACATTACCTTCAATTACTATATTATCATCTCCATCCTATATAATAATAATAGTGAAGACACACCCTATACATATCTCAATAAGCGATCATCATCCATGTTGATTCTTGTTGTTTTTGTTACTTTTTGGGGGCTAATATGGATGTTGTTGCATATATTGTTGTTGTTGTACATGCAGATGAGTTAGGGATGGATGACCTTCGAGCTAAAGGCACTATGCTTGATGTGTCTAGCTTGACCACACTAGTGGCCGATCTCCTATATGTTATCACTCTATGTAATGTGGCTAGCTTGACCACACTAGTGATAGATCATCTGTATGCCATCACTCTATGACATAGAGGGATGGTGACATGAACAATGGTTGCACCTCCCACTACTATAGTCATCACAAAAGTTTTTTACTTTTTTTACTATATGTTGAGAGTTGGTATTAAAAATAAGATTCCATGACAAGTGCCTTATACACTATTTTCTAAAAGGTGAGTGGAATATAGACAAGTATGGTATGTTTGATATGGTAACTCGAGATCTCCTAAGAATATAGTGTCTCGATGACCCTCTACAAGGCCAATGGCATGTCTCTCACATACATAGAATTTCAGCAATTTGTGATTAAGACTATATAATTCCACTTTCTTCTTTCTCACAATGGCAAAGTAAATTTACTTATTACGGAATAAATTGAGGAATGATTCCATGTCTAGCAAGAGGTGTAGCAAGAAGGGGAAATTCCATTCCACCTGACACATTTCAAATTGTCTAGCACATACAAAGACACAATAACCTTCTGTTGTAGAAGTCACATCTTGACCTTGAAGTTTTACTTCAAGTCCAGCACCCCATTGCCAACCTTGTCTATAATTTAAATCTCATTCTCACCCTTGAAATAGGGCGAATGGATCTTGGTGAAAATTGTTAGTGAGTATTCCTTGGGCTTGTCACGGTTGGAATAGAACTAAACCACCCCACCATAATAGTGATGAGAAGTAAAAAATGAAGAGGTAAATCCTTCTCAAGCTGAATACCAATAGCATGGGCATCCATGTCATTAGGAGGGACTGCAACAATAGACTATGTCATGGGGATCACATGGGAAAATGAGGTCACCAAGGTGGGTCCATCAATGACATATTGTACTATAAGTTCTATCAAGTAACATATCCTAATAGGAAAATAGGGGAATAGGAAGGCCCAACATCCATTCCCTAAAAGAGTACATTCCTCCTGAAAAAGGGTGGTCAATTAAAGAATCACCAAATGATAGATAGTTAGTTTATTTATTACTACCCTTTGATACCAAATTGTATCCACTGCTTAATTTGTTTTGAGAAACAACCGAACAAACCCATTCAAATATAAATGAACATATCATTAAAAATGGATGCATATTAATTCTAAAAATGTATGTACATAGAGAATATAATTAAGTATTAGTGGAAACAAAAATAAGATATTACAATCTTCAAATATTTTCCATCAACGTGATCCATAAAGGAAAATTTAAAGTAACTAGGTATATATAATGATATTCAATGTAGTGGGAAACATGTCCATTTTATAATGGTCCTCCAAATACTACTATTGAACATGTTGATTAAACTATTGTTCCTCAAGTTCCTAATATATGGTCTTCTTATCCTCTAGGTGGACAAGGAACATCACCCAAAAAGAGAGAAGAAGAGTATGTGTCAGAAAAAACAAGTGTGTGTGCATAAATAAGAATATTGGGGCAGTACAAAGATTAATGATCATGCTCCCATAAAAGGGGGTCTATAGAAATATACATAAAATCCACATATATATCATAAAAGTGTTACTACAAAAATGACACATTGATTTCATGTGAAAAACTATTGGATGTAAAGGATCTATCCATTTAATAAATTCATAAATCACAACAAGCATCAATTTACATGAAGATATATAGTAGACTGAATTAATATATAGTATGCCCAAGAAACCATAGGATAATTGTAACGACACCACCCCTCAGAAACCACCAATTAAGGAAGGCTAAGAAGCTGGTGCCGTTATGCCAAAATAGGATCAATGTTTTTGCAAATAATAAAAAATAATTAATAAATTCTACCAAAGACTAAGCTAAAATCAGGATAAAATTTTACTTTTCACATACCATTTAGAAATAGGAGTTGGATCCAATGTAGAGTTCTATCTAAATAAATCCCCTTTATTTAATTAGATTTATTCTTCAAATATCACTTTACTTTTTGTCCATTTTCAAGTATTCCTAAAATGCCGACAAGAAAAACACCGGTCAATATAAAGAATATACTGGTATGTGGTGGCAACCAATATCTCGCACATATTATAAACAACCTAATTACATAAAATAGTTGTTAACAACCCAAGATTATGTTTTCAATATAACTTCCCAACCGCTTTTACTCATTCTCAGGGATACCCTCTCTTAGGGTTTAGTCCTTGCAAGGGACTTTCAGCTACCTTCTCCATCCTGAGTGTGGTACCTTATGGGTCACCTCTCTGGGTGCCCTGTGGTCTTCCCTCTAGGGCTTGACCACCTCTGACCTTCCCTCCAGGGCTCAATCTTCTCAAATCTTACATCCAGAGATGGTATGTAGGTTTGGGAAAGTCATATGTATACTTAAATTGTGATTATCATATTCACTTTAAAGATTGTGGAAATAAAGTCATCCAAATAGTTATTTCCATGCAATCAATGAAACATTAGAAAACGTCAGGAAACAAAAGTGAGTAATTATAAATAACCACATACCTCATTTGGAGATCTCAAAGGAAATAAGAATAATCCAATCCAACCAGGTAAACCAAGAAACCAATCAAGCAGGCACACACAAGTACAACTGAATCCTAAAAAGCATGTATAACCTAATTACTACATACTCATCATCAACTTACTCTATTGACTTGTGGATCCCTCTTAGGGTTTTCTAAGTTGAATTAGGGTTTCCTTAGGGTTCCTTATATTTATTTCTCAACTTTGCCTTTTTATGTCAACGAAACCCTAAAACAACATTTCTATGTTCAAAACCCTAATTACTTATCTATATTCATATTAAAGCCTCTTTATTACCAATTTGTCTTACGATCAACCTAACTTCATCTCATTCATAAGATTTAGAAATAAAACTCATTTAAAGTCATTAACACCTAATTAGGGTTTCTAAGCCCAATAATGCACTTTATACATATGAAACTCTAAATTGAGCCAATTATACATAAATATCATCTTTTTAGATTTAAAGCTTCATTTTTATTATTGAAAGGTTAATATCAACTTAAAACATTCATAGAACTTTTCTCAATTTCATTAACATCACAATTAGGGTTTCTTATTCATGAAATCATTAAAGATAGAAACTCTATGTAGTTTTTGAATTATGAACAGATTCAGCCTTCGATACTATTTTTATGGAATTCCTTGCATTTTTATGATAAGTTTTCATATATTATTATTCCAACATAGTTACCAATCATTAGTTATGAATTTCATAACATAATTACCTTTGGGCCAATGATGGAGTGCCACATCAGCTAACTAGAGTCTCTTTTCCTTTTCCACATGGACCAACTTCCACGAATCACTGAAGACCATGTGGCGGCTTGCCCTACATGAGCCTTGCCTCTTCTCTCCACGGGATGAGGGGAAAGGACACGGGTAGCCTCGCTTCCATGATTTCAGTGTGCGTTCTTGCCAGGGGCACGATGGTAAAACCATCGACCCTCATCTTCTACCTCGTGAAGGTCCTTGCGCGCATAACTGACCCATGGTCAACACCATGGTTGACTTCATGCCTTCATCCCCCAAACCACAAAGTAACAACACACTCATCTTTGCCAGGTCCCGGTGAATTCATCCATGCTCCTAATTCCTTCAGGGGTGATTGGGATCGAAGGGTCAAGCAGGTGAGTCATCCTGATCTCTGGTGACAAGCAAAGTGGATCCAGATACATGCTACATCGTAATTGGATGAAGAAAAAGCTACTCAATTTCGGGGGTAAGCTCTCTATGGTGTTGATGGCTTCAGAGGAACCCATCACCCCTTATTTGTAGGTGTGGCATGGAGCATCCCAATCCTAACAAGTTAGGGAAACTCAAGGTAGCCCTCCAAACCTCGACAAACCTATGATAGATCGAATCATGAGAGCATCATGGTTGCAATGGGTAGGTTTCCATTACCGCTCATGCATTTGAGTGTGAGAAAAATGGAGATGGAATTTCTCCAGTTCCCACTCTTTCTCGGGTTTGAGATGTTGATCCCGTGTCATTGGATCACTAAATCAATGGTTCTGGTCACCCACATCATTCCTTATCCGAAAAAAAATCATGTATACATTGTGACATTTAATGCAGATATGATTAGTAATTGATTCACTTTAGTATTATTTATAAAATCCATATCTCTTAACTTTTTAATCCTTTTGCTTCCAAATTTTATATGAAAGTCCATAATGACTTAAACTTAGTGCAAAGCTTGAGACTCAAATTCAAAAGTATGAGAGACTTTTCTTCATATGCAAGTTATCTTTTAATAAGACATATTTTATTCATATTTTCTCTCTCTTACTCATTTATTCTCTTTATTTGGATTCCTTTTACCATTAGAAACCTTGTGGATACAAAACCTCATCCACGATGATCAATCATACATCTTTCCACATATATTTCACAATTATCTTAATTTCTTTTTTCTTGATATGCATTATTTGATTTCATTCAACTTTTCTTTCCTTTTTATCATATTGGACTCACTAACTTATTAGGGTCCACAAAATCATATATTTAAAGGAAATATTATCAAATAAATCATTTCATTAGACATAAATCATATAATTTCATAATCATATATTTTATTGGAGGAATTGCATTTCAACCATATAAGCCCAAAAAATGGGGTTGTAACATTCTTCCCCTCTTATACGAATTTTTCCCTCAAAATTCCACCAAACATACAAACATTTTAGGATAAGACTTTTCCACGTCCATCATCAGCTCCCATGTGGCTTCATCCTCTCCATGGTGCTTCCAAATAACCTTTATCATCTTCTATTATTTACTCATGGGCTCTCTCTCACCTTGGTATCTCGTACCCTCATAGGTGACTCATGGTAAGTTATCCTCCCTTGGAGTTCAATACGCTCAGTGCTCAACACATGGCTTGGGTACATCACACAACGCTCTAGATCAGACACACGAAACACATCATACATCATAATATCCTAAGGGGTAAGAAACTCCACCAATCCATTTTAACACCTCAAATGGGCCCATGTATTGGGGACTCAACGTTCTTAGCTTTAGCTAGGAGGGGTCAGATTTTCAAAAACACATGTTCATCCATAGTGAACTGCAATTCAGTCTGCTTCACATCAGCATATGAATCTTGTCGATCTTGGGCTTTCTTAGCCATTGCTTGATCAAAGTGACTTCATCTGGATACACTATGGTTTCTCTAATCTTAACAAGGTCCTCTCACATACATCATCCTAGTGAAGTGGTGACCGATACATCCTCCCTTACAGAGCTCCATACATCCTGATACTGGGTTTGGTGGCTATCATAACAAGCAAACTCTGCTAGGGGCATGAACTTCTCCCATAAATCTTCCCAAATGAGCGCATATGCTCTCATCATACCCGCTAACGTCTGGATCATACTCTCTTGATTGTCTATCAGTCAGGGGTGATATGTTGTACTAAACTTTGACCTATTATTGAGTTCTTCTTGTACCTACTTCTACAACATGGAAGTGAACTTGAGGTCATGCTCAAGATACTAAACTCAGATCAATGTGTAGTTGAACTTTAGATCACTGTGTAGTTGAACTATCTCTTTCTCATATATATATATATATATACATATATATATACATATATATACACACACACATATATATATATATATATATATATATATATATATATATATATATATATATATATATATATATATATATATATATCAACCAGATCTGTCACACTGTTAGTTAGTACCCTCTTAGGCAAGGGAATGTGTCAAATTGGTAAGGTGATCTACCATAACCCATATTGCATCATGACCTCTCTTGGTCCTGGGGAGACCCACCATGATGTCCATGGGGGTTGCTCTCATTCCCTCTCAGAGACTCCTAATTATTTGTAGCAATCCACTAGGTTACTGGTGTCTGGCCTTCACCCTTTGGCATGTATGGCAACTGACCACATGCTCCTCTATATCCTTCTTCATTCTAGGCCTTCAGGGTACCACTGCAAACCCTAACCATCTTGGCAGTACCAGGGTGTACATTGTTCTTAGAAGCATGAGATTTTTGCACAACATAATTCTTCTAGGGAGAAACCTTAGAAACCCTAAAACAATCTAATAGTGGATTTCCTAAGAGGTTTATTTGAGGTTTGTATAACAATCCTTTTATCTTATCAAGCTCTGGGATGGCAAACTGGGAAACCACCGACTCAACCTATAGTTCTGGGTATATCTAGATGTTAGCCACACATGTCTAGTCTTCTAATGATCACAAGGTCCACCTAGAAACCTCCTTCAGCTTTTTGGCTAGACAAGACAACTATACACCTGAGTTGTGTCTCAACTAAGAGTATTTGTTACTACATTAGCCTCCTTATGTGTCAGGGGATGGTGAAGACATAAACCTTCATATACTCCACTCATCATCCTTGTCTCGGGTTTAGGTCTGTCTGAGTCAGGTAAATTTCAAGCTCTTGCATCCATCGTCTTGGATCGGTACGTACTCATAGTACCCTTGTACCCCTTATGCTTTCAAATCACCTATCCAATATATTCTCCAAAGGGTGTGGTACTTCCTTCAATCCTCAAATATCATAAAAAGGTTTCAACTCAATTATATACCTCTCATTTTACTTTTATCCTTAGTATGGCATGTGTTTTGTCCTGTCTCTCACACCCATAACAAGATGAAATAAGCATTTGGCTACAGTCCAAATACAGAATTCATCTTGTTCCAAGAGTACAGATGGTGCATCACACCTTGCCATTACCCTTTCCAGTCTAAGCTAAAACATACTTCACATGTCTCCACACCGTGAATAATTCGAATCTATGTTTACCTCCATGGAAAGGCTTTTACCATCACCTATGGGTCTTAACATCACTCTTATGTACAATCCTTAGTCATTCCCTCAAGGTCTCTTGGGTGTCAATACTTTTGGGGTGATCTTTCTCTTATGCATCTCGGGAGCGCCTCTCACATTTACCCCTTAAGCCCCATGAACTCATGAAGGTGGACAACCTCCTAACCCATGGTCCTCATGAAAAGGTAGTTGTTACCTCCCGACCCTATGGTCTTGTGCATCTAGGGAATAGACAACTCCTACTTCCATCAGTCTTATCCCTCCTCGACCTTAGTATTGACTTAGGATTCCATCATAGCTCGTAGATCCTTTGTTGATACTCAAGCACATCTCATCCTTGAATCCTCACCCTAAATTCTATCATCTCTCTGGGCACTCATGGTTAACCTTGCATCCCTTCATAGGAATCATGGCGACCTACCTATCTCAGTCTGGCCCCATACCAGTTACCTCCATGACAACATATCCTCATGCCCCTTAGAGATGGTCACACCTGGGTCTATAGATTCATGCTCATATAATGTGCTATTACACTTATCTCATCAAGCTCTTGTAAGTGACCTCTTCATGTTACCTCAAACGCAATAAAAATTTGGTGCTCACCCCAACAAGAAGGGTACCTTCCCAAGATGAGAGAAAACTATCTCTTGATAGTAACAAAGGTCACAAAACGTTCTTATATCCAAGGTTGACATCATCATGTATTTTCTTAGCTCCTAACATGATACTTATGCACTTAGCTAGTAAGAAGACAACCTACTAAACCATGCTAAGTTCCTTGGTATGTCATTCGTATTCATCATTCCTCAAGGTTGGACCAATATCATATATACATATGTCACCAACTTGTGTGAGTGGTTCATCAAACATATATCTCAGTTTGAGTGGGGTTTCCTTTTGCTCTAACACGTGATGGGGTGCCATAATCAAATACTATGAACACAATTAGCCTCGTGAGAATCATGTGCACTAGGTACTACAACTTCCCCTCTTTGGTCTAGGAACCTAGGTTTACCTCTTACACATCTGGTGTCTAAACTGCATACTCAGCTATTAAAAAATGAACCAAGCCTATACAAGATATGGCACACACTCCCTAACACTCTTCCACATGAACAACCCTTAGATTCCTACACAAGGACAATGTGAGACCTCACAACTTGTTACCATACCTCTTCAGGGTCTATGGAACTCTCTTTCCTACACCTCAAAGGTAGGCACTCATATCATCTATATGTTCATTCACAAAGCCTCTTTCTCTTTTCATGGGTTTGGTTCCTCTAAAGGCATACAAGGTACGACAAGCCTCTAAGGATCGTACATGAGGCAACTAGATATATCTACTCAGGGTCATCTATTCTATACTACATCATACCAAACTCCTCATGATTCCTCATGTTTTGGGGTCTAGGTCTCTAGCCTTCTTTATCGGGTCTGGGTCTCCCTCTATAGAGATAACCCTACAACTGGTCCTACCACGGGAGGTTCTCTCTCAGAAGATGGGTCAAGATCTTAAGGTTACACGTCTACCCCTTCCTGGGTGAAACGTAGAAGCAAAACTTTTGTCCGTCCAAGATCATCCAAAGCTCTACATGCCTATCTCATAAACTATTAGGCATAACACTTCTGGCTTAGGTCTAAACCCTACTTCCAGCCTTGCTACCACTCTCTTCTATGTAGGTACATGCCTCTTTCTATTCATATATGCCAATTAGGGTTCGTATACAGTCACCATCAACCTTCTCAAGGAGGGAAATATCCCTCACCCTAACATGCACGACCCACCCAAGGTCTGGTCACCATAAGGCACCTAGGGGTTACACAGCCACACCTAGTCTATGTTTCTCATGTGTAATCAAAACCTTTATGTAACACATGCATGCCCAACCCACATACTCACATGCACTAACAACTGAGGTATCCAACTCATCGTGTCTTATATTTTTCTCTCTCCACTCCTTAAGGTGTTGGGTTGAGCATCATCCACAGAAGATGTGGCAGGTCTCTTCCTCTAATGATATCTCTCTCCTCCTTATCTTACGAGAAGGCATAACCTCAGTGTTCTCCTGAGGGCATGACAACACAGGCCATTCAACCTAAGCATGTAACTAAACTCAGTTGAGTTTATAATTATCAAAACTTATGTCCATGCCATCTTTCTTACATGCTTTTTATTATTTGGTGGAGGATTTCTTAATACTTATCATTCTTAACCCCAAACTCAGGAGGATGGTAGAGAGATAAACCCTAATCTCTTAGACTTATTCAGTGAAATGGGGTAGAGAAGGGAAGAAGACAGATGAAAGAAACTTAGAGGTATCTTATTTCGAGTCAAATCCTCTGATTTTTGCCAAGCAGTCACACAGAATCCAGGAGTCCTCATAGAATGACTAGCGGGCCAAAGGAAAATCTTTCCAGCCCATAGATCGTTATCCTTTTCTAGACACCTCCACCATTGGAAAATCCTCTAATAAATCCCTTGGGTTCGAAAGAGTTTGTAAAATTTAATAATTATTAAAGATTAAATGGAAAACCATGCTATGATATTAATTGTAATGACCCCATCCCTTAGCAACCCCCAATTTAGAAAGGCTAAGAAGCTAGTATCGTTATCCCAAAATAGGATCAATTATTTTACAAATTATCAAAAATAATTAATAAATTCCACCGAAGACTAAGCTTAAAGTAGGATAAAAACTTTACTTTTCACATACCTTTCAAAAATAGGAGTTGGAACTTTATCCAATGTAGAGTTCTATCTAACTGAATCCTACTTTATTTAATTAGCTTTATTATTCAAATATCACTTTAATTTTTTTCCTTTTTCAAGTATTCCTAAAATATCAAAAAATAAAACGTCGGTCAGTATAAAGAATATAGTGGTATGTGGTGGCAACCAATATCTCACACATATTTCATAACAACCTAATTACATCAAATAGTTGTTAACAATCAAAGATTACATCTTCAATATAACTTCCCAACCACTTTTACTCATCCTCTGGGATACCCTCTCTTAGGGTTTCGTCCTTGCAAGGGACTTTAGGATACCTTCTCCATCTTGAGCTTGGTGCCTTATGGGTCACCTCTCTAGGTGCCCTGTGGTCTTCCCTCTGGGGCTTGACCACCTCTGGCATTCCCTCCAGGGCTTGGTCTTTTCAAATCTTACATCCAGAGATGGTATGTAGATTCGGGCAAGTCATATGTATACTTAAGTTGTGATAAACATATTCACTTTAAAGATTACAGAAATAAAGTCATCCAAACAGTTTTTTCCATGCAATCGATGAAACGTCAGAAAAAACAAAGAAACTAAAGTGAGTAATCATAAACAACCACATACCTGATTCACAGATCTCAAAGGAAATAAGAACAATCCAATCTGATCAGGTAATCCAAGCAACCAATAAAGCAGGCACACACAAGTACAACTGAATCTTAAAAAGCATGTATAACCTAATTACTACATACTCATCATGAACTTAATTTATTTACTTGTGGTTCCTTCTGAGGGTTTCCGAGTTGAATTAGGGTTTCCTTAGGGATCTTTAGATCTATTTCTCAAGTTTGTCTTTTTATGTCAATAGAACCCAAAAACAACATTTTTATTTTCAAAACCCTAATTACTCATCTATTCATATTAAATCCTCTTTATTACCAATTTGTCTTAGGATCAACCTAACTCCATCTCATTTGTAAGATTTCAAAATAAAAATCATTAAAGTCATTAACACCTAAATTAGGGTTTCTAAGACCATTAATGCACTTTATACATATGAAGCCCTAATTTGAGCCAATTATACATAAAGATCATCTTTTTAGATTTAAAGCTTCCTTTTTATTAACAAAAGGTTAATATCAACTTAAAACATTCATAGAACGTTTCTCAATTTCATTAACATTAAAATTAGGGTTTCTTATTCATGAAAGCATTAAAGATAGAAACTTTCTGTAATTTTTGAATTATGAATAGATTCAAGCTTCAATACCATTTTTATTGAATTCCTTGGATTTTTTTGATAAATTTTCATATATAATATTATTCCATCAGAGTTACCAATAATTAGTTATAAATTTCACGAGCTAATTACTTTTGACCAATGATGGAGCACCGCGTCAGCTAACCATAGTCTCTTTTCCTTTTCCATGTAGACCAACTTCTATGAATCAATGATAGCCATGTGGCAGCCTACCCCACATGTTCCTCGCCTCTTCTCCCCATACGATGAGGGGAAAGGACATTGGTAGCCTTGCTTCCATGATTTCAGTGTGCGTTCTCACCAGGGGCACGATGGTAAAACCATCGACTCTCATCTTCTACCTCACGAAGGTCCTCATTCATAGAATGGTGCCGACCTAGGGTCGACACCATGGTTGACTTCACACCTTCGTCCCCCAAACCACAAAGTAATGACATGCTCATCTTCTCAGGTCCCGACAAATTCCTCCATGCTCCCAATTCCTTTGAGGGTGATTGGGATCAACGGGTTGTGCATGTGAGTCCTCCCAATCTCTGACGATGAGAAAAGTGGATCCAGATGCAGGCTACAGTGCAATTGGACAAAGAGAAAGCTACGTAATGTCGGGGGAAGTTCTCTGTGGTGTTGATGGATTCAGATGAACCCATCACCCCTTATTTATAGGTGTGGGACTCCGACGTGGAACATCCCAGTCCTAACGAATTAGGGAAACCAAGGGTATCCCTCCAAACCCTGAAAAACTTGGGATAGATTGAATTGGGAGAGCATCTCGGATGTAATGGGAAGGTTTCCATTGTCGCTCATGCATCTGAGTGCAAGGAAAGCAGAGATGGAATTTCTCCAGTTCCCACTCTATCTCGAGTTTGAGACGTTGATCCCATTTCATTGGATTGCTAGATCAATGGTCCTAGTCACCCACATCATTCCTTATCCAAAAATATATCATGTATACATTACGACATTTAATGTAGATATAATTGGTAATTGATTCACTTTAGGATTATTTCTAAAATCCATGTAGAATGTGGTTGTATTGATGGATACCGGGTGAGTAGTTGAAATATGGTTGAGCATGTTGGTGTGGAGGAACTCTAGTGGTCGAAGAAGAAGCTCAAGTAAGCTATAGAAACTTAGGTACACTCACATTCAATTGCAGGTGCTAATGGGTGAAATAGGAGTTTGAATATCTTTTTGGGTAGTTAAATTGCTATGGGAGTTAGGGTGGATGCAAGATGAGGTAGTAGGTGGTGGCAGTGGAGTATGTTGAAGGCCTGAAGGGTGTTTTGCAAAATACAAACCATGTATCTTGGATTAGGGCTCAACCCACATAGAAAGAAGAATTGTCACAAATGGTTAATAAAATGGGTGGATTGATTCATACGAGATAGAATGATGTGGGGAAATCAACAACCTATGTGGTTTTAGGAACACTAGAGTAGGGGTAGGAAGGAGATCACTTGAAAGACATTGGAGTGGATGGTTTCTTTTTTTATCATTAAGCGTGTTCCTCTTATTCATTTATATCAAAAAAGTGTATACAAGTCCTGTCTTATAGCATGCCATACAACATATGCTTCCGGTTTGACCCCATCAAAAATCGCTTTGTTCCTCATAAACCATACGTGGTAAATTTTCAACACCACTAAGCAGTGATCCTCCCTACTTTTAAGGCTTAACATTTGCTATGGGTCGGTGGGAATTAGAGCAATGCAACATCTAGCTCGGTCCCATATAGAGGAAGTAAACCTACAATCCCAGTAGATATGGGAGTTTGTTTCAGCAGCCTGCTTACATAGGGTGCACCTTGAAGCAAGAGAAAACCTTTGGACTGTAGAATGTCTTTAGTAAGTAGTCTCCACTGAAACACCTTCCACATGTGGATCAACATTCTTCTAAGAAATTTGTTCATCCATAACCATTTAGCCCATTGCAATTCTGGTTTCTTTCTCCTGACAAGATTCCAACAGCCCCTGAGAGTAAAATCAGATAGGCCAACTAGGTAGCATTTATCCTTTTCCACTAAGGGAATGTTGCTGCATATTCTTTGCAATTCTTTAGCCCTCCTAATGTCAGGGATACTCCACTTGCCATCATGAATGAGGGTGTTGATTTTTTGGTTTCTACCAAAGTTATTCTTCATCATAAGGTTGCTTCTGATGTTCTATTCAAGGTATGTGTCTTGTATCCACGGGTCATTCCACATTGATATTATATGTCCTTGGCCGATTTCAAACCTTCCCAGGTCCACTATGGCATCCCTTTGCCTAAGCGAAGTCCTCCAGTACCAGCTATTTGTCTGCTTGGCAACACATCACCATACTGAAGTTTCCTCATCCAAATATCTATTGTGGATCCACCTGACCCAAAGTTAGCTTTTGTTGTTAGCCAAGTCCCATAGATTCTTTATTAGGCCATCACTAACCCAATCAGCCATTTTCCAAATACCCAAACTTCCTTCCAATTTAGGTGAGCAAATGGTGTCCCAGGAAATAGTATGGATATGGGAATCTTCATCCTTATCCCCCCACAAGAATTGTCTACACAGACGATCAATTTCATCCATAGTAGTTGTAGGTAAAGGAAATGTACTGGTCCAAAATAAGTGATAAGCAAATAAAGTTTAGATGATTAGTTCCAACCGACCTACAATTGATAGGAGCCTTGCTTTCCAAGACTCTGATTTGTTTTTGATCTTATCCACTAGTGGCTGGCACATGCTTTTTATCAATCTCCCCATGAACAAGGGCAATCCCAGATATCTAGCCAGCAAGTCAGTGGAGTTTATCCCTACAATGTTTGAGATGGATTCTGGAGCCGACGAGCTTAAAAATAGTTGACTTTTTTAGGGATTTAGATGGAGCCCCGAGTATCTACTGAACTATTGCAAGCAGTAAAACAATCCTTCAACATTTTCCTCATCAACCTTCACAAACATCAATAGGTCATCAACAAAAAGTAGATGGGATATGCATCACGTTCTAGCTTGAATAGGTTGAATCCTTCATGCCTTCTCCTCTCTGGAAAGTACTGTGGTCAGCCCCTCCATTGCAATCACAAACAAGTAAGGCGCCAAGGGATCCCCTTGGTGGATACCATTAGATGCTTGAATGATGGGAGTAGGATTTCCATGGACCAGAATCTGAAAGGAGACACATTGAAGACGTTCTGAAATCCACTACAACCAGCATAGCGGGAAGCCCATGATCTCCATAACTTCTAAGATATAGTTTCTATTAATGGAATTATATGCTTTAGACAAGTTTGCCTTTATGCAGATTTTGGGCTTTGAGTTTGGTCACTTGAAATCACTGAGTAGTTCATTTGATAGTAAAATAGCATCAACTATGTGTCTTCCCTTCACAAACGCGCACTGGTTGATGCTAATTATGTCAGGTAGAATATCACTTAGCTGATTTGCAAGGACTTTTGAAATGATTTTTGTAATAAAATTGCATAGCAAGATAGGTCTCCATTCATCAATCTTGGTTGGCTTCTTCACTTTGGGAATGAGATCTATGAAAGTTTTATTCATCTCTCTAAGCATCCTTCCCTTCAAGAAAAAAACTTTGATAGAAAATATGATAGCATCTCCCACAATTGACCATGTTTCTTTGAAGAAGTGTGCATTAAAACCGTTTGGACCGGGTGACTTGTCACTGTCTGATTTCATAAAAATATCTATAATTTCCCTATCATTAACTTCTTTGCAGAGCACTTCTATCTGTTGTTCCTTCAGGCGGGGCTAATTGTTGAGATTGAAAGGCATTCTGTTCTATTTTCTGTTGAAAATATTCTCATAATGATCAACAAATAGCTCCAAGATTTGTTTCTCATCAGTCAAACACTGATCTTCATGGTTGATAATCTTAATTTGATTCCTACTTCTCTTTTTGAGCGAGAGGTAAAAAACTTTAGAGTTTCTATCTCCGTTCTTTAACCAAAAGACCCTTGATTTCTGCCCGAGCATTGCCTCCTCTGAGTCTGTGGCCATGCAAAATTTTTCTACCTTGTCAACCGTAATCTCCAGTAAAAGCTGATCATTAGGATTTTAGTCTAAATCAATGTGGGATTGCAAAGCCTCCTCCACTAGTATTTTAAAATTTTCCACCAGATCACCATTCTTTTCCCAATTCCACTTTTGAAGTGCAACTTTAACAATTTTCAATTTCTGTGAAACACTGAACATAGGGAACCCATATACATTTTTTTTCCAAGCTTGAGTAACTACATCTTTAAAACTAGGCATAGACACCCAATAGTTGAAGAACTAAAAGGGCAGTGATTCTTTTTCCGATGCTCATTGAGATGCATAATCTGCATACAGTGATCACTATTGATAGTGGACCTGATCTCCAACCAATTCTTAGAGTATGCATTTAGAAAATCAATATTCCTGAAGGACCTATCAATCTTACTCCTCGTGTTATTGCTGCCTAATTGCTGATTGTTCCTGGTATAATAAGGCCCCTTGTCCTATAGTTCCACGAGCCCGACTGAAGAAATAACATCATTAAATCCAACCATAGATCTTTGAGAGGGAGCAGCCCTACTGCTTCTTTCAGTTGCACATCTAACAATATTAAAGTCTCCAAGGACAAGCCAAGGGTTCTTAATACCTCTGCTTATATCCACCAGGTCCTTCCACATAGTTGTGCATTTAACATCCTCATTATTAGCATAAATAATAGTAATGTCAATCAAATAGTTGTCATAGGAAAGATGGAGATGAAGTAGTTATTTATATTGGTACACAGTAGAAAGGGAGTAGTCTGGATTTTCCCACAGAGCAAGAATCCTCACCTTTCTACATGCTTGTGAATTGTCAAGCCATTTAGAGTTTGGCCAGATTTTATGTGCTGTTCTACATATCTTCTTCCTTTTCAATTTGGTTTCAATAAGAAAAGCTATATTTTCCCTTGTCTTTTGGAACTTAGACATGACAACATCTTGTTTGTCTTGAGCACAAAGGCCACAGATGTTTCAGGCTAAGATTAAGGGGGGTTCCATTAGAGGCAGTATGAGGTTGGTCATATGCCAACTTGGTTCCCCTCATTTGGCTCGGGCTCGCCATTGTCATCTTCTAGATTTTGGAATTTGTTACTCGAGCACTATCCAACATTGGTATTGCTCCAAGTTTTCCTTATCATTGGGTAGATAGTTTGTCTTGGTCATTGGAAACCATCTGAGTAAATTTGTCGAGCATCTTCTTTGTGAGAGTTAGGTGACTTTGGCCTGGCACTCTCTGCTCCTAAGCTTCTGCATTTTCCTTTTCACCTTATATAGGAGTCTGTAGTCTTTCTTCAGAGGGATTCGTCGGAATTGTCTCCTCTACATCTGGCACTGCCACATGGTAATCCTTTGTTGTTGGCTCTTTGCAAAGTTGACTGTCATGCCCAAACGTATCACAGTGTGGACATCTATCCGGTATCCATTCGTACTCGATATGAACTATTTACAACTCTCCTTTATCAGTTCTTAATTTCACCTGATTGGAGAAGGTCGATGCATCAATCACCAAGACGTTCACCTTGGCATACTCCATCCGTCGCCTGATGTAACACCCGGGCCCACTGCCCAAGGCTCTAGTAAGGTTACAGGAATGACGACTGGCCCCACAGACCACCACTAGACTTAATTGTGTGCTTTTTCCTCACTCGCGTGCAAGCCGGGGTCAACTTCCCGACTGGTCATCCATCCTAGTACTACTCCAAGTCGAGCACGCTTAACAATGGAGTTCTTTAGTGATGGGATCCTGGAAAAGGAGGTGCACCTTGGTGATATGGGTAGTCCAATCATTCCTTATAGGATCATGTTATCCGAGGCCTCAAATCCTGGGATGTTATAATCTCCCCCACATAGACTCTTGACGTTCTCATCAAAGATCAACTATATGGCCTCATAATCTCTTCCCCATTTCAGTATAGACCCACAATGGCCCATGGACACCCAGCTCCCGATCACGGAATACCAGCACAAGGGTGGCTACATCAACCATGGACAACCCTTTCTGACATGTCTGGACCGCACGACTCAAGACTGGCATGCCATGCCCTTGTGGGTCCCACCTACTGGAGGGGTTATGGCTCTGATACCATTTGTAACACCTGAGCTCACTACCCAAGGCTCTAGTAAGGTTTCAAGAATGATGACTGGCCCCACAGACCACCACTAGACTTAATTGTGTGTTTTTTCCTCACTCACGTGCAAGCCGGGGTCAACTTCCCGACTGGTCACCCATCCTAGTACTACTCCAAGTCGAGCACGCTTAACAATGGAGTTCTTTAGTGATGGGATCCTGGAAAAGTAGGTGCACCTTGGTGATATGGGTAGTCCAATCATTCCTTATAGGATCATGTTATCCGAGGCCTCAAATCCTAGGATGTTATAATCTCCCCCACTTAGACTCTTGATGTTCTCGTCAAAGATCAACTATAAGGCCTCATAATCTCTTCCCCATTTCAGTGTAGACCCACAATGGCCCATGGACACCCAGCTCCCGATCACGGAATACCAGCGCAAGGGTGGCTACATCAACCATGGACAACCCTTTCCTACATGCTTGGACCGCACAGCTCAAGACTGGCATGCCATGCCCATGTGGGTCCCACCTACTGGAGGGGTTATGGCTCTGATACCATTTGTAACACCCGGGCCCACTGCCCAAGTCTCTAGAAAGGTTTTAGGAATGACGACTGGCCCTACAGACCACCACTAGACTTAATTGCGTGCTTTGTCCTCACTCACACGCAAGTCGGGGTCAACTTTTTGACTGGTCACCCATCCTAGTACTACTCCAACTCAAGCATGCTTAACAATGGAGTTCTTTAGTGATGGGATCCCAGAAAAGGAGGTGCACCTTGGTGATATGGGTAGTCCAATCATTCCTTCTAGGATCATGTTATCCGAGGCCTCAAATCCTGGGATGTTACAATCTCCCACATGTACTCTATTTACTACACACTTTATCAAGATTCTTGATTATGTGGTTGAATTACTTGCTTGGATTGCTTTGTAGAATGAAATTGATATTAGCTTGAGAAATCTACTGAACAGGTATGTGGTTACGCTTATGAATAATCGTTTTTGTTTCACGACGATTTCTGAACGTATTTATCGGTTGTTTGAAAATAACTGTTGGATGCCTTTTATTTCATGAAACTATAAAGTGACTATGATTATCACCATGAATACATATATATATATATATATATATATATATATATATATATATATATATATATATATATATATAACTGGCTTATATCCGAATCCACCTCTGTGGCTTGTAAAGGCTAAAAAGGGGTAACTTAGAGTAAGGTCTAGGTTATCATGGGTTAGAAATTGGGCTACCAAGTGTAGTTCCAGGAGACCCTTTAGCATGCCATGAGTTAAGGAGTGGGCTACTTACGGGTAGTGCCATGTGACTCAACCCTAAAAACTGGTTCACCTATAGGTGGGACAATGAGGGGTTTAATGGGGAGCTACTATAAGGAAAGTAGTATCCAGGTCCACTGTAGGGACAGTGTAGAGGATAGGGAATGCATGGATCACACAGTTATATTTAAAATGTAAAATTATTTGTTAAATGGTAATTGGTTGCAATACATTGTTATGAATAATTGCACAATTATTGGTTCCCCCACATACTAGATTTATGTTGACCGACGTTTTGTTTGTCAGCATTTTAGGTACAAAGCCAAAAGGACAAACAGTAAATCGTCCTATTGTGAAATACATGAATTAAATTACAAGGAAGATTAGTTAGAGTAGAATTCATATGTGGATAGAAGTTTTGAGATCCAAGTTTTCAAAAGGTATGCAAAAGTTTATTTTCTCACTGCTTTCCAGTTTAGTCTGTTAAAATTTAATAATTGTTCTTGGTTAATTTCTGAACATTGATCCGGAAATTATGTGTGCGGCTTCGACCTCTCGGTTTCTCTTAATTGCGGGTTACCGGAAGGTGGGGTCATAACATTTGGTATCAGAGCCATAATGAACCAATTGTTACGACCCCACCTTTCGATAACCCCCAATTAAGGCAGACCGAGAGGTCAAAGCCACACACATAATTTCCGGATCAAAGGTTTGGCAATTAACTAAGAACAATTATTAAATTTTAACAGACTAAACTGGAAAGCTATAAGGAAATAAACTTTTACATACCTTTTGAAAACTTGGATCTCTAAACTTTTATCCACATATGAATTCTACTCTAACTAATCCTCCTTGTATTTTAATTCATGTATTTCACAATATGACGATTTACTGTTTGTCATTTCGGCTTTGTACCAAAAATGCCGACAAACAAAACATCGGTCAGCATAAAGCTGGTATGTGGGGAACCAATAATCGTGCAATTATTCATAACAATGTATTGAAGACAATTACCATTTAACAAACAATTTTACATTTTAAATATAAATCTGTGATCTATGCATTCCCTATCCTCTATGTTGTCCCTACAGTGGACCTGGATGCTACTTTCCTTATAGTAGATCCCCATTAAACCCCTCATGGTCCCACCTATAAGTGAACCAGTTTCTAGGGTTGAGTCACATGGAACTACCCATATGTAGCCCACTCCTTAACTCATGGAATGCTAAAGGGTCTCATGGCACTACACTTGGTAGTCCGGTTTCTAACCCATGATAACCTAGACCTTACTCTAGGTTACCCCTTTTAGCTTTTACAAGCCACAAAGGTGGATTCGGATCTATCCAGTTATATATATATTCATAGTGATACTCATAGTCACTTTATAGTTGCATGAAATAAAAGGCATCCAACCGTTATTTTCAAGCAACTGATAAAAACATTCAGAAATCACCGTGAAACTAAAGTGATTATTCATTAGCATAACCACATACCCATTCAGTAGATTTCTCAAGCTAATAACAATTCCAACCAAGAAAGATGTTACGACCGCACCTTTCGGTAACCCCCAATTAAGGGAGACCAAGAGGTTGAAGCCGCACACATAAATTCTGGATCAAAGGTTCGACATATAACAAAAAATAGTTATTAAATTCTAACAGACTATACTGAAAAATGGTAATAAAATATTTGCATACCTTTGAAAAGTTTGGAATAAACTAAACTTCTATCCACAGCTGAACTATTCTAACTAATTCCTCCTTGTTCTTTAATTCTTGAATTCACAATGTGTCACTTTACTGTTTGTACTTTTGAGATTTGTACCTAAATCGCCGACAAACAAAATGACGGTCAGCCGAAGCTGGTATGCGGAGGAAACAGAAAATGTTCAACTATGTTAACAATATAGTCATTCAATTAATCATTTAACAATCAAGATTACATTTTAAGCCATACAACTCAATCCATACATATTCTCGAACTCTGGGCAGTCCCTGTAGTGGACATGGATATCACCTCTCTTTTAGGTAATAGAGTCACATGGCACTACCCGAACATAGCCCAATATCTAACTCAATGTGACTTGATGGTCCTACCTTAATGGTAGCCATGTACTAAGTCATCCATAGACCTGATGAACCTACCCAATAGGTAGCCATGTACCAGGTCTTTCTCTCACCTGATGGACCTACCCATAGGCAGCCATGTACTAAGTTAGCTATAATGCCACAGAGAGAACCAGGATCTGAGTTTGTAGGCATATATCCTTTGTGATAGTCATAGCCACATTATAGTTTGCAATATGAACATCCAATCAGTTTAGTTGCATTCAATGCGATTAAACATCCGGGAATCCATCGCAAAACTAAAGTTGTTGTTCATAATTAACCACATACCTTTGATTGCTGATTTCAAGATAGAATCAAATATGCAGAGAAACCCAATCAAGCAAGCAATGAGGAAGAGAAATCCTGAAATAAAAGTACAATTTTCCTTTTATTAATATTTATCCAATTTTCATCACATTTCTTAGGATTTCAATTCCTATTTTAGGGTTCCTTTGGAAATTAGGGTTTTTACTTCTTCTTTCCTTATTATCATCCTTAATTTATCAAAACTACATAAAACCCCTAATTTCTCATTGAATTTCCTTTATTAAGCATCTGATTATCTTATTCCACAAAAATATGATTTTTATCTCTTTTTATCCCAAATTAGGGTTTCCATGTAAATTAACCTTCTTTTAGGTATTATAACTCTAAATTAAGCACTTTTGCATTCAAATAGATAATCAAACCACTTTTATCATTAAAAGGGTTAAACTTATCAATTTGACCTATTGATTTACCAAAATACACTCTTAATATTCAATTAGGGTTTCTCATCAATTTTTAATACACTTTATCAGCAAATTAGGGTACTTTTGCAAAAAAGAGAAGAATTAGGTTCTCAAATTATTTTTATCAGATTCCTCATATTTTTCTACACCACTTTCATATATAAAGTTTTCCCATTAGACAATCCTAGTAATTTCTATCAATTTCGCAAGAAAAAGCAATATTCTATAATTTTGATTAGAGAGAACAATTACTGAAAAGCTTTGACCGTTCGATCGGTGTGCCAAGGATCCACGCTTTGATATGACATACCACGTTGGTCGCTCCCACTATCTTGGGTGTGCGCGCGTCTCCAAACCCGATCCGTTGGATCGTCACTGGTCCACAATGTACCACCGATCTGACGATCCACACTACTCGCCCCCCACTCACACGTCTAAAGAAATGAATTGTTTCTCGGTCGTTGGATCGCGCGAGTGTCCACTATGCTCCTTGATCGCACAGTTTCTGTGTGTCGTCTTCATCCTAACCCCATGGTTAGTTCTGTGGCAGCGCCCTCACCGTAGGGACACCGATCGGGCGGGATAGCGAGAACCGAGGGTCGATAAGAGGCTGGTTGGGATCGCAATGAGGTGAGGGAGCAAGGGATCCCCTTTATATAGGCCATGGGAGGTCCCTATTAGGGTTCCCAAACCTAGACGCAACCAGAGTCCTAGCCCAATTGGGCGTTTCATGAGATCAAGTCGAAACCCCAACAAACCAGGGTCGGGAAACATCTCCTAGCACACCCAGACTCAGAGAAGGACTTTCCAAAGATTCTCATGCATCTCAGACCACAAAATCAAGGGAACAAAATCCCTCTCTTGGGGCTACAGTACTCATCCCACTGGGACTTGGACGATGAGCAGTTTCCATTGGATCTAAATCCAAGGGTCCTCATCACATGTGCTTGAGCAAAAGGAAATAATTTCCAATTAATTCGAATTACATTCCTAATTCAATGATATCTTGGAAAATTCATAACTCCCAAACCGTAACTCCTTTTTACTTCAAATTTTGAGGGAAACTCAATTATATTTTTATATTCCATACTAAAAAATTTGGAGTTATTATATTAAAAGTACGATCCCTTTTCTTGGTTTGCAAGTTATCCTTCTATTAGTCATATTTTCCATGGCCTTTCTATTTCTTTTATTATTCATTTCCAATTCTGAGTTCCTTGAACCCTAAGGAATCCATTAACTCGAAATCCTTTTTTTTTTGGGAAATCATTCCTTATCATTTTGTTCTTATTTCATTTATTTCTTTATGTATTCTTTTGATCCTTTTCTTTTTCTCCTTCAATTGGGCTCAATGGCCAAAAAGGCCCAATTAGAAAACATACAAGCTATCAAACACAAAATCCATTCAAATCAACTCATCACATCAACCACGGATTTCATTTATCTTTAAAAAGGAGATTCACAATTTCATTACATATTTTGGAAAACTGGGGTTATGACATCCTCCCCTCCTTATAGGAATTTTGCCCTCAAAATTCAACAATCAAACAAACAAATCAGGATATGCTTTTTCCATGTCTGTGTTCAGCTCCCATGTGGCCTCATCCTCTCCATGGTGTTTCCAAAGAACCTTTACCATCTCTATATTCTTATTTCTGAGCTCTTTTACCTTAGTATCTATAATACACAAAGGTAACTCAGGATAAGACAGCTTTCCTTGAAGCTCAATAAGTTTAATGCTCAACACATGGCTCGGGTCTTGCACATATCGCTTCAGATTGGACACGTGAAACACATCATGCATCATACTATATTGAGGGGGTAACGCCAAATGATAAGCCACCTCATCTATCCGTTCTAATACTTCAAACAGACCCACATATCGGGGACTCAACTTTCCTCTATTCTTAGCTATAGCTCAGAGCGGTCGGATTTTCAGAAAAACATGCTCTCCCACAGTGAAATGCACATCAGTCCTCTTCGCATCAGCATATGACTTTTGCCGATCCTGGGCTCTCTTTAGCTTTTGCCTGATCAAAGAGACTTTATCAGCATACACTTGGAGTTCATCTGACCTCAACAAAGTCCTCTCACCAACATCATCCCAGTGAAGTGGTGACCGACACGGTCTCCCGTATAGAGCTTCATATGGAGGCATCCCGATACTGGCTTGATAACTGTTCTTGTAAGCAAACTCTGCTAAAGGTAAGTACTACTCCCATGATCCACCCCAATCGAGTACACAAGCTCTCAATAGATCCTCTAAAGTCTGGATTGTCTTTTTTGACTGTCCATCTGTCTGGGGGTGATAAGCGGTACTGAACTTTAACCTTGTACCAAGCTCCTCTTGAACCTGCTTCCATAGTTTGGAAGTAAACTTCGGATCTCTATCTAAGATGATGGAACTGGGTATGCCATGTAAACGTACTATCTCTCGGATGTACAACTCAGCTAAATCTGACACCTTGGCAATGGTTTTCAGTGCAAGGAAGTGTGGTGACTTAGTAAGGCGGTCCACCACGACCCATATTGCATCATGACCTATCTTAGTCTGGGGTAAACCCACCACAAAGTCCATGGTGATCTGATCCCATTTCTATTCCAGAATCTCTATAGACTGTAAAAGTCCACCGGGTCGTTGATGTTCATCCTTCACCATCTGGCACGTAAGACAACTGGCCACATAAGCTGCAATGTCTCTCTTCATTCCTGGCCACCAGAAAAACCTCTGCATGTCCTTAAACATCTTGGTAGTCCCTGGGTGTACTGTGTACTTAGAACCATGAGCCTCTCATAAGATGCGTTTTTTCAGTGGTGAGTCTTCAGAAATCCATATACGACTCTCGAATCCGATCCCTTCATCTACTCCCAAAGAAAGACGGGTTTGAGGCTTCTTCATCAAGCCCCTCATCTTGTCAAGTTCCCCACTGGCCAACTATGCTACCACAATTTCACTCAACAATTTAGACTGTATCTGGATGTTGGCCAATCGAACTCGATCATCTAACGGTTGAGGAGACCATTTCACCAGCTCTTCTAAGCTCTTCCACTAACTGGACAGAACAACTGCACACCTGAGCTGTTTCCGACTCAACGCATCTGCCACAACATTCGCTTTCCCTGGATGATAGGCAATGGTAAAGTCATAATCCTTCATGTACTCCATCCATCTTCATTGTCGCAGGTTTAAGTCTTTCTGTGTCAGAAGGTACTTTAGGCTCTTATGGTCAGTGAAGATCTCAAAAGTAGCACCATACAGGTAATGCCACCAAATCTTCAAGGCATGAATGATAGCAGCCAACTCTAAGTCATGCGTCGCGTAATTCAACTCGTTGGGCTTGAGTTTTCGGGAAGCATATGCAACCACATACCGATTCTGCTCCAACACACAGCCAAGACCCATTTTGGATGCATCGGTGAAGATCATGAAACCCTCATTTCCTGATGATAGAGTCAAAATGGGTGCAGTGGTGAACTTTTCTTTCCGTTCCTAAAAATGAGCCTCACAAACATCAGACCACACAAACTTCACATCCTTCTGAGTCAACATGGTCAAGGGCAAGGCAGTCTTTGAGAAATCTGAAATGAAACGCCTATAGTATCCTGCTAACCCCAAGAAGCTTCAGATCTCGGAGGGGTTCTTCAGTGTAGGCCAGTCTCGAACTGCTGACACCTTGGCGGGATCCACTGTGATTGTTCCTCCTGAGATGATATGTCCAAGGAACATGACTCGGTCTATCCAAAACTTGCATTTTGAGAATTTCCCATAGAACTTCTGCTTTCTCAGGATATCAAGGACTTTACTTATGTGGTCTCGGTGTTTTTATGTCATTGGAATAAACTAATATGTCATCTATGAACACTATGACAAACGAGTCAAGGAAGGGTTGGAACACACTATTCATAAGGTTCATGAACACACTGGGTGCATTGGACAACCCAAAAGGCATAACCACAAACTCATAATGGCCATATCGTGTTCGAAAAGCTATTTTTTAATGTCCTCACTCTTGACTCTCAACTGATTGTAACCCGATCTTAAGTCAATTTTGGAAAAGACTCGAGCAGACTTCAACTGGTCAAACAGGTCATCTATTCGGGGTAGAGGGTATTTGTTCTTAATGGTAGCTTGGTTGATCATCTGATAGTCTATACACATACGAAGCGATCCATCCTTTTTCTTTACAAAAAGGACTGGAGCTCCCCATGGTGATGTGCTAGGGCGGATAAAACCCTTGTCCAACAATTCCTGCAATTGTTTCTTCAACTCGAGCAACTCTGCAGGGGCCATTCTATAAGGTGCACGTGAAATAGGGCTTGTTCCTGGAGCTAGCTCTATGGAGAAATCCACCTCTCTCTCAGGAGGAATCCCAGGTAGATCATCCGCAAAAACATATGCATAGCTCTTGACTACCTCTATTTCCTCTGAGGGTTGCACCTTGGGTACGGGCTCGGTAACAACTGCTAGGAAGGCTTGACAACCTTTACTCATCATTCTTTCTGCCTTCAAGGATGACACATACAGGCTGGTGGTGGCATATTTCCTACCTCTAATGACAAAAGGTGGTTGACCTGGTTTCTTAATGATCACTTTCTTTTCCCTACAGTCAATATGGGCCCTATAGGTATAAAGCCAATCCATTCCAATGATCACATCAAAATCATTCATGTCAAGAAGGATAAAGTCTGTAGGAAACTCATGATCTTGATATTTCACAGGTATCACTGGAGTTTTCAAAAGAGAGGTAAAGATACAACCACTCGGGGTTGTAACATCTAACACATATCCTAAATCCTTGATATCCAAACAAAACATAGTTGCAAGATTCCTCAAAATGAAAGTATTAGTAGATCTAGAGTCAAATAATGCTTTTACATTATGTCCCATGACTTCAAGCATGCCTACATCATTTTTGATCATACATTAGACCATTACATGCTTAATTTTCCAAAACATAAAGAAAAACTCTAAGGGTTATTACCCTCAATCAACTGATTAGCATTAGCTTGAGCTTCTTAATTGTCAATAGTGAACACTCGAGCTTGTCTTCTTTCTCCAATAGGTGGGGCCACAGCTACAGGTGGGGCTACCACTGGACCTGGTCCTTTTGGTGCTGGTAGAGGACAAGCAGCCAGGATATGCCCCTCTTGCTGACAACAAAAGCAGACCTTCTTCTTGTGGCGAAACTCACCAGGATGCCATTTCCCACAAGAGCGGCATCGCGGTCAGTTGCTTTCTAGATGGGGTTTTCCTTTTCCTTCATGTCTTCCCTTGGCTTGATGACACCCTAGACCCTTCTTATGATGATTCTTCTATCCTCGGGTTCCCTCAGTGAAACCCAAATACCCCTTGGGTGGAAGCTGAGCAGGCATCACAGTCCTTTCCATGTCTAAGGTAGTGTTATAAGCTTCTGCGAAGGTTTTAGGTTTGCTTGCCATCACATGAGGTTTGATGGTAGGATGAAGATGCTCTATGAAGTGACCCACCCTTCTTTCCTCATCCATCTTGTACCCAAAACATTCCAGGATCCGAAACTTTCGCCCAAAGTCTGCCACAGAGGAATTTCCTTGAGTCATGTTAGTGAATTCCCTTTCCTTTTCTTTCTTAGTTGCAACAGGGACGAATCTGGAAGTGAAGATGGTCTTGAAATCAGCCCATGCCATTGGTTCCTCAGTCAGATCTCGACCTGTGATATGAGTCTCCCACCATATCTTAGTTGCTCCTTCCAGAAGGTGAGCAGCAAAGAGGACCTTCTTTCTTGGCTGTACTTCAAGCATGCAGAAACCATTCTCTATTGCAAGTATCCAGGCTTCTGCCTTATCAACCACCTCAGTCTTATATTCTCCCCAGAACTTTTCTATGTTCATCTTGACAAATTCTAGGATGGTGGCTCCCACACATGGACGAACAGGGTTTGGCTCACCATTCTCAGCTCTAGCTATGTCTCGAAGGGCCAAAGCATTAATAGCCTATGTCAACTTCCTCTGTTGCTCCATCCACAAGGTATCAGGGGTATGGATCATCATGGTCGGTTCTGGATCATCGGCTTGGTCCTCATCCATCTTGGCTTCTTCCTCATACACATGTTGCTCCTCATATCCTTGATCTTCTTCTTGGTTCAGGTTACTAAATGGTACCGAGTTAGGGTTAGGGACCTCATGAGTGACTTCTTCAGGCCTCTTCCTCTTCTTAGAGGATCCACCATCATGGTTCCTATTTCTCTTTTCAGAAGACTCCTTTCCTTTATGGGGAGGCCAAACACTACTAGCTGGTTTCCCAGAGCCCTCAGGAATAGCAACAGTCTTTGTTCGTGCCATCTACATAAGCATAACAAATAAACTTTTAGTTTATCATTTAAACTAGTTATACTTATGTTCAAGGATATCTCATTACATATATTTTATTAATTTGATGGAGGATCCTTAAACCCTTAACTTACTTGCCCATACCAATTGAGTGTGGAGGAGAGAGAGAATCCTACTCTTAGAGCCTTAATAGAAAATGTTATGAGAAGGGACAAATAAGATGAGAGAGTCCTAAAGGTATCTTATTTCGAATCATACCCTAAGACTTTGGCCAGGAAGTCACACGGATCCGGGAGTCCTCATATTCTGACTAGAGGTGCGGAGGAAAATATTGCCATCCCCCGGTCGTGATCCTTTTCTAGACACCTCCGTCTTTCGGATAATCTTCTAATAACTCCCTTGGGTTCTACAGAGTTTATAAAATTTAATAATTATTAATGGTTACATGAGGAACCTAGGCTCTGATACCAAATGTTATGACCCCACATTTCGGTAACTCCCAATTAAGGGAGACCAAGAGGTTGAAGCCACACCCATAAATTCTGGACCAAAGGTTGGACATATAACCAAAAACAGTTATTAAATTCTAACAGACTATACTGAAAAATGGTAATAAAATTTTTGCATACCTTTGAAAAGTTTGGAATAAACTAAACTTCTAACCACAGCTGAACTATTCTAACTAATTCCTCCTTGTTCTTTAATTCTTGAATTCACAATGTGTCGCTTTACTGTTTGTACTTTTGAGATTTGTACCTAAATCGCCGAAAAAAAACGAGGATCAGCCGAAGCTGGTATGTGGAGAAAATAGAAAATGTTCAACTATGTTAACAATATAGTCATTCAATTAATCATTTAACAATCAAGATTACATTTTAAGCCATACAACTCAATCCATACATATTCTCGAACTCTGGGCTGTCCCTACAGTGGACATGGATATCACCTCTCTTTTAGGTAATAGAGTCGCATGGCAGTACCCGAAGATAGCCCAATATCTAACTCAATGTGACTTGATGGTCCTACCTCAATGGTAGCCATGTACTAAGTCATCCATAGACCTGATGGACCTACCCAATAGGTAGCCATGTACTAGGTCTTTCTCTCCCCTGATGGACCTACCCATAGGCAGCCATGTACTAGGTTAGATATAATGCCACAAAGAGAACCAATATCTAAGTTTGTAGGCATATATCCTTTGTAATAGTCATAGACACATTATAGTTTGCAATATGAACATTCAATCAGTTTAGTTGCATTCAATGCGATTAAACATCCGGGAATCCATCAGAAAACTAAAGCGGTTGTTCATAATTAACCACATACCTTTGATTGCTGATTTCAAGATAGAATCAAATATGCAGAGAAATCCAATCAAGCAAGCAATGAGGAAGAGAAATCTTGAAATAAAAGTACAATTTTCCTTTTATTAATATTTATCCAATTTTCATCACATTTCTTAGGATTTCAATTCCTATTTTAGGGTTCCTTTGGAAATTAGGGTTTTTACTTCTTCTTTCCTTATTATCATCCTTAATTTACCAAAACTACATAAAACCCCTAATTTCTCATTGAATTTCCTTTATTAAGCATCTGATTATCTTATTCCACAAAAATATGATTTTTATCTCTTTTTATCCCAAATTAGGGTTTCCATGTAAATTAACCTTCTTTTAGGTATCACAACTCTAAATTAAGCATTTTTGCATTCAAACAGATAATCAAACCACTTTTATCATTAATAGGGTTAAACTTATCAATTTGGCCTATTGATTTACCAAAATACACTCTTAATATTCAATTAGGGTTTCTCATCAATTTTTAATACACTTTATTAGCAAATTAGGGTACTTTTGCAAAATAGAGCAGAATTAGGTTCTCAAATTATTTTTATCGAATTCCTCGTATTTTTCTACACCACTTTCATATATAAAGTTTTCCCATTAGACAATCCTAGTAATTTCTATCAATTTCGCAAGAAAAAGCAATATTCTATAATTTTGATTAGAGAGAACAATTACCGAAAAGCTTTGATCGTTCGATCGGTGTGCCAAGGATCCACGCTTCAATATGACGTACCCCGTCGATCGCTCCCACTATCTTGGGTGCGCACACGTCTCCAAACCCGATCCGTTGGATCATCACTGGTCCACGATGTACCACCGATCTGACGATCCGCACTGCTCGCCCCCCACTCACACGTCTAAAGAAATGAGTTGTTTCTCGGTCGTTGGATCATGCGAGTGTCCACTGTGCTCCTTGATCGCACAATTTCTATGCGTCATCTTCCTCCTAACCGCATGGTTAGTCCTGCGGTAGCACCCTCACTGTAGGGACACCGATCGGGCGGGATAGCGAGAACCGAGGGTCGATAAGAGGCTGGTTGGGATCGCTATGAGGTGAGGGAGTGAGGGATCCCCTTTATATAGGCCATGGGAGGTCCCTATTAGGGTACCCAAACCTAGCCGCAACCAGAGTCCTAGCCCAATTGGGCGTTTCACGAGATCAAGTCGAAACCCCAACTAACTAGGGTCGGGAAACATCTCCTAGCACACCCGGACTCAGAGAAGGACTTTTCAAAGATGATCATGCATCTCAGACCATGAAATCAAGGGAAACAATCCCTATCTTGTGGCTACAGTCCTCATCTCACTGGGACTTGGATGATGAGCAGTGTCCATTGGATCTAAATCCAAGGGTCCTCATCACGCGTGCTTGAGCAAAAGGAAATAATTTTCAATTAATTCGAATTACATTCCTAATTCAATGATATCTTGGAAAATTCATAACTCCCAAACGGTAACTCCTTTTTACTTCAAATTTTGATGGAAACTCAATTATATTTTTATCTTCCATCCTACAAAATTTGGAGTTAATATTATTAAAAGTACGATCCCTTTTCTTGGTTTGCAAGTTATCCTTCTATTACTCATATTTTCCATGGCCTTTCTATTTCTTTTATTATTTCTTTCCAATTCTGAGTTCCTTGAACCCTAAGGAATCCATTAACTCGAAATCCTTTTTTATTGGGAAACCATTCCTTATCCTTTTGTTCTTATTTAATTTATTTCTTTATGTATTCTTTTGATCCTTTTCTTTTTCTCCTTCAATTGGGCTCAATGGCCAAAAATGCCCAATTAGAAAACATACAAGCTATCAAACACAAAATCCATTCAAAACAACTCATCACATCAACCACGGATTTCATTTATCTTTAAAAAGGAGATTCACAATTTCATTACATATGTTGGAAAACTGGGGTTATAACAAAAGCCATCTGAGCAAGTAGTTCAACCATACAATCAAGAATCCTAAAAATCACATGTACTCTATTTACTACATACTTTATCAAGATTCTTTCTATTCAACTTGAAATCGCTTCCTAAGGTTTCCGTATCCATTTTAGGGTTTTTACCTCATATGAGAATGATTAAGCATTTAGAAACCCTAATTTAGGGTAAAAGAGGATAAGATCATATTTAATTTGAAAGAGGATAAGGTCATATTTAATTAGATAATGTTATAACCCCACCTTCCGGTAACCCCCAATTAAGGGAGACCAAGAGGTCAAAGCCGCACACATAATTTCCGGATCAAAGGTTTGGTAATTAACAAAGAAAAATTATTAAATTTTAACAGACTAAATTGGAAAGCTGTAAGAAAATAAACTTTTGCATACCTTTTGAAAACTTGGATCTCTAAGATGCTATCCACATATGAACTCTACTCTAACTCATCCTCCTTGTATTTTAATTCATGTATTTCACAATATGACGATTAACTATTTGTCCTTTTGGCTTTTTACCTAAAATGTCGAAAAACAAATCGTCGGTCAGCAAAAATCTAGTATGTGGGGGAACCAATAATTGTGCAATTATTCATAACAATGTATTGCAGCCAATTACCATTTAACAAACAATTTTACATTTTAAATATAAATGTGTGATCCATGCCTTCCCTATCCTCTGTGTTGTCCCTGCAGTGGACCTGGATACTACTTTCCTTATTGTATCTCCCCATTAAACCCATCATGGTCCCACCTATAGATGAACCAGTTTCTAGGGTTGAGTCACATGGCACTACCCATAAGTAGCCCACTCCTTAACTCATGGCATGCTAAAGGGTCTCATGGCACTACACTTGGTAGCCCAATTTCTAACCCACGCTAACCTAGACCTTACTCTAGGTTACCCCTTTTTAGTCTTTACAAGCCACAGAGGTGGATTCGGATCTAAGCCAGTTATATATATATCTATATATATATATATATATATTCATGGTGATAATCATAGTCACTTTATAGTTGCATAAAATAAAAGGCATCCAACAGTTATTTTCAAGCAACCGATAAACACATTTGGATATCGTCTTGAAACTAAAGAGATTATTCATAAGCATAACCACATACATGTTTAGTAAATTTCTCAAGCTAACATCAATTCTAACCAAGAAAGCAATCCAAGCAAGTAATTCAACCACATAATCAAGAATCCCATAAAACACATGTACTCTATTTACTACTCACTTTATCAAGATTCTTTCTATTCAACTTGAAATCTCTTCCTAAGGTTTCCGTATCCATTTTAGGGTTTCATTTTGCATTTAGGGTTTCACTTCATTTACTATTTTAAAGCCTATTTCTATTCAATTACTTACAAACCCTAATTTCAGATTAAAGGCACACTTAAACATTAATTAAGCCCATTATGCCTCTTTTATATTAAAACTACCATTTTTACCCTTTTTAATCCATGGCAAGATCATTATACTCATTTATCATCAATTCATAGTTCATTATGGCCTAATTCACAAATGAACTCTATATATCATTAAATCCACCTTTTATTCATTAGAAAACCCTAATTACTATATTAAGGGTATTTACCCATAATTAGGAATATTTGTACTTGAAATAGATTAGAACCATCATATCTCAGCTTTGTACATGAATTTGACCAATTAAAATCATTAAGGATCATAATTACCACAGTTAGGGTTCAAGGTTCACTAAATCATATGGAACCCTAAATTAATCAAATTATGCATGAAGATCATCCCTTTAGATCTAATATGCCCTTTTTATTAACAACAGGTTAATATCTGTTTTAAACACTCACATAACCCCTTTCTAATTCATTAATCATCAAAGGTTAGGGTTTTTCATTGATTAAACTATTAAATATAGCATCTTGATATATTTCTTGAATCGAAAGCAGAATTAGGCTTCAACAATAATTTCTTTGTGTTCCTCTCATTCTGAGGATCAATTTTCATATATTACTTGTCCTAATCGGAGTTACCAATATTTAATCACAAATTTAGCAAGATTTCACTTACTTGGGCCAATCACGACGTGCCACGTCACCTATCCCATGCAAAGTGGCTTGCTTTGAAATTATAACTAGATTACGTTCTTGCCCTCGGGTAAGTCGTTGGCTTTTTAATACCCGGAGGGGTACTTTCGTCCAGATGACCCACATGTCGTCTCCTTCCTTGCAATGGCACACCCAACCACCCTAATCGTGACTTGTGGAGCTTCTCCTATCCCTCCTAGCTCCCAACGACCACTAGAGGTAGTGCCTACGCCTCCGACTCCTTGCTGTGCACCCATGGGTGCCTTGATCGCAGTCGACCTTGCTGAATACCTGCTCCTCTGGCCCGTGACGTGCAGCAGCTTTTGTAGACGTGCGGTTGCTGCTGCACCTTGGCTAGGGCCTAAGGATGAGGGATGACTTTCCCTCCATCAACGTGGGGTATGGTGCCCCCAAAGCAAACCATCCTTAGCACCTAGTTGCTCCTTGGTCATTCCGTTTCTCACTATTAGGGTTTATGGACGGAAACGAGAAAGAAGAAGAAGGAAAAGAAACGTGGGAATCTCTAGACTCAAACTAGAGGGTCTACCCTTTATATAGGGGTGGGTAAAGAAGCCCGAGGTCGGCTAATCACGAGTCAAAGAGTCCCTTTCCAAATAGGAACCCAATTCCTTCAATGAGAAGTATATTCTCACTCTTTCTTTTTATCCTTTAGATATTCTCTATTATTTGGATATTAGGAAATTCGAAATTACTCTTTTATTTTCTTTGTATTTGCCCTTTTTAATTCATTGGCCATGGATTTTATATTTCCTTAAGTAGAAAATACCACTTCTTTAAAAAAACCATGAAATTCATTAATCATGCATCATATTATCCTCTTATGTTCTATTATTGGTATTTTTCTCTTTCTTTTCTTCATTGGGACTCATTGGATCCCAATAAACTTAAATAATTTGGATTTCCTTTTTAAGGAATACTCGTTGTCCTTCTAAATGCATCAATATGCATTATTTCACATTATCTTGTTTATTTCTCATTACAATATCTCTTTTTGAGGATTTCTCTTTATTTCTCTTTTATTTTCCTCATTGGTATTCCTTTTAACATTAGGAATCCTTGGGATGTGAAATCCCACTAAGGATAACTCAATTCCACCTTTTTCCACTTATTTTCCACATTTTATATTTGTTTTCAATTTCTTTCTTAATAAAGAAATACTTAATTGATCTTTTCTTTTCTTATTGCATTCTCTATGCAACTTTGGACTCCTTGGAACCCAAGGAACCCAAGAGGCACTAAATCCATCTTGGATTACATTCTTTTGCCTTCCAGACGTTTCCACATCATTCTTTTCTCAAAAACTCAATTATTGATTGACTAATTTAATAATTGAATTTCCTTTCTTCATTTCCTTGTTATTGGGCCCAATAGACAATAAAGCCCACAACACAATCATAAAGGCTATTGTAAATGAAATACATTTATTCAAAATAAATTATATCATTATTTGTTCAATTATCTTTAATATGAGAAATTAAATTTCTCACCAATTGAACCCAAAAATTGCGGTTGTAACATCCTTCCCCTCTTATAGGAATTTTGTCCTCAAAATTCTTATCAAGCAAATAAACAATTCCGGATAAGACTTTTCCATGTTCATCATTGGCCCCTATGTGGCTTTACCATACTCATGGTGCTACCAAAGAACCTTTATCATCACATATTCTTTTCTCTGAGTTCTTTCATCCTGGCGTCTATAAACTGCACATGTGACTCAGGCCATTTCAGCCTCCCTTGGGGCTCACTAGGTTCATTGCTCAACACATAGTCTGGGTACCTCACATAGTGCTCTAAATTGGACACATGGAACTCATCACACATTACTTTATCCTTAGGGTTAAGATCAAACTTAACCTTCTCCACCAATCCATCTCAAATGAACCCATGCATCAAGGACTTAGCTCTCTCTTAGCTGTAACTTAGAGGGGTCAGATTTTCATGTCACATATTCTCCCACTGTGAGTGTCAGTCTAATTTGCATCTACTCATGACTCCCATCGTCTCTAGGCTCCTTTCAGCCATTGCACGATCAAAGCGACTTCATCTACACACACTATGGTCCTTTTCTAACCATCACGTGGTCCTTTCACCAACATCACCTTACTGAAGTGGTGACCGACACAACCTCCCTTACAAAGCTTCTTTCAATCCCGTTACTGGCTATGGTGGTTATCATCACATCTTTCTTAGGACAAGAAGTGTCTATAGATATCACCCTGAATGAGCACACATGCTTTCATCAGACCCTTTAGTCTGGATTATACTAACCATTAGTTAGAGGTGATAAACTGTACTAACATAGAGTTCTTTATGTTTCTTCTTCCATCTCACGGAAGTGAACCTTTAGGTTATACTCAAGAACTTTTGAACTCACATCATGGTGTAGTTGAACCACCTCTCTCATGTGTAGTTCAACCAGATCTGTCCCTTGACATAACTCACATTGCATCTTAACCTTCCTTGGTCTAGGGAAGACTTACAACCTCCATAGTGATGAACTCCTTTTTCCCCTCTCTGGAACTCTTTATACTCTATATTGATACACTGGGTTGTTGGTGTTTGTCCTTCACCTCCTGGGTTGTATGGCGACAAGCCACGTGCAACTTCATCTTAAGCATCTCAAGTACTACTGTCACTTACTATCTTTGTAGTACGGTGTATCATGATTTCCTGTATGTCATGATTCCTCAAGATCAATTCCTCAGAAACCCTAAATCACTCTAATTGGGGTTTCATCTCCTTCCTTTCCAAAGAAGTGTATCTGAGTTTCTATCACCATCCTTTCATTATATCCAGGACTAGACTGTCTAACCAAACAATCATTAACTTTTTCAACATATCTCGTTATATCTGAGTGTTAGCCAAACACATCTCCTTTCCAAACTTAGGGTTAGCCTAACAATCTCTTCTAGCTTCTAGCCAAACTAGTAAGATATATCTCAACTAGAGCATCCATTACCACTTCACATCATTAGGTATTAGGTAACATTGAAGACATACACTTCCATGTATTTAACTTATCATCTCGAACTCTAAGTCTATCTTCGTTGAAAACACTTTGAGCTCATTTTTTTGGTGATCAAACTCAACCTTGTATGACTCATATCTCATGATAAAAACATCCTCATAAGGTGACTACCTCATTCCTCTTAGTGTTGGTAAACCATCCATGTATTGTTCACTCCACCAGGGTATGTTATCAACTCTATCCTCATACCTCGTAGCAACAATCCAACTCACATCATCTTTTATCCTTAGTGTATGGCATGCGTACTGTCCTATCTCTCACTCCCATAACAAGAGGAAATAAGCATTTGGTTGCAGTCCAAATACATAGTTCTTCCTATTCCAAGAGTAGAGATGGTACATCCTACCTTTCCAGTACACCTTTAAATCTAAGTTCAAATGTGCCGTTTATGCCTCTATATTACAATCATCTTGATATCAAAGTTACCTCAATGGAAAACTGGTTTTGAACCTACTTGGGTCCATACATATTCCTTGGTCATCACCTCTAGGTCTATAGGGTGCCGACACTTTTGGGGTCATCCCACTTCCCTTATGCATCTAGAGAGTGCCCTACTCATCTGCCCTTTGGGTCCCATGAGTTCATGAAGGTGATCAATCTCCTAACCCATGGCCCTCAGACAATGATAGTTGTTACCTCCCAACCCTATGGTCATGTACAACTAGGGAATTAGGCAGCTCCTACTTCCATCGGTCTTATCCCTACCTGACCCTAGGATAGAATTAGGATTCTCTTATAGTACATGTTCAACTTAGAACCTTACCCAAGCGTTCATCATGTCTCTCTACATTCAAGGGTTGACTTTCATCCTTTCATAGGGGTCATGGAGACCTACCTACCTTGGCTAGACCCATATACTGATTACCGTCATGGTAACACATCCACATGCACTTAGAGATGGTTATCTATGGGTCTATAGGTTCATTCTCATACCATGTACCTTTCACTTAGCTTCTCAAGATCCTATGAGACCTCTTTAGGTTAACTTGAACCAACAAAAAAGGTATACACCCTACCAAATGTAACATCCCTGACCTGGGTTATAAAATAACCCTAGGTGTTTTTCCTAAATATGTAATTAAACCCTGGTGATTATCTTTTGACATGTAATTAAGTTCCTCAGGAACATATACTTTCAATTTTGTCCTTTTTAATCAAAGTTGTAGTATTATTTTGGTAATGCAGGGGCCTATGTGCAAGTTACCCAGTTAAGGGGTTAACTTACAATTGCACATGTTAAGATGTTCTTTTGATAATGAGACATCATATGAGTGAATATGATGAGACATGATTTCCCAAGCTGGGCATCTAGATGCAGCTTGTGGAATAATCCTTATGCTTAAAAACCCTAATTTGGAGTAAAATGTAGTTTACCCAATTTGAGGGATGCAACTTGTAAAATACACCATCTAGAACATCTTTTATGACTCTTGTCATAATTTAGAGTAGAAATGGTGAAAGGGACACATCAATGAATAATCAGATAAGAAAAATGACCTTTGTACATAAAATTCACTAAGTTTGAGTAAGGAAAACCTTTCATGTATGTACCCTAGTTGAAAGTTGGCTTTCTTTACCCCTAGATCTCGAGATTTCATGACCTTTGCATAAGTTTAGATGAGATTGGACGTTCCCTTAAATAAGAAAGGACTTGGATGAGAATTTCAAAGTTCTAGAGGTCTTTATGGTGTAAATCAGCCTAAACTATATAAGCACCTTTCTTTCCAAACCAAGCAAACGTTTTCCTTCACTTCCTCACTTCTTATCTTTCTCAACCGGCCAAAGCAAAGCTCAGGAGCTCAAGGGGACGACCAACCTGTTCTAGGTAAGAGAACACCACCTTCTAGCTTGGATTCATGGAGGAAATCGTATTACAAGGTTGAATTGCTAGTTTTCTTACTTAGGTTCCTTGTTCTAGCCGACCATCCCCATCTTTTCCTGAAGAATTCACCTTGGCCGACCGGTGGAGCTCAAGATGCCATTAAAGGCTTGAAGATTGGAAGCTTGGAAGCTCTTGGAACCACGATTGAGGCGTGTTTTATAACTCTAACCCTTAGCTTTGTTATGCATATCTTTGTTCTTGTTTTCAATGATTAGTTCTTCTTCTACCTCCCTTCTTCCTTGCTCTTTTGCAAGCAAAACGGTGGAGGAACCGACCTGAACAGAGGTTGAGGATGATGGGCGTGGATTCCTAGGTCACTTTATGAAACGACCTTGAATCCTTTTGGTCCAAACGGGTGCAACTCATTTAAGGTCAAACGGGTTCAACCCGTTTGATCTCAAATGATCCTGCAAGATCGTTTGGATCAAAACGACCCCAAGACCATTTCATAGGGTTGACCAAGGTACGACCGTTTGAGGGTATATTCATAATATATTGAATTTCATTCCTACAAAGAATTGTAATCTAATTCCTAACCAATTAAGAGTTGAAGACACTTCAATAACCTAGCCCTAATCGGGTGAAAGTTGCTGATTTCAATATAGATCTTGTTGAGTTTTGGGTTGAAGGACCCAAACGGGTTCCAACCCATTTGTGGGTTCATCCAAACGATCTCACACTCGTTTAGTGACACCCCAAGATCGTTTGGAGGTCTAGGGTTAAAGAAATTTGATGGTTTGAGGGTCTAATTACAAGATGTTGATAATTGATGAAAAGTGCTGATTTTTAATTTAATTAGGGCTCAACCCTTATCAAATCATTTTGGTTTTTGGTCAAAATTTGGGCAAACGGTCTCAAGATCGTTTGGAGGTCATACAAAAGACCTCGAGACCGTTTGAGCCAAGTTTGGGCCCAATTGGAGGTCAATTGATAGGTTCAACTCTGATTTGAATCATATTGTTGAACATTGATGATTAGCCGATTGGAAACCCTAATTGAGTTAGATTTAACCCTAATTAGCTTTCAATTGAGGGTCAATTTGGTGTCCAGTTGATTGAGGCTCATCCTAATTGACTCAATTTCTATATGGTTAACATGGATTGGGCCAATTGAAAGCTTCAACATAAGGAATCCTATTCAAGCATAAACTTTGTGTCACCTTTTATGTTCATGCAGTTTGAACCCATGTAGACCCACAATCGTTTTAGACCAAATGAGTTCACACCCGTTTAAGCCCAAACAAGTTCACACTTGTTTGATCCCAAATGAGTCCACACTCGTTTGAGTCCAAACGAGTTCACACTCGTTTGAGTCCAAACGGGTTCACACCCGTTTAAGCTCAAACGGGTTCACACTCGTTTAGGCTCAAACGGGTCCACACTCGTTTGGACTTAAATGGGTCCACACCCGTTTAAGATTAAGTGGGTCCACACTAGTTTAAGTTTCAAATGGATTCAAGGTCATTTGAGATTAAACAAGTTCAAGGTCATTTAAGAATCAAATGGGTTGAAGGTTGAAGGTTAAACCTTAAGCCAATTGGAGACCTTCAAAGTTGATTATACTTAATCACTTGAAGGTGTAAATGGTTCAATGATGATATAATCTAAACCCTAATGGTAACCTAAGATGTTAAGGGACTAAGTGGCTAATAAATTGACCCATGATGATGGTCAATGGGTAAATTACCAAAATGCCCCTGAAAGGTTCAATTGAGTAATACCTTGTTTTAATCAAACCCTAATCACATGATAGTGATGAGTTGACTTGTGTTAATCAATGAGGACTTAACCCAACCTAATCTAGAGTGGTGTAATCACTATCTACTAGTTAGAGGAGAGAGAAAGTACCAATTATAATGGAAACTCAAGTAAAATACCTTCAATATACATGAATGTGCAAGTTTAGGTATGATCCACTTATGTGAGATCATGGAAACCCTAATTATGATAATTGATGAATCTTAATCTTATCTGAGGTCTTTAATGATGATGTTTCTCATACATGAGGATGTTATGAGATCATTTCACCATGAGGTGAATAGTAAACCCTAATTCTAGGGTGATGACATGTAATGTGAATAGTAAACCCTAATTGATGAAAACCAGGAAAACCTAGCTCTTGTATGAGTAGGGAGATACAACTTCTTTAAATGAGTTATTTACTGTTATCAGTTGATTTAACCATGCATGTTCCTTTATGAGGATGATCATATCCAGGTATGGATGATGATACTATATTCATTGAAATCATGTTGTTAGCTTTATGAATAGTGATATATCCTGATGCCTTATTAAAAGCATCTCATGATATTGATAGGCTGTGAGAGCCATGAATACCATCAAGGTCATGCTTTAAGAGATGACTTGTGATGAGAATATTGAGAAATGATAATTGATGAGAATTAGGCTTGTTACATTTAGTATTCTTTCTTCATAGCTGCTATGCTAATGATTAATGTTTGAAAACATGTATGATGATAAAAGAATACTGAAATGTACCTAACTAATCAAGTATAATCATATCATGTAGAGCCCTGATCATAGATCCATCATTGTCAGGAGTTAAATGATGGTGAAATAGGTTTTCCTAAGGGGATTCCTGGAGCACATACTTTTGAATATGTGGGGTAATATGAATGTGAATTTCCTTACATCCTAGTGTAGGAATTGATGTAGATGTATCTTAATCTATCAATCCTTCATTATGTTTTATGCCGGGGTGATGTAACACTAATCTCCCGAGGAAATCTTTTATACCGCATCGATGAGAGATAAACAAGAAATCTTTCGGTAGCGAAGAGAGTACAAAATGCCACTGTGACTCTAATAGCAAAGTACTAGAATACCCTGGTAAGCTATAGTAGTAGAGACACTAGATGTCCTGCATGTTGATCCTCTTACTGACTGAGGAAGATGAGGTCATAAGAATCCGACTCTTTTGATGACCTATGTATGATACCGATGTGACTTAATAGTGATCGGTTGGAGTATGAGCGGTATACCTCATCACCGCAGGGCATAATGATGTTTGTAAAACATAATCAACCACGTAGCATATCTGCTTAGGTTGAACTACGAGATACATTGGTTGAAGATACATTACTTAGTATACATGTTATTCATATTCCTTAAATGTTGTTGTTCTAATTGATAACAATCTGCTGCTGATTACCTTAAAGCTTTTATTGCCTATGTTATTCTTGGTTGCTATAATAAAGCTTCTAGCGAAGAGTTATAACTCTCGCTGGGACAATTATTTAAAATTGTCTCACCCCGTAGATTTCAACTTTTTAGGTAATCGTCGAGGGCGAAGGAATCAATCTTCAGGTGACCAATATCAGCAGCAGCAGTTTCAGGAGCAGCAGTAAATCTCAGGTGGAGATTCAGACTGCTGAGTTGTATAGTTAGATAGTCAGTCCTATGTGTTCTCTGTACTCTCAGGTCCTTGGAGTCTTTTGGTCTGAGATTTTGGTTTTGAGTTCTTGAGATTTTGTATCATGTTTTATATAATTACTCAATAAGTAATTATCTGAGATGTAAACAGTTTATCTCCTTTTATGAAAGAAGTTTTTATAGATTCAAGCTCTTATCTCGAAAAGTTTTAATTTCCCGTGATTTTTGTCTTTCGCTGTTAATCGAATCACTTCCGCTAAGTTTATATCGTGGTTTGGAGATCAGAGCCCACAATTAGTGGTATCAGAGCTCTAGGTTCGCTGAGTCTACAGAGACATAGGACTTAGGATGTCGAGTCTATCCTTAGTATTTCTTTCATATCTAATAGAGTCTTCTGCTCCTCAGGAGAAGAAGATAATTAAGGATGTCTGGACAACACGAGGAGTACGTGGCAGAAAGTAGTGTTGCTGCACCCCAAGGAGGTGCAAGGAACCCAGAGATAGAACAACCTGTACCTGAGCCACCCAGAGAACCACCTCATTTTGACCCAGCTGACATGGGAAACCCAGCTGTTCAAACTATGTTTGGGCAGTTTATGAATGCTATGACACACATCACCGACAGGATGCCCATGCCTGCACCTAGGGCACCTGCCCAGCCTGAAGGACAAGGTATCGGTAAGACGTTCGAGCGACTTCGTCATGTCGGAGCAACCGAATACTTTGGAACAGCTGATCCTGCAGATGCCGATCTGTGGTTAACTGAGTTGGAGAAAGCTTTTAGAATCCTCAACATCCCAGAAGCTCAGAAGGTTAGACATGCTGTCTATCTTCTCAAGGGAAGTGCTGGTCACTGGTGAACCATGGAAGAGCAGAAGAGGCCTGGAGTGGAGATCTCGTGGGAAGATTTTCGTCGGGAATTTATCAATAGATATTTTCCAAAGACCTTCCTGGACGAGAAGATCTCTCAGTTTGAGAGATTGAGGCAAGGCATGATGAACATTAGCGAGTATGGAGCTAAGTTTATGGAGTTGTTGCGGTTTTGTCCGCACATGGCTACCACAGAAGAAGAAAGAATCAGAAGGTTCGAGAAGGGTTTAAACGCCGACTTGACTACTCCCGTGTCTGCCCTAGAGAATCGGGAGAGGTTTGCTACCTTCGTTGAGTCAGTCCGAAGGATAGAGAAATCCATATTTGAGAAGAGACAAACCCATAAAAGATATCTGCAGTTCCAGGGTTCTTCATCTAGAGACTTTAAGAAGCCTAGATTCTCTGCACCTACACCTCCACCACCCAAAAGTAGTGCTCAGACATAGTGGACACCGAGTAGAGACAGGGGACGAAGCTTACCACTACAAGAGACTCACAGTTCAGCATCAATGTCAGTTACAGGACCACCCAGACCACAACAACTGGAGAAGAGTTGTTACAACTGTGGGAAGGTGGGACATTTGATGAAGGACTACCGATCTAGGCCTGTCAGTGTGACACAGCCTCCGAGACAGAGTCAACAGGGATCACAGAGAAGGAAATCTCAAGGAGCAGCTCAAAGACATGGACAAGCGTCTCAAGATGGATCATCAACACCACCTCAACACCAGGCGACAGTGAGGTTCTATGCTATGAACCCACCAGATGCAGTTGTCAATCCACGGGTAGTGGCAAGTCAGATGGAACTTTTATATTCTGATATGTCTAAATCCTGTGTTGTATCTGTTCTGATTGACCTGGGTGCTACACACTCCTTTGTCACTCAGAGAGTGATTTGTAACTGCAATATGACAATTAGTCATAGGGCAGATAGCTTGTTTTTGGAGACTCCGTTGAGTGGGTCTGTTGTTTTGCAGGAGGTATGATCTCCCTGCATCCTCTTCTTTTCTGATCATCGCATTCAAGTGGACCTTATACCACTTGATATGCAAGGATTTGATATAATCCTCGGGATGGATACCTTAGAAAGGTATCGAGTTGTCTTGGATTGTGAATCCAAACAGGCTGTGTTTGTTGATGATAGCAGCACATGGATCTTTCAAGGAGAGAGAAAGATTATGCCCACCTGTCTTGTATCAGCTATGGTTGCTAACAAGCTGATGAGGCAAGGATGTTATGCATTCCTGGCATATGTAGTAGATGTTACCAAAGAAGGTCCCAACCCTGCTGAAGTTCCTATAGTCAGGGAATTCAAGGACGTGTTTCCTGAAGAACTTCCAGGTATACCACCATCTCGGGAAATTGATTTTGAAATCAATTTGATCCCAGATACAAAACCTATAGCCCAGACACCGTATAGGATGGCGCCTGCTGAGATGGCAGAACTCAATAAACAACTTCAAGAGTTGCTTGAGAAAGGTTTTATCCGATCGAGCACTTCACTGTGGGGTGCTCTGGTTTTGTTTGTTAAAAAGAAAGATGGGTCAATGTAGTTGTGCATTGATTATAGACAACTCAATAAAGTAACAATAAAGAATAAGTACCCGTTGCCGAGGATCGATGATCTTTTTGACCAGTTGCGTGGTGCAACAGTCTTCTCAAAGATAGACTTGAGGTCTGGATATCATCAACTCTGTATTAAGGATAGTGACATATCCAAGTCTGACTTTAGGTCACGATATGGTCACTATGAGTTCACAGGTTATGTCGTTTGGACTAACCAATGCACCATTTGCATTCATGGAACTCATGAATAGAGTTTTTCGACCTTTCCTTGATCAGTGTGTTGTCGTCTTCATAGATGACATTCTGATTTATAGTAAGGATGCTCAGCAGCATGAACAACATCTCCGACAGGCTCTAACTCTGCTAAGAAAACATATGCTATATTCTAAGTTTAGCAAGTGTGAGTTCTGGTTGCCGGAAGTATCTTTTCTTGGACATGTGATATCTGCCTCGCGTATTCGTGTTGACCCTACAAAGGTAGAATTTGTTCTACAGTGGGAAAAACTGAAGACACCAACGGAGATTTGAAGTTTCTTGGGATTAGCTGGTTATTATTGAAGGTTTATTAAGAATTTCAGTTCTATAGCCTTACCCTTAACCAAGTTAACCCGGAAAGATGTTCCTTTTATCTGGAGTGATAAGTGTCAACAGTCTTTTCAGCTATTGAAGGAGAGGTTGACAAGTGCACCTGTGCTTGTGTTACCTGAGCAAGGAAAAGGATACATAGTTTTCTTTGATTCCTCCAAGAATGGACTCGAATGCGTGTTGATGCAGGATAAGCAAGTGATTTCTTTTGCTTCACGACAGCTTAAGAAACACGAAGAGAATTATCCGACACATGATCTGGAGTTAGTTGTTGTGGTTCATGCCCTGAAGATCTGGAGACATTATCTCTACGGAGAGACATTCCAGATTTTCACAGATCACAAAAATCTTAAGTATATCTTCTCTCAGCATGAGCTTAACATGAGGCAACGTCGCTGGATGGAGTTAATCAAGGACTGCGATTGTACAATTGATTACCATCCAGGAAAAGCCAATGTGGTTGCAGATGCCTTGAGTAGGAAATCAGCAACATCAACCATGGATAGAGCACAACTAAACTCTTTAGTATTCTCTAAGAGAGATATGCTTATCTCTTTAAGGCAAGACAATGTACAGTTGAAGGTGTCATTGTTAGCTGGGTTGTTGGCTGAGATGCATATTAAACCTACCCTAAGAGAGCAGATTAAGGAGGCACAACAGGTTGATATTGTAGTTCAGCAGATTAGATCAGAGTATGGAAATGAGAAGCGAGATGGTTTCTATGACTCAGATGATCATGTAGCATGTTATCATGGGAGGATGATAGTGCTGGATATGGATAACTTGAGGAAGTTAGTTCTGGAAGAAGCTCATTCTTCGATGTATGCTATGCATCCAGGGAGCACCGAGATGTATCGAAATTTGAAAGGTTTGTATTGGTGGCCTGGAATGAAGAAGGATGTTGCAGAGTTTGTGATGAGGTGTCTTGTGTGTCAGCAAGTTAAAGCTGAACACCAAAAGCCTGCAGGAACAATGCAACCTTTACCCATACCACAGTGGAAATGGGACCATGTGACCATGGACTTTGTTGTTGGCCTACCCAGGACAAGCAAAGGACATGATTCCATTTGGGTAGTTGTTGATAGGTTGACTAAGATAGCACATTTCTTACCTATCAAAACAACCTTTTCTACTGAAAGGTTATCACAGTTGTATGTTCAAGAGATAGTGCATTTGCACGGAGTTCCTGTCACCATAGTTTCTGACAGAGGTCCCCAGTTTACAAGTCACTTTTGGGAGCAGCTACACAGAGCCTTAGGCACCAAGCTAAGGTTTAGTACAACTTTTCATCCACAGACTGATGGACAGTCGGAAAGAACCATACAGACCTTGGAAGACCTGTTGAGAGCATGTGTTCTCCAGTTTACCAGAAGTTGGGATCTACACCTAAGCTTGATAGAGTTTGCCTATAACAATAGCTATCAGCATAGTATTGATATGGTACCTTATGAAGCATTGTATGGTAGACGTTGTAGATCCCCTTTGTGTTGGTATGAGACTCGTGAACATCAGTTGTTAGGTCCTGATCTTGTGCAGCAAACTACAGAGAAGATCAAAGTTATACAACAACAACTTAAGACTGCGCAGGATAGGCAAAAGTCGTATGCCGATAAGCGTCGTAGACCGTTAGAGTTCCAGGTTGGAGACAGAGTGTACCTCAAGGTCTCACCTTGGAAAGGAGTCCTTCGCTTTGGAAGGAAAGGAAAGTTAGCACCTAGATTTATGGGACCTTATCCAATCATTGAACGGGTTGGAAAGGTATCCTATAGACTAGAGTTACCACCAGAGTTACAGAGGTTACACCCTGTGTTTCACATTTCTATGCTGAGGAAATGTCACCCTGACACTGAGGGGTGGATAATTTGTAACATCCCTGACCTGGGTTATAAACTAACCCTAGGTGTTTTGCCTAAATATGTAATTAAACCCTGGTGATTATCTTTTGACATGTAATTAAGTTCCTCAGGAACATATACTTTCAATTTTGTCCTTTTTAATCAAAGTTGTAGTATTATTTTGGTAATGCAGGGGCTTATGTGCAAGTTACCCAGTTAAGGGGTTAACTTGCAATTGCACATGTTAAGATGTTCTTTTGATAATGAGACATCATATGAGTGAATATGATGAGACATGATTTCCCAAGCTGGGCATCTAGATGCAGCTTGTGGAATAATCCTTATGCTTAAAAACCCTAATTTGGAGTAAAATGCAGTTTACCCAATTTGAGGGGTGCAACTTGTAAAATACACCATCTAGAACATCGTTTATGACTCTTGTCATAATTTAGAGTAGAAATGGTGAAAGGGACACATCAATGAATAATCAGATAAGAAAAATGACCTTTGTACATAAAATTCACTAAGTTTGAGTAAGGAAAACCTTTCATGTATGTACCCTAGTTGAAAGTTGGCTTTCTTTACCCCTAGATCTTGAGATTTCATGACCTTTGCATACGTTTAGATGAGATTGGACGTTCCCTTAAATAAGAAAGGACTTGGATGAGAATTTCAAAGTTCTAGAGGTCTTTATGGTGTAAATCAGCCTAAACTATATAAGCACCTTTCTTTCCAAACCAAGCAAACGTTTTCCTTCACTTCCTCACTTCTTATCTTTCTCAACCGGCCAAAGCAAAGCTCAGGAGCTCAAGGGGACGACCAACCTTTTCTAGGTAAGAGAACACCACCTTCTAGCTTGGATTCATGGAGGAAATTGTATTACAAGGTTGAATTGCTAGTTTTCTTACTTAGGTTCCTTGTTCTAGCCGACCATCCCCATCTTTTCTTGAAGAATTGACCTTGGTCGACCTGTGGAGCTCAAGACACCATTAAAGGCTTGAAGCTTGGAAGCTTGGAAGCTCTTGGAACCACGTTTGAGGCGGGTTTTATAACTCTAACCCTTAGCTTTGTTATGCATATCTTTGTTCTTGTTTTCAATGATTAGTTCTTCTTCTACCTCCCTTCTTCCTTGCTCTTTTGCAAGAAAAACGGTGGAGGAACTGACCTGAACAGAGGTTGAGGATGATGGGCGTGGATTCCTAGGTCACTTTATGAAACGACCTTGAATCCTTTTGGTCCAAACGGGTGCAACTCGTTTAAGGTCAAATGGGTTCAACCCGTTTGATCTCAAACGATCCTGCAAGATCGTTTGGATCAAAACGACCCCAAGACCATTTCATAGGGTTGACCAAGGTACGACCGTTTGAGGGTCTATTCATAATATATTGAATTTCATTCCTAAAAAGAATTGTAATCTAATTCATAACCAATTAAGAGTTGAAGACACTTCAATAACCTAGCCCTAATCGGGTGAAAGTTGCTGATTTCAATTTAAATCTTGTTGAGTTTTGGGTTGATGGACCCAAACGGGTTCCAACCCATTTGGGGGTTCATCCAAACGATCTCACACTCGTTTAGTGACACCCCAAGATCGTTTGGAGGTCTAGGGTTAAAGAAATTTGATGGTTTGAGGGTCTAATTACAAGATGTTGATAATTGATGAAAAGTGCTGATTTTTAATTTAATTAGGGCTCAACCCTTATCAAATCATTTTGGTTTTTGGTCAAACTTTGGGCAAATGGTCTCAAGATCGTTTGGAGGTCATACAAACGACCTCAAGACCGTTTGAGCCAAGTTTGGGCCCAATTGGAGGTCAATTGATAGGTTCAACTCTGATTTGAATCATATTGTTGAACATTGATGATTAGCCGATTGGAAACCCTAATTGAGTTAGATTTAACCCTAATTAGCTTTCAATTGAGGGTCAATTTGGTGTCCAGTTGATTGAGGCTCATACTAATTGACTCAATTTCTATATGGTTAACATGGCTTGGGCCAATTGAAAGCTTCAACATAAGAAATCCTATTCAAGCATAAACTTTGTGTCACCTTTTATGTTCATGCAGTTTGAACCCATGTAGACCCACAATCGTTTTAGACGAAACGAGTTCACACCCATTTAAGACCAAACGAGTTCACACTTGTTTGAGTCCAAATGAGTCCACACTCATTTGAGTCCAAATGAGTTCACACTCGTTTGAGTCCAAACGGGTTCACACCCGTTTAAGCTCAAACGGGGTCACACTCGTTTAGGCTCAAACGGGTCCACACTCGTTTGGACTTAAATGGGTCCACACTCGTTTAAGGTTCAAATGGATTCAAGGTCATTTGAGATTAAACAAGTTCAAGGTCGTTTAAGAATCAAATGGGTTGAAGGTTGAAGGTTAAACCTTAAACCAATTGGAGAACTTCAAAGTTGATTATACTTAATCACTTGAAGGTGTAAATGGTTCAATGATGATCTAATCTAAACCCTAATGGTAACATAAGATGTTAAGGGACAAGGTGGCTAATGAATTGACCCATGATAATGGTCAATGGGTAAATTACCAAAATGCCCCTGAAAGGTTCAATTGAGTAATACTTTTTTTTAATCAAACCCTAATCACATTATAGTGATGAGTTGACTTGTGTTAATCAATGAGGACTTAACCCAACCTAATCTAGAGTGGTGTAATCACTATCTACTAGTTATAGGAGAGAGAAAGTACCAATTATAATGGAATCTCAAGTAAAATACCTTCAATATACATGAATGTGCAAGTTTAGGTATGATCCACTTATGTGAGATCATGGAAACCCTAATTATGATAATTGATGAATCTTAATTTTATCTGAGGTCTTTAATGATGATGTTTCTCATACATGAGGATGTTATGAGATCATTTCACCATGAGGTGAATAGTAAACCCTAATTCTAGGGTGATGACATGTAATGTGAATAGTAAACCCTAATTGATGAAAACCAGGAAAACCTAGCTCTTGTATGAGTAGGGAGATACAACTTCTTTAAATGAGTTATTTACTGTTATCAGTTGATTTAACCATGCAGGTTCCTTTATGAGGATGATCATATCCAGGTATGGATGATGATACTATATTCATTGAAAGCATGTTGTTAGCTTTATGAATAGTGATATATCCTGATGCCTTGTTAAAAGCATCTTATGAGATTGATACGCTGTGAGAGCCATGAATACCATCAAGGTCATGCTTTAAGAGATGACTTGTGATGAGAATATTGAGAAATGATAATTGATGAGAATTAGTCTTGTTACATTTAGTATTCTTCCTTCATAGCTGCTATGCTAATGATTAATGCTTGAAAACATGTATGATGATAAAAGAATACTGAAATGTACCTAACTAATCAAGTATAATCATATCATGTAGAGCCCTGATCATAGATCCATCATTGTCAGGAGTTAAATGATGGTGAAACAGGTTTTCCTAAGGGGATTCCTGGAGCAAATACTTTTGAATATGTGGGGTAATATGGATGTGAATTTCCTTACATCCTAGTGTAGGAATTGATGTAGACGTATCTTAATCTATCAATCCTTCATTATGTTTTATGCCGGGGTGATGTAACACTAATCTCCTGAGGAAGTCTTTTATACCGCATCGATGAGAGATAAACAAGAAATCTTTCGGTAGTGAAGAGAGTACAAAATGCCACTGTGACTCTAATAGCGAAGTACCAGAATACCCTGGTAAGCTATAGTAGTAGAGACACTAGATGTCCTGCATGTTGATCCTCTTACTGACTGAGGAAGATGAGGTCATAAGAATCCGACTCTTTTGATGACCTATGTATGATACCAATGTGACGTAATAGTGATCGGTTGGAGTATGAGCGGTATACCTCATCTCCGCAGGGCATAATGATGTTTGTAAAACATAATCAACCGCGTAGCATATCTACTTAGGTTGAACTACGAGATAAATTGGTTGAAGATACATTACTTAGTATACATGTTCTTCATATTCCTTAAATGTTGTTGTTCTAATTGATAACAATCTGCTGCTGATTACCTTAAAGCTTTTATTGCCTATGTTATTCTTGGTTGCTATAATAAAGCTTCTGGCGAAGAGTTATAACTCTCGCTGGGACAATTATTTAAAATTGTCTCACCCCGTAGATTTCAACTTTTTAGGTAGTCGTCGAGGGCGAAAGAATCAATCTTCAGGTGACCAATATCAGCAGCAGCAGTTTTAGGAGTAGTAGTAAATCTTAGGTGGAGATTCAGACTGCTGAGTTGTATAGTTAGATAGTGAGTCCTATGTGTTCTCTGTACTCTCAGGTCCTTGGAGTCTTTTGGTCTGAGATTTTGGTTTTGAGTTCTTGAGATTTTGTATCATGTTGTATATAATTACTCAAGAAGTAATTATCTGAGATGTAAACAGTTTATCTCCTTTTATGAAAGAAGTTTTTATAGATTCAAGCTATTATCTCGAAAAGTTTTAATTTCCCGTGATTTTTTTCTTCCGATGTTAATCGAATCGCTTCCGCTAAGTTTATATCGTGGTTTGGAGATCAGAGCCCACACCAAAGGGTCCCTCTCTCGGGATGGGAGGAAAACTTCACCTCGATAACAAAGGCCACAAACGTCCTTGGGTCTAGCATGCTTAACCCTAGCAAAATTCTTATCCTCTTTTACCCTAAATATGATACCAATTGTCACTAAACTGTTCTTACCCCAATCCCAATCTCACTGCCTAGACAGTGGTAAAGGGATTGAAGCGCCCATCCCTGAGTGGCCCGATAGGATTTATCACACTGGCATATACAATAAGAAATAAATAACTAAAAAACTAGATAATTAAAGAACAAACTAACCCAATATGGAGATATATCTAATTTTTTCTTGTCATCAGAGTGTATAGTACAGAAGTGATCTTATTCAATATTCCATTTGTATTGCCTAAAATCAAGAAAATTGAGACAGAATCATGCAATTGCACGGTACATTATCAATATCAAGAAAAGCGATTTATAACAAAATAGTATACTTGGCAAGACTTATATTCAAAAGAATAACAAGCAATTTGTAAAACCAACATTTATTCGACAAGTTTTTCAAGTAATTCAACTTTTATTATGAGTTCCCATTATGCTGTAATTTGAGAAGCATGCTTATATATTTTGTGTGACTCTATTACCCCAACATGATGGGGAAGGTCACTAGGCTCCTTCTCACCATAGGAGCATAGGAAGCCAATCTACAAGTCCCACCTCCAAATGAGGGGGTTGTTGTACTCAATATCAACATTATCAACATTATCAATATCATCATCATTATCAATATACGGGTAGTCATAATCGGCATGCAATTTATGTTATTCATGTTTTTCAAAATATAGTATAGAAAAATAGAAGACTAATCATAGGGAACAGTAGCTCATCCAAGTAAATAGCCAAGTATATAGTCAAGAGATACATAAAAATATCTTCAATACAGTAAAGGAGGAGTTATATAATAGCGTACCTTTCACTAGGGATTTCGAGTATGATCAACAAGAGTAGAAGATCAGGGTCTCAAGTAGTTCCTAGATCAATCAAGATTTGGATCGAGGGTCAAGATCATAGTATAGACCAATACCAAGCACACCAGATTAGGGTTTTCCAATCCTATTCATCCCTAAGGTAGATCATTCATTTAGAGTCAACATTATATCAAGATTTCAATATTTACTCAAGTGTCAAACATATTAGAGGATGTATGATCTACCTAGGTATTTTAGGAATATATTTGCTAACCCTAATTATTATCATCAATATTTGAGTCATCATTCAAGTTTCTAGATCATCATCATGATACTTAGCATCATTGGAATTCCAGATCAGGTTGATGGGTCAAAGTATATCAAGTGTTTAGCAAGATTAAGATCAATATCAAGATTACTCATATTCATTATAATCAAGATTGAATCCAGTAAAAAAATCTAGATCACTAATGATTTATTTTCAAGAGTAGACGATTCAAATATATTAGATCTAGGTTACAAGATTGTAACATCCCTGACCTGGGTTATGTACTAACCCTAGGTATTTTTCTTAATAAATATGATTAGATGTTTGATCTTATCTTTTGAATAGTAATTAAGGCTCTTGAGGAACTTATATTTCAATTTCAGTCCTTTTTGAATGATGTTGAAACATTGTTTTGTTAATAATGGACTAAAGTGCAAATTACCCAAGTTGAGGGGTTAACTTGCAAATTCCACATGATAAGATGTTCCTATGTTGTTGAGACATCATAAGAATAAATATTATGTAGTGGTATGGATTCCACAAGCTTGGGCACCAAGATAAAGCTTGTAGAGCAATCCTTGTGCATTAAAACCTAGTTTTGGTGTAATATGCAATTTATCCAAAACCTAGGGTTCAATATGCAAAATCTCGCCTCTAGAGGGTCTCTCATGTTTCTTGGCATCGAGTGGAGTAAAGAAAATGAGAAGGGAGCCTCATTTGGATTATTATGGAGGAGAGAGAATCTTGACATTAAGATAATCAAGATTTAAGCACAAATGGCTCTTTAATATAACTTAATGCAAAAAGAAATATATTAATTATGGAGCCCTTCAATAAAAAGTTGAAGGGTGTGTTTGCAATAGTTTGGACGAGTTTTTGCCATGCTTGGGCACAAAAAGATCTTGGTTGAGTGGAAGCCATTCACATTAATATAATATAAAACAATATCCAATAAAAGATGAATATTAATATATATCTCTTTAAGATGATTAATTTCTTTTCCATTAATCCTTGGATAATGGAGAAGTTTTTCAAGGTTATAGAAGGTGGATACATGGCCAAAGCATAAAGGAAGCTTTGGTGGAATTAGTTGGAATTGAAGAAGATAACTCTCTTTTTCTATTTTCTTAAAAACCCATATACATATCTCTTATGTATATCTTTTCCAATACACATGAAAACTGTTTCCTTAGTTTCTTTCTTTTTTTGCCTTGCTTTGGCCGACCAAGGAAGATCTCTGGAGTAGAGGGAGGATGACAAAACCTGTAGGTGAGTTTTGATCATCATCTACCTCAGATTCATGATGGAAACCATAAAGCAATGGTTAATTATTTGTTTTCTTCACACGATTTCCATTTCTAATCAAGTTGTTCATCCAAAAGTTGAAGGACGGACCTTAGACAACTCTTGGACCTCCATACACCATTAAAGCTGTGAAGCTTAGAGCTTTGGATCAGTTCTAGAGGCTATTTTTATTACTCTAACCCTTAAGCATTAGTATTGCACTCTTTTCTATAAGAATCGTTGGTTACTTTTCTTTGTTTGATACTCTTGTGAGTTCTTGCTATAATTTCCGTGAAGAAAAGCAGTAGTTCTTGGTAGAATAGAGGAAGACGAAGGTGACATCATCCTAGATAAATATCCAAAAAGTTACTTTACCAAACAGTTTGCTTTTGTTACTTAAACGGTTTCCCAAACCGTTTGGGAGCAAACAGTTTCAAACCGTGTGTATGCAAACAGTTTCACCTAAACCGCATAGAAGCAAATGGTCCATGACCATTTGGGGGCATTGACCAAGCGTTGACCATTTGGAGAACTGTTGAAAATAATGCAGATTAATAAATCATCAATTATTGTTGAATAACTCGAATTGGTTCACCAATTGAAGGTCCAACAATCACCAAAACCCTAATCGGGTTAGGTGCTGATTTTGATAATTGAATAAGTTTGAAACTTGGGTTGAGTGACCCAAACCGTTTCAAAACCATTTGGGGATCACCCAAACAGTCTGAAGACTGTTTGGTGATCACTCAATACCGTTTGGAGGTCTAGGGTTAAGCATGGTTGACCAATTGAAGATCCAAAGGTATCAAGTTGATGTATAATCAATTGCTGATTTGGTGACTAATCCTAGGATCCAAACCCTAAATGAATGACATGGTTGATTATGAAGTGATGGGAAAATGGTCTTAAGACCATTTGGAGAATATCGAAACAATCCCAAGACCGTTTGGGGGTAACCCAAGACCGTTTGGAGGTCTAAGGTTAACTATGGTTAAGTGTTTGAAGATCTAAAGTTATTAGGTTGAAGTATATTCAATTGTTGACTTAGTGATCAATCTAATGAGCCAAAACCTAATTGGCTGACTTGGTTTTTGATGTTGACTTGGGCAAACGGTCTCAAGACCATTTGGAGGTCATCCAAATGACCTCAAGACTGTTTGCGGTCAGGTCATGTCCAACTTGGATGATGGTTTAATAGTTTAAAATCAATTGGACTCACATTGATTAATGTTGAAGGGCCATCGATTCCAAACCTTAATCCAATTGATTCAAGCCCTATTTGATGATCAATTGAGGGTAAATTGAGGGTCAAATCAGTTGAAGGTTGACCTAATTAACTCAATTGAAGTATGATGATAAGTCCAATTGATGTTTGGTTACATGTATTCAATGGTTGAAGGAACCAACATTGGAAGCCCTAATTCAATTGAAGTGGTTGAGACTCTTTTTGGTCCTTGCAGTTTTGAGGGGATTTGGACCAAACGGTCAAGACCATTTGGGACCAAATGGTCTCAAGACCGTTTGGGACCAAACGGTCCCAAACCGTTTGGGTTCATTCGTTTTCAAAAGTCTACTTTAGCAAATGGTTTTGGGGGTCTACTTCAGTAAACGGTTTCATGTGACCACCTTTAGCAAACGATCACAAAAGTCAACTTTGGCAAATGGTCTACACCACCTACTTTACTAAATGGTCTCAAGTGTGCAACTTTACTACACGGTTTCAAGGGTTGCTTTTGCAAACGGTTTCAAGTGTACAACTTTAGTAAACAGTTTCAAAGGTAACTTTAGCAAACAGTTTCATTGGTTGACCAAGACCGTTTGAGGTCTAATTTGGTCAAGACCGTTTGAGATCTATATGGCCAAGACCATTTGATGGATAATTAACCAAAACCGCATGGATACTTAAAGTGGTTAAATGTCAAGTTAGTTAATTATTTAATACAAGATGTAATCAAAGGTGATTATAGTATTTGTATCCTAATAAGATAGGATGATTAGTACCCTTTAAATAATCAAGAATTAATGATCATGGTGATAAGGACATAATCCATATGTCAATTCTCTTCATGTTGAGTTGACTTAGCCGAATCAAGGCTGAAGTTAATATCATCCTATAAAGGATGAGAGAGAAAGGACTTCCTACATAAATGTTAATTATGTAATGGACTCTTATTATGAATAGATGTCTAATTAGGGTATGATCCATGATAGTCAGATCATGAAACCCTAATTATGAAGGTTAATGAATCATAACCCTAACTGAGGTTGTTATTGGAAGTAATCTTAAAACATGATGATGGTATGATCTCAATTCATAGTGATGACATGATAAACCTTAATTCAAGGTACTTTGATGATCACTCCTACTGGGGATGAATAATAAACCCTAACCTAGGGTGATGTAATGTGAATAGTAAACCCTAATTTAGGGTATGTTGAACATGAAGCATAATCAAGGGTGATGTAATGTGAATAGTAAACCCTAATTCCAATTAAGTAAAGGAAATTGTGAAACCCTAATTCTGGGTTATGCTTTATAGCATGAAGCTCTAAGATTGGATAATGGTATAAAGAGTCACTAATTCTAATTGAGCTAAGGGATGTTTAATCCGAATTGAAATAAAAAGGGAAACCCTAACCCTAGTAAGGGCATAGTGGTGCAACCCTTGAATAGTGATGTTCTCATTGTTGTACATTGTGCTGATATGAAATAAATGTATCTGTTATCATTTGTACTAATCATGCATGTTTTATGATAAATTGAACATAGCCAGGTGAGAGCTATGATGCTTTCTTTAATAAAAGTACTTTATAAGATTTGTAAGCAATGATATGCTATGTTGCCTAGTAAAAAGGTAACAAAAGAGACTGACAGGCTGTATCCAAGTGAAATACCTGCATTACACTTATCATGATTTACACTGTCAAATAACATGATGGCATTATGTTACCTGTTAAGGTGGTAACAAGTGATTTGATGATCTAAGGTTTGTACACCCATATTCTTGAATTATAATGATGAGATGATAAGGGATTGAGATCCCAATGTTAACAAGCAGTGAAATGAACTTGACACAAATAGTACTCTTACTATATAGTAATTGTTTTAATGAATTATGTTTGAAAACATACCTGATGCTAAAAGAATGATGTAATGTACTTAAATAATCAAGTGTAATGATATCATGTAGAGCCCTGACCATAGATCCATCATTGTCAGAAGTTGGATGACGGTAAAACAAGTTTTCCTAAGGGAACTCCTAGAGAGCATACTTTTGAGTATGTTGGGGTTATGGATGTGAATATCCTTACATCCTAATGGAGGAATTGATGTGAGATAAACATCAAATCTCTCAATCATTCATTATATGTATATGCCGGGATGATGTATCACAAATCTCCCGATGACGTTGTTAATGCCGCATCAATGCGAGATAAACAAGAAATCCCTCAATTGCGAAGAGAGTATAGCATGCCACTGTAACTCTAATAGCGAAGTTTCTAGCATACCCTGGAAAGCTATTATGGAAGAGACACAAGATGTCCTGCATGTTGTTCCTCACACTGACTGAGGAGGATGAGGTCATAGAAATCTGGCTCTTCTCATGACCTATGTATGGTACCGATTTCGATTTCACAATGGTCGGTTGGAGTATGAGAGATATACCTCATCTCCTCAGGGCATAAGTATGTTTGTAAAATATAATCAACCGTGTAGCATAATTACTTAGGTTGAACTACGAGAAACAATGATTGATGATATATTGTTTATTATGTCTTAGTTAGATAGATGATATACATGTTCTTCATATTCCTTATTAATTAAATGACTTACTATTCAATCAAGTTATAATTGAAATGATTGCATAGAGAATACTTGTCTACTTAACATTAATCAATGATTTACCTGCTGTTGAATATTTATAATTCTACTTCTCAGTGTTATTCCTATATCTACAATAATAATGTTTCTGGCGAAGAGTTATAACTCTGGCTGGGACAATTTTCAATTGTATCACCCTCGTGGGATTCAACTTTTTAGGTAGATGCTGAGGAAGAAGAAACCCATCAGTGGGTGAGCAGCAACAACAGTCACAACAACAGCAACAACAATAAGGACAACAATGATCTTCAGGTGGAGACACTGTCTGTTAGGTTCTATATATAGAGAGTCCTATGTGTCGTCTCTGTAATCTTAGGTCCTAGGAATCAGTAGATGGTTTGATATAGATCTGAGATTTTTGGCTAGATGCCTCGAGATTTTTGTATACTGCTTTATACAGTTTAATAGGGCAGTCAATGTTTATGACTCTCGAGATGCAATGATACAGAGATGTACTGTTGAATCAGCATGTAAATAACTTCCTGTAGTTCTTTATGAAAGAGTTTTATAGTTTGTGGGTCTCAGTGAAAAAAGTTTTAATTTTTAGTGATTTCCAGTAATTCTGCTGTTAATGTTTCGCTTCCGCATTAGTTAATCTATTTTCGCGAGACGGTCATCACAAATTAGTGGTACCAGAGCTCTAGGTTCGTTGAGTCTATAGAGACATAAGACTAGGGTTGTTGAGTCTTCTCTAGTGTCTTCCAGTCTATCTGATAGTGTATTCTGCTCATATAGGAGGAGAAGAGAAAACTAAAGATGTATGGATCACATAAACATGTAGCTGAAAGTAGTGTTGCTGCACCCGGAGGAGGTGCAAGAGACCAAGAAAGGGAGGAACCTGTGCCTGAACCACCCCAGTTCAACCCAGCTGACATGGGGAACCCAGCCTTCCAAGCCATGTTTAGGCAGTTCATGACTGCATTAACACACATGATTGATAGGATGCCTATACCTGTACCTAGCACACCTACCCATCCAGAAGGACAAGGAGTCGGTAAGACGTTTGAATGACTATGCCAGGTTGGAGCCACAGAATATGCTGGAACAGCTGACCCAGTAGATGCTGACTTGTGGCTAACCGAACTAGAGAAGGCCTTTAGAATCCTGAACATCCCAGAAGCTGAGAAGGTTAGACATGTTGTGTATCTTCTTAAGGGGAGTGCTACTCACTGGTGGACCATAGAGGAAGGAAAAAGGCTAGGTGTGGAGATTGAATGGGAAGTATTTCGACGAGAATTTTTCAATAGATACTTTCCTAAGCCATTCTTGGATGAGAAAATCTCTCAGTTTGAGAGGTTAAGATAAGGACCTATGAATATTAGCGAGTACGAGGCTAAGTGCATGGAGCTGTTGCAGTTTTGTCCGCATATGGCAACAACAGATGAAGAGAGGATTCGACATTTTGAGAAGGGATTAAATGTTGAATTGACCCCTATGTCTGCTGTAGAGAATAGGGAAAGATTTGCTACCTTTGTGGAGTTAGTCAGGAGGATAGAGAGGTCTGTGTCAGAGAAGAGACAGACCAAGAATAAGAAGATGTATCCCCAGTTCCAAGGATCCTCATCTAAAGGTTTCAAGAGACCGAGGTTTTTTGTGCCTACACCACCACCTAGATTCAGTACCCAGACACAGTAGACGTCAAATAGGGGTAGAGGAAGAATTTTACCACTAGAAGGAGCTCACAGCTCAGCATCTGTGTCAGTCACAGGACCAACCAAACCACAACACGGGATCAGAAGTTGTTACATATGTGGAAAAGTGGGACATCTGATGAAGGATTGCAGAGCTAGAGAAGCAAGTGTGACTCAACCTCAAAGACAGAGTCAATAAGGTTCTCAGAGGAGACAGTTTCCAGGTGGAGCTAGAGGATGTAGACAAGCATCCCAAGCTAGATCATCAGCACCCATTCATCGAGCACTGAATCAACCACAAGTGATGGCGAGATTCTATGCGATGAATCCACCTGATGCAGTGATCAACCCTCGGGTTGTGACAGGTCAGATGAAGTTGTTTTATTTTGATATGTCTACATCCTGCTTTGTATCTGTTTTAATTGATCCGGGTGCTACACACTCCTTTATCACTCAAAGAGTGATTCTTGACTGCAATATGACAGTTGGTCATAGGGTAGAGAATTTGTAGTTAGAAACTCCTTTGAAGGGATCTGCTGTGTTACAGGAGGTGTGTTCTCCCTGCATTCTTTTCTTTTCTAAACATCGCATTCACGTGGATCTTATACCACTTGAGATGCATGGGTTTGATGTAATCCTAGGGATGGATACCTTGGAAAGGTATAAGGTTGTCTTGGATTGTGAGTCCTATCAAGCTGTGTTCACATATGATAGTGACACATGGATCTTTCAAGGAGATAGAAAGATTCTTCCAACCTGTCTTGTGTCAGCTATGGTTGCTGAGAAACTATTGAGGCAAGGATGTTTTGCATTCTTGGCCCTTGTGGTAGATACCACTATGGAGAGTTATAATCCTGCTGAAGTTCCTATAGTCAGGGAATTTGAAGATGTGTTTCTTGAATAACTTCCAGATGTACCTCCACCCCGAGAGATTGATTTCGAGATTAATCTAATCATAGGCACGCAACCAATAGCACAAACACCTTATAGGATGGCGCCTGCTGAGATGGAAGAACTCAAGAAACAACTATAAGAGTTGCTTGAGAAGGGTTTTATCCGACCGAGTACTTCACCCTGGGGTGCTCCGGTCCTCTTTGTTAAGAAGAAGGATGGATCAATGTGGTTATGCATTGATTATAGACAATTAAATAAAGTTAAAATAAAGAATAAGTATCCTCTACTGAGGATTGATGATCTCTTTGACCAGTTGCGTGGTGCAACCATCTTCTCAAAGATAGATTTGTGGTCGGGATATCATCAACTACGTATTAAGGAGGGTGACATACCTAAGTCTGCCTTTAGGACAAGGTATGGTCACTATGAGTTCACAGTTATGTTGTTTGGACTAACTAATGCACCAGTTGCATTTATGGAAATCATGAATAGAATATTTCGACCTTTTCTTGATCAATGTGTTGTCGTCTTCATAGATGATATCTTGATCTATAGTAGAGATGCTCAACAACATGAACAACATCTTCAACAAGCTCTAACTTTGCTAAGAGAGCATAAGTAATATGCTAAGTTTAGCAAGTGTGAGTTTTGGTTACCAGAAGTTTCTTTTCTTGGACACGTAATATCTGCCTTAAGAATTCGTGTTGACCCTAAAAAGGTAGAATCGGTCCTGCAATGGGAGCAGCCGAAGACTCCGACAGAGATTCGTAGTTTCTTAGGGTTAGCAGGATATTACAGGAGGTTCATTAAGAACTTCAGTTCTATATCTCTACCCTTGACTAAGTTGACTATGAAAGATGTTCATTTTGCCTGGAATGACAAGTGACAACAATCATTCCAGTTGTTAAAGGAAAGGCTGACAAGTGCACCTGTGCTCGTGTTACCTGAACAAGGGAAAGGATATATAGTTTTCTGTGATGCTTCTAAGAATGGACTAGGATGTGTGTTAATGCAGGATAAACAAGTGATTTCTTTTGCCTCTCGACATCTTAAGAAACACGAGGAAAATTATCCGACACACAATCTAGAACTAGTTGTTGTAGTGCATGCCTTGAAGATCTGGAGACATTATCTCTATGGAGAGACATTCTAGATTTTCACAAACCATAAGAACCTTAAGTACATCTGTTCTCAGCATGAGCTTAACATGAGGCAACACCGCTGGATGGAATTAATTAAGGACTATGATTATATGATTGATTATCATCTAGGGAAGGCCAATGTGGTTGTTGATGCTTTAAGTAGGAAGTCAGCAACACTAGCCTTAGATAGAGCACAATTGAACTCTTTGGTGTGCTCTAGGAGGGATATGCTTATCTCTTTGAGGAAAGACAATGTAAAACTTAAAGTATCATTGTTATCTGGGTTGTTAGCTAAGATGCACATAAAACCCACTCTGAGACAGCAAATTAAGGAAGCGCAACAAGCTGATGTTGTAGTTCAGCAGATTAGGTCAGAATATGGTAGTGAGAAATGAGAAGGTTTCCATGATTCAGATGATCAGGTAGCCTATTATCATGGTAGGATGATAGTGCCTAATGCGAATAACCTAAGGAAGTTAGTCCTGGAAGAAGCTCATTCTTCAACGTATGTTATGCATCCAGGAAGCACCAAAATGTATCGTAACTTGAAAGATATGTATTGGTGGCCTGGTTTGAAAAAGGATGTTGCTGAGTTTGTTATGCGGTGTTTAGTGTGTCAGCAAGTTAAAGCTGAACACCAAAAGCCCACAAGAACAATGCATCCTTTACCCTTACCACAGTGGAAGTGGGATCATGTAACCATGGATTTTTTGGTTGGTTTACCCAGAACGGCCAAAGGTCATGATTCCATTTAGGTAATAGTTGATAGGTTGACAAAGACAACACATTTCTTACCTATCAAAGCAACCTATTCTGCTGAGAAGTTGACACAGTTATATGTAGATGAAATAGTGCGGCTGCATGGGGTCCCAGTTACCATTGTTTCTGACAGAGGTCCCCAGTTTATGAGTCATTTTTGGGAGTGACTTCATAAATCCTTAGGCACATATTTAAGATTTAGTACGACCTTTCATCCTCAAACTGATGGACAATCGTAAAGGACTATACAAACCTTGGAGGATTTGCTTAGGTCATGTGTCCTCCAGTTTACAGGAAGTTGGGATCTGCACCTAAGTTTGATAGAGTTTGCCTACAACAATAGCTATCAACACAATGTTGACATGGCACCTTATGAAGCTTTGTATGGTAGACGTTGTAGATCTCCCCTATGTTGGTATGAAACTGGTGAATATCAACTTTCGGGTCCTGATCTTGTGCTGCAGACCACCGAGAAGATTAAAATAATACAACAATAGTTAAAGACTGCATAGGATAGGCAGAAATCTTATGTTGATAAGCGTTGTAGACCTATAGAATTCTAGGTTGGAGACAGAGTGTACCTCAAGGTCTCACCCTGGAAAGGAGTTCTTAGATTTGGAAGGAAAGGAAAGTTAGCTCCTAGATTTATGGGGCCTTATCCAATCATTGAACGGGTTGAAAAGGTAGCTTATAAGCTGGAGTTACCACTAGTGTTGCAAAAGTTACACCCAGTGTTCCACATTTCCATGTTAAGGAAATGTCATCCTGACACAAAATCAGTTCTACAACCTATGGAAGTAGAATTGAACAATGATACATCTTATGTTGAAGGGCCTATGTTGATTCTCGATAGAAGAATCAAGAAGCTAAAGAAGAAAGATATTAATCTTGTAAAAGTCCTTTGGAATCACCATGGATTTGAAGAAGCTACATGGGAACTAGAGGAAGAGATGAGGAGGAAATACCCTACTCTTTTCTCTTAAAATGTTTTGTTTATGATTTCGGGGACGAAATCCTTGTAAGGGGTGGATAATTTGTAACATCCCAGACATGGGTAATGTACTAACCCTAGGTGTTTTGCTTAATAAAGATGATTAGATGTTTTCTCTTATCTTTTGAAAAGTAATTAAGGCTCTTGAGGAACTTATATTTCAATTTCAGTCCTTTTTGAATAATGTTGAAACATTGTTTTGTCAATAATGGACTAAAGTGCAAATTACCCAAGTTAAGGGGTTAACTTGAAAATTCCACATGATAAGATGTTCCTATGATGTTGATACATCATAAGAATGAATATGATGTAGTGGTATGGATTTCACAAGCTTGGGCACCAAGATAAAGCTTGTAGAGCAATCCTTGTGCATTAAAACCTAGTTTTGGTTTAATATACAATTTACCCGAAACCTAGGGTTCAATATGAAAAATACCACCTCTAGAGGGTCTCTCATGTTTCTTGGAATCAAGTGGAGTAAAGAAAATGAGAAAGGCACCTTATTTTGATTATTATGGAGGAGAGAGAATATTGACATTAAGATAATCAAGATTTAAGCACAAATGGCTCTTTAATATAACTTAATGCAAAAAGAAATATATTAATTATGGATCCCTTCAATCAAAAGTTGAAGGATGTGTTTGCAATAGTTTGGACGAGTTTGTGCCATGCTTGGGCACAAAAAGATCTTGGTTGAGTGGAAGCCATTCACATTAATATTATATAAAACAATATCCAATAAAAGATGGATATTAATATATATCTCTTTAAGATGATTAATTTCTTTTCCATTAATCCTTGGATAATGGAGAAGTTTTGCAAGGTTATAGAAGGTGGCTACATGGCCAAAGCATAAAGTAATATTTAGTGGAATTCTTTGGAATTGAAGAAGATAACTCTCTTTTTCTATTTTCTTAAAAACCCATATACATATCTCTTATATATATCTTTTCCAATACACATGAGAACCATTTCCTTAGTTTCTTTCTCTTTTCACCTTGCTTTGGCCAACCAAGGAAGATCTCTGGAGCATAGGGAGGATGACGAAAACTGTAGGTGAGTTTTGATCATCATCTACCTCGGATTCATATGGAAACCATAAAACAATGGTTAATTATTGGTTTTCTTCACACGATTTCCATTTCTAGCCAAGTTGTTCATCCAAAAGTTGAAGGACGGACCTTGGACAACTACTGGAGCTCCATCCACCATTAAAGCCATGGATCTTCGAGCTTTGGATCAGTTCTAGAGGTGGGTTTTATAACTCTAACCCTTAAGCATTCGTATTGCACTCTTTTCTATAAGAATCATTGGTTACTTTTCTTTCTTTGATACTCTTGTGAGTTCTTGCTATAATTTTTATGAAGAACAGCAGTAGTTCTTGGTAGAACAGAGGAAGACGAAGGCGACATCATCCTAGATAAATATCCAAAAAGTTACTTTACCAAACGGTTTACTTTTGTTGCTCAAATAGTTTCCCAAACCGTTTGGGAGCAAACAGTTTCAAACCATTTGTATGCAAATGGTTTCACCCAAACCACATAGAAGCAAACGGTCCAATACTGTTTGGTGGCATTGCCGAAGCGTTGACCATTTGGAGCACTGTTGAAAATAATGTAGATTAATAAATAATCAATTATTGTTGAATAACTCCAATTGGTTCACCAATTCAAGGTCCAACAATCACCAAAACCCTAATTGGGTTAGGTGCTGATTTTGATAATTGAATAAGTTTGAAACTTGGGTTGAGTGACCCAAACGGTTTCAAAACCATTTGGGGATCACCCAAATGGTCTCAAGACCGTTTTGTGATCACTCAAGACCATTTGGAGGTCTAGGGTTAAGCATGGTTGACCATTTGAAGATCTAAAGGTATCAAGTTGATGTATAATCAATTGCTGATTTGGTGACTAATCCTAGGATCCAAACCCTAAATGAATGACATGGTTGATTATGAAGTGATGGGAAAACGATCTCAAGACTGTTTGGAGAATATCCAAACGATCCCAAGACCGTTTGGGGATAACCCAAGACCATTTGGAGGTCTAAGGTTAACTATGGTTAAGTGTTTGAAGATCTAAAGGTATTAGGTTGAAGTATATTCAATTTTTGACTTAGTGATCAATCTAATGAGCCAAACCGTAATTGGTTGAATTAGTTTTTGATTTTGAATTGGGCAAACGGTCTCAAGACCATTTGGAGGTCATCCAAACGACCTCAAGACCATTTGGGGTCAGGTCATGTCCAACTTCGATGATGGTTCAATAGTTTCAAATCAATTGGACTCACATTGATTAATGTTGAAGGGTCATCGATTCTGAACCCTAATCTAATTGATTCAAGCCCTATTTGATGATCAATTGAGGGTCAATTGAGTGTCAAATCAGTTGAAGGTTGCCCTAATTAACTCAATTGAAGTATTATGATAAGTCCAATTGATGTTTGGTTACATGTATTCAATGGTTGAAGGAACCAACATTGGAAACCCTAATTCAATTGAAGTGGTTGAGACTCTTTTTGGTCCTTGCGGTTTTATGGGGGTTTGGACCAAATAGTCTCAAGAACGTTTGAGTCCAAACGGTCTCAAAACCGTTTGGGTTCATGCGTTTTCAAAAGTCTACTTTAGCAAACAATTTTGGGGGTCTACTTTAGTAAACAGTTTCATGTGACCATCTTTAGCAAACAATGTCAAAAGTCAACTTTGGCAAATAGTCTACACCACCTACTTTACTAAATGGTCTCAAGTGTGCAACTTTACTAAACGGTTTCAAGGGTTTCTTTTGCAAACGGTTTCAAGTGTACAACTTTAGTAAATAGTTTCAAAGGTAACTTTAGAAAATGGTTTCATTGGTTGACCAAGACCGTTTGAGGTCTGATTTGGTCAAGACCATTTGAGATCTATATGGCCAAGACCGTTTGATGGATAATTAACCAGAATTGCATGGATACTTAAAGTGGTTAAAGGTCAAGTTAGTTAATTGTTTAATACAAGATGTAATCAAAGGTGATTATAGTATTTGTATCCTAATAAGATAGGATGATTAGTACCCTTTAAATAATCAAGCATTAATGATCATGGTGATAAGGACATAATCCATATGTCAATTCTCTTCATGTTGAGTTGACTTAGCCAAATCAAGGTTGAAGTTAATATCATCCGATAAAGGATGAGAGAGAAAGGACTTCCTACATAAATGTTAATTATGTAATGGACTCTTATTATGAATAGATGCCTAATTAGGGTATGATCCATGATAGTGAGATCATGAAACCCTAATTATGAAGGTTAATGAATCATAACCCTAACTGAGGGTATTATTGGAAGTAATCTTAAAACATGGTGATGGTATGATCTCAATTCGTAGTGGTGACATGATAAACCTTAATTCATGGTACTTTGATGATCACTCCTACTTGGAATGAATAATAAACCCTAACCTAGGGTGATGTAATGTGAATAGTAAACCCTAATTCAGGGTATGTTGAACATGAAGCATAATCAAGGGTGATGTAATGTGAATAGTAAACCCTAATTCCAATTAAGTAAAGGAAAGTGTGAAACCCTAATTCTGGGTTATGCTTTATATCATGAAGCTCTAAGATTGGATAATGGTACAAAGAGTCACTAATTCTAATTGAGCTAAGGGATGATTAACCCTAATTGAAATAAAAAGGGAAACCCTAACCCTAGTAAGGGCATAGTGGTGCAACCCTTGAATAGTGATGTTATCATTATTGTACATTGTGCTGATATGAAATAAATGTATCTGTTACCATCTATACTAATCATGCAGGTTTTATGAGATATTGAACATAGACAGGTGAGAGCTATGATGCTTTGTTTAATAAAAGTACTTTATAAGCTTTGTAAGCAATGATATGATATGTTTCCTAGTAAAAAGGTAACAAAAGAGACTGACAAACTGTATGAGCCAAGTGAAATATTTGCATTGCAATTATCATGATTTACACTGTCAAATAACCTGATGGCATTATGTTACCTGTTAAGGTGGCAACAAGTGATTTGATGATCTAAGGGTTTGTACACCCATATTCTTGAATTATAATGATGAGATGATAAGGGATTGAGATCCCAATGTTAACAAGCAGTGAAATGAACTTGACACAAATAGTACTCTTACTTTATAGTAATTGTTTTAATGGTTTATGTTTGAAAACATGCCTGATGCTAAAAGAATGATGTAATGTACTTAAATAATCAAGTGTAATGATATCATGTAGAGCCCTGACCATAGATCCATCATTGTCAGAAGTTGGATGATAGTGAAATAGGTTTTCCTAAGGGAACTCCTGGAGAGCATACTTTTGAGTATGTGGGGGTTATGGACGTGAATATCCTTACGTCCTAATGGAGGAGTTGATGTGAGATAAACATCAAATCTCGCAATCCTTCATTATATGTATATGCCAGGATGATGTATCACAAATTTCCCAATGACGTTGTTAATGTCGCATCGATGCGAGATAAACAAGAAATCCCTCGATTGCAAAGAGAGTACAGCATGCCACTGTAACTCTAATAGAGAAGTTGCTAGCATACCCTAGAAAGCTATTATGGCAGAGGCACAAGATGTCCTGCATGTTGTTCCTCACACTGACTGAGGAGGATGAGGTCATAGAAATCCGACTCTTCTGATGACCTATGTATGGTACCGATTTCAATTTCGCAATGGTCGGTTGGAGTATGAGCGGTATGCCTCATCTCCTCAGGGCATAAGTATGTTTGTAAAATATAATCAACCGTGTAGCATAATTACTTAGGTTGAACTACGAGAAACAATGATTGATGATATATTGTTTATTATGTCCTAGTTAGATAGATGATATACATGTTCTTCGTATTCCTTATTGATTAAATGATTTACTATTCAATCAAGTTATAATTGAAATGATTGCATAGAGAATAATGCTCTACTTAACATTAATCAATTATTTACCTGCTGTTGAATATTTATAATTCTACTGCTCAGTGTTATTCCTATATCTACAATAATAATGTTTTTGGTGAAGAGTTATAACTCTTGGTGGGACAATTTTCAATTGTCTCACCCCTGTGGGATTCAACATTTTAGGTAGACGTCGAGGAAGAAGAAACCCATCAGTGGGTGAGCAGCAACAACAGTCACAACAGCAACAACAATAATAAGGACAACAATGATCTTCAGGTGGAGACACTGTTTGTTAGGTTATGTATATAGAGAGTCCTATGTGTCGTCTCTATACTCTCATGTCCTAGGAGTCAATAGATGGTTTGATATAGATCTGAGATTTTTGGCTAGATGCCTCGAGATTTTTGTATACTGCTTTATATAGTGTAATAGGGCATTCAATGTTTATGACTCTCGAGATGCGATGATACAGAGATGTACTATTGAATCAACATGTAAATAACTTCCTTTAGTTCTTTATGAAAGAGTTTTAGAGTTTGTGGATCTCAGTGCAAAAAGTTTTAATTTTTAGTGATTTCCAGTAATTCCGCTGTTAATGTTTCAGTTCCGCATTAATTAATCTATTTTCGCGAGACGGTCGTCACAAAGATAATCATCAGAGTCCAAATCTAAGGTTTCCAAAGATTAATCCTAATTATGTGTCATTTGACAATTTAAATATGCAATAGATCAAAGATCTATAGATATTAGTGAGAAACATTCATAATCTAGTCTTAAAAGTATTTTTAAATGATCCATTGGATTTTTCTAATCAAAATGGACTACTTATTCGTAATATTTGGAGCTATGATGTATTTTCTAAAATTAAAACAAGATCTGATCATTTGTTGCAATTTTGAGCAGAGAGGAGGCAAACTAATATGAAAAAACATAGGTCATCGGATGTGCAAGGAAAGGCTGAGATGGATCCATGCAGGCGGGGTGGCTCACTTGGTGGTTCAGGCCTTTGATCCGTCGGTTCAAAACTTGATTTGGAGTGGTTCTCGACCGGTTCAGTCCTGGTTGGACCCCTCCATGGACCGACGGTTTGGGTTTCATTTCTTCACGTATAGACCTCCGCCTAAGGTCCTGATAGGTGAGGCGGACGGCTCGCTAGAGCTCAGTGGCTCAGGAGCATAAGGCGTCAGGGTAGTCACTAGAAGTGTCGTCCAATCTCGTCGTGTTCTCATGAGATGGGGGCAGCTGGTGGATTTGCGAGGGGAAGAAAGCAGGAGGTACCACCAAAATGGGATGGTCGGTGGGGCTGCTTTGAGAAGAAGGAAGTCGGGGATGATTGGGGTGTTTGTTTCTATGTGTGAGCACCGAAAGGGGGGGTCCTTGCGGAATGGTGTAGGCAGTCATTTTTGAGGGATTTTATAGGGTATGGGTTAGGTTTAGGGATAGAGGATTGGAGAAGCACTCATGGCTGCCAGGAGGAGAAGAGAAAGGAAAAAGGATCATTTTGACGACGCAAAAATGGATGAAGGCTTATCAAAATAGGGTTTTTTGGGTGCAAAATTATGAGAGGATCATTCCCTCTCGATTAGAAACTTGAATCGTGGTCAAGGGTGTGAGTTTGTAAGTCTCAGCCATAAAGACACCTGCCCGCTAATTGCGGGAGGGAATGAGATGACTCCATCGCCGCTAGATCGGGCCAGGATCCATGAGAGGCAGATCCAAGGGCTGGGATTGCCCCCGGATCCTTGCCTTGGATTGCTGACATGGAAAAAGGTCAAATAAAAGACAAAAATAATGGTTTTCAACACATTAACTTCAATAATCCATAGAAAATTGTAGGAATGTCTAATTGTTCTCAAATTTGGACCACAACTTTACAAAAAACATGGATAACCTTTAGAAAAAGTTTGAGAACAAAAATATGAAGTTTTATGGGTAAATTTACTTTTTTGGACAAAGTAACAAATTAATCAAATATGTGGTGTCACAAGGTGTATAAAATTCACCTTGATCATCATATTTCGAATTTGAGTATCAATATTGAATATGAAGCCAAGAAAAATAATCTGGGACCATGAGTGAGTATAATAGGGTCAAAAATAGTAATTAATTCATAATAATGCTAAATTCCACTTTGCCACATCACAGTCACGAAACCATTTTTACCCCAATCCCAATCTCACTGCCTAGACAATACAAAAAGGATCGAGGTAAGAACAGTTTCGTGACAGTTGGTATCAGAGCTTACACACTCTCATATACTTGAAGTAAATAATTATTCAAGTCTCCTACACCCAAGAAACCCTAAAGTCCATAATGGTGAAAATTGAGGTGACTAGGCTTGGGGTCCTGGCATAATTTCTCATATCCGTCTTCACGGTGATTGAGATCCCCCACTCTACCTGGCCTTAGTTGATCCAAAACTAGACCTAAAGGTTATCTTGTGAAACAATAGAGAGTCTTCTAGCATCTCATCTCTTCTTTAAGGACTACCCAAGCCACCCATGTAGATGAAGATTAGGTAGTCTTCTCATCCCGTCATGTGGTCCTTTCTTGTGACCTTTTGCCACATGATGTCTCGATTATGGGTAGCTTATGCATGGGAAAAAAATGAATATCGCTAAATTATGAAAGTTGATTAAGAAAGTTATACCATGATCCGACCTTAATGTGATAACTCGATTTTGATAATTTAAGCTTGAAATCAAGCATTCATGTATGACCCCTAATATCATGAACACTCAATTTTGTTATGTTTGAGGTTATGATATGGTGAAATAAGGATGACTTATACATTATACCTTATTGTTGATAAGGTTCCTATTTGATTAAACCCATGTTGCCCTATTGTTAATTAAACCTCAAACATAGTTAAGCAAACTCGTATCCTATTTTATACACATCTTGACTATGCTATTAAGTGACTAAGTCTAGGACTTACATAACCATGATGTAAGATTATAATGCAAAATGAAGTTTTCCTATTGACTATTGATGCCTTTTGCAATATCGATTTTGATATGATGAGTATTAGACTAGATTTTGCACTACTCTCTAAATCCTTGAATGTCAAATTCAAATCCCCGATTTCCAAATTATATGGCTACCTTGATCATGAAAGGAAAGGAATGCAACTATTAATGTGACTTTGTAAAAACTTGACATTATTGCCCTATTATCTTGAATTTTAATGTTATGACCTTGTAAAACATGCTTTGATCATTGGTACTCTCCCTATTTGAATAAGCTCGATTGATAATGACTAATGTAGGTAATGTGTTAGATTAGGGTAGTAGTTGACTCATGACTCCCTAGCCTAGGTCATATCCCTATTTTGACTACCTCTAAATTTTTGTATTGTTGATTATTTAGAGTTTGGAAAGGTATTTTCTTCCACCCTATTTGGATTGGCTGACCTAAAACTAATAGGTTAAACCCATGGTTGATACTCGATCTTGAATATTGATTTCATAATGACCTTGACATATGGCAATATTGACTATAGCTTGAGGTTGACTTCCTAGATAGACCTAGGTCTAGATCATTCATCAACCTTGGAAACCATGATAATGAAATTTTGACATGTTGATCAAATATTGCTTGAATATTGTTGCTAAAATTGAATATAGATGAGTGATCTCCCCCAAGGTCTAAATAGGAATCTAAGCCCTGACTTCAAAATTCAGGACCTATGACTTTTGGTGTCAAAAATCTCTACTCTTGATATTGATTAATACAATTGTGACTCACAATTATCAATCACAATAAAAATCCTATGTTCACATTATTTGGGTCTACAGATCACCACAAATATATGACTTATGACTTCAAAATCCCAAATTTTGAAATTTTCAAAATGATGACTATTTTGACTCTCTCGATTTATGACTTAGGGTTTATCTCTCATTAGGACTATGGTGGGACCGTCCCATTGATTTTGAGCTCAAAATAATGATATTGAAAATATGATGTTGTCTCAAAATGTTGAAATACTAAATCTCAAATCATGGGTGTATAACCCCACCTAGGCCAATGTAGAAGCTAGGACCCTGAGATTTTGGGATTGAAAGTCACCTTGTACACTTGATTCAAGGACTCTATTTGTTTGCCCTAATATATGATCTCTCCAAATTTGTGACCAATAAAATGCTTTCCATATTTCTTACTCATATGATGACTTTGAACAATATATGCATTGACCTTGATACTCAATTGCTCGATGATGAAACAATGTTGGAACCAAGTTAGTTATGATATGAAACATGGAATCCCAATTGTTACTATTGGATTACTTGGAATTTGAGGACATGATTTTGATTTTATACTTGAGGATACCCCAGTATTTGAGGAAATGACTTAGGTTCAATGATCCCAATTTTTGAGGTTGTTTTGAATTTTGGGGACAAAATTCCTTTTTAAGGAGGGAAGGATGTGGCAAAGTGGAATTTAGCATTATTATGAATTAATTACTCTTTTTGACCCTATTATACTCACTCATGGTCCCAGATTATTTTTCTTGGCTTCATATTCAATATTGATACTCAAATTCGAAATATGATGATCAAGGTGAATTTTATACACTTTGTGACACCACATATTTGATTAATTTGTTACTTTGTCAAACAAAGTAAATTTACCCATCAAAATTCATGTTTTTGTTCTCAAAATTTTTCTAAAGGTTCTCCATGTTTTTGTAAAGCTGTGGTCCAAATTTGAGAACAATTAGTCATTCCTACAATTTTCTATGTATTATTGAATTTAATGTGTTGAAAACCATTATTTTTGTCTTTTATTTGACCTTTTTCCATGTCAACGATCCAAGGCAAGGATCCGGGGGTGATCCCATCCCTTGGATCTTCCTCTCATGGATCCCAGACCGATCTAATGGCCATGGAGTCATCTCCTACCTTCCGCAATCAGTGGGAGGTGTCTTTATGGCCGAGACTTACAAACTCGTGCCCTTGACCACGATTCAAGTTTCTATTCGAGAGAGAATGATCCTCTCACAATTTCGCACCCAACAAACCCTATTTTGATAAGATTTCATCCATTTCTTTCCCGCCAAAATGATCCCTTTGCCTTGCTCTTCTCGTCCCGGCGGCCATGACTAATGCTCCAATCCTCTAGCCCTAAACCTAACCCATACCCTATAAAATCCCTCACAAACGACCGTCTACACCATTCCGCAGGGATCCCCCCTTTTTACGGTGCTCACATATAGAAACAAACACCCCAATCATCCCTGACCTCCTGCTTCTCAAAGCAGCCCCATCGAGTAGCCCATTTTGGGCGTACCTCCTGCTTTCTTCCCCTCACAAATCCACCAACTGCCCCCATCTCGTGAGAACACGACACAATTGGACGACACTTCTAGTGCCTACCCCAACGCCTCATGCTCCTCAACCACTGAGCTCCGGTGAGCTATCTGCCTCACCTATCAGGACCTTAGGCAGAGGTCTGTACGTGAAGAAAGGAACCCCAAACCGTCGGTCCACGGAGGGGTCCAACCAGGACCGAACCAGCCGAGAACCAGTCCAAATCAAGTTTTGAACCGGCTGATCAAAGGCCTGAACCACCAAGTCAGCCACCCCACCTGCATGGATCCATCTCGGCCTTTCCTTGCACATCCGACGACCTATGTTTTTCCAAATTATTTTGCCTCCTCTATGCTCGAAATTGCAACAAATAATCAGATCTTGTTTTAATTTTAGAAAATAAATCCTAGCTCCAAATATTACGAATAAGTAGTCCATTTTGATTAGAAAAATCCAATGGATTATTTAAAAATACTTTTGAGACCATATTATGAATTTTTCTCACTGATATCTCTAGATCTTTGATCTTTTGCATATTTAAATTGTCAAATGACTCATAATCTGGATTAATCTTTGGAAACCTTAGATTTGGACTCTGATGATTATCTTGTAACCTAGACCTAATATATTTGAATCATATACTCTTGAAAATAAATCTTTAGTGATCTAGATCTTTTTACTGGATTCAATCTTGATTATAATGAATATGAGTAATCTTGATATTGATCTTAATCTTGCTAAACACTTGATATACTTTGACCCATCAACCTGATATGGAATTCCAATGATGCTAAGTATCATGATGATGATCTAGAAACTAGAATGATGACTCAAATATTGATGATAATAATTAGGGTTAGCAAATATATTCCTAAAATACCTAGGTAGATCATCCATCCTTGAATATGTTTGACACTTGAGTAAATATTGAAATCTTGATATAATGTTGACTCTAAATGAATGATCTACCTTAGGGATGAATAGGATTGGAAAACCCTAATCTGGTGTACTTGGTATTGGTCTATAATATGATATTGACCCTTGATCCATATCTTGATTGATCTAGGAACTACTTGAGTCCCCAATCTTCTACTCTTGTTGATCATACTCGAAATCCTCGATGAAAGGTACACTATTATATAACTCCTCCTTGATTGTATTGAAGATACTTTTATGTATCTCGTGACTATATACTTGGCTATTTACTTGGATGAGCAACTGTTCCCTATGATTAGTCTTCAATTTTTCTATACTATATTTTGAAAAACATGAAAACATAAATTGCATGCCCATTATGACTGCCCATATATTGATAATGATGATGATATTGATAATGTTGATAATGTTGATATTGAGTACAACAACCCCCTCATTCGGAGGTGGGACTTGTACATTGGCTTCCTATGTTCCTATGGTGAGAAGGAGCCTAGTGACCTTCCCCATCGCGTTGGGGTAATAGAGTCACACAAAATATATAAGCATGCTTCTCAAATTACAACATAATGGGAACTTGTAATAAAAGTTGAATTGCTTGAAAAACTTGTCAAATAAATATTGGTTTTACAAATTGCTTGTTATTCTTTTGAATATAAGTCTTGCCAACTATACTATTTTGTTATAAATCACTTTGCTTGATTTTGATAGTGTAGCGTGCAATTGCATGATTGTGTCTCGATTTTCTTGATTTTAGGCAATATAAATGGAATATTGAATAAGATCACTTCCACACTATACACTCTGATGACAAGGATAAATCAGATATATCTCCATATTGGGTTAGTTTGTTCTTTAATTATCCAGTTTTTGAGTTATTTATTTCTTATTGCATATGCCAGTGTGATAAATCCTATTGGGCCACTCAGGGACAGGCGCTTCAATCCCTTTACCACTATCTAGGCGGTGAGATTGGGATTGGGGTAAGAATAGTTTCATGACACCTGGCCTTTGTTTTACGATCTAAGCATTGTGGCTTCCCTAAATACATTACAATGCGAGCAATCATCGTTTCGTTCCATAAATCCAGAGTGTGATTAACGATCTTCAGCCAACCTGGCACTGCGGTGAGATTCTCTTGCTCTAAAGGCTCACCTTTTCCCACTTCTTGAGTATCATAGGCTTACCTTTCACATACCATGGCCCCCCTTCGATAACAACATTCATGTCTGTCGCTTCCTGGAACTTAATGATGAAACATCCATTTGTGCATCCCATTACTTTGATGGACCCGATAGGCTTTCATATACCCTTCAAATAGTCATGCAACATCGGAATATGAGGGCGGAAACCTATAACGTATCCCACCTCCGTATTTTCCCACATTACAGTAGTTTCATCCACTTTTGATTGCAGAATAATCATCTCATCATTCTCTACAGTTATCTCCTCTGTCAAGATCCTGGTGTTAATGTCCCCTATCAGATCCTTAAATAGTGATGAGAAGCATCTTAGTGTAGTTGCAACTCTTATCTCTAAAGGCTCTAGATTCCTCGTTGGCCATCGTCCACGGTTTTGCTTCACCGCACCTCTTCTAGGGTTGGCATCTCCTCCGCCGCCACTCCTAGCGCCCATTGCAAAAATACTATCTGTGGCTTGGAGTGGATGGTTTCATAACGTGACATGTATGATCACATGGTCAATGTGACTTAGTGAGCGTAAATCCTTGTCAAAACAAAAAGAAAACGGACCTAACTGTAATTGTGATTTTCTTGATTCAATCAATACATGTAGTTCAACATTATTCCTCCTACCTATATTAATCGCTGACATGAAATTTTCTAAGTATTCAAATTAACACCAAGGAAATTGATGTATGCATCAATTTCTCCTTTTGAAATTGTCTTGTATTGCATCCCATTACTTATATGTTAAGTATTAAGTTAATGCATCTTTTATACTTTTAATGATTTTGATGTAATATTGTGTATTTCTCTGTTATCCTTCATCCTCTAATGCTAAGGAGATCATATAGTGCTAAATTATAGTCAAACTTAATTCATTGTTCTATTTTTCATTTTTCTTGGATATATGGGAACCACCCCTAAAGATGGGAAACAATTAAGAACCCCTAACAGTGTAAACCCTGATCCCTCCTCACTGACCCACACAACAGGGGGAACCTTTAAATCATGCAGAGGCCAAGCTACATGAAAGGTTGCTGGCTGAAGCGCGCCACCAAGAGATTCCAAACATGGGTCCCTACTCTAGGGAGCCCAATGTCTACCACTGAGTTATCACTCCCTCAGCAGAAAACTATATTTGTAAAATGAAATCCACTACTAAACTTAATTTTTAACTTATTATAAACCTTCGAATAAAAGGATATTGATTGATACATTATAACTTGTCTCTAGTTACTCCTAATATAATATAAGTTATGAAAAAGGATTCTTAACACTACTAGAAACATGAAGAAATAAGTAAAAGAGGCTTAAGATAGGTACCCAAATTTAGGTATGTGATAGACACATCAAAGCTTGGTATATTACCTATCTTGGGGGAGTGTGATAATATGTATGTGGATCAGCCAAAGAAGGGTTCATTGTGTTTACATTTGGGTTGGACTTGACTTTGTTTTCAAAATATTATTGAGCACCTAGAGGCATAACGATGGGGAATACTTAATAAAAACAATTATTTACACGTAGTTGTGAAACTATCTATCAAAGAGTTGTAATGGATGCAATTGGTAAACATTAACTACCAAATATCATGGTTGTGGTGATCAAACAAATCTGACTCATGACTTTTAAAAAATAGACCTTGGCCCACTAAGAATATTGCTTGATGTAACTTTTTGAATTAAGAATGATGGCTATTGATTTTACTACAATAGTGGGAGCATTGTTTCTAAAGACAAAAAGAATATCATTATCCATTATTTTAAAATAAATTTTGTACCTCATGTAAAAAAATTCTTGTAAATCAAATGGCAAACATAGATAATCACTTCTCCTTGTTACCGGTCTTTGAAAAGGAAAATTTGAATGGGTATAACATCCTTGACTAGTATAGGACATTGAGAATTGTTCTAACTCTCAACCACAAGTTCTATGTCCTAGAAATCCCAAAAAAACTAGCTGCATATGTGCCTAAGGAAGAAAGGGAATCTAATCATAAGCATACTGGTGATTCCATTTATATGAAGTGCCTCATTTTATGTTTCAAGAATAATGAGCTTTGGAATCATCTTGAGAATGTGAATGATATATATATATATATATATAATATATATATATATATATATATATATATATATATAATATATATATATATATATATATATATATGGCCACCCATATGAGGAATATATTACAAAAGCAAACAATGCAAGAGGCTACGATGTCTCCAAGGACTTGCTTAAGTGAAACATTTGGAAGGTCTAACATCCCCACTATAAGGTAAATTTTTTATAACTTTACTAAATGCATGTCCTTCATGGTTATAAAATATATAATAGGAATTTAATTCAATTAAAGTGATTATTGTGCACTAAAAAAATTATTTTTTGTGAGTCAATTTGAGTAAAGGTGTTACTTATCAAAATACATTATCTATGAAATAATATATAATTGTTTATTTAGTATTTAAGTAAAGTTTTATTCTAAAAAAATTAAAATTATCCTAACCTTTTAATGGAAAAACTTATCCCAGGAATTTTCTATCCCCAAAAAGTAAACATGTATACAACATCTGGTATTAATTGGAGTTCATTCGATAGGCAAATAAATTATTCAATATAATAGAAATTAGGATAAGAAAAAGGGATATTTTTTGCATTTATTGGAAATCTGAACTTTTGGACTTTTTTTCATTGCAAAATTAGTCATGTGATGAACTAAGATAACCCTAGTCATCCCCAATTATCTTTGTCCTCCATCCAACTTGAAATAGACTCCTTTCCCAACCAAAACTATTTTTGTCTTCTTCTCCTCAACCATTCTAGAAATAGATTAGGACTTTGATTTTCAATATCCATATGAACCCATTAATCCCTCACATAAATTGGGGATTGAACCCATAATAAAATTCCCAAGTATTACACTAACCTCAATCATGTGCGCCATGTTTAGACTACATCTGGAGGGTCTCTCTTACCACTAAGCAATAAAAATCTTCCCTTGACCTTTTCAATCCCCTCGCAGCCACCAAATTCACCTCTTCCTCCCTAACCACCCCTTCCTAACTCAAACTTCAATTATTGACCATAATCCTCCATTCTCAACTCATGCATCACATCCATCTAATATCTTTCTTGGAACAACCTCGAGGTGATAGGAAACCCAACTTCATCATTGGTTTTAGTTGCAATTCACTAAGGGTATACCCCAACAAACCTACTATTTAGCTGCAAAGTGGGGTCCTATATGGTCATCAACAATTACATATTTGGAATTTATTGATCAACATTCAAAATAAGATTCAGTTTGATAAAATAAGTAATCCCTTTAATGACTATTGAGAATGGAAAAGAATAACCTAATTCTATTGTAACTACTACAATAACCTAGTAACTTGTAACCCTATATCTTGCACTAAGATGACTATAATTGATCCAAAATTAATACATCATAATATATATAAGTATATATATAGAGAGAGAGAGAGATAGAGAGAGTGAAGTTGGAATACACTCGAGTGTATCGGAGATGTTATACATCTCAGTCATTTTCTATCATGGAATAATTATTTTGGAGATCTATACCATGGATCTTCTAAAATATCTTAAGAACATACTACATGATAAATTTCAACTCATTTGTACACTTATAGGTCATGCATCTAAAGGAGGCAAAAATCATGCATTTCAAATTAGTTTTGTGCATCGATTTTGTTGTCCTTGGATGAGTGACTTACACTCGTCCAAATGGGCTTAAATTTTATATATGTCATGTAATTAGTATACTCATGAAGTTAAATGGAATATATTTTGAAAAAACATGATCTACATAGGCAAACACTTTTTGGATGTACAATATTATCTATATACTTCAGTGTATTGCCACTCCGCTTGAGGTCTCGCGACTCAAGGGGCGACTAGGTTTTCCCACACGCAAAGCCTCCGGCCGAGGGGAGGGGGTCCGGAAGCTTGGATGCGCCGCCCTGCTTCCCCCTAGGTCACCTCTGCACCTGCATCGACGGGGCTTTTGTCCTCTGGTGCCTCATCTCCGTGCTTGCCTCTCTTCGCTAGTCCCCTTTCCACGACGGCTGCAACGGGTTCCAGATCTGATTGGGGCCGAAGCTGGGGTGGTGACAACGATCTGTCAGAGGTGGCTCTGGTTACTGGTGGAGATCGTTTGGGTGATATGGGACCGGCGTGCCGCCTCCCCTTGGCCACTGCCCCTGTTATTGTGGGAGTGTCTCCCCTCTTTTTCTCACTTGGGTGCTAGTTTCTGGCAGGCTATCTGCCTTGTTCCGCTGTATATCGGCGTTGTTTCTTCCTTTGAATAAGGATTGTTACTCCTTCCTCTGTGAAGGCGGTGGTTTTTCTGGGGTGTTCCCCCGGTAATTCAACCTTAGTACGACTATCTCATCTTTGCTCTGGATTGATTTCATTACTCAGTTGTATGGCTTCATTTGAGTTGATATACGAGCAGAATATCGTCTTCTTCCAGCCCCTCTACCACTACTTAACGCTCAGGTTGAAGGAATTCTTCAGAAAAAGCTGCTTAAGACAGCCTCAAAGAAGAAGAATCAATGCAGAAATGTCTCTCTCTCGTTCCAATATGAGTTGTAGTGCCCTAGGGTTACTGAACGTGACGTTTGTATGTTCTATTTGTATATTTCTCCCCAATTGTAGATGTTTTATGGCTAACAAGTAATGAATCGATCCTTTTGCTCTAAAAAAAAGTGTTTGTGTGTGTTTTAATCATCTGAAGAAAATCTTAATGACACTAAAGATATTAACCTAGAAGAAGGATATGTGATATTATAAAACCACAGGTTTTTTTAGTAAAGAATTGGATCTAGTCTTGGAGAAGTTTTACATAGGAATTTTCTTACTATATGTAAGTGGGAAATGCCCTTTAATTTACATAACATTAAAAACATTTAAATTATGGGTTTCTAAATATGAAACAAAGTTTTTTACTTGTAAATCAATCGTTAACTATATTTAGATTTTCTTGTTCATGTAATTTGAGATATAAACAACAAGACTATTGTAGCCTTTCAATAATATTATCTATCATGTCATGAACATTAAACATTCAGAAATTTAACATTTCAATTCTTAAAATATTTATGTAAATCATTTAAATTGAAAATGATATGCTCATATATTCAGATTCATATTTAGACATAGAATAAGAGAACAAACACTAGCTTTTTCTTTGTTGATCCTTCTCCAATAACTTCCTCCTTTTACTTTTCTCATTATTATTCTATCTCCTTTCAGTTGATGTAGGGGTATGTTAGTTAGAAACTCTTTTTTTTATGTTGATTGATATACTTCTTGTTTCACAATTTTGGTTTTTTAGTGTAACTTTTGAGCCATAAGTTATGGTTTCCTTGTGATTTATTATATCATATGTGTGTTGGTGATTCTGTATAGATTTTGTGGTTCGTTAATGGATGAGAATCACATTATGATATCAGATCAACTAAGTAACTATTAATTATTAATATCTCTAGATAGTTCATCATAGATGCTTTTTCCTTATAGAAGGCTCCCAAAAAGAGGTGTCATAATGAACATGAGCATGTAGATGGAGAGGAAAGATCCTATAACATTGGTATTCAGCTTAAAGGTTGGAGAAGAGGCAATACAATTGGTAATTCTAGTGTGCCCCTATATATTCTTGCCAAATCTCTTACATATGCATTAATGATTCAAAATTGGATGTCCGCATAACCAGGAAACAAAAAGCTGAACTTGGTAGATTTTATGAAGATTAAGACATTGACCACATCTGGAAAATCTAAAACATCGATAGTTGGATGTGAGGAGGAGTGGTTTTTGAATGTCAAGCATTGTTTCTGTGACCTAGGATGCCATGATAAAACCAAGGTCCTCTTTGTGACACAACTAATGAAGATCATGGCCCTCCCATGGTGGGAAACTTCACACACACCTGATGATCTAATGTTGACCAGATGACCTAGGAGGTCCCTACCACCACTTTCTAGAACCACTACAACTCAGAGGCAATGATAAAAAGTAGTTTGACTTATAGATCCTAAAGAAGTATGTCGATACCACAATTATTAAATATGTGATGAAGTTATATATGATGCAAAAATATGTATTTTGTTTATACAAGGTGCATCTGAAAAAGTAGTCCATGCATGGTATGAAGCTTGATCTTGACTCAACTCTTAATATTGGACGTAGACTTGATATTGTTTAGGATGCACTTGATGCTAAATTGGAGTGATAGGACCACCTAAGATGGCATTGGATTAAATGATCAACCAGAGGACAAAACTACTTTCATAATGTTCATAATGGTCGAATCAACAAAAAGAGGAAGGCTCTAGGAGGAATTCTAGCTCAGAAGGGAGGAACCCCATCTCAAAGTGAAAGACCAAGATGACCACTACCCAGAAAGGATCACTAGGGAAAGGGATCGTAGTGACCAACATTCCTAGTCTCTAGAAGTGTTAGAGGTTACATATTAGAGAGTGCAAGTATGGACAACACATATGTTACTACTATTGTGAGGAGGGCCACATCAAGATACACTATCCTAAGATGTAATAGAAGTATGGAAAAAACAAAAACTAGAAGCAAGGTCATAATAATCAAAGAGAGGAGCATCAATTGAAGCTCTTTTACATGACAACATACTAGGCAGATGAAGATCAACAATAGTAGGCATGGGTTTAGTCACCAATTTTTATTTAAAGTGCTCATTGATTGTGGAGTGTCACATGCTTTATATCTTGTACATTAGTATCCATGTTAGACCTTCCTATAGAAGATCTTTATTATAATTTTACTATTAAGAAACATTGTAACATGGTATGTACCTGAGAGGATGGTTTCTAGGGTTGGGTTAACCCTAGATGGAAGAATATTTCCCATAGATCATATGGTCATGTCTATGATAGATTTTGACATCATTTTGGGAATGAGTTGGCCTCACAAGCACTATGTGCTCCTAGAGTCACCATATTTCATCCTAATGAAGAGACTATAATCATCAAGGGAAGGAAGAAGCATCATAATGATTTCTTCATCTATAAAATCTAGGTGGATAAACCAAATAAGAAAAGGTGTCATATGTACCTACTATATGTAATTGTTGGCAAGGAGAAAACCCTTGTTGATATTCTTATGTCAATTAGTTTTGTGGTGTCTTTCTTGAGGCTTGGCAAGGATACCTCTTGATAATGAGCTTCTGTTATAAATTCATCTCCTAGATGGCATTGCCCCTATTTCCAAGGCACCATACATAATTCATCTTTGAAAGCTCATCAAATTAGAGAAGGATTCAATACTCCTTGACCTAGGCTATATTATTTGTAGTGCATCTCAGGAGCGTCGATTCTGTTCATCAAAAAGAAGGATGGTTCTATCAGGATGTACATCGATTATAGGATGGTGAACTAGATGACAAATGAGAATAGGTACCCATGCCATGAATGATGATCTATTCGACCAATTGAAGATAGATAAGGTGTTTATAAAGATAGAATTGTGAAGTGGATACTACCATTTAGAGAACAATCCCTTTAATATTGGAAGGGCAACTTTTCACACAAGCTATGGAAATTTTGAGTTCCTTGTGATGACTTTCCACCTCAACAATTACCCCTCCTTCTGCATAGATCCAATGAATTTTTGATCTTTAATTAATATTTAGACTCATTCATTATTATTTTCAACTCAATTTGTGTCTAAGTGACTCACATGCCAATAGGTGAAAGATGAGCATTAGGGACTAGGAGGCCTGATGTAGCCATTGGATATTGCTAAATGAAAGTGGACCAAAATGACTATGGACTTTGTCATAGGTAACCCCATGATATAGAAGGGGCATAATCCAATTTGTATAATTGTAGATCGATTGTTAAAGACTATACATTTGTTAGATTTCAAGACTACTAATATAGTTTTAAATATAGATGAACTTTGCATCTAGGAGATTGTACGTCTTTTTGGTGTACCTACTTCCTTAGTAGTATGATAAAGATTCAAAGTTCACTTCAAATTTGTGGAAGAAAGTCCAAGAATAGTTAGGAGGAATATTTCACTTGGGTATTTCTTATCATCTTTTGACCAATGGTCCATCTGAGATGACTATACAAACTCTTGAGGGAATTCCAGATCTTACATTATGTATTGAGGTGGTTCATTGGTGAAGTTTCTTCCTTTATCTGAACTTGCCTATAACAATATTTTTCATGCGAGTATAGGGATGGAACCATATGAGACCCTTTATGGGTGGCCAATGAGTCACCTTTTCTATGGAATGATCTAGATGAGAAGAGCTTGATAAGGAGTGATGAATTATAATTTTACACATATCAACCATGACTCATTAGGACGAGAATGAAATCACCTCAATATAGAATGAAAAGTATGTAGATGCACATATATCTGATACAAAGTTTATTATGGATATTTTGTACCCACAAATTCACTAGTGATTAAATTTATGGTTTTCACCTTAACCAATTGATACACAATACCACCCACAACAAGAAACATCTTACAACAATATAGTTATGATTAAACCCAAAGGGCAATGTGTTTAAAAAGTATTTTGATTAAAATTGTGACAACCGCTATCCAATGATAACAATCATCATGCAAAACCTCACAAAAACAACCATTAACAACAAATAACCCAAAATCACTAAAATTTAAACCATTTTCCCACAAAGATCCACTTCTAGGAACTTTTCACAAAAAGGCCCAAGGCCATGTTTACATATGCATCATTGTTGGCTTATACATACATCATTCCTTCATATAACATGGATATGAAACAACAATTTCTTTACCAAAATAGATGCAAAAGCAACATCATACATCAAGGCATTTCTAGCCAAAATCTCAGATCGATCGTAAAACCAGATATTAAAACTATCTCCTTAGGACCTTAGAGTACAGGGACGACACATAAACCTCTATTCTACTAGACACATAACAACACACTCAACCTGTGCTGTTACTACTATTCTTTTTGCTACTGCTCGCTCCCAGCTAAACGATCACTACCTTCTTGTGCAAGTCTACCTAAAAAGTTGTGGAACCCACGGGGTGAGACAACAAGTCCCAGTGAGAAATATAACTCTCCGCCAACATTATTATTATTATCAGGGTTAAATATTATGAAAGAGAGAAGAAGAAACCTTTATTGAATTAAACATCTGTAACTACTGATGATATACAAGATAGAGTAATATCAATATCTCATTATTCAATTATCTGCAACTGAGAAATAGATCATTTAATCACTTTTAAAAGGAATATGAAGAACATGTATAACTGTTATAAACTAACCAATATAAAAACAAAGCAAGGCTTCAACGAATGTTTCCATATTTGATCCTTAAACAAATATGATACATGGCTGATTAAATCTTTAAACAATCCATCTTGTACCCTGTGGAGATGGGAATATACCTTTCATCTCCAACTGACCATTGCAAAGTAAGCATCAGTGCCATATAGGTCTATGAAAGAGCCAGAATCTACGACCTCATCTTCCTTGGTCAGTATGAGAGTGGCAGTGACATATGAGTCAATATGCATTTTAGCTAGCTTGATGTATAGAGGCTCTTTGCTATAGACATACAAAGCATATCATGTTCTCTATTTAGGGTATGTCCTTCAGTCAATCCTGCTTGTATATATTGAGTCATGGCCTGCAACCATACTCTTCTTTTGTGTTGGAGCTATGGCCTCATCCACACTCTTTAATAAAATGGCTCAAAGTGAATCTTGTGAATTTAGGATACAACTTGTACCCCACATATTCAACAATATGCGCTCCAAGTTAAAGTCATTTCACCATTCAACAAGTTCTTACATAGAATGGATCTATGGCCAGGGAAACTACATTTTTAATTAAATGTCAGCACCATGTTGTGAAAGAATAATCCCCTTAATCAATTTGCAAATATAATAAAATGAAATGTATATCATATTGTCTAAGATTCCTTAATAGTTAGAACACCTCTGTGTTACCCTACCATTTTCATCATGGGATATCAATCCTTTGAACTCACCATTGAGTACCACATCACCATCAAAGCAATTATGTTTTTTCTAGGTCATCAAACAAATATACATTCTCTCTCAAAAACTATTATTCCATAGGCCTCATAAGGCATAATCAAGTTATAAGTGATTAATACCACTATAGCGCTCATCTGTATATATCCATAGGGAATTCATGGTTAAGATTTAATTATTGTAACCATTGATTATTACCACCATGTCATTTCAAAATATATTCCCTCTTGTGACTAGGATTAGGGTTTATCTTTTCAACTGATTACGGTTTCTAGAGATATATTCAATCACCAACCCTAGACCACAAATCCTCACTTCTTTGATCTTATATTATCATCTTTACATTCAATTGTATCATATATAATCACTTGATCAAGTTACAACCCTCTCATAATTAGGGTTAGGACTTTTATTGTAACTGATTAGGGTCTTTAAGGTTCTATTCAACAACCGAATCCCTAATTCATATATCCTCACATCTAGGAGCTTATTTCGTTGCCATACATATTTAATGATACTTGATTATTCTCACTAATTATGATAAATTGATTATCAATATAAGGTATTACCTTTCTCATATGAGTAGTACAAGTTTCTCTTTCATCCTTACTAGGATATTAGATTCAACGTTAACTTTTTGTATTGACTTGACCCCCTTTAGTGTATATTGGCCTACACTTTTCAAAGTATATCCATTTCATTACTTTATAGTGTATCCATTGAATATATTCAAGATATATTGGCCTACACTCATCAAGGTGTGTCATACAAGGTGTATCAGTCTACATGTTATACCTTGTGTCGGCCTAGACACATGTGTTTGTGTCTGCCAAAGTACCATTACATCTATCAGCCAAGGCATGTCAATTGGTATCAGTTTAAAGATGATTGAGAAGGTATATTGGCTATAGTGTGCTTTAGGGTATCGACCACCCTATTTCTTTGTGTATCGGCTACATCAACCCATTGTGTATCGACCATATCAACCCATTGTGCATATAGGCCACACCATCTACTTAGGGTATCAGTCACTCAACCAACTAGTATGTCAGCCTCATCATCTACTAGGGTATTGGCCTAGCTTATCCCTTTGAGTATCAACCACTCAATCTGCTAAGGTATCGGTCACACCATCAACTAGTGTATCAACCACATAGCTCATTATGGGATATTGACCTCTAGGGTTTGGGTTGTTATGACTGAATCCTTGTTCAGCACCTTAGTTCTCTCACCTATTGACCACACCATTACTGTGACGTCCCCAGATTTTCTAAAACTTAATTTGATGTGTGACGTCTAAAATGAAACCCTCACCTCAGCGAGAATCCCAATTTAAACATCACACACTAGGCTAAGAAAGAGAAAATCAAGGGAGTCAAAAGGAACAATCAGTAGCACATGCACATGAACAATAATAAAACCACAAGACATGTTCACTATTCAACATATAATTACAACATGAATTATTACAACATTTGATATTACATATTGAACAACAAACTTACACATATACATGTATTACCTCTAAACTACAGGATCTTAAGACAACATGTCCACCTGTACATCAGCTCACTACACAACTCTCAACTATCCTGGATCTTCAAGAGCATAACCACAACCTAAACAAAAGATTACATGCGGTACACATCAGCAAAATATTCAAGAATATTGTACTGAGTACGCCTACGTGTCTTTTATATACCTCTCATCATATCTTGGCAATACGACAAAACTAATATACTTGGTAGTAACAGAAGAATATAAGAAAAATGTATACTTGCACAAAGACATTCATAAACAAAAGAGAACACATATTTTAAGCTTATTTTCCATTATATCTCAAGGCCTTTATGATCACTACCAAAGAGTTGGATCATATGTACACTATGACCACTACCAAAGAGTTGGGTCCAAGCACACTACCAAAAAGTTGGTGCTTCCATATGTACAATGTGACCACTACCAAAGAGTTCGGTCACTTCCAAGCACACTGCCAAAGAGTTGGTGCTTTCATATAATGGAACAGAGATATTATGTTTGATGTGTTCATAGGAGTAAGTATAGAAAACGAACCAACATATCATACAAGAAAAATCATTTTATCCAATACCATATGCCAAGTATTTTACTATACATATAACACAAGCATATTGTATAATAAGCCAAGTAAGAGGTAATGGCATACCTTGATCAAGAGAAACCTAATCATCACATATTCTCGATGTCATCTAAATCTTTGTTAAACCTGATCAAGACAAGATCATATCTTGTCATCAGATTCTCATCATCTTACATCTCATCTTAACCCTAATCGTGTTCATTAGAGTTTCTCTTAGTTCATTAGGATATGTGTATCACTACTTGTATTCATATCTTATGATTATCTCACTGATGTCATTTTTCAGATTGCATCTCATTATCAAAGTTTATCATCTGAACATTAGGTTCCATATCCTTTTTGTGCACATATTAACCCTAGGTTACATCATTAACCTGGATTAGGGTTTTATAACATGTATTAAGATTCATCTTCATATAACATGGATTATGTTCATCATTATGATCTCATAATTAAAACTGAGGTTTCATATACTGATATGAGCTTACGCTGTGAATTTCAGCATTTATTGAGCATGTGTGCATTTATTGCATTTTATTTAGGGTTAAAAGCCCTAATTAGCCATATGGATTAAATTACATGATTTCGTGCATCATCATCATAATAACTAACATCCAATGGATTATAAGCATGAATATTGATTTACTGACATATTCTCATAATTTTAGGCCATCGTTTGATATTTATTATCCATCAATTAAGCATTTCACAACTAACAAGATATCACTGATATTCGTGCATCAAAAGCCTTATATTTTGCTTTAATTGTGTTCTGCACATTTTTCTGAGAAATTTGGTATATTATACTTATTTTTCTGATTCTCGAGCTATTTTGTATGATTTAATGAAGAACTGCATATTTACAGACCTATTCGCCTTCGACGGCCAATCAAGCGTTGCCACGTGGCCCTGCTTTGAGTTGCGCAACTCCAGCTATGGCTGCCTAGTTCTTGGGCGGTTTAGTTGGTTCTCAGGGATTGGACCCGGTTCAAGGCTGCAGACCCAGTCCTCCCTTCTTCTTTCTTTCTCCGCTCGATAGATCTAGAGACCACACACCTCTATTTGCGCAGGGCGCCGCCGCAGAGTTCAGACCCAACGAGCACTAACTCGGGCTTGAGTGCTCCTCATTGGCTCTGAGGGCCGCCTGAACCTTCGGTGACCTCTTCTCAACCTCCACGGCTGCTCAGGTTTGCTCTGGCACCCTCGATCCTCCATCTGGGCAGGAGCACCACCGCTAGCTGCTTCTGCGGTGGAGAAAAAGGGGAAAAGCACCCCTCACACTCCTACTCGAACCCGAAGCTTACAAAAGCTTCGCAAGATCCTCCTGAACTTCTGTGTGCCATCAATTCTCGGTGGGAAGAACTGACCACCAGCCTTCGAGCTTCATCTTCAAGCTCCGGCCAACTTGGGTTTGACGACCATGGAACTCACTATGACTGGACACAAAACCAATCGCATTCAAACCCTCTATCCTCCTTCTTCCTTCTACCTCTCTTGTCTTCCTTTGTTCTCACCTCTAACTCCACGCTACACCTTCGACCACCACTTGTATGTTGCAGTGGGAGCTTGAGGAAAAAGGGGAGCTCGTTCTCCCTCGTCACTTAGTCACTGGATACAAAAGAGGGGTCATGGCATTGGTATGGATGAGAAGAGATCAACTGCTCACCCACACTCTACTCTTATCCCACGATCAACGTGTAGCCTGACATCGTGGTCGTTGCCTTCAGTCAGATGGCATCCAAGGGCTAGGAGTATCTCGTCCCCATGCCCAAATCATGGCTCACCTAAGTTAAAGCTCTCAGCCACTAGATAAAGAATCGATGGACATGATCTAAGTATGCAACCCGCCCTTAACCAAAGGGGCGCTTGACACCTGATTCGATCAGCAACTTAGGCTATGAATCAAATACTTTGGTCTAAAATACATCAATAATACACATTATTTCACAGTATTCAAGCCTTAATAACTCTTTCTAGGATGCTCCGATTGTCACCAAATTTTAACCACAGCTTCCCTACCACTCAAACTATATTCTACTCAAATTTGGTGACAAAAATCATCTATTTGATCATTCTATTAAATCCCTCAAGAATGTATTAAAAGAGATATCTTAATAATGATGTTAACGTCACATCAACACACCAACTTTGTCAAAAGCTTAGAACTCTTAATATAACTCAACCATTTGATTCCACTTATGTCATTGGACATTTAGGATTTCAAAAGTCCACTCCATCACATCCTACACACCTTAAAAGATATTTCGTCCTTGAAATTAAGCCAGAAAACCCATTTTGTCACATCATATACATCTTAAAAGAACTTTCATCCTAGAAAGTAAACCATACTCATACCTACAAGGAAAACCTTATCTTTCCTTCATCCACAAAAACCTTATCTTTCCTTCATCCACATGTAGGAACTATTCTAGGTGTAACATATCCGCAAAGGTTACCTAGAACCATGTATCCATAGCACTATTAGGAGGTTTACAACCATCTTGGGTGCACAAACACTCCATTCAGGGTTAAACTCAGGGTTTAGAAATGTAGGTTATGTCATTACATATCTCGTATGCTTGGGTTGCATCCTTATCTTTACCCATGCATTAGGATTTCCACATCATATTATCATGTTCCAAAGGAGTTAAACCAAGTCACCCATTATCAAGGTGTCATCAACATTTTATTGAGATAATATTAGAACATGTTTAACATTAACATATGCCTTTTGGTGACAAAACTCATCTATTTGATCATTCTATTAAATCCCTCAAGAATGTATTAAAAGAGATATCTTAATAATGATGTCAACCTCACATCAACACGCCTACTTTGTCAAAATCTTGGAACTCTTCATATAACTCAACCATATGATTCCACTTATGTCATTGGACATTTAGGATTTCAAAAGTCCACTCCATCACAATTACTTAGTGTATCAGCCAAGTCTTCTAAGAATATATTTCTCCCATCTTCACATGATGTATTGGACTAGAGGGTGTCAGATTGTGAGTGTATCATATTGGGGTTAGGCTTGGCCATGTCAGCCTCCACACTCAACTAAGACATCATAGTTTGATATTCCATCTTCAATAAACTCCTAGTCATGGAAAACTAGTGCCTTTGATGCATATCGTTCTTAGAGCCTCGAACATATTGGACTATCAACAACATATAATTTTAGAGTATTACAAGTCATATCGTCCATCCATGTGATGATGCAAGTATATGAATTGACTTGATTACCTTCTAGATATTAGACTGCTTTATTCTTAGCATTATCTGAAAGGTTAAACATTTGTAAGTATAGTAGTTCTACTCATATTGCAAACCAAAAGGGTAGGAGTTCATGTGCATCAGTTTCCATGCCTATATCCTTATATCGGGTTAGGGTTTTCATAAAACTCTTTGTCTATAACTACTCTAGTTCATGGAAAACAACCCCATATATCCAATAGAGCTCATAAAACCATCATTCAAACAAGAAAAATCGAAGTAGAGAAGGAATCACCAAGTATTGCATGATAGAAGATGAATAATAATAAAGTTGAGTTCAAGTTATATAACCAACCTCAAGATCACCACTAAAGCTTCAAGCTTCCAAGATTCACGTTCCCAAGTTTGAATATGACTTATCAAGAGTCCAAGACTTGATCATAACACCTCTATTTGAAAGGAAGACACCATAGTAAGGAACTTGGTGAAGAAGGAAAGAAAGAAAGAATCATGGTTTGAGAAGCATAGCCCATTCAAGGTAGGAGATAACCATGGATTTACCTTGGGCAAGTTGCTCGGGCTTCCTCTTCCTCCTTGAGCTCCTAGGGTCTTTCACTTAAGCAAGAGATGATAAGGAGTCTAAAGGTTTACTAGGAGGTGAAACGAGATGTATATATAGTTGAGGCTCATGAAAAAGAGTATATGCAAAGTGTCATCACCATATGTTCATGGGTGACACATGTCCATGCATAGTGACACCATGCAACCTCATTTATCTTGACATGCAAAACTCTCATGTATAATCCAAGGGTAAGGTATTATCCATTGGGTAACGTCCTTGATAAGATATCAAAACTTGTCATTACTTTGTGTACAAACTGATACCACTTTTGCAAGGAAGTCTCAAACCAATATGCTTCACCTATTTGAGGTTCTTAGCTCGACATGAATGCTTCCAAAAGTAATCAAACCTATAGGGGTCATCCTCTATGGTTTATAAACTGATATGAACCCCCGTATACCCTTCACAACTTGACACAACCCCATCTAGGGTTCAAGGTACTCAACATTCTATGGTTTTAACATCACCAAGAGTTTTATCACTCAACCAAGACTCAAACAAGGCACCCCCTTCTCTCTCTCTCCTGTATATGAAAATAAGAGAGATTAAGAACACTCTATAGGTGGTAAAATGCGCATCAACCCCATATATTGGGTATGTTGCAAGTTGCACCAAAATGTAGCACATAAAGCACAATCATCAACCATATAAGCTCAATCTTGGAATTTAGGCTTTCCAAAAGGTTCCCCTTAGCATCATGATCTGTAGTATGATGCTAAAGTACTAAGGGAACACCCATAATGTGACATATTGCAAGATAACCCTTTATCTTGGGTAAATTGCACTTTGGTCAAAAATAAGCAAACATTGCTCAAATAGCATTCAAACAGGACCAAACTAGAAACTTGAGCTATCCTTAAGTCTTAATTACTTTTCAATAGATTAAGACAAGGTACTAATCATTTTACTTAGGAAACACATCCAGGGTTATCCCAAAACCTAGGTTAGGGTCCTTAAAATAGTAACCATATAATAACTAGTATTTAAAACAAGAGTTAGATTGTTTTGTTATAAAACAAATTACTGTCATTGAAAGACTTGGTAAAAGTTCTAGATGTATGAATGGAATGTAACACTAGGGTGAGTGGGTTTCACCCCCACTAACTACATTCTATCTCCCACTACATCATAATTAGCACAGATGCACATAGTTGAGGTCAGGTAAACCATTCTTGAGGAATTAGGACTAAACTTGATCAGAAATTGCTCCAAGATCATGGTTGCATTACTTACAGGTCATATACCACCTCAACATACACTTATATGAATTTCCCATCAATGGGTTAAGATGAATGAAATGATATCCTTGATCTTAGGTCAATATACATCGAAGATCTAACTAATATGCAAAATAGTCAGCCAAACTACATTTTCAAGCATACAACATTTAACTCAAAATATAGCATGGTTTATACAAGTGTATATGCAATAACCATAACAAAATTAGGTATCCAAGATACTCCCCACATCCTAGAAAGGGGAGTACTCACTCTTTACAATAGTAACAAAGATAAAAAGAGATTAAAATAGGAAATTCACTGTCATAGTAGAAAATGTAGGGGTTGTCATGGTATGTGGTTGCATGTCTTTGAGTTTGGAGACAATAGTGGACGACACAAGAACAATATGCCCCTTGACGTTCATTAGGGGTGGACTTGCAGTTGTATGTATTCCTTCTTTGTGTCATGGATATATTCCAATGAGATAGGAGTTGGTGGATCGATCAATGATGGAAAATGTTGTGGATGGGAAAGGGACATTGTTGATCAATGTTTCTACCAAGGTTTGAATCTAAGAGCCTTAGTGTAGGTGGAGGTGTTTTCCAATTGATGTGATCAATCAAAAAATGAAAATGGAGATAGATGCTTGGTATGGATTTCACCATCCTCAATGTTATTTGATGATGCCTTACCATAAAGACAAGCCTGCATATTGAAAGGCCTTTGGTTTGGGGTTTGCAACTCACCCAGTCGCAAGTAGTGATTGAATTGGTGATCTTGAATGGAAGGAAAATGGTGGAAGGAAGACAAGAAGTCTACATGACTCCCAAAATTCTCACTGAATGGTGAATGTGTAGATTTTTTTTTAGTTGATGATGAAAATTTTGTGTTTATAAATGGCTACAAGAACATAATCCATGGATGACTTTAGAATATTTATTGATAGATAATTGCAGGATATTCATTGGTTGATGACTCTAGGATCTTCATCATCAGTTGATGACTATAGGATCTTCAATAATTGATGACTGTAGAATCTTATCGATAGGAAAAGTAGAGATTTCATTGGTTTTTGGAGGGTGGGAGTTATCATCAATTTTTTCCCACCAACTAGGAGCCATCAATATACATATATCAATGGATGAAAAAGACAATGGTACATCTGCAGTAGTCCCATAAGTTAATGGGGATGCACATCAATGGAAAACTAGGTAAATGGAAATCTTATTAGTTGATGAGTGTGTTAACCAATGAGAATGTTTATGGATGAAAATCCTATGGGGGTATTTGATGGGGGTAGATGGGCCTATATCAATGAAGTCACCATGTGATGAAATTAAAAAGTGATGGAAGGGTATATCAATGCAGATCATATCCAACATAAAAAATTTCTTCAGGGTCGTGATAAGTTAGCAGGACCACCATCCTAAGCTAGTATGAATGGATTAAATCTCAATCCTATACCAAAAAATAAAGAAATTGGATCAAAATTGTAATAAATTAACTTAAAACCAAGGAAAAGTAAGGAAGCTAATTCGAAAGAAAAATACAAATATAATCACAAATCTAAGATGAAGATGCAATTAAACCTAGAATGAATATACATTCATCAATTAACACCAAATTAAAATTTTTCTCATCCTCCAGTAATACAAAATCTAATACATATGCCAAATGAATACTTTCAACCCAGATCATTACCTCACGTTCACATCATGCTTGTTTTCTTACCACCAGATATGGCATAGCCTCCAAGTTCCCCATATTATAAAACACATCTATCCATTCTTCATTTCTGATGTTGCATCCCAAAAAGGATTTTCCCACCACTACCCCCAATTCCAAGCATGTCTAATGACAATCTCATAAAATCAACAAATATGTATAGGATTTGATACTCGTGTGTGTTAAAATAATATCAAAACGAGACATTCATTGTTTACATAAGTGGAAAACTGAGAGAAGGGGGTGTGCAAGGAAGATGTGAATATCTCTTGCATTTGAGTTTAGATTGAATTTTAACTTATTTTTTTATTTGCCTTGGATGATGTACACACTTTTATTGTTGTACACACTAACATCTTTTCTTTGTTTCTAGTGGTATGCCCCTATTACATAGAAAGGGGTACAGAAGAAGCAGATAGAGTAGGAAGGGAGGTGTCCATCCTAGACTTAGGGTCTGTCACATTTTGTGGCTTTTATTTATTTTTGGTGTATAGAAGGTAAGAGTATGAAAGGAGAAGTGTAAAGTAGGGGTCAAATCAAATGTAGATTAATTTACAAATCAATGCAATGGGTTGTTCTCCTAGTCCCACTGAGCTCAAGAATTAGCATGATAGGGGGAATGGTGATGATTTAATGAATTTGTGTCACTGGTCAGTTAGAATAATGATGTTTTCTATCTCTACTAGGTCGACAAACCTTGCCACCATTTCAAGGGTGCATGATGTAAGTGTCCTAGGCCACATAGGATGATTTTTGGAAATTAGTTTGTACAGAAGTAGGTCATTGTGAGGTGTTTCTTTGAAATAAGGGGAGTTAATTGATTATGATCAACATAAATGTAAATAGAGAAATGGAATATAAGTAGGATGGATAATATATTTTATAGCTCTAGAAAAGATTTTTTTTAAAAAGGTATTGAAATGTAATAATGAGATCATAATAAAAAATAAACAGATGTAGGTAGAGAGTAAAAAACATCCTCCCACTGTCCAAATAGACTTATATATTCGTGCATCCTTGAGACAACATTAAACCTGAAATGGAGGGGAAGAACTGTGCTGGTTGGACCAAGAGACGTGGTTTTTGTCCATTGACAAATGTCATACACTTATAATTATAGTTGTTACAACTTATGATCATATCATGGGATTCACTATCTCATTACTACAAAGATGATGCAAAATGGAAAAGAAATTAAAAGTTGAAAGTAATTATCAAGTTGCCTCCCATGAAGTGCCTTTGTTTAATGTTGAAGGCTTGGCATGTGAATCTTAATCATTGAATGGAGGCATAAGGAGCATGAGAAGATGATGAAGTTGCATTCCAACCATTATGAAGTAGCATTTGAGACATTAGCTATTGACTTTTTATTCATCGGTCATCTCACTCCAAATTTTAATGGATCCATGAGGGAAGAGTTCTTGATGATGAATGGTAATGGCCATCTAGTCTTGAGATTTCCTAGAAAGAGTTACAAATAGGAGTTGTGTCATAGAACTTGGATCTCCAAATTGCATATCTTTCTTTTTCAAATTGGCAATTGTGCCACATCTTGGTTCACTCCACCTAAATGTATGCATTCTTGTATGATGTCAATCATTTCTCTTCTATCTCTTGTAGTTGAAGTTATTAGCTTTCTTTTGCTTCTTGGAGATCAAAATTGAGCTTTTTGGTGTCCCACTAAATAGGGTTCTCAAGCTCCACTTCTATGTGACAAGATTTCCTATATATTAAGAAAAAATGTGTAGTGCTTGAAGGAGTTCTCTAAGAAGAACTGTAGGTCTGGAGTGCATCATTAAACATGTGTACATAATATTATCTACCAACTATCTTCTCCATTCACGTTGATCTTGCAGTTGGAAATTTCCACTTGACCAATTATCTATGGGTGGTACAAAGTATCCACATGGTGAGGGACACCATACATGCGGATAAGTGTGTGAAAGTCATTTTTGAGAAAGTGGGATCTATCATCAGAATGAGAGTGTGGAGGTGTCCCAAGTGTGGAAAGACAATGTCTTTGAATAGTTGATGACTATCTTGGAGTTTCTAGAGATCATAAGTATGTCTTTGACACATTTGGAAACATTCAACATCAGTAAGGATGTAAAAGAAGCCATAAGAGAAGGGTAATGGACCAATATACATGATCCCCATACATAAAATCCCAACTTCTTGCGAAACATTAGGTGGTATCTCATCTCACTTAGAGATGTTTTCAGTTCTATAACATTCATCACAATATTTGACATAGTTGTTCATCCTTGAAGATAGAAGATTGGAAAAACCTACATTGAAGAACAATGGCGAAAGTCTCATACAAATTCATGTGCCCCTAGTAGGGCCAAAATTACAATGCTTAAGATTTAGAGGAGCTTACTCTTTAGATATGCATTGATGATATATGTTGGTGAACACATCAGGAATAGATACAGATCATACCAGTAGTAATGGAATCTATCATACATATTTTTTCTTTTCATTCATAGTGCAGTGTAGATGTAGAACTCCCATGGCTAAGAAGATCATAAAGAGGGCGTACCATGGGGTGAAAGTGGTAACCTTCAGTAACTAATTATTAGGAAATGAGTCATGCAAAGAGAGTGGGTCATTGTCTTGGATTTCCAATCAAATTAGATGATTGACAACAACACTTATAGTTCCCTTTGTTCCTTTGTCTCTAGATCATACACTTGCAACAAGAAGTTCCTTCTATGAGCCTGGGCTTCATGCCATTATTTGAAAATAAATACTTAATAGTAGCATCATTTGTGTAAAGAACCACTTGCAAGCCTATTATATAGCCCAAAATTTGTCAAAGGTGTAGACAATAGCAAGAACATACTTCTTAGTGGTTTCATAATTCCTTTGTGCATTATCTAGTGTCTTGATAGTGTGGTAATGACATGATATTTTTGCCAATGGGTTGCCCCAAAACTAATCCTATTGCATATTCATTGGCATCACTCACAATCTCAAATGGAAATGACCTATATAGGGCACAATCGATGGGGTTGATATGGGAGCTTCCTTTAGACATTTGAATCTATTCATGCAATTAGTGTCAAAGATGAAGCCATTGTCCTTATGATGAACATTAGTGAGACGATTTCTAATTTTGATGAAGATGCATATGAACCTCCTATAGAAACTAACATGACCTAGGACTGTCTATACTAATTTGATAATGGTTGGGGAAAGGCAACTTCTTAATCACATTATATTTTCTTTATCAATAGCAATTCCCCTAGAACTGACACAATGTCCTAGAAGAACCCTCCTTCACCATGATTTGGTATCTTCTAGTTGAGCCCCAAATATGATTCTTCACATTCAAGAACTAGGAAAAGGTGGCATATGTATGATTTGAAAGAGTCTCTGTAGTAATAGATAAATTGTCCATAAAGTCTTCCATGATTGTCTTGGTATAACCAGTGAAGATGGGAAACATGCAACACTATAAGGTAGTTGTTGCATTGCATAGTCCAAACATCATACAATGAAAAGCATGGGGATCTAAAACCATAGTACCCATCCGAATAGTAGAAGAATTCTTGGAGGAAAACCTCTCCATGACTTTATCATGAAACATAATTGGGAAGTTATCCTTTTGAGTTGCATTGTTGATCATCTAGGATTTACATGATAAACCACATGGACATAGTATATGTAGGGATTAGCTCATTCTTCTAATTTAATATAACCATAGTGCATGCCATCTTTGACACAACATGCATAGGGCTCACTAGGGTGAGTGAAATATGGGATAGATAATCCCTACCAGAAGCAACTTTCTCACTTTTTTACACACGACCTCCTTCATGATGGAGTATAGATGGCATTGAGTCTCAATGGTAGGCTTGTGGTTGTCAACCATATTGATTTTTCTCATTCATATACTTTTATGAATCTAGTAAGATCAATGATCTTGTCGTCTAGTGCCTCCTACCTCTTACTCATCTTAGTCAACAATAGATGTTCTTGATCAAAAGCGACATCAACAATAATGATGATCAACTAGACATTCTACTCATCTAGGAGGGCATACTTTATTCCCTCAGGTAGAGGCTCTAAAGTTGGTTTCATGGGTGATTTAAATTCTTATTCAATGATGGAGACATATTTGAGCTCTTCATACATGACTGTAGGTTCTTTCTCTACATTGTCTAGGTGTGAGAGAAGTTTTTTGAACTGTTCCTCCTTCATCTCAGGATCAGTAGGATTTATAAGTGTTGTTTTAATAGGGTTACATGTTTCCTACCACAGCTGCACCATCTTGTCAATACACTTAATTTGGAAGAATTCTTCCTACAAAGAGGGACCCTTTGACACTCTTAAAGACTTTGAAGTCAAGCATGTCAGTACCAAGCCTTAGTGTTATGATTCGAATTCAATGTTGATCAAGGTTATATCTATTTCAAGGAATGTATGATCAAATATACGAGGATATAGAAGGTCCTCCTTGATTTAAATGATGAAAAACTTATAGGGGACATAAGATTTGGGGCCTACTTTAGCAGGGATGTCATCTATAAACCCAGTTTGGTTGGTCATGGAAAAGTTAACTATTTGAATGATATGATAGTGGGAAGGATTTTAATGAAGTCAAGTCTCTTGCATAAGTTATAGGGAATATTTACCCCAAGGTTATCTATACCTTTTTGGCATTTAAAGTACCCAATGAAGCAATATGTGTTGAAATATCTTGAATTCAGGAGTTTGTGTGGGATCTTTCTCTTGATAATATCATTTTATAGCCTTGTAATCTTCTATTATGTACTAAAGCATGGGAAGATATCTGAAATTTTAATCTAGGAAGGGATTTTACAAGATCATCCAAGAAGGGAATGTCAAAAAGAAGATTCTCCATCTCATCATTTAACTTCCATAATCAAGAGTCTAGCTATATATGAGCTAGCTGAATTTATTAGGGTGGTCACAACTTGTAGACAAGAATCACAGGGGAAGAAACAAATTGGTGGCTTTTAAGGACTTCTCAAGATTGGCTGTGTTGCTTTGTTTTGGAGTGGATGTGTTGCTTATCTTAGGAGTTTCTAACATTGGGTCAACCAGGACAAATTTAGGGATGAATTCATAATCATCTTTGTATTAAAGAATCAAATTATTGTTGGTGACATGGAATGGTGGTCCTGGTAGTACAAACCTAGAATGTGCAATTACATCCTTGAACTAGTCCTCGTGCTTCAGATTGTTTTCAGGATGACCGGTGAAAGAGTTTCCAGGAGGGTGAATAAATGCAGTGATCTTAGTGAGTTTATCCTTCTGGCCTTATGGTATGCCTATTGACCTACCACTATCTTATCAATAGTTTCTAGGAAACCATGATAACTGGAGACAGGCACGTACTATCAATTGCCCTACCCTAGGAGAAATTTTACCTAGTTATTGTTTGGATTGCAGATGTTGCAAAATTGTTCTAGAATGAAGTTTGTGTTAGATTTTTTGGTTTTGTTGAAACCCTGGACAACCATGAACTTGGCTTTGCTTTAGCCCATTCATGAGATGATGAGTATTCTCTGCTTCATGTGGGTTCCCATACTAGAAACCTAGATGATTTCTTGGCCTATTGGGGCTTGTTCCCCCTATCCTAGAATGAAGTTGACATCATTGGCTTCTTCAATAACTGGGCTACAATTGAGTTGAGGTTGGTGCATTTTCATTGTCTTGGTATAGGTGATTGCACTTTATACTAGTGTGCCCCTCCACACTACAAACCTAGCAGACCACTTGGGGTCCCTCATCTTGAAAGGAATATCAACCTCATTTCTCATACCTATGAAATGATGACTCGATGTTGTTTTACTAAAGAGAATGAAGCTTTCAAGATTCAACAATAAACTTTAGATCAAACTTCTCTTCAACCATAGAATCCTCTAGAATTCATCAATTATGTGATTGACTTTGTTATGTACCCAAATTAGCATAGTCCCCTACTTAATGCTCATGACTTCCCATGAATCAATAAAGCTCTACCTCATGAAATTACCCTTGAAGGTGGAATCAAGGAACTTCTTCATATCATCATTCATTCCCCATTAGAATTTTTTAATAAGTTATATAAGGGAAGGCCATGATGAGGGAAGCTTCAAAATAACTCTTTATATCATTCTCAGACTTCAAAGAGAGTTTTTCCTGGGAGTTGTACAAACTATGTATTTACCCTTGGACTGGGTAAGTGAGTGAGGGAAGCAGAAAGAACTTCTTCACAAAATTGCTCTAAAGTTCCTCCCAAGTGTTGATGCTACCATCTTCTAGGGAGTTTTACTACACCCTAGCTTTGCCAGTGGAGGAATGGTATAATAGTAATATCTTGATGGATTTATCAATCACACCAAATTTCTTTCTTATTCCATATATGTGAACTTATATACATGGTAATGCATTTACTCACTAACTTTGCCTACAAACAATTGTTTTGCATTATCATCACTCATTGTGTCTAGATTTTGTATTTAGGTTCTGCAATGGCTAGTTGGACAACTGGGTGGGGAATGCTTGCATCTTTAGGAGTAGAGAACTCTTACAACACTCTTCTCCATATTCTTATTTGGCTTCTTGTATCCCTTACTTCAGAACAAATCTTCCTTGTTCCAAGATTATATCTCTTTGTGCTGCAAGTTCTTCTTCTACTATGTAATTTGAATTCTTTTTCCGTCATATTGGCTCAGCATTCATGAAGTATCTTGTGTAGTTTCTTTTCATCTCAAGGTCAATGACTAGTCTATAATTGGTACTAGATATGTTTCACATGCACTAGAGATGTTGAATTAAGAAGCTTTGTAATATTATCAATTGTAAAAGGAGAACCCTAACTAATCCTAGTTAGTTAAACTAATCAAAAAATATGTTTTCTTGTACAACGAGGACAATTTTTTATGAGGGTGTTTCATACCCTCAAATTCTTTTAGGGATAAATCCCCTAGTTTTGACCTAAATCAATAGATGTGACAATATGATTGCAAGCAGATGGATCTTATCAAAATTTAGTGAGGAATAAACCCAAAGGACAACGACTTCAAGAAGTAGTCTGATCAAAGTAATGATTCAAGCACTAGTATTTATAATAAGAATTGTATTGTTTTATTATACTAACATTGCAATAATTAAAAGACTAGATGAATGATCTAAATTTATTAATGGATGTAAAAACTACGCTGAGTGGGTTTCATCAGCATCATACCAACATTCTCTATCACTACATCATAATACGAATGAATCTACATAAACCTGAACATATTAATATAATCTCACCGCCAAGCTATTCATAATAAACATACTCATTGCCTCAAAAAACACCTATATATGCTTATCATCAAGGTTTTAATACAAAACAAGGAAATCCTAGACAGTAGGCCTGAAGTTATCTACATCCAAGATGTGATAAGCAAGAATAACTTTCGACCAAAGTATATTTTTCAGCGTAAATTATTTCATTCAAAACATAGAATGGTCCATAGAAGAGTAGATGCAACAAAATGTACAAATTTGGGTATTCAGGTACTCCCCACAACCTAGCATGGAATAGCCGCTCATTACAACATTTACAAAATAAATACGAGAAAATTGATGAAATCCATCATCACATTAAGAATTAAAGGGGTATTCATGATGTGTGGTTTCTTGCCTTTGATTTTGGATACAACAATGGTTGTTTCATCAATAAGATACCTCTTGATGTTCATTACAAGTGAACTTGTGACCTTTAGTCTTCCTTTTCATTTCCTAGATTCATCCCATTGAGAGAGGATTAAGTGAGATGATAATGATTGTGGTCATTGGTTGTGAAGGGGAATCATTGATCGATGCCTCTTTTGGTGTCAATACCTTAGATATTTGGTGTAGGTGGATGCATTATTGGTTAATGTGGTTGATCAACCAATACAATTAACCAATGGAAATGAAGACAAATGATGACTATGGAGTTTTTCAACATGGAAGATTTGAGGTGATGAAGCCTTGCCATGGAGACTAACAAGAATGTTGATGGATGCTAATTCCGAGGGGTGATATGGGCTTGGGTATATGGAAATGCATCAATGAATTCATCGATCAATGAAATTGACAACCAATGGAAGAGATATTGGTGAAAATTCTAAATAATATCAAAATTTTCTTTGGTACCATTGAGAGGGACCATTGTCCTTTGGTTTGAATGGATCACCTATTCTCCTACTATAAAAACCTAGGAAATGGATAAAAACCCTAACAAATAAACAAAAAAAATTATCTTGGTTCTAATTTTAAATCTACATGCAAAACTAAGCCAAAATTTTGATTAGAACTATATTTGAATATGTATTCTTTAGAGTTCATTGTTTGGGATCATGTGTTTCTCAAAGTCAAGTCCATAAAATCTATATCTAGATCTAATGTGAAAAGCAAGCTTAGCCCTTGATATGTAGATCCCTTTGAAATTATTGATAAAGTAGGTGAGAGTGCCTACAAATTGGCTTTTCCACCTTTATTGTGACCAAATGCATAATATATTTCATGCACCTACATTGAGAAAGTATGTTTAAGACAATTCTCATATTCTCTCTATTGATCATGTTGATATTAGAAAACATCTATCCTATGAAAAAATTCATTTGAGGATTCATCATACATAAACAAAGTTATTAAAGAACAAAAACATTGTGTTGGTTAAGGTCTTGTGGAGAAATTAGAACATGGAAGAGGGTACATGGTAACTAAAAGATGAAATACTAAAGAAATATCCAAAGATATTTATTCCATTAAATTGTGAATTTTTGTTAAGGGGGATATGATTGTAATATCCTCACATTCATGTACCTTTATTATAGATTTTCTACATGCATATACTTCATGGTCTAAGATGTCATTTGATTTAGTTAGGTTGATTTTCATTTACTAAAAAGATTGCTATATAGAGTAAACAATTGAATATGTTACGAAACAAAATTTGTTGACCTAACTATCTCAAGATAGTTAGTTATTTAACATATTATTCAAACCTTTTTTATAAGATAAATTATCCCAACCCTCTAGTGGGAAAACTGTCCATGATAATCTTTAGGCCATAAAATAGACAAGTTTTCAAAATTTTCTACATTGCTTGATGAGGTAAGTTAACTATGCACTATATGGAGATTTGGAATAGAAAAAAGATATTGTTAACACTTATGATATTTCAAAATTTTGGACTTTTTCCGCACTATCATACGAGAACTGGATGAACTGGGATAATCCAATCCACACCTGATTGTCTTCCTTATCTCTTCACCTCACAATGAAATCCTTATCCCAATCAAATTTGAATTTCTTGCCATCTCCATAACCATTATACAAATGGATTTTTTCTTTGTCTTTAGGAATCCATCCACACCTTTTACCATAAACCCTAGCTTGCACCCCTCACAAAATTCCCAAGTCCACCACTAACATTCCTCTTGTGCACCAGCTATAGACAACATTTGGAAGATTTCCCTTGCTACCAAGAACTTAAAAAGACTCCCTGGATCCCTCTAATTGCATCTCAACCACCAATTTCACCATTTAACCAACCTCACCTAACTCCATTCTCTATCGTTAACCACCACCTATATTCTAAATCACTACACCACATGCATCCAATTTCCTATACTAGAACAATCCCAAGGTGATCATGAACCCCAACCCCATCCTTGGTTTCAAGTGCAATTCACTGAGGGTATGCCCCGACAAACCTTTTACTCATGTATCGTGTGGGGCCTTGTTAGTGGAGGCCTTTGTTCATGTGTGTCTTGCAGGAACACAACAATGATCCATGTTGAGACTCAATGGATCTTTGTAGACCCTTGCCAAATATTTGTTAATGGTATTTTCTCTAATTCCCATTCTCCTTTGCTACTCTAGTACAACTTGTCATCAATGGACATGGATCCTTCTTCCATGGTTTCAACAACATGACCTAGGCTTTGACTCTGATTTCACTTATTCAGTGTTTATGGACTCCTTGACGATCTTCTTCACGTAGATTCTTGGTCTCCCTATTTTTCCAATGATATATATTTTCACATCCGACTACTGACTAAACTTGATCCTAGGATCATCAAGTTTGTATATTCATGATGAATCCCAATAGCCACCTTTCTTCACCTGATCTGGATTCTCCCATAGTATTTCCACAGAGATCACAACAACCCAATTCTACTGCTCAGTAAAAGGGTGGCATCAAATAAGGTTTTTACAAGAACTGGACGTCATACAACATTGGTCTCTATTGTCCCACAAGGGTAAATCATAATTTTCAATCATTAAATTGTTGGGAGGCATGGCCCTCCCCTCTGCTTCTCCTAAATATCTTTATTTGTATTAATGTTGACTTGGGGTTATACACTACCCACATTTTGATGATGACTTCACCATTCCATTCATTTTATCTAACATTTCTTCTAATACCACTTTATATTAGTAGTTACAATTAGCTCATTACAATTGACATCCCCTAGCTTGGATACAAGTTAAAACACCACAAGATCAAGGGTTAAAGATTTTATAGATTTTTGCCAAGAATTTTTCTATAATTCATTTGTAATGACTTTATCACTTGTAATTAGGCTTAGTGATACTTAGAATATTTTATATCATTTAGGTATGTACATTTTCAATAAACGTCTTAACACAAATATGGGCTATTCATCAACTAATATTGCCCTGAACCTCTCTCAGATGACCCAATGAGCCTTACTCATACAATGTCATTGGTTGAGATGCTATTTTTTATTATACCTCATCCAATGAGATTTAAATCCTTGTCATATATTATCATTGGATGACTTATGCCATCCACATCTCGGTTTATGGTATTGTAGCTAAAAATTGCAAACTAGTTGTTATATAGAGAGAAAAAGTGATGTATATCTATTATTACAGAAACCAACCTCTCTATAATAACTAGAATTCAAACTAAAGTACTATAATAGATAGTGGGAACCCTCAACTATAATATAAACCATTGAACTTCATTATAAGGTTTCATTTTGATGCTTATATGATATTTTTGAGTGTAAAAGTGCCTTTAGCCTCCTAATAATTTTTGAGCTTGATTACTTTCTATTGTCAATAAGAGTGATCTAGGAATTATGTGGGAGAGATGGCTTCATTGTGATCTTTATAAAGCTCTAAAATATCCTTCCTCCAATCTCCTCTTTCAAAGCTTGTGGATTAAAGATTTATTCTTTGGTGAACAAATTGCAAGTTCAAGGATGAAGATACAATATCATGGGTGGTAAGTCCTTGGGGAAAGATGAAGACCCTTGTCATTGTATAGGTAAGACATTGGTAAAATTATTGTCTCCCTTGTCCTTAAAGAAAATCTAGTTATTGTTTGTTCTCAAAAAGAGAAATCTTGTTGGTGTAGCTCTTATAAGAAATATAAGATGGTATTCAAGTATTTAAAATCCTAGGGGTTGATCGCTCTAGGTAGTAAAGTACATCTTTATTTAGATGTTGGAAACACTTTTAATACTTGTGTTCATTATGACTTGTTCAATGTCTCTTACCCTTGCTTAATTACTTAGATTATTTAGTAGCACTCAAATTTCCAAGTAACTTAAAGGTTTAAAATTGTGTGTGAATATAGGACATAGATCCAAAAAGTGGTATAGCCCATAGATCCAAAAAGTGGTATCAGAGCAAGGTCTTCTACAACCTATTACTCCTAAAAGTAAGAGAAGAATGGAGAAAACATGCTTGGTTTACTCAACATTAAGGGTGGCTTCTTCATGTGGCCTACAACCTTTGATGGCACAAACTTCCTATATTAAAAGATTAGGATGCAATTCTACATCCAAAGGATATGCTTTGACATGTGGAAAGTGCTAGTACCTACACATATTTGTAAGGTGGCATGAATACTTGGAATGAGGTGAGCTTGAAGAAGGCCCAACTCAATGCAACAACCATAAGAATCCTCTACTCCACATTTACTCCAAGCAATTTTAACTACATATCCAGTTCAGATAAAGAACACAAGATTGATGATAATCTATGCATCACATATGAAGAAACAAAACAAGTTAAGTAGAAAAGTGTCTACATGCTTATTCAACTCTTTGAAGGGATCAAAAAGGGCAAGAGGGAGAGTGTGGATGAAATGTATTCAAGACTCAAAACTATTTTAAATGATCTTGCCTCTTTGGTCGATTTCATGGACAATGGTAACATGAAATCCAATATTATCCGCTCTATTTCACGCTGATGGGACAAGAGGGTGACACCCATAGAAGAAAACAAGTCACTTGCACTTATACCTATTAAATTACTTATACACAATATTTAACATTATGAAGTTAGACTCCACTCGGAAGAAGAATAGACAAAGAGTAGTCTTATAAGAAGAAGTAGACTACATTAAAAGCTCAAGTTGAGGCACTTATGTAAGCCCAAATCATGAACCAACCTCATACTTCTTTAATTGAAGATGTGTACTAAAGTGATATGGAATCTCACTACTCCAACGGCAAACACTTCAACGTAAAATCATCCTCTTCTACTCTTAGTTGCTTTGATGTGGTAAAAGGGGGCATTAAAAGAACGAATGTCCAAGAATCATCACAAATGCATCCATAGGAGGAAAAAAGACCATAAAATGGAGGGAATGCACAAGAAGAGAGACAAGAAGGATAGAAAGAACAAGGGAACAACCATGTCACTTGGGATTCATCCTCATCTAGTGACTCTTGGTCAAAGGAAGGTTAATTCAACATGGAACTCATGAAAAACACTATTGAAGAGTTCATTAAGATAAATATAAATTAACTCAGTAAGTAAGCTCTTATGTATATTGTTCGTGTTTTCCATACTTCTTATTCCAAGAAAAACTCAAAGAATAAAAGTTCAGGAAAAAATCACTAATGGCTTGTATGATATAATAAAAACTCTTGGGAAAAATGAATATTTTTTAAGGGAAGCATAGACACTCTACAAGATCATAACCTTGATCTTGAAATTCAATATAATAGTGTTAAAACTAATATTGGTGTTTATCATAAACAAATACATGTGCTAAAAGATAAAATCAAATAATCTTGGTGAACATACAATTCTTAGAATTTAATATACTAGATTGCTTTCTATAGTAAATTATTTAATTCTATACCTATATTGGCTTCAAATAAGTTTATATAATTACCCTTGAGAAGGAATCTTATTTGACTAAAAACCTATATTTAGAGGCTAATGTTTTGTAGGTTCAAGATGATATTGCTATTTTATCTTCTATCATCATTACTATTAGTGATGATAACCATATGATCACTATACTCAATAAGTGGGTAAAAGTGGTTTGGGATATGAGGGTGGCCAAAAGAGAAAAAAATGGAAAAGGTAAGGGAACTTCAATTTTCTAGGGAGATTCTTTTGGTTCAAAGGCCAGCATGACTGGGGGAGCTTCTGGATCAAAGGCCAACATGGTTTGTTCTCATTGCTAGAATGATGATCATTTATCTTCCTTTTTTCCATATGAAAAGAATGGGACCAGTAGCAAGATGATTTTGTTCCCCATGCTAACCCTAGATACCAAAGTTAAAATTGGGCACCAACCTTTCTTTCTTTGTAGGCTAAAGAAAAGTGGATATCTTATAATCAATTCCCTAAGCATATGAATGGAGAAAATAGGCACTTCAACACAATTAAAAATAAGAAAGGTGGACCAATATATTTTGGTGAGAATAAGGGTATGATTGTAGGTGATAATGATGAAATTGGATTCCCTACACATCAAGAATATTCTCCTTATAGATAGCCTACATCAAAACTTGATAAGTGATAGTCAAATATGTGGAAATTATTATTATTTTTTACTTACATCTCTTGAAAAATTGTTACTAGATTCCCTCAATTATAATGTTATATATAAGGGAACTAGAATTGTAAATCTATATACTATTGTTCTGAGCTCGCCTAAGCATGCAATTGACAATTTTTTTATAGTTGATAGACATGATATATCTTTATGAAACCATAGGGTTGGTAATGTAAACATGCATCGATTGTAGAAGTTTGGAAAAAAAGATTTAGTCAAAGGGCAACCTAAGTTACATTTTGAAAAAGATGAGGAAAACTCCATCCTGGCAAACAAGGTAATCAAACCAAAACTTCCCTCAAGTCAAAGAGAGTCCTTATCATAAGACAAGATCTGGAACTACTTCATATCGATGTCATTAGACCATTCAATTTCCAAACTACTAGAGGTAAAAAGTATTTCTTGGTTATTGTTGATGATTTTTCATGATTTACTTGGACCTTGTTTTTAGTTTCTGAGAGTGATCCGCTTGATTTTTTATTTTCCTTTTACTAAAAAATGTAAAATGAAGATTCTTCACCAATAGTCTCTATCCATAGTGACCACAGGAGGAGAATCTGAAAATGGTTTGTAACATTCATGAAATTTCTATATAATTTAGAATCTTTAGTGAAGTCTTTCCTAATAAATTGAACTTACAGACTTAATGCAAAAATCCCATGTCATAATATTTCTTGTTGAATAATGAGTGAAGATAAAATAACCAAAAATATCTTCTCTTTTTTAGTTATGCATTAATATATTTTCCATTACCTCAAAAGAAAAGAAGAATATGTTTTACCTTAATTTTCTCTCGCATCTTCTTTAGAATCCTTACAATTGATATAGTGAAAGATAAATGACTTGAGTTTTGTATACATGGAAAGAGGTGATCACTTTAATAAGACATAATGTTATTATGAAAAAATGACACTAATTCTCTCACTTTTCTCTCTCCTCTAAGATAGCTCATCCAAAATATATTGAAGATAATGAGGTAAAGTCACTAAGTGGATAAACACATTCTCCACTAAATTAGGCTCAAATAACTAACTAAGAAAGGTTACTTCACATTATCTCACCCTTTAATACATGTAACTCAAGATAATCATCTTTATAGAATTTATGGTAAAAGATATCCTATTGGCTAGAGACGTTCTACAACCACTATTTAACATGTGTCCAAATTCAAAGTCATTATGAGCTTGACTAACCCCTCAAGAAAATTAGGATAGATTTCCATATAGTTTTTAATCAATAGAATCAACAATTCAATGAATGCACTAATATACCTAAAGTCTTGTAGTTTTGATACCAATCATGTGCTTATTTCCTCTACATGTGATTTTCATATTAGTCTGACTCTTTTTGTGAGGTTGGATGGGCACAGAACCCAACATGTGTCATTGTAGTCATGAAAGAGTCTCTTCCTCCTCTGAGGGTTTCACAGACGACTACCTTCTCAATCTTATTCGGATTTCTCACAATGTAGTTCAAAAACTTTAGAGAAAAGACTTTCATTGAATGTAGGAATCCTTTCCACTCCTTTTAAGAATCAAAATAGACCCTAGATTCATGTTATCGATGACACACACAAATCCCTATTACCTAACAATTACAACATCTGTTGGAGAAGTAATAGGAATGCATCCTATATAAGATCGATGATCCATAATCATCACCAGTTATCATCACAACCCTTTTGATCAGCTAATTTCACTCATTTTGGCCTAGAGAACCTCAAATTAGAGTCATCTTCAACCTCCATACCCTACACCCAGAACCATCACATGCTAGCACCTTCTTCCAATTTTTTTGAGGGAAACCAACCTCAAAACTCCTTCAACCTCCCCCAATATCCAAAATTGTGTTGTAAAGCGTGGGTCCTTCCTATTGATGAATATCATGGAGGATGTCCTGGTTGGACTTTAGAGTTCCATTCAAATCATATCCAAATTCTGGTAATGGAGAAAAACACCTCTTGGTATCCTTGAGAATCATCCTAGGCCCTCAATTTAGCCAGAGGGAAGGTACATCCTCAATTACCAAGTTTGAGCTTTTTGAGAATTTTCAAATGTCTCTACATTTCCCATCACCACTGTGACCACCACAATAGATTTCTGAGTTCATAATGATCAACCAAAGTCAATGGAAATGCGGCTTTGCAAGACTTCAAAGGTTTGATCAACTTGCTTGTTTGAGTTTTCAAAGCAATACCTTTTGGCAAGCATAGTTTGGTCCTTAGGCCATCATATCTGATGATCAATAGCTAGTTTCAACACGGATTGATATTGAAAAAAGATTTATGCACTTGTTCTCACACGAATGACATCATCACCACAAAGTTGTTGATTGAATCTTACCTATTTCTTCTGTGAGAAGAACAATGAAGAATGTTTGTTTACTGATCTTTCCATGCATTTTCTTTTTTGTTCTACACGATGCCTGGGGCATTTTCAAAATGCAAGGGTTTTTGTCAATGATCAATCATGTGTCATTGAGCATATCCATTTCACTAAGTCACCCTCTTTTAAACCTATGATCAAAAAAAAGATTAACAAGAACATCAATCTTTTGATTTTTAGTTTATCCAACACCATGCATTTTCAAGAAGTGTAGTTTTGCTTCTCATTGGCAAATTTTTAGCAAATCATAGAAATTAATATATAGATTGGATGGGGTTGATCCTTATGTGACTTTTAATTGATTTGTTGTGTTATAGATATCATCTAGGTTGTAGGATGTGTTTTGGGTTGGTTTTCATGGAGTAAAATATGTAATGTAATTATTTTAAGATAAAATGAAGGAAACTTGGGAAAATTCTTTCCTATTGACCTAGGATGCGGTCCATGCCCATTAGCATTCAATTACAATTATATGTAATATGTTTACATGTTCCATACTTCTCACTAAGATATTCGTAGTTTACTTGATATTATGTTCTCAACTAGAGTGATGTGATTAAGATTAGTCAATGAAGATTAACATGATTGTGATTTAGCTTCCAAGTTAAAAGATTCATTATTATTTCTAAAGATGATTAATAATAGGACTTAATTACATGATAAGTTTATACATTTTGAATGCAGTAAGTCATGAGTAAGTTTCCAAACTAAGATTCATGTACTAATACTTATGGTTTAAGATTGTGATAAGACTACAAGATCAGAATGCGTTAAGATATATGTTAATATAAGAGTTAATATGACATCATATTATAGAGTTAGACCCTTCTCTATCTTAAGTCAACTCAAGAAAAATATAACACATGCCTAATGTGTAAGTCATGAAGCCCATGCACCAAGGTGTAGGCTGATTCAGATACATAACCCATGCCCATAGTGCAGGTTATGTGACCCAAGCACCATTGTGTAGGTCATGAGACCTAGGTACCAGAGCACATGTCTCTAGACCAAGATACGTAAAAGGAAATAATTAAGAGTAAAGAAAGTGTAGTTGTTCATGTTTAAGACTTATTACAAATTTAATGTTGGTCTCATGTGTATCATGTATAAGAACATTTTATAGTATGTTTTTACTCTAGTAATGCATATGTTAGAATATTCATGCCACTTACCAACATTATTTTTCCAATGCATGGTTGGGGAAGAGATGTTTGTAGGTGAGGAGAAGGAATAGAAGTAACACCAAGAGACGTGGATCATAAGGATATAGTAGGATAAGATCTTAGGGTGCCAACTATAAGTTGGTTTTCAGATTTGTAGATTCATCCATATGTTTCCATGTTTAAATATTTGGTACGGAGACTTAGTCTCAAGAGGTTAGGAAGAGTTTATCCATTTAATAGCCTTATTTTTTCTTCTGTAAGAACAATGGTGATAATATGTATTATTTAAATCTTGTATCATCGATTATATTGTTTTTCTAAATGTTGATTTTATGTAATGCCCCCTTAGGTGTACGAGTTATGGATGACTTTGTGTTTCTTTTGGTACATGCATGTGTGTGTTATTAGGGAAAGCATTACAGAATGGTATCATAGCAACATTTTAGTTGATTAAAAAATGAATTCTTTCATTCTTAATTTAAAAGACAAGTGAGATTAGAGTACAATTTATAAAGGTAATTGGTATCCCTTGGTATAGAAGAAGTAAGTTAACGTTATTATAAACCAAAGTAGAGATCAAGTCAGGTGTTAGAATTTTAGATGAGGATTGGTGTTATATGTCTAGATGTTGGGACTTATATGTTAATTTTATAATTGCATTTAGCGTGCTCTGTCTATTTGCCACATATTTGTGGTGTACGACATATGATTATGGGGTTTTGTAGAGGGAATTTCATTTGCATCATGCTTGTAATGTCCTTTCGAGTTAATGTGGCATGGGACATGTGCACTAGGGAGGTGCTACAATAAGTGTGATAAGACATGTCACCTTTATATATATGACTGGTTGACATGGATCTAAAGACGACGGATGATGATGTGACATATATTTCAATATTCAATTGATAATGATGTCTGATATATATATCTATACATGAGAGGTCACACACACCTGGAATATACTAATGAGCTTTTAAGAGAATATTAGGGAGATAGTATGCATAAAATATTAAGGTCAATATTATATGGAATTTCAAGAATAAATTTTATTCAAGGTAGGTTAACATCCAAAATGTAAAATATAGTATAGAATATTCATTAAAGTCTTTCCTAATAAAAGCTAACTTACAAACCTAATGAAAAAATAAAAACAATAATATTTCTTGTTGAGTAATGAGAAAAAGATAAAACAACCATAAATATCTTCTATTTTTATTTATGCATTAATATATTTTCCATTATCTTAAAAGAAAAGAAGAATATGTTTTCCTTGCTTTTCTGTCTTGTCTTCTTTAGAATGCTTAAAATTGATAAATTGAAAGATATATGACTTAAGTCTTGTATACATGGAAAGAGGTGATCATTTGAACATGATATAATGTTATTATGAAAGAAACAATATTATTCTCTCACTTTTATCACTCCTCAAATTAACTCATCCAAAATATTTTGAAAGACAATGAGGTAAAGTCATTAAGTGGATAAAGACATTCTCCACAAAATTGGGCACAACTAACTAACTTAGGAAAGTTTAGTTAACACTATGTCATATTTTAATACATGTAAATCAAGATAATGATGTTTATAGAATTCTTGGATAAAACATATTTAGAACTCAAACCTTATTGTCTAGGGATGTTATAGAACCTTAATTAATATGTGTCTAAATTTGAAGTTATTATGAGCTCATTTAACCCCTCAAAATAATTAGGAAAAATTTCCATGTAGTTTTTAATCAATTACTGTCAATAACTCAATCAATGCACTAATATACCTAAAGTAATGTGATTTTAATGTTAGTTTATAATTTTTTTCTTCTGCATGTTTTTTGTCGGTCAGACTCTTTTTGCATCAGTGGATGGGCGCAGGATGCAGCCCGTTTCATCAAGGTTTTTGAAGAGTTGTCTTCCTCCTATGAGCTTTTTGCACACAACTGCCTTATCAATTCAGTCTGGATTTCTCACAATATACTTCACAAATTTGAGAATGAATACTTCCATTAAAATCAAAACTCCTTCCTCCTCCTTTTAAGAATCTACACAAACCCTAGATTCATGTTATCTAAGAAAGGCTCATATCCCTATTTTCTCACAATCGCATATGTCATTTGAGAAGCAATAGGAATGCATCCTATATAATACCGACCATCCATGATTATCATTGATCGTCATCACAACCCTTTTGATCAGTTCATTTCACCCACTTCGGCCCAAAGAACCCTGGAGCAGAGTCATCTTCAACCTCCATCCCCTACACCCATAACCATCCAATCCCAAGACCTTCATCCAACTATTTTGGGGGACACAAATCTCAGACCTCCTTGAACCTCCCCAAATATCCATAGCCCGCCTCAACGAGCATGTCCTTCCCGTCGACGAAGCTTGTGGTGGACATCATGGTTGGACTTATGGATATTCATTCCAATGATATCTAGACATCAGTAATGGAGTAAAACAACTCTCGGTATCCTGGAGAAGCTTCATAGACATGCAATTAAGTCAGAGGGAAGGTACATCCATGGTTCCCAAGTTTGAGCTTTAATAAAATTTTAAGAGGTTTTTGCATTTCCATTCACCTCAGTGACCATCACTATGGCTTGTCGAGTTTGTAATGATCTACCTTGTCAACGGAAATGTTGCTTTCCCAGACCTCAAAGGTTTTGTCAACTTGATTGTTTGAGTTCTTAAAGAACTATCTTCTGGCAAGCATAGTGTTGTGCTCAAGCCATTAGATCCATTGAGAAAGATTTAGTTTGACTCAGATTGAACTCGTGAAAATATTTGTGCATTTTTTATCACTTGAACAACAACATGAATAGAATAGTCATTGATAAAATTTGACTGATGCATGCATATTCATCAATTTCTAAGGCCATTTAGATGAATTATATATTTAGTTTTGCATATTCAGTTGCATTTCCCTCTATATTTCACTTCTTTTTGGATTTTAGTAGTTTATTTTATTTATTTGGTATTAAATTTCTTTTTAGTATTTTATTTGTAGGATTGATGTAAGTTCAAGATAGAAGAAAATATTCCTCCTCAAGAATTGACCAAAGATTGCATGTACTCACTCCCCAAATCCTACAGTTGGAGAGAAGACCTAATTAAATGATTCAGGACAAGGAATACTTTCCTGGTAAGACAACCGGTCGACTTGTTATCCAACCGGTCGACTGGCCTATAGATTTTACAAAAGTGTCTGATATATATCCCACACAAAAATAACTATATATTTTGCATCCAAACTCAAAATTTAATATTTAAATATTGGACAATAAATATCATTATCTTAGAAGAAAATATATTTATGGGTCGCTTGGATAGTCGGTCGACTAACTTTCCAACTAGTTGACTGGCCTATAGATTTTCTAGTAGTTCCTTGGAAAATATCTCACACCAATGCGGTCATATCTTTTGCACCCCAACTCTGAAATAAATAGTTTTGCATGCATTGGAGAGAAAGTTTCATTATCTACACGATAAGTATAACTGTTGAATGGTCTCAAATTCTGTTGAAACTCCTATTATAGAAATATGAAGTTGGTAGTCATTGGATTAATTCAGATGGATATGATGTTTTGTAGGAGGATACCATAATACTTGAGGGATATCTATGATAAGGGATATTGATTATTCTCTTCCATCCAAAACTCTATCCTTCAACATAGAAGGAGTGAGACAAAAGCAACCAACTTGATGTGAATACGCGCTCCACCATATATCTGTCTTGAGATTGAAGTTTTTGTGTGGGAGTTGAGATGAGATCACCGATCTTCTCCTCAATGCTTCTAGTCTCTACTTGTATTCTTCTTGTATCATAAACACCATGAGCAAGTAGATCTCATTGTTCAGTCATGGGATGTATCCCCATATCACATACCTTGTTCTGGTTGATATTGACTCTAAGAATTTTATTTGTTTGATGTGTTTTATTTTATCTCTACACTTGTTCTATGACTTGATACATCATATTTTATATTTATTATGTTCTTTGGTAATGATACTACAAAACCTATGGTTAGAACACTAAATGAGCACATAGAACTCCAGAACGAGTCTTGGATGGAGTTCTACTGGACGATTGGATAATGAGGAGTTTGATTATTGTGTTATTTGTGTTTCATAACGATGCAAATGTACTTGGCTATAATCAAACATGTTTGATTTTATGAATTTTATCAGTTATAATAACTACAAAGACTATGATGGTGAACCCCATCCTGCTAGTGATTTTATCCTAGTGCTAACAATTATTTCTTTGATTGTTTGATTTTTTTTTGCATTATAAATTTAGTTAATCAACTAAAACCATCAACTTTATATATAGTTGTTAAATACTTTCTCTTAATTATATTATAAACCAATTAGTTCTTAATCACATTATCTCTTGGGTTTTACCCTTTTCTATACTATGATTGACCCATTCATTTGCGAGCAAGTTTATTGTCATTTCGTAAGGTTAAACTCTAGGGAATCTCTTTCTTAGTGAAATTGTGTGCACAAACACATTACATCACCAATTTGTTTTGTACGTGATAAGAACAATGAAAAATTTTTGTTTACATATTTGTCCAAGAGTTTTTGTATGTGTCACATGATGCCTAGGACAATTTTAGAATACAAGGATATCAATCAATGATCAATCACGTGACATTGAGAATATTCATTTTACTAAGTCACCCCTATCAAGCCTATGATCAGAAAATAGGCTAATGGGCATCTGTCCTCTAATTTTTCCTTTTCTTATCATGGGAATTTTCAAGTTGTTTCATCTTGCTTTTGATAGGTCAATCTTCAATGAATCATAGGAATTAATTTATAGATCAGATGTGGGTAATCCTTATGTGAGTTGTGATTGATTTTTTGAGACGTAGATAATGCTCTAGGTTTTAGGACTTATTTGGGTTGGTTTTCATGATGTATCCAATCTTACAGAATTATTGTTTAGAAATATAATTAATAAAATATGGGTTTTATCATAGGTTGACTGGAAGATAAAATTAAGGACACTGGGGAGATTTATTCCTACTAACCTAGGCAAGTAGTCCATGCCCATGTGTATTAAATTATAATTATACATAGTATGCATACATGTTCCATACCACTCAGCCAAATGTTCATAATTTACTTGATATTATGTTCTCAGGTAGGGTAATATAGTTAAGATTATTTAGTGAAGATTAATATGCTTGTGATATAGTTTATAAGTAACGACATGTCATGATTATTTCTCAATACGATTAATATATAAGAAATAAGTACATATTGAGTTTGTATGATTCATATGCATCAAGTAATGATTAAGTTCCCAAACTAAAATCCATGCATTAATACTAAAAACTTAAGATCACAAAAAGACTACAAGATAAGAATGTATTAAGATGTATGTTGAAATAAGAGTTAAGATTACATTAGATTGTAGAGTTAGATGCAAGTCGTGGTACATGTGAACTAAAGAAGAACATGACCCAGGCCATCTATGCAAGTCACTAAACCCATACACTAGAGTGCATGTGTAGGGACGTAGGAAGCAGAAACAATATTTTTACTATCAGATTCCCATTAAACCAATAGATCATATCAACAACTATATAATGGAAAGGATGGTTTCAAGGATATACCTAGTCCTAAATTAGTCCACGAATAATCTCCTCGTGAATGTAGTCATGCAATTGTCTTTGAGTTGTAGTAGGACGGTGTCTACTGTAGCTCCTGGTCTTCACCATGGACAACAGGCTGACATTGTCCTCCTAGTGAAAGACAACAACCTCCATGCCTCTATGGAAGTCCACACAGAGAGGCTAGAACTCGTTTCACCCTACTATAATGGATAGGAAGGAGTTATCCATCCCATTGGTGTACTAGTCACCAACTTGCTCTCCCATAATTGTTTCACCTTTCTATCCCTCCCTTTATCATGGAGTACTTTCTCAGGCTCTCTATTGGTTACCACAACTCAAGAGGAAAACAATTATTAGAGGCAATTGAGTTGTGTATCTGGAAATCCCTCAGTATCCCTCTATTTATAGGAGGGGTTAGGGTCAGGGTTCCGAGTCTTTGTAGGAGTGGAAGGGATCAGAATCTCACAAATTTTTGCAACCTGCGATAGGAGAAACACGTAGTTTACCAATGAAATGATCGGTTGGCATTTGACCTGATTGGTTCACCCAATGAACCAGTTGTTTCGACATGTTTCTCAATCACAATTGTATTACAATTTCTAATCCAATTAATGCACAACATGATGTCAACTCTAATCCTTGATGCAATGGAATTACACATATGAACCTAGAAGTTCATCTCATGAATCGATCATCTCACAACCATGAGCGGATCGGTTCAACCCAGATTCATAAAAAATTCAACAATTGCAATATTCAATCAACCTGACACTCCATTTAGTCATTTCATCACATGAACTGATCAGTTGGGAGTTCAGTCAATTGATTTGTTGCTTGAATTGAATACCTAAATGCGTTAGCAATCAATTAATTATCATTCATGATAAAAAAATCCTCTTATAGGTCTATCCTATGTGTGTGACCCTATATGTCCAATATTACGTTGGCAGTAAATGTCCATAATCAATTATGACATCACAAGCAAAGAGAGGTTCCTAGTCACACATCATTGCTACCCAAGTAAATGGAAAGTTGGAGAATAGCTTCAACTGATTATCTATGTTTGGTATTGCACTATTTGTATAATTCGTTTGTTATTGATATCCAGATTGAACTCAAGGCATGGAGTAGTCAACCTCTCTAACATTCAATCGTTGTTGCTTTCTATAGAAGACTGTCTAAGATATATGGAAGCCCAATATCATATATTGACTCACATGTGCATGTCCATACATTTATCAGTCTCACAAATCAAATGGTTATGATATCATACTCCAATAAGAGGGAAAAATCTCATCTACATCACTCACAATCATCTTTATGTGTCATAGTGTTCCCAATCATCACCTTTATGGTAACCTTTATTCATGATCATGTTGGATGATGTCAAAGTACACTGAATGACATGTGATGAGTGTAGTGACTTTAGATCTAAGAACCACAATCACCACCAACACTATGAGAGTTATGACTACCATTGTAATGGTTTCAATGTGTTACTCTCATGGTGTGTCTGCTCGATACACTATTCTCAATCAAGTATCTATGTGCTTGTTTTGATGTCACATATCATGACTGATGAGATTCTATCATCAATCAGCACACCCTCTAGTCTTATGTGTTATTGTTGTCGATTTTCCTTTCACAATAACAATTGAATAGGGATATAATGAGAATGTACATTCTCTTAACATTTGTATGGTCCCATTTTTCAACTCGTGTACTTGAAGACGTATGCCATGGAGTAATATCATTCTCTACACATTTATTATGCTACTTCATTATCTCAAAACTGAATAAAATAGAATAAATTGGAAGCATGCCTTTATTATTAATCAAATCACTTACAAGTTATGTCATTACAGTCATCATATGATTGTCTCTCTAGGCATACATACCAACATACTCCCGCTTTTACTTAGAGCCTGTCACCCATGAATCTTATTCCAAGTGATCTAACATGAACATCATGCTTCTGCTGTGAAAGTGCTTTAGTCAAGGGGTGAGCAACATTATCCTCAAGTTTTATTATGAAAATCTTCACATCTCCTTAGTGTATGATCTTTCATATGCGATGGAACCACTTTTGTATATGTTTGGAATGCTGATGTGATCTATGTTCCTTAGCTTGTGCAATAGATCCATTTTTGTCACAATATAACTCAATTATTTCATTGATGCTTGGAACTACCCAAAGTTCAGACATGAAGTTCTTGATCCAAAAAGCTTCCTTTGCTGCATTCAATGAATCAATATACCCGTCCTCTGTTGTAGAATCAACAATTGTCTCTTTCTTGAAATCTTCCGGCTTATAGCATCATTGTTTAGAAAAAACAAACCCTGATTGTGATATGCAATCATATTTTTCAGGTTTGAAGCTTGCATCAGTGTAACTCTTTGCCACCAAATCTTCTTCTCATCTATAGACAAGAAATTGTCCTTAGTTCTTCTCAAGTACTTCAGGATATTATTGACGAATGTCAAGTGAGCATCATCTAGATCTGACTGATATTTGCTCAACATGCTAAAGGCATACGCGACATCAAGAAGGGTTCACAACATTGCATACATGATAGATCCAATTGCACATGCATATGTAATCTTACTCATGTGTTCCATTTCTTCACAAGAACTAGGACATTGAGCTTTAGAGATAGGAACTCCATGACATGTGGGTAGGTTTTCTCTTTTTGAGTCCTCCATGTTTAACCTCTTCAATAGTTTATCAATGTATGTACTTTGACTTATTCCGAGAAGCCTTTTGGATCTATCTCTATAGATCTTTATTCCTAAGATGTAGGATGCTTCTCCTAAGTATTTCATAGAAAATGTATTTCCCACCAAAGTCTTTACATTTTCTAAAGTAGGGATGTCATTCCCCATGAATATTATACCATCCGCATACATGTGAGAAATACAATCATGCTCCCACTAACATTCTTGTACACACAAGATTCATGTTCATTTTAAGTAAAGACAAACTCTTTGATTGTCTCATCAAAATGAAGATTCTAGCTCTTAGATGCTTGCTTCAATCCATAAATTGACCTTTGTAGCTTACAAACTTTATTTGCATCCTTTCAATTTATAAAACCCTCATGTTGTTTCGAGAATGTTCCCATTAAGGAATGCAGTTTTAACATCCATCTTCCAAATCTCATAGTCACGATAAGTTGCAATTGCAAGCATGATCGGATGATCCTAGTGGACTTAACCACTGCCACCAGAGAAAAGGTTTCTCCATAGTAAACACCTTGAACTTATCTGAAACCCTTTGCAACCAAATTTCCCATATAAGTTTGTACTTTACCACACTTGTCGGTCTTCTTCTTGATGACCCACTTGCACCCTATGGGTTTTACCCCTTCAAGTGGATCCACCAAGGTCCATACCTTGTTGGCATGCATGGATTGCATCTCAGATCTAATGGCATCAAGGCATTTCTCATATTTTGGTCCCTTAGTATCTTCTACATTAGTTAATGATGCATCATCTATGACCAACTCACCGCCTTCTTAAGTCACAAGAAATAAAAATCTTTTAGGTTCAAGGCCTATCCTACTTATCTATTGAGTCCTTGTGTTACATGAGGAATTTGAGATTCCATAAGACTTTGTGATTATCTTTGTTCCTCTTGTGCATCTATCAGTTCAATGTATTCTTGTTGGTCTCTAACCTCTTCGAGTTACAGTTCCCTCCCATTTATTCTTTTGAAAATAAATTCCTTTTCAAGGAATACAACATCTCTAGAAACAAACACTTTGTTGTCAGATAAATGTAATATCCTCTGGTCTTCTTAGGAATCGAATAAAATAACATTTATCAGACTTAGGGCCAATCTTTTCAGAAACATTTTTCTTACATAAGCTTCACATCCCCAAATCCTAATAAAAGACATAAAGGAACACTTCACTGTCCATATCTCATATGGTGTATTTTGAATGAATTTAGATGGTACTCATTTTAGTGAAAACGTAGCAGTTTCAAGATCATAACCCCAGGAAGGTAGTAAATTTTTTTGATAAACTCATCATTGACCACACCATATTCAGTAATGTTCAATTCCTTCTTTCATATGCACCATTATGTTGTGGTGATCCAGGTGGAGTGTACTGTGATACGATACCACAGGCTCGTAAAAGGTCCTCAAACTCTTAGCTTAAGTATTCTTCACCTTAATCAGAACAAAGTTCCTTAATACCTTTCCCAAGTTTGTTCTTTACGTCATTCATAAATTCCTTTAACTTCTCATGAGTTTATGACTTATGTTTCATCAGGTAAACATAACCGTACCTACTGCCATCATCAGTAAAGGTAATGAAGTATTGATACCCACATCTAGCAATTGTTCTAAAAGGACCACATATTGTGCATGTGGTCCTTTTAGAACAATTGCTAGATGTGGGTATCAATACTTCATTACCTTTACCGATGATGGCAGTAGGTACAGTTATGTATACCTTATGAAACATAAGTCATAAACTCATGAGAAGTTAAAGGAATTTATGAATGACGTAAAGAACAAACTTGGGAAAGGTATCAAGGAACTTTGTTCTGATTAAGGTGAAGAATACTTAAGCTAAGAGTTTGAGGACCTTTTACGAGCCTGTGGTATCGTATCACAGTACACTCCATCTGGATCACCACAACATAATGGTGCATATGAAAGAAGGAATTGAACATTACTGAATATGGTGTGGTCAATGATGAGTTTATCAAAAAATTTTACTACCTTCCTGGGGTTATGATCTTGAAACTGCTGCGTTTTCACTAAAATGAGTACCATCTAAATTCATTCAAAATACACCATATGAGATATGGACAGTGAAGTGTTCCTTTATGTCTTTTATTAGGATTTGGGGATGTGAAGCTTATGTAAGAAAAATGTTTCTGAAAAGATTGGCCCTAAGTCTGATAAATGTTATTTTATTCGATTCCTAAGAAGACCAGAGGATATTACATTTATCTGACAACAAAGTGTTTGTTTCTAGAGATGTTGTATTCCTTGAAAAGGAATTTATTTTCAAAAGAATAAATGGGAGGGAACTGTAACTCGAAGAGGTTAGAGACCAACAAGAATACATTGAACTGATAGATGCACAAGAGGAACAAAGATAATCACAAAGTCTTATGGAATCTCAAATTCCTCATGTAACACAAGGACTCCATAGATAAGTAGGATAGGCCTTGAACCTAAAAGATTTTTATTTCTTGTGACTTAAGAAGGCGGTGAGTTGGTCATAGATGATGCATCATTAACTAATGTAGAAGATACTAAGGGACCAAAATATGAGAAATGCCTTGATGCCATTAGATCTGAGATGCAATCCATGCATGCCAATAAGGTATGGACCTTGGTGGATCCACTTGAAGGGGTAAAACCCATAGGGTGCAAGTGGGTCATCAAGAAGAAGACCGACAAGTGTGGTAAAGTACAAACTTATATGGGAAATTTGGTTGCAAAGGGTTTCAGATAAGTTCAAGGTGTTTACTATGGAGAAACCTTTTCTCTGGTGGCAGTGGTTAAGTCCACTAGGATCATGTAGGGATGGCAAATATACCCAAAAACCCGTAACCCAATAAACCCAATACAGTTGGACCCAATTAATTATGGGCATGATGGGTTCGGTTCGTTTGTTGGGTTCTAGACGGGGAAGCCCAATATCAGTTGGGTTTCACGCCTAACCCCATTAGGCCCCATTATCCCCCAACGTGTCAAACCCTATTCATCACTCTCCCGTCTCCCGAGCGACCGAGTCCCGAGTCCCGACTCCCGATTTCTATCTCTCTCATTCTTCGATTCTCATCTCCTCCCGAATCCCTCGAGGCGACGGCGCTGCTGATCTTCCTGTGATGAAGCCGACGCATGCACTCGGAGGTGAAGATGCAATCTGATTCTGAGGCGGGCAGACGGCGCCAGGCGACGGAAACGCACATAGGCATGCTGCCGGACACTAAAATATATATACTACCTTATTCCTCTGACAATTATCTGATTCCATTATATAGTTGTTGATGCGATCTGTTGGTTTAGTGTGAATAAGGTAGTATATATATTTTTTTTGCCTACCTAATGCCATATTTCCCCACAGTGGTACCATAGACACGCCAATTTACAATATGTTAGGATTATAAATATGATCACATTTTTGGTTTTACCATTCATTTATTGCATAGGATGTGAATATTAATTTTTGATCAAATACCACATAAATACCAAACCAATATATATAGATATATATATGTATATGTATATGTATATGTATATGTATATGTATATGTATATGTATATGTATATGTATATGTATATGTATATGTATATGTATATGTATATGTATATGTATATGTATATGTATATGTATATGTAAATGTAAATGTATATGTATAGGTATATGTATATGTATACATATATGTATATGTATATATCCAATTTGCACGTTTCGCCCTAATAGCAAGGATGTGAGATTATGGTTCACATTCACAAGATGTGTTACCATCTCAAGAATTATCATGTCTTCACATTGCTCATGCAACTTACAATTCATACAGTTTAGAATAAGCTATTTTATCTCTAGGGCATCATTGACATGCTTCCAGTAAGAATCCACTTTAACCCTAGGAACATAACGAGCAGGTAATTATGGCACTTGTTTATTTAGGATGTAAAGCTTATGATCATACCAAGAACTCTTCTCAAACTCCAAATCTGGTTGTGGAAATTTGTCCTGTCAAGTTTGTCCCTCCTAAGCACTGATCGTAACAACATTTGATTGTCATTTGATTCTATAAGAGAAAATAATGCATTTTGTGAAAACACTTTTGATTTGATTTGATTTGAAAATTTTTGATGATATTTAATTAGGCCTTCAATTAATTATCGGTCCCACTATTTTATTCAAATTGATAGCCATCTATATCAATCTAGAATATTGTAGTGTAAAGCCTTCTAGTGAGCCAAGATCCAAAACAATTCAACTATTACCCAACCTACACCAACGTCTATAGTCAATTATTAAGGTTGGCAATTTTTTCCAATTGCATCATATGCAATTCTTGGATAGATGGTATACACGACTCATTGTCATAGTCAGCTATATGTCTTTGGTGCTTAATGTCACTAAGGACACCAAATAAGCCTGACCCAAAAGACATCACGATAGATATGCACCCTTCTTGGGCAGAACCTACATATCTACCATCACACTTCCATGAGGTGGATAGGGCACCACGCTTGGGCGTAATGTACGCTTGGTCAATCAAGCTTTTTCATGTGTGTTTTTTATGGAAAGCATCTAACACTTAATGTACTATTTGAGGGAGTTTGTATTTATAAATACTTATACATTATCCAATCACAACATATATAGTATGTATCATATACATGCTATACCCCACAAGTAAAACTTGCAATAATAAAAAAGCGATGGTTATGGTCATTCTAGTGGAATTACTTAGAGCCAAAAAATTACCACAACCTAGGGTCTACATATCATGCAGAATCCTAGTGTTGATGATGACTTTTTCTTGCAAATCTGGGTTGATCGATTCAAACCTTGAACCGATCAACTCACCTCATGTCCAGTCGGTTGTTTGCCTCCCCAATAGTCTGGACTCTGGTCCACCATCTTCTAGGTTCTCTAGTCGATCGGTCGAGACCATCAATCGGTCAGTCAACTCGTCCTCCTCGGTCCTCCTTAGTCTTAGTGGGTTCTTCATCATCGTAACAAGAATATAAACTATCCTATTATTACATGATCATAGGGAAACCTCGAGTAACATTGGAGGAGAGAAAAGGTAGGAGAGAATAATACTTTTACAATTGGAATATAAGATAGAGGCTCAATATTCAAACTGAGATAGAATAGGAAATAAGCACACAACCACCATGCACATATAATTAAGGTTATTGCTATAACCATGCTATAAATCCACCATCAAAACTTGCTATTAGGGCGAAACGTGCAAATTGGATATATACATATACATATATGTATACATATACATATACCTATACATATACATTTACATTTACATATACATATACATATACATATACATATACATATACATATACATATACATATACATATACATATACATATACATATACATATACATATACATATACATATACATATACATATATATATCTATATATATTGGTTTGGTATTTATGTGGTATTTGATCAAAAATTAATATTCACATCCTATGCAATAAATGAATGGTAAAACCAAAAATGTGATCATATTTATAATCCTAACATATTGTAAATTGGCGTGTCTATGGTACCACTGTGGGGAAATATGGCATTAGGTAGGCAAAAAAAATATATATACTACCTTATTCACACTAAACCAACATATCGCATCAACAACTATATAATGGAAAAGATGGTTTCGAGGATATACTTGGTCCTCGAGCAAGTCCAGCGACAATGTCCTTGTCGTTGTAGTCATGCAACTATCTTTTAGTTTCACTTTGACAACGTCTTCTGCAACTTCTGGTCTTCTCTATGCATAGCAGGTTGATGTTATCCTCCCAACGTAAGACAACAACCTCCACACCTCTATGGAAGTCCACACAGACCATCTAGAACTCATGTCGTCCTACTAGAATGGATAAGAAGGAGTTACCCCTCCCATTTGTTTATTAGTCACCAACTTGCTCTCTCATAATTTTTCTCCCTTACTATCTCTCCCTTTATCAGGTAGGACTTTCTCGGGCTCTCTAATGGTTACCACAACTAGAGAGGACAACAATTGTCAGAGGAAATTGAGTTGTGTCTCTAGAAAGCCCCCAATACTCATTTATTTATAGGAGGGGTTAGGGTCAGGGTTCCCATTCTGTGTAGGAGTGGATGAGATCAAAATCTTATAAATTTTTTCAATCGATGATAGTCGAAATGGTCAGTTCACCACTGAACTGATAGGATGGCGTGTGAGTTGATTGGTTCACCTAGTGAATTGGTCATTTCAACATGTTTCCTAATCGCAATTGTATTAGCAATTCTAATCCAATAATGTGGCATAACGTCAACACTAATCCTTGATGCAATTGAATTGCACATATGAACTGGGTGGTTCATCTCATGAACCGGTCGTCTCACGACCATGAGTCGATCAGTTCACTTAGTAAACTGATTGGTTCGACCTTGATTCATCCAAAATTCAGTCAATGCAATATTCAATCTGCATAACACTCCAACCAGTCATTCCATCACATGAACCGATTGTTTGGGAGTCCAGTCAATTGATTTTTTGCTTGAATTGAATACCTAAATACTTTTGCAATCAATTCAATTATCATTCATGATCAAAACTCCTCTTCCAGATTTATCTTGTATATGACCCTATAGGTCGCTTATTACGTTGGCACTAAATGTCCATAATCAATTATGACATCACAAGCGAAGAGTGGTGCCTAGTCACACATCATTTCTATCCAAGTAAATGAAAAGTTGGAGAATAACTTCAACCTAAAATTTGTGTTTGGTGTTGGATTGTTTATATAGTTCATTTGTCACTGATATCCAGTTTGAAATCAAGCCACGGAGTGGTCATCCTCTTCAACATTCAATGTTTATTCCTTACTATAGAAGATTTTTTGAGAAATATGGATGCTCACTATCACATATTTACTCAGATGTGCATTGCCATGCATTTCACAATCTTGCTAATCAAGTGTCTAGGATATTGTAATCCAGTAGGAGGGACAAATTTCATCTACATCACTCAGAGTCATCCCTATTTCTTACAACATTCCCAATCATCAACTTTATGGAAACCATTATTCATGATCATGTTGGATGATGTCAAAGTACACCAAGCGACATGTGATGAGTGTAGTGACTTCAGGTCTAAGAACCACAATCACCACCAACACTACGAGAGCTAACTATGACTTCAATTGTAATGGTTTCTATGTGTTACTCTCATGGTGGGTCTGTCTGATATACATTTCTCTAACAAGTATCTATGTAATTAGTTTGATACAATACATCATGACTAATGAGATTTTGTCATCAAGAAACACACACTCTAGTCTTATGTGTTATTATTGTCTATCTACCTTCCACAATAACATCTAATTAGGAACATAATGAGAATGTATATACTTTTAACATTCATATGATCCCATTGTTCAAGTCACATACTTGAAGACATACTTTATTGAGTAATATCATCCTCTAGACATTTATTATGTTATTTCATTATCTCATAACTGAATAAAATAGAATAAATTGGAAGCATGCCTTTATTATTAATCAAATCATTTACAAGTTATGCATTACAATCATCATATGATTGGCTCTCTAGGCATACATACCAACAAAATCCCACTTACACTTAGAGACAATCACCCATGAATCTTATTTCAAGTGATTTAACATGACTGTCATACTTCTTCTATGAAAGTGCTTTAGTCAAGGGGTTAACAACATTAACCTTAGTTGGTATTCTACAAATCTTTTCATCTCCTCATTTTATTATCTCTCATATGACATGGAACCTCCTTTGTATATGTTTGGAATGCTAATGTGATTTAGGTTCCTTAGCTTGTGAAATAGCTCCATGTTGTCACAAAATAACTCAATTATGTCTTTTGATGCTTGGAACTACATCAAGTTTAGATATGAACTTCTTGATCCAAACAACTTCCTTTCTACATTCGATGTAGCAATATACTTGACATTGTTGTAGAATCAACAACTGTTTCTCGCTTGGAAATCTTCCATCTTACTGCTCCATTGTTTAGGCAAAAAAATCCTAATTGCAATTTGTAATCATCTTTGTTAGTTTGGAAGCTTACATCGATGTACGCCTTTACCACCAACTCTTCCGCTCCACCGTAGACAAGAAACTGATCCTTAGTTTAATCAAGTACTTTAGGATATTCTTGACGGTTTTCCAATGAGCATCACTTAGAACCGACTGATTGCTCAAAATTCTCAAGGCATACAAGACATTGGGAAGTGTGCATAACATTGAAAACATGATTGATCTGATTGCAGATGCATATGGAATCTTACTCACGTGTCTCATTTCTTCACAAGAATTGGGATACTGAGCTTTAGAGATGGTAACTCCTTGATATGTGTGTAGGTTTTATCTCTTTGAGTTCTTAATGTTTAAACTTTTCAATATTTTATAAATGTATGTGATTTGACTTAGTCCAAGAAGCCTTTTGAATATATCTCTATAGATCTTTATCCCCAAGATGTTGGATGCTACTCCTAAGTCTTTCATAGAAAATTTATTTCCCAACCATGTCTTCACCTTTTGTAAAATAGGGATGTCATTCCCCATCTAGTATGACGTCCACAAACAGTATGAGGAACATAATCATGCTCCCACTAACCTTCTTGTACACACAAGATTCATCTTCATTTTGAGTAACACCAAACCCTTTAAATGTCTCGTCAAAATGAAGATTCCATCTTCGAGATGCTTTCTTCAATCCATAGATTGGCCTTTGCAGCTTACACACTTTTTAGTATCATGTATAAGAATATTTTTAGCATCATATCACTCTAATAACGCATATGTTAGAATACTCATGCCACATATTGACATTATTTTTCCAATGCATAGCGGGGGATGAGGTGTCCACATGTGAGTAGTAGGAGAAGAAGTAACACCTAGAGACTTGGAGCTTAAGGATAGAGTAGGATAAGATCTTATGAGGAACCAACTATATGATAACCCTTATATTTATAGATTCATATATATTTCCATGTTTAGAGATATGGTATGGAGATTTAGTCTCAAGAGATTACAATGATCTTTCACAATTAGTATCCTTAATGTTTCCTATTAAAAGAAAAATGATGACCATGTTTATAGTTTAAAGATTGTCTGATTGATTCTATTGTTGTTATTAATTTCAATTTCATTTGATTCTCCCTTAGATGCATGAGTTATGGATAACTTTGTGTCGCTTCTGCTACATGCATGCTTGTGTGGTTAGGGAGGGCGTTACATGACTTCTTTGAAATGTTTTATGATGAATGTGTTCATGTGCAAAACATTTCTTCTACTCACACACCTCAACAAAATGTGGTTGTAGAGAGGAAAAATAGAACTCCATAAGATATGTCTACGAAAATGTTCTTAGAGTATGTCAATGCTAAGAAGTTTTGGGCCGAAGCTGTCAACACAATTGGTTTTCATCAGAAATAGGTTTTCACTCATACAATGACAAAGAAACCCTTCTATGAGTTATGGCATTGTAGAACTATGACTATTTATTTGTTTCACATTTTTTATTGTCCATGTATTTTTCTTAACACCGATACATTCTTGAAAGTTTGATACTATATCTTGTAAGGGGTTCATTCTTGGATATAGAACTTGTAGTATATACATCATACATAATATATACTATCTATTGATCTAGAAGCATCTATTAATGTTAGATTTGTTGGAACTAACCCATCTTTACAGAGACTATTGTTTGTGATGTTGTGCTAGATTTGTTATTCCTAGATTAAAAGAACTAGACATTAACAACAAAGGTAAAGTTGTGATTCAAGTTGATTTCTCTAAAAGTGAAGACAAGAATGATATTACTCCATGCTTTGTTAAGGATCATTTAAAAGAGCTCATAATAAGAAACTCCTTTGAAATAGAAATGAGCTTTCTTTAACAAAGAACAAGAAAACAACACTTCATCTCACAACTTCAGCCAAGGACTGAAAAAGAAGCTTTTGAGTATGAGGAGTGAATCCTAGTTATGCAAGAAGATTTAGAACAATTTCAAAATAACAAGGTTTGTACCCTTGCACCAAGATGAAAATACAAAAATATCATTGGAACAAAGTGGGTCTTGTAGTTAAGACTTGATAAGCAAGGAAAGGTAGTAAGGAACATAGAAAGATTAGTAACACATAGTTGTAACCAATATGAAGGCGTTGATTTTAATAAAACTTATGCTTCTATGGCTCAATTAGAATCGGTTCATTTTTTTAAGGAAGTCGGGAAGATATTTATTCATCTTGCCTTCCCCCTGCTAGCAAATTTGAAATAGGTGTATAAGCACTAATAACAAAAGAAAACCTAGTAGTACTACTACCATTACATGAGTTGGCCTCATTAATTATTAAACTGCTAAGGGTAGCAGGAGGATTACAGTAGGTGTGGGTACCTTCATTGTTTTTGAGATGGTGTTTAGCAAGAAGATCAGAAGTAGCATTACAATTTCTTCTTACATATTTGACACAGTAGTCCTTTTCCTCCATCAGTTTATTTATTCAGGCAATTACATTAGAAAAAGATGGGCAGTTCATACCATCATCCTGGATCATTCTTGTCACAATAAGGCTATCAGTCTGAAACTCAATAGTTCCTGGGAGTTTGATGCTGACATATTCCATGGATTTGAGAATACCAGTGAGTTCTGCCTAGAGGACTTTAGTAGTAGCAACTGTCTCACCATAACCCCCATCCAATGGTCATGCTGGTTTCTAACCACATAAGAAACTGCAGAATTAGTTTTTTTGATGGCAACATCAGAATTGGTAGTAAACTGCCTGGTACTAGCTGGAGACCAATGCAATTATCCAAGGTTCTTATGTTGGGATTGATACTACCAATAGCTAGCTCATTCATATTAACATGGTGAGCTATACGGTTTATGATTCCGTCCATAGTTCATTTGATGTTGTTGAAAACTTCATCATTTCTATTGCGCCATAGGGTGTGGCATGTAATAGTGAAAATTTTGGCCTAGCAATTGTCCTTGCTGATATAATTGAACATCCAATTGCTGCCTTCTACATCATTCCAAAAATCATCATTGAGATTTTTGTCTATGACCAATCTTCAGATGGATTTGTTCTGTTCGCAATCCCTGAGTGCATGTAACATAGTTTCATTTTGAAGGTGGCACCTAGGGAATAGGATGTCTGTAGTCATATGCCTTTCATTTCGTTGGATATGAGTAAGGATTGCATTGTGGCCCATTGTCCAAAGCAGCAATTTGATAAAAGGTGAAACATTTAGCTTCCATATGGACTCCCATTTTCCTTGCACCAATTGAGTCTGGTTGGGACAACAAAGACCATAGGCAGAAGCAATGGTGAAAGCGCCATTATCAGTGAGCACCCAAGCACGAGTATCTTGTTTATGAGTGTTAAAAGGTGCATTGATTAGAAGGATATCTTACATAACGGTATTGGGTAACCAGTGCTCAATGAAACTATGGCCCCATTCTCCATTTAGGTTAACAACACTTCCAACCTTTAGATCAGTAAAGTCACTTGGGATCACATTGAGCGCTAAGTCTCTAAGACAACAATCATGGTTTGTCCATTTGTACTCCCAAAAATTTATGCTCATCCCATTAACATGTATCATTTTAGAGTTGTTAAGGATAATGTCTTTCAATCGGAAGGTGTCTATGCCCATTCGAGACACATTGATTGGGCGTTTGTCCTCATAGCCATTGAAACGATTCTGTAGGCCAATGCACCATTGTGATTTTCTATGAGTGACCAAGTCCCAAGTGTTCTTGAGTGTGAGCAAAGTGTTCCAATTTCTCATGGATCTAACTCCTAGACCGCCTGCAACCTTAGTGCTAGTGAGTTTCTTCCAGCCAACAAGGGAAACTGGTTTATTTTTTAATCCTCCTCCCCAGAGGAACTTCCATATGCTTCTATTGATCTGATCACACAGCTTGAGAGGCAATCTAGCTATTTGCATGACGTAAGTGGGTAGGGCGGTAAGTGTCATCTTGGCTAGGCAAAACCTTCCAGCCTTGGATAAGCATTTAGATGAACATGCATTCACATGACTATTAACCTTTTCAAGAATAGATGAATAGGTGTTCTTGTTGATTCTATTGTGCACTATTGGAACACCCAGATAAATTCCCAAATCAGAAGTAACTTAGAACCCACTGATCATGATGATTCTTCTTCTAACCCGATTATCAACAGAGGTTGAGAAGAATATGTGAGTTTTGGTAGTTGAAATGGATTGTCTAGAAGCATTGCCGAAGTCTTCGAAACATTTCAGAATGTGTATAATCTGGTCTTCTTTGGCCTCAGCAAAAAGAATGATATCATCTGCAAATTAGACATGAGCAATGTTGGGTTCAAAATGGTTAATTTTGAGCAGTTTCCAGTCTCCATTACTGATGTTATTTTGTATCATCTGGCTTAGCCTTTCAAGACATAAAACAAATATGTAAGGTGACAGAGGGTCACCTTGTATTAGACCTCTGCTAGCTTTGAAGGGTTTTGAACTGCATCCATTCCAAATGATAGTGTTGGATCATCCAAAGATGGAATTCATAATGAAATTCCTTATATTGGTCAGAACACCTATTTTCTATATTGTTTCATCAATAAAAGACCAGGCCATTTGATTGAAAGCTTTGGTTAGATCAATTTTGATAGCCATAGCAGGCTTGCTATTTTTAGGTTTCATTCATTTGATAAGTTCTTGAACCACTGCGATGCTATCAGTAATTCTACATCCAGGAACAAAACTACTTTGTTCGGGCGATATCCAACCCGCGATGAGGGGTTTGATTTTGTTAACCACAACTCTAGTCGTGAGCTTCAACATGATGTTGTTTAGAGAAATAGGTCGAAATTTTCACACCTTTCTGGGTGAGGAACTTTTGGGATAAGGATGATAGTAGCATTACACATATCTTCATTTAGGGGTAAACCTGCAACTGCGTGTGCAATAGTTTTAGTGATGGCACTCTTAAGCACTGGCCAGTTGTTTTGGACAAACTCGACATTGACACCATCGGGTCTGACAGCCTTGGTTGGGTCCATCATCTTCAACGAGCTATGGATTTCCTCATAGGTGGGAACGCAAGCTAATGTCTTTGATTGCTGCGTAGGTAGCCTACTAAACCTACCCAACACATCAGTATGAGTAGCATGACCCCGGGTGTCAGGTTTTGATAAAATTTTCTTGAAATGGCTTGAGATCATAGCCTACAATTCATTGGGGTTGTGATCCACTCGTTCTCATTGTTTTTAAGAGATAGGACAGTGTTCTTCTGCTTTCTTTGATTGACCCATGCGTGATAGAATTTAGTGCATGAGTCACCATTCTTCAGCCAGTTGATATGAGCTTTTTGCTTCATGTTGGCCTCCTCCTTTTGTAAGAGAGATAGGATTTCCTCCTCCATTTTGATGCACAAATTGTCTGATACACTGTCGTAGCTTTCTGCAATCGCACTTTGCAACATAGAGATATTCCTGGTGAGGCGTACCTTTTGAGCTTGCCTTTACATGTGCATGTTTTTGCTCCAGGTGTTTATTTTTCTCTGTATTGCGAGAAAGCTGGAACTTAAGTCCCCATCTTGGTTCCAGTTGTCAGCTATAATTTTTGTGAATGTAGCTTCCCCTCGCCAGGATTCTCTGTTCATGAATCGGGCTTGGCCGTGATTTGATTTGTTCATCTTCAACATGATAGGTTAGTGGTCTGATGAGAGGCGAGGGAGGTGTTCAAGCGAGACATTCCCCCACTTTAAGATGAAGTAATCATTGTCTACAACTCGGTCAAGCCTTTCGTGCAACATACCATGTTTTTAGGTATAGTTCATCCTGGTTTACCCTATGTTAGTGAGTCTGGCCTCCGTCACGGCATCAAAGAAGAGGTTGGCCTCAGATTCCATAAACCTACTACCTCTAAATTTCTCTGAAGGGTGGGTCATAGCATTAAAATTCCCTAGGACAACCCAGGGTTCTTTGTAGACCAGATTGAGCTCCGCAAGTCTTCTGCACATAATCTTTTTTAGGTTGAGGTGGGTGCTGGCATATACAAAGGTGATGATAACTACGTTATTGACTCTACAGATGATGAACCGACAATGGCTAGAGAGGATTTCTAAGTCACACACATTTTGATTACAACAAATCCAGATGCCACCTGAAAATCCGCATGCCTCAACATGATGAGAATTGGAGAATCCCAGTGTTTTGATGGTGTGTGTGGCATGATGATTGCTAATTCTAGGCTCGAGAATTCCTAATACAATGGGTTTACGACTTCTCACAATATCTTTGAGTACCGTACAAGTATCGTCATTTTCGATTCCCTTGACATTCCAGCAAAGAGCATCAAACATTGGTAAAGTGTTAAGATCAGCATGTAGAGGAAGGGGTGGGAGAGGTGACTGGAGGGGCAATCGTTGGGAACAAAGCCCTAACCACGATGGCAACCATGAAGGTGGGGAAGAAGAACCCGACGAGTTCTGTAATGACGAAGCAATAAGAGGGAGATCAAGATCACCTAGAGGTGACGTGAGGAACACCATAGGATTTGGCATCCCAGACGCAGGCCTAGACTTTAACTACGATGGGTTGCGGGGAACCAGTACTATTGCTAAAACCCCCTCAACCAATGAGGATGAGTTCAATCTGTGAATGGAAGACTTCCCTCCGATTGGCTAGGGACGGAGCAATGAAAAAACGAACGACTTCCTCGGTGGAAACGATCATAACGGAAACACTATCGGCATGGAAGGTGCCAATAATAGTCCAGTGGGCGAGGAAGATCAAGCATTTGAATTTTATGTGGATAATTTTTTTGAAAACAACCTATCGGTGGAATATATTTCTTTGGGGGCTCGAGATGGTAAGTTGGCTCTAAACATAAACCCTACTACTGTGGAGAGCCTTGCCAAACCATGGAAATTTGCGGTTATTGTCCGCATGGTCGGATCTAATGTCGGTTATCTAAGCCTAAGGGATAGATTGAAACAACTTTGGGGCATCTCTGGTCGATTCAATATGTATGAACTCAACATGGGTCACTTCATGGTGAAATTCTCTAGCAGAAAAGATTATGACACAACCATGTTCAGAGGACCTTGGAAGCTCTTCGGAAAAAACATAATGGTCTGGGAATGGAACGAGAACTTCACTCCAATAGAATATTTTCCTGAGTTCGTGGTAACATGGGTCCAGATTCTAAACTTGCCTCTACATCTCTACATACCTACCATGTTTGATTATCTAGGCCTGGCCCTAGGGCGCCTTGTGAAGGTAGATGAACGTAATATGAAGAGAACGCACAACCGATTTGCCAGACTGGTCATCCATGTCAGTAATGTGAAACCATTCATGCCAACTATTCTTATAAATGGAGTAGAGTTTGAAGTTGAGTACGAGGGCTTCCCCTGGATGTGTCTAGCATGTGGCGAGGAAGGACATATTTCTAAACACTGCTGCAAGCATGTTCACATAGACAATGGAGACAACCAAGGGTCCTAAGATAACAACCAAAAAATAGGCAGACAGAAGAAACTACTAGAAACCAAATACCTGAAACTTGGCAAACACAGAAGAAAAGAAGTGGCAACAGAAGGCGCAAGACACCACACACAGAAAAACCACCAGATCCAGAATCGATTCATTTTATACTTTCCTTTGTTAGTCATAAAAGTTGCTCACTATATTAAATTGATGTTAAAATCTCATTTCAAAGTTGCGAATTAGACGAGGAAGTCTTTGTGGCTTAACCTCCTGTATTTTAACACAAAAGGCATGTAGATCATGCTTATCTTATATAGAAGGCTTTTAATGCTCTCAAAAAGAACTTAGAGCTTGGTACAAAACAATGAGAATATAATTTTAATTGAATATGTCTACGTCATAGACAAAAAGTTTACTCTACACTATTCTAGAAGCTCACTTCTAAAAAAATTGGTTATTCAAATGTATATAGATATTATTATTTTTAGTGTACTTATCTTGATCTTTGATAGAAGTTTTATTCTCATGCGAAGAGTGAATTTAAGATGAGATTGATGGAGTATTTTACATTCTATCATTGATTTTAAATAAATCAAGCTAACTATGGGAACTTCATGAACCAAATCAAGTACACCAATGAAGTCATGAAGAACTTTAGGATGGACAATAACAAACTAATTTCTGCTCCAACATCTAACACCATGAAAGCTTGACAAAGATAAAAAAGGTGAAAAGGTAGATGAGAAGCTATATAGAGGTGTGACATATCGTATTGCCTCTAGAGTGAATAATTATTGTCTTCTTGGTGCTAGATTTCAATCTAGACCTAGGAAATTCCATCTTGCAAAAGTAAAGAGGATTTTGAGGTACCTAACCAATACCCCAAATTTTGGTCTAAGGTATCCTAATTCAAGGGACTTCAGTCTAACCACCCATAGTAATGTGGTTTGCACGAGTGCTTAATTAATAGAATGTGAACAAGTGGAACTTGCTTCCTCCTTGGACTATATTTCATATCTTGGTTATCAATAAACAAAATATCATGTCTCTATCAAAGACTGGTCCTGAATACAAAATATGTTGGTAGTTGTGGAGCTCAATTCAAATGAATGAAGCATATAAGACTTTGACATTCATTATGATGACTCCCCTATCTTTTATGATAATACTAGTGAAATATTTATTTCTTACAATCCTATGTTGTATAGTAGATCTAAAAATATAGATCTTTGTGATCATTCACGATCACATTGCTAAGAAATACATATAAATAACTCATGTGGACATAGAAAACCAATTAGTAGATATTTGTACTAAGACTTTTTCTAGGAAAGTATTCTATTTGATTAGATCAAAATTGTGTATCGCTATTGTTGATGATAGTTGTATGTCTCCAAGAACCAATAATATCAATATGCCTCTCTCATGTCTACAACTTCCTATCATGTACTTGTGGCTTGATAGATATTACCATGTTTTGAGTTCTTTATTATATTTTTTTGAAGAAAATTGAAAAAGATTTCTTTTTTAGTGATTAATCACTTTTCTGAATATCATTTGAAGGATTCTAATGGGTCTAAACGTCATACAAGTTAAGCTCATAATTATAATTTTACAGGCCTCTTCAATCGAGTTTCTCTAAAAGTGTACCATTTGCACAGTGACTTACATTCACTGAGATAATACTAGGACTATTGCACCCTCTTTGAAAATTTTGATCCAAGAAGCAAAATGTTGATCAATTATATTCCAATCTCACATAGAATTGCACTACCTTGTTATATCCCATTGATCAACCCTTTGGTTTGAAATCTATTATCATGGGACAAAATTTTGAGATCTTTGAACATAGTCTCCAACATAATTGTGTCTTTCTAACTCTTCTTTTTCAAAAACTATAGATATGATCAAGTGATTGATCTCATTCATCTTGAAAATCTCTATAAACATCCTGACCCAAAGTTTGAAATTCATTACATTCATATGGCTATCAGAATATCCAATTTGACTACACAAAGAGATGACCTCTACATTCATCTTCTCTCTCAAATCAGATAAGGCTAGTGTCTTTCATAGTCAATGCAAATATCCATCCCAAGAAAAATCATATGGATATTGTAGAGAACACAACCTAGGTCAAATAATGTTTCATGAATGGTTTTAGGGTTAAATGGGTTTGGTATATCCTGCACTATATCACATGCTTTGACTCTAAGCAGAATACCCATGACGCTCATCAACCCTATGCTAACATCATATGTGGTATATGTCAGTCTTTCACTAGAAAATTTCTATTTATTGAAATGAAATATAGATTCAATAGAAGACATATTCCAATTAGCATCACCTCTATCAAGAAATCCTTCATCAATATACCAACATCTTTTATGGCACTTTAAAATCTCATTTTCATTCTTGCAACTCCACATCCCATGTTCTCCCACTCACCTAGCCTACTCCACTTTCAAGTCACTCCACCATGACTCCACCTCCATCTCATGATTCATTCTCAATATCCCATATACAACTCATGGGATATATGATGTATGAGACTGATTACCATAGACAAGTTCATTATCACCTTCATGATGACCTCATGCATATCATTTCCTTTATGAACCTGTCTTATCCAGACCCATATCCTACATATCATCCATCCTTACACTCTAGTGACATTGCTGCTTATTCATATGATCCATTTTATCTAGCTTCTTATTACCCATCATCCATTGTCTATGATGTTGCTGCTACTAGTTTATCTCATCCATCATCTCCTCATGTTGTTATACCATATGCTGAACTATCCCTATCCATGGTTCCCTCATATGGTCTCCCTTCTGACCTGCTTCACTATTAGTGGGGCACTAAGCTCAACTATTTGCAATTTTAAGTTGTTATTTCTCAGGGTTATATGATTGAGTCTCTGAAAAATGTTCAGTGGTCTAGTCATGAGACACACATGTCTGAAGATGTAGACATGGATGTGGATGAGGTCTTAGGGATGTGTAATATGATGATAGTGTTGGTGATAATAGTGATGAGGAAGAATATGTTGGAGATGTACCTAAGAGCCCTTTCCAATACCCTCCTACTCCACGAGAAAAAAAATTATTATGAAGATTATGATCCCTCTTTAGATAATTTGGTCTTAGTCTAGAATTTCATATTACTATACATTTTATGGGCTTAACATGCATTAGATAAGATAATTGTTTACTAAGGCTAGGTATCTTCTTTATTTAGTTGTATTTACTATTGAAATGTATGGTTTATATCATTTGAAAATTTCAAATAAATTTTTTTATCACTTATGTATTCAAACATAGTTCTCAATTTATAAATCATTCATGGTTTTGATTACATTTTGAGCTATTATGATATGACTTGTGGAATTTCCAATCTTTTAAGATATTGCATGCTTCTTATTATCTTCACAGTTTCCAATTTCAAGGGGTTAAGAACTTGTTTGTGCACTTCTAACCACCAACTTTTGATATGGCAAAGTGGGAGAGAGATCATGAAAATCTATAAATGTACTTTATTGCATATTCTCCCATAATATGTAAGAAACAAATATTATGAATAGATATTGTATTTCTTGTGAGAATTGAAAAGTTAGGCATGACAAGCATAGTTTTATGGAGACTTAATTTTAGGAATTAATAAAAACTCCTAAATGTTCCAAAAGTAAAGAAATTGAATATATTGCTTTAAATATTTTTAGGAATGGTCTATCATCATAAAATAGGGGGAAGAACGCTCACTTGAGGGTTATACAATTTGCTTATTTTGATGATGACTTCAATATTCCACTCATGTGTATCTAACAATTTTTTTAGACCATTTAAAATCATTAGGTAGACTCAAAGAACTAAAATTCACAAACCCTAGTTTGGTGAAACACAAGTCAAAACACCACAAAATCAAGAATTGAAGATCAAATAAATTCTCACCTAGTTTTTTTGTTGTCAATCATTTGTAGTCACTTAATGACTTGTAATTAAGCTTAAGTGATAACTAATATATTTTAGATCAATGAAACATGCACTTTCTCATTAAATGACTTAATGAAAATCATGGATTTTCATTGGCTGAGATTACCTTAAGCCTATCTCAGTCAATGAGTCAATTTGCCTTGTTCATACAATGTTGTTGGCTGAGATGCTAACTATGATTGTACCTTGGCCAATGAGTCTTTTGGCCTTGCATCCTAGTGTCATCAGATAACTTATGACATCTACCTCTTAGATGATGGTTTTGTAGCTGTAAAGTGTAAAAGAGCCATTAAAGAGACATTATTTACATGTGTTGTAAAATCAACCAACCTATTTAAAATGGCTAGAATTCAAAGTGAAGTACTCTATTATCTAGTTGGCACCCTTACCTATAAATACAAACCATTGTACTACATTCCAAGGTTTCCTTTAATTCGTATATGCTATATTTGAGTAGAAAACTTCCTTGAGCCTTCTAGAGTTTAATTACATTCTACTATCAATAAGAGTGATCTAGGAATTCTGTGAGAAAGATATGTTCATCGATATCTTAGTAAAGATGTCATCTCTCTTTCCTCCAATGTCCTCTCCAAAATATTGTTGATTGAAGATTACTTCCTTAGTGAAGGAGGTGAATGTTCAAGGCTAAAGATCCAAAGTCATGGGTCGGTGAGTCCTTGGTGAAAGATGAAGACTCTTGATCATTGAATAGGTAAGACGTTGGTAAGGTTATTTTCTCCCTTATCCTTAAATGGAAGGTAGTCACACTTTATTTTTGAATAGGGAAGGTCTTCTTGGTATAACTTCGAAATATAAGTTGGTACTCAAGTTCTCAAATTCTTAGGGGTTGGCTTCTCTAGGTAGTGTAGCACATATCTACTTTGAGGTTGGAGCTGCTATAAATACTTTTGTTCATAGTGTCTTGTTGGATCTATTTTATCATTTCCTTTCATATTTAGTTGCACACAAAAATTCCACATAAATTTAAAGTTGACAAATTTTTGTATGTTTTTAGCTCTATTCTCCCCCCTATAGATCCTATGGATCTAATAGTTTATCTAGTTATATTATATATGATTGTTCATTAACAATTAAACTTCAAAATACTCTTGCGCATAATTTGTTAAACTGAAAAATTGTCAGAACTCAACTATAGCTTCGTACAACATCTTGATCCTCATGAAAGTTATGGATCCCAAATTTACCTTATAATAGTATCTATATGCACTTGCATGTTAATTAAATTATGATGTTTTGATTTAGAAATAAATGCATGATAATCATATCTTAATGTCTAGAAGTAATTTATTCGACCTAAATACTCAGATAATAACCCTAATTACCTTATTTTGGGAGTAGTTACTGAATATAATACCAAGACATTATTTTTTATCTTATGTACAATTATAGATCTATGGAAATAGTGTAATAGGAATATTGATGGTACATGCAAAATAAAATTTAGACCAATCTCACAAATAACTCTTTTTAAAACTATTGGGATCTCAAAACAATAATCCCAATGTTATTGTGACTATTAAAGCAATCAAGTAACTTATAATAATAATGTATCTTGCACTAAAATGTCTATCGATGATCTCACATTAATACAACTTGGTATATGTATTGAAGTGCATGTGATAATCACACAAAGAACATTTGTTTGACCTTAAAGATACTGACCTAGAGGAAGGATATGTGAGCTAGTAAACCATTGATATTTCAAGAGAGAGTTTGATCCATAGTTAGATCTAGATTTTGGAGTATTTTTGGGTAGGACTTGACTTACCATAGCGAAGTGGTTCATGCCCTTTGAATCCTGTAATTTTTGACATATTTAGACTATGGGCATGAATTATTATATCTATATCATTGCTTCTAATGTTTTAGTTGTTTACATTTAGTTTTTATGGTCATATAATGATATATTTACAAATTGAGTATTGTAGCACTTTTTAAATGGAGATTCTTTCATCCCATCGTAGGGGGGTTCAAACTCACCACCTCTCGGTCATAAAACATCACTTATACCACTCGGGTGCCACATTATTTGCAGTATTATAGCCATTTAGTAATCTTATCTTGCACGTCACAACATCAAGAAATACAATTTTAATATTTTAGTGATCATTATAATATTTTTTGTAATTCCTTTAAATAGATACAGATCTCACAAGATAATCATAGTCAGATTCAGAATAAGAGCACATATATGGAGTTAGATATAAGAGTCATGGAGTTAATACATTAATGTTAAACTATAACATTAATTATACCTTAACATTATATGATTAGTGCTCACAAGATAATATCGAGAACATTCATAGGGCACATTGTGCCATAGAGGGCACTATGTGACAGAGAGGACACTATGTGCCAATAGAGGGTGCATTGTTCCATAGAGAACACTTTAGTGTCATTGGGAGAACTACATGCCAACCTAAAGCACACAACTATCAAAATAAGAAGACTTAACTTATAATGCTGGTTGTAACAAATAAAATAAGTATTGAAAAGTTGTTTTATTCTTTATTCAGGTTATGCTTCAATTATCCTAAACTTAAGTATTATTTCTTTAGAATTCAATGACACTTACTCTAATCATAGATTTTTTCCTATATGCATGGTTGAGGATGAGACATTTGTAAAATGGGAGAACTCGTATGAGGGGTAGCTTGAGGATTTGTAAATTAAGAGATCTAATATATCATTCATTTGTGGGAGTCGTCATAGTCAATCCCTTCATGTTTAGATGTCTATTATTCCCGTTTGCTTTCAATTGAAGTAGGAAGATGTGCTACCCTCAAACTCATTTTCTATATTGATCATTATACTTTTTTTCAGTTTAAATGTTACTGACCCAATAGTGATGTTTTCTCATTGATATATTATATTGTATGTGTGTTGGTGCTTTTATGATTTTTTTGGTTAATTAATAGGAGATTATTACATAAGTTGGTCCAATTTTGCCCCATGTACTCAAGTTTATTGGGTATGTGAAAAGTCTAGAAATATTGGGATTCCTTTTCGCCAATAGTCGTACACCAGTATAATATTTCAATTGTTACTAGAATCTTACAAGTAGTTTGTAATTAACTACAACATGATTATCTTTTCTCAATCATTGTTATAGTTGCTTGATAGGGTAAGAAAATTTGAGACTCAGTTGCTAAAAGACAAGACAAAGTTCATGTAATGGTCAACAAGGAAAAGGCAATTCAAAAGACAAAGGAGAAGCTAAGAAAAGTTCTAATGTTGGATAAAAGGCTATATTTTGTACACCTAAAGCTATATGAGTAATAGGAAAGCATGCACTGTCAGAAAAAATAATAGAAAAACATGAAATTGTCACCACTATCACTAGGTTGGACATTGAAAAGAAATTGGACTCTCTATCTTGAGGAAACTAATAAGAAGTAGGGGATATAAATCTGAACCTCTACTATATCACTAAAGAGATAAAGTTATCTACTTATTTGAAATTAGTATTGGTTACCATATGTCGATTAACATATGTTCAAGTATGCAAGATCTGGAACAAGTAAACCCTTATTAATAAAGAGTGGTATTTATGTGTTTCTATTGGAGTAAGAGTTACATCCACAAAAGTAGGTACTTATAGGTAATGTTAGCCTAGTGGGCTTGTCTTAGAGTTAGAAACTACTATTATGTACCATCCATAGATACATACATTATTTTGGTATAGTATTTGGATAAGAAAGGTTGTGGATAAGGACTAATTATATTTCCATCTTAATAGATGGTATCTCTTATGGAGTCATACCAATGTCTTATGATATTTATGTATTGGATCATGTAATAAGTGCATACAATATTAATACAAAGAAGTTATAACTCGATGAATCTGAAAAAACTTATCTTATGCATTGTGATCTATGGAACATACATGAGAAGTAAATTTCTAGACTCCATAAAGATCTTTATTTAGACTCATTTTATTTTAAATCAACAGAGACATGCAAATCATGTTTGTCGGGCAACATGACAAAATCACCTTTGAGAACAGTGAGGGAGAAAGTGACTTATTAAGGCTCATACATATTGATGTGTGTGGACTTTTTGTCACAAGTGCTAGAGGTTGGTAATGGGACATCATCATATTTACTAATGAGTTTAGTATATATAAATGTGTATCTTATGAAACATAAACTGGAATCCATTGAAAAGGTCAAGGAATTCATGTATGAAGTTCATAACCAACTTGGAAAAATATCAAGGAACTATGATCCTTTCATGGTGGAGAATATCCATGCAAATATTTTGTATCCCTACTAAGGGATCTGGTATTGTGTCATAGTTAACTCCACCTAAAACAGCAAAACACAATTGTCTAATATAAAGAAGGAATAACACCTTTTTGACAAGGTACAATCCATGATGAGTTTACATAAATATCATGTTGAAACCACAATGTTTAACAAGTAACCACATTCCTTGTAAATCAGTTTGATATACACCATATGTTATACGATGTGGGATACAATCCAATGTATCTATCATGAAGATTGTTTATTGTGAAGCTTTATGTCAAGAAATACATTTTTGGAAATCTTAAGCCCAATCTAATAAATGTTAGTTTTTTATATCAAAAGGAAACTAAGGGATAATACTTCATGTTCCATGTGACAACAAAGTGTTTGCTTCCAAAATTATTGTTTTCCTTGAAAAGGAATTCTTCTCCAAAGGAACCTATGGGAGGATAATAGATATCAATGAAGTTCAAGGACAACAAGATAAAATTGAACCTATGAAGAATGAGGAACAAGGTGAATAAAAAGCTATTTTGAAGTTTCAAATTCCTTATGTAGAAGATGAACCTCATAGGTCTAATAGGACAAGTTTAGATGAAAAGTTATTTGAATTTGTTGCGACTAAATGATACATTTTTTTGGTCACAAATGATGATGAGACAACAATCTACAGTGAGGCTATTTACGTATGATACATTTTTTTTTGTCACAAATGATGATGAGACAACAATCTACAGTGAGGCTATTTACGTATGATATTCTAGCAATGGATGGAATCCATGAGATCTGAGATGTAATCCATGTATTCCAATAAAGCATGGACTTTGGTGGATGCCCATGTAGTGAATGGGTCTTCAGGAAGAAAACTAATATGGGTGGTAATGTATAAACCTAAAACAGTTAATGTTGCAAAAAGTTCAAACAAGTTTGAGATGTTGGGTAAAAAATCATTCACCTTTTTCATGATAAAATCCAATGGGATCATGATTACCATGGAATTTCATCATGACTATGAGATGTGGAAAATTGACATGAAAGCCAGATTCCTAAATGAAGATCTCGTAGAGGATGTATACATGACACAACCTGAAGGTTATATCACTCTAAATGAAGACAATAAAGTTTGTAAGCTACATGGGTCACTCTATGGATTAAAGAAATCATATAAAATCTAGAATATTCATTTATATGAGGGAAAATGTCATATCCTCAATTTTGGTAAAATTGAATTATATAAATATAAGCCATGCATTGAATTACATCATTGAATGATAATGTTACTTATAAGATTTTTTGCATCACAAATATGTCCTTGAAGAACTATTTAAGGAAATAAAAGGAATTTCTTGTGTTTTGTGGTTTATAATAATCCAATAATGTTTTTGCAAAAGAAAGAGTGGAAAATTCAATAATAAAGATATTTCTAAAAGTAAATGGATAGTTGGTGTTATAAATATCAAATTATGTGGAATATTCTAGAAAAGATAGTTTTTGTGCATAAATGAAGGATAATGATTTTATGGTTTTTAAAATAAATTAAATGTTCAGTAATATGAAAGTTTTTAAAAGAAAGTAAATAATTCAAAAAAGTAATCATCTAGACATTATTTGCAACACAATGTTTGGGGCATAAAGTGTGAATATATTGGCCCGACTTTTGGTATACTTGAACACAATAATGAAAAGGTGAGAATTCTAGAATCTGAAAGAAAAAGGCCTCTCTATGTGGAGTAGGTAATTAATTTAAGGATTTGTTAAAGGAGCAATATTCTACTACTTAATTTATTCCAATGACTCCCAAAAAAAAGATGTAACTGGGAAAAACTTTAATTAGTTTCCCTCAAAGTTGCATAGCCAAAGGATATTCCTGGTACCCTATTGAAATCCATAAAGTGAAAGGGACCTACATCCAAATCTTGTAGGTGGTTCTTTTTGGAAACTATTAAAAATTATCAATTTGGGCACCCCTTTTACAATGAGGACTTTTTGCTGACCCTTGGATGACTATTGGACGTTCATCCCTTTATCTTCAACCTCCACCCTTACAAGGAAACAAGAAAGGGGAAACAAGCATACTTGTTTCTACTGATTCGTCGGGTTTGTCTCAATATAGACTTAACATAAACTGAATGGTAGAGTCTACAATCCTTTCTTCTACCCTCGACCCCTCTCATAGAATAAATGGGCCAAGGATGAGGGAGTTCTCCTCCCCCGTCATTACAGTCATCTGCATCGGTGCAAGGACTAAGTCTGGGAATGTATACACTCCATGACCTCCCTATCTATTTGGGGACACTATTTGTTTTGGGTGGGCTCTCTGAATTTTCCCAGCATCGCGGAAGGGGGATTTGAGCATAGGTTGAAAACCACCCCCAAGACCTGACTAACATGTTGACAGCTGCTCTTAGAACCCTTGATAGTTCCAAGCCTTCATCAGCTCTAGTAAGACTGGGCAGGGTCAAAGGAGCGTGGGAAGGGCCTGGGATGGTGTCAGGTGCCCTTACTCCCCAAAAACCCCAGTTCCCAGTGAGTTTCCCTCCACTAGCCATGTCGAGCATGGTGATGTTGCGTGCAAAGGAGACAGACGTAGAGAGTCCCAGTTCCTTTGTGTGAGTGAGAGGTTGGTTTCTCCCCCAAGTCAGACTGATTTAGATCAAAGAGGGAACTGACCAAATTTCATGGTTCATGATAGAAAACACTATTCAGAAGGGCACATAGTCTAGGTGGGGCACAGGAGAAGTAGACCAATGAAGATGTGCCACATCACCCCCAGGAAGGTATAATTGTTCAATAAATTCTTGAAATATGTTTACCGTGTGAAAATTGTAGTAAATTTTAGGATTGACAAAAAATAGCGAAATTATATATGTTTTGATCAAAAAAATGAGCGGAATTCAACTAAAATGTATCTGAGAGTTGATAATTCTTCCTTTTCCAAAAGTGAATAAAAATGCAACGTTTAATGTAAAATATGCATAGAAACCTAGTTTCATAATTTTAATGGTTATCACCTGTTTAAATGATATTCATGGATAATGGTTAACCTTTTTGGATAAAAAGAGAATCATGGACTTAATTTGGGTTTAAAAGACCATATGTATATAAAATTAGGGTTTCTTAGGTGGATAATCAGTAATATGTCTTAAAGTGATGTTTAATGCACAAAAACCCTAGTTTTTATGACTAGGATGTTAATCGAGTTAAATATGTTCCTTGAGATGTAAATTGATATTGGTGAATATAATGAGGATTTAACATGGTTTTGATCATAATGATAGTGATGATGAGTTTTTAAGGATTTCTATTATGAATAATCATGCATATGACTAATTAGGGTTAAATATCCTAACTTGCCATGTTATCAAGGAAGTTATTTTGATCTAAGTATTCATGATGAATTAAATGGTAGATTTAATCATCATGGCACACTTAACATGAATTAGGGTTCTTAAGTTATTGAATCAATGAACATGGGAAATACAATATTGAAACATAACCCTAATGGTAACTTGATACCAAATAAATTTAAACCCTAAACTTGGACCGAGTAGGGTTTAATGTGATTATTGTGATGGTGACACTTTATGTTTAACATACATGCATATTAAAGTTAATTGCTTGGTCTGCTTGCTTGATTAGATAATATGTTTGATGAATGCATAATCTGCATGGCTTGCCATCGAGGTTACGTGGTTATGGCTATGACTTTCGGCATTAGTATTCCAATGTTTGTTGATTGTTTCTTGAAGATTGAACAACTAAATTGTAGGAAGTTTATTTACTTCTATTCAATTATAATGACACTATGAGTATCACATAAAGAACATTATGTGAATAAAATTCCAATTCTTATTTGCAAGTAATTGATGAAATATAAGTTTTTATGTACTTGCAAACATTTTGCATGCTCTTAAAATACCCAATATATTTTGATATGATGATATGTTCTTTTGGTTTCATGGCATTTTAGGTACATACTAGATAAGATGATATCAAGATATGATGGAGAGATGAAACTACTTGAAGACATTAAAGTTAAATTGTAAGGAGGATTAGAATGATACTTCTTCACATATAGTTCACATATGTATAATTCTTATGTGGAATGTTATGTAAGTTCAGAGGAACATTTTGTAAACAATATATTTGAATCAATGGAAATGATTTAATGTTATTTAATATTTTCTAACTATGGATCCTTGAGAAAATTTAGGTAATGGATCTCATATTTTTGTCCTTCCTTAATTAGGGGTTTCTAAAAAGTGAGATCGTTACATTTGGTATCTGAGCACCTAATTTTTCAAATAATATTTAACACTTGGTAACTTCAAGTAATATATAGGTATAAAAGGAGAATTATTAAGGCATGACTTGATGGTAATGGTGTATAGAATGTATCATTGTGTTGGGGGCTAGAAATATTTTCTTGTGCACCATTAAGTTGGTATATGAGGACTCCCTTAGCCAATGTGATACTGGCCTAGCCAGAACCTAGGGTTTTCCTGAAGTAATGTTTCCTCAAAGTCTTCTCGTCTCTAATTTCATCCACTTCTCATACTCTTTATTAATAAAACCCTAAAAGGAACTTCCCTTTTCATCTGAAGTGATGGTTTTTTGAGAATAAGTAGGATTAAGACATCCTCAACTAATTAATGTACATGAGATTTGGAAATAATAATGTACATGTAATGTGGAAATAATAATCCACGTGTAATATGGAAATAATAATGTACATGTAATATGGAAATAATAATGTACATATGACGTGGAAATAATGATAAATAAAATAAAAATGTTTTATGAGTTTTTCCTAATGAGGGTAACCCTAGATGGAACTAGGGTTGGTTTGAGAAAATTTTAGTGGGTCAAGGGACATAGAAACCCTAAAAGGTAGGGTGTAGTCTCTAACCCAAACCTAATACCCTAATTATAGTGAATGACAGCAGTGTGGTGACATAGAACACTACCCATATGAACCCTAATTAGGGTGAAAAGGAATAAGAAAAATATAAGTAAATTAGTTAGGTTAATCGGTCTTCCATGCATATGTGCATATAGAACAAGGCATTAATGAGAAAAGTTTTAAGAAATATACACAACCTATGAATAATGTATTTATGGATGTAACCTACTCAAACCCTATACCGATCTCTGTTGAGCTAAAAAGCATGGGGTGAATGAAGTCATCATGGAGATACCAATGATCGTGCCTACAAAGGGAAGTGTATGTATGGTTATGAAATAGCCTCGGGCCAAAAGAGAAAGGCATTTGTATTAAATGTCCACTACATGGACAAAACCCTTAGAGAGGGTTCCCAATAAAGAGGCTTCCCTAAAGAGAGGGTACACCATTGAGAAAAGAGGATAAGGGTGGTGAGGTTAACACAAGAAATGATAATTTAGGTTGCATAAAAAGATGATAATATGGACCTTTTAGGGTAAGGATAGTGGAAATTAAGAAAAATGTAATTAAGTCTATGTGACCTTTCTTCAATTCATGAATGTGAAGAAATTCATGCATGATGCATGCAAATAGATTTGAATACACAAGAGAAACATAAGTAACCAATGGATATACATGCAAATGAAAATATAAATATCACTTGCTCAACACCCTAATGCTATCTCTGGAAGAAAGGATGGGTAAAGAATACCCCCATCGAGTGGGTATGCTTCCCCTAGGGAGTTGGAAAACTATTAAGACTGCCACCAGTGCTACTTCTAGAGAATATGTATGATAAACCCCCAGAGAGTGGGTATGCTACCCCCAAAGAGTGGGTATGCCATTGAAATACTCCCAAGGAGTGAGTATGATGATGTGAATACCCTCAGTGAGCGGGTATGGATGGAGGTCACTCCTAGAGGGTGGGTAGATCATGAAAATACTCCCAACAATTGAGTATGATATACCTCCTGTTATAATATAAAATATATGATCAACATATTATGGTTACATTAAATAATGAAATTTTAACTTTTAGGGTTGGTTTCCATACTGGGTAGGGTCAACCAAGAGTGGAAAAAGGACATATGGGGGAGAAAAACCCTATATCTTGGGATCGAGTTGTGACTAGAGACCCTAACTTCCTCCTATGAGCCAAAGAAGACCCCCTAAGTTAGGACCTTCCCTAGAAGGGTGAAATGATAAATCAATTTAAAGATTGAGGTAACCTTAAAATATCACCTAAAGTATTAAGGATATATTGAGTATGATTCTTTGAACCCAAGTATGCCATCACTTAGGAATATGAGAAAAAGTCACTATGGAAGTGCATGACATAATGAGACCATGTCTGAAAGAGAAAGTTTCCATAAGCCCAATTAGGGAACATAAAGTGAATAACGAGCATCAGAAGAGATGGAGGAAATCTGGTTTAAATAATTTTATATGAAAATAGTGTGCCCTTAAGAAATCCTTGGGAAGGATAAAGGCCTAACTCTATCCTAAGGTCAAGTTGGGAGTATTAAAGGTACATAAGACTGATGGGATTAGGAGATGATTGTGCCCTGAATGTGTAAGACCATCTAGTTGACAAGTAACTACTATGTTTGCCCAAGACCCATGAACCAGAATATTGGCCACCTTAAAGAGTTCAAGTGGCCCAAGGGGTGAATATGAGAGTCACTCCCTGTACGCATAATGATGAGATCACTCCAAAAGTACTTATACACCTAGAGACCTTGAGGAAGTGGCTTAGGCTCATAATAAATGAGGTGTAAATATAAAAGACACAACAAGTCATGTAATAATAAAAGGAGTTAAGTACACACTCAAGGGTGAAAAATGCATTTGAGTTCATGATATATAGAAAGATGTGGAATTAAAAGTATGGTTTAGAGGTATGTTGAGGATGATTTAACCTAAAATATGACAATAAATGTGAAATTTTTGGATAAAGTGTGGATATATTGTCTATACTCTTGGAATGAATTGAACTTTGTTTCTGAGCTACAGCCAAATGCTAATTTCATTTTATTGTGAGTAAGAGAGATTGAGTATACACATTTTATGCTTAAAATTTACATATGAGAATGAATACCTTAAGTTGAACTTAATGACATGACCTAGGTTTGGAGGTGTTACCTAACACTTATGTGAGCATAAATGAATACTAGGTTTGAAACCTAGGTGAAAAGATAGTCACCAAGTGGAACTGAAATCACAATGGAAAATGCAATCACCAAGGGATGATACTAGGGATGTGTATATGCCTTGAATTGAATTTAGGTATTGATTTTAGTGGTAATGTGTAAAATTTGTATATCAATAAAGATTTTAAACATATCTAAGTAGGGTTTCTAACCTAAGGTTTTAAACTAAGATGAGTTATCATTCACCTTTTCCTTACTAAGTTTTAATTTTGGGGAAAAAGTACTTTTAAGGAGGGGTGAATGTTATATCCTCAATTTTGGTAAAAGTTGAATTATATAAATATAAGACATGCATTGAATAACATAATTGAATGATAATGTTACTTATCACAAGTTAAAGAAATTAAAGGAATTTCATGTTTTTTTGGTTTACAATAATCCAATAATGTTTTTGGCAAAAGAAAGAGTGGGAAATTCAATAATAAAGAGATTTCTAGAAGTAATGGACAATTGGTATTTTAAATGTGGAATACTCAAGAAAATAGAGTTTTCATGCATAAATAAAGGATAATAGTTTTATGGTTTGCTAAATAATTGAAATATTGAGTAATGAACAAGTTTTCAAAAGAAAGTAAAGTATATGGTGTTTTAGATAATTAAAAAAGTAATTTATCTAGCCATTATTGGCAATACAATGTTTGGGGCATCAAATGTGAATATCATGGCCTAACTTTCGGTATACTTGAAAACAATAATGAAAAGAAAAGAATTCTATCATATGAAAGAAAAAGGACTCTCCATGTAGAGTGAGTAACTAATTTAAGGATTTATTAAAGGAGCAAGACTCAGATACTTAAGTTATTCCTATGACTTCCAAAAATTAGATGTAGCTGGGGAAAGACTTTAATGAGTTTCCCTTAATGTTGCATAGCCAAAGGATGTTCCTAGTAGCCTATATAAATCTATAAAGTGAGACAGATAGACATGTAAATTTTTTTGGTGGTTCTTTTTGGAAACTATTAAAAGTTATCAATTTGGGAACCCTATTATAGAAAGGACATTTCCATGACCCTTTGATGACTATTGAATGGTCATCCCTTTAACTTCAACCTCTGACCTTATAAGGAAATAAGAAATTGGAAAGAAGCAAATTCATTTCTATTGATTGACTAGGTTTTTCACAATTAAGACTTAACACAAAATGAAGGGTACACTCCATGATCCTCTCTTCTACCCCCAATCTCTCTCATAGAATAAATAGGCCAAGGATGAGGGAGTTTTCTTCCCCCATCATTCCAGTCATCTCCATTAGAGCAAGGAATAAGTTTGGGAATGTATACACTCACGACCTCCCTAACTATTTGGGGGACATGATTGGTTTCAAGGTGGGCTCCTTAAACCTTCTCGACATCCTGGAAGGGGGATTCGAGCACTAGGGTTGAAAAATGCCCCAAGCTATGACCAACACACTAACAACCGCTCTAGGAACCCTTAATAGTTCCAAGCCTTCGACAGCTCTACTAAGTGTGGGGAGGGTCGAAGGAGTGTGGGAAGGGCCTGGGATGGTACAAGGCACCCTTACTCCCTAAGAACCCTGGTGCCAAGAGACTTTCCCTTTGTCGGCCATGCCTAACATGGTGAATCTGCGTGCGAAGGAGATGAATGCAGAGTGTCCCTATTCCTTTGTGCGAGTGAGTGGCCAATTTTTCTCCTAAGTCAAATTGATTTAGATTAGAGAGGGAACCGACAAAATTTAATGGTTTGTGAGAGAAAACCCAGTTCAGAAGGGAGCATAGACTGGGTGGGACATGCGAGGAGTAGACCAATCAAGATGCACCACAAGACCACTAGGAAGGTATAATTGTTCAATAAATGTTTGAAATATGTTTACCTTGAAAAAATGTAGTAAATTCTAGGATTTTTTAAAAATAGTGAAGTCAGATATCATTTTGATCAGAAAAATGAGAGAAATGCAATTAAAATACAATTGATACTTGATGATTCTTCCCTTTTTCAATATTGCATAAATATGCAATCTTTAATGTAACAAGAGGAATGTAATTAAAATATTTTTGAGACTTGATAAGTCTTCTGTAACATACCCAAATTTTAGCTATTATATTTATGTTGAGGAACTTTCCCCTAAGCTGGATTTATTTACAATATTACCCTTCAATCCAAATTTCACTTACTTATTTTGACTCCACATCATATCCTTTGATATAATTAGCCTTTTAGTGCTTATTTGGTTTAAGTAAGTTGTTTTCCCTCTCTAAAGAAATATCTACATATACATCCTCAAATTTCATAGTACTCAATTACCAATTAGTTCAGTTCAATACTTGTGGTCCTACACATTTTGATCTGACCTTTCGTCAAATGATATACTCTTGATTCAGATAAATCACTTTGATATAAGTGAATTCACCAAATACATTAATATATATGTATAAGTAAATGATTTACTAGATTAATTAATTTAGTCACCTTAGGACCATAGTTGAGGAGTTGGTATCTCTATCGATTACTTTATTAGAAAGTAAAATTTTGAACAACACGTAATTAAAAGGAAGGATCAATTGAATTGAACTTTCCTTTTTGTTTTTACAATGTAATTAGGAAAAAGGGAGCTATGACACTTAATAAGAATGAAATCCATGGTCATAATCTTATATATTTTGGATATTTTTGTTTAGAAATTACAAAATTATGGAATAATTGGAGAGATAGGAGTAATTACCATTTTAATAGGCTAAGCTATTTGGAAACTTTTCATGTTGTTGGATTTTGGCCTTAATTGATCAAGGGCAGCATAACACTGTATCTCCTCTGCGTGACTAGGTTTGTTCCATCACGCTCGTTACCTCACAACAATGAATGGCAGGGGAAAGCCTCATCATCCTCACCTCGTAGCCTCTCTACAACCTTTCTTCCTCTCTCTCTTACGGCCTAGTCTAACGCCAACATCTGTTGATCATCCGTCACAAGGTAGAGAAGACCTTGATGCCAAGGGCGTTGTAGACGACAACCTGAAGGCAAAAATGGTTGACATGCCATCTTCCATATTCTGTGCCATCCTAAACCTATGTCCGTCTAGAAGCAAACTCATAGCAGTGCTGCCACTTGTATTCACCTCCTCCTCCTCTAACATCCCTGCATCCGCTTTGAGTCCTGACCTCACCATGGATGTGCCCCCACCTTCTTAGTAATGCTTGGGTGAATCTTCGCCACCCTCTGCCTCTCACCACCAACCCGATGCTACCTATCTACAATTACATCCATGGACGCCTCGCCAGCCACCATAATGGCAAGGAATTCCGACCCACAACTGTAACCTCCAACCTTGATGCCTAGATCTGAAACATGAGACCTGTAGACATCATAGCAGGGTGCACATCTGCTGCACCTTCCATGGCGATGCCTCCTCCACCCAACACACCTACAATTACAGAGATCGACAACCACCCTAGTAACCATTGCCTACTTCCAGATCTGCAACGCTTGTCCCCCACCTCATCAGCACAAAATATGTCTCCTTCTTCAACTCCTGCTTCCCTCAGCATGTTGTACCGCTGGTCTGGTTTGTAGATCATGGACACTGCCTTCGTTGGTCATCGAAGCAAAGGACAAGCCATCATCGCCAATCACCTCGAGTTCTAAGTAGATCCTCACACCCCTGCTACTTCCTCCATGGTACCAACAACACCACCCTATTACCACAGAGTTGCAGATCATCATCATCCTTATGCCAAGAGCACCACTGGTTCAGCAGAACCTCACATTCTTTGACCCTCTCTAGCCACAGATCTGTAACAAATCCAATCTGTAATGGTGCCCTACAAGCTATTACTGCCGCTAACTCTGTACTTCGTCCCTCAAACCCCTCACACCTACACTCACACCTTCTGCCAAAATCAGCTCCTCGTGTCTCATCCTCTTCACCACTGACCTGCAACTATTCTGAACCATGATCAATGGCACCTCCCATAATCCATCACCATCATCCTCCCACATCATCTAACCTGCAACCTGATGTTAACTCTAAGATGAACCATCGAGCGTACAAAAGATTAAAGGATCTACAGAACATAATGGCATGCCTTGATCAACCACTCCTCGTAGATCTGAAGCTAAGAGCTAATGCATAACATGCATGTACAACAGGTTAGTAGGTTCATCATTTCCTATACAAATCTAGAATTTCAGAAATCAGTAAGGGATAATACATTAAGTAGCGTGTAGGGAATAAAACATATCAGTAAGGGACAATACATTAAGAAACTAAGCACATGAACGTGTAGGAGATATAACATAATCATATTAACACACAGATCCAACTATATGTATCATTTTGATGTGTATTAGTTAAAAGGAGAAAATTCTAGAAATTCAGTATGCATAGCTACACTATTTCATATTGTAGAACAAGAAATAGTGATGATACTTATACTTAAAATATTATTAATACAATATTATTGATAGTAAAAATCAACTATTTAGGTTTCGGATTCAGTCACCTAACCTATGATATTCATAGAGATGTACAAACATATTGATTTTGTACTAATATAGTAAACAGGATATCGAAAATTCTACAGCTATATATTCCTTATGCTAAACATTAGATTAGATAATAATATGATATATTAGGATGTGAAACTCGACCATACTAATAGTCAACCCATTATGGTTAACGTGTACACACATACATATTGATTTGAATAGTATATGAATATATATAAAAGGGTTTTAGTGGATACAAAGTGGTGAATCATTTTAGTAGTTGGATAATGATTATGCCTCCATTATGAATCTAGATGATGTAAATAGATATAGATATATAGCCTACAAATAAAACTAATAAGTGTCATTTATCACATTACGGGGTACTCTTAATACTAAGGTCCTAGAAATATGTATACATTGGGGATATCTTGGAAAGTACAACATAGAATAAGGAAACATTTTAATCTACATTGATGATATGAGGAACTTTACTCAAAACTTTGTCAAAATGGATCCAAGAAAAAGACAATGAATAAGGAATATAATTTTGTGGATTTAATTGTAAATGACTCCATATTTCAAATTATAATCTTAGTAATACTTGGATTTAGGTATCTAACTGAGACCTAATTTGAGGAAAATGTATTATGAACTATATGTATGAGTGACTCTGGAATACTTAGATTCATATTGATGAATAGAATTTTAGAGAGAAAACTTGAATAGTCATAATTGAATATAGTCTTTAGAGAAAGCATGTAGATCAAGAAACCCTATGGTGAAAAGAATAAGTTGATTAATATGAAATCATATGTTGTATCTTAATCAAGAAATACAAGTATATATATGTATACATACCACTTAGTCGACCTACATATTAGTCCATTCTAAATTACTATGTTTATAATCTTGGAAGAATATATGCATGACAACATACAATACTCTAAAGGTAGATATGCATTAACTACTCACATGGATAGTAATACATATATAATAGATTATATGTTGGCTTAATACAATTAGAAACCATTCAATGAGATTAGGATGAAATCTTGGCAAAAAATGTGGCACTTATCTATATTATAGTTACATACATAAACATGTGACATTTATTATAGATGTCCAATCCAATTATAAATTTAGAAAGAAACTAATGGGAGAACCATGAAATAATAATAAAGAAAACCCTAATAGAAAATATTCAACAAGTAGTTGATTCCAAGCAAGTGATGACACCATTACCATACATTGTAGATTTCTCACTCTTAGATTCATTCTTGGTGATTGTACAACCTATGGAGACTTGGATAGTTGAGGTACTATATCTACTATTTCAATTTTTGAATTATTTTCCCTCTTGACATACATACACACATATCTTGAATAGTGGTGAATTCCATATAGTTTTGAAACATCTACTTGTTCTTAAAAGTTCACCACTCTTATTTTGTGATTGATGAAATGTTGTTGATAAAATATTTTGGCACTGGACTTGATCTATTTGGAGTTTTGACTCCTTGTGGACTTTGGTCCCTTGGGCTTTGTCCCTATAGTGCTTTGGCTCACTTGAGTGGGCCAAGTATACCACAACCCTGCATAGTGGATAGGGATTAGTTGTCCCCCAGTTAACTGGAATAGCTAATAAGGCACTAGTGTCGTTCTCTCCTAGAGTGTGAGAACACAAGACACTTAGCCCTAGAGAAGATTATAGTAATCAATTACCAATTAGTTCAATTCAATACTTGTGGTCCTACACATTTTGATATTACCTTTCTTCGAATGATATACTCTTGATTCAGATAAATCACTTTGATATAAGTGAATTCACCAAATACATTAGATTAGGTATCTAACTAAGACCTAATTTGAGGAAAATATATTATGAACTATATGTATGAGTGACTCTAGAATACTTAGATTCATATTGATGAATAGAATTTTAGAGAGATAACTTGAATATTCATAATTGAATATAGTCTTTGGAGAAAGCATGTAGATCAAGAAACCCTATGGTGAAAAGAATAAGTTGATTAATATGAAATCATATGTTGTATCTTAATCAAGAAATACAAGTATATATATGTATACATACCACTTAGTCAACCTACATATTAGTCCATTCTAAATTAGTATGTTTATAATCTTATAAGAATATATGCATGACAACATATAAAACTCTAAAGGTAGACATGCATTAACTAATCACATGGATAGTAATACATATATAATAGATTATATGTTGGCTTAATACAATTAGAAACCATTGAATGAGATTAGGATGAAATCTTGGCAAATAATGTGGCACTTATCTATATTATAGTTACATACATAAACATGTGACGTTTATCATACATGTGCAATCCAATTATAAATTTAGAAAGAAACTAATGGGAGAACCATGAAATAATAACAAAGAAAACCCTAATAGAAAATATTTAACAAGTAGTTGATTACAAGCCAAGTGATGACACCATTACCATACTTAGAAGATTTCTCACTCTTGGATACATTCTTGGTGATTGTGCAACCTATGGAGACTTGGATAATTGAGGTACTAGATCTACTATTTCAATTGTTGAATTATTTTCCCTCTTGACAAACATACACACATATCTTGAATAGTGGTGAATGCCATATAGTTTTAAAACCTCTACTTGTTCTTAAAAGTTCACCACTTTTATTTTGTGATTGATGAAATGTTGTTGATAAAATATTTTGGCACTGGACTTGATATAATTGGAGTTTTGACTCCCTGTGGACTTTGGGCCCTTGGTCTTTGGTCCTATAAAGCTTTGGCTCACTTCAGTGGGCCAAGTACCGCACAACCCTGCACCGTGGATAGGGATTAGTTGTCCCCCAATTAACTAGAATAGCTAATAAGGCACTAGTGTGATTCTCTCCTAGAGTGTGAGAACACAAGACACTTAGCCCTAGAAAAGATACGATAGAAAGGTGCCGAAGCTTTTTAAATTGAATATCTTGAAATTGATATATTTTGTGAATAGCTTGGATAAATTTTTCATATTTGAAATATTGAATCTTGCTTAGTGATGATTTTGTGAAAGAATTACCATCTTGGAATTGATATTGAAATTTCTACTTGATAGTCTTTATTCCACCAAATAGTCCTTTCCTAATTTTTATTATACATCTAAACCTATTTTGTACATAGTTCAATGGTTGGATTTAGTACCAGCTTTGCTGGCCCTTTTATTTCCTTTCAATGGGGTCCATGTGTAGTTTCGTTCCCTCTGGGAACTCATGGACAGGTGGTAGATGGAAGAACTTGAAGAGACATGCACTGGTAGTACTCCGTTGAAGACTAGATAGAATGAGTGTTATTTCTTAAACTTGTAATTATATTTATAAGCTTCTACGACTCTAATGTACAAGCATGATTGTAATAAAGATTGTTTATGTTTGTGATATTATTTTGTAAATATTTGATTGTGAAGATCATGTACTTTACATATTCCTTCTTAGAAAGTGGATAAAGATGCAATATTCAATGTAAAATATGCATAAAAACCTTAGTTTCATAATTTTAATGGTCATCACTTGTTTAAATGATATTAGTGAATAAAGCTTATCCTTTTTGGATAAAAAGAGCATCTCGAACTTAATTTAGGGTTAAAGTTCATATGTAGCTAAACAAAGGGTTTCTACAGTGGGTAATCAGTAATATGTGTTAAACTAACGTTTAATGCAAAAAAAACCTAGTTATTAATGACTAGGTTGTTAATCATGTTAAATATGTTCCTTAAGATGTAAACTAGTATTGTTAAATATAATGATAATTTCACATGATTAGGATGATAATGATAGTGATGATGAGTTGTTAATGTTTCTAAGGTGAATAATCATTCTTATGAGTAATTAGGGTTAAAGATCTTAACTTGCCATGTTATGAATGAAGTTAATCTGATCAAAGTGTTCATGATGCAATAATGTGTTTGATTTGATAATCATGGCTACACTCAACATAAATGAGGGTTCTTAAGTCAAAGAATCAATGAACATGAAAATTAGGATATTGCAACATGACCCTAATAATAACTTGATACTAAAGAAACCTAAACCCTAGAATAGGACCGAGTAGGGTTTAATATGATTAATGCGATGGTGACACTTTAGGTTTTACATGCATGCTGGTTAAAGTCGATTGCTTGATTTGATTGCTTGATTGGATAATATACTTAATGACTTCATAATCTTCATGGCTCACCATCAAGCTACATCATTACACCTATGACTATCCACATTAGTTTGTCGGTATTTGTCAAGTGTTTCTTAAAGATTGAATAACTAGACTATTAGATGTTTGTTTACATTATGTTCAATTATAATGCCACTAAGAGTATCACATAAAGAAAAATTATGTAAATAAAATGCCAATTCTTATTTGCAAGTAATTTATGGAATATATGTTGTTATGTACTTGCACACATTTCATATTCACCCCATGTACACAATATATTTCGATATGCTGATTCATGCTTTTGGTTTAAGAAAAAATTGGTACACGCTAGATAAGATGATATCAAGATATGATGGGCAGATTAAACTACTTGAAGACATTAAAGTTAACTTGTAAGGAGGATTAGATAGATACTTATTCTCATATAGTTTTCATATGTATAATTCTGACGATGGAAAGTTATGTAAGTTCTAGAGGAACATCTTGTAAACAATATGTTTGAATAAAAGGAAATTATTTACTATTATTTATTATTTGCTAAATCTAGATCCTTGGGAAAAGTTTATGTAACACTCGAGCCCAATTCCCAAGGCTCCATTAGAGTTTCAAGAATGACGACTAGCCCCACAGATCGCCACTATCCTTAACTGTGTGCTTTTTCCTCACTCACACGCAAGTCAGGTCAACTTCCTGACTGGTCACCCATCCTAGTACTACTCCAAGTTGAGCACGCTTAACTGTGGAGTACTTTAGTGATGGGCTCCCTGAAAAGGAGGTGCACCTTGGTGATATGGGTAGTCAATCATTCATTTTAAGATCATTCTATCCAAGGCCTCAAATCCTGAGACGTTACAATCCCCCCCACTTAGACTCTTGATGTCCTCATTAAGGATCAACTATATGGTCTCATAATACTACCCCATTTTAGCGCAGACCCAGAATGGCCCATGGACACCTAGCTCCCGATCACGAAATACCAGTGCAAGGGTGGCTACGTCACCATGGACAATCCTTTCCAACATGCTTGGACCGCACAGCTCAAGACTAACATGCCGCATGCCCATGTGGGCCCCACCTACAGGAGGGGTTGTGGCTCTGATACCATTTGTAACACTGGGCCCACTATTCAAGGCTCTACTAGAGTTTCAGGAATGACAACTGGCCCCACAGATCACCACTAGCCTTAACTGGGCGCTTTTCCCTCACTTGCAAGCCGGGTCAACTTCCCGACTGGTCACCCATCCTAGTACTACTCCAAGCTAAGCACACTTAATTGTGGAGTACTTTAGTGATGGGCTCCCTTAAAAAGAGGTGCACCTTGGTGATATGGGTAGTCCAATCATTTCTTTAAGATCATTCTATCCAAGGCCTCAAATCATGGGACATTACAAAAACTACTCAATCCCTACATATCCTTGCCTCTATGCTATCCCTGTAGTGGATAAGGATACTACCTCTCTCATATGGTAGATCTCAACTAACCCCCATGATCCTACCTTACAGGTAGATCATGGGGGGTAGTTGAGATCTACCATATGAGGGAGGTAGTATCCATATCCACTATAGGGATAGCACAGTGGCAAAGATATGTAAGGATTGAGTAATTATGTTTAAAACATAAAGTTTATTTTGTTAAATCATAATTTTCTTGCAATATGTTGTTACAATTACAAGATTTTGGTTCCCCCACATACCAGTATAATTCAATATACTGACCGCCATTTTGTTTGTCAGTGTTTTAGGTTTATCAAAAAATGGATATTCCTTTAAAGTGACATTTATGAAATAAAGATTAATAAATAATTGGAGGATTGTAGATAGATATATCTTATCTGGGTAATGTCCCTCAATTCCTATATTTTGCAAGGTATGAGAAAAGAAAAAAAAAGTATTCCATTTAAAGCTTAGCAGTAGTAGAGTTTACTAATTATCTTTTATTATTTGCAAAACCACTTTTTCTTATTTTGGGATAAAGACTCTAGCCACTTGGTCTTCTTAATTGGGGGTTATCGAGGGGTGGGTTCTGTACAGTTTAGGTAATGGATCTTGTCTTTTTGGCCTTCCTTAATTGAGGGTTTCTGAAAGTGAGGTTGTTAAACACATAATAAGTTTTTATTTATCCAAATGAAGATGCATTATGTTTACAAGAGATTTAGTGAGTGCATGATTGTATTTCTCATTATAATATATATATATATATATATATATATATATATATATATATGACTACTATTCATGGGAACTAATGTATCTACTCAAGAAATGGTAAAGACATGGTAACAAAATACCTTCTTCATCAAGGACTTAGGTCAAGAATCGTATATTCTATGAATTAAGATCTAGAAAAATAGATCTAGAAGGCTTCTTGATATGAATGTACATATAGTGACATGTGAACAAGTTCAACAAGCATGGCTCTAAGAGAGGAAACATGCCTATATCTTATGGAATGAGTCTTTGTATATACCCATGCCCCATATTTCTAGAAGAGCATGAATGCATGATAAGATTATATATGCCTCAGTTGTTGGATCCATCTTCTATGGGATGTTATGTACATACCTCAGGTATTGTATGATTTAAGAATGACAAGCAGACTCCAGGAAGGCCACAGTGGCAGTTACATGATTGCCACAAAGAACATATTGAGGTACTCAAGAAGAGCTAAGGATCAATTTTTGAGATACTGAGGTGGATAAGAGTTAGTTGTAAAGTTTAACACTAATGCAAGCCTCCAAATTGACAAGAACAAATAAAAAAAATTCACTTTTACTAAATGGTAGAGTTGTAAGAATAAGTTTTCTGACCTAGATGTAATATCTGATTATACAAATAAGGTTAAGCATCTTTATGTATCAAATGTATAGAAGTAATAGTATGGATAAAGAAGTTCATTAGTGATCTTGGGGGGTCCAACCATTAAAAATATAGTAGAGATTTACTATGACAACAATGGATCCATTGCACAAGCTAAGGAGCTTGCAATATATCATCTTTCAAAGAAAAAAGATGATGATATCATCCCATACAAGTGATTGTATGGTGAGGAGATGTAACAATTTGTCGAGTTCTAACTAAAAGTTATGTGGTTGGTCCCTTGACAAAAACACTTTTACAATGGAAGCATGATGATCATTGTTGATCACTTGGAATTATATTCATGAGTTATTGGTTCTATTGAAAGTGGGAGATGGTTTGTTGTATGTAAAAAATTCATCATTTGATGATTTTAATGGAACACTTTGCACATGATTTGAATTAATAATAAAAGGAATATTTACTTATTTTTTTATTTTAGTATTGAGATAATGATTAGATGTAATTATGTTCTAATAATATCTTGACTTGATGACATATGTCTTGGGTTTGAGGACCTAATCATGCTATCATATGTATACTTGGAATATTCATTCTTTTTATATTGCTAATCATATGTTATTTTAGATATCGTTGGATAAGAATAATACATATGACTAATGTGTTTGTTGACTAATGACTATGTCTCTTTTATCATGCTACATCAATACTTGGTAGAGAACAAGTTTTATAAGTTAGACTCACCTTGAGAATGTCATACGGAAGCCTTGTCATGGAAATTAAAGTAATGTCTCAGTGTGACAATGGTGATTGTGATCCTTAGACCTAAAGTCATTACATTGATTACATGTTGTTCTTTATAATTTAACACTGCCTAACATGACTTTGACATAGAGTTATGGTACAATAGTGAGTTACATACATAATGGAACTTGTGGATAATAGTGAGTGATATAGATGGAATTAGTCCTTCCTACATTAATCATATCTAGTTATCCAATAAGTGAGACTATAACATGAATGGCCATGCTCGTGTGAGTCAATATATAATATTGATCTTAGTCAATCTCAATGGTATATTCTAGTTTAAGAAAAGAAAGTTATAAACCCATAAAATATGAATGCTACATGCCTCAGGTTTGATATAGGTATCAATGACAAAAGGGATTATAAAGTCATGGTAAAATTAATTGTTTACAGTTTGAAGAAGTTCTCCAACTTATTTTATTACTTTGTAGCAATTTTGTTGCTAGATACCACTCATAGCTTGTGAGGTTTTTATGTTACTATCAACATAATGTGGAACCTAATGGGTAACATGGGTAGCAATTTTGAGGTAGAATAATATTGTAATTGCAGTCATAACTAGGATGGTTTGCATTTATACAAAGGGTGAATATTGATCATATGATGAGCCGAACAAGTGAATTGATTGACTATTTGATCGGAAAATTAATATGTTTACTGATTGTCAATAGGTCGATTGGTTGACCATTTGGAAATCATAGAGGATAGGATTCCTTGGTCGACGAAATGAAAACTAGAACTTTGTAACATTTTAGATGATTGACTATATTTTAACCAATTGGTTGCAATACTATCTAAGTCTTCATGTCCTGGGTATGATTTGAAGTGTACAACTAAGAAAAGTACTTACTTTTGGATAACACCTTGTCCATGAGTTCCCTTATAAATGAGTGGATTTTCATTCAATGAGACACACAAGTGGATCACAAATTTCCCCCATTCAGATAGAGAAAGAAATTCCAAGGAGGGCACCTTGTGGTATGAGGAGTGAGGGAACAAGTGACGTTAGCATGTTACAAATCTAGTTAGATTCTTCCTAGATGGCAAGGATGTGTAACAATTCTTCCCTTCTCATCCACATGGATGATGTATAGGATGAGTCATGTGTCTAAAGGCTTGAAGACAAGTTCCTTTCAAAAGGAAGATAATTTTTCTTGTTGTTGTTGCTGCAAGGACAACTGATTTACTACACTACATAAACTTCATAACTGGATTCAAGTGCATAATATCAACATCAATTTTACATGTCTTGTTGGACAACAAGAGAAATCTAAGGTATTTTTGATATATCAACCTTTTATGTCCATGACATATCTATGTCTTAGAGGTTTTATTAGATTTTTATTTTCCACTACGTCCCACTTTTAAAAACTGTAAACTTTCAAGTACATGACATGCACCTTCCAGTTTGAGTACACAATGTATACTTTCTATAAACCTGAGAAAATGGTCTCCAGAACACTACACACATTAGTGTACCTCAACTAGGCATAGTGTGGCAACTTTGTTGAACCATATGAAAATAAACTACAGATCTTGTACACTAAGAACATGGCATGTACCCTTTTACTCCATTAAATTTTATTAAAGACTAACACTCTACACACCATGCATCTAAAGTAGACGTCGTGTATGTGTCTCCTTGGTACTTATACAAATTCTACGAATCAACATATAAAAGAAAATTAGAACATTTCAAGCAAACTCCCTCTGTAATTTTTAGGTTATGTTCAAGGGATCCCATCAAAGGAGTGGAGGACCAAGATTTAAATGAAAAAGATATAGAAAAAAATGGATTCCTTTTTACTAATAGACCTATATCTATCTTCTATATGGAGTTCTATTCTCTCCATTCATATCTGAAGGAGAAGATGGGTGTGCCTTCTAGTGGCTCCCAAGGGATATTTTGTGCTACTAATATAAGTCCATGGTTTTCTTTACTTTCTACTTCATTTTTGGATAGTTATTCTCATTATATCATGAACTTCCTTGTTATTTGCATCTCTTTCTTGCAAATCTTACCATGGCTGAGATGTTTCCTGCATCTTGGACATAGTGGAGTAGCCTCCATGTTATTTCATATAAATAATTATTTTCTATGGATTGAATGCATGTTTCTTTCTTATTTCTAGGTGGATGTGAATAGTTGTATATAATAGTGATTTGACTATTAAATACATGTACATCACATTTTATACATGGTATAGAGTTGTAGAAGAGTAATGATCAGTATATTTGTTTTATATAATTTATGGAAAATGATTGGGTTGGTAGGGGATACCGAGACATCTAGTTTTTTCCTAGTGACGAAAGTGTTTGGTTTATCATTTGGTTTATCCATTTATTGTTGGGAGAGGTATTTGTACTACTTACATCCCTATAAGAAATCTTACATTCCTCTAAGGCATTGTTGTTTGACATCCAATACAAGTTTTGGTGAAACTACTTGTCTAGGTTACATTTCCTAAAACCTACTAATCATCGAAATCAATCAGAGTTCAAATTTATTCTTTAATTAATTTTGTTTAATTAGTCTTTTAGTTTTATGTTACTTAAATATCTTGTTTATATTGACCTATATTATTGATATTCATGAGGTCTTGTGCCCAACAATGATAAGTTTCCTTGGGCCATAACCTCTACTACTTTGATCATGAATACTTTTAGTGCGAGTGATTTGAGTCAAATTTATAAATGTAAGACTCATTGCAAATGTAACACTCTACACCTTCCACGTGGGAGGCATGATGCAAGAATGTTGTTTTTTAAATTGACCAATAGCACACATATCGAGAAGGTCCACCTCCTTTTTAGGTATTCCATCAATGGGTACATCTTAGTTGAATCTGGACAACTCAAAGACAACTACATTGGTGACCTAGAGGAGGTTTTCACAAGATGTACATGGGTGAGTACAAAGAGTACTATGGTGGTCTTTGGGGCCATTCATCCATCTCAAAACTCTACCAGATCCTTTGTGGGCCAATAAATTACAATTACAATACTGAAACACTTTCATTTTCTACATATATGAACATGACATGCATGACCAAGGAGTAATGTATTTTTCATATACAATGTGTAAAGATGGATTAAAACAAGGGATCTACCATCTTCTTCCACCACCATTCTGATTTTTGTTAGCACCCAAACATTATTTTTACCAATTCGTACAAAATAATGGTTCTTATGCAATAAAATGCACCTTAAAGGTGGTAGTTAAATGTGTACAATTTGATAACTTGACTTCTTCCCTTTTTTGAATATTTACCCTATCTTTCTACCTTGATAAATTTCCATTCTCAATAGTCAATTTCATGCTTTTGAGGCTTTTGATATTGTATCCACATAGCTCTTATTTTCCAAAATATGACATTAAAATCAATATTGTTATTAGTTCCACACTTTAATGCATCACCCTCTTAAAAGTGAAATATAACCTCATTGATGTGCCCTTATTTATCTCTAATGTCACCATGACATAGAAGATTCAATCATGAATACAACAATGCAAAAATCATCTTAATAGAGGCTACAAGTCTCGAGTTATGACTTTCCCAAATTGATCCTTTTTAATCCTTATTTAACCTCATTTTATCTCCCTTTTTGTTTCTTTTGGGAGGGCTCCTATGACATAGTGAATTTTAGCATAAGTATGAATTAATTCCTATTTTTCCATCATTATACTCACTCATGGTCCCAATTCATTGTTCTTGGATATTTGATCAATGTTGATACTCAAATTCCAAATATGATGACCAATGTAGTTTTTATACACTTTGTGACACTACATACTTGATTAATTTGTTACAATACTCAATGATATAAATTGGTCCATAAACTTTACCATATTGTACTCAAACTTTATTTAAATAATATCCCCATTTTAAGCTATGTTCCAAATTTCATCTCATTTGGACATTCCTAATATTTAATACAATTTCTTGAAGATAATGTATTGAAAATCCATTTATTTGCTTTTTATTTGACTTTTCTAAGTCAGCGATCTGTGGCAAGGGATCGGGGGTGAGTCTCATCCCTTGCCTCTCCTTTAAATGGATTAGGGCCTCATCCAACATCCACGAGATCATCTTCTACCTCCCAAAATCAGTGAGGAGGAGTAAATGATGATCTAAGAGTGAAATATCCCGCCTATGACCCCAATTCAAGTTTCTGAGCGAGCAAAAATCCTCCTCTCACAAATTTGAATTTTCCCATCCACACATTGACCACTTTTATTGCTCTCTTCAGCCACCAAAACATCTTTCTCATTTCCACATCTCACGTCGGCATCCATGGCTATGGGCAAAAACCCAATCTAGCCCAAAATCTAATCCTAGTCTTATAAAAGCACCCCCCCAAAGACGGTCATCATTCCACATCGCTAGAGGGCTTGCTATTGATCATTCTCTTGGCCACAAACACCCCCGACTTCCTCCCTGATCCCCTTCTACTCCAAGTAGTGCCACCGCCTGTTGCTATTTGGGCATCTCACCAGTGCACGTCCATCCTCCAAATCAAGGCTTCCATTCACTTTGCAGGACCACGACGACCCCGAACGACACTGTAGCCACCTCCATCAGCCCCTCCTGCCCTCTATCCCTCCATGCATCAGTGAGCCCCTCTACTGTGTTTATTGGCTCACATAGAGGGCTACGTAAAGAGAGAACGCGACCAAAAATCATCGGTCTAGAAGGACCAGTCGGGTCCAAAGGCTTTTGAACTGGTCTAATAGACCCAAATGAACCACTGATTGGACCAACAATCAAGCACCGATCTATGATCGAACTGGACCACTAAGAAAGTGAGCTTCAAGCCTACATGGAGACATCTCGATCATCCAATCATTTCATCTGACGATCGACCCTTATCCAATTTAAGGTAATTATATCCCTCTCTATTCGAAATTGCAATAAATAGCCATATCTTGTTTTAATCATAGAAAATGCAACCTAGCTCCAAAAATTACGTATAAATAATCAATCTTGATCAAAAAAATCTAGTCTTTAAAAATTCTTCTAGAGCCAAATTCCTAATATATTGCATTGAAATCCATATATCTTAAACTCTTGCTATTTATTTTGTCATATGGCTCAATAATGATGTTTGATCTTTGAGTAACCCTAATTCTGACTCTAATGACCGTATTGAAACCAAACATGACTAAATATGAGTTTAGATATGATATTGTGACTCATGTACCTTAGAATATGAATCATGCACCTTGAAATAAGGATTAACCTTAATATTATGATGACAGATCTAAATCTTGTGAAATCTTTGATCATATGTATGAACCATGACTCTACTTTTATCAAACTAATCTTGAATTCTAATTATGCTAAACATAATGATGATAATATAAAGATGTGATGATGACTTGGATAATGATATTGAAATTAGGGTTAACACATATGATCCTAGAAAACCTAGGTAAGTCAGTTACACTTGAAAATATGCTTAACACTGGAATAAAGTAAGACATATGGAAATATATTTGATTATAAGTGGATGAACTAACCCTAAGGTTGACATAGGAAAGTGTAACCCTAATATCGAATATTAAAACATGATCTTTAAATATCATGATCTTGACCCTTGATCCAAACATTGTGATTTAGGATCTGATTCAAAGGGTTGACTTGTTGAGATTTATACTCTAAATCTGTAGTGAAAGGTACAATATTATATCTCCTCTTTGGTTGTATTGAAGATACCTTTTATGTCTCTCTTGATTGTATACTTGGCCATATACTTGTTTGAGCTACTATTCCCTATTGATTAGTCTTCCATTTTTCCTTTATTATATTTTGAGAAAAACATGAGAACATAAATGGTATTGCCCATTATGACTACACATATATTGATGATGATGATGATGATGATGATGATGATGATGATGATGATGATGATGATGATGATGATGATGATGATGATGATGATGTTGATGCTGTTGATATTGAGTGTTAGCGACCTCCTCATTTAGAGGTGGAACATGTACATTGGCCTTCTACCTCATATGGAGAGAAGGAGGTTAATTACCTCCCCCATTATGTTGGGGTGACAGAGTCACACAAAATATATAAGCATGCTTCTCAATTACAACATAATGGAAACTCGTAATAAAACTTGAATTGTTAGAAATAAATATCTTGTCAAATAAATATTGGTTTTGGAAAAGTGATTGTTATACTTCTTGATATAAGTCCTACCAAGTGTACTATTTTTCTATAAAATGTTTTACTTGATTTTGATAGTTTTCCATGCAATTCCATGATTGTGTCTTGATTTTCTTCATTTTAGGCAAACCAAAGATCACTTACACACTCTATATACTCTCATTACTAATATTGATCTGCAAAATCTAATAATTGGGTTAGTTTGTTCTTTAAATCGTATATTTTTGAGTTATTATTTCTTATTGTATATTCCAGTGTGTGAGTCCTATCGGGCCACTCAGGGGCGGGCGCTTCAATACTTTTACTACTATCTAGGAAGTGGGATTGGGATTGGGGTAAGAATGGTTCCATGACACTTAATATCATATCCTACACACTACCATATACTTTAAGTAAATAATTTCCCGAGTCTCTTGAAGCCCCGAAAACCCTAAAATCTATAATGGTAAAAATTGAGGTGTCTAGGATTGGGGTTCTGGCATGATTTCTCCTATATGTCTTCATAGTGGTTGAGATTCCCCGCTCTACATGGCCTTAATTGATCTAGGATTGGACCTAAAGGTTCTCTGTTGAAACCCTAGAGAGTCTTCTAGCACCTCATGTCTTCATTAAGGACTACCCTAAGCCACCCAAGTAGATGATGATTAGTTAGTCTTCTCATTACTCACATGGTCCTTCTCTTGTGACCTTTTTCCACATGATCTCTCAATTATGGGTAGCTTATGGATGGGAAAAATGAATGTCACTAGAAATTATAAAAATAAAATGATACCATGATTTGAGCTTAATTTGAAAACTCAATTTTGATCAAAGAATCTTGAAATAAAATATTAATGTATGACCGCTAGCATCATGCAAAATCGATTTAACCAAAATTATATTACATGCTCCCTATGTTTGAGGTAAATGATTAAAATTATGATTTGGTGAAATAAGAAGGATTTATACCTTATACCTCATTGTTGGTGAAGTCCCTATATGATCAAGTCAATGTTGCCCTATTGTTGACTAAACCTCAATACATAGTTAAGCAAACTCTTACCCAATATGTTACACATCATGATTTATGTCATGAAATCATTAAGTATTAACACTCTCAAAACCATGATGTAAGACTATGATACAAAAGACTCTCCCTACTTTTGAGTATTATGAGAATCATCAAAGTTACAATATAATTTTGAAACCATGAATATCTTATAATCTGATATACTATTTACCCGACCTATGTGACTAAAAGGACTCACAAATGGATGTACCTTGCAGATGGCTCCACAAACCCGTAGTCAAAAAGCAAGATCCTCTAGAACCAATAATGATCAAGGAGAGAAGATTGATGAAAGAAAGACCGAAAAGGAAATTGTTGGTGAAAAAGTCGAGGATAATGTAGACAAAGGAAAAGACCTAGGCTCAATGATGATGATAGGGATGATGCTTGGGAAATACAAAATAAGTTACTAATGGATGATATGACCAAATGGGGAGATACACAACATGGATAATTCTTGGAGGAATCCAAGTCACCATGATTTCCTTTACCCCTACATCCAAGCCCATAGTTATGGAGGTAGAGACAAATATAGAGGTTGGAATTCCAAAGAAGGACATGTGCAATTGTAACCAATGAAATCACCACTAGAACTATGTTATGATATGGTGATTATGTAACCCTTTGTAACTTTTTGAAATAAACCTTATACTCACTATATCTTGAGGAATGCAAATATGATTCCATTTTGTTTTGGCTTGCTATTCCATGATTCATAACCTATCTTTGGATTTAAAAATTTTATCTGATTTGAATTTCGACTCTCCATACTCAAGTTTTGAAATTTTGACTTATGATGTCTAAAAATCTCCACTCTAGATATTGATTAGTAGATATTGTGACTCATGATTATCAAATTTCAATAATGATACAAAAATTACACTATTTGGATCTTGAGATATATGACTAATGACTTCAAAATCCCAAATTTTGAAAATTTTGAAATTATGACTATTTTAACTCTCTTGATTTTTGACTTAGGGTTTAGCTCTCATTAGGACTAGGGTGGGACCTCCCATTGATTTTGGAGCTTGAAATTATGATGTTCAAAGTATGACGTTGCCTTGAATTGTTGAAATATAAAGTTTCAAATCATGCATGTATAACCCCACCTAGGCCAATGTATAAGCTAGGACCCATACATATTGGGATTGAAAGTCACCTTGTACACTTGATTCAGTAACTCTATTTGTTTGACCTAAAATACGATCTCTCTAAATTTGTGATCAATAGGATGATTTCCATATATGTGACTCATATTATGACTTTGAATAATATATATATGAATTGGCCTTGATATTCTATAGCTCGATGATGAAATGATATTGGTACCAAGTTGATTATGATATGGAACATGGAATCCCAATTATGATGATTGTATTACTTGAACTTTTAGGAAATGATTTTGATTATATAGTTGAGGATACTCTAGTATTTGAGGATACAATCTGGATTTTGATAATTCCCAATTTTTTTAGGATGTTTTTGAATTTTGGGGACAATATTCCTTTTTAAGGAGGGAAGGATGTGTGACAAAATGAATTTTAGCATAAGTATGAATTTATTCCAATTTTCTCTCATTATACTCACTCATGGTTCCAATTCATTGTTCTTGGCTATTTGATTAATGTTGATACTCGAATTCGATATATGATGATCAATGTAGTTTTTATACACTTTGTGGCACCACATACTTGATTAATTTGTTACTATAATCAATTATATAAATTGGTCCATCAAAATTCACCATATTATACTAAAACTTTTTCTAAATATTCTCCCCATTTTTTTGAAGCTACAGTCCAAATTTAATCTCATTTGTACATTCCTATTATTTACTACAATTTCTTGAATATAATGTATTGAAAATCCATTTATTTGCCTTTTTATTTGACTTTTCCAAGTCAACGATCTGTGGTAAGGGATCGGGGGTGAGTCTCAAACCTTCGATCTTCTTCCCATGGATCAGGGCCTCATCTAGAGGCCATGAGATCATCTTCTACCTCGCACAATCAGTGGGGAGGAATAAATGAGGACCTGAGAGTGAGATCTCCCGCCTATGGCCCCAATTCAAGTTTCTAAGAGAGCAAAAAGCTTCCTATCACAAATTCAAACTTGCCCATCCCCACTTTGACCACCTTTATTGCTCTCTTCATCCTCCAAAAATCCTTTCTCATTTCCACATCTCACTCTGGAAGCCATATCTATGGGAAAAAACCCAATCTAGCCCAAAACCTAATCCTAGTCCTATAAAAGCACCTCACAAAGATGACCATCACTCCACATCGCTATAGGGCTCTCTATTTATCACTCTCTTAGCCTCAAACACCCTCGACTTCCTCCCCAATCTCTTTTTGTGCCAAGCAACACCGCTGCCTATTGTTATTTGGACATCTCATAGTTGCACGTCCATCCTCCTAATCAAGGCTTCCATTCACTTTGTGGGACCATGACGACCCTGAATGACAGTGTAGCCACCTCCATCAGCCCATCCGACCCTCAAGCCCTCCTTGTGTCGGTGAGCCCCTCTACCACATTTTGTGGCTCATGCGAAGGGCTACACAAAGAGAGAACGAGACCCCAAACATTCAGTTTAGAAGGACCAGGCGGGTCCAAAGGCTTTTGAACTAGTCCAATAGACCCAACTAAACCACTGATTGGACCAGCAATCAAGCACCGATCTATTATTGAACCAGACCACTAAGAAAGTGAGATGCATGCCTACATTGTGAAATCTCGGTCATCCAGTCATTTAATCTGACGATCGGCCTTTATCCAATTTAAGGTAATTATATCCCTCTCTACTCAAAATTACAATATATAACTAGATCTTGCTTTAATTGTAGAAAATACATCCTATATCCAATAATTATGTATAAATAATCAATCTTGATTAGAAAAGTCTAGTGAATCATTGAAAAATTCTTGTAAAGCCAAATTCCTAATATATTTTACTGGAATCCATAGATCATAAACTCTTGCTATTTATTTTGTTATATGGCTCAATAATGATGTTTAATCTTTGAGAAACCCTAATTCAGACTCTAATGGCCATCTTGAAACCAAACATGACTAAATATGAGTTAATATTTGATCTTGTGACTCATATACCCTAGAATATGAATCATGCACCTTGAAATAAGGATTAACCTTAATATCATGATGATGGATCTAAATCTTGTGAAATATTTGATCATATGTATGATTTATGACTCCACTTTTATCAAACTAATCTTGAATTGCAATTATACTAAGTATCATGATGATAATCTAAATATGTGATGATGACTTGGAAAATGATAATGAAATTAGGGTTAAAACATATGATCCTAGAAAATCTAGGTAAGTCTTTCACACTTGAAACTATGCTTAACACCGGAATAAAGTTGGACATATGGAAATATTATTGATTATAAGTGGAACACGATCTTAAAATGTCATGATCTTGACCCTTCATCTAAACATTGTGATTTAGGATTTGACTTGAAGGGTTCACTTATTGAGATCTATACTCTAAATCTACAATGAAAGGTACACTATTATATCTCATCCTTAGTTGTATTGAATATACCTTTTATGTATCTCTTGATTGTATACTTGGCCATATACTTGTTTGAACTATTATTCCCTATTGATTAGTCCTCCATTTTTCCTATATTATAGTTTGAGAAAAACATGAGAACATAAATGATATTGCCCATCATGACTACCCATATTGATAATGATGATGCTGATAATGTTGATATTGAGTGCAAGTGACCTCCTAATTTAGAGGTGGAACTTGTACTTTGGCCTCCTTCCTCATATGGAGAGAAGGAGCCTAGTGACCTCCCCCATAGTGTTAGGGTGAGGGAGTCACATAAAATATATAAGCATGCTTCTCGATTACAACATAATGGTAAATAATATTAAAAATTAAATTATTTGAAATAAACATCTTATCGAATAAATATTGGTTTTGGAAAAGTGCTTGTTATACTTCTTGAATATAAGTCATGCAAAGTGTGATATTTTTCTATAAACTATTTTACTTGATTTTGATAGTGTGCCATGCAATTGCATGTTAGTGTCTCAATTTTCTTTATTATAGGCAAACCAAAGATCGCTTCTGCACTCGATATACTCTGATGACAAAGATTTATCACAAAATCTCATAATTGGGTTAGTTTGTTCCTTAAATCTCCTATTTTTGAGTTATTATTTCTTATTGTATATGCCAATATGTGAGATCCTATCGGGCCACTCAGGGACGGCCGCTTCAATCCTTTTACTGTTGTCTAGGTAGTGGGATTGAGATTGGGGTAAGAATGGTTCCGTGACAGCTCCTTTGGGCCCACTGAGTGTGCAACCCACTCCTTACCTCAACCCCTCAATCCAAAGTACTCACTCACAGGCAACTAGAGGCGTGGATCAAGTGGTCACAGGTTTGACCCCTGATACAACAACCCAGAGTGTATATTTCAACTTCATACTCTACTAGCAAATGTGTCGTTGCGACCCATCCTACATGTTGGTATGTATGCCCTGAGAGCCAATCATGGGATGATTGGTGGGATACATTAAGATTGATTTGACAAAATCAAAGGAAAGCTCCCAATTCTTTCTGGTTCAGTCATATGAGATAATGATTGAATAGATTGCATGTCTTGAGAATGAAAATACTCAATGCTGTATGCTTTTAGGTTCATGACCTGAACGACGAGATCATACATATGCTAAGAGTTTGTACATTCTTATTATGTCCCTTGTAAGGAGTGAGTCCCATAGGGGTACTCCCTACTATTATCTTGAAAATAACTTAGCACAGCACAAAATTTCAAATGCCACATATAAATAATATAGGTGCCAAATTATTCTCAGATAAATGGTGCATCAAGAGCTAAAAAAATATAGCAGCGGAAGTAACTAAGTTATTACATATCTGAAAATAGTCCCATAAATATCTCTCAAGTCAACTAGAAAAATAATAATAAAGGGAACTATAACTAAACAGATCTAATGCAGTAGGCAACCTAGCCATCTCAGAAGTCTCGATCTACTGTTGCACGTTTTCTTCGATCTCTGTGCCCGCAATCTCTTATCTTTCAATAGGATTCTCAATGGGCTGATCTGCGCTTGGGTGGTAGGGAACATCACCCAGGATGGGAAATAAAATAAAAGGCTGAATCAGTAAAACTGAGTATGTACATTTAAAGGTTAACTAGGGCATTATACATTTCGAAAGTAAAGTAAGATGTTCCCATTCAAAATGGGGTTGCTAAAAATTTGGTAAGCTTCAAGGAGTAGTAATAAGAGAATGAATCATTAAAAGAATGAGGCAATATCAACGAACAATTATTATTACCATTCCTGCCATAACCAATAATCCAATCAAATAAACATTTGCATGTCGATACATTTGACTACAGTAACTAAAGTAGGGCCACGACACCACTGAGTCAATGGCCTAAGTAAAATGGGTGGAAGTAGACGCACCCTGGGCGGAAGTAGACGCGCCCCTGTATAAAAAGAGGTGGAAGTAGACGCACCCCGGGCGGAAGTAGACGCGCCCTAATGGTTACGCATAAGCATCTACAATAGTTAAACTAGTCGAATTATCTAACATGCATAAATAGAGTGACAAGAGAGTTTACGTTCACCATTTAAATTTTCAAGAATAATAACCAAGAAAATGGGGTCATTGACCCAATTCAACACGATAGTAATTTCAAAAGAATAATAATAAATCCAGCTAAAAGTATATGAACTGTCCAACAAATGGAATAAAAGTGAGTATTTCAAAAGATGCCTCATTATGGGAAAATTTAGTCATATAAATGCCCAGTTATAAATAGGGAGGAGTACATACCTCCAGTCTTGATTAAGTCAAAATAAAATAGCACCTAAGTCTGAGCCAAAGATAATATCACCACCTAAGCATAAAATTATATTATGTGTTACTATTGTCTCTCATATAATATTTAATCCAATACAATGCTTTATGTGAGAGCTCGTTATTGGGACATAGGCCCGTGCATAACACTCTTATCTAAACGCACGTACATATACACAAATGCTAAATTTCTCATTCAATAATGATTAAACATTGTCTTACTACGATTTGGATAATTACCGGACTACTAATTAATTAAGACACAGCAAACAGCGATACTCGTTTCTTTAGTTTCTCAACAGAGGAGAACATTGCGATACATATAATAAGGAGGAAATTAACGCCAACCTCACACGCGTTGTAGGAGGAGCCCTGAAGGGTAGGACTTCGTCCGGGACGGTGCTCCTTGTATCCAACGCTCGGGCAGTCTCTCCGTCAGGGTCATCGACTACCCATCCATGACCAAGATCCCGACTTCGATCCGAACACAAAACGAATTACATTAAAGCTGAGATTACCAATTGTTCGAGTAAAACCAGAACATCGAATACCATTCTCTGGTCTCCCCAAATGGAATCGCGATCAGGCGGACATTACGATTTCCAGGAAAACTGTCTACCTCGCGCATAGTGCCAAAGTAAACTCGAAGGGTTGCGCTCCCTCCTGGGATGAATTCCCGATTGCAAGAAAGGCAGCGATTGCGGAAGCAAAGCTCCTAGGACTTGGAAAATTTCTGGTGTCGAGTTGCGGCGGCTGCAGGACGAATGCCAACTGGTAATCGCGATCCAAGCGGATAACCTCGATGTCCTGGATCAAGGGATCAGCCTCACTATCCTACGGGAGTCGAGCATAGCTATTGGTCACCAACAGTGCTTAGTTCCGTCGGCATCTAGTCACGGGTCGGCATAAAAAAGAAAAGGGGTGGAATCGCAGGGACAATTTCGTGGCGGTTGCGAGACCTGGAGATGAAACGAATCGGTCCACAACATTTACACAAATCGGCGATGGTTCCGAAGCTTAGACATGCGGTTCAGATACACTGAGTTTTCCATCGACAAAAGCACTTCTCGCTAGAAACAAGGGACTCTCGTCGACCTACTAATCGGGGCAAGGCCAAAGCTAAAAGAAGACGGGAAACAAAAGCTATGATGCATGGGATGGTGTCATTAGCTTAGATCGATCCGAGGCAAGCACAGAAGGATCCCTCCTAGCTTCCTCTCCGAATACGGCAACTGCGGCTGCGCCTGTGCGAGAGGGCAGCGACGTCCAGTGCAAACTGGGTGTCTGGGTTCTCAAGGACAGATCAACACCTCTTCTCGGTGGTTCGGAGGCTCCTACGACGATTGAAGCGAATTAAGGCGGCACTGCGCGACGCTGTAGAGAAGAGAGTTGTTGCCGGTTGAACAGGTTTAGGGCGTAGGGCCTATAGGGCGCCTCAGGCCTCGTTTTAGGGTTCTCCCTTACCGTTTCATTCCCCCGAGGCGTTTCCAGTGCTAACGCAGGAAATGAATGCTTGGAGTGGAGACGCTCGGTGGAAGAGGACCTGTAACGGCTGCTCACAGGGAGAGGAAAAACGAAGATGGAGCCTTTTTCCGTCTTCAATAAGTGTTTCGTTAAATTAAAATTGCGATAAGCATTTGGGTTTTGGCGAAAAGCGTGACAATTGAAATCTGTACATTATTGCCACCCTCTTAATCTATTCAAGTCAAACAAAACGTGAAGTCAACCTCCTATGTTCTCATAATATCGAGGGTTGTTAATTACACCCACAAGGAACATGTTTCTCAATTACAAGTTTATTTTTATATTACTAGCCACTAATCAAATAGATGGGTGTTTAAATAATCTAAGGGAATTGACGTTACATTCTCCTTTAAAAAATAATATTGGCTATATATGTTTCCTTTCCCTCTAGCCTCTATTTCTACGATAAAAGGGATATTATATCGATATCGGCCCAATGACTAAGATTAAGGCTGGCTATACCAAAATAGTACAATTTAATTCTAAAATTTCTTAATTCACCTAAAGTCTAATACTATGATAAATTGTTTCAGGTCGAAGGCGATTACTCGTCATAACTTAAAGGAAGGGATAAAATTTTTGTTTATAGAAAAGATAAAAAAAAAGTGGAAATAGATACCTAGGATTAATATTTGATTAGTTGGAAACAAATTTGAAAGTCAATTTGAGTTGGACCAGGACCATGAACCGATCGGCTCAGAAGTGAATCGATCGGATCAGGTGTCCCAACCGATCAGTTCAGGTCCCCAACCGATCGTTTCATGCTTGAAACAATCGGTTCAGGTGGCACAGTTGGTTGTTTTGTGGAAAATCTTGAACCCTTCTACTCCTGTTTAATCCCGCATTGCCTGGGGTAGAGAACCCTGTCCTATGACCCTTCTATATATATAGGGGTAGTGGGGGCTTCTCAGGAACAACAACTCAGAACACTAGTTCCTCTGCAAAGTTGTCATTCTCTCTGGTTGAGGTAACTGAGAGAGCCCAAGCAAGTGCTACCCGATAAGGGAGGCACAGTAAGGGAAAGACAACTACAGAAAAGCAACTGGTTGTAGGAGAGTGTGTTGGTGACTAGTACGCTGACAGGAGTGTACGACTCCTTACGATTCCTTGTGGGACAAGGGGATCAGAGTTCCAGGTGGTCTGTGTGGACTACTTCAGAGGCGGGAGACTTCTTCCGCTCAGAGGACAGCTGTCAATCCCGACAGTCCCGGTGAGACCAGGAGCTGCACAGACACCGTTCAAGATCGGAGGTGAAAACCATGCAAGCCGCGAGGTAACATCACTGAGCAAGCCTCAGGACAAGGTAGGCCTCTACAAACCATGCTTCCTACTATATAGATGTTGACATGATTCCTTTATTCTGGGTTTGGGAGAAGAAATTTTTTGTTTCCACTGCCTTCTCTGTCTCCCCTATAACCTAACAGTGGTATCAAAGCTACGTCAACTACTCTATACTTTAGGATTTTCGATTTTGGTTTGTCACCTTTATTTATTGTATATGATGTGAATGAAACTAGTTTTATGCATGTTGAATCTTAAATCCACAAATCCCAATATACATATATGATATGTAATAGGAATGCACTCGATATGCGTCATCCTTAAATGAGTTTTGTGGTGCATGTATAGCGTGGTTATGGCCAATAAACCCAATGTATGTGTGCTTAGTTGTATGTGGTTGCTTGCATCTTGGTCTGTGCATCGATTCCCTAACTCTTTATTCCTGATGTAACTCGAGATAACTTGAGATTTCTTTCCTACCTTTACTCCCCCTGAATGTAACTCAGAGTTTCCCAATACAAATGTAAAATAGGATAGATCTTTTATTTCTTGTTATGTCAAAGAACATCGGACAACCTGACGACGACTGAGACGATCGGTTCAAGGTGTGAACTAATCGGTTGGTGATTCATACGACCGATTTGAGGAGTGAGACGATCGGGTGACGACCATGAGGAGATGCACAACGACCAGGTGAACTGATCGGTTGGAGAAGCCAACCGATCGGCTAGTGGCACCCTGACGACCAGCCAAGGCGAGGAGGTCATTCATGTGATGAGTTGATCAACTCAGACATCTATAGCACTTCATCATGGACAGGTTACATGTGATGTAGACCTAGATGACCGTGATTCCTCTTGGCTCAAGGAATCACATTAGGATGGCCATAATCATCGCTTTTATCATTTCACATGTTTTCTGTGGGATATAGCGTGTATATGATACGTACTACGTATTGTGGTGATTAGATATGTATATGTACCTATAAAACGAAATCCCTCATTAAATATTAATGTTTAGATTCCTTCCAAATGCAACACATGTGAAAAGCTTGATGCAAATGCGGGCACGCCCTAGCGTGGTGCACCGTCTATCTCGTGGAAGCTTGAAGGATGGATATGTGGGTCTTCCCTAGCAGGTTGCATATTCATCATGTTGGTTTTGGGTCAGACTTAACAAGATGACCTAGATAGGATCTAGCACCTTGAGGCATGGAGATGATCATGGCAACGAGTTGCATATGACATCTTTCAAGAGTTGCATATGATGCAATTGGCAAGAGTTGCCTACCTGGAAGATCTAAGTTATGGGTGACAACCCTAGCTGGTCCATGACTTCAAGGATTTCAGAATCTTAATCCACTAGAAGATTGTGCGCTACAATCTTTCGAATTGATGGTGAGGTCTATCAATTTGAATAAAAATAGTGGGAGTGATAATTAATTAAAGTCCTAATTATATCGTCAACCTTTCAAATCAATCAAATAAGTCAAAATTGAGTTTTGTACTAAATTGCATGTATTTCCTTTTGTAGTACAAATGACAACAAACAACAATCACTTTTCATTGTGATCGGTCCTTGAAAAGGGAAAGCCGAATGGGACTAACTTCCATGACTGGTTTAGGACATTGAGAATTGTTCTCACTCAAGAGCGAAAGCTCTATGTCCTGGATACTCCAATTCCAGAGGAACCTGCTCCTACCACACCAAAGGTAGAAAGGGATACTTGTAAGAAGAATTCTGATGATGCCATTGATGCAAAGTACTTGATGTTGTGCTCCATGAACCACGAGTTATAGAGACAACATGAGAACATGGGTGTCATTGAGATGATTCAGCATCTCAAGAACATGTATGAAGATCAAGCATGGCAAGAGAGATATGATGTCTCCAGGGTGTTGCTCAAGTGTGTCATGACAGAAGGAGATCCAGTTGGTCCTCACACGCTCAAAATGATTGGGTATGTGGAGAACCTGACAAGACTGGGATTTCCCCTGAGCCAAGAGTTGGCTACTAACATGATACTGCAATCGTTGCCAGAATCTTACAGTCAGTTTGTGATGAACTATAACATGAACAACTTTGACAAGCTATTGACAGAGTTGTTGGGCATGTTGAGGATAGTCGAGGCACATATGAAGAAGGACAAGCCTAAGTCTGTGATGATGATCAATAGCAAGAAAGGCAAGTCCAAGCACAAGGGTAAAGGCAAGGCTAAGAAAGGTTCTGATGCTAGCCAGAAGCCCAAGTCATCTTCAACTCTCAAGTCCAAGGGAGGTGTGACCAAGAGAGGAAATTGCCACCATTGTCAAAAGCCAGGGCATTGGAAAAGGAATTGTCCACTCTATCTAGAAGAACTAAAGAAGAAAGAGGCAACGGACGTCTCCACCTGAAGGTGTCATGAAATAAACTTGTAACACTTTTTAGGTATATGATACCAAGATATAAAGTGTAAATCACCCAATAAATGGGGCAAATGTTGCCGCCATCGATAGGAGTACTTTGGTTTATTTTCAGCCATAAAGGCATGTAATAGAGTTATGAACTACTATTTCATATTTGCCAATGGATAGAAACACATTATTTTTGCATATTGTATGCCAATGATAGCAATTAATAAAGTTGATGTTTCAATTTTTGGGGTAATGCCTTTCTTATCTTGTGGTACTTGGTATGCATAAGATAAAATGATACCTAAAAGTTATTGATAACTCAAACAATCAAATTAACATAAATCATGAGAAATTCATTTCTAGTTTCCATATGATGGATAAGTCTAGACTCTTTTCGGTTAGAGAACCAGTAAGAGACATGAATCTCTTGGACATGATTAATGTATCTTCACTAAGGTAGTGGGAGAATGATTATCCTATTAGGTATCATACATGTGATGTATTTACATACCTATTAGAATTAATGCTAGTACTTCAAGCGATGTTTAGAGAAATACCAATATGAATATCTTGAAGTATTCAAGAATATCATAGATGAAGTACGAATTTGGTAAAGTGTTAATTCTTGATGAGATCAATGAATAAAAATACTTAAACCAAATGTTTGAGATCCTTATCGTGATTATGATAGTGTATCATAGTGAACTCATGATTAAGGCATGGTGATGTCTAAATCAACAAGGAGTCATACTCTAAGGAGTTAGAGGAGGATTATAAAATAACTTACTTCTTCTTAAATAAAGAATACCCCACAACTAATAAATGACATTAAGAATCATAAGGAGTTGTGAGTTCTTATATCCTTAACAGATACACCTCAAATATCTATATGATGAGTTGGTCATATGATGAGTCAACTATCTAGATTAATATGAGGAACCGGATTTTGAGTTATGGTTTATGACCATTACATCCTAAATGACTTCCATGAGAACCATAAGGTATGACATTAATGGTAGTACCCATTGGGAAGAAATCCATAAGTCTGAATGAGTCTTAAGCGTTAAGACACATGGATAATATTTTGAGAAGGATGATGCTTGTTAATTGCAACTTAATGACTAAGAGATTTGTCATACTGATACTAAAATTGCATTCCTATGAGGAATAAAACAAGGATGTGTACATGACACAACCTATAAGGTTTATGAATCCATTAATGCAAATAAAGCCTATAAGTTACAATGGACTAATCAATGTGATTGATTGAGTATAAACAACTCAGAGATGGGATCTTTACTTTGATAATATAGTCAAAGGGTTTGACTGATATGACAAAGATAAAGAGAGATATGTGATTTAGTGGGAGCATATTCACATTTTACATGTTGATGTGAAATGGAGATGTTCTAGAATGGAAATCCAAAGTGGAAATCATCTTTAAGGAAGATAGAGACATTTCCTATGTAATAGGAATAGAGATCTATAAAGATAGTTCTCAAAAACCTCTTGACCTAAAAAGGAGAGCATACATTGGCAATCTATACTAAAGGGTTCAGTGTGCACAGATTCAGTGGGAGAAAACTTGTCCATGTTACATGGAGTTAGTATCCCAAATCCAAGTGTCCAATTCTTATGAAGAATGGAAACACTAAGAATAGATAAGGATCTATCATGTATGTAAACATCCCATCATCTTGCATGTATGGACATGGAAAGAACAAAATACATTTATCATCTTGTATGTAGGACATGACAATATGATATGCTCATCCTGATAACTCATATGTGGGACATGACAAGTGGATGTTTGTCTAGTTCCAGTAAGGGTTACTAGAATACCATGAGAACTTGATAAGTGCATGAGAAGTACTAGTTCTATGGAAATAAGGAAGGGTTCACTGTAAAGAGTTATACTAATGCGAAATTCTGAAAAGGACAGAAAATTAATCACAAAATATATATGGGATATATAAAAGTGAATGTTTGTTAATAAATGGAAACATTCCAATTAAGTTGTTTTAAAAGGAAATGTCGAGTATATGTGTGTTAGAGAATAGCAGTGGATACTATATGGATCTAGGAGTTCATAGAGATGAACTAATAGTTATCCTGGTCATTGATGACAAGTTAGGAGTGCTTGGTCATGCAATGTGGCTAAAGGTTAGAAAAGGAATACTAGATCACATATTATGGCAACTGCATCTCGTACATGTGACGTACAATGAAGAGATGAGAGACATGTAGTTAATACTGACTTTGGTAAGGTGTTGCCATAACTCACTATGCTAGCACTAGGGCACATACTATTTGTTGGTATGTATGCCCTGAGAGCCAATCATGGGATGATTGGTGGGATACATTAAGATTGATTTGATAAAGATCAAAGGCAAGCTTCCAATTCTTTTTGGTTCTGTCATATGAGATATTGATAGAACATATTGAATGTCTTGAGAATGAAAGTACTCAATGACGTATGCTTTCAGGTTCAGGACCTGAACGATGAGAACATACGAATGCTAAGAGTTTGTACATTCTTATTATGTCCCTAGTCGGATGTCATTATGGAAGGTAGATAGACAACAATGACACACAAGACTAGATTTTGGTGTTGGTTGATGACAAAATCTCATTAGTCATGATATGGAGATATCAAACCAAACACATAGGTACTTGTTAGAGAATAAGTGTACCGGACATACCCACCGTGAGTTTGGCACATGGAACCATGACATGGTAGTCACAGTCAATTCTCATAGTGATGGTGGTGAGTGTGATTTTTGACCTGAAATCACTACACTCAACACATGTCATTGGGTACACTTTGACATCATCAAACACAATCCTGAAACATGGGTTGTTATAAAGGTGATGATTGGGTGGCTTTGACACATGGGGCTTTTGAGGGGTGAGTCATAGATATGGGATTTGTCCCTTCTGAGGGAGTTTGATATCCATGGCCACTTGATGAGTAGGATTGAGATAGGCATGCATGCATGTGTGAATCAATATGTGATATTGATGTCATACATATCTCCTCCAATCTACTCTGAGATCAAGAAAATGAATGAACGTTGACAGGATGACTGTTCCATGCCTCGGGTTCATTCAGGATATCAGTGACAAAGGAATTATACATTCACTGTAACACCATTCATGGATTGTAGGATTGAAAGTTGTTCTCCAACTTTCCTTTTCACTTGGGTAGCACTGATGTGTGACTAGGCACCACTCTTTGCTTGTGAAGTCATAAGTGTTATGGATTTTTACTACCAATGTGAAATGGACCTGCAGGGTCACACACATATGATTTAATCTGGAAAAGGAGTTTATCCACAAATGATGTTTAGATTGATTACTAAAGGAGTTTAGTAGTTCAATTAAGCACTCAATCAATTGATAGCTCAATATCATAATGTTCAAGGTGTTGGACCGATTGAATAGAGTATCGGACTGATTGAAACTGCAATTGACTGATTTGCACAGTTTGCTGCCCCAACCGATCGACTCATGAGATGAACTGATCAGCTCAGGTTGGTGAACCGATCTGCTCAGGATAGGTCGAACCGACCGGTTCAAGGGTTGAACCGATCGGATCAACTGGTCCAACTGAGATCGTTTGGAAAGTCAGAAGACTATTTTACAAATACAATTTGCTTCACTTGTACAAATTCGATTTGGACAAGGATTAATATTTGATTAGTTGGAAACAAATTTGAAAGTCAATTTGAGTTGGACCAGGACCACGAACCGATCGGCTCAGAAGTGAACTGATCGGCTCAGGTGTCCCAACTGATCGGTTCAGGTGTGAAACGATCGGTTCAGGTCGATCGGTTCAGGTGGCGCAATTGGTTGTTTTGTGGAAAATCTCAAACCCTTCTACTCCTGTTTAATCCCGCATTTCCCTGGGTAGTGAACCATGTCCCATGACCCTCCTATATATAGGGGTAGTGGGGGCTTCTCAGGAACAATTGAAAACTACTAGAGGGGGGGTGAATAGAGTTTTATAGATAATTTAACAATTATTTACTCAAAACAACCACAATGAAAATATTGGACAAGGAGACACAGGGTTTAGAGTGGTTCCAACTATAGCAAATACTATAGCCGTCAATCCACTACCCAGTTGCTTACCCAACCGGGATTTGAAAAGAAATATATTTTATTACCTCTCAAGGAATTTACATAAAATACAATTTCTTTTCCCAAACCCTTCAAGCAGCCTTCACCTAGAAGTAATCGCCAACCTTGAAGCAGCCTTCCCTTGAAGTAGATGCACCAACTCCCGTTGCACCAGCCTTCTGAAGTAGCTTCCCTTGCGATAGCCTTCTTTGAAGTAGCTTGAAGTCCCCTTCTGAACATGAGAAGTCAATCCTCTCCAATCCGCAGCCTCCAACCCTAGGAGTAGCAAGGAGAGTACAAAGGATAAATAGGAACAAGAAAGAAAAAGGAAATTACAACTTATCCTTTAAGCCCAAGGCTTGATATGCCTAGATCAAGCGTATAGATCTCCTAGCCAAGTATGCGAACTTGTGATTGCTCTGGGTAGGAGAATCTAGCCTATAGGACACGAGATTGAGCTAAGGAGAATGTAGACTAATGATCACAGTGCTCAAATTGCTTGCAAAAGATTGCTCAAGTATGCTCAAGTGTATTCTCAAGTGTAACAAGTGAATTCTAGTGTCCTATGGCTTGTCCTATTTATAGGAATGGCCTAAGTATGCTTAAGGACGTTCTAGACAACTTCTAGGGGTTTCTAAGTGCTTAACTAGCCGTTAGGTACAAGTTTGTTGCTTTTGCAACGGCTAATTACTTTACTCTGCAGTTTCTGTCAGAGATCGTCTCGGTCGAGAAATGGTCGACCGAGACACCTACTCGGTCGAAGTTTTGTCGACCGACAGGCTCTCTGGATGCAACGTCTATTTCCAACTTCCAACTAACTTGTCAGTTGTGTCTAACGGCTACTTTGGATCTTTCTCGGTCGAGAATATTGTCGACCGAGAGTGTCTCGGTCGAGGAGTTTGTCGACCGAGATTAATCCTGTTTCAAGGTTTTCAATTTAGGCACTAATTGTGTGTGTGAGTGTGCATAAGTGATCCTATTGAAATGGGATGACCTGTCTAACTTTGGTGTTTAGCTAGGGAAAATCTAACGCTTGATTTACATGCACTTCTAAGTACTTGTACATTATATTTTTGTACAAGTTTTACAACATTGATTACATTGCATGAAAATAAATAAATAAGCTCTTGGATTTTCCCTTGTTACTTTGTCATCCTGCACACTCAAGTAGCTCGTTAGATTAATAAGAATGAAATGTTTGTCATAATCAAAACAAAGGGATTTTTAGATGTCCATTTAGCCAACAATCTCCCCCTTTTTGAAGATGACAAACATTTCCAAAAATATAAATAAGGAAATATAAAACATGTGAATTTCATACCTGAGGATTACCTTTTGTAGCCATCCTTGTTTTACAAGTGAGTGCTGGCCATCAAGATGAAACTCATTTATATATTTGATTTTATATTCTTTCTCCCCCTTTGTCATTTCAAAAAGATATCCAACATTTTATTTCTTCTCCCCCTTAATTTTATATTAAGCTCCCCCTTAATTAGATATCCTAATAGAAACAGGGATTTATGTCGAATTTATCCATAATTTGTTTCTCAATCATTTGCAAAGGATGTTAAGCCTTGAAATGATATGAGATTCCCTTAAGCTTATGATAAGTGTTTTATTTCTCATCTATCAAGGGATGTTAAGCCCTAAATTAAATGAGAGTTCATAAATTGCTTTATATCAAATAGTAAAAATACTAAGATCATATCAAGCTTCAAACAATCTTTTATGAGCTCCCCCGTAGATAGATATTCCAAAAATTTGAAATGCTTATAATATGTTTGAAAAATTTGTTGCACGAATGTAAAGTTATTGATTTAGTAAACAATTTCAGCAGAATTAATGCAGACTTGACGACAGAAACCTGCTCGGTCGACCATTTCTCGACCGACAGTGTTCTCGGTCGACTAGTTTCTCGACCGAGAATGTTTCTGGAGAACTGTTTGTCATAGATCATTGTCAATTTAGCCACAATTGTAAAGGTTGCATGTTTTATTTATTATTCCCTTTATTTGATATGCTCTACAATGATGATCTTATAATCCATATTTTGAAGATGATTCATATGCTTTAAAAAAAAATATCCATTTGAATCAAGTGAAGATGACAAATTTCATTCAAGAGCATGGAATGTATTACAAACATAGACAAAAACATATAGAAATGACCAATTTATTACAATCATTGTCATTACAACTAATATAACTCCAACACTCACTGGAAAGACTTAAGAATTACATCAATGTCCGGGTCTTTCCCAAGAAACGGCTCGGCTCCATAATATTTGACCAGAGTTTGCTAGTCCAAGGCACCTGTCGCAGTTAAAGCATATGCTTCCAGAAATGTAGGAACTCGTTCAAATCGGAAATGAGCGGCAATGTCTTGTAATTGCATGGATGAAAATTGAGTATGTGTAAGATCCATTGATGGTGGAGGTGGAGTTTGATAGTAGTTGTACGAAGGGTTAAACGGATTGAGCATGCCAGGATTTAAGGAATGCGGATATTCATCAGGTTGGTTTGGAAGAAGGTTTTGCATTCGTTGGTTTAGATATGTCATGGCATGATGATTGTAGTCTAATTGTCTACTAAGGTGATATTGGGAGCCAGCAATATAAGTAAGAGTATTTTGAATGGGATCATGTGGTAGGGTAGTAGGAGGAGGTGGTCGTATGTCCTGATGAGATGTTTCTCCTTCTACTCTAGCCCTTTTGTGACCAAAATCTATTCCCATTTTCTCTACGGTATTCTTACTTATCTTTTGAGGTCTACGCTCCCATGTGTATCCCATATCTTCAATGTTTATTTTAAGAAAATGTTGAGTAATTTGGCATACGAAATCCGCATATGGTGGGTTGCCAGAAAACTCAAGCATGTTTTTAAGAATTATACGGATGAAGTTTGTGGGAATGCGGCTTATGATGGCATAAATGAGGCACATACGAAAGATTGGAACTTCAGATTTGTTGGCTCTAGGATGAATATTTGTAGAAACAATGAGATTTACAATCCTACAGGCTGGTTTGAGGTTTATAGCGTAGTAGGTGCCCCTATCTTCATGACAAGTAGTGTTGGATTGAAAAATAGCTCTTTTTATGTCACTAAGGCTAATGGTATGATCATCTTGGGAAAGTAGGTTTAGTGGATTTCCGGTGGTGAGGTCAAGGAAATCTTGGTATTCATCTATGTCAATTTCTAGCATATCAAGAATATCCCCTTCGGTAAATTTAAGGCTATGCCCATTGACCATGGTGTAGAAGAATGTGGTTTCATTTTCAGTATGGGATATGAGATTGGCATAAAATTCGTTGACTACCTTAGTGGAATAGGAGGGGAAAGAGGGATTGATGAAGTCCTTCAGCTTTTGCACTTCAAAAAGATCCTCCAGATCGACGATGTTGATGAAGTCCATTACTTCGACTGGGCGTCGTGGAAGAGGGGCTTTGGAGGAAAGCCGTAGATATCGATCACCAGCATCTCCATCGACGAAGGCGATGTCGTTGATGATCGTCAGTGGCGGAGTGGCTTCCCGAGCTTCCCGTCCTTTCCTGTCGGTGACCTTCTTCTTCCCACGGGCAGCTGATGATGAGGCCATTTGTGTTACTTGAGTGTGGAGAAGAAGCAAGGAAGGTTGGAGGATGAGGATGCTGAAGAGTAGCACGAAAATGCACTAGAGAGGGACTATGGAAGCAAGAGTATGCAAGTGTGAGTAAGTGACCCATTTTTGCTCCCTTTTATAACAATCCAGCGACCGAGTCGGTCGACGATTCGTCGACCGAGCGTCTGCAACGGTCATGTTGCAGACGCGCCACTTGGCTCCCCAACGGTCAAGTAACGGTCATAAACGGTCATAACGGTCGGTTTACAACGGTCGTATCCAACGGCTATTTCTCGGTCGAACACTTGTCGACCGACGTTGTCTCGTTCGAGCATTTGTCGACCGAAAGTTCGTCCGATATTGAGTCTGTTTAGATTTTGTCGGTCGAGAGAGGTGAGCTGACCGAGAGGTTCTCGGTCGAAGAAGTCGTCGACCGACAGACTTACTGAGTACAATTTTTAAAGCTGATTTTTAATGCAAATGGTAGATCATTTTTGTAGAGCATATATATGGATATTCTAAGGGAGTAATATTGTTTTCTTATTTTTGATAATATTGGAATAATTTAAGGCTTCTAAGATTACAAATGATTTAAATTTTGACTTTTATTTTTGTCAAATATATACTAAGATCAGGTACAAAAAGGAGAATTTCCAAATAAGCATTTTTGTCGAAGCTTATTTTAGGTCGCCTTTGACTACGACCATAGCGCCCCTTGGCTAAATTTTGTTTTAACCAAGAGGCAGAAATTGCAGATTTCCAATTAAGCATTTAAATTAATTTTGATGTGTATTTAAATGATACTAATCATGAAAGCACAATTTCAAATCTTTTAAATATATCAATTGAACACATTATATTCTTTGCAGGCATTTCTAATAGATTCTTTTGCTTGCCTATGTAATGATAGAACGATAAAGGCATGTTATGATAAAACAGAAATTTTCTTTAAGCTAAACATAATTTTGGTTTTTGATCAAATTAATTTCTCATAATCTTTCAAGGATGATTTCCATAATTTATTTGTACAGTCATTAACCATAAATAGACAACAATTTTGATCAATTTCAAAAGAATTCAGCAATTGTACAATATTCTGAAGAACATTGATATGCTCGGTTGACAATTTTTCGACCGAGGTTCACTCGGTCGACAAATTCTCGACCGACTGAATTTCTGGAAAGTGTTCAGAATTCTATTTCAAGTACAATATAGACTGTATCTAATTCAATTATTTCAAAGATCCGTTTGAGATAACCATATGAATATCAAAGTAACATTTAGATTATATCTCAACTAATCATATTCAAATCTTTTGAGTTTTGATTAACCTTAATTGATATAAATTTGTGATCCCTATATGTTAAGTTGAGATAGACATAAAGATATGAAAATTTAAAGTCTTTGGTCATATCTCAACTTAGTCTAACCAATTTAATTTGGGGGTTTTGGAACCCATACCAACTCCACATTCCTTTTCTTGTATGGGCATGAAAAAGAATAATGTCCAAGACGTGAGCAATAATGGCAACATATAGAATCAACCTCAAGTATTTTTCTATGGTTTTGTTCTAGGTTGTTCTTTGGTACAAATGTAGCTTGATGTGTTCGTTTCTTTCTCCAACTAGGTTGTTGATGTGATTTCCCTTTAGGCTTGTAACCTAGTCCTCTTCTTCCAACTTGTTGATAGGGATTATCTAGAATTTTATCAAGAATGCCATTGTTATTTAAACTACGAACTTGTTGTTGTAACTTGGCAATCTCATCCATTCTCTTCTTGATATCTAATTTTGCTTGGTCTAGATGAGATGATAAAGAATTCCTTTCTTCAACTATATTGTCATAATCTACATGGGTACACAATATAGGTTGTTTTTGAAGATCATTTACTTGAGTCTGCAAATTAGTCTTTTCTAAAGAAAGTAGGTTGCAATTTGCCTCTATAGATTTTATCTTGATGTCATGATCTTCAATAACTTTCTTAAGATCTTCATTTTCAGATGTAATAGCAAGAAGCTTAATATTTAAGTCATCATTTACTTTATTTGATTTCTTTAATTTCTTCTTGCACTCAATGTATTTTTCATGCATTTCTTCTAGACTAGCAATTAGATCTTCTTTTGATAAATCTAAAAGACTTACATCTTCTTCTTCTTCCTCACTTATTGTAGCAATGAGACACTCTTTATGTGCATCTTCCTTCTTTGACCTCCATGGACATCAATATGTCGTGTGCCTTGTTCCTAAGCACCAATCGCAACTTGTTGAAGGTTTGTCCATGCTTTTCCTTTCCTTGAGGTTGTTGACACTATCACCCTCCTTTCTTCAAGACCTTGTTAGGGCTCCTTGAATCCTGCTCTGATACCAATTGAAAACTACTAGAGGGGGGGTGAATAGAGTTTTATAGATAATTTAACAATTATTTACTCAAAACAACCACAATGAAAATATTGGACAAGGAGACACAGGGTTTAGAGTGGTTCCAACTATAGCAAATACTATAGCCGTCAATCCACTACCCGGTTGCTTACCCAACCGGGATTTGAAAAGAAATATATTTTATTACCTCTCAAGGAATTTACATAAAATACAATTTCTTTTCCCAAACCCTTCAAGCAGCCTTCACCTAGAAGTAATCACCAACCTTGAAGCAGCCTTCCCTTGAAGTAGATGCACCAACTCCCGTTGCACCAGCCTTCTGAAGTAGCTTCCCTTGCGATAGCCTTCTTTGAAGTAGCTTGAAGTCCCCTTCTCCACCTGAGAAGTCAATCCTCTCCAATCCGCAGCCTCCAACCCTAGGAGTAGCAAGGAGAGTACAAAGGATAAATAGGAACAAGAAAGAAAAAGGAAATTACAACTTATCCTTTAAGCCCAAGGCTTGATATGCCTAGATAAAGCGTATAGATCTCCTAGCCAAGTATGTGAACTTGTGATTGCTGTGGGTAGGAGAATCTAGCCTATAGGACACGAGATTGAGCTAAGGAGAATGTAGACTAATGATCACAGTGCTCAAATTGCTTGCAAAAGATTGCTCAAGTATGCTCAAGTGTATTCTCAAGTGTAACAAGTGAATTCTAGTGTCCTATGGCTTGTCCTATTTATAGGAATGGCCTAAGTATGCTTAAGGACGTTCTAGACAACTTCTAGGGGTTTCTAAGTGCTTAACTAGCCGTTAGGTACAAGTTTGTTGCTTTTGCAACGGCTAATTACTTTACTCTGCAGTTTCTGTCAGAGATCGTCTCGGTCGAGAAATGGTCGACCGAGACACCTACTCGGTCGAAGTTTTGTCGACCGACATGCTCTCCGGATGCAACGTCTATTTCCAACTGCCAACTAACTTGTCAGTTGTGTCTAACGGCTACTTTGGATCTTTCTCGGTCGAGAATATTGTCGACCGAGAGTGTCTCGGTCGAGGAGTTTGTCGACCGAGATTAATCCTGTTTCAAGGTTTTCAATTTAGGCACTAATTGTGTGTGAGAGTGTGCATAAGTGATCCTATTGAAATGGGATGACATGTCTAACTTTGGTGTTTATCTAGGGAAAATCTAACGCTTGATTTACATGCACTTCTAAGTACTTGTACATTATATTTTTGTACAAGTTTTACAACATTGATTACATTGCATGAAAATAAATAAATAAGCTCTTGGATTTTCCCTTGTTACTTTGTCATCCTGCACACTCAAGTAGCTCGTTAGATTAATAAGAATGAAATGTTTGTCATAATCAAAACAAAGGGATTTTTAGATGTCCATTTAGCCAACAACAATAACTTAGAACACCAATTGCTCTGCAAAGTTTTCATTCTCTCTAGTTGTGGTAACCGAGAGAGCCCAAGCAAGTGCTACCCGATAAGGGAGGCACAATAAGGGAAAGACAACTGTGGAAAAGCAACTGGTTGCAGGAGAGTGTTTTGGTGACTAGTACGCCGACAGGAGGGTGCGACTTCTTCCGATTCCTTGTGGGACAAGGAGATCGGAGTTCCAGGTGGTCCGTGTGGACTACTTCAGAGGCGGGAGACTTCTTCCGCTCAGAGGACAGCTGTCATTCCCGACAGTCCTAGTGAGACCAAGATCTGTACAGACAATGTCTGATACCGGAGGTGAAGACCGTGCAAGCCGTGAGGTAACGTCATCGAGCAAGCCTTGGGACAAGGTACGCCTCTACAAACCATCCTTCCTACTGTATAGACGTTGATGCGATTCCTTTATTCTGAGTTTGGGAGAAGAAATATTTTGTTTCTGCTTCCTTCTTTGTTTCCTCTATAACCCAACACTACCTCCACCAAAACTCCCCATTCTATCCATCTTTTCCACAATTAACTCTAGAATTCACTTTGTTTATTCATCCCCATTCTTTCACAATAGTGTTCACACTCTATTGCACTTCATAGTTCTCCCTTTTGTTTTTCTTCTTTCTCCAACCCTCCCATGTAGCCACCACCTTACGCCTTTGGGGGTTTCCTCCGTGGGCTGCCTCATCTGAAGCTAAGGCCACATTTGCATTCGTGGTGAGTTGGTAGGGCAAGACAGATCCTTGTTGGACCAGTTTGTGGGGTCCTATTCTACTTTTGCACGTTTATCTAGTGAGAAGCTTAGTGGTGGTTGCCTAAGAGTCGCCTAAACAAATCTAGTGGGTCCAATAAGGAATTGAAGAGCATAAATAATATTTATCCGTTTAGAACATATTGTGCAAAGTAACATCAACCAATGATTCTCGTAATTCAACCCTAAGTAAATATGCTACACGGCTGATTACATTTTACAATCATACTTAAGCCCTGAGGAGATGAGGTATACCACTCATACTCCAACCGACCATTGTGAAATCAAAATCGGTACCATACATAGGTCAATAGAAGAGCCGGATTTCCATGACCTCATCTTCCTCAGTCAGTGTGAGGACAAAATGTAGGACATGTTGTGTCTCTTCTAAATAGCTTTCCAGGGTACACTGGCAACTTCGTTATTAGAGTTACAGTGGCATACTGTACTCTCTTCAAAATCGAGAGATATTATATTTATCTCACATCGATCAAGCATTAAGATCATCGGGAGATTAATGATACATCCATCCCAATCTTCAGGAGATTAGTGATACATTCATCCCGACATAAATAATGAAGGATTGAGAGATTTAATGTTTACCTCACATCAATTCCTTCATTAGGGCGTAAGGATATTCGCACCCATAACCCCCACATACTCAAAAGTATGCCCTCCAGGAGTTCCCGTAGGAAAACCTATTTCACCATCACCAAACTAATGACGATGGTGGATCTATGGTCAGGGCTCTACATGATACCATTTCACTTGATTAATTAAATACATTACAATATTCTTTTAGCATCAAACATGTTTTCAAACATAAAACATTATAACAATTGCTATAAAGAATGAATACTATTTCTATCAAGTTCTTTTCAAAGCTTTGTTAAACATTGGGATCTCAATCCCTTATTACATCAGGGTATTCTCATCCCTTATCATCTCATCATCATGATTTTGAAACATGGGTGTTCAAACCCTCAAATCATCAAAACACTTGTTACCAATTTATCAGGTACCTTAATGCCTTCAGGTTATCTGACCAATGTAAACATAATATTTGCAATGCAAGTACTTCACATGGCTCTTAAAGCCCACTAATGTCTCTTGTTACCTCTCACTAGGCAACACAACATTTTATGGCTCACAAAGCCCATAAGGCAAGTTCAATAGTAAAACATCACAGCTCATACCTGGCTATGTCCACCATCTCATGAAACCTACATAATTAGTGCACATGATAACAATTATATCAATTACAAATCAGCACTATGCATTGTAAGAGTAACATCACTATTTCCTCCTTTGAGTTAGGATTTCCCAATTTATGTCAATTAGGAATACTTCATCGCATTACCCAGATTTGGGTTATGATTTATCATCATATTTCCCAAAATTAGGGTTTCATATCCTATAACCCAAGATTAGGGCTCCACATATCTTTATCTTGTATTAGTGTAGGATTTCATATCAAAGTGTCACATACCAGTATATGGCATTACCTTGAATTAGATTTTATATCACATTATTATAATATCGTTTTGACATCACCCTTGTCTAAGGTTCCACATGACATCACCCTCACTTAGGGTTTCATATGGCTTCACCCTTGATTAGGGTTTCTCATAACATCATTCTCAAATAGGGTTATACCATCACCATAGATTAGGGTTTCACCTATTATTGCCCTCAATTAGGGTTAGGGTACATTAACCTTCTTAATTAGGGTTCATGATATCTTCATCAAGGATCATACCCTAATTACACATTCATTCATGTTGAAAGTGTTGAGACTTAAGCACTACATGATTATCATTCATGTAGGAAGTCCTCTCTCTCTCATCCTTTATAAGATGATATTTACTTTAAACTTGATTGGATTAGGTCAACTCATCTTGATTGAAGAGTTGACACCATGTATTGTCCATTACTTCCATAATCATCAAATATTAATCATTCAAAAGGTACTAATCACCCTATCTTATTAAGGGTACAATTACCATAATCACCCTTTGTTTTCATCATGTAATGATCAATTAAACAATTGACCTTTAATCACCTTAAGTGTCCATACGGTTTTGGTTAATTACTTCCCAAACGGTCTTGGTCTCTTAGATCCCAAATAGTCTTGACCAACTAGACCTCAAATGGTCTTGCTTAATGATATTTTGCACTCCTAATCCTTAGATTTGTGTCCTTGACGCACTTTTGATCCAAATGGATAGTCTAGTAACCCCTCTTATGCCGTTGATGACTCTAATGCTTTAATATGCCATTTAATTGGACAAAAATGTAAAACTTTGGTCAACTTGCTAATTTTGTTTCAAAATCATATCAAACCTTATCCTAGATTTAGATCTTAATAATAACCTCATCTATTATACAATATCACATCATGATCCCCTTATACTCTTGTCTCTTTCCATGTGACCCCTAACGCATGTATGTACCCCATATATGACAATGCATTTGTATACCTTAGTCAAATGATGGATTCGACTTGTCCTATGCATCCAACCCCTTTATATTCTTGAAATCAGTAACCTCATCATGTTTGGAATTTCTAATGTCTATGATATTTCTCTTTGTGCTATGTTGGTTCATGTGACATCAGAATCAACATGTATGACCTAATGTGATCTAAAGTGGCTTGATTTGTCCTCTTATGCCATAATATTTGTATGCATCTTAATTATATGTCTACTCCTATAAAGTCAAGGATTTTTCTAATCCTTGTGACCCCTTTGATTTGTATATTCACCTAGTTCATGTATTGAACCCTAATGACATAGTCAAGCATGTTGGATATTCAAATGTATGTTGAATGTAATGTCCAATCATATGAACCTAAACTTATGTGACCATCCACCCAACTTCGAGATGTTTTGGTATCGTTTGTACAATGCTTATCTAAATAACCTTTATTGTTGTAATCCATGTACTTGTAATCATGAACCTTGCTTGCCCAACTATAAGTCTTTTGACCCCAACGTGTGCATAGAAGTTGTACACCTCGTAATAATAATAGAACATAAATGGAACACTGTAGTGACATGAAATTTGAACCACACATTCATGATGGACTTTAAATTCGTAGATAAACGTCAAGTGTGGAATTAACCAACTTGAAAACCAACTCGATCAAGACCCTAATCATTGAGCTAATAAGTAAAAATTTAAACCTTGCTTACTAATGGGTTATTCTCTGAATTAAGTGGTTAATTGTGATTATGTTGGTCAAGGATGGGTTAAGAACATTGAATCAAATATGTGGGCTTTAATAATTATATGACCACAATTTTCTTTCTTGAACCTTGATATATATGTATGCTTATTTACATGTAGTATTGTTCTATGGTACTCGATGATTTTCTTTATCGATTTGGTAACTTGAACACACTAATATAGATATTAATTATTTAAACTTTGAAATAAGGTTTTTCTCAATGAATTTGGTGGTTTGAGGTCTCTCGCGTAGAAACAAGGTTAGCTAATGGATTTGAGCCTTAAGAAACCCTTCCTAAGGGAAGTTGGTCAAAGGCCTAATGATAAATGATTCACTTGGTGTAATACAGTAACATGACTAAAATATAGGTTTTTATGTTTTTAAAATATTGCTTTTGCTCGTTTACTTCTGCAAATCTTTTCAAATTATGAAAACCTTAGATATATGTATCTTTATGCCTTGTACTTGAAACCTTGTGTGTTTATATGCCGATTTCTCATATATTTTAGGTTCATAGATAGCTTGGGAGAAGTTCACTTGTGAGCAAGTGGGTTGCACCTTTTGTAAGATCTTAGTTTAGTGTACATGATCAAACTTGTATAAATTATTCCTAAATATGTAAATAAATGTATGTAATAAACACTGTTTCTATTAATAGTACTTATTGAATGTTTATTTTTTTGTGTATGAATTTAATTAGTTGATCATGAATGCTAGGCTTTTATGCTTTCACATTTGTACTATGATATTATCATGCTACATGTGGACGGTAGGATCCTTTTGCCATTTACTTTTTTACCATTTAGACTTGATCATTTCTTCTTAATATGGTATTTGCTTAATGTAGAAATTATATTTGTGTAGAAAAACACTCTTTTTTTCCCACTAGTCACAAAGATCCAAATTCTTGTATAAGAATTTTAGAAATGTTGCTACCTCATTTATTGTTGTACATATCCATTCTTGAATGTTAACATTTTCTAATCATAATATTATCTAGAAATGGGACAACACTATGTTTTCTTGGTGATGAATGACTTAGCATCATTTTGGTGGAAAGCTTTACAATCACACAAGCACTTTGGCATACTATTGATACAATGAAAAAAAATATGTCCCTACTTAAAAAGAAACAATAACTACTCGTAGTGGCGAACAACTATTTTGGCAAAACAACTCGCCTTCTTAATTTATAATTACGTTTCATCGTCCTTCAAAAATTATTGTCATCATTTCATACATAGAGTCTGATTTATTATTCCTAGATAGCATATCCATATCCATGCGATCTTTCATAGAAACATAACCAGGTTGTCTTGGCTCTGGAAATGATCCAATATTCAAACTACCTAACATTAGGATCAATGATAACATCGTTGGCCTATCTTCAGGCAGTTCTTGTACACAAAGAAGGCCAACTTTTATAGTGTTTAGGACTTCGAATGTGTTGACCGGAGTCTCAATAGTTGGATCCAATAAGTCTAAGCCTCTACCTTCCTTCCACAAGATCCAAGCCTGAGAACATATCATTGCATTAGGATAAAAATGTGACTACAGACACGAACAAGTTTGAAGTGCATTTTTAACCTTACCTGTCCAAGGAGGTTCTCTTCAGGATTTGAACAAAACATAGCCTTGTTCTTCATTCCACTTACAATATCTAGTAGTAGCACACCAAAGCTGAATATATCAGACTTCATCGAAAAGATACCATCCAGTGCATACTCTGGGGACATGTATCCGCTAGTTTCAAGATAGAAAAACATTATTTAGGATGCAGAAATAATACTTAATGAATAGTTAAAAGTAGTAGGTAACTTGGGAACAATAATGAAGCAATGTATTACTATGTTCCAACTACGCGCTTGGTTTGTGATTTTATCTGGTTCTTTTCAAAGACCCTTGCCATTCCAAAATCTGAAATTTTTGGCTCCATGTCTTCATCAAGGAGAATATTAGCAGCTTTTAGATCACGGTGAATAATTTTTAACCTTGAGTCATAGTGGAGGTATAAAAGTCCTCTAGCAGTTCCTAAGATAATACGGTAACGTGTTTCCCAGTCTAAGGGCATAGCTCCACTAGCACCTGCAAATCAAGATTTTTATGAATATCAATATCCTACACTGGTTATACAACCATAGCCATTATGGATAAGAGATTTAAGAGGAAGTTGATCATATGCTAACCAAATAGGTAATGATCCAAACTTTTTCTTGCCATATACTCATAGACCAAAATCCTCTCATTTCCATTTATGCAATAACCTAGAAGACGAACAAGGTTTTTGTGTTGAAGCTTTCCTATCGACAAAACCTCATTTCTGAATTCTTCTCGCCCTTGCATTGAATAATTGGACAGCCTCTTTATGGCTACTGCTTGTCCATCATCGTGTATGCCCTACAACTATGCAAAAGAGATTTTGAAATAAAGAAATGTATGCAATAAATTTTCACAATTTCGTTTTGATATGTTTGCAAAAGCAGGACTTTCATATACTTTATAGACAGGACCATAGCCTCCTTCTCCAAGTATGTTATCTGTTGAAAAGTTGTTGGTTAGAGCCAAAATGGTTCCAAGGTCAAAAGTAGGCAACTCGGAATTGCCTACTTCATCTGTCTTTGATATTTTCCGGTTTAACATGCCTGTCAAGGTAATATTATGTTGTGAACCGTTAAACTCAAAAGACCTATACAAACACTAAAATATATAACTTGGTAACGTACCTCCTGCTGTCCTTCTCCATGTTATATAACTTCCTCTTGATAGCAACAACACGGAAACTATGCATCCAATTGCTATTGCGGCAACATTGGTACTTTTACGAGAATTTTCACGATCTGTAAACATTATTAGCTTATTAAGGTTGTATAGAATAATATGTTTGCATCTAAAATGGAAGGCTTTAAAGGTATTTCCTAAAAGAAAATTCATAGTCGCATAGATTTGGACAGACTGACTGTTGATACCTGCATCGGCAAGTGCTACGCGGACAAAGAGGTCTGGCCCAATCAAGGACGTCGTCCTGACGTCAAGCAGCTCGCCAAACCACATCATGCACCCGCCGGAGCTGCTACCGTACCCATCATACACTGTGTAGGCCATGCAGGACTGCAGTTGTTGCGGCAAGCTTCCCTACACTGCGGCAACTGCCAACCCTTCTCCACGACTGCCGCAGCAGTGTCCGGCAACTTCATCGTGGTTAACCTCAGAAACCCGTCGGTCGTTCCCATCGCGCTACAGTCTGTAGCCCTAGTCCGCACGCACCCACCGAACCAGTCCCGTTTCTCCCACTCGTCGGGGTTGCTAGACTGAAACCCTGGCATGCATCGGCACGAACCCCGCGCGCTGTTCTCAACGACATAGCAGATTCCGTGGTTCCCGCAACGGCCGAAGTAGTCGCACTGGTCGCTCGGCCTGACCTCCAACTGTGTCCAGCCGCTTCCTTCAGACGGTGCCCACCCCCACCACTCCATCGCGCCCGACGATTGGTTCACTACCATCGTCGTCGGCGTCCGCGATTTGTTTGACGTTTGATAGGAATAGAACACCTCGTCGGTTGTGTCAACTAGGGATACCCCCAACAGCTGGAAATTTGTATTCCAGAAATTCGGCATCCACGGCCCGGACCGCCACCGAACGCCCGACTTGGTGCTGTAGAGTGAAACCTCCGCGGCACCGCGAGTGCCAAATACCAGCATGTAATCACCTGGTGCAGGGTCCGGGGCCGCTCCAGGAGACGAGGGAGTAGTTTGCGCCCGTCTGGCGGTTCATCCCCATCTTCATCCCAGGGATCAGAGTATCGGCTGGGTGTTCGAAGCTTTGCCAGCTGGTGTAGGGTGTCTCTCCATCGCCAACAGTCTCCGATATAACGAAGTTGCCGTCGTCCTTAAGGAAAGCGCGTGGGTTCGAGTGGTTTCCAGCCCCCGCAGACCACCATGGCCGGTTGCCGGCGTTATCGTTCCTGATCACGAGGTAGCCGGAAGTCGTGAGCGTCAAGGACGGGGCCGTTGGGGAGCCCACGACTGGAGCACGGCGATTGGCCACCCAAACCACCTTGCGATCGGGGATGCCGTAGTGCCATATGCCCAGATAATACTTGGAAGAAGAGGAGTTTGATATAGAGCTTGGCGGGGAGAAGAAATCCAGTTCAAAGATGCCACCAGAGGAAACGAGGGTCTGGTTGCCCGAAATAGACTCGCCAGCAGACAGTGAATTAGTGGCTACAGTATAAACGAAGGGCAGGCAAGCCAAGATGGCAAGCCTAAGGACGACCGGCGGCGACGGCCACGATAGCAGCGACATCCTAATCCTGCCGCGTAATTCCTGAGCTGGGGAGGAGAATTGCGCGGATTACAACCCAACCCCAATTGGAAGGTGCAAATAAGGTCAGTTTTCAAGTTCTGAGTCAGTTACAAGGCCGCCACCTTTGAACAATCTTTGAGAAATTTCAACAGATGACTATGGTAAATAAGTTCAGATTTTCCCTACCATTCTTAAGTCAAGAAAACACAATGATCTTCATCGCGAAGAATAGCAAGTGACTTCCCCATCAAGATCCCACCTATAGCATCACTTCACCGAACTATTGAGACCAGAGTAGAAAGTTTTGCTCAAGACAAACAGATAACAATTTATAAATTTAAATATGATGATACTAGATTAGGGTGTGGTTGTACTTTGACCTTGTGTGTTGACAAACGAAAAACTAATTTTCTTCTTGGATTTTCTCAAACGCTATCGTGGTAGCTATTTTCCAAAGTAAAAATGATAGAATTGGCGTCTTCCCGATGTGTCCATATCCTCTTTCTTATGCACAAAAAAAAGAATCTACAATTCAATCATTCCCGTCGATTTGACTTGTGTATTTACTTTATGACTAGGGATTGGTATGTGGCTCCAGTAAAGGCGCCACTAGACATTTCTTCGTGGACATCGATCATTGTTTGATAACTCTCACTTCTGTTGGGTTCAACATCCTTAATGATATCTTATAATTCTATGACCTAAGATGATTAATCATGCTATTAGCATCTCTACACTCTACAAAATGATAGTAATGTGGATTATACTGGTGTAAAACCATCATTCTTCATATGATGTTTGTCCTACCATTTTTTCTTATCGTAGTCCAGTTGGGATTCAGATCCAGTCAAATGCCTAGAACATTTTGTGTGATGATATACAATGCCAATTCTTCAAGTTGGGTCTATCATTTTATTATTATTAAAACATCCATGACAATGTTTTGACATGACTTTATTAATAGATACAAAGTAATCAAACTTCCCACATTTCTTATATTAAGTAACAATCACTTTATAACAAGGACTCCATTATCATCATTAATATATTGCTCCATTGGATTTATGATAATGAAACATTATTTAACAAATATCTAATCAATCTCATCAATTTAGCATGTAAGTCCAATTATACTCATCATTATGTGAAACAATAATAAGACAAATATGAGGTTTTGACATAACAATTGGAGCAAAAATTGAATTAAGCACATAACATGTTAGTTCAAAGAGGATTGGCTCCTTCGTCATTTGGAGTTCCAATACAAATTAGTTGTGCAACCAATTCTAGTGAAAGATGTAAAAGTCGATATGTAAATATCTTGGTAGCTATTTTCCAAAGTAAATATGCATAGAATTAACATCTTTTCTATGTGTCCTTATCCACTTTCGCACAAAAAATGAATCTACAATTCAATCTTTCCCATCGATTAGACTTGTATATTCACTTTAGGACTAGTGATTGGTATGTGGTTCTAGAAAAGGTGAAGACTAGATCTTCATGGACATTGATCATTATTTGACAGGTCTCAGTTCTTTTGGGTTTAACATCCTTGATGATGTCTTATAATTTTTTGACCTAAGATGATTGATCATGTTGTTAGCATGTCTACACTTCACAAAATGATACTAATGTGAATTATGTACTAGTGTAAAGCCATAAACCTTGATATGATATTTACCCTACCATTTTTTCTTATTATAGTTCAATTGAGATTCAGATCCAGTCAAATGCCTAGAACATTTCTTGTGATGATAGAAAATACCAATTTTTGAAGTTGGGTCTATAATTTATTAATATTAAAACATCATTGAGAATGTTTCGAAATGATTTATTAATAGATGCAAAGTAATAAATCATGCCCACATCTATTATAAACTACCAATCACATTATAATAAGGATTTTGTAATCATCGTTAATATATTGTTCCACTGTATCTTTGATAATGGAACATTATTTAGTAAATACCTAATCAATCTCATCAATCATCAATTTAGCATGTAAGTCCAAATATACTCAACATTATGTGAAACTATAATAAGCCAAATCTACGAGTTTGTCATGACAATTTGGGCAAAAATTGAATTAAGTGCATAACTTGTTAGTTCAAAGAGGATCAATTCCTTTGTCATTTAGGAGTTCTAGTACAAATTAGTTGCACAATCCAATTTTAGTAAATGTTGTAGAAGTTAAAAATAACTATAATCTCCAAAATTCTTTGTAAATGTAAGTGTGTTCAAATGAAATTGTGATTTAACTTATGTGTAATCATGTAACAACTCTATCCCTCACACAAAATAAAGTGATTTTTTTCCTAAGATCATCACTTTCCTCAATATGGGGTAAAGTTTACAGACCTTTACAACATTCTCAAAGAAGCAACTTGTTTCTCCTCATAGATTCCTCCAATTGAGGACAAATAAAGAGTAAATACTGAATAAGAAATGTGATTCCTCTAGACGTCACCAACCCAAGAAGTTCTACTTCTAAGGAGACAACAATAATGTGTCACTCAATGGTGGTACCTTAGACATTGATCACCCTTAAACATGGGTCAAAAGTGTAAACATAGTTTCCTGGTGAAAGATATGAGACACTAAATTTTTTCCCAACTACAAGAAATGTCCAGAATTAATACTCCTTTGTAGTGATATTGGGTCAAACACAGGTATAAGGAGATACAACAACATAGAATTAACAGACTTAGAATAGCTTAATTAGGTCAAATGGGTTAAATTTGTGTTCCGATTAAGGAACAAATTAATATACTCAGAGCAGTAAAGCTAAGTTACAGAACTCAAATGAAACAATGATAATAGTAATCATGATAAAGGGAACATGGATTGATTTTCACTAATAAAACTAGCTTCAACCATGCAAAACCTTCCTCTCCTATTTTATATATTCACAACACATTTTGCGAGAACAAATAAAAGATATATAACACATTTCTTCCTCCCATATCAGGGTAGATTTCAATCTAAAGGCACCTCTCTCAAGATAGTAACCCACTTATCAAGAATAAATGTATGAATTATTCTATAGAAAATACCCACTCTCGTGTCTAATTAGTAATCATCTATACCATATTGAACTTGTTCTTTTGATATAATTCATATCAGACATCACAAGAAGGCAACCAACTAAATAAGAGGTGCATTTAGATAGGAGCATGGAAACATAACTGCAAGAATAATATGTACTATACAGAAAGAAGGAAGATTATGAGCCTGATGGCTATTCTCAACCCAAGTTAATGAGGTTAGACACTCATGGTGCAAGTAAGAAACAAATTACAACTTCAACAAGTCATGGTTCTCAAAATAAAACAATGAAACAACAAGTGAAAAAGGAAGAGGCTGCTACACATGTATATCGCGTTGGGAGATCAATCTACCCACCTTTCGGTAAAATCGGACTAAGATGTTGATCGATCTACCCAATCAACCTTGGAGGTCGATAATCTGCACTTCTTTCACTATTGACACTTGGACATGATGGAACCCATCGAGATTGATAGTGAAAGTTGTTGCTGGAAAATTCTAGGAGGTAGATCGCTCTAGCAAGGTCGATAACCTTTGACTTTGGTTCTCATGTTCCAATACAATATTTTGGCATTTTCATAGAAGACAAGATGTTTTGAAAGTTATGCCTTGAGATCCTATTTATAGGGTACGGTTAGCCTCGTGTTGACCTATGATTGCCCCACGTGGCATTGACCCCAGGCCTTAGGTGATCAAGTTCATAGCTTAATGGATCTAATGTTAGATAACAATTATATCTTGGAATGATTGACTTGGAGGATGATAATAGGATTTGATGCAATGACTTGAAGGTTCTTTTCTCAAACACCTTATTATCAATATAGAGAGCTTGATTTCTTTGTTGTACTTCATTGAGCTCAGTGGACGACGTCCGACTTGGTGTCGATAGCTTGGACTGATTTCTAAAATTGATGAATCAGTCGACCTAGAGGTTGATTGGTTTGGTAGCTCAATATGCTATCTAACAATCCCTATTGTTTAATCTTCTTTGAGTGACCTTTAGAGGTCAGTGGAGAAAATTTTCTCTCTCTTTCTTGATATCTTCTTCATGTATAATGATTGACCTAGGGGTCGATAGCTTGTCAAATGAGCTTTATTGATTTTGAGCATGAAAATCCTTTTTTTTCAAAGGTAAATTAGTTAGAATGGAGTTCTAGAAATAAGTTTAAAATGTAGGATTTTATGATCATTATATGCATATGCATATAAAATTCATAAACAAATAGGGAATAAAATATTCATAAAATATGATTTTATCAACTTCCCCAAACTTAGCATTTAGTTTGTCCTCAAGATAAAGTATTAAATAACCATGTAAGGATGAACGAGCAGGATACTATGATTGATAATTGATAAAAAAAGGTATGCCAAACTCTTATAAAATCCTTTACCAATTATTAAAGTGATTGTTCCTCCGAAAACATCATGTTTCAAAAGATCCCTTCTTTTCGTATTGTCAGTAATCTTTGTACTATATTATCTACGAGAGACATCTCTTATTCAAAGCATCTTTCACTCTCATCCATATTGTTCGGGAGGGCATTTACATAGGCTTAATGTCTTATGGGTACCCCTTTCCTTCTTGTGGTTATTTCAACTACATGTCTATTTAATGGGCAAGTGGCCCTTGCATTCCAAACCAATTGATTTTAAAGCAGTGATGGAACATCTTAAATACCATTGCCCCAGATTGCTATACCTTTAATGAACACCATTGAAAGTGAGGGCACGCCTTCTTAGCTTTTATAAACTACCAAAAGCGAAATATATATATGTTCATGAGCACAACTATACACAATTGAGTAGCTTCTTTGACTAAAAGTAGGACATAACTCAGTTATTTTATTCAAACTTTTTTTAATTCCTTAGTCTTTTTGGGATTTTTTTGTAGATGTGGTTGTGGAATAGGAGATGAGGTAGACTTTTTTATTTCATGAGAGTGATTCTTTTATTTAATGTGATTTTCTCTTCATTTCGTATGGAATAAGAGAAAATCTTTTGATTATGTTCTATGATTGGAATCAAGTTAGTGGAATCTATAACATTCTATTGAGAGAAAGATATAATAGTAACATCAGCATCGATTTGAAAGTTGTGGAAATGTCTCGACCCATTGTTTCTTCACCTCAGATCTATACAGATGTAGAGCTTTGAAACAAACAAACAATGTTCTTTGGAGGGAGAAATAATATTTTTCATTATGTAAACATGATTTTTTTTAGAAATTTGGAATAAAGGTGAGATAAATTAGATAAAGGGGAAGCAAAAATGGAGTGAAATATGTGACATAAATGAAACCTATCTAACTAAATTACACCTCCCCAAACTTCTTAGACACATTATCCTCAGAGGGGAAAATCAATTAATAAATGAAATCAATGAGATTATCATTTAGGTGTGGTGATAATGGTCCTCATTTGCCCATTTATATTTTAGAAGGCATATGACATAATTTCCTTATAGGTGATGATAGTTCTTTATTAGACAATCTTCTACATTAACATGAAGGACAAAGAGAGAGTACATTCAATTAAGTATGTAAAACCTATAGTCATTTGATAGAGGCCATTGTTGAGGACTGTAATTACAAAATAGGGGCTTGCTCAATTTCTTCTTTCCCTGATGTTAATAGCCTTTACCATATTTGTGAATAAGAATAATGAGTTCTTTGGCACAAATTTCAGGTTGTTTCTTAGTTTGCTACTGATTTTTGTAGAATTCTATAGAAAAACAAGACTAAAAAGATGACCTGAACTATTATAAAAGAACACTTGCAGTCTTGAGTGAAAATTACAAGCAACGTCCAAAGCAGAGGTAGAAAGATAAATCTCATAATAGCTAATTTCAGCCACTAGATGAGATGTTCTCTCTCTTTAGATTTTTCTTGGGCATATAGATCATCGTCAAACCTTCACCGGACATATAGGCACCGTCTATGTCTTAGACGAGAAGAATCTGATGTGTTTCCATATGGCTGTGCGACAGATAACCACTATGCTTAAGGGTGTCACAAAGATCATCCTTCATAACAATCAGATCATTGATGACGAATACAATGGAATTATCTTTTCTGTCTTTTAACAACATCCTAAGGAGAACTAAGTCATTGTGAGGGGGTCACCACAATAACTCTTGTCAAAGTTAGCAAAATTGGGCTTTATAGTAGCAACCAATCCAAAAATAGGAAACCCGCTTTGAGTCTCGTCCAAAATGGTTCAGTTCTGCCACTTCTTGAGAAACCCCTATGAGGGATAGAGAATAGAGCATCTCGGACCTCTTTCGTGGTGTATGGGTCGTCTCTGATTGAGATTGCTATATATCAAGATGTTAATTTTGTTCATGTTATTTGATAAAGTGACTTTTTTACCCTTTGATTTTTAAATCTAGTTATATATTATGGTACCCATATATCACACTTTATCACCAAAGAGGTATCAAACACTCATTTTGGAGGAATTTTTTATAATGGCATGATTTGAGGACATTGGTGACACTTAATTGAGGAATTTGATAGCATTGTATACATTGAATAAATTAATTTCTACTTAAATTAGACTTGCTAATATTTTATGCCATTCTAGTATCTATTGTTATCTTTTGGATCCCAAAATCTTTATCAATATTCTAGACTATATTCTAAGCCTCATTTCCAATTTTCATCCCAATCAGTGTTTCCTAGCTCCCGTTACAAATCCTCAAAGATACACCTTAAAATCACTTTTTTGGCAAAATGGGTCGAGTTTTGAGCTTCTTGGGCCGCACCTAGCTAGTCCGATGGGATCATCCCCTACGTGGGTGTCTGCTACAATTGTAACATCCCTGACCTGGGTTATGTGTTAACCCTAGATGTTTTGCGTAATAAGGTTGAGTAGATACTTAATCTAATCTTGGGAAAAGTAATTAGGGCTCATGAGAAACTTATGTTTCAATTTTGGTCTGGTTTGAACAATGTTGAAGCAATGTGCTTATTTTGGACTAAAGTGCAAATTACTCAAGTTGAGGGGTTAAATTGCAAATGTTGCATGATAATATGTTCCTCTGATGTTGATACATCATAATAATGAATATGATGTAGTGGTATGGTTTTCACAAGCTTGGGCACCAAGATTAAGCTTGTAAAGCAATCCTTGTGCATTAGAACCTAGTTTTGGCGTAATGTGCAATTTACCCAAAACCTAGGGTTCAATATGCAAATTACCACTTCAATGAGGTCCCTAAGGTTTCTTGTCATCATTTAGAGAAAATAAAATGAGAGGGGCGCCTCATTTAAATTAAGTTGGAGGAGAGAGAATCTTGATATTAAAATAATCAAGATTTAATCCTAAGTGAAACCCTAATTCAATTTAGGGAAAAAATAAATGTATTAATTAAAGGGCCTTCAACCAAAATTAAAATGGTTGGATTCAGATGGGTGTGTATGATCTTAAATCCTTGCAAAGGCACGAGCATATCCTAAGGAGATGAAATTCCACTCACCATTATTATAAGAAAAAGAATTTCCACTCAAATATGGATATTCTTATAATATGATTTAAGGTGTTTAATTTCTTTTCCCTTAATTCATGGATAATGGAAGGGATCTCGGTGGGGATGTAGATGCCCTTGCATGCAAGAAACCAAGGGGGAAGTGGTGGCAACAATTTTTGAATTAAAAGACTTTTATAAAAGATTTTCTCTCTCATCAATTTTCTTATAAAAGTACCCTTTCTAAGCCAAAACAAAGGCTTTTTCAGATTTCTTTCTTTCCCCTTTCTTGGAAAACGACCAAGGAGCTGTGGAGGATCAGTAGGACAACCCCCAACCTGTTGGTAAGGTTCTTGACCTCCTTTCACCTTGAATCCATGGTGAAAATCGAAAATCAATGTATGAACTCTTCATAACTCGATCCCCTCTTCAATTCTCACCAATTCTTTTCACTCAAAACTTGAGGACGACCCTTGGAATAGTGAAAGAAGTTGCATCCACCATTGTTGCCATGAGCTTGGAGCTTTGGAGCTCAATTGGAGGTGGGTTTTTTAACTTGAACCCTTAATTTTATTATTGCAATCAATTCCTTATCAATTGGTGATCATTTCTACATTTCCAAAATTAAGTTTGATTGATTGATGCAATCTCCATGGAAATATCAGTAGATTTCGTGAGTTTGGAGCTTGATTATAATGACATATTCATAAGCACACACCTTCCAAAATACTAGGGCAAACGGTTTCATTGTTGAGTCCAAACGGTTTCACCAAACTGTTTGGTGACCAAACGGTTTGCAAACCGTTTGGTGGTTTGAGTTACAAACCGTTTGGAATGGTTGACCATCTGAGATGGTTGACCGTTTGAAAATATATGCTGTGGTTCTTGGATCTTGATCCAATGGTTTCAATTGGTTTTATCTTTAATTTTTCAATTGTGAATGATTCCTTAATTGCAAACCCTAATCGGATAAGTGCTGATTTTAAAATTGATCGAGATGTTGTTTTGGGTTGATTGACCCAAATGGTTTCAAAACCATTTGGGGATTACCCAAACGGTCTCAAGACCGTTTGGGGGTCACCCAAGACCGTTTGGAGATCTGGGGTTAAGTATGGCTAAGTGTTTGAAGGTCCAATCGTACCAAATTGAATTGCAACTAAGTGCTGATTTGATAATCAATCCAGTGGTTCAAAACCCTAATTGGATGTCATGGTTTTTTATGATGAGATGGGAAAACGGTCTCAAGACCGTTTGGAGATCAACCAAATGGTCCCAAGACCGTTTGGTGGTCATCCAAGACCGTTTGAGGTCAGGTCATATCATGTGATGATGATAGTTCATTAACTTCAATTGATTTGATTCCACAATGTCAACCATTGATGGATCCTCGATTTCAAACCCTAAGTGATGGTTTCTTGATTATCAAACCTAGTTCTATTGGGTTCAAAACCCTAAATTGAAGGTCTAATTGAATGTTGATTCATTGGTCCAATTGATGAATACCTTAGTGGTTCAATTTATAGTTAGTCCATGGATTGAAACATTGAGTCGATTGAGTGTTGAAGTACCTTTTTGGTCCATGTGGTTTCGTGAAGGTTTGGACCAAACGGTCTCAAGACCGTTTGGGTCCAAATGGTATCAAGACCTTTTGATTCCAAACGGTCTCAAACCGTTTGGAGACCCAAAGTGCAAATGGTTTCAATACTTACTTTGCCTAATTGATTTCAAGTACAACTTGTTCAAATGGTTTTCAACCAATTGATTTATGAGAACCAAGATCATTGAGGGTCTAAGTAATTAACTTTCTGAAGACCAACATGGTTAATCCATTTGAATATATCATGTAATTGAAGGTCCAATATGGTGAACCTATTTAGATACATAATGCATTTGAAGATTTCAATGGTTAACCCAATTGATCACTTTGTGGAATTGAAAGTTTAATTGGTCAATTCTTTTGAATTCCCTATATAATTGATGGTTTAATTGATTAGTCCATTTGGACATCTAATATGATCAAAGGTCAATCCGCTATGTGGTTATTAAGTATGTAGAACCATGATGATTGTGAAGGTTAACCCTAGCTATGTGTACTCAAGTGAAGAGTTGACCTAGATTAATCTTGGAGTACTTAACATTCTAAAGAGGATGAGAGAGAGAGTGAGAAAGATGAATGCTTATATAATTAACCCTAATTCTCTCTTTATGAGTGAACTATGTGATAAGGGTTTGATCCATAATAATGAGATCATGAGACCCTAACCGATGAGCCCTAACCCTAATTAGAGCAAATCTATGTGTGAAACCCTAATTAGAGCAATGCTATATGTGAAAACCTAATTAGAGAAAAGCTATGTGTGAAACCCTAATTTAGGACAAAGTTGAGTGTTATCATAAATCCAGGGTGATGATGTAACCCTAACTTAGTGTAAAAATGAAGGGAACCCTAATTTATTGGGAATTGTATATCCTAACCCTAATTTGAGTATGAGGTAAGAAAAACCTTACTTGGATGTGAAAGGTAAACCTTAAATACCTAAAAATGGGGTAAAGGTGCAGGAAACCCTAATATAGGGTTTTGCTACTAATTCTATGTGAAGTCCTATCACTGGGTGATGTGTTGTGAAATCCTAATTTCACATAATACTAGGTGAAACCCTGATATAGAAGGATGATTATATGAAACTCTATTGAAGAGTAATACTATGTGAAATCCATAAATGTATGGAATATTCTATGTGAATCTTCAAATTATAAATATGGAGAATACTTATCCTAATAATGGAATAGTGAATAATGTTATGACAAATGTAACATCCAGAGAAGTTGATAATGAATATCCTCATATTATTAGTTCCTAACTCAAGGATGAGTCCATAGTTTTGGCAACGGTTGTATAATCTAAGTGAGTGACTAATGACCAATACTTTACATGATAAATGTGATGAACTGGTGCATAAAGTATTAGGATGGGGAATACCCTAATACAAGCTAAGTGTATGAACTCAAGTAAGATAAAGGTGTTGAGGGAAGTGATACATCAAGATATGATAAATATCACATCCAACACCCCAATACTGGTATACCTTGATGTGTTATAAGTCCAGGATAATTGGATGAATGACACATGAGATGTGTCATGTCAATGGTTACATTGAGATGTAATGCACTCTGTTGAATGTAGGCTAACATGCCTTATGAAAAGGTTAATCCAAACCTATAAACTATGATGTAATCATATCTTGGCAATGATGAGAAAGAAACTCATGTTGTGTGTTGATAATTCATTTAATGATGAATGATGAGAATAGATAAGTATCATTGAATATTGATGATTATCCATATTGATTTCCTTGCTATGTAAACCCTAATACAGGGTAATGCTATGTGAACCCTAATGCAGGGTAATGTTGTATGAAACCCTAATACAGGGTGATGTTATGTGAAGATCTAATACAAAGTAATCCTATGTGATGCTCAAATACAGACTAATGAGTTATGAATGTAATAAGATAACCCTTGTATTGTATGGTACTAATATGTAATTGTATCATGATTACTAATCATGCAGATATGTTGAGAAGATGAGCATAGCCAGGTATGTGCTATGATGTTCTGTACATTGGAAATGTTCTATAGGCCTTATAAACCATAATATGTCGTGTTGCCTATTAAGGGGTAATAAGAGGTGAGATGAGCTTTGTGAACTATGTGCAATACTTGTGTAGCAAGAAATATAATGTCCTTGGTCAGATGACCTAAAAGTATAAAGTTACCTAATAAGTGGTAACAAGTGTTCTATGATGAGATAAGGGTTCAAATACCCAGGTTCTATAATCATGATGATGAACTTGTTAAGAAGTGGAATTGTACTTGATGAGTTGAGGGATTAAGATCCCAATACTTTGTGAAAAGAGAATGGCTACATGCCATGAATCCCCAATGACAATGCCAGACATTAGATATATGATCTAAGCCTGAAGAGAGTTAATGTTGTGGTAATGATTCTATTGTGAATAAATGTGATACATGTTCTTCATATTCCATAAAGGATAACTGACATGTTGATTCTATCAAGTTATAGCTACAATGCTTTTGATAAGAATGATGTTCTAATCTGTTAGACATTGAATTAACTACTGTCAAACAAATATGATTCCTTTGTGTATATTTATCTTCTTAAGATGCAATAATAATATTTCTGGCGGAGAGTTATATCTCTCACTGGGGCAATTTACAATTGTCTCACCCCCGTGGGAATCACATTTTTAGCTGGACGCGGACGAGGAGGCAGAAATCCTTCAGTAGGTGAAGGGCAACAACAGCAGTAGCAGGGACTGTAAACATTGCTATATGAGATTTGTCTGGATATAGTGTCAAAGGAGTTAAAGCATGTCCTATATGTGAAGAAAACAATGATTCAATAAGACTAAAACATGGCGGCAAGACTGTATATCTTGGTCATCAAAGGTTTCTTTCAAAATTCCATCTGTATCATAGGAAGCGCAAAGCATTCAATGGATGGAATGATGAACGGAGTGCACCTAAACCTATACCAGGGGATGTTGTTTATGAAAGAGTAAAAGACATTGTCAATGAATTTGGTAAGAAATCACAATGTAGTAAGGCCACACGGAGTGACAATTCTTCATTCAAGAAGAAGTCAATCTTTTGGGATCTTCCTTATTGGAGTTCTTTGACAGTCAGGCATTGTATCGATGTAATGCACGTTGAGAAAAATGTCATATTACAGTGTCATTGAAGACATTTGGGAGTTTGACTACATAGATTTCAAAATTCTGCTCTTTAAATGTAATTGGGTTGATAACACCAAAGGAGTTATAGTGGATGAATTGGGTTTCACTTTGGTGAACTTCGAAAAGATTGGCGAGAAGGCTGAACCATTCATATTGGCATCACAGGCAAAACAAATATTCTATATCGATGATCCTGCAAATGATAAGTGGTCGGTTGTTCTTCATGGTAAAAGATAGTTCATTGAAGATCCTATAGATGAAGAAGAGTACTATGATAAGTATGATGACTCCAATCCATTCTCAGTTGGGTTGCCAACTGCACAAAATATTGAAGCTAATGATGACTTATATGTGCGCGAAGATCACAATGAAGGATTGTTAATTGATAAAAGATCACAATTTTAGAGACATGTATGTTTATACAAATGGTAAATGTTTTCCTTTTTCTAGTTTATACAAATGCTAAATGTTTTCCTTTTTCTAATTGATACAAATGCTAAATGTTTGCCTTTTTAATGACATTTTCAGATGGCTGACCATGATGAGAATGATGTCCATGATGAGCATGAAGTCCATGATGAGCATGTTGTCCATGACGAGCATGGTGAGGATACCAATGTAAGTTCTGAAAACATATCCTGTATTTCTATAAAATTCATTATCTTCTAGTTATGTCATATATCCTATATTTCTATATTGGCCTAATTCAGTGTGTTTATTTTTGTCAAATTTTAGGTTGATGATGCACAGGTACCCACTGAAGCAATTGAGCAACTTGATGCACGGAGGCGACTGCAAAAATGGTAAAATACAACTCTTAGAGCAATCATTTGAATATTGATTATTTGTGGTGTTAACTTACCAATTTCTGTTTATGGTGATTAGCGGGAGCTGCACGAGCAGAGGAAACAAGGCACGTTCATCCCTCAGGGAACAAGGGATGAATTTTTGTGGCATTGCGGTAACAACTTGAAGCTAAATGTTTGCTTTTTTAATACAAATGCTAATTCAGTGTGTTTATTTTTGTCAAATTTTAGGTTGATGATGCACTTGTACCCACTGAAGCACTGGAGCAACTTGATGCGCGGAGAGGACATTCCAACTCGAGATATCGTCTACCGTTTCCTCCTCCTCCGCAGTAATATCCTCATCTCTAAACGTTTCTCGTAGGATTCTGAACCCCTTTCTTCCCTCTACTACATCGAAGCCATGCCGCAGTTGAACCCTTTCGCCGAGCCCTACCCGGCCAAGCAGGCGTCGCCTGAAGCACCACCGTCGTCATCGTCTCCACCTTCATCGCAACTTGCTGTGCTAGTCCTGGCAGTTTATCACCCCACATGCCTTCCTCCCCAGTTCCTGCCGCTAGACGACCACACAATGGATCCAAGAGGATATGCAGGCGTTCGCCAAAGACTATAGGCTGAGTTAACTCAGCCTATAGTTAACTCAGACTATAGTCTTTGGCGAACGCCTGCATATCCTCTTGGATCCATTGTGTGGTCGTCTAGCGGCAGGAACTGGGGAGGAAGGCATGTGGGGTGATAAACTGCCAGGACTAGCACAACAAGTTGCGATGGAGGTGGAGACGACGACGACGGTGGTGCTTCAGGCGACGCCTGCTTGGCCGGGTAGGGCTCGGCGAAAGGGTTCAACTGCGACATGGCTTCGATGTAGTAGAGGGAAGGAAGGGGTTCAAAATCCTGTGAGAAACGTTCAGAGATAAGGATATTGCTGCGGAGGAGGAAACAGAAGACGATATCTCGAGTTGGAATGTCCCTCTCCGCACAGGAGTCTGTGAGGGAATGGTAGTAGGCAGGTGAGGAACAACTGAGTTCATGCCAGGACATATATACTAAAGTAACATGATACACCGCCAGTCTGTGGAGGGACCGAGGGAGATACTGGAGGAGAGTAACACCTGCCAATGTAACAAAACACCACATAAGCCAAGAAGAAACATGTGAGATCTTGTTTATACATCCATATACCTTGTGTCAAGTAAGTTTCTGAATATACACAGGCGAAGAAAGACTTGATATGGAAAGATTTATGCGTGAGTTATTATTATTTGCAATTCTATTTTGTATATTACAAATTCTATACCATACAGAGGCGAAGAAAGACATCGATACCATACATGAGGTATTATATATAGTCTCATTAGTTAGTATGAAATATATCAATCTTATTTTTATATTATTACTTATATATATACATCATTCTCTTTGCAGGTGTTTAAAACTGACCACACTATAGGCAAACGCTTAAAAAATGTACATGCTCCATATACGAGGGAAGCATTAAATGAAGTAAGAGAAGAATGGGCAATAGCCATACAAATAGTGGCAATTGTAAGATATAATTGGGATGTTGATAGTGATGTTGAATGATACTTTGTAAATGAATGTTTCTGAATGTTAAAACATGTATTTGAATGATTCTATATGTGTGAATGTGAGAATTGAATTGATGTCTGAATGTATCTACTTGTGTGAATCTTTTTTTGTTAATTTTGCAGGTTTTTGGCCTGTTTGTAGGCTGATATCAATGGATGTCGTAAACCTACACTTCAGAAAACTGAACTGCAGATTCTCATCCTGCTGACCAGCCACAGCAGGCTTGCAAACTGATATGAAAAAAAAATACATATAGGCGTCGGTTATTTACAGATAACCGTCAGCACAAACCTACAACGTCGGGTTTTTGTAAAGGAACGACGCCTGATGTGACCAAAGTAGTAATTGGTCTCTAATACATGTAGGCGTAGGTCTTTTTGTAGACACCTGACGCCAAAGGGCTTTCCTAGATGTCGCCGTTTTCTGTGGCGCGAACGCTTTTGGCATCGATTGTTTATAAACACCCGACGCTTTTAGTTTAAATAGGCGTCGGGTGAAAAACCGACGCTGAAGTGTTCGACCTTTAGCGGCTCCCACATAGGCGTCGGCTGGACACCGACGCCAAAAGGGGTTACCAACCGACGCCAAAGGCGGTTTCTGTAGTAGTGGGACTACAGTAAAGTCTCAGGTGGAGACACTGGCTGTTATGCCTTTTATAGATGTAAATAGAGTCCTATGTGTCGTCTCCGTACTCTCAGGTCCTCGGAGAAGTAGTTAGTGCTTTGGAGGTTTTGGCTCAGTGCCTCGAGATTTTCATACTGCCTGTACTTAGTTTAACAGAATAGCTGATGCTTGTAATTCACAGAAAGAGATGATACATGACATGTATCTGTAGACCAGAATGTAAATGAGTTACTTTGGTTTTTTGGAGAAAGTTTTTCTTTGATGGATCTTTCGATAAAAAAGGTTTTAATTTTTAGTGATTTTTGGTAATCTGTTGCTTAGTGAATGCTTCCGCATTAGTTAATTATGTTTTTGAGAGTTGTATGCAACAATTAAGTGGTATCAGAGCTCTAGGTTCGCTGAGTCTACAGAGACATAGCACTAAGGTTGTAGAGTCTGTTCTAAGTGTCTTCCAGTTCATCTGATAGTATCTTTTGCTCATATAGGAGAAGAAGAACTTGAAGATGTCTGGACCACATGAAGAACATGCTGCGGAGGGCAACACTACTGCACCAAGAGGAGGTGCAGGAGATCATAATAGAGAGGAGCCCGTACCTGAACAACCCCAGTTTAATCAAGCTGACATGGGGAACCCAACCCTCCAAGCCATGTTTGGGCAGTTTATAGCTGCCATGACTCACATGACTGATAGGATGCAAATACCTACACCTAGGGCATCAGCTCACCATGAGGGCTATGGAGCCGGCAAGACTTTTGAGAGACTTCTCCGGGTTGGAGCCATAGATTATGTTGGTACATCTGATCCAGCAGATGCTGATTTGTGGCTGACAGAACTGGAAAAGGCCTTCAGGATCATTGATATCCCTAAATCTGAAAAGGTAAGACATGTTGTGTACCTCCTAAATGGGAGTGCTCGTCATTGGTGGATGATAGAAGAAGATAAGAGACCAGGTGAAGAAATTGGATGGGAGGTATTCCGACGAGAATTCGTCAGTAGATACTTCCCTAAGACGTATCTAGATGAGAAGATATCTCAATTTGAGAGGATCAAACAAGGACAGATGAACGTTAGTGAATATGAAGCTAAGTTCATGGAGTTGTTACGGTTTTGTCCGCAAATGGCAGTTAGTGATGAGGAAAGAATTCGGTGTTTTGAGAAGGGGTTGAACGCTGAACTAACCACTCTTGTGTCTACTTTAGATAACAGGGAGAAGTTTTCTACCTTTTTGGAGTTGGTAATGAGGATAGAGAGGTATAAAATTGAGAAACGACAGACTAGTGGGAAGAAGGTGTATACCCAGACTCAAAAACAAAGGACTGAAAGTTTTAAGAAGCCGAGATTTTCTGCATCGGCAGCACCATCAAGATTCCATACCCTGACACAATGGATGTCAAGTAAGGATAGGTATCACAATAATGTTCCAAATAAAGCCTCCAACATACCATCAACATCGGTAACTGGACCTCACAGACCCTATTTTGCACCTAGGATCTATTATCAATGTAGACAACCAGGACATCTAGTAAAGTATTGTCCAGGCGGGAATCAATTGATGACTCAACCTCAGGGGCAGAGTCAGCAAGGATCACAAAGGAGGCATTTTTCTAGTAACAATAGAGGACGTGGATATACGTCCCAGACATGTTAGATGAAATAAATTCATTCTGATATTTCATTTCTTAATTCTATGTGTTAAAGATATAAAAGCAATTATTTTTGAACTTCCTTTGACTAGTCCTATAAGGACACAAGGAAAATGAGAATCTACATCTTATTTAGTATTTCTTAAAATGATTTATAATCTCTCTTATCTTTGTGATACAAGATGAGATAGAAGTGATGCCTGGAGAAAATCTAGGAAATGGAAAATTATGTGTGTATAATGATATGAAAAGTGAGGAATATGATAGCAAATAAAGTGCATACTACCTAATCTCAATACTTATATACCCCGGCCAGGTATATGATTATTGAAGATAAGGAAAGTATGAAACTCTTAGATTGTCATCTTTTTTATTACTCTGATCAAGTAGTCATTCTGAAACAATCTAGAGAGTATAATGAAACTAAAAGGAAAAGCTATGTGAACATTCCTAACTAAAAGGAAAAGCTATGTGAACATTTGCAACTAAAAAGAAGAGTTATGTGAACATTCTCAACTAAAAGGAAAAGCTATGTGAACATTCCCAACTAAAAAGAAGAGCTATGTGAACATTCTCAACTAAAAGGAAAAGCTATGTGAACATTCCCAACTAAAAGGAAAAGCTATGTGAACATTCCTAACTAAAAGGAAAAGCTACGTGAACATTCCCAACTAAAAAGAAGAGCTATGTTAACATTCTCAACTAAAAGGAAAAGCTATGTGAACATTTCCAACTAAAAGGAAAAGCTATGTGAACATTCCAAACTAAAAGGAAAATCTATGTGAACATTCCCAACTAAAAAGAAGAGCTATGTGAACATTCTCAACTAAAAGGAAAAGCTATGTGAACATTCCCAACTAAAAAGAAGAGCTATGTGAACATTCTCAACTAAAAGGAAAAGCTATGTGAACATTCCCAACTAAAAAAGAATAGCTATGTCAACATTCTCAACTAAAAGGAAAAACTATGTGAACATTCCCAACAAAAAAGAAGAGCTATGTGAACATTCTCAACTAAAAGGAAAAGCTATGTGAACATTCCCAACAAAAAGGAAAAGCTAAGTGAACATTCCCAATTACATAGGGTTTGCTAAGTGAACTTTATGAATAAAGGGTTGCTGAGTGAATTATCTCTGTTAGATATATATGTTTTTCCTTTTGATAAATATTCTTGGGTGATGATAGAAGTATGCTCTTTCATGCTTCTTCCTTTCAATAATATGGACATCATATGTTAGGGGTTTATGCTTTGTATATACATAAACATTGATAAGGTTGAATTAATGAAAGGAACTTTGTGTGGATTACAGAATCTATGATATCTCCATGATATTAAGATATTATGTGGAGACTTGCGTGCATGATTAATGAATAATTTGTCCCTCCTTTTCTTGGGATTTCGGGGACGAAATCCTTGTAAGGGGTTTATAATTTGTAACATCCCTAACCGGGGTTATGTGTTAACCCTAGATTTTTTGCCTAATAAGGTTAAGTATATACTTAATCTAATCTTGGTAAAAGTAATTAGGGCTCATTAGAAACCTATGTTTCAATTTTGGTCCTGTTTGAACAATGTTGAAGCAGTGTTTGCTTATTTTGGACTAAAGTGCAAATTACTCAAGTTGAGGGGTTAAATTGCAAATGTTGCATGATAAAATGTTCCTCTGATGTTGAGACATCATAAGAATGAATATGATGTATTGGTATGGTTTTCACAAGCTTGGGTGCCAATATTAAGCTTGTAAAGCAATCCTTGTGCATTAGAACCTAGTTTTGGTGTAATGTGCAATTTACCCAAAACCTAGGGTTCAATATGCAAATTACCACTTCAATGAGGTACCTAAGGTTTCTTGGCATCATGTAGAGAAAAGGAAATGAGAGGGGCGGCTCATTTGAATTAAGTTGGAGGAGAGAGAATCTTGATATTAAAATAATCAAGATTTAATCCTAAGTGAAACCCTAATTCAATTTTGGGCAAAAATAAATGTATTAATTAAAGGGCCTTCAACCAAAATTAAAATGGTTGGATTCATATTTGTATGTATGATCTTAAATCCTTGCAAAGGCACGAGAATATCCTAAGGAGGTGAAATTCCACTCACCGTTATTATAAAAAAAAATTCCACTCAAATATGGATATTCTTATAATATGATTTAAGGTGCTTAATTTCTTTTCCCTTAATTCATGGATAATGGAAGGGATCTAGGTGGGTATAGAGATGCCCTCGAATGCAAGAAACCAAGGGGGAAGTGGTGGCAACAATTTTGGAATTAAAAGACTTTTATAAAAGATTTTCTCTCTCATCGATTTTCTTATAAAAGTACCCTTTCTAAGCCAAAACAAAGGCTTTTTCGGATTTCTTTCTTTCCCCTTGCTTGGAAAATGACCAAGGAGCTGTGGAGGATCAGGAGGACGACCCCCAACCTGTTGGTAAGGTTCTTTACCTCCTTTCACCTTGAATCCATGGTGAAAATCAAAAATCAATGTATGAATTCTTCATAACTCGATCCCCTCTTCAATTCTAACCAATTCTTTTCACTCAAAGCTTGAGGACGACCCTTGGAATTGTGAAAGGAGTTGCATCCACCACTTTTGCCCTGAGTTTGGAGCTTTGGAGCTCAATTGGAGGCGGGTTTTATAACTTGAACACTTAATTTTATTATTGCAATCAATTCCTTATCAATTGGTGATCATTTCTACATTTCCGAAATTAAGTTTGATTGATTGATGCAATCTCCTTTGAAATCTCAGTATATTTCGTGACTTTGGAGCTTGATGATGATGACATAATCATAAGCACACACCTCCCCAAATATCTAGGGCAAACGGTTTCATTGTTGAGTCCAAACGGTTTCACCAAACCATTTGGTGACAAAACGGTTTACAAACCATTTGGTGGTTTGAGTTCCAAACCATTTGGAATGGTTGACCGTTTGAGATGGTTGACCTTTTGAAAATATATGCTTCGGTGCTTGGATCTTGATCCAATGGTTTCAATTGGTTTGATCTTTAAGGTTTCAATTGTGAATGATTCCTTAATTGCAAACCCTAATCGGCAAAGTGCTGATTTAGAAATGGAATGAGATGTTGTTTTGGGTTGATTGACCCAAACCATTTCAAAACCATTTGGGGATCACCCAAACGGTCTCAAGACCGTTTGGGGGTCACCCAAGAATGTTTGGAGGTCTAGGGTTAAGTATGGCTAAGTGTTTGAAGCTCCAATGGTACCAAATTGAATTGCAACTAAGTGATGATTTGATAATCAATCCAATGGTCCAAAACCCTAATTGGATGTCATGGTTTTTGAAGATGAGATGGGCAAACGGTCTCAAGACCGTTTGGAGATCAACCAAACGGTCTCAAGACCGTTTGGTGGTCATCCCAGACCGTTTGAGGTCAGGTCATATCATGTGATGATGATAGTTCATTAATTTCAATTGATTTGATTCCACAATGTCAACCATTGATGGATCCTCGATTTCAAACCCTAAGTGATCATTTCTTGATTATCAAACCTAGTTCTATTGGGTTCAAAACCCTAAATTGAAGGTCTAATTGAATGGTGATTCATTGGTCCAATTGATGAATACCTTAGTGGTTCAATTTATAGTTAGTCCATGGATTGAAACATTGAGTCGATTGAGTGTTGAAGTACCTTTTTGGTCCATGCGGTTTTGAGAAGGTTTGGACCAAACGGTCTCAAGAACTTTTGAGTCCAAACGGTCTCAAGACCGTTTGGGACCAAACGGTCTCAAACCGTTTGGAGACCCAAAGTGCAAACGGTTTCAATACTTACTTTGTCTAATTGATTTCAAGTACAACTTGTTCAAATGGTTTTCAACCAATTGATTTATGAGAACCAAGATCATTGAGGTATAAGTAATAAACTTTGTGAAGACCAACATGGTGAATCCATTTGAATATCTCATGTAATTGAAGGTCCAATATGGTGAACCTATTTAGATACATAATGCATTTGAAGATTTCAATGGTTAACCCAATTGATCACTTTGTGGAATTGAAAGTTAATTGGTCAATTCTTTTGAATTCCCTATATAATTGATGGTTTAATTGATTAGACCATTTGGAAACCTAATATGATCAAAGGTCAATCCTCTATGTGGTTATTAAAGATGTATAACCATGATGATTGTGAAGGTTAACCCTAGCCATGTGTACTCAAGTGAAGAGTTGACCTAGATTAATCTTAGAGTACTTAACATACTAAAGAGGATGAGAGAGAGAGAAAGATGAATGCTTATATAATTAAGCCCTAATTCTCTCTTTATGAGTATACTATGTGATAAGGGTTTGATCCATAATAATGAGATCATGAGACCCTAATCGATGAGCCCTAACCCTAATTAGAGCAAAAGCTATGTGTAAAACCCTAATTAGAGCAATGCTATGTGTGAAACCCTAATTAGAGCAAAGCTATGTGTGAAACCCTAATTTAGGACAAAGTTGAGTGTTATCATAAATCCAGGGTGATGATGTAACCCTAACTTAGTGTAACAATGAAGGAAACCCTAATTTATTGGGAATTGTATATCCTAACCCTAATTTGGGTATGAGGTAAGAGAAACCTTACTTGGATGTGAATGGTAAACCTTAAATCCCTAAAAATGGGGTAAAGGTGCAAGAAACCCTAATATAGGGTTTTGCTACTAATTCTATGTGAAGTCCTATCACTGGGTGATGTGTTGTGAAATCCTAATTTCACGTAATACTAGGTGAAACCCTGATATAGAAGGATGATTATATGAAACTCTATTGAAGAGTAATACTATGTGAAATCCATAAATGTATGGAATATTCTATGTGAATCATCAAATTATAAATATGGAGAATATTATTCCTAATAATAGAATAGTGAATAATGTTATGACAAATGTAACATCTAGAGAGGTTGATAATGAATATCCTCATATTATTAGTTCCTAACTCAAGGATGAGTCCATAGTTTTGGCAACAATTGTATAATCTAAGTGAGTGACTAATGACCAATACTTTACATCATAAATGTGATGAATAGGTTCATAAAGTATTAGGATGGGGAATACCCTAATACAAGGTAAGTGTATGAACTCAAGTAAGATAAAGGTGTTGAGGGAAGTGATACATCAAAATATGATAAATATCACATCCAACGCCCCAATACTGGTATACCTTGATGTGTTATAAGTCCAGAATAATTGGATGAATGACACATGAGATGTGTCATGTCAATGGTTACATTGAGATGTAATGCACTCTGTTGAATGTAGGCTAACATGCCTTATGAAAAGGTTAATCCAAACCTATAAACTATGATGTAATCATATTTTGGCAACAATGAGAAAAAAACTCACGCTGTGTGTTGATAATTCATTTAATGATGAATGATGAGAATAGATAAGTATCATTGAATACTGATGATTATCCATATTGATTTCCTTGCTATGTAAACCCTAATACAGGGTAATGATATCTGAACCCTAATGCAGGGTAATTCTATATGAAACCCTAATATAGGGTGATGCTATGTGAAGATCTAATACAAAGTAATCCTATGTGAAGCTCAAATACAGACTAATGAGTTATGAATGTAATAAGATAACCCTTGTATTGTGTGGTACTAATATGTAATGGTATCATGATTACTAATCATGTAGATATGTTGAGAAGATGAGCATAGCCAGGTATGTGCTATGATGTTTTGTACATTGAAAATGTTCTATAGGCCTTATAAACCATAATATGCCTTGTTGCCTATTAAGGGGTAATAAGAGGTGAGATGAGCTTTGTTAACTATTTGCAATACTTGTGTAGCAAGAAATATAATGTCCTTTGTTAGATGACCTAAAAGTATAAAGTTACCTAATAAGTGGTAACACGTATTCTATGATGAGATAAGGGTTCAAATACCCAGGTTCAACAATCATGATGATGAACTTGTTAAGAAGTGGAATTGTACTTGATGAGTTGAGGGATTAAGATCCCAATACTTTGTGAAAAGAGAATGGCTACAGGCGATGAATCCCCAATGACGATGCCAGGCATTAGATATATGATCTAAGCCTCAAGAGGGTTAATGTTGTGGTAATCATTCTATTGTGAATAAATGTGATACATGTTCTTCATATTCCATAAAGGATAAGTGACATGTTGATTCTATCAAGTTATAGCTGCAATGCCTTTGATAAGAATGATGTTCTAATCTGTTAGACATTGAATTAACTATTGCCAAACAAATATGATTCCTTTGTGTATATTTATCTTCTTAAGCTGCAATAATAATGTTTCTGGCGGAGAGTTATATCTCTCACTGGGGAAATTTACAATTGTCTCACCCCCGTGGGAATCCCATTTTTAGGTGGACGCGGATGAGGAGGCAGAAATCCTTCAGTAGGTGAAGGGCAGCAAAAGCAGCAACAGGGACAGCAATAAAGTCTCTGGTGGAGACACCGACTGTTATGTCTTGTATAGATGTAAATAGAGTCCTATGTGTCGTCTCTATACTCTCAGGCCCTCAGAGAAGTAGTTAGTGCTTTTGAGATTTTGGCTCAGTGCCTCAAGATTTTCATACTGCCTGTACTTAGTTCAACAGAGCAGTTGATGCTTCTAATTCACAGAAAGAGATGATACATGACATGTATCTGTAGACCAGAATATAAATGAGTTACTTTGGTTCTATGTGAGAAAGTTTTTCTTTGATGGATCTTTTGATAAAAAATGTTTTAATTTTTAGTGATTTTTGGTAATCCGTTGCTTAGTGAATGCTTCTGCATTAGTTAAGTATGTTTTTGAGAGTTGTATGCAACAATTAAGTGGTATCAGAGCTCTAGGTTCGTTGAGTCTACAGAGACATAGGACTAAGGTTGTAGAGTCTGTTCTAAGTGTCTTCCAGTTTATCTGATAGTATCTTCTTCTCACATAGGAGAAGAAGAACTTGAAGATGTCTGGACCACATGAAGAACATGATGCGGAGGGCAGCACTGCTGCACCAGGAGGAGGTGCAGGAGACCATAATAGAGAGTAGCCCGTACCTGAACAACCCCCGTTTAATCAAGCTGACATGGGGAACCCAGCCCTCCAAGCCATGTTTGGGTAGTTTATAGCTGCCATGAATCACATGACTGATAGGATGCAAATACCTGCACCTAGGGCATCAACTCACCATGAGGGCTATGGAGCCGCAAGACTTTTGAGAGACCTCACCGGGTTGGAGCCATAGATTATGCTGGTACATATGATCCAGCAGATGCTGATTTGTCGTTGACGGAACTGGAAAAGGCCTTCAGGATCCTTGATATCCCTGAAGCTGAAAAGGTAGGACATGTTGTGTACCTCCTAAAAGGGAGTGCTGGTCATTGGTGGATAATAGAAGAAGATAAGAGACGAGGTGAAGAAATTGGATGGGAGGTATTCTGACGAGAATTCGTCAATAGATACTTCCCTAAGATGTATCTAGATGAAAAGATATCTAAATTTGAGAGGATCAAACAAGGACAGATGAACATTAGTGAATATGAAGCTAAGTTCATGGAGTTGTTGTGGTTTTGTCCGCAAATGGCAGTTAGTGATGAGGAAAGAATTCAACATTTTGAGAAGGGGTTGAACGCTGAACTAACCACTCATGTGTCTGCTTTAGAGAACAGGGAGAGGTTTTCCACCTTTGTGGAGTCGATAAGGAGGATAGAGAGGTCTGAAATCGAGAAACGATAGACTAGTGGCAAGAAGGTGTACACCCAGACTAAAAAACAAAGGTCCGAAAGTTTTAAGAAGCCGAGATTTTCTGCATCAGCAGCACCATCAAGATTCCATACCCTGACACAATGGGTGTCAAGTAGGGATAGGGATCACAGTAATGTTCCAAATAGAGCCTCCAACATAGCATCAACATCGGTAACTGGACCTCACAGACCCTATTTTTCACCTAGGATCTGTTATCAATGTAGACAACCGGGACATCTAGTAAAGGATTGTCTAGGCGGGAATCCAATGATGACTCAACCTTAGGGGCAGAGTCAGCAAGGATCACAAAGGAGGCAGTTTTCTAGTAACAATAGAGGACGTGGACAGATGTCCCAGACAGGTCAGATGAAATAAATTCATTCTGATATTTCATTTCCTAATTCTATGTGTTAAAGATATAAAAGCAGTTATTTTTTAACTTCCTTTGACTAGTCCTATAAGGACACAAGGAAGATGAGAATATACATCTTATTTAGTATTTCTTAAAATGCTTTATAATCTCTCTTATCTTTGTGATACAAGATGAGATATAGAAGTGATGCCTGGAGAAAATCTAGGAAATGGAAAATTATGTGTGTATAATGATATGAAAAGTGAGGAATATGATAGAAAATAAAGTGCATACTACCTAATCTCAATATGTATATACCCTGGCCAGGTATATGATTATTGAAGATAAAGAAAGTATGAAACTCTTAGATTGTCATCTTTTTTATTACTCTGATCAAGTAGTCATTCTGAAACAATCTAGAGAGTATAATGAAACTAAAAGGAAAAGCTATGTGAACATTCCTAACTAAAAGGAAAAGCTATGTGAACATTTCCAACTAAAAAGAAGAGCTATGTGAACATTCTCAACGAAAAGGAAAAGCTATGTGAACATTCCCAACTAAAAAGAAGAGCTATGTAGACATTCTCAACGAAAATGAAAAGCTATGTGAACATTCCCAACTAAAAGGAAAAGCTATGTGAACATTCCTAGCTAAAAGGAAAAGCTATGTGAACATTCCCAACTAAAAAGAAGAGCTATGTTAACATTCTCAACTAAAAGGAAAACCTATGTGAACATTTCCAACTAAAAGGAAAAGCTATGTGAACATTCCTAACTAAAAGGAAAATCTATGTGAACATTCCCAACTAAAAAGAAGAGCTATGTGGACATTCTCAACTAAAAGGAAAAGCTATGTGAACATTCCCAACTAAAAAGAAGAGTTATGTGAACATTCTCAACTAAAAGGAAAAGCTATGTGAACATTCCCAACTAAAAAGAAAAGCTATGTCAACATTCTCAACTAAAAGGAAAAACTATGTGAACATTCCCAACAAAAAAGAAGAGCGATGTGAACATTCTCAACTAAAAGGAAAAGCTATGTGAACATTCCCAACAAAAAGGAAAAGCTAAGTGAACATTCCCAATTACATAGGGTTTGCTAAGTGAACTTTATGAATAAAGGATTGCTGAGTGAATTATCTCTGTTAGATATATATGTTTTTCCTTTTGATAAATATTCTTGGGTGATGATAGAAGTATGCTCTTTTATGCTTCTTCCTTTAAATAATATGGACATCATATGTTAGCTTTGCATATACATAAACATTGATAAGGTTGAATTAATGAAAGGAACTTTGTGTGGATTACAGAATCAGGAGGAGAGAGAATCTTGATATGAAAATAATCAAGATTTAGTCCTAAGTGAAACCCTAAATCAATTTTGGGCAAAAATAAATGTATTAATTAAAGGGCCTTCAACCAAAATTAAAATGGTTGGATTCAGATGTGTGTGTATGATCTTAAAGCCTTTCAAAGGCACAAGCATATCCTAAGGAGGTGAAATTCCACTCACCATTATTATTAAAAAAATTCCACTCAAATATGGATATTCTTATAATATGATTTAAGGTGCTTAATTTCTTTTCCCTTAATTCATGGATAATGGAAGGGATCTAGATGGGTATAGAGATTCCCTTGCATGCAATAAACCAAGGGGGAAGTGGTGGCAACAATTTTGGAATTAAAAGACTTTTATAAAAGATTTTCTCTCTCATCAAATTTCTTATAAAAGTACCCTTTCTAAGCCAAAACAAAGGCTTTTTCGATTTTCTTTCTTTCCCCTTGCTTAGAAAACGACCAAGGAGCTGTGGAGGATCAGGAGGACGACCCCCAACCTGTTGGTAAGGTTCTTGACCTCCTTTCACCTTGAATCCATAGTGAAAATCGAAAATCAATGTATGAATTCTTCATAACTCGATCCCCTCTTCAATTCTAACCAATTCTTTTCACTCAAAGCTTGAGGACGACCCTTGGAATCGTGAAAGGAGTTGCATCCACCACTGTTGCCGTGAGTTTGGAGCTTTGGAGCTCAATTGGAGGCGAGTTTTATAACTTGAACGCTTAATTTTATTATTGCAATCAATTCCTTATCAATTGGTGATCATTTCTACATTTCCGAAATTAAGTTTGATTGATTGATGCAATCTCCATGGAAATCTCAGTATATTTCGTGATTTTAGAGCTTGATGATGATGACATAATCATAAGCACACACCTCCCCAAATATCTAGGGCAAACGGTTTCATTGTTGAGTCCAAACAGTTTCACCAAACCGTGACAAAACGGTTTGCAAACCATTTGGTGGTTTGAGTTCCAAACCGTTTGGAATGGTTGACCATTTGAGATGGTTGACCATTTGAAAATATATGTTGTGGTTCTTGGATCTTGATCCAATGGTTTCAATTGGTTTGATCTTTAAGGTTTCAATTGTAAATGATTCCTTAATTGCAAACCCTAATCGGCAAAGTGCTAATTTAGAAATGGATTGAGATGTTGTTTTGGGTTGATTGACCCAAACCATTTCAAAACCATTTGGGGATCACCCAAACGGTCTCAAGACCGTTTGGGGGTCACCCACGAATGTTTGGAGGTCTAGGGTTAAGTATGGCTAAGTGTTTGAAGGTCCAATGGTACCAAATTGAATTGCAACTAAGTGATGATTTAATAATCAATCCAATGGTCCAAAACCCTAATTGGATGTCATGGTTTTCGAAGATGAGATGGGAAAACGGTCTCAAGACCGTTTGGAGATCAACCAAACGGTCTCAAGACCGTTTGGTGGTCATCCAAGATCGTTTGAGGTCAGGTCATATCATGTGATGATGATAGTTCATTAATTTCAATTGATTTGATTCCACAATGCCAACCATTGATGTATCCTCGATTTCAAACCCTAAGTGATCGTTTCTTGATTATCAAACCTAGTTCTATTGGGTTCAAAATCCTAAATTGAAGGTTTAATTGAATGGAGATTCATTGGTTCAATTGATGAATACCTTAGTGGTTCAATTTATAGTTAGTCCATGGATTGAAACATTGAGTCGATTGAGTGTTGAAGTACCTTTTTGGTCCATGCGGTTTTGAGAAGGTTTGGACCAAAGGGTCTCAAGACCTTTTGAGTCCAAACGGTCTCAAACCGTTTGGAGACCCAAAGTGCAAACGGTTTCAATACTGACATTGTCTAATTGATTTCAAGTACAACTTGTTCAAATGGTTTTCAACCAATTGATTTATGAGAACCAAGATAATTGAGGGTCTAAGTAATTAACTTTGTGAAGACCAACATGGTGAATCCATTTGAATATCTCATGTAATTGAAGGTCCAATGTGGTGAACCTATTTAGATACATAATACATTTGAAGATTTCAATGGTTAACCCAATTGATCACTTTGTGGAATTGAAAGTTAATTGGTCAATACTTTTGAATTCCCTATATAATTGATGGTTTAATTCATTAGACCATTTGGACATCTAATATGATCAAAGGTCAATCCGCTATGTGGTTATTAAAGATGTAGAACCATGATGATTGTGAAGGTTAACCCTAGATATGTGTACTCAAGTGAAGAGTTGACCTAGATTAATCTTGGAGTACTTAACATACTAAAGAGGATGAGAGAGAGAGAAAGATGAATGCTTATATAATTAAGCCCTAATTCTATCTTTATGAGTATACTATGTGATAAGGGTTTGATCCATAATAATGAGATCATGAGACCCTAATCGATGAGCCCTAACCCTAATTAGAGAAAAGCTATGTGTAAAACCCTAATTAGAGCAATGCTATGTGTGAAACCCTAATTAGAGCAAAGCTATGTGTGAAACCCTAATTTAGGACAAAGTTGAGTGTTATCATAAATCTAGGGTGATGATGTACCCCTAACTTAGTGTAACAATGAAGGAAACCCTAATTTATTGGGAATTGTATATCCTAACCCTAATTTGGGTATGAGGTAAGAGAAACCTTACTTGGATGTGAATGGTAAACCTTAAATCCCTAAAATGGGGTAAAGGTGCAAGAAACCCTAATATTGGGTTTTGCTACTAATTCTATGTGAAGTCCTATCACTGGGTGATGTGTTGTGAAATCCTAATTTCACATAATACTAGGTGAAACCCTGATATAGAAGGATGATTATATGAAACTCTATTGAAGAGTAATACTATGTGAAATCCATAAATGTATGGAATATTCTATGTGAATCCTCAAATATAAATATGGAGAATACTATTCCTAATAATATAATAGTGAATAATGTTATGAAAAATGTAACATCTAGAGAGGTTGATAATGAATATCCTCATATTATTAGTTCCTAACTCAAGGATGAGTCCATAGTTTTGGAAACAGTTGAATAATCTAAGTGAGTGACTAATGACTAATACTTTACATGATAAATGTGATGAATAGGTTCATAAAGTATTAGGATGGGGAATACCCTAATACAAGCTAAGTGTATGAACTCAAGTAAGATAAAGGTGTTGAGGGAAGTTATACATCAAGATATGATAAATATCACATCCAACACCCCACTATTGGTATACCTTGATGTGTTATAAGTCCAGGATAATTGGATGAATGACACATAAGATGTGTCATGTCAATGGTTACATTGAGATGTAATGCACTCTGTTGAATGTAGGATAACATGCCTTATGAAAAGGTTAATCCAAACCTATAAACTATGATGTAATCATATTTTGGCAACGATGAGAAAGAAACTCACGCTGTGTGTTGATAATTCATTTAATGATGAATGATGAGAATAGATAAGTATCATTTAATACTGATGATTATCCATATTGATTTCCTTGCTATGTAAACCCTAATACAGGGTAATGCTATCTGAACCCTAATGCATGGTAATGCTATATGAAACCCTAATACAGGGTGATGCTATGTGAAGATCTAATATAAAGTAATCCTATGTGAAGCTCAAATACAGACTAATGAGTTATGAATGTAATAAGATAACCCTTGTATTGTGTGGTACTAATATGTAATGGTATCATGATTACTAATCATGCAGATATGTTGAGAAGATGAGCATAGCCATGTATGTGCTATGATGTTCTGTACATTGAAAATGTTCTATAAGCCTTATAAACCATAATATTCCTTGTTGCCTATTAAGGGGTAATAAGAGGTGAGATGAGCTTTGTGAACTATGTGCAATACTTGTGTAGCAAGAAATATAATGTCCTTGGTCAGATGACCTAAAAGTATAAAGTTACCTAATAAGTGGTAACAAGTGTTCTATGATGAGATAAGGGTTCAAATACCCAGGTTCAATAATCATGATGATGAACTTGTTAAGAAGTGGAATTGTACTTGATCAGTTGAGGGATTAAGATCCCAATACTTTGTGAAAAGAGAATGGATATAGGCCATGAATCCCCAATGACGATGCTAGACATTAGATATATGATCTAAGCCTGAAGAGAGTTAATGTTGTGGTAATGATTCTATTGTGAATAAATGTGATACATGTTCTTCATATTCCATAAAGGATAAGTGACATGTTGATTCTATCAAGTTATAGCTGCAATGCCTTTGATAAGAATAATGTTCTAATCTGTTAGACATTGAATTAACTGTTGCCAAACAAATATGATTCCGTTGTGTATATTTATCTTCTTAAGCTGCAATAATAATATTTCTGGCGGAGAGTTATATCTCTCACTGGGGAAATTTACAATTGTCTCACCCCCGTGGGAATCATATTTTTAGGTAGACGCGGATGAGGAGGCAGAAATCCTTCAGTAGGTGAAGGGCAGAAATAGCAGTAGTAGGGACAACAGTAAAGTCTCAGGTGGAGACACCGGCTGTTATGTCTTGTATAGATGTAAATAGAGTCCTATGTGTCGTCTCTATACTCTCAGGCCCTCAGAGAAGTAGTTAGTGCTTTTGAGATTTTGGCTCAGTGCCTCAAGATTTTCATACTGCCTGTACTTAGTTCAACAGAGCAGTTGATGCTTCTAATTCACAGAAAGAGATGATACATGACATGTATCTGTAGACCAAAATGTAAATGAGTTACTTTGGTTCTATGTGAGAAAGTTTTTCTTTGATGGATCTTTTTATAAAAAAGGTTTTAATTTTTAGTGATTTTTAGTAATCCGTTGCTTAGTGAATGCTTCCGCATTAGTTAAGTATGTTTTTGAGAGTTGTATGCAATAATTAAGTGGTATCAGAGCTCTAGGTTCACTGAGTCTACAGAGACATAGGACTAAGGTTGTAGAGTCTATTCTAAGTGTCTTCCAGTTTATCTGATAGTATCTTCTGCTCACATAGGAGAAGAAGAACTTGAAGATGTCTGGACCACATGAAGAACATGCTGCGGAGGGCAGCACTGCTGCACCAGGAGGAGGTGCAGGAGACCATAATAGAGAGGAGCCTGTACTTGAACAGCCCCAGTTTAATCAAGCTGACATGGGGAACCCAGCCCTCCAAGCCATGTTTGGGTAGTTTATAGCTGTCATGACTCACATGGCTGATAGGATGCAAATACCTGCACCTAGGGCATCAACTCACCATGAGGGCTATGGAGCCGCAAGACTTTTGAGAGACTTCACCGAGTTGGAGCCATAGATTATGCTGGTACATCTGATCTAGCAGATGCTGATTTGTGGTTGACGGAACTGGAAAAGGCCTTCAGGATCATTGATATCCCTGAAGCTGAAAAGGTAAGACATGTTGTGTACCTCCTAAAAGGGAGTGCTGGTCATTGGTGGATAATAGAAGAAGATAAAAGACCAGGTGAAGAAATTGGATGGGAGGTATTTCGACGAGAATTCATCAGTAGATACTTCCCTAATACGTATCTAGATGAAAAGATATCTCAATTTGAGAGGATCAAACAAGGACAGATGAACATTAGTGAATATGAAGCTAAGTTCATGGAGTTGTTGTGGTTTTGTCCGCAAATGGCAGTTAGTGATGAGGAAAGAATTCAGCATTTTGAGAAGGGGTTGAACGTTGAACTAACCACTCATGTGTCTGCTTTAGAGAACAAGGAGAGGTTTTCTACCTTTGTGGAGTCGGTAAGGAGGATAGAGAGGTCTGAAATCGAGAAACGATAGACTAGTGGCAAGAAGGTGTACACCCAGACTAAAAAACAAAGGTCCGAAAGTTTTAAGAAGTCGAGATTTTCTGCATCAGCAGCACCATCAAGATTCCATACCCTGACACAATGGGTGTCAAGTAGGGATAGGGATCACAGTAATGTTCCAAATAGAGCCTCCAACATAGCATCAACATCGGTAACTAGACCTCACAGACCCTATTTTGCACCTTGGATCTGTTATCAATGTAGACAATTGGGACATCTAGTAAAGGATTGTCCAAGCGGGAATCCAATGATGACTCAACCTCAGGGGCAGAGTCAACAAGGATCACAAAGGAGGCAGTTTTCTAGTAACAATAGAGGACGTGGATAGACGTCCCATACAGGTGAGATGAAATAAATTCATTTTGATATTTCATTTCCTAATTCTATGTGTTAAAGATATAAAAGCAGTTATTTTTTAACTTCCTTTGACTAGTCCTATAAGGACACAAGGAAGATGAGAATCTACATCTTATTCAGTATTTCTTAAAATGCTTTATAATCTCTCTTATCTTTGTGATACAAGATGAGACATAGAAGTGACGCCTGGAGAAAATCTAGGAAATGGAAAATTCTGTGTGTATAATGAAATGAAAAGTGATGAATATGATAGCAAATAAAGTGCATACTACCTAATCTCAATACTTATATACCCTTGCCAGGTATATGATTATTGAAGATAAGGCAAGTATGAAACTCTTAGATTGTCATTTTTTTTATTACTCTGATCAAGTACTCATTCTGAAACAATCTAGGGAGTATAATGCAACTAAAAGGAAAAGCTATGTGAACATTCCTAACTAAAAGGAAAAGCCATGTGAACATTCCCAACTAAAAAGAAGAGCTATGTGAACATTCTCAACTAAAAGGAAAAGCTATGTGAACATTCCCAACTAAAAGGAAAAGCTATGTGAACATTCCTAACTAAAAGGAAAAGCTATGTGAACATTCCCAACTAAAAAGAAGAGCTATGTGAACATTCTCAACTACAAGGAAAATCTATGTGAACATTCCCAACTAGGAAAAGCTATGTGAACATTCCTAACTAAAAGGAAAAGCTATGCGAACATTCCAAACTAAAAAGAAGAGCTATGTGAACACTCTCAACTAAAAGGAAAAGCTATGTGAACATTCCCAACTAAAAAGAAGAGCTATGTGAGCATTCTAAACTAAAAGGAAAAGCTATGTGAACATTCCCAACTAAAAAGAAGAGCTATGTCAACATTCTCAACTAAAAGGAAAAACTATGTGAACATTCCCAACAAAAAAGAAGAGCTATGTGAACATTCTCAACTAAAAGGAAAAGCTATGTGAACATTCCCAACAAAAAGGAAAAGCTAAGTGAACATTCCCAATTACATAGAGTTTTCTAAGTGAACTTTATGAATAAAGGGTTGCTGAGTGAATTATCTCTATTAGATATATATGTTTTTCCTTTTGATAAATATTCTTGGGTGATGATAGAAGTATGCTCTTTTATGCTTCTTCCTTTCAATAATATGGACATCATATGATAGGGGTTTATGCTTTGCATAAACATAAACATTGATAAGGTTGAATTAATGAAAGGAACTTTGTGTGGATTACAGAATTTATGATATCTCCATGATATTAAGATATTATGTGGAGACTTGAGGGCATGATTTATGAATAATCTGTCCCTCCTTTTCCTGGGATTTCGGGGACAAAATCCTTGTTAGGGGTTTATAATTTGTAACATCCCTGACCTGGGTTATGTGTTAACCATAGATGTTTTGCCTAATAAGGTTGAGTTTATACTTAATCTAATCTTGGGAAAAGTAATTAGGGCACATGAGAAACTTATGTTTTAATTTTGGTCATGTTTGAACAATGTTGAAGCAATGTTTGCTTATTTTGGACTAAAGTGCAAATTACCCAATTTGAGGGGTTAAATTGCAAATTTTGCATGATAAGATGTTCCTCTGATGTTGAGTCATCATAAGAATGAATATGATGTAGTGGTATGGTTTTCACAAGCTTGGGCACCAAGATTAAGCTTGTAAAGCAATCCTTGTGCATTAGAACCTAGTTGTGGTGTAATGTGCAATTTACCCAAAACCTAGGGTTCAATAAGCAAATTACCACTTCAATGAGGTCCCTAAGTCTTCTTGGAATCATGTAGAGAAAATAAAATGAGAGGGGCGCCTCATTTGAACTAAGTTGGAGGAAAGAGAATCTTGATATTAAAATAATCAAGATTTAATCCTAAGTGAAACCCTAATTCAATTTAGGGTAAAAATAAATGTATTAATTAAAGGGCCTTCAACCACAATTAAAATGGTTGGATTCAGATGTGTTTGTATGAGCTTAAAGCCTTGAAAAGGCACGAGCATATCCTAAGGAGGTGAAATTCCACTCACCATTATTATAAGAAAAAGAATTACCACTCAAATATGGATATTCTTATAATATGATTTAAGGTGCTCAATTTCTTTTCCCTTAATTCATGGATAATGGAAGGGAGCTCTTTGGGGATAGATATGCCCTTGCATGCAAGAAACCAAGGGGGATGTGGTGGCAACAATGTTGGAATTAAAAGACTTTTATAAAAGATTTTCTCTATCATCAATTTTCTTATAACCCTTTCTAAGCCAAAACAAAGGCTTTTTCGGATTTCTTTCTTTCCCCTTGCTTGGAAAACGACCAAGGAGCTTTGGAGGATCAGTAGGACGACCCCCAACCTGTTGGTAAGGTTCTTGACCTCCTTTCACTTTGAATACATGGTGAAAATTGAAAATCAATGTATGAATTCTTCATAACTCGATCCCCTCTTCAATTCTAACCAATTCTTTTCACTCAAAGCTTGAGTAAGACCCTTGGAATAGTGAAAGGAGTTTCATACACCATTGTTGCCGTGAGCTTGGAGATTTGGAGCTCAATTGGAGGCGGGTTTTATAACTTGAACCCTTAATTTTATTATTGCAATCAATTCCTTATAAATTGGTGATCATTTCTACATTTCCAAAATTAAGTTTGATTGATTGATGCAATCTCCATGGAAATCTCAGTAGATTTCGTGAGTTTGGAGTTTAATGATGATGACATCATCATAATCACATACCTCCCCAAATATCTAGGGCGAAATGTTTCATTGTTGAGTCCAAACGGTTTCACCAAACCGTTTAGTGACCAAACGGTTTGCAAACCGTTTGGTGGTTTGAGTTCCAAACTGATTGGAATGGTTGACCATTTGAGATGGTTGACCGTATGAAAATATATGATGTGGTGCTTGGATCTTGATCCAATGGTTTCAATTGGTTTGATCTTTAAGGTTTCAATTGTGAATGATTCCTTAATTGCAAACCCTAATCGGCTAAGTGTTGATTTTGAAATTGATTGAGATGTTGTTTTGGGTTGATTCACCCAAACCGTTTCAAAACCATTTGGGGGTCACCCAAGACCGTTTCGAGGTCTAGGGTTAAGTATGGCTAAGTGTTTGAAGGTCCAATGGTACCAAATTGAATTGCAACTAAGTGCTGATTTAATAATCAATCCAATGGTCCAAAACCCTAATTGGATGTCATGGTTTTTGATGATGAGATGGGAAAACGGTCTCAAGACCGTTTGGAGATCAACCAAACAGTCTCAAGACTGTTTGGTGGTCATCCAAGACCGTTCGAGGTCAGGTCATATCATGTGATGATGATAGTTCATTAATTTTAGTTGATTTGATTCAACAATGTCAACCATTGATGGATCCTCGATTTCAAACCCTAAGTGATGGTTTCTTGATTATGAAACCTAGTTCTATTGGGTTCAAAACCCTAAATTGAAGGTGTAATTGAATTGTGATTCATTGGTCTAATTGATGAATACCTTAGTGGTTCAATTTATAGTTAGTCCATGGATTAAAACATTGAGTCGATTGAGTGTTGAAGTAGGTTTTTGGTCCATGCGGTTTTGAGAAGGTTTGGACCAAACGGTCTATAGACCATTTGGGTCCAAACAGTCTCGAGACCGTTTGGGACCAAACGATCTCAAACCGTTTGGAGACCCAAAGTGCAAACGGTTTCAATACTTACTTTGTCTAATTGATTTCAATTACAACTTGTTCAAATGGTTTTCAACCAATTGATTTATGAGAACCAAGATCATTGAGGGTCTAAGTAATTAACTTTGTAAAGACCAACATGGTTAATCCATTTGAATATCTCATGTTATAGAAGGTCCAATATGGTGAACCTATTTAGATACATAATGCATTTGAAGATTTCAATGGTTAACCCCAATTGATCACTTTGTGGAATTGAAAGTTTAATTGGTCAATTCTTTTGAATTCCCTATATAATTGATGGTTTAATTGATTAGACCATTTGGACATCTAATATGATCAAAGGTCAATCCTCTATGTGGTTATTAAAGATGTAGAACCATGATGATTGTGAAGGTTAACCCTAGCTATGTGTACTCAAGTGAAGAGTTGACCTAGATTAATCTAGGAGTACTTAACATCCTAAAGAGGATGAGAGAGAGTGTGAGATGTTATCATAAATCCAGGGTGATGATGTTACCCTAACTTAGTGTAACAATGAAGGAAACCCTAATTTATTGGGAATTGTATATCCTAACCCTAATTTGGGTATGAGGTAAGAGAAACCTTACTTGGATGTGAATGGTAAACCTTAAATCCTTGAAAAAGGGGGTAAAGGTGCAAGAAACCCTAATATAGGGTTTTGCTACTAATTCTATGTGAAGCTCTATCACTGGGTGATGTGTTGTGAAATCCTAATTTCACATAATACTAGGTGAAACCCTGATATAGAAGGATGATTATATGAAACTCTATTGAAGAGTAATACTATGTGAAATCCATAAATGTATGGAATATTCTATGTGGATCCTCAAATTATAAATATGGAGAATACTTTTCCTAATAATGGAATAGTGAATAATGTTATGACAAATGTAACATCTAGAGAGGTTCATAATGAATATCCTCATATTATTAGTTCCTAACTCAAGGATGAGTCCATAGTTTTGGCAACAGTTGTATAATCTAAGTGAGTGACTAATGACCAATACTTTACATGATAAATGTGATGAACTGGTGCATAAAGTATTAGGATGGGGAATACCCTAATACAAGCTAAGTGTATGAACTCAGGTAAGATAAAGGCGTTGAGGGAAGTGATACATCAAGATATGATAAATATCACATCCAACACCCCAATACTGGTATACCTTGATGTGTTATAAGTCCAGGATAATTGGATGAATGACGCATGAGATGTGTCATGTCAATGGTTACATTGAGATGTAATGCACTCTGTTGAATGTAGGCTAACATGTCTTATGAAAAGGTTAATCCAAACTTATAAACTATGATGTAATCATATTTTGGCAACGATGAGAAAGAAACTCATGTTGTGTGTTGATAATTCATTTAATGATGAAAGATGAGAATAGATAAGTATGATTGAATACTGATGATTATCCATATTGATTTTCTTTCTATGTAAACCCTAATACAAGGTAATGCTATGTGAACCCTAATGCAGGGTAATGTTGTATAAAACCCTAATACTGGGTGATGCTATGAGAAGATCTAATACAAAGTAATCCTAAGTGAAGCTCAAATACAGACTAATGAGTTATGAATGTAATAAGACAACCCTTGTATTGCATGGTACTAATATGTAATTGTATCATGATTACTAATCATGCAGATATGTTGAGAAGATGAGCATAGACATGTATGTGCTATGATGTTCTGTACATTGAAAATGTTCTATAGGCTTTATAAACCATAATATGCCTTGTTGCCTATTAAGGGGTAATAAGAGGTGAGATGAGCTTGGTGAACTATGTGCAATAATTGAGTAGCAAGAAATCTAATGTCCTTGGTCAGATGACCTGAAAGTATAAAGTTACCTAATAAGTGGTAACAAGTGTTCTATGATGAGATAAGGGTTCAAATACCCAGGTTCAATAATCATGATGATGAACTTGTTAAGAAGTGGAATTGTACTTGATGAGTTGAGGGATTAAGATCCCAATACTTTGTGAAAAGAGAATGGCTATAGGCCATGAATCCCCAATGACGATGCCAGACATTAGATATATGATCTAATCCTGAAGAGAGTTAATGTTGTGGTAATGATTCTATAGCGAATAAATGTGATACATGTTTTTCATATTCCTTAAAGGATAAGTGACATGTTGATTCTATCAAGTTATTGCTGCAATGCTTTTGATAAGAATGATGTTCTAATCTGTTAGACATTGAATTAACTGTTGCCAAACAAATATGATTCCTTTGTGTATATTTATCTTCTTAAGCAGCAATAATAATGTTTCTGGCGGAGAGTTATATCTCTCGTTGGGGCAATTTACAATTGTCTCACCCCCGTGGGAATCACATTTTTAGGTGGACGCGGACAAGGAGGCAGAAATCCTTCAGTAGGTGAAGGGCAGCAACAGCAGCAGCAGGGACAGAAGTAAAGTCTCAGGTGGAGACACTGGCTGTTATGCCTTGTATAGATGTAAATAGAGTCGTATGTGTCGTCTCTGTAGTCTCAGGTCCTCGGAGAAGTAGTTAGTGCTTTCGAGATTTTCTCTCAGTGCCTCGAGATTTTCATACTGCCTATACTTAGTTTAACAGAGCAGTCGATGCTTGTAATTTACGGAAAGAGATGATACAGGACATCTATCTGTAGACCAGAATGTAAATGAGTTACTTTGGTTCTATGTGAGAAAGTTTTTCTTTGATGGATCTTTTGATAAAAAGGTTTTAATTTTTAGTGATTTTTGGTAGTCCGTTGTTTAGTGAACGCTTTCACATTAGTTAATTATGTTTTTGAGAGTTGTATGCAACAATAATAGTCACGCGTAGGGGGGAAACTCCAGGAATTGAGCAACTAATCTTCCCCATTTTAGCTCTATTTTGCATGTTTAAGGGTGCATTAGATTCATCTTGAGAACCTACACCATATTCATGTATAATTTCTTGCCTAATCTTGACTCTTTGTGAAGCTTCAAAACTCCAAAACTTGAGCACCACCATGGATCTTTTCTCCTTGTTCTAAGCTTCTAAAACCCTAACTCTGGGTCTTATCTACCCATATAAACCCCCCTCTGACTCCTCCACACTTCCACGAATCTAACTGTCAACTTGGACTACACTATTTCCCTCTCTCTCACTTGTGTTTACCCCATGTTTGGGCTATCTCCACGCTTCTATAGTAACACGACGCCCCTCTTCTCTATCTCCTCGGTTATCATATCTCTCTTTCTACAAGATTTGTATTTCAATCATAACTTCTTCATCCAATGTCAAAGATAGGCTAACATATAGTACGTTTTGATCACAAGGACAAGCCAAACAATAAGGAAATAGTTTCATCACATTTTTCCTGATGCCTTTCTAAATGATTTGTACAAATAATCTTTGGATGGTGACTTGTAAAGTACAAGTCGTAACTTTATCAAATATTGATCATATTTTCATGGAATTTTGTAGAATAAGTTTTGAATTTATTAACCAAATCATAATATCAAACTTTTTAAATCTAATACTTTTTACGAAGGATATATATCTATTTTTTTTGATTTGGTCACTCTTAAATATGATTTGTGTACCCTAATGTGATTATTAATCTTGAGGAAAACCATGATATGACCCTTGGAATTCACCTTTGATGATGATTTCGAGATCAAGTGCTCATTATAGATTAGGTGTGGACCATCCATTATTATTGATGATATGATGTAAGAACATGATATTGGACTTGAAAAACTAGATAGATTGGAATATTGGTCAGTAAGGAGATACCACACCTAAGAACAATAATGAGTCTTAAGGAACCCTAATTTGGTCCTTATGAGCCCTACATATTATTGAATAAAATACTAAAGCATGGATACCCATTATTATTCTAGGAATTGATTTTGACCTACTTTTGACTCTCAAGGAACTTATTACTCTAATCTTTGGTGAAAGGTACACTTTATCCTAATATTTACCTTGATTATGACATTGGTGGTTATGTTTTATAAGTATAAGTCATATGCTTGCTGATTGTACTTGTTTGAGCTATTGTTCTCTATGAATAAGATTTTGTTTTTCCTATATTTAGTTATATAAACTCAAAAAATAATAAACCTCCATTATACAAACTTGTTTTACCTTCTTGTACCTACCGACATATTGGGGTAGGGGTGCAAGCCTCGACTTCCCTTGTTGCACCTACTTTTGGGTAAGGGCACATGTGTCAGTGCACTTGCACATATTGTTAGGGTAAGGACACTCTTGGAGGGTACAGTGTATTTTAGTACATGAGATCATCCTGTAGTATGTTGGTTATGGCACTAGCCCTGGTGGCAATGTCCTCTCGATGTATAATGGAAATCATAAATAAAAGATGCTTGAATATTGAACATTTGACTTTTTGGACTCATTTTTTGTTGCTTATGGATTATATTACTTTCCACAAAGCATTATATTTTCCTTAATACCTCTAGTTTCTTCTCAATTTTAAATGTTTAATAATGTATTTGCATTGACTGGGTCTAGTTTTTTTGATTTTAGGTTCATGATGACTAATTAATTAGATCATTTCCATACTTGACAAAATTTGATGACACGGAAAAATCTACAAAATCATATAAAGGGTTGGTGAGTTTTTGTTAAATCTTTATGTTCTAATTTTTATTTCTTGTTTTTATGTCAGTGTGTGAGATCCATTTGAACCACCCAGAGATGGGAACTTCAATCCCTTTTCCACTATCTAGCAGTGGGATTGAGATTGGGTAAGAATTATTCCACAACAGTTGGTATCAAAGCGTACACCCTCTCATATGCATTAAGCAAATAATTTCTCCAATTTCTTGAACCAAAAAAACCTAGAAAACCCTTAATGGAGATACTACAATGTCTAGGCTTAGGGATCTATCTAGTAATCACGTCTTATCTATCTCACAATAGATGCTGAGGTTCCCTACTCCACCTGGCCAAAGTTGATCCATAAGGGATTTTCTTAAACCTAGAGAGTCATCTCAATTATCACATTTTCTTTAAGGAGTACCCCTAGCCACCTATTAGAAATTAGTAGGATAACTCCTCATCTTCTCATCTTTGATAGGGTTTCTTGACTTGATATGTACTCTCCCTATTTTGATAGCATGGGCAAAACACTAAAATATGAGATAAAATCTTGAAAAATATGGACCAATATCATGCCATGATCTAATCTTAAATTGAATTCCCAATTTTTTATATGCAAGTACTCTTGAAAGTAATGTACTCATGTGTAAAGTTTATGATAAACTCAATATTACCAAATCACATATAAGGCTTTCTTTGATAGAGGAAAATTGTGATACGGTGAAATAAGGTGGAACTCATGTTTTACACCTCCTGGTTGATGAGGTCCCTCTTGATGGAACCTATGTTGCCCCTATTTTTAATCAAAACTCAAACATGATTAAAAAATCTCTCTATTTCTCATGTTCCATACCTTGATATGACTATGTCTTCAAAACCCTAGATCATGATGGAAGACTTGTTACAAGAGGCAACTTTCCTATTGACAATTATGCCTCTTCATAAAACTCAAATTTGAACAATATGAAGTCTTTACCACACACAATCCTTAAATTCTTGGATTCTCAATTTCAATTCTTTATTACAAAAAGACGTCCCATTCCTTTATCTATGAAAGGAAGGGAGCTATATTGTATTCTCAACTTTGCAAAATCTTAAAATACAGTTGCTCTATTAAGACCTTGATATTTCATTTCATGACCTTATGAAGTAAAATTTGATAATTGATACTCCTATTTTTTCTATGATCAATATTCGATGACGATAAGTACATATGTGCTAGATTAGGTTGGTAGTTGACTCATGACTCCCCAAATCTTGGTCACATTCTATTTATGTTTGCCTTTAAATTGTCACCTTGTTGATTAATTAGAGTTTCAAAGGTAGCACCTTCCACCTGACTATGGTTCCTTGACCTAAGTATCTGATAGGCTAGGTCTATGACAATACTGCTACTCAATCTTTAATCCCAATTTAAATACAATGTTGACTATAGCTTGTAGATAAATTCCTAGAAAGAGATAAGCATGGACCATTCATCGAACGTCGATACCAAGTTAATAAAATCTTGAAAATTTGACTATGTGAATTCACTCGATTTATGAATTAGGGTATAACTCTCATGTGGACTAGGGTGGGACCTTCCCATGATTTTGAACATAAAATCATGACATTGAAATATGATGTTTGTTTTGAATTGTTAAAATATGGAATCTCTATCATGGATGTATAACCCCATACATGACATGCAGAAGCTAGGACCTTAAAATGTTGGGATTATTACACTAACTGACCCAAGAGCTCTATTCATTGACCAAAAATCTAATTATCCAAATTATTGACCTTTGACCTAAAACCTCAGATCTTGAAGATGTTGACTCAGTGATAATTTTGAGGATGATATTTTATTTGTGCATTTCTTTTCTACTTTTCGCACACTTTCACACAAAAATTCAGTTCATTTTTTTATCCATTTTGCCTTTAATCATACTTAATTTTCCACCTTTTTAGTTATTTTACTCGTTGCATGTTTCTGTTCACATGTACACAATGAAGATGATGAAATGGGGATAATCCAACCCAAATCCGACCTTAGTTGGATTCCCCGATGATTTACAATGGATATAGAGTTAATCTTGAAGAAATTGAAGAAGTCACATCGTGTCTTTATTTATACACAGCGTGTAACTTTCCCGGAAGGGAAGTCCTCAAAGCAAAGAAGAAGACTTGGTATGTCTTATTTAACACACAACATGTAAGTTTCAAAAAAACATTATCTCTAGTTGCAGAACAAAGTACATGGCATGTATTTCATCCAGACACGACATATTTGCTTGCTCAAAGGCTAAAATTTGAAGTTCTACAAAAGTACACATTGTGTGCTTGTGAACACACTATGTGTATCATTTGCCCAGATGACTTTAGTTACAACTACACTACATGTCTTTTCAGAGACACACCATGTACTCTTCGTAGAAAGCTTTCTGCTCAATGGTTACATGGAAAGACACATTCTGTCTTCTAAAAGACATGTCGTTTCATTTTTAGTTGCTATATATTTTTTAAGACAACTGTCCCTCATTTTAAATATGTGACCAGCTATATGGGGCTTTCATCACTCAATATTTAGAGCACTTGACAACCAAAGAAAGTTGCAGAGCAAGAGAGAGGAAATTTTTGGGAAGAAGGAGAGGTTTCTTTGGAAAGAACCTCCATTCTTCATCATTTTCTTCTGCTTTCTCCTCTAAAGGTACAATTGAGCTTCTCTACTTTGAAAAATATTCTTGGGAGGGAAGATAATCAGAGTTGGAGTAGGAATGTCGAAGGAACTTTGTCCTCAATCTGGAGTTTCACTCTTTCCACTTCACACTTTGGTTTCACTTTGCTTTTCTTCTTTCTATTCATGGAAAACTCTGGAATTAGTGATATGTGCATGTCTTTCTTCATTATGGGTGAGTAGAACTCTTTTTCTTGGGCATGGGAGAGTATCTCCCATGCTAATACAAATGTGAACTAGATTTATATATAACGTTAGTTAATTTCCTTCTCTAAGAGCTTCTATGGTGTTTAATTCCTTGTATGCTTGACTGGCCATCAAATATGCATGTTTTATGCTTCTTTATATGATCTGAAAGGATGTATGAGAGAGTATGGAGTAGATCTTTGGGCAACAATATCTGACCACATGAGTGGTTGGGGAATGTTGAGGATAAGTTTGTGTTTGAATCTAAACATAGACACAAGAGTGCTATGTGAAGATGAGAAGCATATCATGCCACCAGTAGGTGCATGATGATGACAACTTCCTTGCAAGTTATTTAGCATGTTCAATTTCATAGTTGCACATGATGTGATAGTATGGAAGTGAAATATTATGCCTAATATCTCTTAGATCAGATCTAAATTCTTTAAATTAGTTCATGCTCTTTCTTCTTAGCTAATCTTGATCAAAACTCAACTTTACAATAGTCTAACTTAGATTATTGAAAGTTAGTAATTTTGTACCTAAATGGCCTAGGTATTTTTGGTTTGACCTCAACTACAATTGATCATGTATACTTGCCATGATTAACAAGTTGAGACTTTTATTTAAAACTTGCTGGCCTTTGACAATCATCAAGTTTTTGGCGCCGTTGCGCGCGGAGCTACTGTAATTCTTAGTTAGAGTAATAGCACTAGCTAGTATTTGAGACAAAGTCATCATTTTTCATCCATCATATTGTGATATATTTTTAGTTTTGTTATTATCACTCAACTTTTGCTTTTTTAGGTTGCATGCTTCACTGTAAGAGAGGTCTTGAGACATCCATCTTATTAGATCCAAAAATTGAGAAAACCTTTTACATTTGAAGGAGAGGAAAGAAGGGTGATAACTCCTCAATCTTGGAGGCATCACAACCATCATCACTTCATTCAATGCCTTCACCATCGTCCTCACCTGATCACTGTCAAGAATCAAAGATGGAGGACAACCATCCTCTTAAAGAATGTGTTGTGCCAACTTCCATCAATATCTATGGAGCCATTGATGATCCAACTATTAACGTCACCAATTTATCTATTAGCCCTACCATTATGCAGATGATCCAAATGAACCATTTTGGAGGAACTCCTATGGAAGATCTGAATCTTCACATAGCTGAGTTTTTGCAGTACATGAACACATTCAAGATAAACAATGCTCCAGCTGAAGGAGTATGTTTACTCCTATCCCCGTTCACACTATGATACAGAGCCAAGGTGTGTCTCTCATCTTTTCCCAAATGATCTATCAAGAGTTGGGATGAGTTATTAAATGTTGCTCTTACCAAATATTTTCCTCCTAGAAAGACAACTCGACTGAGGAGACAGCTCACCAACATCAAGTAACAAGAAGGTGAAACACTCTATGATACATGAGAGAGATTCCAAGATCTGGACCGCCTTTTTCCTAACCATGGTTTGACTAATTGGCTTCTATTACAAATCTTCTACAATGAATTATTCTACATAACCCATATGTTTTTGGATGTCGCTGCTAATAGAGCATTGATGAACAAATCCTATAGATTGGCATATGATATCATAGAATATATGGCACTAAATTATTGTCAGTGGAGTTCAGAAAGAACTAGCCAACCTCACTCATCAAGAAGTACAACTTAGAAGTCAGGTGGGAAATACACCATTGATGCAGTTGATATTATTGTAGCCAAGCTTGATGCACTGTCATAGAAGTTTGAAAAGTTGACTACACACTCCATCCAAGCAGATGAGCAAGTATGTGAAGCATGTGGAACCTCTGGTCATGACTCTTCTTCTTATTATTCTCCACAAACGAATGTTGGAGAGGCACAAAAGCAAGCCAATGCAGTAGGGAGTTTTCCAAATAAGCAACTCTACCATCCCTACTCCAACACCTATAACCCAGGATGGAGAGATCATCTAAATTTCTCTTATAGGAACAATAACCCTTAGAATCAGTAATCAAATAAATACCACTAGAACCAAAGCCAAAATCATCAACATCAAGTAGAAACCACCGACCCCATGAATAACAACCAAGCGCCAGGACTCAACAATAATAGGAACTAAAATCAGCCTCAACCTAAGTCAGCCTTGGAAACTATGCTTGAGACTTTTATGTCAACACAAATTCAACAAACTGATGAGTTATGTGCACATGGGCTACTATTGAAGGATGCTATCACTTAGATCTCTTCCAAGGTAGATGGTATTGCTACTCATGCAAAGATGCTAGAAAATCAGATTACCCAGCAAGCTTTAGCAAACCAAAAAACATCTTCTAATAGATTGCCAAGTCATCCAGAAATGAAACCTCATGAATGTAAGTTCATTACTTTGAGGAGTGGAAACATCATTGAAAGAACTTTCCCAGTATATGAGGAGAAAGTTGAAGATGATAAAGAAGTTGATGTGGATAAAAGACAAACACAGAAAGGTATATCTGAAGAGCATCCATCTCACAAGACTAATGTGCATTTTCCTCAAAGGTTTGCATGTGAGAAAGAAGAAGGTAAATTTCATAGGTTCATGGACATTCTTAACAAATTGTATGTCAACCTTCCATTAGCAGAAATCATTGATGAAATGCCCACCCATGTAAAGTTCCTAAAAGATCTCTTAACTAAAAGGAGGATAGATCAAGTAGAAACGATCATGATATCTGAAAGAACGAGCTCCATCATTCAAAATAGGTTACCAAAGAAACTTGATGATCAAGGTTCTTTCACATTGCCATGCAAGACTGGTGACACCACATTTGATAAAGTTTTAGTTGACCTCGAGACCAGCATAAGTGTTATTCCATTTACATAGTGGAGTGGCTTGATATTGGAGATGTGAAGCCAACCAAGATGGACATTCAACTTGCAGATTGCATCATCAAGTATCCTAGAAGAAATGTTGAATATGAGCTTGTTCAAGTGGGAAAGTTTTTCATCCCTTGTGATTTCATTGTGATTGATATGAATGAGATTCCATCCAATCATATTCTCTTGGGAAGACCCTTCCTCCGCACAGCTGATTGTATAGTTTATGTATGGAAGAGCATGATCACTTTTAGAGTAGGAGGGGAGATAATGAAGTTTTCTATGTTAGATGCAATGAAGGCCCCAAGCAAGATGGAAAATATCTACCTACTTGATTTTATTGACAAATTTCTAGAGGAAGATGAAGATTTTTCTGATTTCCTTGTTGACTATTGTGATGAAACTGAGTTGGACACTACCATGGTCACATAAAATTTGGATGTTAATTCTAGTACCACATTACCCTCATCTCATGAAGATACTACACCATTGAAAGATGATTCTAGCAAGCAGAGCAAGGAGAACAAGGTCAAACTCAAACCCATTTGACTAGGGCTAAGGTATGCCTTTCTTGACCCAAATTCTACTTCTCTTGTCATCATAAATGTTTCTTTAATCGATGAACGAGAAGTCAAATATTGAATGAATTGCATTTACATAAGGAAGTAATCAATTATTTTATTGCTGATTTGAAAGGCATCAATCCCTCCATTTGCATGCATAGAGTTATTTTAGAGGAAGATCCCAAACCTTGTGTTGAACCTTCTAGGTGTTGAAATAAAAATATGCTTAAGGTTGTTCAGAAAGAAAATTTTAAATTAAAAGATGCAGGAATCATTTATCCCATTAGTGACAGCCACTGAGTGAGTGCTATTCATGTAGTACCCAAAAAGTGGGGTGCAACTCTTTAAAAATCAAAGTCAAATAAGAGGTGTTAAGATTTTTATCATTCTGGCATTGAGCTATTTTTCCATAGGACCTCCCCTACAGTATCGTCACCGCAATAGAGTTTAACCACCATGTACGGGATGGATTGGTGTGGTTCCTCTACAATATCGAACCATGAACGAAGAAAGGCATGAGAGAAAAGCATATTGGCTAATGATTGTGAGGCCCCAATTCTTGACTAGAAGGGACACCAAAGGTAGGTAGGAGACAATGATGAACTAATTTAGACTCATGTTGCCATAGGATGGTGCATGTGAATAGATTATAGAAGATTAAACAAAGCAACCTGTAAAGACCACTTTTCGTTCTTTGATTTAATGTTTTAGAGACTAGCCAATCATTCTAATTTTTGTTATCTTGATGACGATTTATGATTTTTCCAAATACCGATTTATCGGCCAAATCAGGAAAAGATGACTTTTACATGCATCTATGGTACCTATGACTATAGGCGCATGCCTTTCAGTCTTTGCAATGCACCAACAACTTTTCAGTGTTGCATGATGGCTATTTTCTCATATTTTATTGAACGAGCAATGCAAGATTTTATGGATGATTTCAGTGTCTACAGAAATATTTTTGATGTTTGTCTAGCCAAGCTATCGATAGTCCTTGAGCATTGTAAAAAGCTTAATCTAGTATTAAACTGGGGGAAGTTCCATTTCATGGTACAGTTCGGAGTAGGACTAAGCCATGTGATTTCTAATAAGGGTATTGAAGTTGATAGGGATAAAATGGAAGCAATTGAGAAGATGTCTACTCTATCTAATGTCAAAGATGTCAGAAGTTTTCTGGGACATGCATGCTTCTACAGACGGATCATCAAAGAATTCTCCAAAATCGAAAAACCTTTATGTTCATTGCTAGCAAAAGATATTGAATTTGTTTTTAATGAAGAATGTCAAGCCACTTTTAGAAAACTCAAGGATACACTCATCTCAGCTCCTATAATTTAGCCACTAGATTGGGATGCAACACTCGATCTGATATGTGATGTGAGTGACTACGTCATAGGCACAGTCCTTGGCCTAAGAAAGGACAACTACCTGCATTCCAACAACTATGCCAATAAGACACTTGACGAGGTCCAAGTAAACTAGGCCAAAAATGAGAAGGAGATGTTACCCATAGTTTATGCTTTCAAAAAAATTTAGCAGTATCTAGTGGGGTCCAAAGTTGTAGTCTACACTGACTATGCATCCATCACTTACTTGCTAAACAAGAAGGATTCAAAGCCACATCTGATTTGTTGGATATTGCTACTCCAAGAATTTATCTTGAGATAAGGGACAAGAAAGGAATTGATAATGATGTTGCTAATCATCTATCAAGAGTAACCACAGATGCTAAAGACACAATATCGATTGATGATTACTTGCCTATTGAAAGGCTTCATGTCATTGATGCAACACAAGCACCCTTGGTTTGCTGATATAGAAAATTTCCTTGCTACATGATGTCTTCCACCTGATCTTACCTACCAGCAAAAGAAGAAATTTTTGCATGAAGTCAAATTCTACTATTGGGATGATCCACTGTTGTTTAAACAAGGAACCGATGGACTAATTCGCCAATGTATAGCTGAAGAGGAGATACCAAGCATAATATATGGTTTCATTCTTCTCCTTATGTAAGTCACTTTGGGAGAGAAGATAACTACTACGATCCTTCAAGCTGGATTCTATTAGCCTACCTTGTTTCGGGATGTTCATTTCAGTGTCAAAGCATGTGATCAATGTCAAAGGACAAGTGGAATATCAAGGCGAGATGAGATGTCTCTCAACTCTATCTTGGAAATTTAAGTGTTTACCGTATGGGGTGTCAATTACATGGATGGCTTCCCATTCTCTTGTTGTTTCAAGTACACTTGGTTGCATTTGATTATGTGTCAAAATGCGTAGAGGCCATTCCTACCCAATCCCCAGATGCAAACTATGTATTCAAGTTGTTCCAAAGGATTATCTTACCCTGCTTTGGAGTTCCAAGGGTCGTTATCTCATATGGAGGGACACATTTCAATGAGAAAAAGTTCAATAATCTTCTCTCCAAGTATGCGGTGACACATAAAAATCTCTACCCACTATCATCCCCAAACCGTTGAACAGGTTGAAGTGTCAAACAAACAACTGAATAACATCCTAGAGAAGATGGTTTCAAGCTCAAGGAAGGACTTGGAACTCAAGCTAGATGATGCCCTTTGGGCATTCTATATAGCCTACAAGATTGCAATTGGGACTACATCATCTTGTCTTATCTATGGAAAGTCTTGCCATCTTCCGTTGGAGTTGGAGAATAAAGTGTTATGGACAATCAAATTCCTCAATTTTGACATGAAGAAATCATGTGAGAATGACTATTGCAACTCCAGGAGCTTGAAGAACTCAGACAAGATGCATATGAGAATGCAAAGATCTATAAAGAGTGGACAAAGGCGTGGCATGATAACAATATTAGAAAGAGAGATTTTGTTGAAGGAGATCAAGTACTATTGATCAACTCAATATTGAAACTATTCCCAAGGAATCTCATATTCAAGTGGTCTGGTCCTTTCCTAGTCCTAAAGGTTTTTCCATATGGAGCAGTAGAGTTACAAAGCAAGCAATCCACCTTCAAAGTCAATGGGTAGTGCTACAATCTATACAAAGTGAATGAGAAGATCACCTAGGGGGCCTCTTGCTCCCTCTCAAATGCATGACCTCAAAAGCTAAAGAGTCTCACTTTGAACTCTAAACGGAGGACCTTATGGGAGTTGATACCACATTAGGATAGATTTATTATTAGCATCTACTCAAGAACTTTTTCATGCTAGAAATAGATTTGTCGTGGATGAATGTAATATCTTATACCCTCTTAGATATATATCATCATCTTTGTAGGTGTTAAACAAAAGAAAGACAAGTTCTGTCAAAATTCATAATGATATGTTATTCGATGCACATGGCATATGTCTAAATTCACAGATAAGCTTTTCAAGAAAAACTCCAGAACACACAACATGTCTACTACAAGACACGACATGTTCGGCTACAAATATAGGATGCTGGAAACTCAAACGTCGTGTAAATATTTGAATACCAAATGTCATATAGTTCATACGAACGCAGAGGTTTTCTGTCAAAACACACGATGTGTCTTTATTTGAATATCCGTATCACTTTGGAAACTTCCTGGAGATCTCTGGAAACTTACACAACACAGCATGTCAGATGGTTCATTCACAACGCAACATTATTCTGTCAAAACACACATCGTGTCTTTATTTGCAAACAACATGTTGTTATCAGGTTGTGAGTATCATAAGTACATTGAAATCTCACATGGCGTGTTTTTAATTTGGACACAGTGTGTGCAATAGTTCATTTGTATGCCACAATTTTCTTAGAAAAACATGTGTCGTATCTTAATTTGTACACGTCATGTTGTTATCAATTAGACAACTTCAGTCTAGCACTCTGGAAAGTTACACGACATGTCTTTATTTATACACGTTGTATCTTCATCAAGCAAGGCAAATATCAAAGGGGTTCATATTTGCAAATATCAAAGGGGTGCATATTTGTTGTTCACTGAGACAAGCAGTGTTCTACAAAAGACACGCCATGTTCACAAGTTTAAAATCGAGTTTTTAACCCTAAGATTAGCCACCACCTTCATTCACCTATTGCAACCAGCCGTGATCCTAGCCGTGTGAGAACTAGATCCAACTATGTGTGAGCTTCTCTAGGTGTGTCCTCCAGATACGATTTGTCACCGCTCATTCTCTGATCGACAACGTCAACTTCTAAATGGGCCATCATCTGCTCCATCAAATCTGGCCAATGTCACCATTCGGCATCAGATCAACCACCGCCATCATGCACGCCGACAACATAGAACCATAATTTGGCACCCTCCGTCTCCAATTCATAAGTGAGGCCTCACCCTTTCTTAATTTGTTTTTTTTGGATTTGACTTAATTTTATATTTGTATTGATGATGTTGCATCTATACCAAACTGACATGTTGTCGATGGCACTGAGTTGGTTGGCATTTTGCATTTCCTTGATCTTTGTCATTACTACTGGGGGTGTGTCAATATCAATGAGTTGATTCACGTTGGAGTCTGTATGTTGAAGTTGGTACCACCAATGCCATGTCAGTGACACTGAGATAATTAATTTCCATCCCCAATGCTCTCTGGACCATCGGTTGGTTCCATTGTCAGTCGTATGCACAAGTCTTAAAATTTATAACTCGAGCACTACCCCACAAGTATACATGTGCATGTAGTATGATGAAGATTGTCTAAGGAGCAAGGTACAACTAGTAGCAAGAAGGCTAATCTTCAACAATCTAGATTGGTTTGCTAAGATTGATTTGGTTAAAGTTGATCTATTTTCCAAATTAAAGACAACAGCAAACACCAGTCACTTAAGAAAATATCTAGACATATTAAAAGGATCTTGGTTATGGTATTTCACGTCCACATGAACACTCACAAAACAACAAAAATCAACATACTAATTAATACACAAAGATGTCTTTATTATCACACATCTCCCAGTGATATGAGTCAGTTCTAATCTCCACATAATACTCATGTTCCCGTCTTATATATTTTCCTATATACTGGTCGTTGTGGATTACATTTCAAAATGGGTAGAGGCTATACCCACCATTTCTTGTGACTCTGAACCAGCTATCAAGATGTTCAAGATTATCATCTTCCCTAGATTCAGAGTCCCTTGAACAATCATATCATATGGAGGATCTCATTTCTTAGAATGAAGTTTCGAAGATCTCCTATGAAAATATGGAGTTAAACATAAGGTTGCCACACCTTACCATCCACAGACAAGTGGCCAAGTCAAAGATTCAAATAGACAGCTAAAAGCCATTTTAGAAAAGACGGTCAAAAGGCATTGCATAGACTGGTCTACCAAGCTCCTTGATGCTCTTTGGGCATACCACACTGCTTACAAAACACCAATAGGAACATTTCATTTGACATATGGGAAGTCATGTCATCTTCCAGTTGAACTAGAACATAAAGCTTGGTGGGCCATAAAACAATTGAATTTTGACTTCAAAAGCATTTGTGAGTATAGACAACTACAATTACAAGAACTTGAGGAACTACGAATGACAGCCTACCAAAGCACCATGATCTATAAGGAACAAACTAAGATGTGGCACGATGGACATCTTAAAAGGAAAGATATCATCGTCGGAGATAAAGTCCTTCTCTTCAACTCCAGACTCAATATGTTCCTCGAGAATCTTCGCACAAAGTGGTCTAGGCCATTCACCATCAAGCACATCTATCCAACTGGAGCCATCATCATTATTGATGATAATGGAGGAGAGAGAACTGTTAATGCCATAGACTAAAGAAATACTATACCCCTACAGATAAAATTCCAAGAAAAACTATTAAGATTCATGATCCTGCTACATCGAGCTAACCAAGTTAGAACTTCGTCGAGCCAGCAACGTAAAACCAAGGCGCCACTTGGGAGGCGACCCAAGAACTGAGTATCACCTTTTATTTTATTTTACTTAAGTTTTGATAATTTTCTAATTTCTTATTGCTTATTGTAGACCTATCATAGCATCCAAAACAAACATAAAAATATAAAAACCAAAAACCATTTTCATCCTATCCTAACAGTTTTGGAACGGTTTGGATCCACACAGTCTCAAAACTTTTCGGATCCACACGGTCTCAAAACCGTTTAGATCCATATGGTCTCGAAACCTTTTAGATCCTTACGCTCTCAAAACCGTTTGGCTCCATACGGTCTCGAAATTGTTTGAATCCAAACGGTCTCGAAAACGTTCGCCCTTGAGAATTTGTAATGTCGCCCCTCCTTTTTCTATAAATATCACTTCATCCCCTCCCCTTTTATTTCCTTTGGTTTCTCAAATTTTCTCTCTCATGTGAAAGCCTTATTCCATTCCCTCAGTTTTCTACTCCCGCACGACCCACCCTCACCCCCTCCTTGGCTGCTCCATTTCAACATCACCTCCGTCGTCTCTGTGTGCATCCAAGGATGTTGCTCCACCATTCCGTCATGCGCCTTTCTCCGATGTTCCCACCGCCGCGATCTTTTCACCCTCAGACAGTGAGGTAGAGCACCGCGACCATCTCCATCTCCATCAACGCCATTGTCACCGCCTTCCCTACCGCAGACACATCCTTCTCCTTTCCCGCCGTTATTGCTACCACCACTGCCTTTGTCGCCGACGCCATTTTCACCGTTTTACGTTGTTTTTGCCGTTTCTGCTTACCGTTGATCGTCGCCCCTGTCGCTTCATTTTCCTGACGGTTTTGACCCAAACGGTCTTGAAACCGCTTGGACTCAAACGGTCGTGAAACCGTCTGGAGTGAAACCATTTGGACCCAAATGGTCTTGAAGCCGTTTGGACCCAAACGGTCGTGAACTAAAAAAAAGTATGTCTTGTAACCGTTTGTGCCCAAACGGTCCTGAGACCGTTTGGACCCAGAACGATCGTGAGACTGTTTGGACCCAGAACAGTCATGAGAGCTTTTTGGACCTAAATAGTGGTGTGACCGTTTGGACCCAAACGGTCTACAAAGTGTTTGGACCCAAACGATCTTGCAAACCGTTTGATTCCTTCAAAAATCTAAAAACAACAATTCCATTTTTATACAATGTTAAATTATGTTATTTCATAATTCTATTTTTACTAAAACTTCAATCTTTTCTAATACATCATTTCTTGTCAATTCTTCAGAATGGCATCACCTGCAAAGGAGCTTGCTGACACCCAATGGACCAGAGAAGAGCTCCTAGCGTGCCCCTCAAAGCTTCAACGCATTCTTGATATATGGGAAAAGACTGGAAGGATTCCATAGAAGGTTGACTTGCCCAAGGTCATCCACGACCTTGAGTGAGTCAACAAATGTCTAGAAGAAGATCCCAATGAAGAAGTTGAAGATATATCCTCAAAAGATGAAGATTCTTAATACGCCCCCAATTCCAAGGAGGAATCCCCAGTCACTACGTCCAAAGGGAAATAGAAAACCTAAGAGGTTACCGTAGAGCGACCAACAACAAAATGGGCACGGAAGTAAGTCCGGCCGTCCACTGTGAGGGAACAACTCATGACAGGATATGACACCCCTACTGTCGCCTTTCATGCTACTACCACCACAGAACCAGCACTTGTTGACCTATACATCCAAAACCTCCCGACTGGTGACAAAGCATTGCGCCCAACAAAGTATGTCTACTCAAACATACTGAAGAGAATGGGAATTTATTACAGAGTTCTCGCCTTTCTCGACAATGTGAATCTCTCAAAACTCTGTTTTGTCATAGACACCTCTTATGTTGAGCCCACGATAGAGTTCTTCACACACCTCAACAAAGAAACCGTGGACACAAAGGATAAATGGAAAGACAGCGGTGACTGCAGGCTGGTCACCTCACTTTTGGAAACAAGGTTGTCTTAACTGAGAACATGCTGAATGAGATCTTCATCGACAACTAGGATCAACTGAAGCAGGCTAAAGTTGTAGGCTTGGACAACTCCCAGTTCAATAGGCACACCTTCTGGAAGTCCTTAACGGGGATTCCAACCTACGAGGTAAAGACTTGTAAGGCCTCTAACATACATTCTGGCCTGGTGCGCACACTACACAAAATCATTACTGGCACCCTTTTCCCCAGGATAGAGAGTGGGAACATCATTATCTCAGATCTCTTTATCCTATGGTCCATTCTCACAGGACAACCAGTCAACATAGGTCGACAACTGGTTCACAATGTAAGAACCCTGACCTCCGTTTAGGGTTTACCCTGTTTTCTTTGCCTAACCCTGATGCTTTGTTGCTTGCTAATCACCTTTAGTGGTGATTAGGGTTTGTTGATGCTTTGTTGAGAAGTTGGAGGTGCTACTTGCAATTAACCCAAGTCTAGGGTTTGTAGGCAAGTTTTCCACCTTGTGAGGTGTTCCTCCCTCTCCTTGCTTCCTCTAGTGTTGAAAGGAAGGTTTGGGCTTGTTGCTTGAGTTTGTTTGGGCTTGGTTGAGCTTGTTGGGCCTTGTTGAGTGTTTCCTTTGCTTTTTTGTGCCTTGTGTCGGGCAAGGGCATGTCTGTGTCACCCATGGTGTGTCGCCCAGGTGTGTGTCACCCTAGTGGTGTGTCGCCCAGGGTTGTGTCGTCCATGGTGGGGGTGTGTCGGCCATGTTGGGTGGGTGTGTCGCCCATGGCCCTTTGACCTTCTTTTTCCTCGTTTGTGTCACCACTAGTGGACACTTGGTGCTTGGTGCTTGCATGTGGCAATAGCCTTGGACATGTGTTTTTAACATGCTAGAGTGGTGGCATTGCCCATGGACAAGTGTCCCTAGGTGGGCGACACCTTGCTTTGTTCTTCTTTGGTTTCTCCTCCATCCCTTTATATATATGTGTTTCCCTTCTCTTTCTAAGGATCCCTTTAGTTCCTTAGTCTCCCTCTCTTTGATGCACGACACTCTCTCCTTTTGCAAGCTTGGTGGTCGATACCCTTGGAGGAGCTAGCTTGGTGGCTGATCCTTCATGGAGTCTTCTTCTTCCTTGGTGGTTCTTGGAGCTAGGAGCTTGGAGCTTGCTTAAGGCGGGTTATATAACTCCTAACCCTGACTATACTACCTTATTTTGTGTTCTTATATGTTGCTTATGATCATATCGTCTATATGTGTTGCTAGATTTGTTCCGTGCTTAGTTGTTCTTGTTGGCCGAACCATGTGTTCTAGGGTTTCTTGGTGAGCAACACTCCCTTCTGTCCTAGGTCTTGAGGAGTGAGCTTGAGTTCTAGTATCATGGGCAACACTCCTCTCTCATTTAAGTTGAGAGGTGAGATTGTGTTCTAGTAGCTTGAGAAACACGCTAATCTCACCATGGATTTGAAGGGTGAGCTTCGTGGAAGTTGTAATTTTCGATTGTGGTTGTACCTTGTGTTGCCCGATTGGTGATAAGAGATGTGCAAGAACCCTCTCTCATTTAAGTTGAGAGGTGAGCCATTCTCTTGATCCAATAGGGTTTTGGAACCCTTGAGCTTGAGGTTGGTGGTGACCCTATCGGGATGTATCTAGCCCGATATGGTGTTGATGGTGGTGCTGCCCGATATCTTCTCCTTAGTCTAACCTTGGACGATATGTTGTGTTTGTGGTGGACGATACCCCCTGGTCCTTGACCTTGTGACGGGCGTCACACCACAGCCTTTGCTTTGTGACGGCTGATAGGCCCTAGATAGGTTGGCTGGGCGACAAGTTCCTTGCTGGATGTTTAAGTAGCACCCTTAGGCGTTGCCTCTTGTTGAGTACCCTGCTCGACACACATGACTTAGATGTAGCTTGGTGTCATTGGGCGTTGAGGTTGTTAGCTAGCTCTGTGATGTTGTGATGGGCGTCGAGTTATCCTTGCCCAGTGTGTCGGCCGATAGGTTCAGGTTGGGTAGCTAAGCACAACGTTGTGTTTCCCGACAACATGATGCCCGACAGCGCGTTACATGACAGACCTTGCTGCACAATGTTGCCCGGTATGCATATAGAGCACGATACAGCGTTGCCCGAGATGTTGGTAGAGCACGACACAACATTGCACATCACACCTTGTGCTTGGCCGATAGGAGCTGGTATGCCTGGCCGATACATGTGTTGACCATTGTGTGATGGGCGATAGGGTGAGTGCCCTGCCCGATACCACTTCTAGTGAGGGTAGTGAGTACTTTTAGTGAGGTTCCCATCCCTTATGGGAAACTGATATGTTGTTCTTGCACCACGTTTGGTTTTGATGGTAACCTTGGATGTGCACGATATAGTAGACCACATCTATGCACCTTAATACAACATATCATATGTATGTGATTATCTTAATATTATGTATAATGATGAGATAATGATAAGCATGTGAGATGCCTTGCATGGTGTTATGATCACAGGTTGAGGCATGTATGATAAAGTATAAAATAACCAGTACTGCTCTATGTTTGATAATATGATCTCTCTGTACTAACCATGCAGGTGATGGATAGCCAGGTTAGGGGCTATCGGCTATATATATATATATGCTGAGTAACATTGCTTTGATAGTTACTCTTTATGATGAGATAACATGTATGATGTAATTGGCTAATTTACTTGGGATTTCTATCCCATGATGATGATGTAAGACTTGAGAGGTAGTGGCACTATGTGATTAGGGATTGAGATCCCATGGCATGTGATGATCTTTGAGATGGATCTAGATGTTTGGCAAGAGTGAAAAACACTAGAGGGGGGGTGTGAATAGAGTTTTAAAGATATTTTAACAATTATTGAACTCAAGCAACCAACCACAAGAATATTGGACAAGGGGACAAGGATTTAGAGTGGTTCCAACTTTAGAAAATACTAAAGTTGTCAGTCCACTACCCGGTTTCTTACCCAACTGGGATTTGGAAAGAAATTAATTTTATTACCTCGCAAGGACTTTACATAAAATTACAATTCCTTTCCCTAAACCCTTCAAGCAGCCTTCACCTAGAAGTAATCGCACCAACCTTGAAGCATACTTCACCGAGAAGTAATTGCACCCACCTCGAAGCAGCCTTCCTCCTGAAGTAGCTTCCCGTTGCAATAGCCTTCTTGAAGTAGCTTCCCATTGCGATAGCCTTCTTGAAGTAGCTTGAAGTCCACCCTCTCCTTCGAGAAGAACCTTCTCAAATCCGCAGCCTCCAACCCTAGGAGTAGCAAGGAGAATACAAGGAATAAAAGGAACAAGAAGGAAAATAGAAATTACAACTTATCCTTTGAAGCACAAGGCTTGATTTGCCTATATCAAGCGTATTGATCTCCTAACCAATGAGTGTAGAAGTGTACGTGTTGTGGAAAGGAGATGCTAGTCTATAGGACACGAAATTAGAGCAATGGGAATGAATAGCCAATGTAGGAATTGCTCTATTGCTCAAAACAGATTGCAAATGTAATTACTTGCTCAAGTATAGCACAAGTGTAGCTTAGGTGTATTTTGGTGTCCTAAGGCATGTCCTATTTATAGGAATGACCTATAAGTGCTTAAGGACGTTCTAGACACTTTCTAGGGGGTTCTAAGTGCTTAACTAGCCGTTAGGTATAAGTTAGGTGCATTAGTAACGACTAGTTGCCTTTATTCTACAGTTGCTGTCAGAGACCATCTCGGTCGACAAATAGTCGACCGAGATACCTACTCGGTCGAAGTTTTGTCGACCGACAGGCTCTCTGGATCAACGTTCATTTGCAACTGCCAACTACCTTGTCAGCTGTGTCTAACGGCTACTTGGGTCTTTCTCGGTCGAGAAGTTTGTCGACCGAGAGTGTCTCGGTCGAGGAGTTTGGTCGACCGAGATTGACCCTGTTTCAATCTTTCAATTTAGGCACTAAGTAAATGTATGAGTGTGCATATGTGATCCTATTTGAAAGGGATGGCCTATCTAAGTGTGGTGATTGGCTAGGGAAGATCTAACACTTGATTTACATGAGATCTAAGTATTTGTACATTATATATTTGTACAAGTTTACAATTGATTACATTGTATGACTTTTACAATCATTCAAGCGTATAGTTTCCCTAGAGCTTTGTCATCCACTTTATTCCTGCAACACTCAAGTAGCACGTTAGATCAACAAGAATGAAATGTTTGTCATCATCGAAACAATGGGATTTATTATAATGTCCAATTTATCCAACAATCTCCCCCTTTTTGAAGATGACAAACATTTCCTAAATATGAAATAAGGAAATATAAAGCATGTGAGTTTCATACCTGAAGATTACCTTTTGTAGCCATGAGTGTTGACCAAGATGTGATGAAACTCATTTATATATGTGATTATATATTTTTGATTTTATATTCTTTCTCCCCCTTTGTCATTTCAAAAAGATATCCAAGTTTAATATTTCTTCTCCCCCTTAATTTTATACTATGCTCCCCCTTAAATAGGTATTTTATTAGGAACATGGATTTATTATCATTTTTGTCTAATGTAGCCACAATTTGTTTCTCAATCATTTACAAAGGATGTTAAGCCTTGAATTGATATGAGATCATGTTTGGTTCATGGCATATATATTGATTTCTCACTCATTTTACAAGGGATGTTAAGCCCTAAAAATGAAATGAGAATCCTTTAATCTTAGAGTACATAAAAATGTCTCTAACCAAATACAAGGGATGTTAAGCCCTGATTTGTTTAGAGAGTTCCTTTAAGTACAAGATATATCATTCATAGATTTCTTTATATCCAAGAGTAAAAATACTAAGGTATTAACAAGCTTCAAATGATGTTTACAACGTTTTTTGTAAGCTTCTTAATCAAATAATCGAATTTGTTTATATGAGCTCCCCCTTAATCTTACCATTTGGGCAATTTAAAGCTTCTAAGGTCAAAGATGATTTTGATTTTGATTTTGACTTTTATCAAAAGTATACTAAGACTAAGTATAATAAAATGATGTCCAAATAAGCATTTTGTCAAAGCTTATTTTAGGTCGACCTTGACTTCGACCATAGCGCCCCTTGGTCAAATTATATTTCAACCAAGAGGCATAAATTGCAGATTTCCAATTAAGCATTCATATCAATTTTTGATGCATGTTTAAGTGATATTCAATAAAAACATGAAAGCTCGATGAATATTTCAAATCTTTTAAAGATACCAATTGAAATTTTTTTATAACATTGTGCTCTTTGCAAGCATTTCTAAGAGATATATCACCAATGAATCATTTTGCTTGCCTATGTAATGATAGAACAATAAAAGCATATAAAACATAAATTTCCTTTAAACTAAGAATAATTTTTGTTTTTGACTTAAATTACTTAGAGAATAAACCAAATTAATCTCATATAAACTTTCAAGGATGATTTCCATAATTTATACTTTATTGTACAGTCATTAACCACAAATAGATAGCAATTTTGATCAATTTCAAAAGAATTCAGCAATTTTACAGCAGTCTGAAAATCAGTGACATGCGCGGTCGACAATTTCTCGACCGAATGTTCACTCGGTCGACAGATTCTCGACTGACCAAGTTTCTGGGATATGTTCAGAACTCTTCATCGATTTCAAGCAAAAGAGATTATGCAAATTAGAGCTCGATTGTGTTGAGATAAGACATTATGACATCAATGATCAGTTTAGGTCAAATCTCAACTAGTTAATTTTAAGCTACTAAGTTTTAGGAATCCAAGCTAACTCATCATTCTTTTTCTTATATGGGCATAAAAATGAATAATGTCCAAGACGCATGCAATAATGACAACTAATGGCATCAACTTCTTTTCTCTTTCCAGGAATTGTGTTCCTAGGTACAAATGTAATCTTAGTCTTGGATGCTTTAACTCTTTTGGGTTTATTTCTCCTTGCATCATATCCTAATCCTCTTCTTCCATTATAACTAGAGGAAATTTTCAGAATATTTTCAAGCATGTCATTTCCTCTTAACTCATTTACATTTCTTTGTAACTTAGCAATATCTTTCTTTGCTTGATCTAAGTCGGATACTAGAGAGTTTCTTTCTTTGAAAACCTCATCATAATCTAAATGTGAACATAGAATAGGTTGTTATCGAAGATCATTCACTTGAGTTTGCAAGTTTAACTTTTCTAAGGAAAGAAGATTGCAATTAGCTTCCACCGATTTAAACTTAATATCATAATCTTCATTTTCCTTTTTGAGATTTTCATTTTTGGATACAAGAGCAAGAAGTTTAGCATTTACATCTTTATTTGATTTCTTAAGTTTCTTCTTGCACTCAATATATTTCTCATGAGTATCTTCAAGACTAGCAATTAGATCTTCTTTTGGTAGATCATAAAGACTTACCTCTTCTTCGTCTTCATTTGTTGTAGCAATGAGACATTCTACTTCTCCTTTTCCATCATCACTATCATCACTTGAATCATCCCATGCAGCTCGATATGCTCTTTCTTTCTTTTGGTGAGATGATTTCTTCCCTTTCTTCCCTTCTTACCACATTCAAAGCACCTGGAAGAAGAAACACTAGAAGTTTTATTAGTTTTAAAACTTTTATATTGCTTACCATTTACAATGAGAGTTTCTTCTTCACTATCATCTTCACTTGTGTCATGAGTGTCTTTAGTTGATGCTTTGAATGCAATATCCTTCTTTTTCCCATGTTGACGTTCACGTTCTATCCTTTCTTCCTCTTCTAAAGTTGCCTCATGAGCTTCTAGATTGCCAATGAGTTGCTCCATTTTCAGTTTAGTGAGATCATTAGCTTCTTCAATGGCTGTCACCTTGGGCTTGTATTTGGGAGGAAGTGATCGAAGTACCTTTGATACCTGGTCTTCTTCAAGAACGGTTTTTCCTAATGCATTCAAACCATTAACAATAGAAGAGAATTTTGCAAACATTTCACTAATGAATTCATTCGGATCCATACGAAAGTGTTCAAATTTCTGTTTAAGCATACTAATCTTAGAATTCTTAACTTGAACCGTACCTTCATAGGTTATGGACAATCTATGCCATATTTCATAGGCTGTTTCACAATTTGATATTCTATTAAATTCTCCTACTGAAATTGAACAATAAAGAATACTTACAGCCTTTGCGTTCATTTGAGCCGATTTTACCATGTTTGCATCCCACTCTGCATATTGTATTTGAGGAAGCTCGTATGGGGTAGACACCATTCTCCATAAGTCCCAATTGATGCCTTGGAAGTAAAAATGCATCCTTCTCTTCCAATATTGGTAGTTTGTTCCATCAAACATTGGTGGCCTAGCAATGAATGTCCCTTCGAGGTTAAGGTTGTTGAGCACCCCATCACCCATTCTTCAAGACCTTGTTAGGGTTCCTTGAAGCCTGCTCTGATACCAATTGAAAAACACTAGGGGGGGTGAATAGAGTTTTAAAGATATTTTAACAATTATTGAACTCAAGCAACCAACCACAAGAATATTGGAAAAGGGGACAAGGATTTAGAGTAGTTCCAACTTTAGCAAATACTAAAGTTGTCAGTCCACTACCCGGTTGCTTACCCAACTGGGATTTGGAAAGAAATTAATTTTATTACCTCGCAAGGACTTTACATAAAATTACAGTTCCTTTCCCTAAACCCTTCAAGCAGCCTTCACCTAGAAGTAATTGCACCAACCTTGAAGCAGCCTTCACCTAGAAGTAATTGCACCCACCTCGAAGCAGCCTTCCTCCTGAAGTAGCTTCCCGTTGCAATAGCCTTCTTGAAGTAGCTTCCCATTGCGATAGCCTTCTTGAAGTAGCTTGAAGTCCACCTTCTCCTCCGAGAAGAACCTTCTCCAATCCGCAGCCTCCAACCCTAGGAGTAGCAAGGAGAATACATGGAATAAAAGGAACAAGAAGGAAAATAGAAATTACAACTTATCCTTTGAAGCACAAGGCTTGATTTGCCTATATCAAGCGTATTGATCTCCTAACCAACGAGTGTAGAAGTGTAAGTGCTGTGGAAAGGAGATGCTAGTCTATAGGACACGAAATTAGAGCAATGGGAATGAATAGCCAATGTAGGAATTGCTCTATTGCTCAAAACAGATTGCAAATGTAATTGCTTGCTCAAGTATAACACAAGTGTAGCTTAGGTGTATTTTGGTGTCCTAAGGCATGTCCTATTTATAGGAATGACCTATAAGTGCTTAAGGACGTTCTAGACACTTTCTAGGGGGTTCTAAGTGCTTAACTAGCCGTTAGGTATAAGTTAGGTGCATTAGTAACGGCTAGTTGCTTTATTCTGCAGTTGTTGTCAGAGACCATCTCGGTCGACAAATAGTTGACCGAGGTACCTACTCGGTCGAAGTTTTTTCGACCGACAGGCTCTCTGGATCAACGTTCATTTGCAACTGCCAACTACCTTGTCAGCTGTGTCTAACGGCTACTTGGGTCTTTCTTGGTCGAGAAGTTTGTCGACCGAGAGTGTCTCGGTCGAGGAGTTTGGTCGACTGAGATTGACCATGTTTCAATCTTTCAATTTAGGCACTAAGTAAATGTATGAGTGTGCATATGTGATCCTATTTGAAAGGGATGGCCTATCTAAGTGTGGTGATTGGCTAGGGAAGATCTAACGCTTGATTTACATGAGATCTAAGTACTTGTACATTATATATTTGTACAAGTTTACAATTGATTACATTGTATGACTTCTACAATCATTCAAGTGTATAGTTTCCCTAGAGCTTTGTCATCCACTTTATTCCTGCAACACTCAAGTAGCATGTTAGATCAACAAGAATGAAATGTTTGTCATCATCGAAACAAAGGGATTTATTATAATGTCCAATTTATCCAACAAAGAGGCCAAGTGATAACATGTAATGTTGGATCCTTGTGGTGGATCAGGATGATGTTGATTTCAATAAAAGCATAATACTGAGTTTCATGCTGTTTATCCTTGTTATAGTTTGCATGTTATACAACCTGGTTGAATCTTGCAATCCACCTAAAAGATACTAATTAATCACAGTGGAACATATCATGTAGTTTGCCCTGGACATAGATTCATCATCGTCAGGAGCTGGTGATGGTGAAACGGGTTCTCCTGTGGGTTAACCCGGAGCGCATATTGTTGAATATGCGAGGTTTCTCCTAGCCTAAAGTGAGGAGGTAAGAGTGCAACTTCGGTTGTAGACTCTAGGGTGCAGATTCAGGTCCGTAGCCCAAGTGTGATAACAACATGGTGAACAGGCCCATTGCTCAGGATATGTGATACGAGAACATGAATGCGTTCATGGCTCAGAGCACGGTGAACATGTCTGTGGCTCAATTTCAATAGCGCCGATACCTGTACCGAGGCGGGCTAGGCAGAGGGTAGCCTGACCATGTGGCTGAGGCCACTGAAGCAAGAGACTACGGTCCTGCTTATGTTGTACTCGTGCACTGACCACGAGGCGGAGAGGTCGTGGAGTCCGGCTCTTCGATTGACCTTGTATGGCACCGACTTGGGTTTCGCAACCAAAGGTTGGATTTGAGTGGTACGACTCACTTCCTCAGGGCATAATAATATGTAATCCAGCCGTTTAGTATTTACTGGTTAAGGCAAAACACGGAACATTGGTTGAGGCCTTGATTGTGTAGTTAATCTTGTTATACTTGCAGTTACTTCTACGTTCCTGGTATTATTTGGTAAGATCTTATAATCCTTATCTTGTCAATCATGTTCCATAAAGAGGTAATTGGTGATATGCCTTCTGTGCATCTAGTAAGCTTAATGATACGAATAGCTTTGCTATATATATAGATTGCTCTTGCTATACCTTTTATCAGTTATCTGTTGTTGTTGCTTTAATCTTCCTTTGGTTTTATAGTTCGGAGGGGAGTTATGTTTCTCGCTGGGACGGTGTGTCTCACCCCACTGGTTTACACCCTTTTTAGGTGTTCGAGCTAGACGTGGTGGTGGTCGCGGAGTTGTGGCCGAGCAGTATGAAGAACAGTAGGAGGCAAGCGGTGGACATGCTGTTGTTTTGGTTGTTTTGTAGTAGAGTCTTAAAGTCATCTCTGTACTCTCAGGTCCTTGAGAGCGTTTTGACGATGTTTTGTGATGTATGGCTTTGATGTTTTGTATATCCTTCTTCTGGCTGGATGTGGGCCGTTATGTAAATATAATAGGTGATGAACTCATGTGATGTCTAAACAACTGTTCCTCTAAGCTATGGACATATATCAAGGCTTGTATATGTTTATATAATCTGTTCTCCTTGTAGGATGAGGACTGGAATGTAATAGTTTCTTAGTCTATCTGCTTTCTGCAACTGGATTTTATTAACCCGTGTTTTTGGTAATCTGTGGTTATGGTGATTTTCACACATTTTTGTGTAACACCTCGCTGTCTGTGTGATAGTGGGATGTGTTGCTACAAGTTTTGGTATCAGAGCTCTAGGTTCGCTGAGTCTACAGGGATTTAGGACTAGGTTGTGTCTGTTCTTGTGAGTTTTCCAAATTTCCTTACAATCATCTTCTGCCCTCAGTAGAAGAAAAGCCAAGATGTCTAGAAACCATGAAGAACATGCTACCGAGAATAGCGATGCTGCATCGGTTGATGGAGCTATAGGGCAGACACATGAAGATCGGGTGCCTGAGGTCCCTCAACCTGACGCAGCCATTCTTGAACATCCTACCTACCAATAGCTTATGGGGCAGATGATGGCTATGATGAATCTCATGGTAGAGAGGTTCCAGTGCCTCTGCCGAGAGCACAGGCTCCCCATGGTGAAACATTGGGTATTGGGAAGACCTTTGAGCAGCTTCGCCGAGTCGGAGCTTCGGATTATGTTGGAATGGCTGATCCATCAGATGCAGATCTGTGGCTGACAAGTCTTGAGAAGGCTTTCCGGATCCTCGACATCCCCAAAGCAGACAAAGTAAAGCACGTTGTCTACCTTCTAAAGGGTAGTGCTGGTCACTGGTGGACCATCGAGGAGGAGAAGCGACCTGGTGAGGTAATCGGTTGGGAGGTTTTCCAGCGTAAGTTCGTCAGCAGATACTTTCCGAATACATATCTGGATGAAAAGATCAGCCAGTTTGAGCACTTGTGCCAGGGAGCGATGAACATCACCGAGTACGAGGCTAAGTTCATGGATCTATTGAGGTTTTTTCCTTACATGGCGACACCAGATGAGGAGCGGATCAGACGTTTTGAGAAAGGTCTGAGTGCTGAGCTGACAACACCTATTTCTGCATTGGAGAACAGAGAGCGGTTTGCTACGTTTGTGGAATCTGTCTGAAGGATCGAACGGTCAGTAAGGGAGAAAAGAGAATCCATGTCTAAGAAGAGGTCTTCTCAGTTCCAGGGACAGAGGTTTGGTGGCTTTAAGAAGCCAAGGTTTTCAGCGCCTTCCGTGATGAGAGGTTCTAGTGTACCGTCATAGTGGTCTCCGAGTAAGGGGAGAGGCTATGTTTCTTCACCGTCAAAGGCACAGAGTACATCTTCAGTGGCAGTGACTGGGCCATCTAGGCCACAACAGTGAGACCAGCCATGCTATCTGTGTGGTCAGATCGGGCATTGGAGGTTCAATTGCCCAAATACAGATGTTGAAGTGACGCAGCAGCTGAGGCAGAATCATCAAGGTTCAGATAGACAGTAGCCCAGTGGTAGCAGAGGGTGAGGACGTGGTTAAACGTCGCAAGCGGGATCGTCTGCTCAATGAAGCAAAGGACGTGGACAACAAGTAACGATTCAATTTTATGTTATGAATCAGCTGGAGGCGATAGTCAACCCGCGAGTGGTGACAGGTCAGATAGAGTTATTTCATTCTGATATGTCTTCTTCTTGCTTTATATCTGTTCTGGTTGACCTGGGTGCTACACACTCTTTTATCGCCTATAGTATGCTTGAGAACTTTCGCTTACCTGTTAGTTGTAAGAAGGATAGCTTGTTGTTAGAAACCCCTCTTGATGGTTTCTCGATGCTTCGAGAAGAGTTTCCATCTTGTGTCTTATCTTTTTCAGGACACAGCTTACAAGTGGATCTTGTACCCCTTGATATGCATGGTTTTGATGTGATCCTTGGGATGGATACCTTAGAGAAGTATAAGGTTGTTCTGGAATGTGGTTCCAAACAGGCTGTGTTTAATGTTGATGGATAGAAGTGGATCTACCAAGGAGATAGGAAGATTCTTTCGATGTGTCTAATATCAGCTATGGTGGCAGAGAAGTTACTACGGAAAGGATGTGAGGCTTTCTTAGCTCACGTTGTGGATACCGTTGTGGATACCAAGGTGAAAGGCCCTAGCCTTGAAGAGGTGTCCGTTGTCCAAGAGTTTGCGGATGTGTTTCCTGATGAGTTTCCTGGTGTTCCTCCACCCCGAGAGATTGATTTCGAGATCAATATGGTTCCAAGAACGCAACCAGCTGCACAAACACCATATAGAATGGCTCCAGTAGAGATGGTAGAGCTTAATAAGCAGTTGCAAGAGCTGTTGAAGAAAGGTTTCATCCGACCGAGCACGTCTCCTTAGGGTGCTCTGGTACTGTTCGTCAAGAAGAAGGATGGATCGATGCGGTTGTGTATAGATTACCGACAGTTGAACAAGGTCACGATCAAGAACAAGTACCTGTTACCGAGGATAGATGATATGTTTGATCAGTTGTGTGGTGCTACAGTGTTTTCAAAGATCGATCTACGGTCCGAATATCATCAGTTGAGGATAAAAGAGGATGACATACCAAAGTCTGCTTTCAGGACGAGGTATGGTCACTTCGAGTTTGTGGTTATGCCGTTCGGGCTAACCAATGCACCTGCTACTTTCATGGATCTGATGAATCGAGTGTTCCATCCATTCTTAGATCAGTTTGTTGTAGTCTTTATAGATGACATCTTGATCTATAGCCGGGACAAGCAAGAGCATGAGCAACATCTTCGACGAGCGTTGACTCTTCTTCGCCAACATCAGTTGTATGCCAAGTTCAGCAAGTGTGAGTTCTGGTTGGAAGAAGCGACTTTCTTGGGTCATGTGATATCTGCAGAAGGAATTAAAGTGGATCCAAAGAAGGTGGAGTCCATTGCAGATTGGGAGCAGCCGAAGACGCTGACAGAAGTTCATAGTTTCCTGGATTTAGAAGGATACTACCGGAGGTTCATCAAAGACTTCAGTGTGATTGCATTACCAATGACGAAGTTGACCAGAAAGGATGTACCCTTTGTCTGGGATGATCATTGCCAGCGAGCTTTCCAAAGTTTGAAGGAGAAGCTGACTAGTGCTCCAGTGTTGGTCCTGCCAGAGCCTGGGAAGGGCTATGTTGTTTTCTGTGATGCTTCTAAGAAAGGTTTAGGTTGTATGCTGATGCAGGAGGATCATGTGGTTTCTTTTGCTTTGCAACAACTTAAGAAACACAAGGAGAACTATCCAACACATGATTTGGAGTTGGCAGAAGTGGTTCATGCGTTAAAGATTTGGAGACACTATCTTTACGGGGAAGTGTGTCAGATATTTATGGATCATAAGAATCTAAAGTACATCTTTTCGCAGCATGAGTTGAACATGCGACAACATCGATGGATGGAGTTGATCAATGATTATGATTGCACCATTGAGTATAATCCTGGTAAGGTGAATGTGGTAGCTGATGCGCTTAGCCGAAAGTCTTCTTCTTTTCCTTCCAAGAAGGCACAGTTGAGTTCTTTGGGTTGCCATAGACGGGATATGCTTGTTTCCTTGCGGCAGATGAATGTGCAGATGGAAGTTTCCTTGTTAGCTGGACTTTAGCACACATGCAAGTCAAGCCTACGTTGAGACAACAGATCAAAGATGCACAACACGCAGATGATATAGTACAATTGATCAAATCAGAGTTTGGTAGCGAGAAGCGTGATGGGTTCCATGAGTCTGAGGATTGACTAGTTTGCTATGGTGATAGGATGGTGGTCCTCGATGCTGATGATCTGAGGAAGCTAGTGCTCGAGGAAGCACACACATCGATGTATTCTATGCATCCAGGTGTCACCAAGATGTATCATAGTCTAAAGGACTTGTATTGGTGGCCCGGTTTGAAGAAAGATGTAGCGGATTTTGTAGCTAGATGTGCGGTATGTCAACAAGTCAAGGCTGAGCATCAGAAGCTGGAAGGAATGTTGCAACCCTTTCCGATACCACTATGGAAATGGGATCATATAACCATGGATTTCGTAGTTCGTCTACCCAGGACAACTAGGAATCATGATTCCATTTGGGTAATAGTGGACAGATTGACGAAGTCTGCCCATTTCATACCTGTGAAGACGACGTATACAGCCAAGAAGCTCGCTCGAGTATATGTAGATGAGATAGTACGTTTGCACGGTGTGCCAGCAACGATAGTTTCTGACAGAGGTCCTCAGTTCACAAGTCGTTTCTGGGAACAGTTGCCCAAAGCGTTGGGAACGCAGTTGAGGTTCAGTACTGCCTTCCAGCCACATACAGACAGACAATATGAGAGGATTATTCAGATTTTGGAGGATCTCCTTCGAGCTTGTGTTTTGCAGTTTCTAGGCAGTTGGGACATACATCTCAGTTTGATAGAGTTTGCTTACAACAACAGTTATTAGCGGAGCATTGACATGGCTCCTTATGAGGCCTTATATGGAAGGAAGTGCAGATCTCCTTTATGTTGGTATGAGTCTGGTGAATATCAGCTTTTGGGGTCCTGAGTTAGTACAACAGATGACAGAAAAGATCAAGGTGATACAAAAACAGTTGAAAGCGGCACAGGACAAGCAGAAGTCCTACACAGATAATCGCCGATGACCTTTGGAGTTCCAGGTAGGAGACAAAGTGTATCTTAAAGTCTCGTTGTGGAAAGGTGTTCTAAGGTCTGGCCAGAAGGGTAAGCTAGCACCCAGATATATGGGTCCATACCCGGTCTTAGCACGTATGGGAAAAGTAGCTTACGAGTTGGAGCTGCCACCAGAGTTGCACAGGTTTCATCCAGTGTTCCATATCAGTATGTTGAAGAAAAGTCATCCGAATTCAGGAACAGTGTTACAGCCAGACGAAGTTGAGCTTGATGAAGATGTGACCTACAAGGAAGGTCCTGTGGTGATCCTTGACAGAAGAGTTAAGAAGCTGAAGAGGAAGGACCTGGTTCTTGTGAAGGTTCTTTGGCATCATCGTGGTGTTGAGGAAGCCACGTGGGAGCTTGAGGAAGAGATGAGGAGGAAGTATCCCTCACTTTTCTCTTCGGATTTTGGGGATGAAATCCTTTTGTAGGGGGTTAGTTTGTAAGAACCCTGACCTCCGTTCAGGGTTTACCCTGTTTGCTTTGCCTAACCCTGATGCTTTGTTGCTTGCTAATCACCTTTAGTGGTGATTAGGGTTTGTTGATGCTTTGTTTAGAAGTTGGAGGTGCTACTTGAAATTAACCCAAGTCTAGGGTTTGTAGGAAAGTTTGCCACCTTGTGAGGTGTTCCTCCCTCTCCTTGCTTCCTCTAGTGTTGAGAGGAAGGTTTGGGCTCGTTGCTTGAGTTCCTTTGGGCTTGGTTGAGCTTGTTGGGCATTGTTAAGTGTTTCCTTTAATTCTTTGTGCCTTGTTTCGGGCAAGGGCATGTCTGTGTCACCCAGGGTGTGTCACCCAGGGTGTGTCACCCAGGTGTGTGTCACCCTAGTGGTGTGTCGCCCATGGTTGTGTCAGCCATGGTGGGGGTGTGTCAAAATGCTGGGTGGGTGTGTCGCCCATGGACCTTTGACCTTCTTTGACCTCGTTTGTGTCACCACTAGTGGACACTTGGTGCTTGGTGCTTGCATGTGGCATTAGCCTTGGACATGTGTTTTTGACCTGCTAGAGTGGTGGCATTGCCATGGACAAGTGTCCCTAGGTGGGCGACACCTTGCTTTGTTCTTCTTTGGTTTCTCCTCCATCCCTTTCTATATATGTGTTTCCCTTCTCTTGCTAAGGATCCCTCTAGTTCCTTAGTCTCCCTCTCATTGGTGCACAACACTCTCTCCTTTTGCAAGCTTGGTGGCCGATACCCTTGGAGGAGCTAGCTTAGTGGCTGATCCTTCTTGGAGTCTTCTTCTTCCTTGGTGGTGCTTGGAGCTAGGAGCTTAGAGCTTGCTTAAGGCGGGTTACATAACTCCTAACCCTAACTATACTACCTTATTTTGTGTTCTTATATGTTTCTTATGATCATATCGACTATATGTGTTGCTATCTTTGTTTCGTGCTTAGTTGTTCTTGTTGGCCGAACCATGTGTTCTAGGGTTTCTTAGTGAGTAACACTCCCTTCTCTCCTAGGTCTTAGGAGTGAGCTTGAGTTCTAGTATCATGGGAAACACTCCTCTCTCGTTTAAGTGGTGAGGTGAGCTTGTGTTCTAGTAGCTTGAGCAACACCCTACTCTCACCATGGACTTGAAGGGTGAGCTTTGTGGAAGTTGTGGTTTTCAATTGTGGTTGTACCTTGTGTTTCCCGATTGGTGATAAGAGATGTGCAAGACCCCTCTCTCGTTTAAGTTGAGAGGTGAGCCATTCTCTTGATCCTTTAGGGTTTTGGCACCCTTGAGCTTGAGGTTGGTGGTGACCCTGTCAGGATGTATCTAGCCCGATATGGTGTTGATGGTGGTGCTGCCCGATATCTTCTCCTTGGTCGCACCTTGGACAATATGTTGTGTTTGTGGTGTACGATACCCCCTGGTCCTTGACCTTGTGACGGGCGTCACACCACAGCCTTTGCTTTGTGACGGCCGATAGGCCCTAGATACGTTAGCTGAGCGACAGGTTCCCTGCTGGATGATTGAGTTGCACCCTTAGGCATTGCCTCTTGTTGAGTACCCTGACCGACACACATGACTTAGATGTAGCTTGGTGTCGTTGGGCGTTGAGGTTATTAGCTAGCTCTGTGATGTTATGACGGGCGTCGCGTTATCCTTGCCCAGTGTGTCAGCCGATAGGTTCAGGTTGGGTAGCTGAGCACAACGCTGTGTTGCCCGACACCATGATGCCCGACAACGTGTTACATGACAGACCTTGCTGCACAACGTTTCCCGATATGCATATAGAGCACGATACAGCATTGCCCGAGATGTTGCTAGAGCACGACGCAACATTGCACGTCACACCTTGTGCTTGGACGATAGGAGCTGGTATGCCTGCCGATACATGTGTTGACCGTTGTGTGGTGGGCGATAGGGTGAGTGCCCTTCCCGATACCACTTCTGGTGAGGGTAGTGAGTACTTTTAGTGAGGGTCCCATTCCTAATGGGAAACTGATATGTTGTTCTTTCACCACGTTTGGTTTTGATGGTAACCCTGGATGTGCACAATATAGTAGACCACATCTATGCACCTTAATACAACATCTCATATGTATGTGATTATCTTAATATTATGTATAATGTTGAGATAATGATAAGCATGTGAGATGCCTTGCATGGTGTTATGATCACAGGTTGAGGCATGTATGATAAAGTATAAAATCACCAGTACTGCTCTATGTTTGATAATATGATCTCTCTGTACTAACCATGCAGGTGATGCATAGCCAGGTAAGGGGCTATCAGGTATATATATATATATATATATATATATATATATATATATATATACGCTGAGTAACATTTCTTTGATAGTTACTCTTGATGATGAGATAACATGTATGATGTAATTGGCTAAAGTACTTGGGATTGCTATCCCATGATGATGATGTAAGCCTTGAGAGGCAGTGGCACTATGTGATGAGGGTTTGAGATCCCATGGCATGTGAGGATCTTTGAGATGGATCTAGATGATTGGCAAGAGGCCAAGTGATAACATGTAATTTTGGATCCTTGTGGTGGATCAGGATGATGTTGATTTCAATAAAAGCATAATACCGAGTTTCATGTTGTTTATCCTTATTATAGTTTGCATGTTATACAACCTGGTTGAATCTTGCAATCCACCTAAAAGATACTAATTAATCACAGTGGATCGTGTAGTTTGCCCTAGCCATAGATCCATCATCGTTAGGAGTTGGTGATGGTGAAATGAGTTCTCTTGCGGGTTAACCCGGAGCGCATATTGTTGAATATGCGAGGTTTCTCCTAGACTAAAGTGAGGAGGTAAGAGTGCATCTTCGGTTGTAGACTCCTGGGTGCGGATTCAGGCCTGTAGCCCCAGTGTGATAAGAGCATGGTGAACAGGCCCATGGCTCAAGATATATGATACGGGAGCATGAATGCGTTCATGGCTCAGAGCACGGTGAATAGGCCCGTGGCTCAATTTCACTAGCGTCGATACCTGTACCGAAGCGGGCTAGGAAGAGGGTAGCCTGACCCTATGGCTGAGGCCACTGAAGCAAGAGACTGCGAGCCTGCTTGTGTTGTACTCGTGCACTGACCACGAGGCGGAGAGGTCGTGGTGTCCGGCTCTTTCATTGACCTTGTATGGCACCGGCTTGGGTTTCGCAACCGAAGGTTGGATTTGAGCTATACGACTCACTTCCTTAGGGCATAATAATACGTAATCCATCCGTTTAGTATTTACTGCTTAAGGCAAAACACAGAACATTGGTTGAGGCCTTGATTGTGTAGTTAATATTGTTATACTTATAGTTACTTCTACGTTCCTGGTATCCTTTGGTAAGATCATATAATCCTTATCTTGTCAATCATGTTCCATAAATAGGTAATTGGTGATATGCCTTCTGTACATATGGTAAGCTTAATGATACGAATAGCTTTGCTATATATATAGACTGCTCTTGATATACCTTTTATAAGTTATCTGTTGTTCTTGCTTTAATCTTCCTTTGGTTTTATAGTTCGGCGTGGAGTTATGTTTCTTGCTGGGACTTTGTGTCTCACCCCACTGGTTTACACCCTTTTTAGGTGTTCGAGCTAGACATGGTGGTGGTCACGGAGTTGCAGCTGAGCAGCAAGAAGAACAGTAGGAGGCAAGCGGTGGACATGCTGCTATTTTGGTTGTTTTGTAGTAGAGTCTTAGAGTCATCCCTGTACTCTCAGGTCCTTGGGAGCATTTTGACGATGTTTCGCGATGTATGGCTTTGATGTTTTGTATATCCTTCTGCTGGCCGGATGTGGGCCGTTATGTAAATATAACAGGTGATGAACTCATGTGATGGCTAAACAACTATTCCTCTAAGCTGTGGACACGTATCAAGGCTTGTATATGTTTATATAATATGTTCTCCTTGCAGGATGAGGACTGAAATGTAATAGTTTCTTAGTTTATCTGCTTTTCACAACCGGTTTTTATTAAGCCGTGCTTTTGGTAATATGTGGTTATGGTGATTTCCACACGTTTTTGCATAACACCTTGTTGTCTGTGTGATAGTGGGATGTGTTGCCACACACAATCACACAGCTTATGCCCTTGGGAAAGAAATCTGTATGGGTGGGCATATTACATCAATTCTAAAATATCTTAAGATGGACAGACTACTTCCCAAGTGCACAATAATAAAGGGCGACATTCTAACCAATGAGCAGAGTCTGAGAAACTCATACATCATAAAGGAGAAGGATGCCAAGCTTCATTACATTTTCTGCCCAACCGTCAAAGCATCCAGAACTCTGCTACCTGTTATAGAACTGGCTGACTATGACAAATAAAAACTTCTCTTCACTGAAGAAGAGCTTTCCAACCTCATAGCCTCAGTCACAACAAAATAGAAACAAGAAAAGGCAAGGTAGACAGAGCACAGTGTCAATGCCCCAGCAATAAGGCTAAAGAAAATTCCAGTCACATGGGCATAAAAACAACAGCAATCGGGGACGCCCACATTGAAGATCAACCCAAAGGCAGAACCCCCACACAGTGCAGAGAACATTGTGGATCCAACACCAGAACCATTCATTTTCGATCTGGATGTTGGGTTTCCCTCCACAACCACCACCACACTCCCGTCTCCCACTCTTCCACTATTTTCCACAACCATACCCACCACTATCCCTTCTCCACATCCACAACTTCACCCACATCTTCCGCTTCACCAATCTTCTCTTCGGGCATTCCATTCTCCACCTCAACGCCCGATATCACCTTCGCTTCAACCACTTTTCCCTCGACATTCCCAACTTTGTCCTTTTCAGCTGGGATGTCACCACCATTCCCATCCACCACCCCGATATCGCTAGTGACTCCATCCACAGTCACCATGCAATTTGTGGGTCCATCAATAGTGTCTCTTTCACAAGGCACAACCACCCTTCCACCCCAACCCCAGCCATCTCGCCCATCCATCTCTAGGGTCCCCTTTTCACAAGTCGGTGAGGAATTTGGACGACAATTTGACACTATTCGAAACCTCCTCACCGACCCCTCTAACATATTATAATCAATTTTTTCTTACATGCAGGGAATTGCTACACAAGTCTCTAAGATTGACGAATGGAACAACATCTTACCAAGCAACCTCTCTAGCATTCAACAACGGCAGGATGTAGCAGCCCAGCAAGTCAACAACATCGACGACTACCTACAAAACATGCCAGCATTAGTACTCGATATGAAAGGCCAGCAAGAAGCGTTGGCCTAGCAAGTCGACAGGGTCTCTAAGCAAACTCAACCTTTGCCTGAGACCCTTTGCGAGCTTCAGCAGCAACAAACTGCCTTTAGCACGTGCTTGGATGACATCAACAACAACCTATCACAGCTCAACAGCCGCCAAGAGAAGCACTCTAATGATGAACTCAATCAAGTAGGTGCACAAGTAACTGATCTATCAGCACGACTACTCTCTGGCGAGGCAAGATATACGGATCTCAAAGAGTGCCATGAAGCACTGCTCGAAACCCATGATCATGTGCAAGTGGCACTCAAAGAAATACAAGCCATTCATCGGTAGTGCAAGAAAATGTCAACCAAGAAAACAACAGATAAAGTAGCAGATGATGATGAAGATGAAAGTGAAGATGAAGATGAGGATTCTGATTCCTCAGTTGACTCTAACAATGACAGCTCCTCCTCAGACGATCAACCCGATGATCGAGGCAATGCTGGGGAGGGCACCAGCCGAGGGACAGAACCTGCAAAGAAAGGATATGATAAAGACCACCAAGAGGGTGGAAAAAAATATCCCAAGTCCCCCGACAATAATGACAATGTAACAATGCCATATGGGGACTAATTCTTTAACTTTTCAGCTATGGGATCCCTGGGACTCTGCCAAAGACGTGGCTTTTGCTGAGTTCCAACAATGCATACTAGGAACCAACATTAGCCCACCCACAACACTCATTCACCAATACTTCACTTCGGAGCAACCTACGCCTGTCCCCTTAGAGCAAGAAGAATCTGACCGAGTGAGTCTAGACACAGACGGTAGACTCGACTATGATCACAACTCCAATAAAGATGAAGATTTGCCATTTTTCTTGGATGAAAATGAGAAGACTTCAATTCCTCCACCACAAGACCTTTCCCCGCCGCCACCGCTACTTCACAAAATGCATGACTTGGACATGGCGGCCATCTCTACATTAGATGTTCAGGACATCTTCATCCTGAACACTATCATAGACGATGCTAGAGATGGGGGGAACATCATCTACAATAATACAAAGACAAAGCGCAAGTTGACATGAGAAGACTTCTGTATCATCCTTCGACCACAATTGACGGTGAAGATGGTTGTCTTCTGTGTCTTCCTTGCCAACTCTATTGAGGAATTCAGGAGCCCAAAAAAGTTGCAGCCTGTCTTCAACGCTTCACCTGCTCTATCATTAAGCTTATTATATAAGGACTTCTGGGAAAAATCCATTGAGCGACTGTGAACTGGTCTTGCATAAAAGGCACGCTACATTTCTGTGCCCTTTAGAGTTTCCGACCACTGGCTGCTCATTATTGTTGACACTGCAGCCCATGACGCCAAGGTGTACAACTTCTGTGCCACTGAGCTACAGGTCGTACAAATAATTTTTGCTGGATTGGAAGTTGGGGAAGCACGATGCATACCTTTCCGGCTTATCAAAATAATATGGGCTGCTTACCCATCTCTACAACATGGTTGGAGCCAACCCTGGTTCCAAATCATCAACCCAACAGTCCAAACATTAGCTGGTTCAGGGGATTGCACTTTCTATATAATACGATTCATAGAAGCGTTCAATAAACAAATCTCCTTCACCGAGCTGGCCAAAGAAGATATACACTCCCTATGAGGATGTTACGCCATGGAGCTTATTTGTGATAGACAGTTCTTCAGGGACCCAACAATGGCACCAAACGACGCACCTCGATACCTTTTCTCCACTATCTAACGTCTACAAAAGCGTCCATACAGAACAATCCTAAAGGAGTTGAAGAAAAATCAACAACAGACCGCCAAGGCCCGAGAACAATGCCAATGGGACCCTTATACTTTCGATATGGTGGATGATTAGGGGGACATCGATATGATAACAGGGGCCACCATCAACAGATCATCTCAACCAATGGTACCTCTATCTTCCATAGAGCCTACATTTCTAAAATTTGACCTTACCGCATGCAAAAACCTTTCTGATAATGAACTCAAACTCATCATGTCTAGGCTTTACACAGAGAAAGATGAGCTTGTTTTCATGCACATAAACATCCTAATAATGGAAAATTCTCTCCGTGAAACTGTACAAACCAAAGGCTCTTTATCCGTGAGCTTTATGATTGCCTACCAGTTTATTCTAGCACGGGACCTACCAATGGTTTATATGGCGTCAGCATACATGAAGGACGACTTACTTGGATCTAAGAACTTCAGAACCAAAGAGGACATTATATCGTATCTTCAAAACACGACTCTTAAGTTCATTATGTTTCCTTTTATTCACTCTGAACACTAGATGCTACTGGCAACAAATTTGCATGAGGGAACTACAATCATTTATAATAGTTTCGACAGCCAGTTTGATCCAAACCATAGATAGTATGTAGTAACAGCAAAGACGCCGACGGAGGAAGTGGATAAGGAATGTGCTAAATGACTACATGATCTCCTGGGCAAACACACAATGGCGTACGACAAAGAACATTTCCATCACCCATCCTTCAACGACACATGTCCCCAGTAGATCAGAGAATTGAATGACTGCAGTTTCCACGTCCTCTACTGGATGTATACCATCATTGCTCTTGGAAAACAAGTGGAGGACATGATGGACGTGGATTACCATGCTTTACGTCGAAAATTCATAGCTAATCTCCTACGATCTCATGGAGCAAACAAGGGATTAACAGAATCTTAATACCCTTGACCATGTACTTCTCAACCTATCACTTTGGAACCCTGAGGACAGAGTGAGTGATAAGTTAGGGGGGTACACTAGGCAAGGGTGAGGTATGATATTCAAACCCTTTTCTCTCTACTATTTCTTTCACCTCTGTTCTTTTTTACATATTTTTCCTTACCTTTAACATTTAGATTTTTCAATAATTTCTTTGATAGAATAACCCTTGCATATAAACAACTTTATTTTCAGAAAAGAGTCACCCCTAGCTAAATTAGAGACAAAGTAGTCCTCAAAAGCAAATACATAGGTAGCATTTAGGCATGTAATGGTGAATTAATAAATCACTCTCATACTCGATTCTTATGCTTTTTCTTCAATTCTGCATCAGACTCTCCACAGGTTAACATCTTGGTTGAAACAAGCTAAACACTCTCAAGGAAGGGAAGGAGCCAGGCGAAATCCAAATCAAGGAACCTCGCAAGTGGACCACCAAGTACGAAATTGTAATAAGTGCATGTCAGGAAACCCTAACAAACAATTTTCTTCTTTTCAAAAAGAGGCTTGGCAGCCCAAATAAAATCCTAAATACCCAATTCCTAAGCATGTGAGCATATGAATAAAAGCCTGAGTGTTGAATAAAAGCATGAGAGTTGTGCCATGCATAAGGACTTATACGAAGAGCCAATAAAGGTCTTGCCCGACCGGTACACTCAGTTGCCCTCATAAAGGCAGATGTGTCGCGCCCAGTAGTGAGATCCTAAGGTCTCCAAGTATATGAAAAAGTTGATAAAGGACTCGCTCGGCTGGTACATTTAGCTTCCCTCACAAAGGCAGATGTGTCGCGCCCGGTAGTGAGATCCTAAAAGTTTAGATAAACCCTCCCCCACTTAATAGGGGAAGTTACACAGCAGCCTTTAGCCAACTCTCATACCTATCTTAGCTTCTGGTAGGAATTTTAAAGAAGTATAAAACTGCTTAGAGTCGGAAACATGAATAGAATATGATAAAGGAAAAGGTGGTCCCAATGCGAGTTATGTGATACGAAAGAAACCTGAGATCCACACAACTCTCGATACCTAAAAGGGTTAGTGCAAGAGGAAGCCCCAATAAAACTCTAGGAGATCTCTGGTTTAGAATTGAAGAAAGAGTATATAAATTTTCACTAAATAAAATCGCCTCGCCACTATGTGCCTTAGGTCTTTCTAGCTTGAGGACAAGCTAGACTCATTTTTTGATATTATCTTACTAATTTTTCTCAGTTTTCAATACTCTTTCTTGGATAAATTAGATAGAATCTTTAATTTTCCACTCTATTGTGAATATACCATTAGACTAAGTTTTCTCCTTTTCTTCTTACAGAAAAACACAAAAAAATTTACAAAAACTCCAAATGGTCGCAAGACCGAATGGAAGACAAACGGTCCCAAGACTGTGTGAAGCCATACATTCCCAAGACCGAATGAAGTCCAACCAGTCCTGAGATCGAATAAAAGCCAAATGATCCCGAGACCGTGTGAAAGCCAAATGGTCCCGAGACCGCATAAAGCCAAACGGTCCCAAGACCATATGAACACAAACAGCCTCCAAACCGTGACGAATCAAATGGTCTCCAAATCGAGAGAGTCCAAATGGTCTCCAAACTGAAAGAACTAAAACAGTCTCCACAACCGTTTGGACCCACATAACTCAAAACCGTTCAAAATTCACTTAAAGCCTACAAATAGGACCCAAGGGGTCTTCACAAACCATCGAATTCTTGGACGCCCAAAGGCTGCCCCAACCATTACAGAGATGTTTCATTTTCCATCCTCCGCCCTAAGGCTGCCGGTCCAAGATCCACACTTCATCCTCAAGCTGCTTTCTCTCTCATCGACATAGAAGGTGGGAAATGAAGAAGTCTTCATCAATCAACCAAGTGGTGTGAAGATATTTGCTCTCTACTCCAAGGGGTCGACCTTCCTCCATTCTATGTGGAGATGATGCTTTATTTCTCTCTTCCCGCCTCCTTCTTTGTTCTTGCCATGAGCAAGTAGTCCCATACACTAGGGTGCGGGGAGTAGCCCCGCTACCCATGTTTTCATTTCATACATTGTAATTCATGAGTTTGTAACAGAAAAATACTATCTTTTCAGTTCAACATCAATCATTTAATGAATTCTAGTTGCTTGATCACCAACTTGTGTTGTCTACTATCTGTTAGTGCAAATTGTCTATGTTTGTATTTCTAGATTCGAATATTGACTACTTGTTGGTTCCAGATGTATGTAGTCACCATACATTTGGTTCGGTATCTAGGAGCGTTTCTCAAGGAGTGGAGTAAACTCATCTCCATCGTTGTACTTTCATACTATGAAATGGAATCAGTTGACGTATGAAAGTACAACCTTGAAAGGTCAAGGAACACACTTTGTGAGGGGAAGTGATGCAAAGTAAGTGGCCACTCATTTGGGTATGGCTGGCATTGCAACGCTTCCACGTTTCTCATTTTTAGTTATCCGAAAGGAAGCTAAGTCTACAAAGATACTAGTTGTTTAGACCCTTTCCTTTCCAAGCCATGTTATTATGATGTATGTTTTGATCCATGTGTAGTGGTGGTGAAACTCGATCACGTCCTAGTGGTTTACAATTATCATTTACAACCTTAAGTTTACTTTCTTTCTATTTACTTTCTCCGCACATTAGTTTAATCATCAAACCAACTCTTTGATCTAAATATCAACTTATAAGTAGATAAGTAGAATTATTATGTTTTCCATCTTGTTAAGCTCTTCACAAGAACGTTGTCTCATGGATTCGACCCTTAATTGTAATACGATAAGACTTCCACATATCTTAGCATACATGGGTCTCTTATTATAGCATACACAACGCTAAACTTAGAGACTTACTATCTCTAGGATTTTTAGTGGTGCACACAACTCCACGTAAGTGGAGACTCCATCATCTACCCCACATAGAAATGGAAGTAAAAGTAGGTGTATACCATCAGGAGCATTGCCAGTAATCCTGAAAGTGTTCATATATCAGAAGAGTTTAGTTACATGATGATTAGGGTCCTCCATGGGGGTCACTCCAAAAAAATTATACTGAATCATCGACATTATTATCGGGCTGATTGAGAAGTTATTTGCCTCAATTTGTGGGTTGTTGTTTGCCTCATTTATGTTCATGAATGAGGGAATGATGAAGTCTTTGAGAGGATAATCATCTTCCATGATTGTCTCTTGGCAGTCCGATGAAGATGGCATTAAAGGTGAAAGTGATGACGGTTGTGTGTCTCCTAAGCTTGAAGAGTTTTCACTACTCCTTGCTCATCTTTTGCTGCTCTAGGTACATTTAATCTCTGGTTCTAATAACATGGATGGTTGAAGACCACATTTCGAATATCACATACAATCATGCAAATTCACAAGTAGGTGAGAACACTTAATAAACAATGGAAGATAATATAGATGGTAAAGATGATGATGGAATGATGGAAAAAGGTGTGAGTGATCTAGTCTCACTTACTAATCAACACTTCTTACTCTAACAGAATAATATTGATTCTCCCCAAAAACGGCCCCAAAAACTTGTTAGTCGTGTGTACAAATCTTTAAATTTATAACTCGAGCACTACCCTACAGGTATACAAGTGTGTGTAGTATATTAAAGATCGTCCAAGAAGTAGGGTACAACTAGTTGTGAGAGTGTTAATCTTCAACAATTGAGATCAATTTTGCTAAGATTGGTTTGGTTAAAGTTGATCTATTTCACAAATTGAAGAAAGCAGTAAAAACTAGTCACTAAAGCAGAGATTTAGATCAAATTTAAAGGATCCTTGTTATGAAATTTCACTTCACTCATGAAACCATAAAAATCAACATACTAATTAATATGCAAGGAGTTTGTTGTGATCACACACCTTCAGGTGAGATGAGAAAATTCTAATCACCATGTAGTACTCTCATACTTATGTAAAAAGATTTGAACTAAAACCTTGGATCCTCAATGCAATCCGAGCCACTCCCATGGTCAAGGATACATTGCCAAGATATCTACTCCATACATCTCTACACATCTTCCCAAATCACATGAATAAGCCAAAACATGTAAGCAAGATAGCCAGTATTGAATACAAGCATTAAAGCACCATTGAATATCTTAGAGCAGTAAAATTAGCTAGTATTAGTTAAGAGATTTGAATTTACATGAGTAATGATGTGGGAGATACCCTCCCATGCTAAGAAAAGGGAGTCTACTCATTCATGGTGATGAAACATAAGAACATGTTACATATTTTGAAGTTAAACATAAATAGATAAGAAAATGACAAGGGAATCCAAAGAATGAAGAAGAACAAGGTAGAACTTTTGCTTAAATATAAAATTCTTCCCAAGCTGGTGCTTCTACTACAGAAAAATTCTCTCTAGAGGTTTGAATGAGATGGAGAAGCTCCTACTACAATCGTTGAAGAATAATGGAGGCTCTCCCCCGAGTAACCACTTCTTCCTCTCCAAAATTACCCTCCCTTTGCTCTGGATTGTTCTTTGGTTGAAGTGTGTTTCAAATATTATTAGAGATAACTGACCCATAAGTGAGTTTTTGTATTTGAAAGGAGGGATAGTTGTTTTACAAAACTATAGAAATCACTAGGGCATGCCTTGTTTGAGAATTGCATGTCATGTATTCATGTATAACAGATGCGTAAACTACTTTGCTTGAGGAGTATGTGCCATGTTGTCTGAGAGACAAGATGGGTATCTGAAAGCTGGTGAAATCCTGTGCTGAAGGTGATCGGATTGGACATGGTGTGTCTTAATAAACACATGTCAAGTTATTTTATAGAAATTCTGAGTGTATCTTTCGATTGGTGCAACACAATGTGTATTTTAATCCACATGCAGTATCGTAGATCTTTAGGGAAACAAAATCATATGTAATCATACATGTTGTGTGTTAATTAACACACATTGTGTTTCCTTCAGAACTTCAAGAAATCTGAATTAAGTATGCAATCTCTTTGGGAATCCAACGAAGGTTGGATTTTGGTTGGAATTGCCCCCATTTTCTCGTCATAATCATGTCCCTACAGTCACAAACATAAAATGAGTAAAATAACTAAAAAGATGGAAAATCAAGTATGATTAGAGATAAAATTAGATAAATGTGGATTGAAATAATATGCAAAAGTGAATGCAAAGTCTATATATAATGTTCACATCAACCACTGAGAATGTATCTTAGTGATCGATATCGTACTTGGTAGCACTGATGCTGCTCTCCAACTGTTATTTCTAAGCGTGAAGGGTGGGTACTACTTGTAACATCCCTGACCTGGGTTATGAAGTAACCCTAGGTGTTTTGCATAATGAGAGTAATTATATGCATGCTTTTGTCTTTAAGAAGTAATTAGGGCTCAAGAGGAATTTGTATTACAATTTTAGCCCTTTTTGAATATTGTTGAAATCAATATTTTGCCTGTTTTGGACTAAAGAGAAAATTACCCAAGTTGAGGGGTTTAAGTGCAGTTGTGCATGAAAATATGTTCCTCCTGAGTTGAAGCATCATGAGAGAGAAAATGATGCTGAGGTATGGCTTATGGAAGTCTGGTACTAAGAAAGAGCTGATAAAGCAATGTATGTGCATGAAAACCTAGTTTTGGTGTAATGTGCAATTTACCCAAAACCTAGGGTGAAATATGTAATTTACCACTTCAATAAGGTCCCTAATGTTTCTTGGCATCATTTAGTGCAAAGAAAATGAGAGGGGCGCCTCATTTGAATTAAGTTGAAGGAGAGAGAATCTTGATATCAAAATAATCAAGATTTAATCCTAATTGAAACCCTAATTCGATTTAGGAAAAAAATAAATGTATTAATTAAAGGGGCTTCAACCAAAATTAAAATGGTTGGATTCAGATGTGTGTGGACATCCTTGAGCCTTACAAGGACCACGAAAATATCCAAGGGAATGGATAACTCACTCTCAATTTTATAAGAAAAAGAAATATCCACTCACATATGGATATTAATATAATATGATTTAAGGTGCTTGATTTGCTTTTCTTTAAATTATGGATAATTGGATGAAATCCTAATGGAGATGAATTGTAGACCCAAATTGTGGGTGACTATAGTGGAAATCCTAATTAAGGATGATTCCATGTGAAATCCTATTCTAGAGTTATGTTATGATGAACCCTAAGTTAGAATGAGGTATATGGAACATTGATGTGGTGATGTGATGTGAGAATCAAACTTAGGGTGATGTCATATAATGACATGTGAAACCCTAGTTGAGGGTGATTTCATGAGAAACCCTGATTAAAGAACTAATACCACATGATGTTCAAATGCTATGTTGTGATGATAGGCCCTAAGAAGGGTGAAGGTATATGAGACTCTAATGTGAAGTCATAATGCATAAAGCCCTAATCCTGAGCAATATGACAATGAATCATAATCCTAATTTTAAGTAAGGGTGTAAGGAAACCCTAATGATGATATATAAGGAATAACCTTATAAAGGTGAAATATATCATGTGGTTGATTACAAACAACCTTATTTTAAGCAATGTCTTTAGCATTAGACAAGTCCATATCATTAAGGATAGTTGGACAATTCTAATGTGTGGCCTATGCATTGTATGCTAAAGGTGAGTGTTTAGTGATGAAATGTATTAAGAGGGGAAATACATTAATACAAGATAAGTTGGTTAACTCAAGAGAGTCTGAAATGATGAGAAAGTGATACATCAAGATGTGACAGTTATCACATTCAGCACTTCAGGGTTTATATACCTTGATACACTTCAAATCCAATATAATTGGGAAAGAAACATATGAAGTGTGTTATGCAACTATTACAATGAAATGTAATGAGTTGTTGCACTTTGATGAGTGTTAATTAATATACCTTGAGAATGGGGTTAAGCCCAAATGATGAGTATGATGTAGTCATACCATGATGAGGATGAGAAATGAACTCATTCCTTGAATTGATGAGAATAATGATCTTGAATAATCAGTTATGATATCTTTGAATACCCCAGAGATATGGAATAATGAATTAAGGGTTGAACAGATAATGTAATCATGAAACCTTAATTAATGAGAAATGGGGAACCCTAACCCTAATTTGGGTAAAGGGAATGAAAATCCCTATTTGATAGTAAACCCTAATTATGGGAATGGATCATGAAACCCTAATTGGGATGAATAGTAAACCCTAATTATGGGAATGGACCATGAAACCCTAATTGGGATGAATAGTAAACCCTAATTGTGAAACATTGAATGTAAATCCTTTTAAAGGGAGAATTTGATGTGAAACCCTAACTGAGGATGGTTTCATAAGGAACCCTAATGTTTGATGTATTATGAAGCCCAAACCCAGGGTAATGCTATGTATTTCTCAACGAACCTTAATCTTGAACAATATGGTGATAAACTATATCTTTGATGTGATAAGGGGATGATTATCCTTAAATGACATGAAATGGGATACCCTAACCCTAGTAAGGGAATAGTGGTGTTACCCATGAATAGTGAATGCATATTTGTTGAACATGGTTCTGATATGCAATTGATATCACTGTATTATCTGTGCTAACAATGCAGACATCTTGAAATGAAGATCATGGCCAGGTATAAGCTATGATGTTTAATTCACTGTTGTGATTGTACCTTGAATGCCATAATATACCTTGTTGCCTGGTAAGAGGTATCAACAGAGTTAATGGGCATCAAGTACCATGTGTGATGCTTGTAATAGCAAAGTATCATGTTTGCCTTGGTCAATTGACCTAAAGGTGATGGTTACCTGGAAAAGTGCTAACAATGCTTAATGATGAATCTTGGGCTTAATTACCCAGGGCCATATGATTATGGTGATGAAATTGAGAAGGGATTGAGTTCCCAATATCTTTTAAGATTATTAAGCAATGGATGAAATTAGTACATTTTCCTTATAGCATTGTCATAATGAGTTTTGTCTGAGAACTTGCCTGATGCAAAAAGAATATGAAAATGTACTTAATTAATCAAGTGAATCCTATTCATGTAGTGCTCTAACCATAGTTCCATCATCGTCAGCAATTGGTGATGGTGAAACAGGTATTCTATAGAATTCCTAGAATTCACATATTTTGAATATGTTGGGGTAAATGGGCAAAAATATCCTTACGTCCGGGTGAAGAGATTGAGAGAGTAAACATTAAGCCCCTCAATCCTTCATGTGTCGGGATAGATGTATCATAAATCTCTCGATGGTTGGGATGGATGTATCATTAATCTCCCAATGTTATTTCATGTCGGGTCGATGGAGATAAACACTAATGCTCTCGATTATCGATGAGAGTGCAGTTGATGCTGTAACTCTATAGCAAAGTTCTAGTATACCCTGGAAAGCTATTTGAGCAGTCGACACAGTCCTTCTTGTAGTCCTGTGCTGACCAGGATGTGGGAGGTCATGGGAATCCGGCTCTTCCATTGACCTATTTATTTTACCGATTTTTATTCTAGAAATGGTCAGTTGGAGTATGAGCGGTATACCTCATCTCCTCAGAGCTTAAATCTGTTTGTAAAATATAATCAGCCGTGTAGCGTATTTGCATAATATTGAAATACGAGGAATACTAATTGTTGATATACTGCTTAGCATGCCCTTGGTACAGGAATGCACTTATGTTCCTTTAATTCATATTGATTATGAGACATGCTGCTTAATCAAGTTATTGTTGTAATAATGCATAAGAATGTTGCTCTAGTATGCATAAATGTAATTCACCTATTAATGGTTTGCAATATTCCACTATTCAGTTTATTTCTATTAAACTGCAATGACACTGTTTTGGCAGAGAGTTATATCTCCCGCTGGGGAATTTTTATAATTGTCTCACCCCCGTGGGGTTTAATGTTTTTAGGTAGATGCAGACATCAAGGCAGAAACTCTTCTGCAAGAGAAGAGCAGCAGTAGCAGATACAGGGATAGCAGTGATCCAACAGGTGGAGACATTGGTTGTCTAGTTATGTGTAGATGGTCCTATAGTCGTCTCTGTACTCTCAAGTCCTAGGAGTTAGTGTTTTGATGCTTCGATCTGAGATTTTGGTGCATTGATGCCTCGAGATTGTATACTATCTGTATATAATGTTTATAAGGTAGTTGATGACGTAGTCTCTGAAAAGAGATGGTACAGGTTATGTACGTTTAAACCAGAATGTAAATGTTATACAATGATTCTTGATGCAAACAATTTCCTATGTGTGGATCTCATTGTAAAAAGTTTTAATTTTTAGTGATTTTCAGTAATCCGCTGCAAATGATTCACTTCCGCTTAAATTAATTTTGTTTTTGTGAGTTGGATGCTCCTGTAAGTGGATCTCTTGATTTTTTAATTTTTAGTGATTTTCAGTAATTCCGTTGCTAACGATCGCTTCCGCAATAGTTAATCTTGTTTTATGAGTTGTATGCCACACTAATGATGTAAATGTCAGTAACACTAAGTTATCAAATAAATGTTTAAATTGTGTGAAATAAGATGGAATAGCAAATAAGTTCGTGCAAATTGTCATTAAATCATATATTTTGATATAAATGTGAGATACTTGATGCAAAATTGATTCATAGGTTAATAACGGAAAAAAAATAACATATGTAGAGAACATTCCTGCTTAAAAAGCCTAGAACATATCCTATAAAAAGTGACTCAGAGTCATTGCATTAAAATCCCTTAAGCTTGAATGTTGCTTGTCCTTGAGCAACACTATTCTTGGATTTCTTTGATAGAGTCAAGAAGACACAAATTCCTATGAACTACTTTTTTTAATCACCCCCACTTGTTGGTCCTAGACCATCCCTCGCCAACCATTTAATAGGTAACTAATTTAAAGGGATCAATAATGTTCATTGAAGACGTCTACAACAAGATCAATGTAAACACTATCAATATGGAGAAGTTGATATCATGGCTAGTAGGACACTATCAATAATGTCTCACACAATGATATTAGAGTGGTCCTATTCACCAATAGAGACTTCTCCATGATGTTGCCAAATGACATTAGGATATCCTGGGATGTCCACTAAAAGTCTAAGGCCCATTGGGGGCTAGAACAATCTGTACTTCGAAGTTTTAGTGCCCTTTGTGGCCTGATGTTACTTTGTTTGGGGCCCTGTGTGGCCAAACTTCCAAATAAAACCTCATATTTGTGCGACAGGATGAACACCGATTAATTTCAATCAAGGTTCCAAATCACTCAGGTCAGGATGAATCAAGGTAAAGTGTTCAGCATGCCAGTTCTCACTTGGAGATTGGGCGCGTCAACCTTAGGATGTTGGGGGGTAGTGATGATTTTATCCCATGTTGGAGACAAGGCAGTTCAACAGTTCAACACTTGGCCAAGCTTTTGGGAAAACTGAACCCACCTAGTAGGGACGGATGAACTGAAAGGGAAGTTAGGGTCTGACTTAGGACCATATAGTTGGCTGAGGCCCATGAACCTTCTTACACATGATAGTTTTTATATCATAAAAAAAGGTTAGTAGGACACATGCTTGATGCACCATGTAAACTCCCTATCTACATTTCTCTAATCTACCTACCTAAACTATGATTGAGGGAAATAATCATTTAAGTGGCTTAACATGTAGAGAAATTGGTGAAATATTAGTTTCTATGAAATAGGAATCACAAGAATAATCCAAATTATTTATGCAAGCAATAAAATATTATGCACCTACAAAATTGATGACATGAAATCCATGCCTTCTAATGACTTTTATAAGTGTGGAATGATGCATGCAAAATATGACTCGTCATAATGATGACGAAGAGAAAGGGTGAGTACATGAAGAACATTTCCACTTTATCCTTATATTTTAAATAGAGTTTATGAATCCTTTCCCTCCTTCTCTCCTTTTTATTTGTTTTTCAAATACTTTTTTTCTACCCCAAAATTTTGCATGATACATAATCCATGCTTGGGATTTTTTACTATATGTATGTATATATATGTACATATATATATATATATATATATATATATATATATATATATATATGTATGTATATGTATATATATAATAAGGATGTACATTTTTATCTCTTCTTTCATGAAGGAAAATAAAGTGGACACAAGATACACCTCATTCGAAATATGCAATGATGGATAAAATCTATACAAAATTTTGTTATGCAACTAAAAATGCTCAATAAGATGATATGAACATTTTGTATTTTCTTTTTTAATGCAACTAAAAATGGACTACTCTAAATGTTTCCTAACATGCCATGCAATGAAATAAAGAAGAAGATAACTTGAATTAAACTTGATCATTATGTCGTGTGGATGAAAATGAAGGCAAGTTGTATGAGATTACATGACTAAGAGATAGTGTCTTTTCCAACCATGATTTGTCCCTCTCCTATTGACTTATATTATAGGGTAACCTTAGAATTTATTTCTAAAATTCAAATTAGAGATCATGTTACTATTTGGTTGGTTTACGTTCAAACATCCTAGTCATAACATGAGCCTTTAGGTTGAGATAATTTTTTCATTCATTCAGTGTCTTCAAGTTGACTAACCCAAAGAATTCCTCCATTTAATGCACCCTTTGACTTAGCACATTAGCTGACAAGATAGGAATTAGAACATATTCATGTATTTTGACCATTTTAATTTCATTTCATAAGCATTGAGCATAGTCTTTTTACTAGAGAGATGCAATCATGATTAGTTACACTCCTAAATTACACTAGATATGTATCCTACCATCATGATGAAAATCAAAGCAAAGAAATATGCAATCTAACTAAGATAGATAAAAAATGATGCAAGAGAAACGCATTACATCACCACCCCAAACCTAAAATTTGACCATGTCCTCATAGTCGAGAATCGAACAAAGAGGTAGAAGGGGTAATTAGGTGATCAGAATGGTGATGGAGGGAATGTTCTTAGTGGGATCTATAAACCTAGTGGTAGTAGGTGTTTGTGAATTGTGGAGGTGGGGTAGGCATGTTTGTGGTTGAGGGTAACTAGCAAAGTTTTCTTGACTCCAATGATGATCATAGAGTGGATGTTGATGATACTAGATACATTTTAGGTGTGTTTGGATGTTCTCTTGGTTGACTAGGAGAAGGTGATCATTGTCAAAGATCACATGTTACTGACAAAGTGTTGCTCCTAAATACCCTAGACCTGAGTCTTGGCATCTGACTACTGTAATTGTTGTTATTGAAACGACTACATAATCCCATACACGCCCCCCATGGAGAAGGAATCTCATGTTGGTGTAGGTGTTGGAGATGAGGATCTTGAAGCTACATGTCATCAAGGGATGTCGTTCATGTGCCAGCGTGTATAAGAGGAGTGAATGCCTCCTCTAGTTTCTCCTCCTCTGCTCCTTCTTCTTTTGGAGTGGACTCAGTGTCTTCTTCCACTCCTGATAGGACAATTTCCTCTCCCTATATTGGCCAACAAAGGAGGTATATGCCTCTCAAACGGAAGATGGGGTCAGGGAAAGCCCTCTCCTGCAGTTGGCTATTTATAGTGCATCATGCATACACCCTTCCTTCATACCTAGAGACAAGGTGGGCCCATTTGACATGCTTGCAATCAAGCTTGAACAGAATCATAACATGGTTGGTCTTCGTTAGATCGAGTTAGAGATGCATGGCTAGTGGTGTGAGGAATCTCCCAAAATGAATGGGGGTGTCTCTTTAATTTAGATTTTTCACATTCACCATGTGAAGGAGGAAGAATTAATTGAGGTTGACATGCTCCTTCCCCATGGTTAAGAGAAACCACAAGATATATCGGTCTGCCTTTTAAACCTGCCCTTACCCCTGTGTTGACCTAGAAAAGATGGTGTTCTTCAGGAAGCTGCAAAGAATTCAAGAAAAGTGATGCTCGATGCCCATCACTGAAGATAGATGTCAATTGATGATGAACCCCTAAGGAAGGGTAGTCATCTATTTCCATTCCATGTTGTAGTCAAAGTCACCTAGGGTGAAGTGAACATCACCCATGGGCCAATCCATAGACAATGCTGGAGTTCACCAATACTAGGTGGTGGTCACTGTTAAATATCTAGAATTTCACTCAATCAAACTCCCATCTTTCCTCATTTTGGAGGAAGCATCACACCTCTAGTGGAGTCAAATTCATGGAAGAGGTCTGGATATGTTGAGTAATCACCAAAGAAAGGGTGATCAGCCATTGTGCCTTGCCTAGTGCAAATGTGTAGGAGGTTCTTTGTGAACCTAACCTCGATAAGGAAGGCTTGGTCCTTATACCAAGTGGACGACCTCCCTCTTCTATAGAACTGCATGATGCTTCTTCTATGCTTCATTTAGAAAGTTCACTCTTGTTGGCTCTGGAACCAATTAATGAGGAACAAAGAAGAGGGATGGAGCTTGATGCATGGCTACCATTTCTTGGAATAAAAGAATATGAAAGAGAAGAAGAGATGTTGGAGAAGATTTTGATTGTTGGATTGTTGATGTCACTACTTGGGATCATTGGGTTCCAATTGTTAATACCAATGATCGTGGGTTGGTGATGTACTGACCCACTAATCGTGCAGTATTGGTGGTACCAATGGGTGTCGATGGTACCAATTCTTAATCAGTGCTTGCGGATTAATGCCTCTGACGACTCAATTTGGATCATCTCAATCATCAATGTCAGTGCCACGGATCTAGTCTTGTTGAGTTGGTACTACCAACATAAGTGTCAGTAGTACCGAGTTGAGTTTTGATTGACTTTGACCTATTGTTCGGGGCTATCAACAACTATAGTTTTATGGACAACTCTTGTCAATGCTCCCGGCCAAGTGTTGATTCGATTGAGATGTATCTTGGTGGTATGAGTTGGTATTTCATGAAGCTTCACAGTCATCAATATAACATGTCAGTGCCACCAACTTGGATGTCATTGGCACCAAAATGAGTTGCTCCTTTTCTGCCATTGAGCTTATTGACTCGGTACCACTGAATTTCCACTTGGTGGTAACAAAGAAACTTTCTTGTAGATTTGTGATTTTTTGTCAAAAAGAGTTGGAGATATCGATGTTAGTTTTAGTGTTACCGACATGTATCTCCTCTTGATGCCCTAACTTGTAAGGGTTCGGTGTCACTGGATCACTTGTCAGTGGTAATTATAACACCCAACTTTTCAAAGCATGCAAATATCACTGAGAGGAAGCATTCTTACTCAAGGGGTGTAACAATATGCTAATTTTTGTAGTTTGAATGAATGAAACACTTTACATTGAATGAAATCAGATTCATACATAGTTCTTGGCAAAAAAAAATCTACAATTGGTCCATCTATTCTACTAAGCTAAACTTGAATAACATGACTAATCATAATATAAATGATATCTAAATCTCTTGATCAGCTTAGTAAGTTCACCCCACCAGGAAAATCTTCCAATCTTCCTAGTCTTTGAATGTCCTTGTTACTCTTAACTTACTCCAAGTCTTGTAGACATCATGTCCCCAGCCATACAAAACAAACATCACATCAGTAAGTGGTATTTCACACTTTATATAGTAGAAAGTAAATGTAACGTCATGAAGTAAACTTGACATGAAATAACTTGACAATACTTGACAAAAAAACATAAGTTTGATCATGTATTTATTTTAAGTATTATTTAAATCAACAAAACATGATTAATTGGATAAGAGAATATATATTGCCTCTCTTAATGCCCGCATAGGAGCCCATAATTCCTGGGAAGTCCATAATTTTAGGAAATCCCATAATGACCCAAAGGTCAGTGATCAAGGAGCATATAAAACTTAACCAATTCCTTAAGTTTGTTCATGATCTTGATTTAATCATTAATGTCCTTAATCTTAGTCTTCACATAATGAGATATCTCCCTCTTAGTGACATGATGGGATTTCTCCCCTTGAATCATAATGGGATTTCTCCCTCTTAATGTCTAGTGTGATTTCTCCCTCATAATGTCTCAATGGGATTTCCCCCTTCTTTGAACATGATTCATTATTCACAAATTATAGTCATAGCTAGGGTTTATATATTCAAACATAAGAAATCAGTCACACAATGATATATATACATGATGTTATCTTGGAAAGCATTTATAATTTCATGAAACATAATAATGTGCATAACATTTGCATAAATATTCAATGAAACCAAAATTACTTGCGCCTAACATGCTTGGCCCCCTTAACTATAAAAAGCCACCTTAGGTCAAGTCCCTCTGACTTGATTGAGTATTTCATCATTTGTAACTTGATTAAAATCATAATGTGTACATGAGTTTGTAATCAATTAACCCAAATACTGGTATTTGAATTATTGAAGATACTAGAGGTGTAAAACAATGTGCGGAAACAAGTTTGATCGATATAGAATTAGAAGAGATTTTCAACACATATTTTCCATCACTTTTTAGGTCATATCCAAAAGTTATGAATTTTGCAAAATATACCAATCAAAGTTAGGAAAAGTATAGTTTGACAATCATTAAAATCAAAAATGAAACTGGTGTAAATAAAATGCAAAATGACCTACAAACCTAGGTGCATGTAACACATAAATTAGAAGTATAGGATCAAACTTGTCATTTATTCATAATTCGTATCTCGCGACTGATAAATCAAAATGTGTGTCAAAATTCCCAAAATGCCCTTGAGACATAAACATTGTGATTGACCTTACAAGGGCACCAATGTCTTTGCATGACCGTGTTTGTTCATCAACTTGCTCCATCGTGAGGGGCTTTATCATAGATCCAAACCTCCAAGCAAAAGCTAGGATTTGTGGCAGGTACAAGGGAACATGGACTACCAGAGGCTACCTTGAATCGAACCAAAGATGATGGTATGCATGCACGTGGAAAATGGTCAGGTGGTATTGTCTTCATCAGAAACCTAGAAAATAGGGGAGGAAGCTGCTGGTCAAGAAACCATACCAAAAGACTAAGAGGAAACCCTATACAGGCCAGGCAACAATCCTTGAGTCTAAGCGAGCTTGTCTGCTACTTCAACATGGTCGGGTGTCTACTGGACGGCCCAGACAGTGAACTCCAGTGAGTAGCTTGACATCGACCTATAGGGTATGACGACTGGGGAAATGACAAGGCTAACTAATAAAGAGAATATGGGAATGGGGAGGCGAAGAAGCTTACATAGTGGTCAATTGCATAGAAGGATGAATAGGAGGTGGAGTCGATCTTGTGGTTGTTGCAGAAGAAATGCGAGCAGGTCCAGGAGTTTGGGGGCACTAGGGGTTTAATTGGAAGAGGAGGAATAATACTTGAGGTCCTATTTTGCTATATGACGTCTTATATAGGCAAGAGATGAGTGAGAGAACCCTCCGTAACTCAGGGTGGTGAGACTAGGAAGAGCCCTAATTGGGTGTTTCATGCCCAAAGCAAGAGAGAGGGTAAGTTATAGCTTGCTCAATTCGAGAAAGAGGGGCGAATTCATTAGTGAAGAAATCTTGCAAAAGACTTAAGAGACAAGAGAGAGATCAAGGAGAGGAATTACCTTGAACTAGTTTCAAACTAACGAAAGAAATGGAGGTAGAGGATGAATGTGGAGTCGTCAGATGGTAAATTGACGGTGGATGCAGAAAGCATAAAGGGAAAGGAGAGAAAAGGGGGCATGACAGGAGAAATTAATCTAAATTTAGGTGTGTTACATTGCATTAAATCAATTTCCATTAAATCCTATTTAAACTTTGGGGAAACGTTTCCTAATTGGTTTGACGGGTCAAACTAAGTAAAATTATACCAAATTTGTACCATAGGTTAATAATGTAGTCTAGATTCTTCATATCTACTTACATTTTTGTTACGACCATGATATATCTGTTAATACATTAAAATTTATTATCTTGAATTATGTACATGAAAGATAAAATAATGTGCCATGTCTTTTTATAATTCTTTCTTTGACTCCAAAAATGAGATGGAAAGTAATATGCCTTCAAAATTTAATTTTTATCCCTCTATATTCCTCTATGGGAATACTATTTTGAAGGAGAGAGAGAAAAAGAGGATTAATAATTCTTTCTTTTATTAAAAACTATAAAAAGGAAAGCTTCTTGCAGAAGTTATCTTATCCCATATGTATATTTTCAAATTCCAACCATTTCATCTTGATCTTTTATTTCCTTTAATTATCATAAATGCTAGGAGAGAGAAAAGTGAAAGGGGAAAATATGTATTCAACATTTTAAGTTAACTACAACACATTATGGCATATGTATAAGAGAAAGTATACTTCTAATTTTCGTTTTGCTTTTTGCACTTTATTTTTGTATAATAAGTATGATTTTATGGTCTTTTACATTATCCCTTTAACTATTTTTATTTAATGGGTTCATATTCTAAGTTATAATTTAATTGTGAAAATTGGAGAGTGACATTTCTACCCGCCTTAAAAAAAGTTTTGACCTCGAAATTTCTCTAGGCTACTACCCACCTTAGGGTTTTTCTTACCACTATAACTAATTATGGTTAACATATAAAGATTCATTTTAGTTCAAAACTTTGCATGAAAAGGGATATGTAACATATGGAGTCAATCTTTATTAAAGATTTATGTAAACGTTGATTAATCATTACTTTGGTCTTCTTCTCAACTTATACTAAGGGTTAATGGAACCAACTTATCATTACACTTAGGGCATGTTCCTCAAACTTGTCATTACTTTTGAACATTAGGCGTAGATGACTATCTAACCCTTAGGCCTTTAGGTACCTCCTTACATTCTGGATATGTGTTTATCAAGCACATATCTAGTGATGTGGGATCTTGTCATGCTACCTCTAACTAACCTACTAATACATGTGTCCAATACAAGATGGACTACTAAGAAAGGATAAATGCATCAAAAGCATATGCTTATGACATTGCACTTCAACTCTCAATTTCCTAGCCATGACCATTAAGTATGGAGAGGATATCTCATTATCTAGGGTTAGGTTGATACTTGGGATCTAACTATCTAAACCTCTACCCATATCATGTCCTATCACTTATATTAGTGTAGATTATAGTCATTCTAGGGCATGATATCCTTCCTTGGGAGTCCATTCCTATATCTAATCTTAATTCTAGGGTGACTATGAGAATCAACTTTACCTAGTGGCCATTTACCCAATTGTCTAATACACAAATGTGACACCCCACTTTTCACAACATGAAAATATCACTAAGAGGGAAGCATTCTTATACAAGAGGTTTCACAATATGGTAATCTTTGCAATCTAAATAAATTAAACAGTTTGCATTGAATGAAATCAGATTCATACATAGTTCTTGGCAAAATAAATCTACACTTGGTTCATCTATTCTACTAAGATAAACTTGAATAACATGGCTAAGCATAATGTACAGTATATATAAATATCTAGATCGACTTAGAAAATGACACCTCACTAGGAAAATCTTCCAATCTTATCAGTCCTTGATTGTTCTTGTTACTCTTCACTTTCTCAAAGTCCTACAAACATTGCATCCCCATCCATGAAAAATAAACATCACATCAGTAAGCGATATTTGGCATATTATATAATAGAAAGCAAACATAACTTGACATGAAATAAACTTGACATGAAATAACTTGACTATACTTAACACAAAAATATGAGAATTATCATGTAATTATCTTAAGTATTATTAGAATCAATTAAACAAGATGAATTGAATAAGTGACCATATATTGCCTCTCTTAATGCCCCATAGGAGCCAATAATTGCTTGGAAGCCTATAATTCTAGGAAATCCCATAATGACCCAAAGTTCCATGATCGGGGAGCATATAAAAACTTAACAAATTCCTTAATTTGGTTCATGATATTGATTGTATCATTAATGTATTTAATCATAGTCTTGACATAACAAGATTTCTCCCTCTTAGTGCCATGATGGGATTTCTCCCCTTGAATCATAATGGGATTTCTCCCTCTTAATGTCTTAATGGGATTTCTCCCTCATAATGTCTCAGTGGGATTTCTCCCTTCTTTGAACATGATTCATTATTCATAGATTATAGTCATATGTAGGTATTATAAATTAGAACATAATCAATCGGCCAAACAATGATATCTATACATGAAGTTATCTTAGAAATCATTTATCATTTCAGGAAACGTAATAATGTGCATAACCATAACATAAATATTCAATAAAACCAAATTTACTTATGCCAAATATGCATGGTCTGCTTACCTATAGAAATCCACCTCAGGTGAAGTCCTCTGACTTGATTGATTCTTTAATGACCTATAATTTGATTAAAATCATAATGTGTACATGAGTTCATAATCATTAAATCCTAATCCTAGTCTTTGTATTATTGAAGAGATTGGATGTGTGAAATAAAGTTTAGAAAATAGATTAGATCAATAGAGAACCAAAAGATCTTTTCAAAGTATATTTTCCATCATTTTCTGAGGTTGTACGCAAAAGTTGTAACTTTGCAAAATGGAACGATCAGAGTCTGAAATACTATAGTGTGGCAATCATTAATATTGAAAATGAAACTGATGTGAATCAATGCAAAAGGACCTAGAAACCTAGGAATGCGTGACATATAAATCATAAGTGGGGGGTCAAACTTGTCATTTAGTCATAATTCATATCTTGTGGCTGATAAATCAAAACACATATCAAAATTCGCAAAATGTCATTGTGACATCAATACTGCAATTGACCTTGTAAGGACACTAAAGTGTTTGCAAGATTTGGTCTGTTTGTCACCATGATCTGTCGCTAGGGGCTTGATCGGAGATCCAAACCTCATATATGAAGTTGGGATTCATGGACAATACAAGGGAATAGAGACTTACATATGCTTCCTTGAATCGAATCGAAGACAATGGTATCAATGCACATGGAAAATGTCCGAGTGTTATTGATTTTCATCAAAAAGCCAGAAAATAGGGGAGGAAGCGGCTGGTCAAGAAACCATACCAAAAGACCAAAAGGGAACCTGATACAGGCCAGGCAATAATCCTGAAGTCTATTCGAGCTTGTACGCTGCTTCACCATGGTCGGATGTCAACTAGAAGGTCCCGAAAGTGAACTTCAGTGAGGACCTTGACATCGACTTATAGGGTAAGACAACTGGAGAAATGGCAAGGGTAACTAACAACAAGAAAACATAATGGGGCTTGGAGAAGCTTATGATCTTCAACTTTTCTTTCTCATGGACCACTTCTCCTCTAGAATAGTGTATAAGATGTTGTCCATTGGTCTTGAAGACCTTAACGCCATCACTTATTTTAGTTCTCCATAGGGAAGTGTCTTGACAACAACATATGGTCCAATCCATCGGGATCTCAACTTTCCCATGTGCAATTTCAGTCTAGAATTGAACCACAAAACCATTTTCCCTGTTAAGAAGGTTCTATGCAAAATGTGGAGATCATAGATCTTCTTAGTTATTTCCTTGTAGATCCTAGAGCTTCTATAAGCATCAAGCATAATCTCATACAATTCATTCATATTTAGCTTGTGCTTCTCCCCTACAATAAATATGTCAAAATTTAAATTCTTTAAAGCCCATTTGGCCCTATGCTCCAATTCTACAGGAAGATGGCATCCCCACCCGTAGACCAATCTATAAGGGGTTGTACTAATAGGTGTTTTAAGATCCATCCTACAAGACCAAAGAGTATGATTTATTTGCATGCTCCAGTTTGTTCTACTATTGGAGACGGCCTTTTCTTAGATCAAATTAATTTCCCTATTTGACACCTTTACTTGGCCTTGGGTTTGAGGGTGGTATGGAGTGCCTATCCAATGATTTACTCATATTTTCTCAATAAACCTCCAAAGTTCCTATTTGTAAAATAGAAGTTTCCATCACTAATGATCATCTGGGGCACTCCAAACCTATAGAAAATGTTGTCACAAAACAACATACCACTTGTGCATCATTGGTGGGGGTAGAAATTGCTTCCACCCATTTTGACTTCTAATCAATGGTTAATGAAAATATTAAGATTGTAATTTGAAGATACAAATGGACCCATGAAATCTATTCCTCAAAGGTCAAATACCTCAACTTCTTGCAACATACTTAGGGGAATTTCATGTCTCCTAGAGATGTTGCTTGTGCGTTGACATGTGTTGCACCTCCTAACAAAGTCATATGATACTTAAATAAATACATCCAATAAAGTCCCCTCCCCAACTATGTAAAAGTTGTCCTTGATCTAGCCCCTAGTGGGCATAAAGTGGCAATGAGCAAGTATGCTCTAAAACTGGCACTCAGGAACATATTTTCTCCATATCATGTACCGGCACTTCTTAAGCAAAATGGGATCATCCCTAATGTAATACTTCAAGAAATAAAAGAATCACTTTTTTATGATATCTCCCCTAGTAGTTCGTTGCATTTTAGATAATTGATAACATTTGAATACCATTGATCCTTCCCTTTTAATCACAAGAAGTTGTTCATTAGGACATTGCTCAACAATTGGTATCTCCAGCCCAAACTCATTCACCCTCGATAGATGAGATAGGTGACATGCCACTACATTCTATACCTAGTACTTGTCTCTAACATCTACGTCAAATTATTGTAGAAGAGTTTTGCATCTTTATTTTGTAAAAGGTACCTAATGGCCACATGGTCATTCCATACTATCACCTTTTCTCCTATTTCATCTAAATTTTGAAAAGTAGAGACAACAGTCAATAACTCTTTTTCACTAGTGATGTATTAAAAATCGAGCACCATTCAAAGTCCTCGACACATAATAGATAACCAACATGGCATGAATTTTGCAATGGCTCAAAACGGCTCCAACTACATAATCTGACACAATGCACTCAAATGGATGGCTCCAGCCCAGAGCCACCACCATGGGTGAAGAGATCAACTTCTCCTTCAAAACCTCAAATGCTTCCAAATAATAATCATTAGAATCAAATATATCGTCCTTTTCTAACAACTCATAGAGAGGTTTTGCATAACTAGAAAATATTTTATAAATTGTCGATAAAACTTGTGTGACATATAAGAAATATCTAACTCCCTTCATCAAATGTGGTTGAGGAAGTTTGGAAATTAGTTCTATCTTTATTGGATGGACTTCCATACCCTTGTTGGACACCTTGTATCCAAGCACAATCCCTTCACTCACCATCATGTGACACTTCTCCCAGTTCAAAATCATATAAGTTTCCTTACATCTTTGTTATACTTTATCAATATTGGAAAGGACGCCATCAAATGACTCTCCGTAAACCAAAAAATCATCTATTAAGATCTCAATATTGTGTTCAACCATATTAGGAAAAATGGCAAGAAAACATAGCTATAAAGTTGTTGGCGCATTATAAATATTGAAATCCATGTGACGATAAGCAAAGGTACCATAGGGGCAAGTGAAGGTTGACTTCTATTTGATCATCTAGTTATATGGAAATCTGGTTATATCCTTTATAATCATATAAAGAGTAAAAGTGTGAGTGACAAGTGAGCCTCTCAACAATTTGGTTGATAAATGGTCTTTCAGTGTGGTGGCATTCCAAAGGCGATAATCAATACAAACTCAACACCATGTCACTAACCTAGTAGAAACCTCAATGGCAGAATTGATAGTGAGAGTCATACCCCCTTCTTATGAACTACTTGTGTCAAACTAATCCATTTAAAATCACAAATAGCATAGATTGTTCCTACCAACAAAAGTTTTACTACCTTCTTCTTTACCACCTTAGTGATTATGAGATTTAGATGAATTTGAAGTTGTGCCACCGGCTTTGCTTCTTTGATATCAACAACACATCATCTGAATGCAACCCAATGGTTCTTCAGTAGGAAAATTATTTGTTCCTCATCATGAAGACTCAGTGATGTAAAATTATCATTGGATGTTGCGGTATACTTCCAAGAACATGTACATCAAACGTGGAGGAAGTAGTTTAAATTCCATCTCAAGAGGGTGTTGCAAATATGTACTAGTGGTGGTGATGGCGATCCCAGATCCTCCAAATGTTTTGTGTAACAGCATGAAAATGCCTTTGTAAACAAGGCACTCTCATACATGAGATGGTAGCATTTGCATTCATCCACTAAATTCATGCTACAAGCTTCTAATGGTAACTAGGGATATGCATGAGTGATAGCAGAAGAGACCACATCTATAATTGTTGTTGGATGAACATCATCCTCCAACTCCTCAAGGTTACTACAACCTTTGCCAAAGAAATTTGCTTCGTTTGTTCTATAATTTCCACCTCCAAGGCGCTATGTTCTACCTCTGTCATGACATGTACCACATTTAGAGATTGTTTCCCTAGAAGAAGGTACAACTCATTATCAATATGCTTCATCACATAAAGCTGGGCCTACTTATGAATTTGTTGTTGTTGGTTGGGAAGCTTTATTTCAAACTGGTCATCCTGGATTCCCAGTGTCATTCTCCCTTTGTCAATCTCCAAGATCACATCATTTGTGCCCAAAAATGGACTTACTCATAAAAATTCATTGTCATAGTCATCCTATATCTCCATGACCAAAAGATCTTCTGGAAATATGAAATTGTCTACCATCACTAGGACATCCTCACATATGCCTAGTGGTCTCATAATTGAATTGTCTCCTAGATGAATTGTCATATTACTTCTCCCTGATAGAGCCCAAGATTCTTTAATGTTGTCAATGTCATGAGATTAATGCTTGCTCCTAGATCACATAGTGCTTCTCCAAATTTGATGCTACTAAAGAAACGAGGTATATTAACACACCCCTGATCTAGTCTAATCTGTGACAATTTCCTTTGTATCAATGCATTAAATTCCTCCCATAGTACCACAACATCTGAATCAACTCTCCTCCTCTTCTTGTTGATGATGTCTTACAAGAACTTGTTGTAGGAAGAGATTTGTTCAATGACATCCAGTAGAGGTATATTGATGCTGAGTTTTCTTAAAACATTCAGAAATATTTTTGGATTGCTTATCAACCATTTTGGCTTTCAAGCTGTTAGGAAATAGAACTGGAATCATATTCTTTTGTTGGTGAGGCAGAATGTAGGAATCTTTTGGAGTTTTGGTTTCCCCATGTCCTCCTCTTCTACAACTTTCTCCTTCGGTAAGATCGGTGGCAAGAATCTCATCAAGAGATAGATGAAGATTGATTCTACAGTCCCACCTACTACGTGCCTTGTGGTGCTAGAATGAATGACTCATACCAGACCACACCCCAAAAGGATCTAGTGTGCACTTCCAGCCAACATATGTGGATTCTAGTGGCTATTGTGGAAGTAACTTCTCTATCATATTGATGGGTCATCGCGAACACAACAAATCCACTAGGGAAATGTTCCCTAGAGTTTAAGTTCTAGGGTTAACAACTCACAACTAAGTTGATATGATTGTAGAAAGGTATCGGTCCCAAAGAACGGCATATTCAGGGTCAAATTTGAACCAGATATGATGAATAAATTAAAAATCTAGTTGAGAGTGGTTGATTAAAAGTAAAGCAAATGAGCATAAGTAAAACTAGTTAATTGGGTTTTAGATAAAATGATAAAAGATATTGGGGTTCTGGAGGATCATCATCATATAACATGTTTTTACTTACTAATTCAACTCCTAAATTTTAATGTTTAAAATAGGATAGTGTGGAGTTGTGTCCTTTTAGAGAACAAATCTCACAAGAGTTGGACTTCTCTTAAAAACCAAGGACATGATGTTTTGAGGATCCTCGTCTAACCGTCCAACAAGTTTCTATCTGAGGCCTCATCATGAAACATATGATTTCCATTTTGGCGTTCAAACTCGTGGGACATATGTTCACATCACCATCATCTATAAAAACAAGATAAACTAGGTAGAAAAATCATAATTCCCAACGGATGTCTCATTAGGATAATATGGGATCATTTATTTTGGGATCTGAGGTCTCATCAAACCACAAGAACGTAAACTAACTAACAAGAAAATAAGTATAAAAGGATCAAAATTTCAATTAGGGGTCTTGTCAAGAAATTATGGGTTCACTCTTGTTGGGATCTGAGGTCTCTCACACCACACTAACATAATATAATTAACTAAAAATTGAGTGCAAAATGGTTGGAAGACATTCATTCACTAAAAGTTTAGAGTCAGATACAATAAAGTAAAGAACAGGCTATGGGGATACTCCGCATGACCCTATAAGGGAACTACTCAAATATAATGAAATGAACAAGAAACAAGCATATAATATGAAATATGATATGTGAAAGATGGATCATCGAAGAGTGGAGAATGCCTTGTATTTATAGTAAACAATGCCCAATATTCAGTTTGACTGCCTTCATAGATTTATGTTTGGTCAAATGTCTTTAGTTACCTTCTTTCCTCCACACAAAAGCATATGACATTGCCAACTTTCCTTTATGTCCCGTGAAGTGAGTAATTTTGACAACATTGATTGCTTGTCCCAAATGAAAAAAATTATTGAATTGTCTTCCTTCAATATTTTGATCATTCAATTTATTTGACTCTCTTTGCCAATTTCAACTACAGGCAAGTCGGTCGGATGGAAATCATGTCGACTGACTGGAAAATTCATGCACAAAAATATTTTTCCTAAAAATGATTAAATTCGCTTTCCAAATCATATTGGAACAATAATTTCCGCTTTGGAATGCAAAAGATAAGGTCATTTTGGTGTGGGGTATATTAATCATTGTGGTTAAATCTACAGTTGAGTCGATTACTTGGAAAGCCAGTTGATAGACATGAAAAGATCCCTAAAAATACATGTTTCTTGTAGGTGATAAAAATTCCTTCGACACATCATATATGAACATTAGTTTCCGCTTTAGTATGTAAAAGATATGACCATTTTGGTGCATGATGTATCAGGCATTACGGGAAGTAGGAAATTCCACTGATTGGAAAGTCTGGGGGATGAATTTGCAATTGAAGCCTCTAATCTTTGGGTCTTTTGGCATTTGGAGTGATTGGTCATTTAAGCTATAAAAATCTAGAATATATAGTAAAAATTCTAATTGATTATAAAAAATAGACTAAAACAATTATCCTAAAACAATAACATAATAATGAAATGCTCCTAAAGACATATATAAAATATACAAATTAAATGGAAAATATACATTTATTAAATATCCAAAATTTGAGTGTTGATTGTCATCGAGCAACACAAAATAACAGGCATGTGCCAGTTAATATTGAAATCTTATCCTCCTCACTTGAAAATTGCTATTTGAACCCATTACCACCTTGTAGGGCTAAGTGACATGATGTATGGGTTATGAGTCACTTATTATAGGCCTAGCTTATATTTTTTTGTGCATTTGTTAGTCAATTTGTTAATTATACTTGCATAAATGTTTACAATTGGCTTGTATAATCTATTTGCATCAAACTATGCTTATTTCATCGCAATTATATTATTTTATATATTTCTCAGTTTGATACATAGTCTTTGTGCATTTTTAGGAGTTGCCAAGTAATTGAGGAGTCAGTGCCACCGACCACTAAGGTCAGTGACACCGAGATGACATCAGGGACAGAGACTTGGTCGACCAAAAGAGTCGATGGCACCGACTACATAGGTTGGTGCCACCGAGATAGCATCAGAGAGGAAAGGGAAATATTCACATCAGCTCGGGTACCGATTCTTCCAGAGCACGACAGATCCTGATGCCGTCGGTGCCACCAACATCTAGGTCGGTGCCACCGACCCTGTTGGATTTCAGCAATCTAAAGTAGTCGTCCCGATCAAACGGTCCACAGTCTGTGGTATTGTAAGTGACCTAGGACAAAAAGGGAGGATGTCCAGAAATAAGGGGATCAGTTTTTGCACCGCATGATGGACATAGAAGAGAGGGAGAGAAGCACGGAGCTGAAGAACGTCACCGGAAAGATTCGAGCACATCCAACAGATGATTCTACTACTAGAAGACTGCAAGATGTGCGTTTCTCGAGGAGGATCATCCAGAGCACCTTCTTTCCAGGGGTTACATGAATATCCTTCATGTTTCCCATATTTTTCTTCTCTCCTTCTATATATTTTCAACTGAAAACCATGCGGGGCAAAACCCCCTTTTTTCCTTAGGACCGGGAGTAGCCCGGGGAATCATTGTATTGACTGTCTACATGATTTAGCAAAAATTTCTCTTTATTCCTGGATATATGAGTGTGGAATTGAATGACTTATCATTGCTTGATCACTGTCAATATGATTACAAACCGATAATTACTCTGGAAGGAGGATTAAAGGTTAGAAAACCATAACTTGTACACTTTCCTACCCGTTCCTTGGAGAAGGTGACATATAGTTAGTGGAAAGAACCTAGAGCTTTCAATAATGCACCTAAGCTAAGAATGAATTACCATATACATGGAATTGGCTTAGATATAGGTAGTGAATTGCATCGCAGAAGCGAATAATTCTAACTGTAGGCTTTCTATCCAGGATAGAGTAGGAATCTATATTAATTTGGTAGAAATAATATACGACGAGACCCCGTGGTGAAACGGGTAACCCTATGGAATTCATTTCATTCAAATCAACCATTTTTAATTTCTCTTATTTTTCTTTTGTTTTGTTCAAACTCAATTCAACCTTTTTAACCAACTATAACATCCCAGGATTTGAGGCCTCAGATATGATGGATCTTAAAAGGAATGATTGGACTACCCATATCACCAAGGTGCACCTCCTTTTCCGAGAGCCCATCACTAAAGAACTCCATAGTTAAGCGTGCTCATCTTGGAGTAGTACTAGGATGGGTGACCAGTCAGGAAGTTGACCCTCGCTTGCGCGTGAGTGGTGAAAAAGCACGCAGTTAAGGCTAGTGGTGGTCTTTGGGGCCAGTCGTCATTCCTAAAACTCTACTAGAGCCTTGGGCAGTGGGCCCCAGTGTTACAAATGGTATCAGAGCCATAATCCCTCCAGTAGGTGGGGCCCACATGGGCATGTGGCATGCCAGTCTTGAGCCGTACGGTCCAGGCATGTAGGAAAGGGCTATCCATGGTGATGTAGCCACCCTTGCGCTAGTATTCTGTGATCGGGAGCTGGTTGTTCATGGGCCATGTTGGGTCTGCACTAAAGTGAGGAAATATTATGAGGCCATATAGTTGAGCCTTGATGAGGACGTCAAGAGTCTAAGTGGGAGAGATTGTAACATCCCAAGATTTGAGGCCTCAGATATGATGGATCTTAAAAGGAATGATTAGACTACCCATATCACCAAGGTGCACTCCTTTTCTGGGAGCCCATCACTAAAGAACTCCATAGTTAAGAATGCTAAGATTGGAGTAGTACTAGGATGGGTGACCAGTCGGGAAGTTAACCCTGGCTTGTGCGTGAGTGATGAAAAAGCACGTAGTTAAGGCCAGTGGTGGTCTGTGGGGCCAGTTGTCATTCCTGAAACTCTATTAGAGCCATGGGCAGTGAGCCCCGGTGTTACACCGACTTGGCTAATCACACCATAGTTAGTAGTAGTCACTGAGACTACGTCTCCCTGAGTTTGACTCGGGCCTCACATAGGCCTATATTACTTGACGCGTGCACTTGCATCTTTACACACGGTTTTGGAGTGTCAAGTTTTTGGCACCGTTTTCAGGGAGACGATGACGTTTCAGTACTACGAGTGCTGCGGACGGCCACTCTAGGCCACATTTTAATTTTTGTGCAATTTCACTCTAATCTAATAAAAATATTTACTTCATATTCATATCTCGATTTTCTTTCATAAGCACCTTGACTAATTATTTTCAACTTTTCAGGTACTAGTGTATGGTGACAATAAGGACCACAAATTACGGAGAAGCTACACCTGAGGTTCCAGTCACTATCAAAGCTCCAATTCAAACAACTTCCTTAGAAGTCATACCAGTGTCACTTAGGCAACAAGAAATGGGGGACGGAAATCCGGGAGCAGAGAGGGCCATCTGGGAGAGGATAAAGGCTTCCTCTTCAGTTGCACAGATAGGGCCAATCAAAAAGAAGCATGTGAATGTAGCTCAGTATAAGATTGATCCTGGCTTCATTGCACTCATTAAGTCACAAGCATTCTATGGGAATGCTCATGAAGACCCAGTGGCGCACATTAGCAATTTTGTGGAGATCAGTGATATGGTCAAAGTTGATAGGTTTCCTCAAACCGCCATCTATCTAAAGTTGTTTCCATCATCACTGGATGATAAGGCAAAAGAATGGTTGCACAACCTGCCAAAAGAGTCGATCGAAATGTGGGATGAAATGGTAGAGGCATTCTTTGAAAGATATTTTCCTCCTAGAAAAGACAAATGAGTTAATTAAAAATATCCACAATTGCAAGCAACATGTATCTAAGCAACATGTATCTGAATCTTATTTTGAGGCTTGGGAGTGCTTTTAGATAATTCCCAGGAAGTTCCCACACCATGGGATAGAATTGGAGAATCAAGTAAATATGTTCTGCTTTGGGCTACACAAAAGTGAATAGACTACATTGGATAGTGCATGCTTGGGATTCTTTCTTAATAACCCACCCTCAACATGTCAGGATATTTTGAAGAATACGGCGACTAATCAAGCATGGGGCAATGAAAGAGGCAATCCAGAGAAGATAATGAGCATAGGGAAATCCAAAGTTATCACATCTTTGAATGAAAAGTTGGACTTAATAGCAAAGAAGCTGCTTGAGAAGGACAATAATTCATCAGATGAAGAAGGTCAGGTAAAGTATATGCGACAGCAAGGCTACAGGAACAATGATTATGCATGGAGAAAGGATCCAAAATTCTCCTGGAAAAATCCAAACCATTTTCTTCAGGACCCTGATTAACAACACCAACATAGGAATAACCAGCAACATCAACCTACAACAGAGGAGACCACAAATTAAATTCTCAACCACATAGTGAAGCAAAATTAGCAACTAATAAACAATTTCCAATGTGATCTCCAGAACCAAGGGGCCCAGATGAGGAGCTTTGAGACAACTTTGTCTCAGCTAGCAGCAGATGTGGCAGCTTTGAAGAAGCCTACTCAGTAAGGGTTTCCAGGAAATACTGACACCCCAACGGGAAACCAGCATGTCAAGGTTGTACTACTGAGAAGTGGGAAGGAGACATTGACCCCACAGACTGTGGAGGTTGAGGTGATCGAGCTTGTTGACAGTGGTGACTCAGTGGTAGAGCAAGCACAAGTAGAACCTGAGGTAGGCAACAGAGGGGAGGAGCAAAAGCAAGAATCTGAGGTGGAAAGGAGGACATCATATGTGACACCACATCAGAGGACATAGACGATGTCAGTTCCATATCCTAATAGCTTGAAGGCAACAAAGATTGATCAACAATTCAATAAATATTTGGATAGCTTTAGGAAGCTTTTTGTAAATATACCATTGAATGAGGAAATTGAACAAATACCCTCATATGGTAAGTTTCTGAAGGATTATATTAACAAGAAGAGGAAGATCCCATATTCTGAGGTTGTTGTATTAAGACAGCAAGTCAACACCTTCATCTTAGGTACATTGCCACCAAAGAGGTAGGACCCCAGTTGCTTCAACGTCACATGCTACATCGGAAAAGCAATGTTTGGCAAGGCACTCTGTGATTCAGGGGAAGTCATCAACTTGATGCCCCTATTCACTTTTAAGAAGCTTGGTCTCAAAACATCTAGGAAAAGCAGCATGATGATCCAGTTGGCGGACAACTCGGTAGTGACACCGTATGACATTTGTGAGGACGTGCTTGTCAAGGTGGACCGATTTGTTTTTCCTATAGATTTTGTGGTGATGGAGATGCAAGTTGAACATGGCAACGAGCTTCCTTTTGGAAGGCCCTTCCAAGCAATAGCTGATATGATCTTATAGATGGGAAGAGGTCGCGTGACTATGGGAATTAAAGACAATAGGTTTGAGATAACCATGTCAGATAATTCCAAGTCACTAAATGCTTAGGAGCAATGCAATATGGTGCAACACATGGATAACAATATTTTGTTGTTCTTGGGAAAACCATTTTTGGACATGGAACATGTTATGACAAAGGTGGACAAGGGTAACTTGCTGTGGACATCATGGAAAACACTAAGGTGGTCTCACTTGTTAAGGCAGTAGGGTACTCGGATGACGACGATGAGGAATTGGGTCTACCTACTGTGGACATGGATGGAAAAGATTCCCTACTACAGATCCATCCACAACTCCAGCTAGAGGCTTGTCTAATGATCCACATGGATGATTGTGTTCGGGACCGGGCACTGGAAGAATGTGCAAGGCTACTGAAGATGTTTCCATGTCATTACACAATGCATTTTGAGGACTTGGGACCGTTGCCACCTCCATTAGTTTCTTCACTCCTGAACCTTCTCAAGTTAGAACTCAAGTTGTTGCCACCTCGTCTAAAGAATGTTTTTCTGGCTACTGAGGAGAAGCTACCGGTCATCATATCGACATCACTAAGTAACTCAGAAGAAGAACAATTGATCATTGTGCTAAAGAACCACTGATGTGCATTTGGGTGGTCTGTGGCTGATATCAAGGGGATTTCTCCCACCTTGTTCCAACACAAGATTCGGCTAAAAGGAGCGAAGTTGGTCATTCAACCTCAGCGTCGCTTAAATCCAATAATGATGGAGGTGGTAAAGAAGGAGGTAATCAAGCTACTGTCAGAAGGTATAATTTATGCTATTTCTGATTCCATGTGGGTTAGTCCGACACAGGTAGTGCCAAAGAAGGGGGGAATTACTATCACTACCAATTCATCTAATGAACAAATAACCACTAGATTAGTGATAGGGTGGCGAGTTTGCATTGATTATCACAGATTGAACACTACCACACTTAAGGACCATTTTCCATTGCCATTCATTGATCAGATTTTGGAACGACTCGCTGGTCGCTCTCACTTTTGATTTCTTGATAGATATTCAGGTTATAACCAGATTTCAATAGAGCAAAAGGATCAGGAGAAGTCTACCTTCACCTACCCTTATGACACATTTGCATACCGCCGCATGCCTTTTGGGTTATGCAATGCACCCACTACTTTTCAGAGGTGTATGTTGGTGATTTTCTTAGATATGGTGGAAAGATGTCTCGAGGTTTTCGTGGATGATTTCTCAGTTTATGGGACATCTTTTGAGGATTGTTTGAAAATTTTGGATAAGGTTTTGCAGAGGTGTGAAGACACACACTTAGTGCTTAATTGGGAAAAATGTCACATGATGGTTAGAGAAGGCATAGTGTTAGGCCACAAGGTTTCTAGAAAAGGATTGGAGGTGGATCTGGTTAAAATAGAAGTGATTTCAAAACTTCCTCCACCAACGTCAGTGAAGGCAGTTAGGAGCTTTCTAGGCCACGTCGAGTTTATTGCCGATTTATAAAGGATTTTTTGAAGATCGCTAAACCATTGTCTGAGCTTTTGGAAAAGGTTGTTGAATTCAATTTTGATGAGAGGTGTTTAAAGGCTTTTGAGATTTTGAAAGAAAAACTCATATCTACACCGATTGTGCAGGCTCCAGATTGGAGCCAACCATTTGAGCTGATGTGTGATGCATCAGATTAAGTTGTGGGGGCAGTGTTGGGGCAACACCTAGAAAAGGTTCCTATGGTCATATATTATGCATCTAAAACACTTAACGACGCACAACTTAATTACACCACAACTAAAAAAGAGTTATTAGTTGTTGTCTTTGCTTTTGAAAAATTTAGACAATATCTTGTGGGGGCAAAAGTGGTGGTGTGGACTGACCATGCAGCTATTAAGTACTTACTACAGAAGAAGTATGCTAAACCAAGATTGATTAGATGGATCCTTTTATTGCATGAGTTTGACATTGAGGTCAATGATAAAGCAGGGATAGAGAATGTGGTGGTTGGCCTCCTATCTCAACTGGAGAGGGTAGATGAGAAGGACATGAATATACCCATTCTAGAGACTCTCCTTGATGAGCAGTTGTTCGCCCTTAAGCAAAAAGATACTTGGTTTGCTAACAATGTGAATTATTTAGCTTGTAAGGAATTACATGCCAATTGGGGTTATCAAGAAAAGAAAATATTTTTTCATTCTTTGTGCTATTACTTTTGGGATGATCCTATTTTGTTGAAACAGGGCAGGGATGGAATTTTGATAAGATGTGTACCTAAAGGTGAGTATGAGAGTGTGTTGAAACATTACCACACACTTCCTACAGGTGGACACCATGCTAGTTCTAGGACATCTGCAAAGGTGTTGGAGAGTGGGTTAAATTGGCCGACCCTATTCAAAGATGCATATGACTTTGTGCGTAGGTGTGATGCATGTCAACGGTCAAGTATCATATCAACGCGGCAGAAGATGCCCTTGAATGTGTTTCAAGATGTAGAGGTTTTTGATTTATGGGGTATTGATTTCATGGGACCCTTTGTGTCCTCTAACTCCAACCTTTACATCTTGTTGGCTTTAGGTTATGTGTCAAAATGGGTGGAAGCAATTCCAACCCGCACCAATGATGCAAATGTTGTATGCAAATTTGTTAAGGATCACATTTTCTGTAGATTTGGAGTGCCAAGGATGATTATAAGTGATGGAGGAACTCATTTCACTAATCAAAAATTTGGGGCACTTTTGAACAAGTATGGAGTGACACATCGTGTGGGTACACCCTATCACCCACAAATTCAAGGACAAGTCGAGATTTCCAATCGTGATATTAAAAAGATCCTTGAGAAGACAGTGTTGTCAAGTAGGAAGAATTGGAGTGAGTTGTTATTGGATGCGTTATGGGCCTATATGACTGCCTACAAACACCCATAGGAACTACACCCTTTAGGTTAGTCTATGGTCGAGCGTGTCATCTTCTTGTGGAATTAGAACATAAGGCTCATTAGGCGTTCAGAAGGCTCAATTTTGATCTTGATGAAGCAGGTAAGACAAGGATGTTAGAGTTGAATGAGCTTGATGAAATTCGGATGAATTCTTATGAGAGTTCAAGATTGTATAAGGAAAGAACTAAGCAAATTCATGACCAACATATAGCAAGGAGAGTCTTTTTACTGAGAGAGAGTGTATTGCTTTTTAACTCAAGGTTGAAATTAAACCCCGGGAAATTGAGGTCTAGATGGAGTGGACCATTCATCATAGAAGAAGTGTTTCCACATGGAGCGGTAATCAAAGACGGAGAAAGAACCTTCTTGGTTAATGTCCAAAGTCTAAAGCATTATGTTGGGGAAGATTTCCATAGAAAGAAGCATGAGGTTAAACTTATTGCCCCTCAGTAATCACAACAATGGAGTTGTCTAGCCTACGACGTTAAATAAGGGCGCTTGTTGGGAGGCAACCCAACCATTATTATGTTCAATTCTTTCATTTCCATTAAGTTATTTTATTAGTACTTAGTTTTTCTTAAATTTTATGCAAAAATGATACCCTGACTCATTTGTTGAGTGTGCAGGCTGTGCTTGAGTTGGTGCCACTGACTTCCAAGTCGATGGCACCGAGATAGGGTCAGACAGATGGGCAATTCGGCTGACACAAGTCGGTGCCACCGACACACATGTCGGTGCCACTGACATTTCTAAAGAAAATGTAGGAACATGGATGCGGCTAACTAATAAGTCGTCGGTACCACTGACGCATCGATGCACAAAAAAAAGAGAGATCGATAATTGAGTCGGTACCACTGACACCATCATCGGTGCCACCGACTATAGAAAACACCGATCCATGGGCACCCCTCATCTACGGACCAGATGCGCCCAAGTGGACAAGTGGCATATTCGAATCCCACCTAAGTCGGTTGATGGAGCTTCCACTCGCGTGGAATTGCATGCACCACTAAAAATCCTAAAGATAGTAATTCTTTAGGTTTAGCCTTTCTTATACTAGATTAAAAACTCCACCCACGTATGCTAGGATACGTGGAAGTCTTATCATAGTATAGTTAAGTGTCAAATCCACAGGACAACGGTCTTGTTGAGATCAACAAGATAGAAAATGTTAGAATTTCACTTAACTCCTTAACAGTTGGTATTTAGATCAAAGAGTTGAATTGGTTGTTTAAACTAAGTGCAAGTAAAGTATAAGCAAGAAAGTAAGAAGGAAGGTGAAATTTAAGGTCGTAAACAATATTAAGAAACCACTAGGATGTGATCGACTTTCACCACCACTACATATGAATCAAAACATGCAACATAGTAACATAACCTGCAATAAGAGTCTAAACAGTTAGTATCTTTGTAGACTTAGTTTCCTTACAGAGAACTAACTATGAGAAGTGTGGGAATGTTGCAATGCCAGACATCCCCAAACGAATGGTCACTTACTTTACATCATTCCTTTCACAAAGTGCGTTCCTCGACTTATCAAGGTTGTACTTCCATACCTCAACTGATTCCATTTCATAGTATGAAAGTACAACGATGGAAGTGAGTTTACTCCACTTCTTGAAAAAACACTCCTAGATACTGAAATAGATGCATGGTGGCTACATGTATCAAGAACCAACATTCAATCGAGACTCGAATCTAATAGTACAAACGTAGAAAATTCATACTAAGAGATAATAAGTAACACAAGTTGGTGATCAAGAAACAAGCATTCATTAAACGATTGATGTTGAACTGCAAAGAAAGTATATCTCTATTGCAAACTTATGAATTACAATGCATGAAATGAAAACATGGGTAGGGGGGCTACTCCTCGTACCGTAGTTTATAAGACTACTCACTCATGGTAAGAACAAAGAAGGGGGCGAGAAGAGAGAGAGAGAGAGCATCATCTCCACGAAGGAGGGAGGAAGGTCGACCCCTTGCAGAGATAGAGAGCAACGATCTTCACACTTCATAGCTTGCTTGATGATGAATCCTCCTCTTCCCACCTTCCTTGTCGATGAGAGAGAAAGTAGCTTGGAGATGAAGTATGGATCTCAGACCGGCAGCCTCGGGGCAGTGGACGAAGGATGGAATGGCTCTGGAGCAATAGAGGCAGCCTTTGGACATCTGAAAGTTCGATCCTTTGTGAGGACCCTTTGGGTCTTATTTATAGGCTTTGAGTGATGTCCAAACGGTTAGGGTGGTTTTGGGCCCAAACGGTCGTGAAAACCATTTCGGTTCTGAGACTGTTTGGACTCTCTTGGTTTCGAAACCGTTTGGACTCTCTCGGTTTGGAAATCGTTTGAATCCTTGTGGTCTTGAAACCGTTTACCTTTATTCGGTCTTGGGACCGTGTAACTTTATGCGGTCTTGGGACCGGTTGATCTCCATTCAGTCTTGGGACCGTTTGGTCTCCATTCGGTCTTGGGACCGTTTGGCTTCATTCAGTCATTGGGACCGTTTGGCGTCCATTCGGTCTTGGGACCGTTTGGCATCCATTCGGTCTTGGGACCATTCATCGTCCATTCGGTCTTGGGACCGTTCGACATCCATTCGGTCTTGGGACCATTCGACATCCATTCGGTCTTAGGATCGTTCGACGTCCATTCACTCTTGGGACTGTTTGGCATCCATTCGGTCTTGGGACCATTTACAACTTTGTAGTTTTTTTTGTATTTTTCTGTAAGAATAAAAAAGAATAGTTAGTTTAATGGTATATTTGCAATAAAGTGGAAAGTTAAAGATTCTATCTGGTTTATCTAAGAAAGAGTATGGAAAACTGAGAAAAACCAATAGGATAACATCGCAAAATGGGAGGTTATCACCCCCCCCTAACTTAGAGTCTAGCTTGTCCTCAAGCGAGATAGAGCTAAGGCACATATTGGCGAGGTGATTTTATTTAGTTAAGATTTCCATACTCTTGCTTTAATTCAAAACCAGAGATCTCCAAAGGTTGCATCGGAGCTTTTGCTTGCCCTAACTCTTTCAGGTGTTGAGAGTTGCTTGGATCTCAGGTTTCTTCCATATCACGTAGCTCGCATTGGGACCACCATTTTTTTTTGTTTTATTCTGTGCATGTCGTCGACTCTAAACAGTTTTATACTTCTCTAAAAATCCTGCCGAAAGCTAGAGTGGGTATGAAGGTTGGCTAAAGGCTTGTTGTGTAACTTCCCCTTCAAGTGGGGGAGGGTTTGCCTATGCGTTTAGGATCTCACTACCGGGCACGATACATCTGCCTTTGTGAGGGCAGATGAATGTACCGGTCGGGCGAGTCCTTTATCATCCATTCGTATATTTGGATACCTTAGGGTCTCACTATCGGGCATGACACATCTGCCTTTGTGAGGGCAGCTGAATGTACCGGTCGGGTGAGACCTTTATTGGCTCTTCATATAGATCCTTATGCATGGCACAACTCTCATATTTTTATTCAACACTCTAGCTTTTATTCGTAAACTCACATGCTTGGGATTTGGGATTTTAGGGGTTTTGATTGGGCGGCCAAGCCTCTTTTATTGAAGAGAAGAAAGTTGTTCTTAGAGTTTCTCGACATGCACTTATTTGGTTTCTACTTGGTGGTCCACTTGTGAGGATTCTTGATTTGGATGTCACCTGATATCCCTCCCGTCCTTGAGAGTGTTTGGCGTGTTTCGGCCCTGATGTTGACCTGTGGAGAGCTAGATGTAGAATTGAAGCAAAGGCATGAAAATCTAGTGTGAAGGTGATTTATTAATTCGCCATTACATGCCTATATGCTATTCTTATTATTGCTTTTGAGGACTAACTGAATGCTAAATTTAGCTGGGGATGACCTTTTCCAAGAGGGATGTTATTCTTATGTGCAAGATTTATTTTAATAGAGGAATTACTTAAAACAAAATCTAAATGTGCAAAGAAAGCTAAAGATTTTGTACATAATTGAAAGAGAAGGTAGAGAGGGAAGGTGTGACATCCCCGAATTTTCTAAAACTTAATCTGATGTGTGACGTCCAAATTGAAACCCTCACCTCAGTGAGAATCCCAATTTAAACACCCCACACCAGGCTAAGAAGAAGAAAATCAAGGGAGTCAGAAGGAACACAATCAGTAGCACATGTACATGCACAATAATAAAACCATACACACATGTTCACCATTCAACATATAATTACAACATGAATTGTTACAACATTTGATATTACATATTGAGCAGCAAACTTATACATATACATGTACTACCACTAAACTACAGGATCTTAAGACAACAGGTCCACCTACACATCAGCTCGCCACACAACTCTCAACAATCTTGGATCTTCAAGAGCATAACCACAACCTAAATAAAAGATTACATGCGGTACACATCAGCACAATATTCAAGAATATTGTACTGAGTACGCCTACGTGTCTTTTATATACCTCTCATCATATCTTGGCAATAAGATAAAACTAATATACTTGGGAGTAACAGAAGAATATAAGAAAAGCATATACTTGCACAAGGATATTCATTAACAAAAGAGAACACATATTTTAAACTTATTTTCCATTATATCTCAAGGCCTCAATGATCACTACCAAAGAGTTGGATCATATGTACAAGGTGACCACTACCAAAGAGTTGGGTCTAAGCACACTACCAAAGAGTTGGTGCTTCCGTATGTACAATGTGACCACTACCAAAGAATTCGGTCACTTCCAAGCACACTGCCAAAGAGTTGGTGCTTTCATATAATGGAACATATATATCATGTTTGATGTGTTCATAGCAGTAAGTATGGAAAAACATGCAATATATCATACAAGAACAATCATTTCATCCAATACCATATGCCACATATTTTACTATGCCTATAACACAAGCATATTGTATAATAAGCCAAGTAAGAGGTAATGGCGTACCTTGATCACATACAAACATAATCATCATGTCCTCATATTCCTGATGTCAACTACATCTTGGTCAAACCCTGGTTAAGATAAGATCACATATCACTATCAGGTTTTCATCATCTTACATCTCATCTTAACGCTAATCATGTTCATATTAGGGTTTGCTTATCTCATTATGCTTTTCTCATGATTACTTGTATTCTTGCCTTATATTTATCTTACTGATGTCATATTCTAGATTATAGTTCATCAACTGGATATACTCATGTGTCACATTATTATGTGAACATATTTACATTATCTCACATTCATTAGTCAAATTAGGGTTACATCTTATGTATTAAGAGTTCTCTTCATATAACATGAATTTCATGTATATAAATGATCTCAGATTTATATATTATCTTGCAGTTACAGATATGAACTTATTCTATAAATTTCATCATTTAATGAGCATGTATGCATTAAATGCATTATCTTTAGTGTTATTAGCCCTAATTAGCCATATTAATCAAATTATATGATTTTGTACATCAACATGACCATAACTGACATCATATGCATTCTAAACATGATTATGGACTTATTGAAATTTTCCCATTATTTTATGCCATCGTTTGATATTTATTATCTATTAAACAAGCATTACACATCTTGCATTATGTCACTATGATTAGTGCATCAAAAACCTGATATTACAGTTCCATCTTGTTCTATGAAATTTTCTAAGAATTTCGGCATCTTGTTTGTATTTTTCTGACATTTGTACTAATTTTTATGAATTATGCAAGATCTAACAATTAACTGAGATATTTACCTTTTGCGGCCAGTGGCACGCTGCCACGTGGCAACTAAAGCTTTGCGACTCCTTTGCTTGGCATGCTGTGAGCTAGGTGGTTTACGGCTCGGGTCTTCTAGGCTTGGGGTCGGCCTATGGTTATGAACCCGATTCAGCCTTCTTTCCTCCTCGCACGCGATCTTGATCTCGAGAACTCGCCTGTCTCCTCTACCTTGCGTGGGTGCCGCCGCATGGTGGATCTCTGGCGTGCGATCAGTTGTCCTCTGGAAATCCTAGCAACTTACTTGATCTTCATGAGGTTCGTCCTCTTCCCCCCCACGTCTCTGGCCTCTTAGCTTCGGTGCTGGTGGCTCCTTCGGGCTAATGGGGGAGCTCACCGCCGCTTTCATCTATTGCGATAGAGCAGGAGAGGCGAAAGGCCTCTACTCATTGAAACTTCTCTGGAACCCTCCATTGGCTCCGCCTGATCTTCCTAAACTCATCAAGGCTCCAAGTATCGAAGGGTAGGCGGCCATTATCATCCCCAACTCAGATGCCTCCGCCTGGGAAGACTCTGCTCCGACGAGAAAAAGGTGGTTGGTTGGATCTCCGTTCAAGCTTCCTTGGCCAATGGTGCCTTCGTCCATCCCGGGAATACCTCCTTGGCTACCCATCTTCCTCCGATCCTATCTCTATCTCTGAGCTACATCTTCAACTACCACATGTATGTCACAGTGGAGAAGTAGCTGAAGGGTGGGGCTCATTCTCCCTCATCACTGCGTTGTTCGGACTGAACATCGGTTAATCCAACTCGTTGGTAGGAGGAAAGTTCAACTGCTCGATTAGCATCATGTTCAAACCCACGATCCGCGTGCAAAGCGACGTCATGGTCGTTTCCTTCGGTCAAGATAGTAACTGCAAGGTAGGAGAAGGTTTCTCCATCGTCAGATGGCATCCCAAGGGCTAGGAGCATCCTGCAACCTTGCCCAATCCGTGGCTCACTTACATTAGATCTTATGGTCATTTGATTGAATTTATATGGCCACGATTACACACAGCCTACCCAAACCAAAGAGGCGTGTGATGCAAGATAACGAATCATAACTTAGAGTTAAAATCATTAATGATTCACATTATTTCATCATTTTCAAACCTTAATAGCTTCCTCTAGGATCATCCAATTGCCACCAAATTTTGACCACAACTTCCTCACAACTCAAGCTACCTTTTCCATGAATTTGGTGTCAAAACTCAACTTTTAGTCAAGTCAATTAAATTCCTCAAATATGCATAACTTATGGATCTAAATCATTATATCAACCTCAATTAACACTCAACTTTACCAAAAATACATGAAACTCTTGTTGTAACTCAAGATATGGATTCTAAAAGTCCACTTCATCACATCCTACACATCTTAAAAGAAATTCTGTCCTCGGAATTGAGCCAAAAAACCCACTTTGTCACATCATATACATCTTAAAATGACTTTCTTCCTCGAAAGTAAGCCATACTCATACTTCTAGGGAAAACCTTATCTTGCCTTCATCCACGTGTAGGCACTGTTCTATGTGTAAAATATCCGCAAATTTTACTGAGAACCATGTATCCAAGCACTATTAGGAGGTTTACAACCATCTTGGGTGCACAAACACTCCATTCAGGGTTGAACTCAAGGTTTAGAAACTTAGCTTATGTCATTCCATATCTCATATATTAGGGTTTCATCTTCATCTTTATTGATGCGTTATTATTCAACATCATATTACCATGTTCCCAAGGAGTTAACCCAAGTTAACCCATACATCAAGATATCATCAACATTTTATTGAGATAATTGTTAGAACATGTTCGACATTACCATATGTCTTTTTAGGAGGGAGTTAACTATGATTAACTCACATTATCCATCTAGATCATATCAAGGTGTCATACATGTTATGTTGTGCTAACCTTCAAATTACATTTTTTTTTCTTTTATAAGCACTAAGATTAACACCTCGTGTAACATATATCTCTCCTATGATCTTATCTCATTGCTCATTATAAATTGTCACATTTACGAAGTTTTCATCGCAAGATTAACCAACTATATCACATTGTCATCATTATTTATGTATATGGCTAACCATTTACGCATCGATATGTATTTAACCATCTCTATGTTTACAGCATATCATATTTATATATCACATCTTGAGATTAGATCACATGCTTACATATATTATATCATGGTTGTGCTAAACAAACTTATACAAGTGTCTTGTTAAACATATATCAAAATTTTATCTAGCCCAATTGAGGTTCTCCTGACCCATATCATGAGGATAACGTCTTGCCCAGACCCTCTGAGCTAACTCAACTCTATGAGTATCTCATATTCACATACTTTATCTTTTCTCTCTTAGCTTAGGGTTCTCAGATTACCTCATTGGCACTAGGGATAGCTTTACAAGCTCTCTCCACATAAGCACAAACCAAAACATGCTATGTCATACTATCAAAGATCTCTACCCAAAGCTCTCTTATATACACCACTAGATTCCTATGTGGGAAGAACCACTAACCCGAGCATGAGGCTTCACAGGAACTAACATAGTTACCTCCTCCAGGGTCTTGGGCTCTCTCCCTCACCCAGATGGTAGGCACTCATATTCATACACACATGCACATATATCCAACCTCTCTCTGTCTCCAGGGTTTGGTCCTCCCAAGGACATCTAGGGTTCAACAAGACTATAGGAATCATGCATTAAGCAACACAACTCATTCACTCAGGAGTAGTCTAGTTTAGGACATATCGTATCACATATCTCAGAATTCTCATGTCTTGGAGTTTAGGTTCTCTAACCATCTCCCAATGGGTCTCACTCTCTCTAGAGTTAACCCCAAAACTAGTCCTAACACTAGAGGTCCTCCTTCTTAAAAGAGATTGAGGCTCGTGCTGACTCACAACCTAGTCTTAACTTAACTTATCTCATCTCATAAAAGAACTCATACTTGCATCACCAAAACTTCTCTCAAATCCTCAAACTGAACTTAAGTCCTCAAAGACAAACATAAATCATCATAAACTGTCTTATATCATCTCTATACAACTCAAATCATCATCTAATCTTATTCCATCTATCACATATATTCCAACAAGGTTCTAGACATCTAATCTAGAACTACACTCTCTTCTAGACTGATGTCATTCACTTTCACTTAGGTTGCATGACCACCTCCTACTCGTACATGTATGGGGACACGTTTTTGTAATACATATATATAATAAAATATGATATAGTTTGTCTCCGATAAAACAAGCGTCAGAGAAAACTATCAAGGTCCGATCCGTTTGGAATCAAAAACCAAATCCTGAAAACGAGTGTCCCACACATAGTAGAGAGTACAGTGTCATGAAAACTAGTGAAAAGGGTGAGAACAAAGGGTAGACTAGTGTAGCTACTCTAGACAACGTGCGCAATATGTCTAGGGTTTCTCTTCCCTTGATGCACGCCATTTCCAAATAGTGCAACGTCCCATACCATTGCACTACAAGGAAAGAACGACATCTAAGGACTTACTAGTCAACAAGCACTAGTCTAGACCTAGTTCTCGGAAATCTAGGTGCTAACCTAGAGGCTAGGATAGATCTAGTATCTAATAGATGACTAATCTAACCCTATAGATTATTAAGTTCAAGGTTTTCTTTAGTTTTGAGTTTCATAATGAGCAAATGTCAGGCTTTGCTATTGTTCATGCTCTGATACAACCTGTGACGTCCCTGGATTTTCTAAAACTTAATCTGATGTGTGACGTCCAAATTGAAACCCTCACCTCAACGAGAATCCCAATTTAAACACCCCACACCAGGCTAAGAAGAAGAAAATCAAGGGAGTCAGAAGGAACACAATCAGTAGCACATGTACATGAACAATAATAAAACCATACACACATGTTCACCATTCAACATATAATTACAACATGAATTGTACAACATTTGATATTACATATTGAGCAGCAAACTTATACATATACATGTACTACCACTAAACTACAGGATCTTAAGACAACAGGTCCACCTGCACATCAGCTCGCCACACAACTCTCAACAATCCTGGATCTTCAAGAGCATAACCACAGCCTAAACAAAAGATTACATGTGGTACACGTTAGCACAGAATTTAAGAATATTGTACTGAGTACGCCTATGTGTCTTTTATATACCTCTCATCATATCTTGGCAATAAGATTAAACTAATATACTTGGCTGTAACAGAAGAATAAAAGAAAAGCATATACTTGCACAAGGATATTCATTAACAAAAGAGAACACATATTTTAAGCTTATTTTCCATTATATCTCAAGGCCTTTATGATCACTACCAAAGATTGGATCATATGTACAAGGTGACCACTACCAAAGAGTTGGGTCTAAGCACACTACCAAAGACTTGGTGCTTCCATATGTACAATGTGACCACTACCAAAGAGTTCGGTCACTTCCAAGCACACTGCCAAAGAGTTGGTGCTTTCATATAATGGAAGATATATATATCATGTTTGATGTGTTCATAGCAGTAAGTATGGACAATCATGCAATATATCATATAAGAACAATCATTTCATCCAATACCATATGCCAAGTATTTTACTATGCATATAACATAATCATATTGTATAATAAGCCAAGTAAGAGGTAATGGTGTACCTTGATCACAGACAAACCTAATCATCATATCCGCATATTCCTGATATCAACTACATCTTGGTCAAACCCTGGTTAAGATAAGTTCACATATCACTATCAGGTTTTCATCATCTTACATCTCATCTTAACCCTAATCGTGTTCATATTAGGGTTTGCTTCTCATTATGATTTTCTCATGATTACTTGTATTCTTGGTTTATATTTATCTTACTGATGTCATATTCTAGATTATAGTTCATCAACTGGATATACTCATGTGTCACATTATTATGTGAACATATTTACATTATCTCACATTCATTAGTCAAATTAGGGTTACATCTTATGTATTAAGAGTTCTCTTCATATAACATGAATTTCATGTATATAAATGATCTCAGATTTATATATTATCTTCCAGTTATAGATATGAACTTATTCTATAAATTTCATCATCTATTGAGAATGTATGCATTAAATGCATTATCTTTAGTGTTATTAGCCCTAATTAGCTATATTAATCAAATTACATGATTTTGTACATCAACATGACCATAACTGACATCATATGCATTCTAAACATGATTATGGACTTACTGAAATTTTCCCATTATTTTATGCCATCGTTTGATATTTATTATCTATTAAACAAGCATTACACATCTTGCATTATGTCACTATCATTAGTGCATCAAAAACCTGATATTATAGTTCCATCTTGTTCTATGAATTTTTTTGAGAATTTTGGCATCTTGTTTGTATTTTTCTGACATTCGTACTAATTTTTATGAATTATGCAAGATCTAACAATTAACTGAGATATTTACCTTTTGCGGACAGTGGCACGTTGCCACGTGGCAACTAAAGGGTTGCGGCTCCTTTGCTTGGCATCCTGTGAGTGGTGGTTTACGACTCGGGTCTTCTAGGCTTGGGGCCGGCCTACAGTTATGAACCCGATTCAACCTTCTTTCCTCCTCGCATGCGATCTTGATCTCGAGAACTCGCTTGTCTCCTCTACCTTGCGTGGGCGCCACAACATGGTGGATCTCTGACGTGCGATCAGTTGTCCTCCGGCAATTGTAGCGACTTACTTGATCTTCATTGAGGTTCATCCTCTTCCCCCCATGTGTATGGCCTCTTGGCTTCGGTGCTGGTGGCTCCTTCGGGCTAATGGGGGAGCTCACCGCCGCTTTCATCTTCTGCGATAGAGCAGGAGAGGCAAAAGACCTCTGCTCATTGAAACTTCACCGGTACCCTCCATTGGCTCCGCCGGATCTTCTTAAACTCATCAAGGCTCCAAGTATCGAAGGGTAGGCGGCCATTATCATCCCCAACTTAGATGCCTCCACCTAGGAAGACTCTGCTCCAACGAGAAAAAGGTGGTCAGTTGGATCTTCGTTCAAGGTTCCTTGGCCAATGGTGCCTTCGTCCATCCCGGGAATACCTCCTCGGCTACCCATCTTCCTTTGATCCTATCTCTATCTCTGAGCTACATCTTCAACTTCCACATGTATGTTGTAGTGGAGAACTAGATGAAGGGTGGGGCTCATTCTCCCTCATCACTACATTGTTTGGACTGAACATCGGTTAACCCAACTTGTTGGTAGGAGGCAAGTTCAACTGCTCGATTAGCATCATGTTCAAACCCACGATCCGCGAGCAAAGCAATGTCATGGTCGTTGCCTTCGGTCAAGGTAGTAACCGCAAGGTAGGAGAAGGTTTATCCATCGTCAGATGGCATCCCAAGGGCTAGGAGCATCCCGCAACCATGCCCAATCTGTGGCTCACTTACATTAGATCTTATGGCCATTTGATTGAATTTATATGGCCACGATTACACACAGCCTACCCAAACCAAAGGAGCGTGTGATGCAAGATAACGAATCATAACTTAGAGTTAAAATCATTAATGATTCACATTATTTCATCATTTTCAAACCTTAATAGCTTCCTCTAGGATCATCCAATTGCCACCAAATTTTGACCACAACTTCCTCACAACTCAAGCTACCTTGTCCATGAATTAGGTGTCAAAACTCAATTGTTAGTCAAGTCAATTAAATTCCTCAAATATGCATAACTTATGGATCTAAATCATTATATCAACCTCAATTAACACTCAACTTTACCAAAATACATGAAACTCTTGTTGTAACTCAAGATATGGATTCTAAAAGTCCACTTCATCACAGAAGGATTTTAAAAATGATACCTTGCCCTTGTCAGGTGTACTCCCCCCGAACTTATCACTCACTCTGTCCTCAGAGTGTCAAAGTGATAGGTTGAGAAGTACAAGGACAAGGGCATTAGGCTTCTGTTAGTCCTTTGTTAGCACCATGCATTCGGAGAAGATTAGCTGCGAACTTTCCACATAGAGCGTGGTAATCCATGTCTATCATGTCCTCAACTGGTCTTCCAAGGACCATGATGGTGTACATCCAGTAGAGGATGTGGAAGCTGCAGTCGTTTGAGTCTTGGAGCTGTTGGGGGCATCTGTGGCTGAAGGCTGGGCGATGAAAGTGTTCTTTGTCGTACGCCCTTGTATGCTTACTCAAAAGATCATGTAGTCGGTCAGCACACTCCTTTGCCACCTTCTCCATGGGCGTCTTTGCTGTCGTAGTATATTGTTTTTGAGATGGATTGTATTAACTATCAGAACTGTTATATATGATTTTTGTTCCTTCAGGAAGGTTTGTCATCAGTAACATCCAGTGCTCTGAATGGAGGAAAGGAAGCATAATGAACTTCGGAGTTGTATGTTGGAGGTAAGAGATAAGCGCCTCCATGGTTCTGAAGTTCTTTATTTGTAGGAGATCGTCCTTCATATATACAAACGCCATGTAAACCGTAGGATGGTTCCGGTTGAGAAGATATTGATAGGCAGACATCAAACTCACAGATAGAGACCCTTTGAATTGCACGGTTTCACGGAGGATATCTGTCATAACAAGAATATCTCCAGCTAGAAAAACAAGATCATCTTTCTCAGCACATAGCCTAGACATGATGAGCCGGAGTTCATTGTCGGAGAGATTCTTGCAAGATGCAAGGTCAAAATTAGGGAATGTCGGTTCAATGGAAGATAGGGGCACCTTTTGTGAAGATGGTATGTTGATGGTGGCCCTGGTTAGCAATTAGATGTCCCCTTTATCATCTGCCAAATCAAAAGAGTAAGGGTCCCATTGTTTCTTCTCGGAGATCTTGGCGGGTTGTTGTTTCTCCAACTCCTTTATTGTTTGCTGGAATGGCTATTTTTGAGGATGTTGGATGGCCGAGTAGAGGTAGTGAGGAATGTCGTCAGGCGCCATAGTTGGGTCCTTGAAGAACCTTCTGTCACATATTAGCTCCATGGCGTAACGTCCTCTTAGAGAATGAAAATCCTTTGTGGCCACCTCAGTGAAAGGGATTTGTTGATTGAGCGCTTGGATGTGGTGTATAGTGTAGAAAGTGCAATCTCCAGATCCTTCTTGTATTTGGGCTTGTGGGTTTATGATTTGGAACCAGGGTTGGTTCCAACCATTTTGAAGGGATGGGCATGCAGCCCAGATTAGTTTCAGAAGCTGGAAAGGGATGCATCTTGCCTCCCCGACTCCTAGACCAACAAAATTGATAATTCTGGCTCGAAGCTCTCTAGCACAGAAATTGTACACCTTGGCGTCGCGAGCCTTGGTGTCAACGATCATAAGCAGCCAGTGGCCGAAAACTTGGAAAGGTACCATGATGTATCGTACCTTTCGTGTGATCCCCCTAAGAAGCCGCTCGATAGATTTTTTTGTGTAAATCCTTGTACAGCAGACTTAGAGCGAAGGCACATGAAGCATTGAATACTGGTTGCGGCCATTTTGAGCTTATGTATACTTCTATAGCATTGGCAAGGAGGACATAGAAGATAGCCATCTTCATCGGTGATTGGGGTCGAAGGATGAAGCGGAAATCTTCAAATGTCATCTTACGCAAAGTCTTTGTGTTTGTGTAAAGGATGTCCTCGCCTTCTTTGGAATCATCTACAATAGAGTTTAGGATGAAGATGTCCTGAACATCTAGTGTAGAGATGGCCGCCAAGTCTAGATCTTGCATCTTGTGAGGTAGAGGTGGCGGCGGGGGAAGCTCTTATTGGGGTGGGAGAGAAGTCAGCTCCAAGTCGTCCATATAATGTTGCAGATCTTCATCTTTGTATGAACCAGATTCGGAGTCGAGTCTATCATCGGTATCTAGACTCACTCGGTCTGAATCTTCTTGTTTTGGGGGTAAATGCACCGATTGTTCTGGTGTGTAGGATTGTTGAGTTGTTGTTGCTGGTGAACTAGTGTTGGTTCCCAAAATGCATTAATGGAACTCAGCAAAAGCCGCTTCTTTTGTAGCCTCCCCCAATGATCCCATGGTAGTGTAGTTAAGGAATTGATCCCCATATGACATGTTAACATTGTCATTATGATTAGGGGAGTTGGGATCTTGTCCACCGTGGTATTGGTCTTTGTCATCCTTCTTCTTGGAAGGTTCCACTCCTCGGCTAGTGCCCTTCCCAGCGTGTCCTGGGTCATCAGGTTTATCGTCTGAGGAGGAGGTATCATCATTGGAATCTACGGAGGAGTCAGAATCATCTTCTTCTTCATCTTCATCTTCGCCATCTTCTTCCTTTTATGCCACCTTAACTTTTAGTTTCTTCTATGTAGTCTTTTTGCACTGTCGATGGATTGATTGTAGTTCATCAAAAGCCACTTGCACATGCTCATGCGTCTCAAGCAGTGCGTCATGGGGTTCCTTGAGATCAGAGTATCATCCCTCAGCAGACAGGAGTCGCGCAGAAAGATCTGTGACTTGAGCTCGAAGTTGATTGATGTCATTATTTGATGGCTCTTCTTGGCGGCGATTTAGTTGTGCCAGGATGTTGGTGACATTGTCCAAGCGCATGCTTAAAGCAGTTTGTTGCTTCTTAAGCTCGTCAAGGGTCTCTGGCAAGGGTTGAGTTTGCGTTGAAACCCTGTTGACTTGCTTGGCCAACATTTCTTGGCTTTTTACTCCAAGGATCAGCTCGAGCAAGTTTTTGTAGTGGTTATCGATGAGGTCGACTTGTTTAGCCACTACTTCCTGTCGTTGTTGAATACTTTGGATGATGCCTAGCAAGGCGTGGTTACGCTCGTCCATCTTGGCGACCTATTTAGTGAGATCTTGCACACATTAAAAAATAGATTGAATTATGTTAGTTGGTTTGGTGAGGAGGTTTCAGATGGTGTCAAATTGACGTCTGAATTCAAAAAAGGGACCCCAGTTGTGGAAGGGTGGGGTGACTGGGGTCGGGGTGGATGGGTGGTAGTGCCTTGCGAAAGAGACACTGTTGATGGTCCCGCGAACTGTGTGGTGACTGTAGATGGAGTCACCAGCAGTGTCAGGGTGGTGGCAGATGGGAAGGTTGGTGACATTCCCAGTGAGAATTGTGGGACCGAGAATGTCAAGGGAAAAATTGTGGAAATGGATGCGAAGGAGGTGAAGTCGGGCGTTGAGATGGAGAAAGGGGTTCCCAAAGAGGAAAAGATTGAGGTGGAAGATGTGAGTGGAGGAGTGGATGTATGGAAAGGAATTGTATATGGAATTATTGTGGAGAATGGATGGAGAGAGGTGGATGGTTGGATAGTGGAAGGGGGTAGAGTGGTGGGGGTGGTGGTAGAGGATAATCCAACCTCTAGATTCATGATGAAGGAATCTAGGGATGCGGTGATAATATTTTCTTCAGAGAGGGAAGGTTCAACCTCAGGATTTGGTTTTGATGTCGGCGTCTCAGACAGTTGTTGTGTTTGCAAACGCCCTTTGGGTGGTCGTTTCACCGGTATTTTTGTTAATTTAGCTGTCGGGGCGGTGATATTGTATTCTGTCTACCCCGCCTTGGTTTTCTTCTATTTTTCTTTGACCAAACCTAGAAGAGTTGCAAGATCCTCTTCAGAGAAGAGTAGCTTTTCCTTGTCATAGTTGGCAAGCTCCAGGAGCGGCACTAGATTCCTTGATGATTTAACTACAGGGAAGAAGATGTAGTGCAGCTTTGCATCCTTTTCCTTAATGATATATGAGTTCTTTAGAGTTTCCTCATTGGTAAGGATGTCGCCCTTGATATTTGCACATCGGGGTAGTAGTCTGTCCATCTTGAGATATTTTAGGATGGATGTTATGTGTCCACCCATACAGATTTCTTTTCTTAGGGCACAAGTAGAAAGCCTTTTTAGGATTTGTCGTCCAATGTTGATTGGCATCCCATGTAAGACAAACCAGAGGATAAAAAGATCAGAAATGAGAACATTACCGGCCTCTATCCTTGGGAAAAGTGCACCTGTGATAATTTTGTGAAGCGTGCGCACCATCCCAGACTGAATAATTGAGGCCTTATAGGTCTTCGCCTCATAGTTTGGGATCCCTGTCAGGGATTTCCAGAAGTTGTGTCTGTTAAATTGGGAGTTGTCTGTGCCAACCTGTTTAGCTTTCTGCAGTTTCTCTGGGTTGTCGATAAAGATATCATTTAGTAGGTTTTCCGTAATGACAACCTTGTTTCCAAAGAGATTAGTGACCAACTTGCGGTCACCTCCGCCCCTTACTCTATCCATAATGTCCACAAATTCTTTGTTGAGATGCGTGAAGAATTCTGTGGTGGGATCGACATATGAGATTTAAGGGACGAAGCAGAGCCTAGAGAGATTGGCGTTGTTGAGTAGGATGAGGATTCTGTCATATATCCCCATCTTCATTAGTACGCTTAAGCAAACATACTTTGTTGGTTTCAATGTTTTGTCGATGGATTGGAGGGTGTGGATGAATAGGATTGCTGGTGGTGGTGTTGTAGTGGTGATGGTGGAAAAAATAGGAACAATGATTGTGGCGGGAGTAGCGGCGGCGGTGGTGGTGGTTGATGGAATGTATCCCGCCAGGGTTTTCTCTCTTGCGGTGGCGGGATGGACCTTCTATCTTGCCCGTTTTTTTGTAGGTTGTTCTTTGGCAGTTTTTTGGTCTTTCCTTTTCCCTTTGAATTTTGTAGTTGGGAATTCCTCCTCGGGGGTTGGCTCGTATTCTGAGCCTTCATCACTGGAAGAAATTTCTTCTACTTCTTCATTAGGCTCCTCGGATAAACACTTGTTGAGGCGATCAATTTCATTCATGACCGCGAGAAGGTTGACTTTTAGTGGGACCATTCCAGTCTTTTCATAGACATGTACAACTTTCTGGAGTTTGGCGCGGTCCTCCATCACTTGCTCCGTTGTCCAGAATGGAGTGTCAGTGGTTCCGGTGGCTTCTTTTGTGGGTGATACCATATCTGAAAAATTAGCAAAAAATCATGTTGTTAGAGGCTTTTGAATTTTCAAAAATAACAAGTTTATTAGAAGAAAAAAGTACTTTATGTATGTGTTAATGTTTTTATGTTTTAGCGGAATTCGATCGGTTTGTAAAACCAAACGGTTTCAAGACTGGTTGGCTCCAAACGGTTTCAGGACCATTTGGCTCCAAACGGTTTGAGGACCGTTTGGCTCCAAACAGTTTCAGGACCGTTTGGCTCCAAGCGGTTTGGAGACTGTTTGGGTCCAAACAGTCCCTCATTGAAATGGTTTCAGGACTGTTTGGATCCAAACGATTTCAAGACCGTTTGGCTCCAAACGGTCAAAACTGTGAGGAAGGTGGAACGTCGGGGGTGCAACAGTCGACGGTGTTAGCAGTGGCGACAGTGATAGCGGCATTGGCGACAGTGAAAATGAGGTGGATGCAAAATGCCTTGGCGTGTCGGAGATGCTGGTGAGTGTCATGGACTACCTCACTGTGTGATGGTGCTGCAGACGATGATGGAGCATGAGATGATGGTAATGAGGTGAGGAACGGTGATAACGATGGTGTCGAAGTCATAAAGGGACAGGTATCGAGGGAGTGACGGCGGTGAAGATGGCGGAGAGAATTGGGGTCGTGCGAACAAAGGTGCGCAGGAGCAGGGGAGCTGGAGGGATGGAGCAGTGCTCGCGCTCAGGTTTATAAAACTAGAGATTCTAGAAGGGAAAAAAAGAAAGGGGTGGGGTTATATTTATAGGATTTTGGGGGTGATGATACAAATTCCCAGGGTCAAACGGTTTCGCGATTGTTTGGGCTCGAGACCGTTTGGGGTAAAACGGTTTTGAGATCATTTGGGCTCCAAACGGTTTCAAGATCGAAAGGTCCAAATGGTTTTTAAGACCGTGAGGCCCAAATGGTTTAAGACCATTTAGGATAAGATGGTTTAGGTTTTTGATTTTTATATTTTTATGTTTGTTTTGGTTATTTATGTAAATTTTTATATTATCAGATTAAAGATGATAAAACTACGATAGACAATTAAAAGACTAGAATAGTTAACAAAACTAGGCATAAAATAAAATGAAAAGATGATACTCAGATCATGGGTTGCCTCCCAAGTAGCGCCTGGGTTTTACGTCACTGGCCTGACGGAAATCTGGGTTGGTTATGTTGATGCTGAGGGATCGTGGATCTCGATAGTCTGCCTTGGTATTTTGTCTGCGGGTGTGTAGTATCTCTTCAATCTGTGGCCATTAGCGGTCTATTTTCCCCCATTATTGTCAAGGATGATGACTGCTCCGGTGGGGTAGATGTGTTTAATTGTGAATGGGCTATACCACTTCGTGTGGAGCTTTCCAGGAAACATTTTAAGTCTGGAATTGAAGAGGAGGACCTTATCTCTTATAGCAATGTCTTTCCTCTTCAGGTGGCCATCGTGCCACATCTTGGTTTTTTCTTTATAGATTCTGGCACTATGGTAGGCTGTCATTCTAAGCTCCTTAAGTTCTTGTAACTGGAGTTGTATGTATTCACCAGCACTTTTAAAATCAAAATTCAGTTGTTTAATGGCCCATCAGGCCTTATGGTCCAGTTCAACTGGAAGATGGCATGATTTCCCATATACTAATCGGAACGAGGTTGTTCCAATTAGTGTTTTATAAGCTGTGCGGTAAGCCCAAGGGGCATTGGGAAGCTTGGTGGACCAATCGGTACGATGTCTATTGACTGTTTTATCCAAAATTGCTTTCAGTTGTCTGTTCGAAACTTTGACTTGGCCACTAGTTTGTGGATGGTAAGGTGTGGCGACCTTATGGTTGACTCCATATTTCTTTAGGAGGGATTCAAAGCTTCATTCCAAAAAATGGGTCCCTCCGTCAGATATGACAGTTCAGGGGACTCCGAATCAGGGGAAAATGATATCTTTAGGCATCTTGATGACTGGCTTTGAATCGCTAGAAACGGTGGGTATAACTTCTACCCATTTTGAGACATAATCCACAGCGACCAGTATGTACAAAAATCCATAGCATGAGGGGAAGGGACCCATGTAGTCTATTACCCAAACATCAAAAAGTTCGATTTCTTGCCACAAAGTGATGGGCATTTCATTCCTTTTAGTTATACCGCCAGTAAGCTGACATTTGTTGCATGATCTTATGAATCGTAGGAATCTCTTGCTATTGTTGGCCAAAAGAATCCCGGTTGTAGAACTTTCAGAGCGGTCTTTTTTGATCTCATGTATCCCCCGGTGGGGCCAGAATGACAATGCTCTAAGATAGGAGTAATTTCCTCTTCTGGAATGCAGCGACAGAAAAGTCTATCTGCACATAGACGAAAAAGATAGGGTTCATCCCAGTTTTATTGTTTAGCATCATGGAGAAATTTCTTTTTATCATGGTGAGATGCGGAGGGGTGAATGATTCATGTGGCCAGATAGTTCACTATGTCGGCATACCAGGGGAATCTGGTGGTAATTTTCATAAGATGGTCGTCAGGGAGGGAGTCTCGGATAGGTACATTGTCATCCTCCTGCGACTCGATGCGACTTAGGTGGTCAGTGACGACATTTTCCACTCCGCTCTTGTCTTTTATTTCAAGATCAAACTCTTGTAGCATCAATACCCAGCGGATGAGTCTGGGTATGGCATCCTGTTTCTGAATAAGATATTTGATGGCGGAGTGGTCTGTATATACTATGACCTTTGATCCAATTAGGTAGGAATGAAATTTTTCAAAACCGTAGATGACGGATAAGAATTCCTTTTCGGTGGTAGTATAATTCTTTTGCGGCTCATCTAACGTCTTGTATGTGTAATATATTACATATGGCTTTTTGTCTAATCTTTGCCCCAACACAGCCCCTATGGCATAGTCACTAGCATCACACATTATTTCAAACGGTTGTGACCAGTCAGGTGCTCTTAGAATGGGTGCTGAGATTAGAGCATTCTTCAAAGTTGTAAAGCTATGCAAGCATTCCTGGTCAAAGTTGAAATCAACATCCTTGGTCAATAGGTATGTCATAGGTTTTGCTATTTTGAGAAGTCTTTGATAAATCTTCAGTAGAACCCGACATGACCCAAGAAGGCTCACACTCCCCTTATGTCTTTGGGCGGTGACAACTTTGAGATGACATCAATTTTCACCTTGTCTACTATGATTCCTCTTTCTCTTACTCGATGTCCGAGGACAACACCTTCAGTCACCATAAAGTGACATTTTTCCAATTTAGGATAAGGTTTGTTTCCTCACATCTCTTTAGGACTTTACTTAGGTTGAGCAGACAGTTGTCAAAGGAATCTCTGTATACTAAAAAATCATCCATAAACACCTCCATAATTGTTTTGGTTAGACCCGCGAAGATAGCAATCATGCACCTTTCGAAGGTTGCGGGTGCATTGCATAGCCTGAAGGGCATCCTTCTGAAGGCATATGTTCTGAAAGGACAAGTAAATGTCATGTTTTCTTGGTCTTTAGGGTGAATTGGGATTTGGTAAAACCCAGAATATCCGTCTAGGTAGCAGAAAAGTTTTTGGTGGGCGATCCGCTCAAGGACTTTGTCTAGGAAGGGTAAGGGAAAATGGTCTTTCCTTGTTGATTTGTTCAGTTTTTTGTAATCTATGCACATTCTCTAACCAGTAACGGTCCTTGTACGTACTATCTCATTCTTATCATTTAAGACAACAGTGGTCCCCCCCCCCTTTTAGGGACCACTTGGACAAGACCAACCCACTGAGAGTTGGAAATTGGATAGATGATACCTGCTTTCAAGAGTTTAAGAACTTTGAGGCAAACTACCTCTTTCAAGTTTGGGTTCAATTTTCTCTGGTGCTCCCTCGAGGGTTTGAACTCTTCTATCATGGGTAATTTATGCATGGACAGCGATGGGTTAATGCTTGTTAGGTCAGTCATCTTGTACCCAATTGCTTTCTTGTGCTTTAAGAAGTCTCTCTTCCTGATCGTCATTCAAAGAGGAACTAATGATAACTGGACATAATTTTCCTTCATCTAGGAAGACATGTTTGAGCCCAGTTGGTAGAGTTTTCATTTCTGGGGCTTTGGGTACTTCTTTTGTCTCTAATATGGAAACCAATTTCAGTTCTTCAAAAGTGGCTTCTGGGGCTTTTTTCAGCCTACTCCAAGTACTGTAGGCATTGCTGACTAACTCGTTGGTCGAAAATTCAGCTTCCGGGTTTATTAGAGCATCCTCTAGGGCATCTGCTGGTTCTGGATTTTCTTGCTTGAGTTGAGACATTTTATCAATATCTTCAAGCAGAAAAACCTCTTCGTGGATACTAAGACTCTTCATGCTATTAAAAACCCTAAACTGAACAATTTCTTTACCTAGCCTCAATGTAATTGTGCCAGCCTCAACATCAATTAATGCTCTAGCTGTGGCGAGGAAAGGTCTCTGAAAATTATCGGGTACCTTAGGTCTTCTTTTATATCCATAATGATGAAATCACAAGGGACTAAGAGTCCCTCCCCACTCTTACTAGAATATCTTCAATGATTCCCAAGGGTGCAGTAATGGTGGAGTCGGCGAGCTGGATGGTCATTGCAACAAGTCAGTGAACCCTAATCTTGTGCACATGGAAAATGGCATAATTGAAATGTTGGCTCCCAAGTCGGCCAATCCCTTTTACAAGAAGTGTTCCCAATAGAGCATTGTATGCCAAAGGAGCCAGGGTCCTTTTGCTTTTTTGGCATTTTATTCAAAATGATGTCATAAGTGGTTTGGGCTAGCTTGACAGTTTCATGCTCCTCTGTCATGTATTTATTTGACAATAAAGTCTTTAGATATTTGGACCAGGCTGGGATTTCTGATAAGGCATCGAGAAAGGGAATATCAACATAAAGTTTCTTCATTTCCTCTTTAAATTTGTGGAATCTGTAGTCTAGTCTGGTTTCCTTTAGCTTTCCAGGATAAGGTATCCTTGGCTTATATTGTGGAACTTCTGGTTCTTTGGAACCTTGTTCCTTTTCTTTCCTCTCTTCAGCATCTTGACTTGAGTCTTCTATTGGGATGATTTCAGTTACATCCCCGTCTTAATAATTTACCGAGATGGCTTCAATGAGAGCACGACCAGACCTTATTGTGACATCGTTTAATTGTTGTGGTCTATGTTGATCGTGTCTTGGGTTTGCTTCTGGTTGGCCAGTGAAAGTGCCTACTGAAGGTTTTAGCTGAGCTGCTATTTGTGCTAACTGAGTTTCCATAGCTTTTTGTTGGGCTTGTTGGTTAGCCAGCATAGTTTGCTGTGATTGCAGCATTTGCCTTATCAAGGACAGTTCATCAGTCTACTGTGGTGGGGCATTCTTCCGTTGAAATTGAGTGAGTTGTTGCTGCCCTTGAAGTGGTTGTTGTTGGGGTGCTGGCAACTGGGGTTGCTGCGGCGGTTGTAGCTGAGTTTGTTGTAATTGCGGGTGCAGAGGAGGGTGAGTATACTGGTAGTATGCAGAGGAATTTCTTTGGTAGATGGATCTCTGGAAATTGTTCCTAAGATTCCCTTGATACTGATTGTAGTTACTTTGAAATCCAGGTGGTAGTCTGTTGGAGGATCCACCTTGTATTTCATGTTGCGGGTTAGCAGTTCCCACAGGGTTTCCATATTGAAAACCAGGATGATTTGTCGATTGATTTGGATTGTAGTAAGCTTTTCTTGGTATGGAATGAATGGAATTTACTTATTCTGGCATTTGATCCTCTGGGTGTTCAATACTCAGCTCATACTGCAGTTGAGGTGGTTGCAAATCCATCAGTACATTGTACAGAAGACCACATGACAATGTGGGATGATCTAATGCATGACAAGCCTCGCAAGTTCCTGTGGCTGCTTTAGCTTGTTGGGGGTTCTTCTTTCTATCATACTCCCCAAATGATGCTTCGAGGGCTTGTTGTTTGTTGGCTATGGTTTTCAAAGCTTCAGATATGGCTTTCATTTCCGTAGATTCTTCAGCTTTACAAACCTTTAGAACTCCTCCTGTGGTCTCCCTCCCCCAATTGGATTGGTTTTTCGCTCTAAGATTGACGATTCTCCAGGTGTCTTCATAGTTCTATCTCATAAAGTTGCCTCCAGATGAGGAATCTAAGAACTTTTTGATTTCATCACTTACTCCCCTGTAAAAAGTTTCTATGAGTTGATTTTGCAAGATTCCATGGTGAGGGCATTTCCTCAAGAATTCTTTGAACCTTTCCCATGAGTCAGCTAGTGACTCTCCTGGTAGTTGAAGGAATTGGTTGATTTTCCCTCTGATTTGGTAGGTTAGTGAAGGTGGGAAGAATTTCTCCAAGAACTTTTCTTCTAAGGGAGCCCAAGTGGTGATTGGCTCCCCATCCAAAGAATTGTACCAGCTTAGTGCTCTTCCATACAAGGTGAAATTGAAGAGTCTAAGCATGACTGGGTCCAAGGTTGTTCCATCTTGTGGTACCAGCCTGCAAAGAGCTTTGAACCTTTTCAAATGGTCCATGCAGTCATCTCCAACACTTCCAGAGAATGAGATGCCCAACATTATTTGGATCCATTGTGTCCTAATCTAAAAATTAGGTGTGTCAATGAGTGGTGGTCGGACAGGATGGTTGTCTTTGTAGTTCTTGGGAATAGCGTAGTCCCGTAGTTGCTTGCTTTTTACCATAAGTTGAGCAGCAACTTTGGCTGCTTCATTTTCAGCACAGATGCGGGCTTACTCTTCAGCCCGTACTTCAGCTTGAACTTGGGCGCACGTGTCGGCAATGAGTTGCGCGCGCTGGGCTACTATGGCAGCATTGACCCTTTCCATCACTAGTGCAGCTTGGCGTTGATCTTCAACCATTTGTCTGGCTCTTTGATGATTAAGTCTAATGTGGTGGTGGAAACTTCTCTCTACCTCAGAGTCATACTCTGGATCAGGGGAGAATCTCAGATTATGCGATGGTTGCATACACGTCTTCTACCTGAGAAGAGGAAGAAACACACTTTTCAGATATTGCGGGAGATATGATGAAATCAAGAGAGTATGGAGTAATATTAAAGAAAAAGTATAAAACCCTAACCAACTAACAAGATGATAAATAAAATTAAAACATTCTGTTGTCCCCGGCAAGGGCGCAAATTTTTGATGGAGCTTCCACTCGCGTGGAATTGCGTGCACCACTAGAAATCCTAATGATAGTAAGTCTTTAGGTTTAGCCTTGCTTGTACTAGATTAAAAACTCCACCCACGTACGCTAGGATACGTGGCAGTCTTATCGTAGTATAGTTAAGGGTCGAATCCACAGGACAACGGTCTTGTTGAGATCAACAAGATAGAAAATGTTAGAATTTCACTTAACTCCTTAACAGTTAGTATTTAGATCAAAGAGTTGGTTTGGTTGTTTAAACTAAGCGCAAGTAAAGTAAAAGCAAGAAAGTAAGAAGGAAGGTGAAATTTAAGGTCGTAGACAATATTAAGAAACCACTAGGATGTGATCGGCTTTCACCACCACTACACATTAATCAAAACATGCAACATAGTAACATAACCTGCAATAAAAGTCTAAACCGTTAGTATCTTTGTAAACTTAGTTTCCTTTCGGAGAACTAACTATGAGAAGTGTGGGAATGTTGCAATGTCAGTCATCCCCAAACAAATGGTCACTTACTTTACATCATTCCCTTCACAAAGTGTGTTCCTCGACTTATCAAGGTTGTACCCCATACGTCAACTGATTTCATTTCATAGTATGAAAGTACAACGATGGAAGTGAGTTTACTCCACTTCTTGAGAAACACTCCTAGATACCGAAACAGATGCATGGTGGCTACATGCATCAAGAACCAACATTCAATCGAGATTCAAATCAAATAGTACAAATGGAGACAATTCATACTAAGAGATAATAAGTAACACAAGTTGGTGATCAAGCAACAAGCATTCATTAAACGATTGATGTTGAACTGAAAATAAAGTATATCTCCATTGCAAACTTATGAATTACATTGCATGAAATGAAACATGGGTAGCGGGGCTACTCCCCGCACCCTAGTGTATAAGACTACTCGCTCATGGCAAGAACAAAGAAGGGGGCGAGAAGAGAGAGAGCATCACCTCCACGAAGGAGGGAGGGAGGTAGACCCCTTGGAGAGATAGAGAGTAACAATCTTCACACTTCGTAGCTTGCTTGATGACGAATCCTCCTCTTCCCACCTTCCTTATCGATGAGAGAGAAAGTAGCTTGGAGATGAAGTATGGATCTCAGACCAGCAACCTCAGTGCAGTGGATGAAGGATGGAATGGCTCTAGAGCAATAGAGGCAGACTTTGGACGTCTGAAACTTCGATCCTTTTTTAGGACCCTTTGGGTCTTATTTATAGGCTTTGAGTGAAGTCCAAACGGTTTGGGCGGTTTTGGGCCCGAACGGTCGTGAAAACCGTTTGGGTTCTGAGACCGTTTGGACTCTCTCAGTTTCGAAACCATTTGGGCTCTCCCAGTTTGGAAACCGTTTGAGTCTTTGCAGTCTTGAAACTGTTTATCTTTATTCGGTCTTGGGACCATGTAACTTCATGCGGTCTTGGGACCGATTGATCTCCATTCGGTCTTGGGACCATTTGGTCTCCATTCGGCTTCATTCGGTCTTTGGGACCGTTTGGCGTCCATTCAGTCTTGGGACCATTTGGTGTCCATTCGGTCTTGGGATCATTTGGCGCCCATTCGGTCTTGGGACCGTTGGGCGTCCATTCGGTCTTGGGACCGTTCGACGTTCATTCGGTCTTGGGATCGTTCGGCGTCCATTCGGTCTTGGGACCGTTTGGAACTTTGTAGTTTTTTTTTGTATTTTTCTGTAAGAATAAAAAAGAAAAGCTAATTTAATGGCATATTTGCAATAAAGTGGAAAGTTAAAGATTCTAACTAGTTTATCTAAGAGAGAGTATGGAAAACTAAGAAAAACTAATAAGATAACATCGCAAAATGGGAGGTTATCATCGGTGCCACCGACCTCATGTCAGTGCCACTGACTCGTCATCAATCCGCAAATTTAGATCATGCACCGACAACCGTCGATGCATTGAGGGCCCATATTCACCACTAGAAGTCGATGCCAATGACTTAATGTTGGTGCCATCAACTCCGTCACAGTAGGGCGGTGCCAACCCTATATATGGGAGGTTGTGGTTTACTTTTCTCTCACAACTCGACAAAACCACTACTCTCATGGGCACAAGCAACTACTCCGAGCATCCAACGACTTCATCAAGCTCTTCCTTTCTTCATATTTTCTCTGATCACTTCATCGTCATGACGAGGTGAGGAGGACCCCCTAGCTCTCTTACGCCACGACCCCGCCTAATCCACCCATCGACAGAAGTAAGGCAGGTCTATGAGGAGCTTTCTAAGTGGCAGTTCAAATCGACAAGATACAACGATCGTCAGTTGTTGGAGGACATGGGCTTCACCGACAACATGGTGGTCGTCCTCAAGCAATAAGAGTTTGATGGAAGGTCGGTGAATCCCATCTTTGGTGGATGACCATCATATAAAGTAATCGTCATCGAGTTCATGGCATCCCTGGAGATATTAGTCACTCCCGATCAATCATGCCTGTCAAGCGGCGAATGGAGAGAAGGAAAGGTGGATTTCTGCCTTTATAACACCAATTACTCCCTTACTCTCTATACCTTCAACAAAATCTATGGGTGGCCACATGTACCTTTCCATCAGCCCGAGAACGCTGACTTTGACGCCATCTGGAAGGATCTTGTGACAGTGTTGGAGGGTAAAAAGTTGAACTTTCACCATAGTTCTTTGGCGGACCTCGAGCATCCTTTTGTTTGAGTACTTCATCGTATGCTTACCAACATGATTTTCACCAAGTCAACCCAAGGGCAAGCAAAGGTAAAAGTGTTGGACTTGTATTTTCTATATCAACTTTTGGAGCGAAGGCCGGTCAACTGGGGATCATTCTTTCTTCAACACATTATTGTAGTGAGGTGCAACGTCAGGAGGGGCACGGTTATACTCTTTGGGGGACTTATCACCCCCATTGCTCTTCACGTGGGCCTCAATATTTCTACTTTGGAACCACTGCACTCCAGGCTTTGCGTTGACTGCCTTCATTTCAAGCAAGCAGGCCTCATCACGGTGGAAAACAACATAATCTATGCTATATGTTCGGTTGATGATACATTCTACAAGTGTCAACTTCCTAATCCTATCTTCAACATCAGGCAAGTTGTACACTATAGATGGCCGGCTGTGGATGACGACAATGTTGGACAATAAGAAGGAAATGTTGTGGAGGAAGAAGAATCAAGCGAAGACGTCGAGGAAGTGGAGCCCATTATTCCTATGACACATAGAGTGGCTCCACAGAATAATCCTCGACATTACGCTGCCTCGTCATCTTCTGCCCCTCCACCCTCTCAAGAAGGGGAGGATGCTTATTCCATGGCGGGTATGTATTATATGCTGCAGGACATCCAAACGCATCAACAACAGCAAACCCAATCTCTGGCTGGCATTCAAGATGTGCAAGGTCAGCTATATAGCAACTAGTAGGCTATTTATGAGAATGAACGTCTTCTCTTGGCTAACCAAGAGAACATGTTTCAGCATCTGCAACAGATGGAAAGTTATCAGTAGTCATTCTTTGATCATTATTGGAGATAGGGATATTTTGGAGGTTACTCGATGCCGCCAGACATGCCCCCGTCATTCTTAAATGAAGGGACCAGAAGTGGTCCGACCTTCCAGGGGATGTTTCCTCCCCAGGACCCCACGTTTCCACCGCCACCACAATTTTAGTCGGGTATCACTGTTCCACCCCTTAATTTGGGATTTTAAATATGAGGCCATAGTCATGTTCAAGCTTGGGGGTGATGGAATAGTTTCTATCTTAGTTTCTTGTTTCCTTTTATTTTAGTTTTTTTTATTTTCGATAGTTTTCTTATTAGTTTTTCTGTTATGTAGGATCCACAATCTATCTAGTGTAATTTGTGGAGAAGTAAATGCATGGTTTCAAATAAAAATATCAATCTCTGGGATGGGTGCAATTTAAAAAAAACTATGAGCTTATCTTGTGAGTAATCGAGTCACGTAATTGAGGAAGTGCTTGACTAAGTCAGCTTCAGGACATTAGAGCATAAATGACCATCAAATTTGTCTAAGAAAGTGATTGACAAGGATTGTTCAGCCTAAACTGGTCAAACGCTAACATGACCTTAAATTAAAATTTAAGAAAGAAACCCCTTGGTCACCCTATACATAGGTCATTAGAGAGGAACATATGATTTTTTTTCTAAAGGTTCTGTCTCTTAGTCATGTGATCTCACGCACCGCATACCTTTGACTCAAACTCCACCATAAGAGGATTGAGCACATGTTGTCATTCTTTCTCTTGATTGCATTTACATGGCATAATAGACTTTGTGTAATAGTTGTTTATTTTTTCTTGCATTAGTGCATATATAAAAAAATATAAAAATCATACATGCACAAAAAAATCATGGTGCATGTCATTTAGTTGCATAACACCTTTGTTCATATAGTTTCATATGCGTTACATATCATCTTGCATAAAGATCTTGTCTATCTTCTTCTCTATTAATAAAAAGGTAGTGATTGTGCCCATTCTTTGAAAAAAAAAAGAGAAAGAACTGATAGAAATTAAATGTGCAGTGCAATTAGAGGCCCAAAGAAATTTTATAATGATTGGAAGTGGGCTTAAATGATATATATATATATTTCTGGAAGTTCAATGTCAAAAAATGGGGAACAAGGGCACAATTCTACCTAATTATAAGAAAAGTTAGTACATGATGTAGTTTTTTAGATATTTTGTCTTACTTTGAGATGAAATGATAGTACATGCATCATTCCATACCAATTATTAGGCATTACGAGCATTCTATAAATTCACATCATCATGGGTTCATCATAATTTTGATTGCATGAATGATTTTATGTGCTCATGATTTTTCCACAACCACCTCTTTCAACTACCCCGTTGCTCTTATTGGTAGGCCATTCAGATGATTGTCTCTTCATTCATTATTTTATTAGGAGAATTTCTTCCATGTAGATGGTAGGTAGAGAAAAGAGCAATGCGGATAGGAGATCACACGATGCATCAAGTATGAACCGAATGAGTCTATCACATTAACTACTTTAACTGATAGTGTCTCATTCATTGGGGCCAGATATCTTGGATAGATATTTTTGGCCGCCTATATGGAAATTAGTGTTCAGTGGTCAGTAAAGGTCAGAAGGAGGACTGAACGGTGGAGACTTTTTAGATATACATTATGCATTATGTCTATTAGCTGACTTATCTCAATTAGATCCAAAAGTGTTGTTTCTCGAGGATGAGCAAGATTTCAACTTAGGGGAGTTTGATGTACGAGTTTTGAGTCACTTATTACATGCCTAGTTTATATTCATTTTGTCAATTTGTTAGTCAATTCGTTGATTATACTTGCATAAATCTTTACAATTGGCTTATATAATCTGTTTGCATCAAGCAATGCTTATTTCATCACACTTATATTATTTTATATATTTCTCAGTTTGATACATGGTCTCTATGCATTTTCAGGAGTTCCCAAGTAATTGACGACTCGGTGCCACTGACCACTAAGGTCGGTGACACTGAGATGACGTTAGGGACATAGCCTTGGTCGACCAAAAGAGTCGATGACACTGACTGCACAGGTTGGTGCCACCAAGAGAGCATCAGAGAGGAAAGGGGAATATTTTCATCAGCTCGGTGCCACTGACTTACCAGTCGATGGTACCGACTCTTCTAGAGCGCGACAGATCATGATGCCGTCGGTGCCATAGACTCTCTCAGATTTCAATAATCTAAAATAGTCGTCCCGATCAAATGGTCCAAAATGTGTGGTACCGTAAGTGACTTAGGATAAAAAGAGAGGATGGCCAGACCTAAGGGGATCAGTTTTTGCACTATACAATGGCCAGAGAAGAGAGGGAAAGAAGCACAGAGCTGAAGGACGTCACCCGAAATATTCAAGCACCTCCAACAGATGATTGTGTTGCTGGAAGACTGCAGAACGTGTGTTTCTCGAGGAGGATCATCCAAAGCACCTTCTTTCCTGGGGTTACACGAATCTCCTTCATGTTTCTCACATTTTTCTTCTCTCCTTTTATATATTTTCAATTGAAAACCATGCGGGGCTAAACCCCTCTTTTCCTTAGGACCTCAAAATATCCCGGGGAATCATTGTATTGACTGTCTACATGATTTAGTAAAAATTTCTCTTTATTCCTAGATATATGAGTGTGGAATTGAACAACTTATCGATTCTTGATCACCATCGAAATGATTATAGACCGATAATTACTCTGGAATGAGGATTACAGGTTAGAAAACCATAACTTGTACACTTTCCTACATGTTCCTTGGAGAAGGTGATGTACGGTTTGTGGAAAGAACCCAGAGTTTTCAATAATGTACCTAAGCTAAGAATAAATTACCATAGACATGGAATTGGCTTAGATTTAGGTAGTGAATTACATCGCAAAAGCGAACAATTATAAGTACATGCTTTCTATCCAGGATAGGAGTAGGAATCTATATTAATTTGGTAGAAATAATATACGATGAGACCCCGTGGTGAAACTAGTAACCCTAAGGAATTCATTTCATTCGAATCAACCATTTTAATTTTCTCTTATTTTTCTTTTGTTTTGTTCAAACTCAATTCAACCTTTTTAATTGGATTAGCTGATCGCACCGTAGTTAGTAGTAGTCACTAAGACTACGTCTCCCTGAGTGCGACGTGGGCCTCATATAGGCCTATATTACTCGACGCGTGCACTTATGTCTTTACGCACGGTTTTGGCGTGTCGTGACCCGATTTCCTAGAACCACATAACACATTTTTTGTACATTCTCCACTCAAATTTTCCTTACAACCTATTTCTATTTTAATAAAGAAATATATGATATATCTCTTATGTTATTGGTAATCCCATATATTCTTATGAGGTTTTACACAAGACCAGAGTTTGTTTATTGGTGAATTTGGGGTATGGAAGATTGCCACATGTAGAAAAATAGGGTGAAATGAGTACGGAGAAATGCGGTCTCTTCTCTATTGGACTTGAGATCGTTTATTTTTTCTTTATTTCAATCACATTGATCATATTTTTTTGGGTGTGCACTTAGACATATTTGCTTGGTGGTACACCCCTATTAAATTTATGAGGGTTGTGGAAGAAGTGGTAGAGGGAAAAGGATGTATCACCCCGAACTTAGAGTTTGGCACAGTTTTTGGCTTTTGATTTCTTTTTTTAGTTGATGGAGAGATAAGAAGGTGGCAGAAGAAGTGTAGAAGAGACTAGTCTTGTACATTCTCTTCTTTTTTAAATTTCAATGCTTTTAGAGTATTAAAATAAAAGTTCAAACCATTCTATAACAAGTAAAATATAGAAACTTTACAAGTTATTCCACAAAATAGATGAAGACACATTGTATTTGATTCCTATATGTCCAATAATGGTGGCCAACTTTCCCACATAAATAGTGTTAAGAAGGCAGTGCTTAGGAGATAGATGATTTCTAGCAGAGGCAGTGCTAAGAAGTTATTGCAAGAAACTCACTTCAATCAAGGGTATATTCCTTACATGCATATGAAAGAAACTTACTGACTAGATAAAGGCAAAATGTATAGTAAGAAAGAGGAACTTCGAAAAATTTAAACTACATAACATAATGAAAAAATGCTAGAAAAAATATATAGTGGGTGAAATGTGTACATACCACTCACCTTCACCCCGAAGTTAAATTTTTTCTCACCCAGAGCAAAACTTAAATTTAAAATGGAGGGAAGAATTTCTTGGGATCACCGCACTACCATGGTAGATATTAAAAAATTCCAACTAAAGGGATTTTTGCAAGAGTTGGAGGCTTGAATAGTGGAGCTTCATGGTGAACGTAGTGATTGGGTGGTCGTGGAAGCTCAAAGGGGCTATCTAGTTACTTGAAATAATGTTTCCTTTCACCTCGCGAACCTTTCAATAGGATCCACATATCTTCTTTCGTTAGTGGGGGAAGTGTTGTCAAGATATGTGGATAATAATACTCATTGCTTATCTTTGAAGTTAAATCTTCTCCAAAGACCCATGGTGGATCACCTTTTTCAAAGTAGAAGGTGGTGTGAGATGAACCCACTATGTTTAGTGCTGATTATGGTAGATCATGTGGAAGAATCAACTCAGGTTTCATCTTGTCACTTGGATCTACCTGTACTAGACATGGGGCCGGCATTGGAGTGACTATCTTATCATCTTGTTGCAACTTTGTATGGGGTTGTATTTCCTCTTCATCTACCATTCCATCCACATTAAGGTTTATGGAGGTATCAAGGTCCTTTGTAATGCCAATAAAGAAAAATGGCCTACTGTAGACGGTCGTAGCATTTGAGTGCTCGTGTTGGTGATTCCTTCACATCGGTGCCAAAAACTTGACACACATAGAATGTGTGTGTAAAAAATAACACACAACTGTATGTATCGTGTAATAAAAGCCAACGAGGCCTGAGTGTTGAACTTATGAAATCGTTCACTAGAAACTATTACTGATTAAGACTTGATCAACTAGGCATATGAAAAGATTGATTTGTTGTTATTAACTAAAAACAAAGATTGAAATGACTAAATTAAGTTGGTTGTAAATAGATATAATTAATTCCTTATGACTTGTGGTATCACCACGACACACTACATTTAGGATCATTTTTATCTATAATTATTCACCCATGTTCTAACTAAAAACATGTAGCTAGCACTGCTTTCTCCTATAGAATATTATAATGCCTAAACTAAGACAAACCTCACTCATGTTGCAATTTAGTAACTTAGTCCAAGAAAGTAGGCAATATCTCTAGGCTATTTTTTCATAGCCATAAACCTTATCCCAATGTGTGGTATATGCTATATAAATTCATGATTTTCTATCTTAAAATGTAATGAGTGGGAACCAAGAGGGCATCCACTCTTTAGTAAATCAAGATATAAAACCATCCTATTCCAAACATGGATGAAAGGAGGAATTTCCTTATTTCTCAAATGGTATATATTATAGAGCATAAAAATTTATAAGCATTGGAAAAAAATCACACAATTACGAAGTGTATCATTATAAATTTTTTCTCACCATTAAAGGTGGTATTACAAAGGCTTGAACTAACTACGATTAAGGCTAGTAGCAGAGGCATCAATTATAGTTAGTTCAAGTCTTTGTAATACCACATTTTTTGGTGAGTAACAATTGTTTAATAAACACTTTGTAAGATTGTAATAGTTTTTTTCCACTACTTATACATTTTTATACTCTATAGTATATACCATTTGAGAATTAATAAAGCTCCTTCTTTCCTCCATTTTAGGAATATGTTGGTTTTATCTCTCAATATGTTGAAAAGTGGATTCCCTCATGGGTCCCACTCATTATAAAATGATATCAGAACCATAAACCCATCTAGTAGGTGGGGCCCACATGAGCATGTGGCATGCCACTCTTGAGATGTGCAGTCCAGGCATGTTAAAAAGGGATATATATGGTGATGTATCCACCCTTGCGCTTGTAATCGTGATCTGAAGCAGGGTGCACATGGGTCATTCTGGGTCTACATTGGAACAAGGAATGATTTTGAGGCCTTATAGTTAAGACTTGATGAGGATGTAAAGAGTTTAAGTAGGAAAGGTTGTAACGTCCTTTTGGATTAAAGTGATCTGAAAATGAATGATTTAACTATTTATATAATGATTGTGCACCTCCATTTTAGGTTGCCCATCACTAAGAATCCCAAAGTTAAGTATAATCGTCTTAGCTTAGTACTAGAATTGGTGACCAATTGAGAAGTTGATCTTGGCTTATGCATGATTGAGGACAAGGCACGTAGTTAAGGCTAGTGCAGGTCTTTGGGGCCAGTCATCATTTGTGAAACTTTACTAGAGCCTTGGGCATTGGCCCAGACATTACACCTAATCCCTCTACCAAAGCAATTAGCAAGTACTTTGATTATAGTGATCAGGCATAAGAAAATCATTAATGATATCATAGATTTATGCTAAAAACAATGGAATATATTATGAATTTATTGAATCCTAATATAGAGCAATGTTAGGCTACTCTCAATCCTAAGGACTAAAGGGGATTAGCCTTGCATGATTGTCATCAAATCACAACAACAAGAAAACAAGAAAGAGAATCTAAACATCATAAAACTAATCTAAAACTCATGTAGAAGTCATCTCGTTGATCCTCTATGATTAACTCGTGTGTAATACCTCAGTTTTGGGCACGCTCCTTAGGTCATAAGTGAGGCCTCACCCTCGCTTAACTCGTGGCCATTGGATCTGACTTAATTTTAGACACGCATTGATTGTGTTACATCTGTACCACTGACGTGGTGTCAGTGGCACTGAGTTGGTTGGCCTTTTTTGTTTCCTTGATATGTGTTGGTACTACCTACAGACGTGTCGTTAGCACTGAGTTAAATCTCAATTGGATTCTTGATGATGAAGTCGGTACCACTAACGACATGTTGGTGGCACTAAGATAATTAATTTCCATCCCTGACACCCTCTGGATCATCGATCGGTACCACTGAGAATGTATCTTAGTGGCATACACATAGTTCTAGATAGCACTAACATTGCTCTCCTTCTACTATTGTTGGGCATGAAGTGTTGGTACTAATGATGTGAATGTTGGTAGCACCGAGTTGTCAAATAAATGCTCATAGTACCTAGAATAAAATGAATAGCAACATAAGTTCAATAAAATGATCTTAAAATCATATATTTTGATATAAATATGAGATACTTGATGCATAATTGATTCACATGTTAATAAATGGAAAACAAAGCAAAAAGATATATAATACAGAACATGTGTGCTTAAAAAGAAAGAAAAATAGGCTGTAAAAATCGACTCAAAATCACTGCATCATTGAGTAGGTGGGAAAGGTCAACACTTACCAAGTGTGTGCCTTACCGCTTGAGGCCTGATTTGAGTGTGTATAAGATTGAATAAAGATATGATTGTATCTGAATGCATGTTTGGTATGCTTTGCATGGACAATCTCGCCTTGGATGATAGGATCTAGTCTCTCAGGACAGGACCTAGTGATAACATCCAAGCAAGGTAGCATGTATTGAATTATTTATGACTTGAATGTTCATCCCAGTCTTTGGTCTTTCCATTGAGGGAGTTCTATGTTTGAATTATACGATCCTGACTCTAGTCATGAGAGTTATAGAATCATATTGCACTTATTCATCATGGGAATTTGTAATTTGTGTTAATTATTGAATTGCATTTTCATACTTGATCACGGATCTAATCAAAAGTTTTATGGTCAATTGGATATTTGAGTACCATGTTTGAATCATCTTTTTATGTCTTGAAATTCCTCTAGACATGACACATGCACCTAAGATGTTTGCATCCCTCTCTAACTCCTCAATAACCTTTAGTTCCTGAGTATGGTTACATCTAACGTTCATAGCAAAATCTTTTCTAGTTTTAAAGTTTGTTCTCCTATTTTGTTTTTATTCTTCGTCCCCCTGGTTGACACTTTTCACAATTATACTCGGTCAGAAATTGAATTATAGGAACCAAAAGTTGAGTGTCAACACAGAAGATCATGGATAATAATAAGAGTATTTTAGTGGATATATTTGGTAAAATGTAGGATTGTATTCAAATCCATGATAGCCAAATACATACATATAAATACACACACACACACACAGTCGCACACACACACAATCACACAAACACACACACACACACACACACACACACACACACATATATATATATATATATATATATATATATATATATATATATATATAGAGAGAGAGAGAGAGAGAGAGAGAGAGAGAGAGAGTCAGGCTAGAATACACTAGAGTGTACAGATTGCACGAATACACTCAAGTGTGTTTGTATAGCAAGACTATTTTATTGCAAAATGTAAACCATTGATCTTCACTGTCATACTACAACTAGGATACATACAAATTTTGAGCCCATTTGGATGAGTGTAAGTCACTCATCTAAGGGCAACAAAATCGATGCACGAAACTAATTTGAAATGCATAATTTTTGCCATCTTTATAGCATGACCTATAAATGTCCAAATATGCTCAAATTTTGTGTATGAGCTATTCACAAGATGTTTAAGAAGATCAACATATTAGATTTTTGAAAAAAAAATATTGCATCATGAAAAACTACTTGAGTGTATTCTAGCCCGACTCTCTCTCTCTCGCTCTCTCTCTCTCTCTCTCTCTATATATATATATATATATATATATATATATATATATGTATGTATGTATGTGTATATATATGTATGTACATATATAACATTATTGTGGAATCCTTAAATTCACTATTATTATTTGCATGTACGAACATGGCATGCATGGCCCATAAGTTATAAAGGTTTCTTGTACTTGTTTTAAGAAGGATAAAAAGAACAAGGTATCTAGCATCTTTTTCCAATCATGGGAATGGTTTTCTTCTTAGCATGCACCCAAACATTATTTTATCAATTCATACACTAGAATAATTTTCTTGTTAGGACACTTCCAAATAGTGTTATCAATCCAAACCCTTGAATGGTTTTAAATCAATAATCTTCTTCTAGAATTTTCCTTCTATGATGATATCTTATTATTATATAAATTCTCATTTACAAAAATACTCTACTCTTATTTCATATAAACTCAAAGATCAAATCTTTTTTAGAGTAATAAAAATTTTACTACCTCATATTTGATTTTAGTTCGACGTGTGTACCGTAATAAATTCTATCATTCATAAATGGGACAACACAGCATACTCTTGTTTTCAAGTCATACATCATGATTTTATGGACACCTTTTAGTCACACAAGAACATTGTCGCACTTGGTGATTCCTTGGAGTAAACACTTTTTTCCTACAAAAACGAAGTAACACCACTACGTTTCCAGAAAAGTGGTCAATAACATTCTTGAAATATCTACTTCCCTTCTTACTCTTCAATTACTTTTCATCGACCTTCATAAATTGATGTGGTCATTTCATACATAGGGTCTGATAATTTGTTTTCTAGTAATAGATCCAATTTTAGACGATCATCCATAGCAACATACCCAGGTTGTCTTGGCTCTGGTAGAGATCCCATATTCAAATTCCCTAACATTTGGATTAATGACGACATTGTTGGCCTGTCTTCTGGTAGTTCTTGTACACAAAGTAGTCCAACCTTTATAGTGTTTAAAACTTCAAATGTATTGAGTGGAAGATCAATAATTGGATCCAGTAAGTCTAAGCCTTTACCTTCCTTCCACAAGATCCAAGCCTGATAGACATATCATTGCATCTTCGTGACAAAATTTCTTAATAATGGGAACAAATTTTCGATGTATTTTTAACCATACCTGACCAAGAAGGTTTTCTTCTGGATTTGAACGAAACATGGCTCTATTCTTCAATCCACTTACAATTTCTAGTACTAGAACACCAAAGCTGAATATATCAGACTTCATCGAAAAGATGCCATCCAGTGCATACTCCGGGGACATGTACCCACTAATTCCAAGACGGAAACAATATATTCTTTAGGTTAATTAGATAAACAAAAGTGTATGAATAATCATAAGTAGTAATTCGCAAATTGTACTGATGTATTACTATGTTCCGACAACACGTTTAGTTTTTGAATTTGTCTGGTCCTTCTCAAAGACCCTTGCCATCCCAAAATCTGAAATTTTGGGCTCCATGTCTTCATCAAGGAGAATATTTGCAGCTTTTAGATCACGATGAATAATTTTTAACCTTGAGTCGTGGTGGAGGTATAAAAGTCCCCTAGCTGTTCCCAAGATAATACGGTAACGTGTTTCCCAGTCCAAGGGTGTAGCTCCACTATAACCTACGAAAGAAGATTGTTAAGAAAATAAATCTCGTACACTGGTACTGAAGCATCGCTATTATGGATAACAAACTAATAAAAATGTAACTACTGACCAAATAGATAATGATCCAAACTTTTTCTTGCCATATACTCGTAGATCAGAATCCTCTCATTTCCATTTATGCAATAACCTAGAAGACGAACAAGATTTTTGTGTTGAAGCTTCCCTATGGACAAAACCTCATTCTTGAATTCTTCTCGTCCTTGCAATGAATAGTTGGAAAGCCTCTTTATGGCTACTTCTTGTCCATCAGAGAGTATACCCTATAAATGTTCAACATAGAATCTCAAATAAAGAGAAATATGCATTGATTTTCACTACTTCGTTTGATATTTTGAGAAGAAACACTTGTGATGTACCTTATAGACAGGACCGTAGCCACCTTCTCCAAGTATGTTATTTCTTGAAAAATTGTCACATAGAGCCAAAATGGTTGCAAGGTCAAATGTAGGCAATTCGGAATTTACCACTTCATTTGTCTTAGCTATTGTACGGTGTAGCCTTCCTATAATGGCAAAACGATGCTCTGAAGCGTCAAGTCAAAGACTTTGTACAAACATGAAAAGTATATCTTCTCTGTAGCATACCTCCTCTTGTCCTTCTCCACGTTAAATAACTTCCTGCGGATAGCAACAATACAAAAACTATGCATCCAACTATTATTCCCAGAACTGGAACGAGCTTCTTTTTATGAGTAAATTCATTTTCTGCAAACATTAAAGAACGCCGTTGACATATACGAAAAACATAATCTTTACATTAGTTCATGCATGTATATCTTCCTTTGCTTTTACATTGTAGAGGACATATTTTCCACAATCGCAGGGATCGCCGCTTGGGCGAACGCTCTGGCGATCTAGGGTTCCAGTCTCGCGGCGCGCCGGCTTGGGGGAGGGGATCCGAGATCCGCGATCGCTACCCTTCTCTCCCCAGGCCACATCCTCAACCGTCTTCGACCACCGGATCTAGCGGGAGTTACTCTTCTCCACCTTCCCTGCCTCTTCACCTGATGGCGGAGCCTGCGGCCTCCAGTGTGCGTTTCCTGAAGAAGTCGAGCTCTCAGCTCGGTGGTAAAGGTTTGGGCCCTCGTGAGGGGTTGCGGTCTGGCCGCTCTTGTGAGGAGGCTATTGTGCGGGTGAGTAGAGTGCCTGGCCTCTGCTTCCGGTGGTGGAGCGGCTACCTCCCCCCATGGTCTTCCTGTTCTTTTTTCAGGTCTTTCTTTTCTTTCCTTTTGTCTGGTCCATGGCAGCAACGGTGGGGCGTCGGACCGGCCTTGCCTGAGTTTTTGGTCTGTAGGGGCAGGGGAACTCTCGGGGATTCTCGGCTGGGTGAGGGATGCTTCTACGTGTCCGACTTGGCCTATTTACATCTTGAGGTTAGGCTCAAGATGGGAGGAAGTTGTGATGGTCTGGAAGTCTTGGTGGGGTTTCTCCGAGCAGTACTCTCCTTGTTATCCTTTCATCAACATGTTCTTGCCCAAGCAGACCAATGGCGGCTGTGCTATTCTGGTCTCTTTCGCTTATGCCTTTGATGCTACCTCTTTGTGTTATCTCCGTTGTGGTGTTGTTGTGTCTCTTGTGTTTCTTCTTTTAGTCTGTCTCCTTGCGTCTTGGCTAAGATTGAGGCTTACCCTTATCTAGCTAGTTATGTTTTAGTGTGGTCGGTGATTGATTTCTATGCCATATGTGGAAAGAAGATAGTATTTACAAGGACTCATGTCTTGGTGATGTTGTCTCTACTGTTTGGGGTTTCAAGTTTGCAAGTGCTTCCCGTGATCGTGGAAAGATTCTGAATGAAAGCTGCTTGCTCCAATGCGGGGAGGAATCTATGCAGAAGCATTTTACTCACATCCCAACAAACTTGTATTTCTTGTTGTTACCTCTGACTACTATGTTAACAAAGTTGCTTGGATCTCTGGTTTTCGTAGATGCCGTATAGCTTTCTTAATACAATGGCAGTGTTTACCTTTAAAAAAAAATCTTCCTTTGCTTTTATTTCATCCTAAAATCTTTGACAACGTCAAATACAAAAGCGTATGTTACAGACTAAAATCTTTGACCACGTCAAATACAATGTAGCTCAGGTTACAGACTACACTAGGACACATGGTTGTATAACCAAGCTATGAATTATTTGATAGACTTGAAAGTTCAGATTGGTATTTTCCCAATAAAGCTGTCCATTAGATTTACTTATTCGATTATACAATGATTACATATTTTTTTACATATTTAAATTGATCTCAACTAGGATTTATATTGATTACAGCAATAAACACGTAAGTGGCTGTTAAAGAAAGGTCCTACCAAGACTTATGAGCATTTTATATTAGGATGCAAGTATGGTAAATCCTTATTGGGAGAAAATGCAAGCAAATTAGATAATAACTTGCAAGATAGGCTTATAAATATCCATGATCCGGCAATTAGATGTACCAAACAAACGATTACAAAATATGTTCTGACCCAAAATACAAGCATCAATTATGAGTGATATTTAATGCACACCCCCATCATCTATATAAGATGATAGTTGTATCCTGATTTCATATATTGCATTCGAATTGAGAGAAGGAGATGTTAATAGCATGATTCAATGGCATGCTTCAATGTGCAGAATAAAAAAGCTATTAATCATGACGAGAGTATGGATTGAAGAACTCATAAAAAAGAACCAGTTTTTAACTTTCAACACATTTTACATTACTGTGAGTTGATGAGAAAGTGCCGCATGATGAAGATACTATTTTGTTTTATTGAAAGATGCGTCTTATAGATGACTTCTACAAAGGTAAGGTCACTGACAAGTGTTGGCAGTCTTTGTATATTTGTAAAGATTTTAGAGAGTAAGTGTGTTGCCTGTCCAAAACCTATAACGGGGTGCCTTTTTTAAAACTTTTGTTTAATCACCATTTTAATAGATTTTGTGCATATCACTATCCTATAGCAAATCGTATCAGGGAGAGGCACATTTTGTAAACTCTCATATGAACAGAAACACTATGCCTTTCTTACAAGCTGGATCAAATGGCCCAATTCCATTGAATAGATTGTAAATCTTCATTTTGAGATGGATCCAAGTATCAACCCAAACAATACAAATTTAAGGAAATTTTGAAAATTGTTTGCTTTATATTTTCTGTCTATATACTTATATCAAAGCGGAGTCAGCCTTTAATCTAGATACTCATGTGTTAGCTTGAGTTGTTGGTTTGATAGCTTAGCGTAACTTCAGATGTTAGTCGGTTGGCTTTGCTAGTTGATTGTGTATTTGAATATGGCTTTTGTTTGTCATAATTAGAGCTAATGTTACTTTTCTAATATATTTTTGGATAAATCTTACATCATAAATAACATTTATGAAAAGTAGAACACATGCTTAGAATTCATCAAGTTAGTCAGTCTAACTAACATTTATGTGAAGTACAACCCATGCTTAGAATTCATCAAGTTAGTCAGTCTAACTACTAGCTTGCTTGGTTGTGTAGTGAGTCAATTAGTTGGCTTGGTCAATCATATTTTGTTATATTAATCTCACCTTTTAATCGGACTCACTTCCTTCAACTAAATGTGTGTTTGTTTGTCCTATTTATCTGTCTATTTTTAGGACATCAAGAACATAGAATTTTATATTGATTGCAGCTCACAGTAATATATCAATTATCAAAAAAGAATAGTTTAGGTTGGTTCTAAAGCTAGATAATGCAAACATGTCCGATCAAGACTTATCTATAATTGTATTTTTATAAGAGGTAAATCAACACTAGACACATCAACATAAGAGAAATTAATAGAATTTTTCTTCTCATCCTTCTACTTGCTTACATACTATTTTATTGTTTAGTTTTCTTATTTGATGATAAGCTTTTGAGTATACTCTTTCTTCTTGAAAGCATTGGACATGTACTACAATTCACGATAGTGTTGGTTAGCGATGTCAACAAAAGTTACTTTGGGTGGCCCAGGGTTAGATAAGCATATGAATCGATAAGTAACTTCCAAACTCAAAAGTGACTTGGCATTTTTAATAAAAATAATAAATTAAGAACCAACCTTGATTTTGTGGTGTTGATCTAGAACTTTATAGTTTCTATGTTTGTTATAATTAGATATATATATAAGTATTATAGTGATGCAAGAATATTTATATCTTTATTATTTTATATAATATTATGATTTTGTGTTAGTTTGATTGTATTAATTTTTCAACTCATAATTGAACCAAATTGACAAGTTTTATATCTAGATATTACTTAGTTACGTCCATATTCTAATATGACATGATTAACAAACTATGGGTCGAATATTGATTTTTCGTGGGTTGGATTCATATGTTGGTCACATCACCTGAATAAAATTCTAATACATTTTATAGAAATAAAATCAAATAATAAGTTGTATGTTTTTTCCTCCAAAATAATTATTGGATAGGATTCAAGAGTTCAAAAGTGTCATTTCCAACTCTACTAACACAATTTTCTCATCCATATATTTAGTGGTTGGCCTAGAAATTTGAAGTGGGTGAGGCCAAAACCACACTTATTACTACTAAATATCATCGTGACGGTTAAAATTAGCAAATACTTGAATTTTTATATTTAAAAACAAAATCAGAAATTATATGCCTAAAAACCAATGTGACTTAAAAAAATTTAAATGTAATATTATAATTGACTGATTTATGCGGTTTTAGATATGTTTATGATAGGCATAAGAATTTGGTTCATGATGTGTACCTACAAAAATCATTTAGATAATTTTTTTCAAAATTAATATATGTCATATAGGTTGCTAAAAGATAAGTAGGACTATCATCATGTGAATGTGTGAACCAGGTCCCACCCATATGAAAGAAATTTGGTTTTAAGCACTTGTTTTCAGTATTAAGTCGATTCTAAGTTAAGACAAATAGAGTTATTGGGTGTGGGACGACCTTAGATTCCAATTTTCATGCCTTGGGTCAGTACTAGGTTTGAAAAAATTTAGCATAGTCAGTTCTGGGTCATACTAGTAAAACAAAATCTAGGTTATATAGAAATAAATTTTGATACATCTAGCTTATATGTTGAATAAAACCCCAATTTGGGTCGACCTGTATACTAAATTTAACAATTTGTGTCGATTCTTAGTACTAAATATATCAATAAGATCTATTTTTGAATTCTAAATTTAACATTCTAAGTCAGTTTTAGGTTCTACAAATTTACTATGTTTGATTCCATTCCAGATTTAACTATCAAAAAATCATTTCAAAATTGACCGATCCAAAGTTTTTCCCATCCCAACAAGAAGTACCACACTTTTGCATTTCATATGGTTATTGGTTTTTAAAACAAGGTGAACCCAAACTATTAAAACAAATACTCTGATACTAATAAGATAAATAATATTTCATTATTATATTTTATAAGTAATTGAAAATTCCCTCTCTCCCTTAAATTAAATCATAGTCTGCATATTGTGTCTCTCTCCCCTCTTATATGATTCATTATCTTCCCCCATGTCTTGGCTCCCTATATCTTTTCCTATCTCTATACTTCCTTGATGTCTCTCTCCTTTTCAAAGTTTCTACCCAACAAATCTTTCATTCTAGCATCTATGAGACTCCTCCACTGCACCCCCCCCCCAACACCAACATTTTTTAAAACTTTCACGTATCTCCATTTTAGTTGCAAGTTATTCTAATTCATGTAGCAACATGGTTTTTCTAGATAGGCTAATGAATAGAACACGTGGGGTTATTCAAAACTCACACCTTCTCACGCCAGTAATCCAGTCACGTTGGAAAAGACCTGTAAAGTGAATTTCTAGATTAATTCAGATTCTAAATTGGGTTTCTATTTTAGAGTGTGTTCAATGTGAAAAACTATGACATATTTGAACTTCAAATTCTCTATAGGATATGCCACAAATTTCTTGAAGTATCCATATTAGATATATGTTAAATAGATTTTTAAAAGGGATCACTATGGGTCATTTCACTTTACTCTTGGGTTGAACAGGTTGGGTTTGAGTATTTCGACATCCTACAAAATAATTTAGATGACTTATTCGGAACCCTACAAAAATAATTTAGATGCACGGTTAGATTTTAGTTTGGAACCAAGTGAGCATTTTCAGGTTTAAGTTGGATCACTTCATGTCAAAATTCATAATTGGATTGGGTCGTATCCACTTGGTAAGGTCTGAGATTGTCAACCCCAACATTCACACAACAGATGTTGATGGACATGGGTGAGGCCAATGATATAGGTGGCCCCACCTTGCATCTGCTTCAGATCATAGATATCATTTGTCACGAAATATCCCAAATATCCCATGTGTTCCTCTAGCATCTCCAATTATCTCATATTAGAAAAAGAATGTTTGTCAATTCCATTTACTCCTCCAATAATAGTCAGTGAAGGTGCTTATTTATGGGAAAAAATATAATCCTTTAAATTTAGCTTGAATTGTGATTGGTTTGGCATATTGAACTATGTTGTTCAATATCTTTTCACCTAGATGTTGAGAAAATTTTGAAAGGGGCACAAATAAAATTAGTCGTTATCTAAATTTTATGGAAAAATGACAAAACTAATGTTGTCAAATAATATTTATAGCACATTCAAAGTATTAATGTTTGGTACACTAATACATTTTATAATGAAAAAATAATCTAATTCAAAATAATTTAAAATTTGTTCCAACTTTTCATCCCATGGATAGGATCCACTTTTACTTTATTATTGATGGTGTCAAATATTTTTCTCTTTCAATATTAAAATCATTGAATCATTGACCCACTTATCATTCATCTGGTTGACCTGATGATTTTGAATAGCATTCATGATATAGAATGATCTCTCAAATGCCAATGTTTCCACTAGCAATATAATACTAATTTTGTTAAATTATATACATCTTATTGGACTTTGTTCTTTTGTATTAAATAAAGTGAATAATAGAATCCCTAATAGTTTATTTTTATGTACCGATACAATTACTCAGATCTAAGCTCTACACTCAGACTGAGAGACTCTGTTAAACTCCTAAAACCTTGAGTGCCTCTCTCCCAGTCAACTGCATAGACCTTCAGTAACCCAGGAGGACATCTCATGTAACAACTGGAGTTGGTGATCTTCACCTGATCCTTAGCTAAATCTTCAACAATCACATTTGTCGACATGGGGGAAAATTGAATCTGAACATTTTTCACCTCTTCAATGCTACTTCTAATCTCCTAAACACATTTCTATGTCTTTCATTATAGCGTGTAATCTTTTTTATAAGATCTAATGCCACCTTAGAGTTAGAAACTAGCATAATCTCATTATCCCCTTATGGGACACCAACCTTTATGCCATTTTCAATAGCGAACAAATGCCCCTCCAGCAGATCAGATCCACTGTGATGGGTGGCACCTCTGACATCCACTCCCCCTAATTACTTACAGGAACACGGTTGACACTTTGCTTATTACTACGTTTATGGATTGTTATGTCAACATTGATGATCACACACTCCTCAACAAAATGTGGTGTGCAAACCTGGTCTCTATTGGTGCACCTTCCTTCTTCTTCCCATTTATGCTTTTAGTAGTTGTACAAATGTAATTCTATGTGACTCCACTGTTGATGAAACTCTATGGCATATCCACTTGGTGGATAATTAAAACCCAATCATTCCTTACCTTCTAAAGCTTCCAACATGTGATAGCAAAGACAATACCCCACTCTACAATTTCCTTCCTTATCCCAAGGTTACTAACAATCCAGGCACTAACTCACTACCCAAGGTTGATGCAATCCTTCCCAAACTATCGTAGTCTCTGAACAATCTCATATAGAATGCAAGCAAGATTACCTCAGTTCCTTACACCTTGGTCAACAACTTGTCTCTAGAATCTTCATGATTTCCCTTATTTCATTCTTAATCAACCTATTTTGTTAGAGACACTACAGAAAGGTTTTGAATTATATGAGAGACAAAGCTTTTTAGGTAATGTCCCAGTTCCATTCTGAGAAATCAGCCCATCCATACATCAGTGGTCAAAACACTGAGTTGACTGAAAACTCACCATTATGGTTCAATATCCTATTCCATTCATCTTACATGTATCCCATTCCAAGAGTTCACATCAAGTTCAAACTTGTGATATTGTTGTTGTCAAACCGCTCATTAATGAAACAAATATCCCACTGCCCTTTCTAATTGACCATACCAAACCATGAGATTGTCTATCTCACTCAGCACCAATCTGGAAGTCCACAAAACCTACCTCATTCCCTTTCTCAATCGATTGTCATCCCAAACATTGGTGTGAGCTCCACAAATATCTATCCTATATGTAAGACCCCTGACCTGAGTTTTAAGGTAACCCTATTTGCTTTGGATTAATCATGTGCTTAGAACCTTTCTCTAATCTTTTAAGATGTATTTAGGGCTTTTGAAGAGTTTAAGCTTCAAGTTTGAGCTTGTTTGGATGAAGTTTGTGCTTTTTATTATAGTTTTGGTACAAATTGCAATTTACCCAATGTAGGGGGTTGATGTGCAATTTTCCACCTCTAGAGTGTCCTGTATCTTCCTTGACATCATCTAAAGGAAATATAAAGAGGAGTGTGCCTTGTTTGAGCCTTGGTTGAGGAGTATCACCCCAGGTGGTATTAGGGTTGATGTGAGTGTTGAGTGCCTTGACCATGTGTGTTGGTTGTCTTGTCTTGACCTTGGGTCACGACCAAGGTTGGTTTTAGAGGGTGTGGTGGTTGAGATACCTCCTCTAGGTTTTGAGGGTCACAACCTACCTAAAGGTGATGTTGGTGGTGGTTTCACGACCATGGAAGGTGCACCCTAGGAGGGCTGCGACCGCAACCATGTGGGTTGACATGATGGTCAAGACACTACCTAGAGTGTATCATCATGTCTTGTATGTCATGATTAAGTGGTTGCACATTGTCCTTTTGAGTGGAAAAATGTCCCTCAGGTCCCTTAATATGTTGACAACTCACCCCTTGCTCTCTCTCTCTCATCTTCCATCTATATAACCCTTTATCTCTTCTTGCTTGTAACCTTCTAGGCCATCTATCTTCTTCCTCCTTCCTTGCCTATTCTTGGAGCTTAGTGGAGCAAGGCAGTTCGTCTTTGGAGCTTCGGGGATCAATCTCCTCTTATGTGTGGTGGTGGTGGTGATCTGAGCTCATCTTCCATCCTTGGTAAGTGTTTGTCTTCTAAGTTGATGCTTCTTTTGATCTCCTACCTTCATCTTCCTAACTTTTCTCATCTTTAGACCATGGTTCTTCCATGGTGGTCATTTTGGGTGAGAAACTCCTCATCACAAGGGTCATAGACCATGTTTTGACAAGGTTGACCCAAGTGGGAAGAGGATTTATCCTCTCTTTCTCCCTTTCTCTTTTGGTTCATCCTAGAGCTTCTTTGCTTCTTTCTTTGGGCTAGCTTTAACCATGGTGTTTTCTCCTTCTTGAGGTACTCTTCTGGCTGAGAATGGAGCTTTTGGTGAAGATTCTTCAACCCTTAGATCGTGTGCTTAGAGCTCTTGACCTTGGAATCTCTTGGTGGTGATCATTTTAAGGTGGGTTGTATAACACTAAACCTACTCTATTATTTCACTTCTTTATTATCTTTATAATTGTATTCTCTCTCTAGATTGCTTCCTTATCATTCTTGTACTTAGTGGTAATCTCTAGAGCTTGTTTGGTGGAGATACCTTTCTTGGTTTGGGAGAAATCCCAAACCCTAACCCATGTGTACCTGATTTAGTACTTGATGAGTTGTGGAGGTTCTTCTCTAAGATTTGCCCTTTATCTTGCTCCCATGCATGGTATTCATAGAACTAGAAGTTGGATAGATGTTAGGTTAGGTCTTGGTTACATTGATCATGGTTTTCCCTTCTTTGGAAGAGGTTCTTTCTTGGTGGTTTCTTAATCTATGCTTTATGGTTTGGTGATCGGTTGCTTGAGTTTTCCTTCATGGTGACCATGGTTCTTCCCTTGGTTTTAGTTCTATTTTGAGACTATGATGGTCTTGGGTTGTGACATGAGTGGAGGTCGCGACACCCTTGAGGTCAAGATAGGTTTTGTTGAAACATGTAAGGTCGAGTTACCTTTGGTCGAGATGCTTTGTGAAACCCTAATCTTAAGTGTCGCATGCGCGACATGATGTAGAGGATGGATGTTGTGACAAGCTAGTGGATGGTCAAGATACATGAGTGTCGCAGTTGTGACATGGACCATGATGGGTGGTGGTGACCTATGTGGTTATGTGGTCATTATAGGGTGATGATAGGCAGATGAGAAGCACATGTGAACACTTAATGATATTCATATATGAATGATACGCAAGATATATATATATAATGCTATTTAGAATGTTATCTAATCAACTCTAATGATGTTTCCTAATCCTTATACACTCCATGCTGATGGAGGGTGATGGTTCTAGGATTGGTGGTTGAAACTAGTCTTGTAAACTCTAATCATTAATGAGAAAACCCTAACCCTAATAATGAGCAATGATCTTGCTTGTTTCTCTATCATGAAAGTATTATGATGTTATGTGGTTATCTATTTCTTGCTTATCAACTTCTAACCATGCATGTGTTATGAGCTTAATAATCATATCTAGTGTAGGCTATGGTGATTATGATATGACATAGGTTGGATATGCCCTTGTGAGGCATGGTGAGGTACTTGTTATACATGAATAATGTGAATCGGTCCTATGACCTGGCAGTGACTTGTTGCATAACATGTGTTGTCTTTTCCCAATGATGAGTTGAGGGATTGATATCCCATGATATGTGACCTTACTGGTGATGGTATGAATGGCAATAATACAGGCATCTTGTGGTGATAGTGGGACAAGATCACACCCTACACATTTTATATCTTCTAGAGTTGTGTTATGCCCTTACTTTTATGGAACTTCTTATGGCTTTGTACTTTATAACTTGATTGATGTTGAAAGGAATTTAAATAGACTTAAGTAATCAAGTGGAACTTGAACATGTAGTTTTTCCATGCGCCATAGATCCATATCAATGTCAGTATTTATTGGATGGTGAAACGGGATTTCCCCGTAGTGAAAGCTTGGAGTCATATACTATTTAGTATATGCATTAACAGGATTTGCTGTGGGCAATACCCTGGAAAGAGCGTAGCTACAGGCCGTAGCTTAGTGATTTGATTCTTATATGGTTCCATAGGATTGGTTGCGGGTCATACCCTGGCAGGAGTGTGGCTGCAGGCCATATCTCAATTTCACTAGCATTGTAACCTATACCAAGGTGGGCTAGGACTTTCACTATTTGACATTATGTCCATGTTGTAGTTGACCGGTATGTCTCTGTTTTGTACTCATGTACTGACCATGAGGTTTGGTGAGGTCGTGGATTCTGTCTCTTCCATAGACCTTGTATGGCACAAATTTTGAGTTAGAAGTGGTCGGTCGGATATGGGTGGTACGAATCAAATCCTCGGGGCATAATAAAATACATAATTATCTATGTAGTACACTTGCTTAGGATCAAATACAAGAACATTGGTTGTAGCCTCACCTTGATTTTGTACAATATAGTTGGTAGTAAATATACATGTTATTCATATTCCCTTAGAAATGTTAGATGATAATAGCTACCCTATCAATATCATTAGTTTAATCTATTTATTGTAATTGTAGCTTTACTTCTATTCTTTATTTATATTACCTATATTAATAATAGTGTTGGTGGAGAGTTATATCTCCCGCTGATATTTGGAATCTCACCCCGTAGATTTCCCACATCTTTTAGGTGGATGTGCACAAGGAGGTAGAGATCGTGCAGCTGAGGCAGAGCAGTGGGAAGAAGGACAGTAGAAGCAAAGGTTGGGAATGTTTCTTGTGGTATTTTGGTTAGAAGTCCTAGAGTCGTCCATGTACACTCAGGTCTTCAAGGAGTTACATATGTTTCTCGATGGTGCTAGTGATAATAGTTTTTGGTTTATGCGCCCTTGTTGTATATAGTTGGTTATTATACATGTTTATATAAATGAACAAATATCACATGTTACAGGTAGTCTTTTTATGGACGTGTTGTAAATAATGATGCTTTAGGATATATATATATATAATTCAAATGGCAAGTTTTGGACCCTGATGTAATAAGCTTCCTAATGTTGGTTCTTGTTGTAATTGGTTTTAATTTTTAGTGTTTTTCGGTAATCTGTTGTAGAATTTTGTTTTAATCTCGTGGTTTGTGTTTGTTAAACTACGGGTGTCGTGATTTGTTGGTATCGGAGCTTTAGGTTTGCTGAGTCTATAGGGACCTAGAACTAGGGTTTGTGTATATTCTTGTGTTCTCCAGTCTGTCTTATAGTGACTTCTACTTATGCAAAATAAGAAGAAAAACTTAAAGATGTCTAGAGAACATGAAGAACACACTATTGCGAGTAGTGTTTTTGTACTAGGTGGTGGTGTAAGGATCCAGGCACAAGAAGACTGGGTTCCTGAACTCCCCCAATTAGACCCAACCATGCTTGAAAGCCCTGCCTTTCAGTCCCTTTTGGGCAGTTCATGGCTACTATGACGCATATGGCGGACAGGATGCCTGCACCACAGCCTAGGGTACCAGTTCCCAATGCGGAATCTCCAGGTACTGGGAAGACTTTTGAGTGGCTTCGCCGTGTTGGGGTAGTGGAGTATGCTGGGACAGCTGATCCGGTGGATACTTATTTGTGGATTACGAGGCTCAAGAAAGCCTTCAAGATCCGTAGTATCCCAGAGGCAGATAAGGTGAAGCATGCAGTGTACCTTCTGAAGGGGATTGTTGGCCATTGGTGGGCAATAGAAGATGAGAAGAGGCCTGGAGTGGATGTTGGATGGGAGGAGTTGCAATATGAGTTTGTTAGTCGGTACTTCCCACAGACCTATCTGGATTAGAAGATCAGCCAGTTTGAGTGGATTTGGAAGGGATCCATGTCGATCAATGAGTATGAGGCCAAGTTTATCGAGCTTCTTTGGTTCTGTCTGCGCATGGCTACAACAGATGATGAGAGGATACGACATTTCAAGAAGAGGTTAACATTGCATTTTCTACCCCGGTGGATGCGTTGGAGAATCGGGAGAGGTTTTCTATGTTTGTGAGGATTGAGAGGTTTATAATAGAGAAGCGGGAGACGAGTACCAGGAAGAGTTCTGCACAGTTCCAGGGGTTCGTCATGAGGCTTTAAGAAGTTGAGGTTTTCTACACCGCCAGAACCATAGAGGTTCAGTTCTCAAATGTAGTAGTCACCAAGTATAGGTGGAGGGCATAGCCTTCCATCTATTGGAGCTCACAGAACCGTGTCAGTGTTAGTGTTGGGGCCATCTAGGCCATAGTTTGAGACCAGAGCTTGCCACAAATGTGGGTAGGTAGGACACCTGAGGTGGGAGTGTCTAGTGAGAGATGAAGAAGTGACCCAACAACTGAGGAAGATCCAGCAGGGCTCACAGAGGCAGTAGTTTAGTGGTTTAGGAGGATGAGGATGTGGGCAAGCATCACAGGCCAGGTCGTCTGCTCAAGGGAGCAGAGGATGGGGGTGACAACATGCAATGGCTAGATTCTAAGCCATGAGTCATCTGAAGGTGGTGGTCAACCCGTGAGTAGTAACAAGTCAGATGGAGTTATTTTATTCTTATTTGTCTTCTTCTTACTTCATATCTATTTTGGTTGACTCAGGCACAACACACTCTTTTATCACTCGTGAGGTGCTTGATAGTTGTTTTTTGCTTGTTAGTCATAGGAGAGATAGTTTGATGTTAGAAACCTTGTTAGTTGGTTCCGTAGTGTTTTAGGAGGTGTGTCCTTCATGTGTCCTTTATTTCTTAGGGAACAACATACAAGTGGATCTTATACCACTTGACATGCATGGATTTGATTTAATCCTTGGAATGGACACCTTGGGGAAGTATAGAGTAGTCTTGGATTGTGGTTCCAAGCAGGCGACATTTGTAGATGGTGATGAAACATGGATCTTCCAAGGGGATAGGAAGATTCTTCTGATGTGTCTGGTGTCAGCGATGGTGGTAAGGAAGTTGTTGAGATAGGGTTGTGAGGCATTCTTGGCACATGTGCTGAATGCTAAGGCAAGGAGTCCTAGTATTCAGGAGGTGTCGGTTGTAGGGAGTTTGAGGACATGTTTTTTGTAGAGTTCCCTAGTGTTCCCTACCCAGAGAGATTGACTTTGAGATCAATCTAGTCCCAGGCACACAGTCGATACCTCAAACACCATACAGGAGGGATCCAATAAAGATGGTAGAGTTGAAGAGACAGTTGCAAGAGTTGCTTGATAAAGGTTTCATCAGGTTGAGTACATCATTGTGGGGTGCTCCAGTGCTGTTTGTGAAGAAGAAGGATGGGTCCATGATTCAACCTTATTTTAGGGCTTCATCTTGTGCCTTATTGCACTTCAATCACATGTATACCTGTTAGATTACATGTTATTTCCCTCAATATGCATATTTGTATAAAATGCACTTATGGACATTATTTGTATGTTTTTAGGTATTTGGACCACACTTGATGGAAGAGAGAGAGAAGGAGTGATTGTAGGGTTTCTCTACCCTTAGAGAGACCTAAAGTGAAGTCTGATGCTCCCTCAACCTACCCATAGTGGCCAAAGATCCATTGAAGCAAAGATGTCCAAGAAAATCTAAAGAAACAAGTCCAAGTGATGATCCAGAGGCCAGCACATCTATGGTACCACATAATGGTCGTTCTAGCATAGTTGTAAATCAACATAGTCATATCCAAGAAAAGCTAGAATGACCACGCCTGTGCCACTCAAAATGGTCATGGTGAACTATCCTAGAACGGCTATGCCACCGTGCACGGTCGTGTGACCTTTAGAGAAGAATGACCATGGAGCAGAGAAGGGGCTAAGAAATATAAGCCACCATAGCCGTGGTGAACACCACAGCCATGCTACCCTAGCCCCACCACGACCATGAAGACCACCACGACCATGCCACCTCCAGTACAAAATCAACCAAGTCCTAGTGATTTTTCCCCATTTCACACCTTGATCGTTGTCATCCACCGCGACCATTCTCACCCCTCTCCACTATGGCCTTGGTGACCACCACGGCCATGCTACTCACAAAAACCTAGCTATTTTTGCACTACATTTCCCATACTACCCCTACTTGACCTATTGCTTCCCCCACACCTATATATACCTAGGTGGCGGCTGGAGCACGAAGGAGGCCACCCCTAGCTACCTTCTACCACCTCTTAGCTCCCAATTTTCACCTCCTATCCATTCCACTTCATTTCTCCCTCCATTCCACTCCATTCCACCATTTCCACCACTAAAACTCGAGTTTATGCTTGTTTCCACCCATTTCCACCATCATCCCATGCCACTGCACCTTGGAGGAGAGTGGAGGACATCCTACAGTAGTAGAAGTGGAGGAATTATTCATCTACATCAATCTTCATGCCTTCTTCTACTTCTTTCTCCCTTCTTTTTGTATTTTTTATTGCTGTGAGTCTCTATGCCCCTTGGGTGGGCTGTTTGGGGTGAAAAATGTTACTTTGATACCATGTTTTTTTTAGTCGGTCAAAAAAGTGTGTTGCTAGTATTACCAAAAACTTTGGGCACTAAGTACCCCATTACATCAGACATAATAAAGCAAACATCATTTCCCCACATAGGGGGAACAAAAAGCCCTATATGGAGCAAAGAAAAACTAAGAAAACAAACAAACTGATCGGCTAGATCCTAACACTCCTACCAGAAGAAAGGTTATTACAAACCATGATTACATACATTTGGCATATCCACAAAAAGTAACCACAGCTTGACATAGACTATCACCAACCACCCTGCTTGGGTCTAGCCTTTGAGTATCCCACTTTCTTAGCTAGCTATCACAAGGATCTAGAAGGAGAACAACCCAAACAGATCCTCCAAACCAGAAACATAAGCACAAACTAATTGTGTGACAAGAAAGAGTCGATGTAAATCTAACAAGGAGTTTGCAAGAGTAGAAGCTCGAAGATAGACCTTCCTACTTAGGACAACACCAGCTGACAGTAGCCGCACCCACAAAGTGTGTCATAGCACCAAGCATCAGGACTCCCTTTTCGCTTCTAACTCACCAAACAACCCTGACAGGCCTAAAATGTTTCTTACTAGACCATCACAAGATCTTGGTTCAGGTGTCCAAGCAGAACCTGGAGCGACTGAAATAGCAAAACTTAGAACACCTTGAAGGTGTTCCTACATGCATCAGTAGGAAGGCCCAAAGAGGAGAAGAAGAAGCCTTCTGCCCACCCTTGAACCCTACCCACACGAAGCTAGGCTTCTGCTAGCACAAAGGCATCTTAGAGAACACCTTGAGGGAATTGGGAACTTGGCTGAAACATCCATCATCCTCATTTCCTCACACACCTTGAGGGTGTACCTGCACACATTAGCAGAAGGCTTGAGGGAGATCTCACCCGCGACTGCAGAGAAACTGTGCTACCGAGTGAAATCGGCGTCGAAGCAGCACCCCAGCGCTGGGCCTAGCCGCTTGAAAGGAACCAGGTGAAGCTGGTGCATTCCCAGGGAGAACCCAGTGCATACAAACAGCCTTGTGGAGGGGACCTTGCCGTCTAGCAAGAATCCCAACCACTTTGGAAGACTGTGGGGCCTCGCATCCACCCCTCTAGGCTCCAGCTTGTGGCCAAAGGTACCTTCGGCCCTCTGTAGACTAGCGAGAGGCCGATGCTAGTAGGTATTGTCCTGTGGCTGTGGGAGGAACCACAAGGTGGAGGAAAAGGGCATGCCCAAGTGTCCCATCTGGGAGTCCACCCGCTTCCAGGGTCATCAACGCGAGTCGGTCGTGGACGTCGTGATGAGGCGCAAGCAGCTCCACGTCGTGGTCGAGATCTAGGGGGTCATCACCGCCCCGGCCGATGGAGAGAAGACACAAGGGAGGAAGGGGCAATCCACCCCTTCGAACACCTACTGTCGGAGCAGCCACATAGGTCGCAGATCTGGATGGGTAAGGCCTTCTCCATCTGCCACACTTGAGCGGAAGGGAGTTGACTAGGTCAAGCACCGAACCAAGATAGATCCTTGACCAAATCTGTGCAACCCACCTTTCCTTCAACCCAGGCCAGTCGAAGGAGGCTCCTGCAATTCAACCTCACCAGCTCCCTTTTCTCTAGAGATGCACTCAAGCTTCAGTCTGTACCACGTCGTGGTTTTGGAGCCAGGGGGAGTAGGGCACTGAGGTGTCGCCTCCTCCCCCCAGCGGCAGCCACTAGGGAGAAGTAGAGAGAAGGCAGAGCGGAAGCCCTAGAGAGAGAAGGCTCCTTGTTTATTTTCAAACCACTTTGATACCATGTTGGGGGGAAATGATATGTAAACGTTGTAATTTCATTTGTAAATGATCATGTTCTATTTCTATCTCACTCTTCATGAATTGCTTGTTGGTTTTTGCTTGAAATCATCTAGGAATTTAGGGAAATTGCGTAGGTGTGTCAATTTTGGGATTTTCTCTTAGATCCAATTCATGGATCCCTAGCTAGCCACCCATCCTCCTACATTCTAATCAATTCTCCTAACCCTAGTTGGGAGATCTAAGTAGCTAGTTTAGATGAATTTGGTGTGTTTATCATTGACCTTTCTCAAGTCTAGAATGTGGGTGATGGGAGGCCTAAAACCTCACTTCCACTCCCATTACTAATGGCAGCCCCTAATCATCCTCAGTTCATCTAAACTAGAAACTTAGGCTTCTTTAGACTCTAATTGAATTACACCTAAACTTTAACCCAATTGAGCCTCACAAGGGTAGTAGGGGATGTTAGGGACTAGTTCCCCTATACACAACCTAGCATATCTATGGCCAGCTAGTAGTTTAGGATATTTCGTTGGACTCTAGATTGTTGTTTGGTTTGGTAATCTAAATGGAATCATAATTTTCAAATGTCACCCCAACCTAATTGATAAGTGCATCCCCTAAACAATCCACATTTACCTTTATTGCTTTAAAACCCTAATTGCCTTCTTGCTTTGCTAGTGTTAGCTTAGTTAGCTCTTTTCTTTCTAAGTTAGCTTCTTGCCCTATTCTTGCTTTTTTCTTGCTAGGTTAGGTCTTTAATTGCTCTTTTGCTCTATTAATTCTAGTCTAGTGTAGTTTAATTCTCTTCTTGCTTGCCTTAGTTCATATTGTTCTTTTCTTACCTTTCCCTGTCTTTGCTTGCTTAGTGGAATTAATAGCCTAGGGTTAAATTATGTTTTAAGCTTTCCTGTCTTTCTTTTATTGCTCGCTTGTTCAGCAATCAAACAACCTTCAAACCCTAGACTTCGCAGTAGGAACCTAGCCAAAAACTAACCTAGCTCTAGTTCCCCCCTTTCTCCCTGTGGATCGACTCTATACTTGCCTCCCTCCTATACTATGACACGATTATGTGTTCTTGTAGGTGTAGTGTTTTAGTTTGTGCGAGTGTGTTGAGTTTAGGTCCATTATAAATTTTGAAATTTATCTATCGCGTGTGTCTGTACGCGGAGTTTCATCTATTCAAATCCCAATTGAGTAGTGTGTAACACCATTGGCAAAAGTGCACCAAGCTTTCTGGCGCCGTTGTTGGGGAGTGAGCCGCTCAGCCTAGCTAGTTAGTTTTGGTTTGACTTTTCCTAATTTCATCAGCATTGTTATTCTTTATTTGCTATTCTTTGTATTCTTTGTGCATATTGGTTTGCTAACTTGCCCTCTTTTGTTTAGTTGTGCCTTGTGCATGTGACAAGCCACTCGGGGAAAACAAGATGGAAGGCCCAAATACACCTTACAAGCCACTTCAAGATTACTTCATGCCTAGCAACTACAAATCACCAATTGCTAGCAGGGTTGATCAAATTCCACGGTAGCAATTATCCATCCCTCCAGGTCTTCTTGGGATCCTACCCATCTTCTACGGCTCAGAGAGTGAGAACCCCTACAAGCACTTGGACTCCTTTCTTGAAGTATGATCCACATTCACGACGCTAACGGCTTGTGATGACACAATCTAATTGAACTTGTTCTCTTTCTCCCTCAAAGATAAAGCCAAAGATTGGTATGACTCAAGGAGGGACATCATGTGTTGGGAAGTGATGTAGAATGCATTCTTAAGACAATTCTACTCTTTAGAAAGGTTAACAAAATTGCAACGTGTCGTGACAAGTTTTTGTCAAATGGGAATGAGCAGTTTCACAATGCATGGGACAGGTTTAAGAAGATGTTGAGAGAGTGCCCACACCATGAGATCCCTTTGTGGAAGATAATTTAGTCCTTTTACTCTATCTATCTCTAAAGATACAAACCTAAGTGGATTTTGCTTGTGGGAGAGTTTTAATAGCTAAGCCGAATGAGGAGATATGGTCCTTGTATGAGTAGCTGGCAGAAGGTTCAAGATTCAAGCATGATGAATGATGGTGGCCATGCCTTTGATATGACATCTCTGACTCATAATGACTTGAGCCTGCAAGTGATGAAGATTCTTGGTGACATGGTGAGTTTCATGAAGAACCAGGTGACAAATGTTCCTTGCCACCCGGTCAATTCTATTGAGTTCTATGGTGAAGAAAAGAAGATACCTCACCCCTATGGCTACCAGGAACCACAAAGTCCAAGATATAGCTCAAGTTTTAAGGAAGAGGTTCTCTCTAGGTTGAAGAGATTTGATGACATACAAATGAATGTGACAAGGCTTGAGGAGAGGATAGAGCAGCTATCTTACATAATTATTTTCCAAAAAGAAAAATTGTCTTCAAAACCCATCTTGAGTTTCAATGAAGCAAGTGGATCAGTGCCTTCTTCACAAGTTTTCTATAGTCCACCTCCCATGAAAGTGCATCCCATATACCACTTCCAAGGCGATCCCAAACCTTATACTCCACCTCCCTCCACTACTACAAATTTCTCAACAATTTACCTTCCAACCTCAATTCCCCCATCCACCTCAAATTTAACAGCAAGTGTCACCTCCACCTCCTCCCTATCCACAACTATCTCCCCCTCTCCACCATGAGCAAGTAAGTGTTGTGATAGTTCTAAGGAGTGGAAAATCTCTTGAGCAGTCACAAGTCAAAGAGAGGTCGATAAAGCAAAATAGAGGAAGGCAAGTGGTGACATTGTGATTGAGATTGATTAAAATGATTATGTGATACCTCCTATTGATTTTGGGATACCATGTGCTCCACCTCACACTCCATTTGTAGGTCCCACCATTCCTAGTGTTCCATCTCATGTTGATGCAAGAAAGTCCAAAGCAAGTGAACCATCATTCATTGAGGCATTAGGTGAGCCACCAGAAGTAAGAGGAGACAAAAGCACAATGTTGACATTCTTGAGGTATTTATCCAAGTGAAGGTCAATATTCCATTGTTGGATGCTATTAAGAAAATCCCGTCATATGCCAAGTTTCTGAAGAACTTCTGCATTGTGAAGAGAAGGTGAACGCGGATACCAAAGAATGTGAAGTTTATTGAACAAGTGAGATCTATTCTCTAACACTCACACTTGTGAAGAGGAAAGACCCAGTATCCCAAATCATACCTAGATACATTGGGGGACATCGCATAGGCAAATCCCTACTTGATTTGGGATCCAGTGTGAATTTGATGCCATATAGTGTCTATATTGAGATGGGTTTAGGCAAGTTGAAACCAGTGCATTGCACTCTCCGATTGGGGGATCGCTCCATCAAAGTGTCTAGAGGACGAGTAGATGATGTCTTGGTGATGATTGGCAAAGAAAGAGAAGTGTTCCCGGCTGATTTCATTGTTCTTGACATGGAGTTGGATGATAGGAAGATCCTCATAATCTTGGGGAGACCATTCTTATCTACAGTTGATGCCGAGATACATGTTCGAAATGGCATAATGATAATATCTTTCATGGACATGAAGATAAATATCAACATATACAAGTCCTCAAACCAACGAGTTCAAGATGAGGATATTGGATATCGTCACTTCAAGAGTCTGATTGATCTTTCGAGAGAAGAAGGTCAAGATGAAGGATTTGATGATAGCTTTTGTGATCAAACGTATGAGGAGCATAGGTTGAATGCAAATGAGAGATCTATCTATTGCAAGAATGGGCACTTGAGGATGCCAAATGGATGAATGATTGAAGAATCTCCAAGAAGCCCAGTTGAAGGCATGAAACTCAGTGTTTGTGGGAGCCAACCCACCAAGGTTTAGGGAATTTTTCACCCAACCTTCCTTTTTTGATACTTTTGCTTTGTTTTTACACTTTTCCAAGAAAAAACATACACACACTTGTTTTTAATAGTTTTTGTTTACTTTTAAGATGTGCAGGAGGAAATAGGGTGAAATGAAGAAAATTAGATGAAATTTTGGCAAGTAATCCATGAAAAATCATTTTGAATCAAAGATTTGATGTTTTGATGAGATTCAAGTGTGGGAGAACTGTCAATGTACTCACCACAGCCGTGTGACATGGAATGGCCATGGTGTCATGCATTCACAATCAACAGGAGAAAGAAGCCAAGAACTAAAGAACAGACCTACCACGGTCGTGCAAGGCGGCAAGGCCGTGTAGCTACCCATTCAGAACGAGCGTGTGGGGTACCATAGCTGTGCAGTAGGCGAGCCACCATGGCCGTTCCACATAGCACTTCCGTGCTACAGCCCGACTCCAACACTTAAGTAAGCAATTTGTTAAAATCTCAAATCAGTTCTAATCTCAACTCTGCGACCACCACAACTGTTCTCCATGAACGACAGTCATGCATCACCTCCTAGCCACTCCACCACCATCAAATCACCACTAAATCACCCCAATCCATCTCCAATCAATCCCCCTTCATTTCCACTACCTTAATCTCCATATTCCTCCCATTTTCATGCACAAAACACCCCATTTCTCTCCGATCTGCCCCAACAGCCTCGTTCTTTGAAGAAAACCTAAAATCCCATTTCTCCACCAATTTTAATCCAAAATGAAGCAAATGGCTAAGAAGGATGTGTCTAAGACCAAGGAGGTCGACGTCGGCCAAGAATGTGTCTTCTTTGTCTCTATCAGCACTCCTAACACTTCCACCACCATCGACAACCTCTGATTCACAAAGAGAGTCACCCCATGCGACTGTGGTGGTGGATCCCATGATGGAGGAGTCCTCCAGACTACCCAGTGGAGGTAGGGTAGCAGCCCGACCATCAATCTCAGAAGCTCGACCATCAGTTTTGGTAGCTCGGTCATCCTTTTTAGCTGTAGGGTCTTGACGTCCATGACACACAACCACATCCATAGTTGAGAGCACGATAGTGGCTACTAATACATGATGCATATGAAACAATGTCTGATGCACAACAAGAGGATGCACCCAAAGCGCATTATGAGGCAACGCCTGACAGTCAGAGCAATAAAGGGAAGAAGCCAAAGCACCCAGAGTGTTTGACAAGCTGACTGATTTCCACTTGCTATGTGTGCCAAGAGACAATGAGAACTTTGGGCATCTTTTATTTTTATTAGGATATCATGGAGCCCGTTGGGCTAGTTGAGGTGTTGACCACAGTTCAAGAGACCTATGTGGAGCTTACACAATAGTTATTTGCAACCCTGAGATGGTCTCACAGAACGCCATCAGTGTCACTTTGGGGAATAACACCTACCTCATCACTACATCCTTTCGAATGGAATTTTTACTCCAACTCCCGAGGCAACAACATCACTTGATCAAGGAAGCATAGATAGGGAAACCAATGTGAATACACTGCAATACGGAAGAAACTTATAGGGAAAATCAGTTTTGTGGCGACAAATCAAAGACAAGTCTGATTCACAATCCCATCTTAAGATACCTTCAAAAGGTCTTTGTGAACACCATCTTTGCCCGATATGAAAATCAAGGTAGTTGTACCAAGAAAGACCACTTTGTGTTGGTATGGATTTTTTTTGGAAAATTGGGTAAGTATATTCTAAAAATCCCCTAAAAGGGGACAAAGTTACAAGCCACACCCATACATGTGGCTACACACATCTAGGAATTGGTTACAGTAGATCCCAATTCCTAACTATAATAGGAGGAAAATCAAGACAAGATTTAAAAGTAAAGTACATTCTCTTGATCTCAAGTGCAAGACGGTTGAACATGGTGACAAAGTCAGAAGCGCCACCGTTATGTGGCCTTTTATTACGCTCCTCCCAATTGAAGTGAACAACACCAGTGATGGACCAAAGTTCGATGATTCTGGATTGCTTTGACCTTTTACCAAGATCCATGTGGCATTCATATAGAGAATATGAGGCTCTGATGCTGAGTTTAAGTTGAGCACGCCCCCAAATATATTTCCAGTATTTGCAGCCCCCAAAAAGATGAGTGATGGAGTCATTGTGTTGGCCACATAGTAAGCATGCAGGAACAGGAGCCCCCGACCAGGAACTAATCTTTTCCATAGTAGGTAGTACATTAGTGAGTGCTCTAAAGGTAGTAAGACTCCATCTAGGATAGTGCATGGAGAGCCAAAGATTTCCATAAGCCTTATCAGATGGATGCTTTTGCCTTGTGTTATCCCAAAGATCCTTGCCTTCTCAAGCTGAGAAGGAAGGCCATAGAGCTACCATACGTCTGTGACAAGTAGAGCCATTCCTGGAAGCAATAGACAAGGTATCGCCATACCTACAAGAAAGCCATGAGCTCCATAAACATTGAGCTTGGTTGAACTTCTTGATGCGATGTAACAGATGGTAATCCGCAAGTTCATCAAGTCTCTTAAGCCCCAAGCCACCTTCGCCAAGCGGGTAAGCTAAACGTGACCAACTAGAGGGGTGCACCGAGCTACCCCAAAGGAAATCAGAAAGTAACAGCTCCATTCTTCGTAAGACAGCAGGAGGGATGTCACCCATACACATCCAATAGCTAATCAGATCCATGGCACAATGCTTAACAAGCACAAGGCGACCAGCCATAGATATTTTAGAACCAGGCCATCTATGTATCATATCTCTGAGCTTATCTAAGCATTCATGGAAATGTCGCCTCCTGACGTTGCCTCCAGCCATAGGAAAACCAAGATACTTTGTGGACCACGTACCACGCTGAATACCCAAGCAGCTAATCAAGGTGTCCTTGTTGCGGCAAGAAGAGGATAAGAATATATGTTTTTTATTCATATTGCATTTCATACCAGAAACAGAACCAAAATCAAGAAAAACCTATTTGAGTTTGACAAGGCTGCATAGACGTCCCTCGGAAAAGATAAGAACATCATCCACAAGCAGAAGATGGCTAAGAGCTTTGGTCCCATTGATGGAATAGCTCCTAATGAGTCTATTGTCATACACCTCCTCAAGACATCTGATGAGACCTTCCATACCAATAGTGAAAAGTAGAGGGGATAAGGGATCGCCTTGCCTAAGGCCGTTGGAGCTTTTGAAGAAGCCAACTGAAGAGCCATTTAGCAAGAGAGAAAAGGATGGAGTTTCCACATATTGCTTAAGAATGGAGATAAACTTTTCATTGAACACGACACCGTACAGACAATCCCAAAGGTAAGACCAACGAACAAAATCGAAAGCCTTAGTAATATCCAACTTGATGCAAGCAGCGGGAGGGCTGGATTTTCGATTGAATCTGAGAGTGAATTCAGTCGCAAGAAGGGAACAATCCTTAATAATCCTACCTTTGACAAAAGCACCTTGGTAGGGAGAGATAATCTTTGGCAGAAGAGTAGCTAGTCTCCTTGATATGACTTTAGCGATAATTTTATAGAGCATCGAGCAGCAGGAGATAGGCCTAAAGTCAGCAGGGGACGAAACAATGTCCTTCTTGGGAATAAGAGCAAGAAAAACATGCTTGACTTGCCTAATCATGTTTCCCCCCTCAAAAATCCATTGGACAACCTTAAGGAGATCATCACAAATGACATTCCAATTACCCCTATAGAAGTAACCATTGAAGCCATCCATGCCCGGGCTTTTGTGAGGTCCTATGTTCCACACAGCATCACGAACCTCACTCAAACTAGGAGTAGAGAAAAGCATGTCATTGTCAATACCAGAAACAAGAGGTGACCAATCTGGAATACAAGAGACTGAAGCATAACAAGGTTGATTATATAGTTGTTCAAAATACTGGACAGTGTCGTCGGCAATAGCATCTTTGTCCTGCAAAAGATTACCATGCGAGTCAAAAAGTTCAGTTATAGAGTTGATAGCATCCCATCTCTTGACCATGGTATGGTAGACAGTAGTGTTTCTATCACCATTGGAGAGCCACTCCATTCTACTACACTTCCAGAAATAAACCTCTTCTGTCTTAAGAAGCAAGTCCAATCTTTCAAGGGTTTGTTTTTCAGCATGAATAAGGTCTGGATCTAGAGGACATCTACGGACCATAGCTGAAATGTCATCGAGCTCCATTCTTTCTCTAGCAATCAGGTTCTTGAGGTTGACATACTGTTTGGACCAAGTCTTCAACTTCTCTTTGACATTCTTGAGTTTGTGACAGAATTGAAGGAGAGGATTACCGTGAATTTCAGTCGTCCAAGCCTCTTTAATAATGTCCCGACAACCTTCCCAATCCAGCCAGAAATTGAGAAAATGGAAAGGCTTCTTCTTGAAAGAGATAAGCTTCATATTGATGTTTAGAGCACAATGATCTGAATAATTACATGTGATGAACTTTGTTTTGGAACCAGGAAATTTAGTCAGCCAAGCATCATTAACAAAGGCTCTATCAAGTTTGCACGCCACCCTTTTAGCAACACCTTGCTTGTTATGCCATGTATAAACCTCCTTACCAATGAAAGGGAATTCGGTTAGACTAGCATTATCAAGAGCAGCATTAAAAGAACTAAGGATAACAGAGGGCACCTCACGACCCCCAACCTTCTCCTCTTGCTTCCTAATATTATTGAAGTCACCAGTGATAAGCCAAGCTTCATCTATGCTAATAGCAATCCTCTCCAAGGTACGCCACAGAAAAGAACGCTCAGACACAGAGTTCCTAGCATATATAGTAGTAGTGTAGATGATGAGACCACCTTTATTAGTGCATTTCAAAGTGACATGTTGATCATCCATCTCAACCACAGAAGTAGTCCAGCAATTAGGATTCCATCCAACGTATATACGACCATTATGATCATGCAGATGATTAGAAATTCATAACCATCCTTTAGGGAACATACGATCAGATGTATGTATCATGTGAGACTTGATTTTAGATTCAACAAGAATGGACATTGTTGCTTTATTATCAAGGATGGTTCTCCTCACTTCTTTATTTTTACGTGGTTTCCCCGAGCCACGAACATTAGTCATGAGAAAGGTCATTAATGACTTCTGGCAGCCGAGCGGGTCTTACGAGACCCATCACCTTTGGACGCCCTTGAAGCCTTGGATGATGAAGAAGAGGAAGCACCAGTGGATCGTCTGATTATAGAATCATCAGTCTCCCCTGAACGAGCAATTCAAGCATCACCAACATCCTCATTCACATCAGCTCCATGACACTGCGTCGCCCCACCAGCAACACCAGCAGCAACACCCTCATTCACCTCCGCACCACGACGTTGTGTCGCCCCACCAGCAACACTAGCAGCAACACCATCAATCACCTCCGCATCACGACGCTGCGTCGCCCCACCAGCAACACTAGCAGCAACACCCTCATTCACCTCCTCACCACGACGTTGCGTCGCCCCTCCATCAGTCCTAGCAGCAACCGGAGACGCTGCCACAGTAGTAGGAGTTGCAACTCCTACAACACCGCCCAGTCCTCCAGTGACTGCAACACCATCACCCTCATTCACATCTGCACCGCGACGCTGCGTCGCCCCACCAGCAGCCCTAGCAGCAACCGGAGTTGTAACACCTGCAACACTAACGCCTGGTACTCCACCATCAGCCTGTGCGCCCGATACATGCCCAGCAGCGCCCAAGACCCTCGTGTTGTTGCCAACACCATTAGCATGCCCGCCATCAGCCCTTGGTTTAGTGCCAACAACAGCCAAGGAAGAGGCGCCACCATCTTGTCCGCTGCTTCAACTAACAACCACAACCTGGTCGGCCCCTCGTTCATCCTCCATTGCACTAGCAACAACCGTTGCCTTCCCTTTCTTACCAACTACCTTCCATATTTGCATTGTTGGAGCAGGTTCCACCACTTCAGTAACCGGTTTGATAGGGCAATCTGACCCATCATGGCCAAATACCCTGCACTCGACGCACCTCTTCGGGACATGTTCATATTGAATCTTCACCGGCATAGGGTCACGCTGAGGCATGTTGACCCACACCTCCAGTGAAGGTTCTACATCAACGTCAATTTCCACCAACGCACGTGCCTCTCCCAGCGACTCCTGCCCTAAGGACTTGTAGTCGATCCTGAGTAGTTTCCCTACTCCTCTTGTGATGATCCCAATAGCCCTAGGGGACCAGTTGCGCCTCATGCTTGAGTTGTTGATCCAGACCGGTATGGTGTTGAAGAAGTCCTTCTACAAGTCGTCACCCGTCTTGTAGTCCTTCACAACCACCAATCGGCTATCAAACCATCGAGGTCCACCATTGATAATGCTCGTCTTGTTTTCGGCCAAGTTGAAGCGAAGGAGGAAGAACTTGTTCGGTTTGGAGAACATGTCGAATCCTCCCTTAGGTTTCTGAACCCTACGAATCCAAGTAAGAAGATGATGGTAATATGGACTCTTGCTCATTACATATAGGATCGCTGTATGTACCCAGCACTTCTCCATGGCGTCATAATTTGGCTCATCTATTATCACGAATCGCTTGTCGTCAATCCTCTCAGGCGGGCTAAACGCATGCTTCTCGTTGTCTAGTCTTCCGCCGGCCAGAACCTGATTCCAGGCCCGTCTGAGGGTGGGGCGCTCTGGCGCAGCAGGTGCCTCAACTCCAGGAGGCATCACCGCAGCCATGGTGCCAGAGAGGGAGGAGGGAGAACCCCCTCCGGGGGGAAGGGAGGGGCTTACCTCGGAGACGCCCGTCCGTCCATCACTGAGGTGGTGCCAGTTGTGTTGGTATGGATGGTGTAAGGAAAGCTTGTAAATTTGGGGTCACTTATTATTGATCATGTGAAGACAATCTTGTCCAAGAGCAAGAATCCTTTTATTATGGGAGTTATTGTAACTTCCATTGCTTTGGCACTGGGGCATGATATATCTGGATATACAAAGACAGAAGGAGGAAAGCTCATTGACTTGCACTATTTGACTCGCTCATCTATGATTTCACTGGTTGATCAAAAGATTTTCAACTAGGTCAATCCTCCTTATGCAAGAGTTTCACTAGATCTCCTCTACCATGCCACACCTCTCGTAGAGGGATGTGGTCCATCTCTTGAAGATCAACCTAAAGACCTTGGAGAGTCACAGGAACCTGTCGAGAGGAGGAGGACAACCGAGGAGCAAGAGATGCACAAGGTGAGGTGACATGAGGTGGAGACATCATAGATGCAACAACAGCCCACAACGAACGCATAAGACATGTCCACCACACATGCATAGCTTGAGGGCATCCACAACACTTAGGATCACATATTGAGATCCCAAGAGGGTATTTTGAGGGCACAAGAGGGTTTCCAGTGCATCTAGGATGCTATGTGGTTAGACCATCAGTAGATGCATTATCAGGTCAACCACTTGTATCAGTTCCAGGATGCCCAGTCACAGAGGAACCCCCATTGGGGGAAGATTGGTGGAGTTCACTATCATCATTTCGGGACTACTACCCTCCTCCACAGTTAGACTACTGGGGTTCATACTTCCATCATCCTCCACCACAGGGAGGAGCACCGCCACCGCAGTGATCATCTACCCTGTCATACCTAGACTTTAGTCATACTGAGGACAACATGATTCAAAATTTTAGGGTGGTAGGGTGGTATGCCCTTATCTCATTTTCACTTTTCATTTTGCATTTCACCTTCCATTTACTTTTGTTCATTTGCTTTTGTTTGTTTTAGTTTAGAATATACTTTCTTTGCATACCTGTATGCCATGTAGTTACTTTCTTTCAATTTTTGCGTAATTTTAAAAAAAGTTTCTCTTTTTTCCATGCATTACACATCATGTAGATTTTTGGTAATTCTTGCATGTTTTAGCTAGGATTTGCTTGTGTCCTGCTTTATGTTAAATAGTATAGGCTTATATGTGATTGAAGGAAACTTGGCACCGTTTTGGCCAATTTTGCCCAAATTTGTGATTACTTGCTTAAAAGTTTATTTCGACCCAATCTCCACTCTTTGGATTAAAAATGATGTCCTTTGACGAATGCAA